>JAFBJW010000054.1:171729-1440941 GCA_016785235.1 Pseudorhombus dupliciocellatus | reverse complement strand
GGGGGGGGGGGGGGGGGGGGGGGGGGGGTGTGTGGCTGTAGTGACAGGTGAGGAGGGGTCACATGACCAAACAGCTGACACAGGTGTGTGATCAGGGTCAAACTCTCCACCTTTGACCTTCGGGCCCTGACACCAAACACCACCACTGCTGCTTCGCAGGTTGTGTGGGCCCAGGTCTGGTCCAGACGCTGGGTGGAGGGATGGTACCGGCCGGTCCGGTCCAGTTTGCCAGATCTGGGCCTCAGGTAAGGAAAAGGTCAACGATCAAAGGTGCTGGAGGTGGAGCAGTCTGCTATTTTTTTTAAGTTGTAAACAATTAACCAGACCACAGCAAAACCAAAGCAGTCTCATGTCTGCAGGAGAACTGAGATTCCAGCCTGTTCAGCAGCAGCTGATGGGGCCTGTGCCGAGGCCTCCACAGCTCTGAGTCTGTAAGAGCCACAGCCGTGGTCTGTTCGCTCGCTCATGCTGAATCATTCTCCTTCTTCCCTTGCTCATTACTCCTCCTCCTCCCTCTTGCTTATTCCATCTGAAATGGGTCAAACAGCAGCAGCAGGAGGAGGACAGCGAGAGAGAGTGAGAGAGAGATGAGGAAGAGGAGGATGAAGGACATGTTATGGAAATGGCCGGTTCTTCAGGTATAAAACATGAGACGTATTCAGATGAAGGCACATGAGATCTTGCAGATGAGACGATAACACGACTGTTCCAGATAGAAATGTTGGAAGGGGGCTAACTTCACTTTGTGTTCCTGCATTTTATATTTTATTTATCTTCCTTTTAACCATCTTGCAGCCTTTGTGTTAATCTCTGGCCCTTTGGAAGCCCCAGGCTCAAGGTTGGGAACCAACAATCCTAAAAAACTGTTGGAAAAAAATCATTTATTGACATAAAAAGCAAGAGGAAGCACCAGTTTTCTGGATAATGTTGTGAACTTCACGGTCCAGAAAAGAATCTACGTCATCAAATTGACCCTAATTCTTATAAAACCAGTTTTGTAATATGGTAATGGTTTTCTAATCCCAGTTAGGAAACGTAATGGTTGGAGTTTCTTTTATTTGGATCAGTTAGATGAACAATTACAGTCCATCCATCTCTGTGCCAACACACATGAACTGGCGCTGCAGCGATGATGTCATTCTTATCTAAATGCTGAGCTTGCTGATTTGTGCCATGTGCCAGTTGGTGCTCGGCACAGTGTGGCACCGGCCCAGGCCTCAAGCACTTACTCTGGGGGGGGGGGGGGGGGGTGAAGCCGTCGCCAGGACTCAGCCAGGCGCTAATCCACTCAACAAGTGTTTAGCTCATATATCAGACCTGGGGGGGGGGGGTTAATGGCCCAATCCGTTAACACAGAGATCGGGTTTATTATGATTTGAAATTCTCACTTTTCATTGGACATTTTGACCTCTGGAGGCTTAAAACTCTAGGAATGTGGAGGGAGCTTTGACAGGTCAGGAGGCTGAATGGGAAATTCTGTTTACAAGATCTAATCTGTAAGAATCCCAAAAAAACAACTACACCTCTGTTGCAGCGACTTTCTTTTTCCAGAATGTTTTCAAACAACATCTGGGATCAAAGCTCCCATGATCCCATGCTGCATCACCGTGTAATCGAACTAGGCCATTTGTTGCGGTCCAAGTTAAATATTGGACGAAAACACGAAACGCCTGAAACGTACGTTTGCTCCGTGAGCTGCGTCCGCCCGATCACGTGTTTCACGTCGTCGCCATTCGACGTGAAAATGCGCATGCCGCAAGTTTGGCGATGTCATGACCAAGGAGCACAACACCAGAGCGTCAGTGCACGACAGAAGCAGGCAGCTGTGTCGCTGGTTACACTGCCTGACCCGACAGAGCTCAACCAGTTTGAGTCATTAAGGTCGGACTGGTCCCGACCCTGATCCCCTGCAGGCCGCGCTCTCATCTCCCTGGTTGTGAGCGCTGGTGGATGCCAGGGCGCCGTGAGATGGAGGGAAAGCAGTAAAGCCGTGTGATGCTCATGCTGCAGGCTGTTATCTGACACAGTATTGATTTTAAATCTGAGGAGATGGTTTTTCTTCGTCCTCCAGCAGCAGCAGCAGCAGCAGCCCCCCCCCCCCCCCCCGGGTCAGTGGTCCAGAGAGGAATGAAACAATCGAACAAAAAAACCAGGACGGTTCTTTTCTCACGCCGCGGGTTCTGCTTCCTTCTCTCCCACTGAGTGAAGAGCTCTCGGGTTTCAGACAAGGCCATTTGTTTTGGCTCAAAGAACAGGCGGCTCTGGTGGTGGCTCAGCGCTGGGGTGAGCGTCACGTGACCGTAGAGCTGCTCACAGGGAGAAGACGCAGAACAAGTGTTTTGAACACGTGCAGACCTCTGGAGGGTACACTCGCAGGGACGTTGGTTTGATAACTTCATGTGTTCTATGTCGGGTCAACAAATCCTCCACTTAGGCCGTGAAGACTTCACGAGGTGCAGTCAGGGGTTGGTTAAAGGTGCAGTCACTGAGCATATTCAAAAAGATCAGTCATGAAGTGAGTCACATTTAAAATGTCCAAATTGAGCCCATGAGGGGATTTTCCTCGTGACAAACCTTTTGAGTTTTCAGGAACAAAGAGTTGAATTTGGATGAAATGAGTTGCTGGGACATCAAGAGTAAGATCCCCACTGATCTAGTTTCCCCTCCAGTCTGAGAGGAGGAGGAGGAGGTGCTCTCCCCTCCCCTCTCCCTGAAACCTGTCTTCAGTGTGTTAAACCTCATATCAACTGGGCCCGGGCCTGTCGCTCATCCTGAAACTGAAATTTTTTTTACCACAATAGAGAAAGAGAGAACAGCTGACCCTGCTGACACCTCCGTGGGACGTTTTGTTTCAGACTGTTGTTTTAAACCTTGTGATTTCGCTTCCCACAAAGAGGAAGTCTCCTTCACACTCGCCACTGGTGTTGCTCCGTCACACAGAGGTGACGCCTCATGGTCGGGCTGCATTCTCTCGTTAGTCTCGGTGGGATTATTTGGAGATAAGTGCGGTTCATTGCCCTTTCACCAGCTGTGGCTGTGGGCCGCGCATCATGGTGAGGAGCGAGCACAGAGGCGCTTCTGTTCCGTGCAAGGACTGACGCAGCGTCACAGCCATGGAGGACATTCGACACACATCCTTACAGTTGTCGCCGAGATAACTGGATTTAACCTGAACGTTATTTTATGAGCTTTGACGTGAGGTGGTGGTTTATTGTCTGACGTATGAACTCCCTGACTCTGGTGTTTACTGGCTGTTCCTGGTCGCTCAGGACAGAGTTCAGACATGCTGTTTGACCTCAACAGCTCTGAGACGTTTATAGGTGCGGAGCCATCGCAGAGCTGCGTCTGCTGAAAATAAGAAAATGCTTCAGCTTCCCTCGCTTGTCGTCTCTCTCTCTGTGACTCACGGCGTCTGCGCCCCGGTGAGCTGCTGAACAGAAATAACTCGTCCCTCCTGGCTGCTGAATGTTTACCTCCTCTCAAGCAGGGTTTGATATTCACAGGCACCAGGAGCTGCTGATGTCGCTGACAGCTTGTTTGGAGATTGTGATGACGCAGAAATAATCAGAAATGCTTAGTGGATAAATTGTGTTTGGTCTTTTTTTTTTTAAGGCTGTGAATAACAACAGCTTTTTGAGTTCAATGTTGTGAGCAGATACAAACCACGAGCTGCTCTGATGAAGGGACTCTGATGCAGATGATGCTGGAGGGAATGTCTGATGAAAATAAAGGAACAGTGCAGCAATTTAGTGCTGCACATCGATAAAGGAGGAAAATAAAAGACGCAGCTATCCTAACTTTTATTTTGTAGTATCGTTTCTCCCGGGTAAACTGATAACTGCGACCTAATCTTCAGGATTATGTTCGCTGAGCGGACGTCCTCAATGTCTCACATGCTGCTTTCCATTTAAGAGGAAATCACCTTTCAAAGATCATGAGAAGTTCAAAACACGAATGTGGGCGGAGCATAAATACCAAACACACACGTTTGGACCCTTGGTAACCTTTAATAAGTCCAAGCTAACAGGTTAAACATGGTCCCTGAACATGTCTGTGCATCATTTATAAGGAACTGTTTCTCCTGATGAGGGCTTCACGGAGGAGGTCTGCAGGTAGAAAGTGTCGGCGTCGCTCCTTCCAGAAGGTTCCTGTAGCTCCTCCTCCTTCCTGTCGTATTAAACATGACCTCGTCTTAAATACAGCACCCTTTTGATCAGCTCCACAAATAAGACATGATCACATCAACACATGCCAAGCAGAGCGCAGACGACACAGGATGTTCCTTTTTTATCATCTTATATTCAAAACCACGTTAACTCGTGGACTTCCCCTTTCGGTTATACACAACTAAATGATCTGCCAGTTTGTCACACGCCTCACATGTTCATTTATGGCCGTTCCATGTCTGTGGGGCGGATGTTCCACGGCTCAAAGCATTAATGGGTCACCACAGTGTGAAATGTTTTATTGACAGCGTTCTGTTCTGTTTTTCTAATCCGGTCGTCTAAACACTCATGTTTATCCGTGTAATCAACGTTAAGTTTCTTTTTAATAGTAGTCATGATTTTTATTATTTTTTTTTTAAATTATATTTTATTACTTTTTCCAACAAGAAAACACAAACACAATAACAAACCAGCACAGCATATTTACATCTGTTCATAGGGTCACAACTTGGTCATTGGTTAAATTTGAAAACAAAGTGTGAGCTTCCTTTACAAAGTAAACTTGCTGTATCCCGAGGTAAGTGGTCCAAGAAGGGTTGCCATATCTTATAAAAAGTGTGGGAGTTTCCTTTTGTAAGCGCACTGAGGTGCTCCATCGGAAAAACTTTAAATGTCTCTCTGTACCACTTGTGGCTGTATCCACTGCAAATAAGATGCATCTTCTTGCCAGGACTAAAAGAGATTGATTGATTGATTGATGATTTTCTGGTTCTTGGTTCAGGTTTGCTGGTCGGGACTCTGGATGTCGTCTTGGACTCCAGCGCTCGAGTGGCTCCCTACAGGATCCTCTACCAGACCCCTGACTCTTTGATTTACTGGATCATCGCCCATGGTATGCACAACTTCACTCCTTCTTCACAACATATAGGTTAATAAAACAACAGGTCTGGAATTAATGTGGTTGATTTGCTCCACTTCGGGCAGCAGAGGATGAATTTTTTTATTTATTTATTTATTTTTATGTGCTAACCCCTCTCTGTAATTTCACCGCCGGCACATCCTTCCTCCAGACTTTGCACAACACATGACACTCTAATATCCTGCTGGTTCCCATGGCGGCTGCCCACATGCCAAGCATTACCTCACGCCCCGGTGGCCTCAGAGGGCAGGATTACGGGAACGGGCGCAGAGATCGATGCTGAAACCTGGCTGGATGTTGTGTGTTTCAGCCGATCACATGACGCAGTCTCTGTTTCTCTGTTTGTTTAACACACACCTCCAACAAGGCTGAAGACTCCCCATCATTTAGATTAATTAAAAACAGTATCTCTAGACGTTACGTTCTCTGTGCTGTGGTTTCTGAGAAACCCTGCGTCATGACTAACAGACAACAATCAGAACTGTGAGGACCAAACCCTCGAATCTGGGGCAGCGCTGCTTTAAAAATAACCCCGTTAGAATTGTTACTGATTCATTAGCAGTGAATCGACTAATTACTTCAGCTCTATACTTAAACACTGGAACAATCACAAAGGACAAGCCTGAAGAACAATGACGGCTCAGATCCACCGAGACTAAGAAAGCGAAAGAAGAAATGAAAAAGCCTTGTTTCTATGGAATAGAAGAGAACTTTTACTATTCCTCCCCCCGTGGGGGAAACGCACATTTACAGTAGCTCAGTCGAAAAACAGCACAGGGCGGCAAAAGAAGCAGTTGAAGTAAGATTAAATAATAACAAATAATTATTATATGAGGACATGCACACTTCTTCATCGCCGTCTGAATTGGAGGCCGACGCTTTCAGACCGGCCTGGCTCTCCTCCCCAGCCGCTTCTTAATTCTGCAGTTCCTCAGATGTCGGCGAGCGCAGCCTCTGGCGGATGTGCTCTCGCTGCTGAAGGCCCGTGTGCAGCTGTGCTGCGGGACAATTGTCCACAATGGCTGCCATTATGGCTTGAAATTCTCCCCTGGCCGTAAAAAATCCGTTTTCTAGTTCTGCTGTTTAGACGTGAATCAGAAAATGTGTATTTCACCCCCCTCCTTCCAGCGTGTGACTCGGAGTCATTATGTTGAGATGCCGTGACACAGGGAGGAAACGGAAGGATCCTTTTCACTGCTCATCCTTCTGCACTGACTCTGACTGATTTACTGATCCGTTCTAAACAGTGAGAACTGTCCTCCCTCAAATTCAAATAGCATGACTAACCATAGAGGAGCCATTAAAACGGTCATCAAAATAGTTTTTCAGCTCTTTACCATCCTCTGACAGTAAATGTGGAAAAATGCAATCCATGAATATTTCTCTATTAATCCCCCCCCCACCCCCCCTTGCCCTGCAGGAACCTCCCGTAAAGAGATCACGGAGCACTGGGAGTGGCTGGAACACAACCTGCTGCAGACCCTCTCCATCTTTGACAACGAGAACGACATCACCACCTTCGTCAAAGGAAAGGTCCAGGTAACAAAAAAAAAAAAAAACATTTTTTCAACACATCGTCCATCACCAAGATGTTTGCGATATATTTATTTACTCGTCTTCATCCACTGTGGAAAACCCCGCCCCTCGCCACAGGGCATCATCGCCGAGTACAACAAGAACCACGACATCAAAGAGGACGACGACACGGACAAGTTCAAGGAGGCCAGCGCCAAGTTCCGCAAGATGTTCGGGATGCCCGAGGAGGAGAAGCTGGTCAACTACTACTCCTGCAGCTACTGGAAGGGCAAGGTGCCGCGGCAGGGCTGGCTCTACCTCAGCATCAACCACCTCTGCTTCTACTCCTACCTGCTGGGGAAAGAAGGTACCTCTCACAGGCCGGGGCGGAGGTGGTTAGCACGTGGTTAGCACGCTGGAAGGGGTTTTTTTCTGATGAGTAACTTGAAAGTATCCGAGTCGTGCGCGCCAATGAATCCACGTGGTCATCTCGCCCTGTCTCGGTCAGCCAAGCTGGTGGTGCGTTGGGCCGACATGACCCAGCTGGAGAAGAGCGCCACCCTCCTGCTGCCCGACGCCATCAAGGTGAGCACCCGCACCAACGAGCACGTCTTCTCCGTCTTCCTCAACATCAACGAGACGTTCAAGCTGGCGGAGCAGCTGGCCAACATCGCCATGCGGCAGCTGCTGGACAACAAGGGCTTCGAGCAGGACCGCTCGCTGCCCAAGCTCAAGAAGAAGTCGCCCAAGAAGGTGTCGGCCCTCAAGAGGTGAGAGGAGGGGCGAGGGAGGAGGGATAATGCAGCGTGTTGGCCGCTTGAGGTCGATTGAACTCTGTGCGCTGTGGCTGGGTTCTTCAGGGGAGAAGGACAAAGTGCTGCATGTTGGGAATAAAAGAGCATTTGTCTGAACTCTGCTGGGTGAGAGGTTCAAAATGGCCTTAAGGTCCCAACTTTGTTTTGTCAGCACTTTTTCCTAACCGCATGTGTTCCTCCCCCTGCAGAGCGTCGTCGTTCCTCATTATGTAACCCAGGCAGTAGTTGAGCTATATTCTTTTCCTTCTGCATGCTTCAGGGACCTGGATGCCAGAGCTAAGAGCGAGCGCTACCGGGCGCTCTTCCGTCTGCCCAAAGACGAAAAACTGGACGGACACACAGACTGCACCCTGTGGACGCCCTTCAATAAGATGCACATCCTGGGACAGATGTTTGTCTCCACCAACTACATCTGCTTCACCAGCAAGGAAGAGACTCTGTGCAGCCTCATCATCCCGCTGAGGGAGGTCAGCCTGTGCTTATACATGTACTGCTTTGTGTGTGTGTGTGTGTGTGTGTGTGTGTGTTGTTTGTGTGTGGATACCTGCTGACTGACCCCCCCCCCCCGGTGTCTTCCAGGTGACCATCGTGGAAAAGGCCGACAGCTCCAACGTGCTGCCCAGCCCGCTCTCCATCAGCACCAAGAACCGCATGACCTTCCTGTTTGCCAACCTGAAGGACCGGGACTTCCTGGTGCAAAGGATCTCCGACTTCCTGCAGCAGACCACGTCCAAGATCTACCTGGAGAAGGAGCTGACCGGCAGCCTCAACAGCTCGGACGACGAGGTGGGAGCGACTCGGTGGCTGTTTTACTTCTTACAGTTTGTCTCTGGGAAATAACTGGAACGGTCCCCCCCCCCCCAGGTTTACTCCCAGCCGGGGTCCCTGCTGTCCAGCAGCCCTCAGCTCAGCACGGGGTCAGAGGGCGAGCGCACGTTTAACCTCAACGACAGCAGCGTTCCCACAGCCACACAGGCGCTCATGACCATGTACCGGCGCCGCTCGCCCGAGGAGTTCAACCCCAAGCTGGTGAGTTCACTTGCGCTTTGACAGGATGAAAACAGAAAAGGTTTGGTCTTGTCTGGTGTGGTAAACAACAGAGAAGCACTTTACCTAACACCACTAAAAATACTCTGAGCCGATAGTACGACCCACCTCTGTTACAGGATATCTGAGTGAGTCATTCTGTGTAAAACCTGTAGATTCAACTTTATTGTCATTACACATGTGCAAGTACTGGCAACAAAATGCAGTTAATCTTAATTTAATACAACTTTATTACTAAGGCTTTGTGGGGAGAGGGAGAACAGTTTGATATGTGCCGGGGCCTTGACTTCCCTTCCGTTCTCAGGCGAAGGAGCTGATGAAGGAGCAGGCGTGGAAGAACCACTTCACTGAGTTCGGACAGGGCGTGTGCATGTACCGCACCGAGAAGACCAAGGAGCTGGTCCTCAAGGGGATTCCTGAGAGCATGAGAGGGGAGCTGTGGCTGCTGTTCTCTGGTGAGGCCCGGAGGCACACACACACACACAGGGGCAGAGCCGTGCGCTCTGAGGATCTCTGACTAATGAGAGCGCACCTAACGCACGCCGCCGGTCACAAGACCCGTGATGCATATTTTTATGTAGCTGTCACTCATTCACAGGCGTGCTGATCGTGACCGACGGGTTGGGTTGACTTAGTCATGTCAGGTGTGCCATGGTGACCCGTCTCTGCCTCAGGAGGTAGAGCAGAAGGTCTGTGGCTCAAATCCCCAAAAACAACAAGTGTCCTGAACCCCAAAACCTCCCCTGACTTGATGACGAGTGATGGAGAAAGATGATCAGTATGAGACTCTTCACCCTTCAAAGACCAACTCATGTTTAAATGAGTCCATGTGTCTTCCAACATGCTGCACGTTCAGGTGAGCGCTGACTCCCGGCGCCCCCGTCTGTCACGTGGACTCACTCACTCCACCTGAGCAGAGTCAGGTTTCACTGCCCCCCCCGTTTCCCCGCCCCCCCCCCCCCCCAGTGACCTACTTTCTGCTTACTCAAGTCGTTGCCGTGGCGACCTGCATCGACCTTAGTTACTCTCATGTTTTCCTCTCGCTCATATCCAAAACACCTTCAGAGCTCGTTGGAATCGATCAGTGGTTTCTTTTCATGGTTTCAAAACTTGAGATCTGTTGCGACAACTTTCTCAGGCTGCAAACAGAGGTTTGCGTTTTTTGTTTACAGGTGCATTTCACTCTCTCAAAGAGAGTGACTGAAAGAGAATGACATGTAGTATGTGAAATGATTTGGAGGCGCCGCTTACGGCCCGTTGTGTCTTCGCAGGCGCCATCAACGAGATGGCCACTCACCGCGGGTACTACGAGGACCTGGTGGAGCGGTCGATGGGAAAGTACAACCTGGCCACAGAGGAGATCGAGAGGGACTTGCACCGCTCGCTGCCTGAGCACCCGGCCTTCCAGAATGAGATGGGCATCGCTGCCCTGCGCAGGGTCCTCACTGCATACGCGTTCAGGAATCCCAACATCGGATACTGTCAGGTACACACACACACACACACACTTGCACTCTTGTTTTTTTTTTTATACATATTTCTGTTCTCTGCCTCGACCCCGCAGGCCATGAATATCGTGACGTCCGTGTTGCTGCTCTACGCCAAAGAGGAGGAGGCGTTCTGGCTGCTGGTGGCGCTCTGTGAGAGGATGCTGCCCGACTACTACAACACCAGAGTTGTGGGTCAGTCTGTGACCTGTGACCCCCCCCCCCCGGCGTGTGTGCGACCATTTCGGTTACCTCCGGAGACATGTCCTCGCTTAACGTCCTCCTCGTTCCCGCAGGAGCCCTGGTGGATCAGGGCGTGTTCGAGGAGCTCGCCCGGGAGTACGTCCCTCAGCTGTACGACTGCATGCAGGACCTGGGCGTCATCTCCACCATCTCCCTCTCGTGGTTCCTCACCCTCTTCCTGTCCGTCATGCCGTTCGAGAGCGCGGTGGTGGTGGTGGACTGCTTCTTCTACGACGGCATCAAGGTCATCTTCCAGCTGGCGCTCTCCGTCCTGCACGCCAACATCCACCAGCTGCTCGACTGCAAGGACGACGGCGAAGCCATGACCGTCCTCGGCAGGTGGGAGCGGCCCGGGAGACATTTTATTTTGTCGTCCCTGACATGAAAACGTGCGTTTGCGTCACGCACTGATCCTCTCTGCTCATCCGTGTGCAGGTACTTGGACAGCGTGACGAATAAGGACAGCACTTTACCTCCCATCCCCCACCTGCACTCCTTACTGACAGACAACGGAGAGCCACACCCAGAGGTGGACATCTTCAAACTGGTCCGCAGCTCCTACGAGGTATTTAACACGCACAGGTCGCACGCTGAACATGTTGTTACCGTTGTCGAGCTCCTCTTCAGTTTAACCTTCATCTCTTCTCTGTCCACCGTCAGAAGTTCGGCTCCATCCGCGCAGATGTGATCGAGCAGATGCGTTTCAAGCAGAGACTGAGGGTCATCCAAACCATCGAGGATACGACTAAACGCAACGTGGTGAGAAAGGGGCCCGCCTTCATTTTGTTTTTGTTTTTTTTTTTTTTTTAAACGAGCACAGTCGGGGCATATTTGAATGTTGTGACCTGAATCACGTCCGGCTGTGAAAAACAAGTGTGAAAAGTCTGTTTGTTTTTTGGAATCCAAACAAACAGCAAAATAAAATCCTCCTCGTAGCTTTTTAGTTTCTCTCGACTGTGTTAACTCTTCCTCGACCCCACTGTGCACATTAGCACAACAAGCCTGGGGGCTGTTCAGGTCCGATTCGATTTGCAGTTTGAACCATAAAGAACCATGTTCCACGTTATTAGATTATCTGCCCTCCCTTAGATGACACTCACGGTTCTTGTGCGTCTTCTATTTTTACTTAACTTGATTATGGGATCTTTCAGGTCAGGACCATTGTGACAGAGACGGCCTTCAGCATCGATGAGCTGGAGGAACTCTACATGCTGTTTAAGGTCAGCTCTAACCATGCGTTCACACTCAGGGGCTAACTGTGACCCTGCGGCCTCCACTTACAGCTTTCTGATCATGTTCCTCCAGTTTAGCTCATCCTGTTTTAAAACACGGTTACCCCCGTGACCTCCTCCTCCTCCTCCTCTGCAGGCGGAGCACCTGACTAGCTGCTACTGGGGCGGCAGTAGCAACCCCACGGAGCGCCACGACCCCAGCCTGCCCTACCTGGAGCAGTACCGCATCGACGTGGAGCAGTTCAAGGGCCTGTTCAACCTTCTGTTCCCCTGGGCCAACGGAGCCCACTCCGACCCGCTGGCCCTGCGCTTCTTCCGCCTCCTCGACCACAACGGAGACGCCCTCATCAACTTCAGGGAGTTCATCAGCGGCCTGGGTGAGAGAGGTGGAGGTGCGTGGCTGAGGATTTGATTTGGAAACAGTCTCTGACATTCGGTGTTGTGTTGCAGGTGTTTTGTACCACAGGGACCTCACGGAGAAGCTGAAGCTGCTCTACAAGATGCACGTGTTGCCCGGTGAGAGCGAGTGAAACTTCGTCTTTCACAAGTCGCAGAAAGTTTCTGTCTTCAGGGGAGCACGATCAGTAGATGCACAGAGGACGTGGCTCGGAGTCTAAGGTTTCATTTTGTCACCATGTTTTGATTTGAACTAAAACCATAAAATGATATTCACCGTACAAGTGTTTTACTGCCTCAACACTACGATGAACCGGCCCCTCTGACTCTAACTGTGAGACGCTTTTTGAGGAAATTCTAACTTGTAACTGAAGAACTGTTCATAGAATTTTCCAGGAATCTAATTGAATCTTCTTTCCTCGCAGAAGTGGCTCAGGAGCAGGAGGAGCCCGATTCAGCGTTTGAAGCCACTCAGTACTTCTTTGAGGACATCACACCAGACATGTCCCTCGGTCAGAGCCTATATGTGTATTCTTCTTTCCTGGGAGATTGACTACATTTACACAAGTAGAACTAAATAATAGCACCACATCTCTCTCTCTCTCTCTCTCTCTCTCTCTCTCTCTCTCAGGTCCTGACTCAAAGCAGCGGAGTGAGAAGGATGATGGATTTGTCAGAGTTACGTTTAAGACGGAGAAAGGTCAGCACACAGCCACTGTACCCTGTGTCATCCCCGTGAGCCGATGACGTTTGATCGTTAAGCTGACTTGTTCTGAAAATGCTTTTATTTTGAATCTGAAAAATCTTTCCCCTTCACACCAGAGTGGAGTGATTTGTCCTCCACCTCAGCAGAGGACACCAGTTCACAATACTTGTTTTGAGGACCAGTCAGACCAGTTTTTTGTTTGTTATTTTAATTTAACCTTGTGACTCATTCTTTTTACCACACGACAGTGAAGAAACTGAGCAATCCTGATTACCGCCACTACCTGAAGCTGTGGAACCAGGAGACTAAGCCCAAACACGAGAACACCAAAGACCTCCCCAAGCTGAATCAGGTGAGTGTCCTCATCCCTGCTCCTCTGTCCTCACACAGAAAGATACATAGGCTCTTAAAGAAGCTGAGGGAAACTGACAGAAACGCTCTGTCCTCCAGACCCAGTTCATCGAGCTTTGCAAGACCCTGTACAGCATGTTCAGCGAGGACGTGGCAGAGCAGGAGCTCTACCACGCCACGGCCACTGTTACCAGTCTGCTGCTGGAAATGGGCGAAGTGGGGAAGCTCTTCTCCTCCTCGGCCTCCGGTAGGAAGGACCACAACATGGAGGGGCAGGCCGCCAATCCCTGCACCTCCCAGGAGGCCGGGGTGGACGGCGTGCAGCAGCAGGGAGGCGACGCGTTCGTCCACGCGGGTCTGGTGGACAAGGCGAGCCCCGGGGACGAGGGGAGCGAGCAGCTGCCACCTATGCAAGACATCAAACTGGAGGACTCGTCCCCCAAAGACATCGGCACGTCCTGCGCCATGCTCACCTCGGATGACGAAACCAAAGACGACACCTCGATGTCGTCTTACTCGGTTCTCAGCGCGGGCTCCCACGAGCTGGACGAGAAGCTGCAGTGCGAGGACATCGCAGATGACACGGTGCTGGTGCGCAACGACAACGGCGAGGTGGGCAACCGGCCGTGCGGCGGCGGACCCCTGGACCGAGCGCTGCCTCACAGCGCCAGCATCGACAAAGACTGGGCCATCACGTTCGAGCAGTTCCTGGCCTCGGTGCTCACCGAGCAGGCCCTGGTACATTATTTTGAAAAGCCAGTGGAGATTGCGGCTCGTATAACCAACGCGAAGAACGTGCACAAGGTCGGGCGCCCCCTGCTGTCGACAAGTGACTATGAGATCTCATTATCTGGCTGAAGTCCTGCAGGAGACGTCACACACGGACTCGTTTTAAAAGGGAACCACGAGGGTCAGATGGGGGCGTGGAAGTGTCAACGTGGATTTTAGACAGCGAATGAACGTCAGTGTAAAATGTTTGTATATGATAGTCGAACGAATCTGACCAAAAAGCTCTCTTAGCAATGTATTTTACCAGATGTGAAAGACTTTTATTATAACAATCACTAGACTCTGTCGCGCAGAGGCGGACCAGGACTTTAATGTGAAGGTTTGCTCAGATGAAATCGGTGTGTACATGTAGTAGCTGTACTTTATAAGACTTCATGCATCGGTGTTGATATTGTAATCTCTTGTACTCTTCGGCTGTGTAGATGTAAGTGCCCACAGATGCGGCCCAGTGTCTGACTGGGAGTGGGTTATATCGGCCCAAACCCTCCCTCACTTCACCACTTTATTAGCTGCTAATCTTTTTTTTTTTTTTATTGTTTCTCAATATGTAAAAAAAAATGCAAATCAAAGCTGTGAAAATCAAATTTCATGTGTTCTCATGTGAACTCTCTCTAGCTCCACATCACTCTAATGTAATCTAACTACTCTCACTGTCACTTTGACTCCTGGATATTCACCTCCCACAATAAGAGTTGCTCCATTATACATCTTACTAGTAATAATAAGAATAATAACAGTGGTGGAAACAGTGAAAATGAAAATTCAACCACATTGCTTCTAGAAATCAGTGTTCTGGGAAAATGATGATGACACACTAAGGAAGAGCCTGCACTTTCTTTATGTTTACAATGATCCACTTTATGTATTTGCCTTTTCGCTGAGTCGTCTACACTCCAGACTGAAACCTTTTTCTTTTTTTAACATGTTTTTATTTCTTTTTTGATCTCTATTTTTTTTACTTTGTTTTATCTGCTCTTCAACACTCTGCCTCTGACAACAGAGATCTCTATTTTTTTTACTTTGTTTTTTTTTTTTTTTTTTGTAATTGCTCGTCCTTGCTCTAGATGCGTTGTGTATCACTCCATCTTATTAAAAATGACTGTTGGATTCTATGCTGCCCAAACTGTTTTATTTTTTATTTTCTGTAAACACGGGCAATGCCACCGGGTGGAAGACGATTGCAGCTTTCAATCTCCGTGAGTTTTAACAATAAATAAATATTGTGAACAGATTTTGATTTATTGTTATTTTATTGAAACTGAATTATAGGAAGGAAGGATAAAGTTAAATAGACTGAATGGCCCTTTACACCTCAACAGGACAAGGAGGCGGGGCTAAGGTGATGAGGAATTGGAGACACCTGTGAGTCAAAGACAGGATGGAAGAGGACATGTGCAGAGAGAGGAGCTGAGGACAAAGAAGACGAACTGCTCTGTGTGGACCGTGATCGCTTTGCTTCTAAGAGCTAAGACTTTATTTCATTTGTTTACATGAATGTCTTATTTAAAATTGAGTTGATTGGTGTGATTTATTTTCCTTGATGCCTTTTGTCGTGTGGTTAACAAGCGATCTGTGTTAGCTCACTTGCCTTGATATGTTAATAATAATAATTAAGAAGCCCTGACTGGCACCTGTCTCTTATTTTGACGATTTAGAAAAGCTACTTTACAAACTCGGTGCTCGGCATGTAGCTCACAGTTAAAGGCTGACTTGGGTTAAAGAACTGAGCTGCTAACTCTGATCTACGCTGGCGATGAAATGCACAACTGGATTCGTGCGTGACTCTTTCTGTTAGTTACTTTGTTTTCTTCAAAATTTCTTTTGAAAAAAAAGAAATTTTCTACATTTTCATTTTCCAACCACAGCTCAATGAGCTCATTCACAACACGGCTCTTGGCCAATCAGATGCATCGGCACTCAGACACGAGGAAAACCAGCAATCGTCAATCAGCCAGGGACAGCATGATAACTGAAATATCACTTTAAAACTCTTGTACTTCATCTCATAAGTCACAGTAACAACATTAACACACACGTGTGTGTACATATGTGTGGGTGTGTATATACCCTCCCTTCATTAGTTAAAATTCCAAAACTGTTTCTATTACTCATGCGTTATGAAATAGTCCTGGCTGCTGATGAACTGCTGAGAGGCAAACATGCAAAGTTCTTATTTGCTCCACGTCGACCTTTGGTCAGCAGCTCACGTCACAACTTTCCCACCTCCCCTCCCCTCCCACCCCCCCAACCCCCGGAACTGTCTTCACCTCCCGCACCAATAAATGTGAGATGTCAAACTGTGATGTTTGATGTATTTTGAGTGTTTCACGTAAACTAATGAGCGACGAGCAAGAAGAAGCACATGTATTGAATAATGCAACACAATTTAAATCTTAATGGACAGAAAATCAGTCAGAGATGACCCCTGACTGGAGGTGACTGAGGAGCAGGCGTTCGTCTCGTGGAATAACTAATCCTACAGCAGACACTACAATAATAATGATCCATTCTTTGTGAAAACTCATTATCCCTTTGATCTTGGCCTCTTCGGCCGGGTTCAGCAGCTCTGCTTTCATTTTGCTTTTTCTCCTGGTCACTTAATATTAAGACAGAGGGACATGCGCTGATGTTCCTCCCTATTTTAAAGAGTTACTGTTTAAAGGCTCGGATGAAAGGACGCTGCCCTGCTGCAGGCTCAGAAAAGCAAAGTAAAACGCTTGTTTTTCTCGAAAGCGGCTGTGGGGTAATCTGAACATTGACTTTCTGACAGCGGGTGGACTTTGATTTGACCCGGGTGCACAGGAGTCCAGTAACGCCTCTCTGCGGATGTCATAAAAAGGGCTGCAAGAAAATATATAAATACAGAGGGTAAAGGATTCCATCTTTTCTGTGGAGAAGGGATTGTGGATTATAATCCAGCCGGCCACATTCTGCATCCGGAACAAGCTGAGGAGCAGCTGGAGGAAACTTCACTGCAACGCAAAGTTTGTTTAAAACATTCATCTTCTGAACCTTTTCATATATGATCATTCACTGAGATCACCGTCCACACATGAAGGATTAGTGTGTGTGTGAGGGTTTTGTTCTGCAGGAGGCTGACGCCCTTTGCTTTCCTTGTTTGCGGCAGAAAACATGGTGGGACTCAAACCCTCAGATGTTCCTCCTCCTCTGGGGGTGAAGATGTCGAGCGCAGGATTAGCCGCCTGCATCGCCGACATTTGCACGTTTCCTCTGGACACAGCCAAAGTCAGACTCCAGGTATGAATCATTAATCTCTGGCATCGTGTTTTCTTCACATGTGCTGACACCAGCGTGGTCTGTGGCTCCTCTGACACATGCAGAGTTTAGTCTGGAGGTTTTAAACCCGAGTGTAATGTGACTTCAGATCCAGGGGGAGAAGAAAGCGGTGGAAGGCATCCGTTACAGAGGGGTGTTCGGCACAATCGCCACCATGGTCCGGACGGAGGGCCCCCGGTCTCTGTACAACGGGCTGGTGGCCGGGCTGCAGAGGCAGGTGTGCTTCGCCTCCGTCAGGATCGGCCTCTACGACAACGTCAAGAATTTCTACACAGGCGGAAAAGACAGTAAGTGATGCCCCCAGGGTTATGTGGGACAGTGAACATAGTGAAGAAACGTGCTGGACATATTTTTGCTGTTTTGCCTGAGTTACTGTTTTGCTATAGAAGAGTGAGATGTTAGTGAAGTACTTTTTGTTAATGAGGAGTAAAGCCTGCACAGGGGTCGTGGGGAGGAGGGGCAGCGGCGCGGGGGGGGGGGGGGGGGGGGGGGGGGGGGGGGGGTTGACCCAGGGCCAGCCCTAGGATTTTGGTGGCCACAAAACACAACTGCGTAGTGTTTCTGCCAGCGCCTGCCTGCACTGTTCAGACCTGTTGTACTGATGCCTGCGTGTGTTTTGTACGTTTGCAGAGTAAACAGGAAGTAAAGAAACTTTCTTTAAAAAGTTTGCATATGTGGTGTGTGCAACATCAGCATACACACAAACTACACTTTTAAAACGACAATGTAGTCTTAATTTAATCACGATCTTGTTTATGCTGATGTTGTTACTACAGAGATGCTGTGTGACCTCCGGTTGTTCTCGTCCTCTCTGCTGCAGACGCAGGAGTGCTGATACGCATTCTCGCCGGCTGCACCACCGGCGCGATGGCAGTGTCCTTCGCGCAGCCCACCGACGTGGTCAAGGTTCGATTCCAAGCCCAGATGAACCTGGACGGCGTGGCCCGCCGCTACAGCGGCACCATGCAGGCCTACAAGCACATCTTCCAGAACGAGGGCCTGCGCGGACTCTGGAAAGGTGCCATTCAGAAATGTGTCACAGGGGTCGGGTGTGGCCCGCCATGAAGTGACGACCCAGAATCCCTTGAGTGAAACACCGGTGTTGGTTCTGCTCTGGCCTCTGCAGGCACGCTGCCCAACATCACGAGGAACGCGCTGGTCAACTGCACAGAGCTGGTGACCTACGACCTGATCAAAGAGGCCATTCTGAAACGCAGACTGATGTCAGGTGAGCCGGCTCGCTCGATTGGTCAGAGCTGCACACCCCCTCTCACTCCTCCACAGCTGATAACGGCACACGTGCAGGAGCATGGTACAGGACATGGTTCTCCCTCCACGGCTGTAACTACAGTTGATAATAAGACTTATCTAGATGGCTTATATTCCCCCCCCCCCCCCCCCCCCCCCACCCCCTCACATTGCGTAATCTGCTGACAGCACTTTCTATTTGGCTCAGAACAAAGGCCTCGCAGCTGATGTCTCTCCCCCTCCCCCCTCCACAGACAATCTGCCCTGTCACTTCGTCTCTGCGTTCGGCGCTGGCTTTGTTACCACGGTGATCGCCTCGCCGGTGGATGTGGTGAAGACCAGGTACATGAACTCACCACAGGGCCAGTACAAGAGCGCCATCAACTGTGCCTGGACCATGATGACCAAAGAGGGGCCCACGGCTTTCTACAAAGGGTAGGTTCTTGGTGCCCGACCCCGGCTCACGGCCATTTGTGGGACTGGATTTCGACCTCTGACCTCGTGTTTGTTCTGGAGCAGGTTCGTTCCCTCATTTCTCAGGCTGGGATCGTGGAACATTGTGATGTTTGTGACATTCGAGCAAATCAAGAGAGCTATGATGGTCACCAAGAAGAGGATGGAGGACCCAAACTGAGATGTTAGCTACCAAAATGTTTGGCTGACACACCTGAAGCACCACGGGAGAAATCTAGAAAGAAAAGCCATCCGGTGCTGAGAGAAGAGAAATGGACCTTGTATTTGAGTTTGTGTGGTCAAATGAGTTTGTACTTGAAGGGGGATTCTGGTATTTTTATTTTCCTTGTTGTTACCAGACTCTGATCAAAGACCCTGAAAGGAATTTGAGTCTATCGGTGAGTGGAAAAAGCACTTTTGGTGACTGTCAAAGCTGCTGCAGGGGTGGCAAATTAAAAAAAACAAGAGTCTGGGATGAGAAATACCAGAATTCCCCTTTTTAAGATCTGAAAATCTGCCAGTATTTGAGGCAGCTTAAACCAGTGCACATTTTTGTTAAAAAATAATAAATTGTAAAGCATCTTTTATGGAAGTTCTAAATATATTTGACATGTTTTACAGACAGTTTCTTGTGTTCTGTTTTTAAACCTGGACGTGAGACATTTCAAAACATCAAATTGTGTATTTATTGGTTTGGTGCGAGGTGTGTTAATGGTTACATGACTTCAATGTCAGAAATATTCAAATGAACGAAAAGAACAGTTGTGGGTTTCCCATCATGGTCACATCACACAGATGCTGTTGAAGAGGTCAAACACGATGGGGATGGGGACACCACAATGGAATTGTTTCAGCCATGGTCATAAATATCAAATTCCTGAGGAGGACAATTTTGTGAGAACAAATACAAACGAGACAGCTAAAAAACATGGTTTAAGGACTTTAACAAAATCTGTTTGGCTGTCTGCTTACTGAAAGTGCTTCGACATACGGCAGCTCTCCTCTCCCTTTATAAGAAACACTGGTCATTTCTGAGGTATAGGGAGATTAGTGCACTTTAAAACTGATGAAACCAAACGTGAGAGGATTAGTTTCTGAGGAGGAGGAGCGGGTGAGTTTCTTTCTGTAACTGGTGAGAAACGGCGTCAGGAGTTGTGGAGAGTTCAGGTGGGGCTTGGTCGATCTACTTCAGTCCTTTGTTTGTCTTAGTTTTTCCAAGGGACAGCCATTGTCAGGGACACGTCAGGGTCCTGTAGCTGTGTCCTGACTACGTTATGGAATTTTTCCCTGTACTGGTTGAACTGCATGATGCTTTCCGGTTCTTCCAACACCCAGAACTTGTCAAACTCGTAGGCCAGGTAACCTAGAGGACAAGACGCATACGGTAAGAGAGCTCTTGGAGGAAGAGGAGAACGAATCGGAGGTGTGTCTAATAAATCATAATGCAGAGTTACTCACAGTACAGCTGATGGAAGTGCTGGAGCTCCGGTGGGCCCTGCACTGTGTTGTAGAAATGTGGTTTCAGAGCGCCACTCTTCAGGAGGCTGTAGGCCATCTCTGTCAGGTTGATCCCCACTATGGCGTAAGAATACCTGCAATGTACCTTATATGAGTAAAGGGACAGTCCACCGTGCACGTGAGGAACTCTAAAAAGACTTTTGTTTCAGCGCATTACCCTAGTTTGGGATGGTTTGCATGAGACAGCACCTGTCGAGCCTCTGCTGTGTGGTTTTCACTGAAAAAACTGCAAATGGAAAAAAAACAGAGAATCATTATTGCTTACAGAAAGAAGGGTTTTAAGGATGTACCATGTTCCACAGCTAGCTCGGCATGTTTTGTTCTTTTGTTTTTCCTTGAATGTTTTACTCCTCTGAGCCTGTTCAAACATGGCTCGAGTTAGGTGATAGCGTTCCTATCTGACATTCCTTTTGATGGGACCAGTATTGGCTGGAATAAACTGTTCCTTTTTGTCCACTGACTGTGTACTCACACGAGGTTGATAAGTCCCAGTAGGCCCATTCCTCTGAAGTCGGTCTTGGGGTCATCTCCTTGGAATCCGATGTCTCCCCACTGTTTGGTTAATCTTGATTCCAGCTTGACTGTTGGCATCAGAAGGTCCCACAGCTGAGGGGACGCATGTAGAAAAACAAATACTTAATCATTGGAATCATCAGAAGGTCCCACAGCTGAGGGGACGCATGTAGAAAAACAAATACTTAATCATTGTGGAATTGATATGATTAAAAAAAAAAAAAAAAAAAGACTGAATCAAGGTCCATTAACAGGAGAATCCAGTAACTGACCAGTTGTAGTTTGTTCTGTTTTCTACTGCCCCCGTTTTAATGCACAGATCGAAGCTAGAAGGGCTCGTACCTTCAGAAGCATGGCCTCATGCTCGGCGTTATCCGAGCTGAAAACCTCTTTTCTCAAGTCCTCCACAGACGTATACAAAGCGCTGTATCCTGTTATCTGTAACACACAGGTGTGCAGGCTCTGCTTGAACCTAGAAGGAAGTTCAGGAAAACAATTTAATTACTGAATTTTACCAAATATGAAGAATTACAGGTGGCAAATTGTAGGAGATCAGTCAGAAACTTACAGAGGATCTTTCTGGGGTTTCACATTCTTCTCTTTCATAATCTGATCCACACACATGTCTAAGTTATCCCTGCTACTTTCCAGCGCTTCTCGTAAAACCTAAAGGGGAAGAAAGACAGCAGGGGACATTGAGGAGACGATCACAGAAATATAGTGGTACAAAAACCACCACCCCAAAAAGAGTGGCACCGGGCTGTTGTATAATCTGTCAACCGCAAGGGGGGAAAAAAGTAAAGCTCGGAAACAATGAAGTCGATGACCCAGCACTTCTGTTTCTACACTGCTGATTAGAAAATGCTTACCTCGCTATAAACGGGGGGGGGGGGGGGGGGTTGATCTCATCAGTGCTTCACAAGTGAAGTGAAAGATAAAGACTGATTAAGTTCACAGTAAAAGTCCTTTAGTCCTTAACTGGGTTTCCCATCTCAAAGATAATGAAGAGGTCAGTACTAAATCAAAGGCCATTCAGGGTCCATGGTTGATTGCCCCTGGTGGACAGTATATGTCCTAACCCTTTTCCATTTTAGTGGATGGGATATGGGACAAGCTTAAAAGTTAAGGTACACATCTATTTTTTCCTTAAGCACAGTTTCTGTCAGGTCGAAGTAGGCTTATTAGTAGTAGAAGTAATTCTTATCAGACTGCAGATTTGGTGGAACTTCTGCTGTTAAACAACATTGCATTTTCTTACCTTGCTCTTTGATGAACGCAGCGAGTATTCTACAACAGAGCAAATAAGAGACTGATATGAGACAAACGTTAACTCATCGCCAGAGGCAGACTGGACTGAGGCTGGTTTAGATCACCTGCTTTCGTCGTCCTCGTGGCCCCTGGCTTGTATCTGGAGCAGATTCTCTGCAGCTCACATTTCCCCGTCGCCTGTCTGATGAGCCACTTCAGCCAGTACCTCAGGAAGGACGTGTAGACGTACTGCCACACATACCCCAACATTTTCTACAACACAAAACATGCAACAACATCATTAACACAAAGACATTAAATCAGTCATATATAAAACCTTTAGCTGTTGTCATGATAACTGTCTACAAATACGTCTGCTGCTGAGGGAGGGTTGTGGTTTCATGTTATATTGCTATTGATGCAACCTTTATTATAATAATCATTGTTAGCTCTACTTCTCATTATCAGTGTGTGCACTCTAGCACTTGCACATCTGTTTATTGCTCAGGAATGAACTGAGCACAAATGAAAGGGCTGTAGATCTACACAAGCAGTGTGCTCATGCAGTACATGTAAATATTCAAGTCAAGTACATATAAACTGTACTTGGATGCAGATCTTTGCATCAGTGGGGGACTGACTTGACTCGAGTCTTTCTGCATCATCTCGTCATCATCATAACCACAAACACAGAACAAACTTCATCGTGCTCCTGTACAGAAATAAATGCGAGCCAACACCAAAACAATGGCAGCTAGCATCAATGCTAACGCTAACTTCGGGACTAATGTGTCAATTCAGTCCAGAGACGCAGGTGAGTGTCGAGCAATCGGTCGGTTCACTAAAGGCAACGCAACACTATCTCACCACACGTGCGTGTTAGCTTCCGGCTCTGCGGTGACGGGTTGAGACAACAGGTTGTTTGTTGTTCGGTGACTGTTAGCTAGCCGCCTAATTTAGCCCCGGGTTGTTAGGTTAGGGCGTGAGCGTTGGTGTGCGGTGGCGGTGATGTTGCTGGTGCTGGTGAGGATGATGGAGGCGATCTTACCGTGATGTCGCAGAGACAACACTGTCACACACAGATAAACCTGAAGTTAGCTTCACTTTAACGGGATCAGCAGCGAGATCCTCAGCGTGTCTCTTGACAACAGGCTCTGGTGCGTTCAAGGTAACAGTGTACACGTAGCAGGTCTAGTTAAGGCTGAATGAGCTTACAGCATGACCTGTATCCTGTAGCAGCTCCAATGTTAGCCGTTGATTTGCCGGTAATCCTCAGAACGATTGAATGCAAATCGTAATTTGACCACAGGATGATGAGGGTTTGAAGATTCAGTTAATAAAAGAGAAACGTGTAAAATTTAGTTTGAAACTATGAATAACGTGATGTCTGTGAACAGGGCACTCCCCAGCCGCGTCTGTGACGACACTCTGTGAAGGCTTTACTCTACCGCCACCCTCCGGCCATCTGCCACACTGCAGCGTACACTCAGGATCGGATGATGTGGCCATCTTGAACTTTGAACTGGTGACGGTCTGTGCTTTGAATTCTTGTTTTAGACCTAGAAAAACAAATTACAACAGAGACAAACTGAATCGGACAGTACTTTTGTTTAAATACTTCTGCATTGCCTGCACCATTTGTGTATATATAAAGTATTTGAATTAAGTACATAAATAGTTTTTCTTCTCCTGTGTATAAGTTTGCGCATTTCGTTCTCCTGAGCTAATATAAATGCGTGTTCCTCCCTCGGGAGGAATAAAACATTCTCTCTATCTAAAATCCTGACCAGCCACGATTTGCTTTCCCCAGATTAACCACAAGATGATGCCAGATCCCCAATATGAGCACATGCGTTGCATTAAATCCATATTACTGTATTTCTGACATTTTTTACTTCTCTTTAAAAAAAATGTCTGCATTATTCCATGTGTACCCTCAGTTGAAGTCGTACTCTTTGTGTCTTTGCATGAAGCTTCTGTTTAAAAGAGAGGCAGCAAACGGTGCAGAGTCACAGTTGAATTAAGTTCAGTCTGTCCCACTGCTCCACTCTCCACTCTGGCTGTCAGCCCTCGGCCTGGAGCACTAGTCTGGCACACCAGCGATGCATGAGGCTCGTGTTGGAGTTGCTCTCCACTGGTGCACTCCTCTGTAATTAAGACGCGGCCTACCTTCTCAACTAATCAGCCCCTCTGGGCTTTTAATGGCAGGAGGTCTATACCCCATACAACCCCTGCATTCCTCAGACACACTATATTTGAACACTCCCAGCAGTAACAGCCCACAGCGTCTGAGAGATCATCTTAGGTTGAGCCTGGTGGTTTGCCACTAGATTATATTAAATTAGATTCAATTAGAACAGCACTGACACAGTCCATTTGACAGCCCTGCAGGAATGATGGAAAGAGATAAAGCCTGATCACATGTGTTTTTATACTGGACGTTGTGTTGTGTTTCCAGATTGTTTATCCCCAGGGCTGTGTACACAGGGTGGCCATGAGCTGCCAAGGCCCCAAAGGGCCAGTAAAAAAAAAAAATACAGTGGTATTGTCTACAGTGGTAACATAGGTGTTGTCTATTTCTAGTTGTTGTTCTGAATTCGTATTAATAAATGTCTTTATTATGTCTTTAATTCATGGCTTAATTTAATTTAATTTATGACAACTTCTCTGAGCCCTTGAAAAAATGTAAAACACGTCGGTCAGATTTAAACTCACACAATGAGTCCTCTGAATAAATCACGCAACAAACAAATCGATTTAAAAACGACAAAACAACCCAATCTTCATGGATCATTCCAGCGGAGACGGTGGGATTTCAGAGTAATGAGCGTGTGACCCTCCTCTGCCACCCCTCTCCTCCCCGCTCTGCTCCTCTCTCCTCCTCTCTGCTCCTCCGCTCTGCTGCAGCACCTCGCCGCCGCCTGCATGGACCAAGGTCCATTTTGTGAAAGGTGCACTTTAGTATTTCCACCGTGAGGTATCGCTGACAGAGTCCCAGCAGGAGGAGCAGGAGGAGAAGCGGCCGTGTGTCGGTCGGAGGCTGGGATGAGTCATTGCGCACGGTCAGTCCGTCGCGGCACTCGCGTTTTTACGCGTTGAGCTGGGCAGGATCGATCTCCCTGATACTGTGGCACAAGGCGTGGCTTCTCGGTGTCACCGGCACTGGGCTGATTCTTCCAGATCCATCCCAGGTCCAGCCTCGTCTTGCTGACAGGGACGCGCAAACGGCACAACCCGCGGTGTGCACGGGACATTAAAGCTGAAGGTAAGACCCCCCTCCTCCTCCTCCTCCTCCTCCTCCTCTTTCCTCTGCACCCATGCTCTTCATCCTTCCTTTCTCCATCCTTCCATTCGCAAGGTCAAATCACAGCAGCAAACAGCGGGGGCCTCTCCGGGCTGTCAGGGTGGGACAGGAGCTGCAGGTAGGAGCTGCAGTCCATGGCAAACATCTCATTACCAGGTCGTGTGTGCACCTCTTGGGGTTTATGATTCGCTCTGCACCCCTGCTCCATGTTCTTCCCCCAAACTGCTGCAGGCACACAAGCCCAGACAGCAGCAGCAGATCTTGACAGGGTCTCATTATGGCCAGGACACGCTCTCCACCAATATCTGCACTTTGCTAACAGACAGGAGGATGCAAAGCTCAAACGCACACACCAAGAGCCCAGACAGGTGCCTGCTCACCTTAGATAAACAAGGCTTTAGGAGCAAAGGGAAGGACGATTCACACTCTATGTGTTGTTGTTTTGGAATGAACTGGACTCAAAACATAAGGCTGGATTGTTTTCTCAGGGAGGACCATTATGCAGAAGAGATAATCATCAATACTGTCACTGAAAACTGAAATCACTAACTGCTGCTGCTCTCTCTCTCTCTCTCTCTCTCTCTGGATCATGGACTGAAGTGTTCATCACCGTCGCTCTGCCTCCTCTCTGTTTGTGTATGAGCTGCTGTGTGTGATCAAAGTCTCCATCGCTGTGCGATTCATTCGTCTGACTCGCAGCCGATCAGATATTTCAGACGTCTGCTGAGTGTGTGTGTGTGTGTGTGTGTGTGTCGGGGGGGGGGGAGAGCTGTGAAAATTGTAGGTCACTAGTTACATTTAAGACCAAATTGACGAAAGGACAAGACAACTCGAATGTTTTATGGATGTTTTTAGGGTTCACCTTCATTTCATTGTCTCGTTAGGTTTTCTCACCATTGATCAGAGAAAATACATAGAAATACAAAATAAACAGAGTGCAAACCTCCACCACTATCCCAGGCACATCATACACAACATACATCCAATCACAGAGGTTATAACTTCATTACTTTACGCTAACATCAACAATCAATTCTAAAAATAATGAAAAGGTTTTTTTTTTTTGTTGTTTTTTTAGGGGTGGGTTGGGGGGCCTGTCATCTTGGGGCGCCATGCAATTTCCTGTGTCACCTACTCTGTTGTGACACCCCTGGCATTAGCTGATCTGACATCAGACGGGTTTGACAGGCCAGATGAAACGTCCCGGTTCATGGGGACCACTGGTGGATTTTAATCAAAAATGTCCATTATCTGTGAACACATTCAACCTACATATGTCAGCGTCTGAGTTCTGGGCTTTAGTGGAAATGCAGAAGTTTCAAATGATCTCAACCTCGAGGAAACACAGCTGGCTGAAAAGACACAGCTCCATATATTGACGTACCGCATTGTTATTAAGATTAAGATATAGATTAAAATAATGAAATACGGGCCATTGGTTGTTCTGATGACTGTCATGTTATTCTCACGATGATTATTCACTAATGTTAAATCTATTTCTATTCACCTCTTTTAGGGAGTCACACTAAGCAATCTTTCAAGTCTGGATTAAGTCAATAACTAAAGACTGAGACAGTGAATCCGTCATGGGTACTAACCCAAAAAGGACAGTGACGGTCCAGATGGTGCCTCAGCTGGCTGTGGTGGACACGCTGGGCAGCAAGGAGCCGAATGCCAACTGGACCAAAGAGCCCAACCTAAACTTCTCTCAGGTTTGTCCAAAGCCCGTCGTCGCGCCTCCCGCCCACAAACAGGAGAACTCATGTGTGACCGCTGCTCCCGCCAACGCCGTCCCACAGACCCAGAAAGCAGCTGCCGTAGGGGCTGAGCAGGTCCGCAGCCAGCCAGCTCCTCCGGCCAATGGAAACCAGACAGATAGTGAGCACGTGACGGGCGCAGACCGGCAGATGCCAGACCTGTCTCTACCTGGCCGGGGCGTGGGAGAGGCAGGAGGCGACCGCAGGGATTCTAACGCTAACGTGAACACGCTAAGCCCGGGTGATGAAAAGGATTTGTGTGAGGCTGCTGTGCCATCTGCTGCTGCAGCGTCAACGCTCGACACACAGGCCGGTGCCTGCACAATGGAAGGGACGAGGGCGGCGAAGGAGGGGCGAGTGAGACCAGCGTCCACGGCACAAGAGGACAGCAATAAACACGTTTCAGCAAATAATACAAATCTTAATATTTCCTGTGAGCTGCGGCCAGCGGCACCTGTGCACCAGCAGGAGAACACAGGGGGCGTTTCATCTCCACAAAGCAAGGACGTTCCTGCAGGACAGAAATCTAAAGATCACATACAGAGCCCCTCACCATGCTCGGCCAGTCTGCCAAAGACTCAAGAACCTACGAGAAGCATGGAACCTACAACCACTCTCAGCTCTGCGACCCCCTCGTCTCAGAGCAGAGAGCCGGAGGTCGGCTCTGCAAATAATAATTGCAGTTCAACACCTACTGAGACGGATTTGCAACCAGATAAGAAACTGCAAGTTTCCTCGGATAAATATCAGCCAGCTTCCTCTCAGGCGGCCACCTCCACTCCGCCCCAGGCCACTAAAAACACACAGGCAAACGGGCGGGGGCCTGAAGAGGCAGACCGGGCTAACACGGCTGTCCAGGAAGGGCAGCAGCCACCGCCCTGCAAACTCTACAGGGAGGCGTCCACCATGACCTCATCCCTGTCATCCACTCCAGTCAAGCAGTGTCATGACATGGAGGTTCAGGCGGTGGCGAACATGTGCAGCAAGGCTGTGGCCACCAGTCCGAGCCTGCTGCCTGCTGCCGTGGCTCAGAGGCCGAGCGGTGGTGCCGTCCCCAGGGAGGAGGCGCAGAGCCTGGCTGTGGTCTATCAGGGGGATGGATGTGTTGGTCTCCATCACATGAGCGTCACCTCTCTATCAGCCTCCACTGATCCAAGGTCAGAGAGGCTGATGGTCGAGGCGGAGATGTGCCACAACCAAACCGCAGGCGTGTTTAACTCGTCGTCCCGGCAGGCAGAGGGAGGGCCGGGGGCGAAGCCCAAAGAACCGGCTTCATGCAACATCCAGCCAGTTTATCAGATCAACATCGAGCACAGCAGGAGCAAGGAGCAGGGAGAAGTGGGCGTCTCCCAGTTTCCACCTGCAGCAAGAACAGCCTCTGCTGAGGCTACCTCTCTTAAATCAGGAGTGGCCCCGGAGAGAGCCGGCGCTCCCAAGACTGGATCTGCGGACAGCCACAAAACCACGCCCTCGCCATCTGACCAAGCCCCGCCCACAACTATCACAGCCGCGAACCCCGTGGCCAAGGCAGAGCCGGCTAAAACAAAAACATTTGAGAGCTCAAAAGAAATGAAAAAAGGAGTTGGAGGCAACATCGTGACAAGTTCTGGCCAACAGAAGATAGAACCCGAGAGACACCAAGAAGACGATGACCAGTCAGACAAGCAGAAGGAGAAGGGTGTCCATGACGTGGTGTGGGATGAACAGGGGATGACCTGGGAGGTTTATGGGGCATCGGTGGACCCCGAGTCGCTTGGTTTTGCCATCCAGAGCCACTTGCAGTGCAAGATCAAGGAGCAGGAGCGGAAACTGGTCGCCCAGACCTCCTTCCGAAAGTCGTTCTCCGGCGTCGCCTCTCCGGGGCACGGCAAGAAGAGCAAACGAAGGCAGCAGAACATTTTCAGGTCAATGCTGCAAAATGTCAGGCGGCCCAACTGCTGCGCGCGTCCCCCTCCCTCCGCCGTCCTGGAGTAGCACGCCTCGGAGATCAGCCAATGTCAGGCTCCTCCTCCTCCTCCTCCTCCTCCTCCCTTTTTCCAGAGGTCAAAATGTTTGTCCTCGTCCTGACTGCAATGCCAAGTGAAACATTAACAGGTCGATGATCCCTGTACGTGAGTAAGTGAGTGTACCAGAATGTTGTAGCAAAAAAAAAAAAAGAGTCAAACTATCTGTGATGTTTGTGATCAAACAAGGTAGGAAATAGAAAATTAAAATGAACAACTCAAGACTTACTTTCTAGAACTAGATATTATTTTAAAAAAGAACTGTTTTGAAAAACACAGGCAATATTAGTGAAACGCATGAATATTAGTGACAATGGCCTAAAATGAAGTGCGGACCTCCCCAGCACTGATCATGGGATAGACTATTATTGACTGTCAGACATATTAATTCCACATCTCATCACTTTTGGTGCATTTGGTATCTGTTTCTGAGGTGTTTTAGGCCCCTATATTTATAAGATTTGCTGTATTTTCTTTCATGCACATTTATTTTTTAGTAAGTGATTGCATTGTGCAAAAAAAGGAGAAGGCATCTGGAGGCATCTATGCGCTGTTTAATCTCTGTTCTATGGTTTTCTATTAAAATAACAAAAAAAAACCTAAGTGGACATGCTTCATTTGTGAAACTGAATCACAGTTCGGGCCACTTTAAAGATGATTTTTTGACTATTTTATTCATCAAACATTTGGTCACAATGTCATGAATCTAAAAGCAGCCTTCAGAGATCAAAGTTATGTTGGAATCGCTTCCTCTTGCCTCCCTCAGAGGTTTTCTGGACAGTTTACAGCAGAATGCTTTCCTGAAACTCTCGGGAGAGTGTCTGACCTTCAGTCCGTCGCTGAAAGCAGCTGAGCCGCCAGAATTGCTTCCCTGAGTGTGAGATCTGCTGGATCGTGTCGAGCAGAGACAGAACAATCGATACGTTCTGGTGAAATAGTTTAACAGGTTGGTGAGGGGCAGGAAACGCCTGATGTCGGGGTTGTTTCCAAGAATAAGATGTGTAGTTTTGGGGGAATCTGTCTGCTGTAGTGTGACGCCGGTTTAAAGCTGGTTTAGTTTAGTTTTAACTCTTTTTCGTATTTTATTGTGTGGAAGGTTTCAGCTACACACACTGTGGAAATGTCAGCTTCAGTTATGATCAGTGTCATGATGAAAAACACAATCATAACTGTTTTTCAAAAAAGGCTTAGCACCAGCCGAATCTCCTCCTCCATGATGGAGGGTGCATCCCTTCCGTATGATTTCACTGTCCTGACCGGCGCTGCTCTGATTCCACCGCTGTTATCATCTTAACAAGCTTGTCACTTTCTGTGAATGTCAGGAGGCGCTAACAGGAGGGGACGTGTCCTCTGCACTCGCAGGCTCTGTGCTGGGAAATGTCACAACCTGTAAAGAACAACACAGACTGGAGGGACTAATCTTGGAACCTCGTTTGATCCTCAGGGATCGGCGCACGCAGGTGCTCCTGGTGTGCGTGGATTTGTGTGAGAACTTTGAGGCTGTGAGTGTTTCTGGTGGTTGTCTTCTCATGATATTCTGAGCTGTCTCTCAACTCAGTTCACGTACGGACCCCAGCCCCTCCTAATGAGCTGAAATTCATTTTTTAATAACCCTCCTGCTCGCTTAAGACTGGTTCCCATTTGGAGGAGCAAATTAGATTTGACCACAGGCGGTGGTTCAGAGATGGATTTCATGTACTAAAATACCACCCGCTGCCACAGTTAGAGGAAGGTATCAGCTGTGCGCTCCACTCTGAAGCCTTGAACATATCTATGTGTTCGCAGGTGGAAAAATGAATCTTGCGGTTTGGTGGTTGCCCCATGAGGGGTTTGGGGCCACCAAAATCCTAGGTCCGGCCCTGAACAAGAGCAAAACGTGCATTGAGTGGGGACTGTTTTCATCAGTGGATAAATACGCTGCACTAATGAGTATCACAGCAGGATGTTGCCTGTGGGAGAGACTCACTGGACGTATTTGTCATAGTGAAGGAACGTGTCATCAAATGCATCACAGAAACTCCCCGGTGGGAGTTTAATAGTCGCGGGACATCAGCGGTGCTTTGCTCCACAGAGACAGAGATGAAACAGGCCTGTAGAGGGAGTTATTTCAAATAGAGGAACACAGGATGGTCGAACAGCCTTTTATCTCCACACTCAAAAAGCCATAACAGCAAAGCAAAACAAATTTTAGTTTGGGTAGAATCCCTAATTTTGTAAGGTTACCCTGTGTTATGTCCCCTCACCATCAATAGTCTAATTTTAGTTTGCATCGTGTGCAAGTGTTAGTGACGCCATGAAGAATAACTGCTTATATTTGTCACAGCTGCAAACTAAGGTGAGAAGACACTGGTGATTCCATATCTCTGGTGACGGCACTGACGGCACTGAACAAGGAAACTCTGTGTGAGGAGGACTGTGTCAGGAACTAAAATGAAAGCGTGTAAATCCATGAGAGGAGCACCAGGGGAGGAGCCCCCCCCCCCCCCCCCCCCCAGTTAACTTGTGAACAAACCGATGAAACAGAAGAATCTGAATCTGTATTTTTGTCAGACATTCCTTTGACCTGATGAATTGATTTCACCCTCTGGACTCATCACGTCAGATCCTCGGGGGCTCAGGGCAGCAGCAGCAGCGTTTGTGTTCCCGGTGCTCGCCGTGACCCAGTTAGCGTTGTGAACACGTTACGAGCTTCTTCAGCTCATCAGGATAACATCGATCCACACACAGATCTTTTGTTACAAGGCAGAGCGTTAATCACTGTTTGCTGATCAGATTTTCAGATGTGGATTCCGGTAATTAGAGGTGGTGGCCGATCGTAGCGTCCATCCTGACACGAGCCAGGATCTCGATCTGCTCTGGAGATTTGATATTTCCCTCAATCGTCTGTCCTGATATCATGATGATGAGCCGGTAACAGTGCAGATTTATTTCCCACCACTTCTCCTGCCATTGTGTGCCTGAGAGCTGGAAGTTCCGCTCGTCCTCTCGATGGCCGCTCTGCTCCCTCTGGAATACGTGGCCTACATTTGTTTGTGGCGCAGCACTGGGCTGTGTGTGCGCGTTCCTTCATATCACACGCTGTCTGCAACAGAACGCCGTTTCCTCTGACAGCTGCTTCTTACTTCTTACCTTTTTTTTTTTTTTTTGTCTCTATGACGTCTCAGAACTACATGCACGCTCATCACTGATTGCTTAGCATTTAGCTCAGAAGCACACGCCTTTGCCAGCTTTGCGCACAGATGCATGTTGGTGGGGGGAGCACACAAAGGTCACCTTCCCTGCCTTCATTAGAGACTGCTTTATTATGGCTGACAGATGAGCCCATAAATCATCGGTCCCCTGGTGGAGCGAGAAGATCCAAAACAAACCAAACACAGATAAAGCAAGGAGGACGCACACACACACATATCAATAAAGTGTAGTTATTAACAGTGGGATTCCTGGGGAATGAGGGTCCCCCCCGGGGAATAAGACAAGCAGCTCAGTTTCCTCCCCACCTCCTGTCACGGAGAAATTGTGGGCAAAGTTCTCATGGTGAGAGAAGACAAAACTCAATGACAACGACGAGACACGCCGCCTGTCAGTTATCTGCAGTGCACCTTGAATGGTATTTAAAGGCTTTGCCAATAATCTTTGGTAGATTGATTAATTAATTGTGTTCCCATGCAGGCTAATTGTTCCACGCTGAATTCATTTTGAAACTGTTTTTTTCATATTTTAAAGTGTCTTTGATTAAATTGGAAAATACTGCAAAAAGCCTGTGTATAAATACCCACCCAGGTCTAAACAACGTCAGCTCGGGGAATAACGCTGATTGAAGCCATTATCACTGGATGCTGAGTTTCGCTTCTGAAAGAGCAGTAAAAAGAAATCAGATCAGCAGCCCAGCGATTCGGGACTGAGGGATTCAGATCTCCAATCAGCCAAACGAGGGGAGCCACCAACAGAGCAAAGACGAATTCAATTACAGTCTGGTCTGTTGCATAATTTACTGTCCACCTTGACGACCGCAGATGGCGCCTGTCAGACTGCGGGTGTGGCAGTGGTCACCTGTAAGATGGACATGTATGTCTCAGGTCCAGAGTGTTGTCCCTCCGTATTGCTCAGCGCCTCCAAAGATAACCTGAGCGTGACACCGCTGATATTCATTAGCTTATCGTTAGAAAACTGTGGTTTATGGCTCAGGCCCGTCCATCTCTCACCCCGGCTGGTGTTCTGCTATTCCACCGCCTGAGCGAGCTCAAGGTCCACAATCAAAGTTCAGCGGGGCCTGGCCCTCCTTGTGTCCTTCATAAGCTGCCGAGTTGCTGAACGAGCCTCAGTCTGGTGCCGCTCCTCCACACAGACAGAAATGGGGAAGGATCATGGGTCCAAGGGTTTCAGCACCTTGGAAAAATGTTTGATGTTTCTCTTCGTGGCCATGACGGGCGCCTGCATCGCCCTGTTGGTCTTGTACTTCACGGATGAAGGCGGTTCACATACAGGAGGTGAGTGTGCGCTCTCATCCACGTCTGATCAGTTATTGATTTGATTTGATTAATCTGCTCGATTCTAGCGGCCTGATCCAAACCAGGTTCATGCTGCAATGATTCTGAAACAGATGAGTAATCATGGGTCAAACGTTTCCAGGGCCGGCCTCGGGCTGTGGGGGCTCTCAGGAGCTGACCGGAGAGTCGGGCTCCTTCACCAGCTGGAACTACCCCAACAGCTACGACAACGGCATCAGCTGCTCCTGGAAAATCACAGTGGACCCCGACAAGGTGACGTTCTTTTAAAGCAGCGATCAAACGCTACGACTCGTTCTTTAAACCTATAGAAGGAAGATAAAGAGTTTAGAGTGGATGCAGCCATTATTCCAGGAGAGGAGGCTTTACCTGGTTAATTTTTGTTTCTTTCTTGTGTGTTCAGAAACTTCAGAGTCTTTCTGTTTTGTATTGTATTTGATTCAGCGTGGACGGCAGAGTCAGAATTTCATTGTGCAGGGAACATGTTCTTTGTACATATGACAATAAACACTTTGAATCTGGTGTCTTTATAAATGGTTCACAACAACAGGAACCTTACAGTGACAACGACACCATGATCCAATTTACCAGATTATCCAAATAAATTCTTCAATCTTCAAATATCTACATATGATAAATAAATGGCAGTGGAGTATATTTATCAGGGTGTAAAAAAGGATCAATTATTTTTTTATATTTACGTGACACGATTTAGAATTGATCTGCTCGCCAAGAACTGAGTCACGACTCAGACCTGATTTTTCCCAGTGAGTAGAGTTTGTCAAGCTCAGACACAGTTGTAGGACAGCTGGGACAGACGCAAACAGATGGCTGCCTCGTCTCCTCCACATCCCCCTGCATTGAACAAGAGAAAAACCAAAGCCTTGATGTTTCTCTGTGGCCTCCTGCTCTTCTCCCTCTGTCTCTGCGGGTCTTTGTCTTTCCTTTGCCTTCCTGTGTCTCCTCGATTTCTCAAGGCTTAAACAGAGAAATGAAACACCTGTGCGTGTCCCTGCTGCAGGTGATCCATCTGTGGTTTGAGGAGTTTGCCTTGGAGGAGACGATGCTCTGCACGGGAGACTTTGTCACGCTGAGAGACTCGCTGGGAATCATCGGTAAAAAACTCCCCTTCGCTGAAACCTTCAACCAGGAGAAAAGATAGATAGATAGATGTTTTCTCTTCTGCTGCGTTTGCAGGTAAATACTGTGGCTACACCAAACCTCAGCCGGTGGTGTCACTGACAAACCAGCTGACGGTCTACTTTGACACCAACGAGAGACGAACAGACCAAGGCTTCAAGGCTTATTACAGGGCCGTGGCTCCAGAGCACACACCCGGTAAGACCATAACTGCAAATCCATTTTAGCAAGAAAACTGCAGTGGACCCGCCTCAGAGTGCACAAGTGACCTAGAAAGGGAGTGTTCTGGGTGAATAGAGGGCTACGGTGGGGGGAATGGAAAAGGGGGGGAGGGGGGGGGGGGGGGGGGGGGGGGGGGGGGGGGGGGGGGGGGGGGTGTATGGCTGGTATCCTTGTGGAGTTGAAGTGTTTCCATCCCTGCTTCCAGAGATAGCCGGAGCTGGTGGTTTCCTCCACGGTGACCAGGGCGACCTGATGACCCCCAACTTCCCAGAGCAGGAGTACCCGAACGGAGGCTTATACCTGGTACTGATGTTACTGTGCAGCGCACGTGTCACACAACAAGGTTCCTAAGATGAAGCAACACTGATGTTTATTTAATGATGATCAGTGGTTTGAACCAGTGAGGTTCGGCAGTTCAAGGGGTCGGTGGAGTCAATAATGATGAATGCTTTCAAACTCACTGTGGGATCACTGGTTGTTTGAAACAAACTGGGATTCAATGCTAGCAGTGTTTGTGCTGGAAGGATTAATTGGGATGTGCTTGTGTGTTGGACCAGTGGAAAATCACCGTGCCTGAAGGCGAAAGGGTCCGGCTGACGTTCACCTCCTTCGACTTGGTCCCTGAGGCCTGTGCTGACTTTGTTCAGGTCTACGACGGCCACGAGACTGGATTCTCTTCGCTGGGTGAGCATCAGGAGAGCATGAGCCCAAAATAGAGAAAAAGAAACTACTTTAAATAGTCTTCATCCAGTGATGAGGGGGAGGGCGTTGGGGATATTATTATATATTTTCAGTTTATTTCAATACTGGCTATGTAATTATACCGCGAAGGAAAATGTGGGGATTCAGAGCAGAGTGTGGGCTTTGTTCCACATTAACAATGTCAACTGTGTGGTGTCATGAATAAAAGATGAGCTCAATTAAAAGTTACTTAATAGACAGAGCTTCTGGAGTCTATTTTAAAGTTAATGGATGTAAATCTGTCTGCAAAGACTGAATCATTGAAGGAGCACAGAGCATCTCCCAGGACATCTGTCCAGTGTCTGAACAGGAGCAAAGAAACACCGGAATATTTAATCAGTGAAACAAAATAAGAATTAGATTTGTTGCACTGTGCATTATTAATATTAATGTAACACACTTTATGTCTTTATAACACACGTGTTCATTCCTGTGCTCCCTTATCAACGTTTTATAGATGACCGATTTCACTGATGATAGTGTGATTATGAACCCAATATTCATGACAGTAGAACAATCAAGGACAAACAGCAGAGATAAGATGGTGCATTATGTCAGTTAATGCCTTTAAAGAGATACATTTAGTGATGATGTCATCATTGTTCAAACCTCTGTGAATCTCTAAAATGAGTCTTGGCTTCCGTGAAGGGAAATACTGTGGTGGCAAGCTGCCGAAGCCGGTGGAGTCCAGCTCCAACACCATGGTGGTCCGCTTCAGGTCTGACAACAGTTTGACTTCAAAGGGATTCAAGGCGACTTACAGGAAGTCCAGCCTTCCACCTGTTGTTGTTCCCACCACCCCCGGACCCACCACCACCCCCAGACCCAGACCCACCACCCCAAGGCCTACTCTCCCTCCAACATCCCCAGGTACGACTTCTGCCCAAACCTACCTCTCTGTATGATTCTCTCCCACTTTAAAGGTTCAGTTTGTAGCAATTAATTAGAATCTAAGTTGCGTGCTGCAGGTGAACGCCTCGCCTTACCCTTCAGTTGGCTTAAAAACTCAGGTTTTTAGTGTAGTCCGTTCAGTTTGGGCTTATGTAAACACATTTTAGTACGAAGGGACAATTTTTGGGTACAAATACAAACAGTTTAAGTGAAACACACTAAAACATGAAGAATAATTGTATTATTATGGCAAACCCCCCAAAGCACACAGAAATCATTTCAACCTGCCTCCTAAATACATTTTGGGTAATGAATAAAAAAAAAAAAGAAAGAAAGAAAGAATTATATTGTTTTAACTGTTTCTTCCTCTCTTGTTACCGTGCAGGAGTCATCATCACTGGTCGCAAAGGAGTGATCCAGTCCCCAGGTTTTCCAGACCCATATCCAGCTCACCAGAACAGCTCGTGGCAGATATCAGTGTCCAGAGGTCTACTGGTCAAACTGCACATCACTGAGCTGGCCATCACAGGAGAGACTGGACAGTGTGAAGGGGACAAACTGGTCATCTCGGACAAATACAGTGTTCTGGGTGAGCCATGACATGAAATCAACTCTTGTATACGACCGAGCTTTGTCTTGAATCCTAAACGAACTGTCAGAATCAGTGTCTGATTGGCTCCATCAGTCAGGTGACAGCTCAGGATCCGCCCCCTGCTGTAAAACGCTTGATTAAGATCTCTTTAGCAAAGAGCCCAATGCAGTGCAGCTGATACAGGTTTATCTACTGCTGAGTTCTCAAGTTCTGAATGGCTGAGGTGCAGGTGCACGCTCATGGAGAAACAGCACAGATAACACCGGCCCTGTTAACAAATAAACACTTCACTTCATGAATAAAAAGAAAAAAATCACTAGATCCCGATTCATATTTCAGTCCACGAAGTGTTCTCTGAGAAATCGACAGAAAAAATAAGTTTCAGTGTTAAAGAAAATGAGGGAGAAGACCACAACACAAATTTAAGAAGTTTTAAGAAATGGTTGTCTTCTTCGATAAGGATAGTGGGCCTTCACCTTCATGGTTACACTGATACACACATGGTCTAGGTCAATTAATGAAGATATGACAGATGGAAGGAAATCCATCCTTGTAATTTATTATTAAGGGTTAGACCTGAAAAAGTCTTGCCCTGCTGGACACTGGTTTCAGATACTCAGTGGTCTGATGACACTCCTAGTCTCACGCTTGTTTTTAATTTTTCATTCATTCATTTAAATGCATTTTTGAATCACCCCTTGATCTCCCCCCTTGTCTCCAGGCACACACTGTGGCCACCTCCTCCCTCCGGTCGTCGTCAGTGCCAGCGAAACATTGTCTGTCACCTTCCAGTCGGACAGTCGCCTCACGGACCGAGGCTTCTCCGCCAAGTGGGAGGCTGTGTATCCTGAGGACGTCGCAGGTACACACACACGCACTGAAGCAGCTCGAGACACGCCCATAAAATATCTTGCTCCTCAGTCGTACCTTCAGAAAAGCAGAAAAGTTGTTGCATAAGAAGTGTGAACTAAGTCTGAGCACAGATCAGAGTACAGTGTGAAGCATAAAGATATAAGGCCTTTATCTTTGTCTCTATCATCATCACTATCAGGCCTTGAAGGAGACTTTAGACCCAACACGTGATAATAGCAATATAATGATGATTAAATACTCACTTCCAACGAAGAGTCCTGCTTTTTACCAACATAGAGATTCTCAGAAGCTACAGAAGTCTGACATTACTGTATATCTAAAATATAAAGATATTTGTCTGAATGCATCCAGTTGGTAGATATACTAATAAGAATCAAATAAATCTTATACATCACAACGTTATAACTTATTCCCCTTAAAATACTTAAAAATCAATAAAATGAAACATTACTTACGTTGCAAATCCCTAAAACCTACATGAAATTCAGGTCTCGAGGATTGTCTTCCCACTTTTTATTTTCCTCTCATTGTCGTGTTTGCTTGTGAATTCATCAGCTCCCACAAACATCCCCACTTCCTCAGGCAGTGTTTAGAAAAAAAATGTATTTTGCTGCATGTGAACACGCTGAGAAAAAAACTCACAACATATACATACGGTTCATAATAGCAACAGAAAATATAAAACAAAAAGGTATAACCGTTAAACAGCATTTTTAAAACAAAAAAGGAAATGATGCATTTATGTATAGACAGAAATATATTTTACATTTCTAATATGATGAGATTTTACTTTGCCCTCTTCTTACCCCTCGGCCTCTTCCAGAGATCCTGGGCTGTGGTGTCTCTTCCAAACAGAGTACGGGTGTCATAAAGTCCCAGAACTGGCCCATGAACTACAAGGCCAACTCCGAGTGCATGTGGAACATCGCTCTGCCTCAGTGGAAGAAGATCAATCTGACGTTCACCGACTTTGACCTGGAAGCCAAAAACTTCATCTCGGGCAAATGCTTCGACCAGATTGAAGTGTATGACCTCAACGGTGCCACTAATGAGCTGCTTGAGAAACATGGTGCGTTGGTTTGAATGAAATAAAAAGTGGCAGATGTTTCATGACCACGCTGGCCTGTGGTCAATAAATTAAATTCAAATATTTGAAGGTTTAAACTGTTTTGACTGCTGCTACAGGATCAGTGTGACAGAGAATGATGGAGCCTCTGTGTTCCAGGTCCTTTCTGTGGGACGAAGCTGCCTCCAACCATTCAGTCAAAGGGCAACAGGCTGGTGGTTCGTTTCCACTCAGACTTGTTCACCGAGGCCAAAGGCTTCAGGGCGTACTGGACTACCAGCCCCAGTCAGCCCGCTCCCACTGAGCCACCCGCGGAACCCAACCCCTGGGACAACATCACCATAGGTAGAGTATCCATGGCACGTCCTCACACCGAGTACTTTCAACAATGCTCTAATCTCCATAGTCAACTACAAACACTATGATGTTTGTTTGTGTAATTTCCCATCATCCTTGATTAGTTAGTAGAGAAAGTAAAGAAGAGAGGAAGAGGCTCAATGACCGGTTCCATTAACTTAATTAACTCAGCTAATTGGTTAATTATAAAATGTGGCCATCAAACAATTGATGGTCAGAAGCAGAGGTCTGTCCTCTATTAACGCACCTCAAGCATCCTCTCTTCCCTCCTCCCCCTCTCTGCCCCCTCACCACCCCACCTCCCCACCTCCTCCTGGGGGCGCCCACATGTGCAGTAAAACAAAGTGATGTGGTGTTCAGGGAACACAATGTGAAATGTGGCCGTCACCTGACTCCCATTCTTCTCCTCTGCGCTGATCCCCAGGCGGCTCAGGCCGGAGCCCATCACTGAAATACAGTTTGCACTGTCTTGTTTTTTTTTTTCCCCTCACGCTGGCGATGACCAGAGGTGGGGATGAGATAATACAAGGATGGAGATGTTTATGTCGGCTGACAGATAAAGATGTATATCCTGATTCATATGATTCCAATTCAGGGCCTATTGAGTGGGTATATAACATAATCTAAAAAGAGAGCTTTTTATCTGTGAGCTGCAGATCCATTGTGTATCCAGGCTTTGTTTAAACAAACACTCGCCACGCACACGTTTACACATGAACCGGCAGATGTTTTACGGTGGTCTCCATCTTGTTTCCCAGACTGGCCCAGTACATGTGGCAAACCGGCCATCCCTCCGGCTGTGATGTCACGCATCGTGAACGGAGAGCCAGCCAAAGCTCACTCGTGGCCCTGGCAGGTGTCCATGCAGGTGAGACGCTCTGCTCACGGACACTGAACAGTCACAGGAAGCTAGAAGCCATTACGTCACAGTGCGGAGGGGCGGGGCCAGAGGCAGCCCCAGCTGAATCCTGATTGGCCCTTGTCCAGTCAATTAATATTAAAATGAATTTAGCGTTTAAATATGTATTTTCTACACTTTCTTTGATACAAGATCTGCTTAAACAAGGATTTGCAAAATATTTAATGTTCAGTGATCGATGATCCTGGTGTGGAAACAGAAATGTGCATGTGTGTGTTTCAGGTGTGGCCTTCCAGTCGTCCAGAACCGAAGTTCTTCCACACCTGTGGTGGAACACTTATCCATAAGAACTGGGTGCTCACAGCAGCCCACTGCTTCATAAAGTAAATGCTCCATTTCACCATCTTCACATCGATGCATGTAAAACCAGAACTCACAGAGCTCTAGATCTAGAACAGCCTCTTCATGACACCATATGTTAGTCTGCCAGATTTAGATTGTGTATTGATAATGTGCTAATGGTAAAGAAGGAAAACAAAAAGTCCTGTGTGTAATTGCTCCATTCCCGACCCCAGATTCTATATGATCAGATGATGTATTGTGATGCGGTGTCCCCGGACATGTTATGGTTGACCCCTCGGCTGCTTCTCTGTGCAGCTATGCCAACGAGCTGCACCGTTGGCAGATGTGCCTCGGCAAGCACAACCTGACCTACACAGAGCCGAGCCAACGCTGCTTCAATGTGTTAGGCATCTATCGCCACGAGGGCTTCAAGTACCCCACGGTGCCCACTGTGGAGTTTGACATCGCCCTGGTCCGACTGGACGGGGAGGTGGTGACCAGCAACGAGATCTCGTACGCCTGTCTTCCCTCGGAGGAGGAGGTCCTGCCCAAAGACAAGATGTGCTACGCCACCGGCTGGGGAGATGAGACCGGTGAGGCTCAATTATAGCTGTACCTGTTGTATTGTACTGGACACACGCCTTCTAGCAGGCTTTTGGTGTCAATGACCTCCTGGGTTTGTGCTCCTCAGGGAATCAAACTGAAGCTCTGTCACTTTTTCAGGAGATTCACTCAATGCCAAAGTTGCAGAGGCCCTCAACCAGGTGGCCTTGCCCGTCGTGCCGTACGACACCTGCAAGCGAATGGATTACTGGTGGTTCCAGGTCAAGCCCTCCATGATCTGCTGTGGTTACACGCTGCCAGACGAGCTCAAGTCTGTCTGCCAGGTAAATGCCACGTAGATCACTTATACTTTACATCTGTTGCTTTCACTTGAAAGATGGGGTGTTTGGCTTTGGTTTGCAGGGAGATTCAGGAGGCCCTCTGGTGTGCCAGGATAAAGCCGGCGGTCCTTGGGAAGTTCACGGTATCACCAGTTTTGGCCCAATTGGATGCATCATGAACAAGAAACCCTCTGTGTTCACTCGCTCCTCCGCCTACCTCCCCTGGATCCAAAATATCATCCGCAGAGACATCTACAATGAGCACAGTACGACTCCAGCTGCTCTGAAATGACCCATTTTGCCCAAAAACTAAATATGGCATAAGTCAGATGGGTTTTTTTTCCCTCACTGGTTTTCACCCTGTGTCCTCCCTATGTAGCATCTGGTTGCGGAGGGGCAAAGGACTTGACTGGCACAGGTGGCAACGTGTCCTCGATGGGTTACCCTGGCAGCTACAGCCACAACGCCCACTGCCAGTGGAACATCCGGGTGCCTGATGGCAAACTGGTCCACCTCCACTTCCACGAATTCTCCCTGGAAGAGGCTCATATGTGCGTGAATGACAAAGTCAGCCTCTCCGACCAATTAGGAACCCTTGGTATGTAATTGGTTTCCTTTTCCCTCCGCGGTGGTTTATTTGATATGATTTTTATTTTGAGTTAATGTCATTTCAATAATTATACAAAACAGGGGTCAAGACAGTACAGCACAACCGTCCACCAAGGCCCAACAGTTCCCACAGATTTTTTTGAATTTGCAGCAAATTGGCATTTTTCAACAAGATCCCTTCATTAGTCTCTGGGGAATCATCCAAAATTTTTAAAAACCCATCCCAGAAGGAGAACACATCCCTGGATCTGCCCCCGATCCAGAACAGAGGTCGTGTAATACGTTGACCAAGAAGTGTTCATGTTCTCCTCAGGCACCTTCTGCAGCCATGAAGCCCCACAAGACCTGGTGAGTGTAGGAGAAACTCTTCACATCTCCTTCTCCTCCAACGACAAGGTGGTGGACAAAGGTTTCTTCGCCAGCTGGAGAGCAGTGGACCCTGCAGAGGGTAGGACAGCAGGACATGTGTGAGACACCGAGGGAATAACCTCCAGGCAAATATATTCATCTTCAGTTCTCTCCTCCACACACCCAGCTCCCTGTGGAGGAAGCTTCAGCAGTGCTCAGGGTGAATTCACCTCTCCGAACTGGCCCAAAGACTACCAGGCCCAGTCCGTGTGCACATGGCGTATCACTGTTCCTGCAGCCAAGAGTGTGCATGTGTCCTTCACTCACTTTGAGCTGCAGGCTGTGAACGTTGTTGGAAACTGTGTGGACTATGTGGAGATCTTCAACGGAGAAACCATGGCCTCATTAGGTCCGTGCTGAAACTGCTCTTCTGTCCATGTCAAGTATTTTCCGAGCAGGCCCTCGTCATCATCGTATGGGATGGTGATCTGTGCAGTGATGAGGGAACTTAGTGTTTTCTCTGTTCCTCAGGGCGATTCTGTGGCTTCAGCCCTCCAGCCACCATCACCATCCCCGGCAACACGGTCCACGTTCGCTTCCTTAGTAACACAGCCAATCAACAGCAGGGTTTCCGTGGTTACTGGACCACCGATACCAGTGTTATCCCAACTTTACCTCCACCATCTCCCAACCCATGGGACAATGTCACCATCAGTAAGTGTTGGACCGGTCCATCTCACAGCAGCCCTTTGTGTCTCTAACGTGGACGTTCACAGTCTCCTTGACCTCTTTAAATCATGAATTCATGCTGCAACCATCAACCCATCATACATTATTAAAGAACCACATTCTTACCACACTGTTTTGTATGACGCATAAATAACTGAGACCTACCTATCCTCCTGCCAGGCTGGCCGAAAAACTGTGGCAACCAAACGGTGAAGCCCAACACAGCAGCACTCAGGGTGGTCAATGGGGTGGAGGCGGTCCCACACTCCTGGCCCTGGCAAGTCTCCATGCAGGTAGCGTCCACTCCTGTGCCGCTGTGTGGCCCGTGAAGAACCTATGAAGATGTGTAAATGTATTTCTGTCTTTTCATAGGCTAAGCTAATCCCTCCCATGCCTTTCATGCACAACTGTGGAGGCTCGCTGATCCACGAGGAGTGGATCCTGACGGCTGCTCACTGCTTCATGATGTAAGATAGCCATTTTAAAAAGCTGCTAGTCCTTGAAGACGAGAGGGATTGAGCTAAACAAAGAACTTTTATGTGGCTGGTGACCAGAGAAACAACTCTAAATGAATGAATGAACGTTGGCCTACAACTTGCAGATGTCTAAATAAGCATATTCATATGAATAATATTACAATAATGGGGACATGTTAGGACTGGTTTCTGCTGCCCCCAGCTGACAACAAATTGTAATTAAATGTTTAAACGCTGCAGTTCTGTGAATCACTTGTGAATCAGCCTTCATTTTTCTACAGAGGCCAAAAGTTGAGATAAAAAAAAGTCAGACAAATTCAGATTTTCTCCTTCCCCTTGGCTCCAGGTCCCTGGATAAACCCTCCATGTGGCGCATGTGTCTGGGGAAGCACCACATGAACTCCTCCATGGATGTTCCCTCAGCAGAGAAGTGCTACACGGTGGACCGCGTCATTCGGCATGAGGGCTTTGTCTACGAGCAGGATAACAGTGACATCACCAACGACATCGCCCTGGTGCATTTGGCTGAGCCTGTCAAGATGACTGACGAGATCAGCCCCGTCTGTATGCCCCAGCCTGGAGTCGTGATGCCGGCCGGAAAGCCCTGCTTCGTCACCGGCTGGGGAGACGAGAAAGGTAGAAGCATTTGTACACAGGAGCTGTAATTATAATGCACCTCCAGTTACTAAAGGTCATAGTAGAAGAAGGTGTTAAAGTAGTAACTTTAACTGAGGTACTGCATCTCCTGAAGCCACAGATGGAGATGACCCCTGTTGTGGTTGTGGTTGTGGTTGTGGTTTTCATGTCAAAACCCTGGCCCTCTAATCCCACTCTCTAATACTGAATATTAGATTCAATTAGCAATTACCCATGAAACCCCAGTTTCCTGACCCAGAAGAGGTGCTACCGTAACAAACACCCCAAAGTCTATTTTGAATTCCAATGAATTTAAAAAACTTCAGCATTGCTGCTGAATGAAAGTGATCCCAATCTCCTTATTCCCTTATTCCACGTTAGTTAGTAGAGTAAACTCATTTTGAAGATGATATTTTAAGGAATCCCTTAAAAATGTTGTTCTTCACAGGATGCAAATTGGAATGAACTTTGAATTTCTTTTCCCCTCTCTCTCAGGTTCACTAATTCCCCAAGTAGCTAAGAAGCTGAATCAAGCTGCGCTGCCTATCGTTGACTTCCAAACCTGCAGCAAACCTGCTTACTGGTGGGACACCCTCCGACCCTCCATGGTCTGTGCTGGATACGAGTCTCCGGATGAGCTGAAGTCAGCCTGTCAGGTGAGAGGACACAACAAAAAAACGAGTGGGCTGAAACTCCCATCATGCTTCTCTTCTTATGAATGAGCTTACCCTTTGATGAGCGTGTTGTCCATTACGTAACCAAACTGTTTTGTTTGTGATCAGTCAGCCTTGATTGCAAATGGCTGCACGGTATTCAGAACATAACTGGACAAGAGCACACAGGAACATTATTTGAATGAAATAATGAGCAGCCATGCATGCAAGGACGAGGACACGAGGATGATTAGAAAACACTTGGGCTTTTCAGTTTTTTATTTTGAAGTTAGCCTTCTGTGAAGAATTACACACACAGTATGATGAATCAGATCCCTGTAGTTTATGTATCCATCATAGATAGGATGACGTAAACAGTGGTCAGTGTCTTACCCCGCCCCTTACCTGTGCAGTAAGTCTTTGCTGTTTTCCTGCAGGGTGACTCTGGGGGTCCTTTTGTCTGCATGCCCTCCGGGGCTGACGCCCCCTGGGAGGTCCACGGCATCGTCAGCTTCGGCCCTCAGGGCTGCATCAAAGACAAGAAACCGTCTGTGTTCACGCGCGTGTCTGCCTTCAGCGACTGGATCGACGACAATATCAAGAAGTTTATGTATGAAAAGAGAGTATAATATTATCCTGCAATGAAGATTTGAGCTTCTTTTATTTTTGCTCTGCTTCTATAGACCAAGTTTTTGTTTGTTTTCCCCTCGAAGTGTTATCCCCTTCTGCACACTGGGAAGAATCATGCTAACTGATACACCACCACCAAAACCTTGTTTAATATATTATCTGATATTTCTCAGCTAGTTTTCAGTATAAAAGCATCTCATTTAACTTTTCAGTTTCTCTCTTAAATAAGAGAGATGTATTCAGAAAATAATAGGTTTTGTGTATGAATTTGACTTTTTTTTTTTTTTTTTGCTCTCTTTTCCTGTAATTTATCTTTATGTGATTTTTTTATAATGGCTGTCTGAGTTTAAGTTATGGAGAATATGTTTGTATTATTACAGTGTAATTACTATTGCAATAACAAATAATAAGTGAAAACTGGCTTTAAATGCTTGTGATGAAATTGTATATTTTGTGCTCCTCCCACCCTCCAGCTCTCAGAGCTCCCTCCTCCTCTCCTCCTTCATTTGCAGGCAGATGAATCCTGCAGGCACAGATTTAAAGTTTGGGGTTTTAACCACATGATTGGGCGCCTCAGCCAATGGGAGGGCTGAGCTCAGATTTCAGCCCAGGAGGAGAGAGGGGGGGGACAGAGAGGGAGGAAGAGAAAGAGACAGGCAGGCTGTTTCAGGCTGTGGGCTGGACAGTACACATTCAGCCGGCAGGGACATGACAGCACTTCTTCCTCTTCCCCTCACGCTCTCTGTCGTGGATTATCTCTGTTGTGAGTTTGGGATTGTGTGGATGGAATATTCTGAGGTGAAAGGGATTCCCACCCCTGGGGGAAATTCCACCCCTGCGTCCTAGCAGAGAGTGAGGAGAGGAGGAGGACTGAGAAGGAAAGACAGCAGAAACTTTTTCACCTCATCTTTGCCTCTGCGAGCGTTTCCTTCTCTATGGGAGGATGGGGGCAGGAGCTCTGACCATCTGTGTGAGTACAAGCTACAAAGGCTGAGTTGGCTTAGAGAGTTCTTCCCTTTCAAACCTGTGATTAAGGGCCAAAGAATGCACTGCAGAACAGTGTCAGTCCTCTGCACTCAGACTGTGATGGCGTGGGTGCTGGATGTTCTGTAAACACACTGGGAAGCTTTTAAAAAAGTAATCGCTTCAACCTGCTGTAAAACTCAAATTCAAATTTACTAACTTGACCCCCCCCTCACGTTAAAGTAACACTTCCAGACAAATACAGCCACGACACCTTCTCCTCGGAACAGAAACCCTCTGTAAGCTTCACGCGTCTCGTCTGTACCTGTCATTTATTCCACCGGCCTCAGTGATGTCACACTTCACAATGAAAGACACAGTGTCTTTATGAGGACTCAGACCACTATATGTTTTAAAGAGTGGTTGTCTGAGAGCAGTGCAGCTGTTGCTTCTGGTGCCTGTGGAGCCTTTGCTACCAGTTGCTTCAATGGCCACCCACCGAGGGGGTGAGGGGGGAGAGGGCACATGCTTGAGCTTGCCATACGCTGCAGCAGCAAGTTAAAGTGTTTAAAACACTTTGTTTGGACACTCAGAGTAGGGAAAGTCAAGAAAAGCCTCTTTCTTGACTTTGGAGAAGAGACAATCCATCTCTTCTCTTCTTCTTCTGATCAGGCACTTCTTGTTTTAAGGCTGGAGCTGGAGGAGCCATCATTGGCCTCCAGCTGATCCCAGCAGAGCTTTGACAATAGGTTCCTTTCTCACTGTCAGAAGTTGAAGTGTGAGAATGTTTTGGGGACGGGGGAGGGGAGAGGGGATGAGGATTATTTGGCTAATCACCGCAGACCGTCCTGGAAGACAATGGAGGCAAATGGATTCTGCAGTGTGTGTGTTTCCCTTCTTCTCGTCACACTGCAGTCGCAGGCCGCATGTATTGTCTGCAAACGAGGCCCCCATTTCATTTCCTCTCGTTATTTAAATTACACATCACATACTTGCAGAGTTGTTGCATCAGGAGACAGAGGAAGGGGGGAATAAGACTTTGACAGCGGAGACAGGCCCTGGCTGCACCATCTGCCATGTCATGTCACAGCACCACACATAGGAACTACATTATAACTCAGGGATTTATTGAGGCCATGTGGTTTGATTTCTTGCCACAAATATTGTGTATTTATATGGGTCCTTCTCTATAATATGTTGTTTTCTTTTCGTTGTTGAACCTTTTAATTTCGCCTTTGAAGCTCATGTTTGCAAAAGATATTGTGCTTTTAACACATTAGTTCATGTTGTGTTGATTAGAACTTATATTCATGCAATTTTACCCCACCGCCACCAGTTCCGTGTGTGTGTATGTGTGTTATAGTAAAGACAGATTTAGGAGACATCTGTTCATCTGTAAGGGCCATTGTAAAGAAACAGACAAACCTACAGTAGCTCAGACTGGCTAAGCTCCACTAATGGAACCAGTATGAGCTGTGGAAGGTTCCCCCATCCCCTTTAAACTGTTTATTGACATATTCCCATTATTATCAAACATGGTCATAACAAGCTGTAAGATATGGAGCTTTAAAGGAAAAGGCTGAATAATTACAATTTCAGAGCTTTGAAAAGAAGCTGCTTAGTCAAACCTGCTCCCTCGTGGAGACATATCAGACTTCAAATATTAAGATATTAATTTATCGTCTAATTTAACACTGATCGGAAACCTTTTCTTCATACTGACTGCTTATCTAAACAGTTGACTCCATTAACATGTTACATGTCAGTGCTGTTCAGCCCACCAAACAAAGCATGACACAGCCAGAATCAAAATTCGAGTGTATTTCATTACCCTCTCACTCTAGCTTGCTTAATTTGAATGTACCTGTCGGAGAGTGTGATGGATTAGCGAGCACAATAAACACATGTCTCCTGTGATGCTCATATGAGTGTCGGGGCATGATCTCGTCTTCTTGGCCATCTGTGAAGTGGGCTTTTTTAATCAGCTGATCTCAGTGTGACACACTCCTCTTCTGTCTCAGCCATCGGCCACATAAGGAGCTGGAGTGGCGCTAAGTAGATGGAGCGCATGCTCCTCTGATTTCACAAACTGACAGATCATTTTGTTTTAATCACGGCTGTCCTCTGGGAAATGCACATTAGAGGAAGTAGTGAAATAATCTTCTCCCGATCCCGATCAGCACCAACTCTCTTCTCACGCTTCTCATCCTGCTTTTGCTGTTATCCATCAAATGTCTTATTTTTAACCCAACAAACATGGATGGCTACATAACCTCCCTGGGAAATAAACTTGCACCAGTTCTTCCCGACACAGGCAAAGCGCTGCAGGCCTCAGATCATGGTCAGGTCCTCTGATTCAGGCCGGTTCACTGTGCTGAAGTGGTGAACTCTGGAATGACAGGAAGTCACATGGTGCAGTTGTACCCATGGTAACGAGAGTTAAACTCGCTCTGGATCAGCGTTGGTTTAAAGTGCAGGAAGTATGTTTTCCCCCCCTCCTCTCACTGTCTGAAGACTTTCTCCTACTAGATCGGAAATACATTAAGCTGCAGGTGAACTCAGCCTCAGCTTTAACGTGCGATATGGCTTCAGTGACAGGGGATGGTGTCTGTGTGCGCTCAGGGCTCTAAAGGTTGGAACAGCATGCAGCGCTGTTTGCCTGAACAGTGGTTTTCAGATTAGAAAACAGCTGGTGAGTTAGCGCCTATACTTTGTGCTTGGACTCTGCTCTGGAGGAATCAGCTCCACCTGGCAACGAGCGCCCGTCACAGGTGGGAGGACATTCACCCGTGGTTCTGTGATACAGGCCAGCAGCATTGAAAATGGTCTGCTGTGTGCGTGTGTGTGTGAGTGAGTGAGTGAGTGTTTGAGCAGGTGTCTGTGTCACTCGGGCGACATCTTGATCCAAAGGTGTTGCATGGTAACCTGATATTTGTCGTAGCAACACATGCATGGCCAGCCCTCTTTTTGTCTGCCTCCTGCCTTCTGAACCTCAAGTGGACTGACAATGCAAAGAGACACCTGAATCAGCATCCCCTGCGTGACAGCGTCAGCGTGTGACGGCCGCCCTCTGCTCTCCTCTCTCTGCAGCACAACAAGACGGCAGTGCAGGTGAAAGAGGACATGAAGAAGATGGTGCACATCCCCATGCTGAGACCCAGGATGGTGGCGGCCAAGCACACCAAGCTGTTTGGAGTGTCCCTCTTTGAGCTGCAGCAGAGGGGCCTGCTGGAGGATGGTGTGCCGCTGGTGGTGCAGAGGATGGTGGAGCACCTCCGTAAACACGGTGAGGGAAACCTCATTTACAGTGCCTGGTCTGAATCTTTCCATTGAGCAGGGATTTATTTTTAATAGTGAGTCACAGTGACTGTCATGTCTAAAAAGAGAACATTGGATTGTTGTTTTGAAGTTTTGCTTTTCACCTTAACTTCATCACCACCCAACGACGATGTAGTCAGAGCTCACAGTGTTCTGGGTTTTGGGTATGATGCAGTTAAATCTTCTTCTTATGACCTACTTTCCCCCCCTGCAGTTATTCTGTTTGAACACTAGATGTCAGAACATGACTTTACATGTCTTCCTTACAGTGGTTAAGACAGATTGGCTGAACATAAACACATCCACCATATTGGTCTGGGGAACTCTGGCCCACACCAGTTTTACATTTATAGCTATAAATATCAGACATTTGAGTCTCCTCTCTGAAGAGGTCAGAATTTTAGTCTCTTTTGAAGTTATAGTTTCAGATAAATAATTTCCTTTTAAGCTGAAGAGATCCATTAAATCATGGCCTGAACTTTAAATGCATCTTCCATGGGGGGCTCTTCTAGCCTTTGACCACATCGGCTCCACGGTTGAAATGCTGCTCTGTTGGGTAAAGACCGTGTGATTGACCAGACCAACCTTCCACTGATGAAGTTCCTTTGTTTTGGCTCATTATCTTGCTGCGACGCCTCCAGTTACTTTTGGATGGATAGCGTTCTCCCTTCATTCTGCTGCAGCCATCATAAGTTACATCATCAGAGCGCCCGGTCCAGAATCAGCCATGCCAAGTCCCAGTCACCACATCAGCCCCTGTGAGCTTCACGGACGAGTTGGACTGTACACAGCTCCTCTCCCCCCCACTGTAACCTCCCTGCACTTCTATGCAAAGCCAATGTGGTGTCTCAATTCTCAATTCTCAATTCTCTCTAATGAGGGGGTGCATCTCGTGTTTCTACTCACAAAGGCTTCTGGAAAATATGAATTCTGACACCTTGTTTACCCCAATGAGACAAAATGTGATTTGTGAATATGAACTGAATAATCACGTTTTCATTTATATATATATATATTTTATATTTAAATTATATATGTATATATCTATATACTTTATGCATATATACTTATTTATACATATAAAACTAAGAGTGAAAAGTGTATTTATATGCAGATCAGAGCCAGGGGAGATGCTCCTCGTGAGAGTGACGCGTCACCACAATCGGGCTCTCTGGCAGCCCCTAGTGGTCGCTGGGGAAACAGCAGCCGCAGCCGGAAGCAACAGTTTTTACTATTTTTTACTTCGCTTCGCCTAATTTGAGCCCCTGAGCTTCAAGTTCACTAGCGTCAGACGGGACATGGCTCCGCTGATGTTCCAGGTAACATGACCTCCTGTTGGGAGATGTGCTGAGTCACACACAGGATCGTTAGCCGTATCGTTAGCCACAGCGCCAGGCTAAGGCTACGTGGCGACTTCATACCAATGAAAATCATCATTGTTAGCTTAATTTAACTGTTCAGGAAGAGACAGGTATAATGAATCTTATTCAATGAGCTCTAATGTTTATTTTTGATTGAATTAACCAATTTTAATCAATTTTTTGTACTGTCTTGTTTTCTTATATTTTTCCTGTATTACTTTTTTTTTAATTGTTGATGCGGCTGCAAATTCTAATTTTCCGAGGGAACCCTCCCAAGGGGATCAGTATATTTCTAACTAATCTAATGTAAACAAATAGTACATACAAAAGTAAATATACTTTCACAAATTTGGGCTTTGACCATAAGGTTTGATTTATTTGTTATTGAGATATTTCTCCAAAGATGGGCAAATATAACAGCCAAAAATAAAATGTAGAATATAATACTTTTTGCCGCAATCAAAACAAAATTATAAGGAAACATAATTAGGTTAACCTAAACTGAAGGAACACCATCTTATCGAGTGATTACTTGTTATTTGTCCCACATGACTGAACTGTAACTGACTAATGTTGCTTGCCGTTCCTCCAGCCCTGCATCAGGAGGGCCTGTTCAGAGTGAACGGGAACGTCCGGGCCGTGGAGGCCCTGAAACAGCGTCTGGAGGGAGGCGAGGAAGTGGACCTTCTCTCTGAATCCGACGCGTGCACAGTGGCGAGTTTGCTGAAGCGGTATCTCAGGGAGCTGCCAGACGGACTGGTCGGCTCCCCGGTCCAGCAGGCGCTGATACAGCACCACCAAGGTAGGAGGAACATTCCTCTGCTTGTGGACCAGTTTGTGATATTTATTATGAGCTGCCTCCAGAATTTACTGTGAGATTCTGAACCCCTCACAGGCGTAGTGAATATCTGGGTCAGGTCTCCGATGGGATGTTGAGCAAAGCTATCTTTAGATGGTGAACTTTTGTATGTGCTCGCAGACATCCGCATCAGGGGGTGCAGAGAGTGGCGCTGCTACAGCAAGTGTGTGTGAGAATGATCCATAAAGTCTATGTGATTAGAGCAGTGATGGACCTCTTTTTCTGTCAATAATGTTGGAGGTCATAAAAGGTAGTGAGTGAATCATTTGGCAGGCAAAGCTGCGCTTACTCCTGGCTCTCCTCCACCGTTGGGTTCAATCTCTGTAATGGGATATAGGAGCGTACGTTTTGGCTGCTGTGATGGTTTTACCCTCATAGACCACATGCACTTTATCCATCAGCTGATGTTTCAGGGCACGTTGCCAAAAGCTGCATTAGAAAAACAGTCATCGGTTCAAGACTCGACTGTTACATTAAAAAACATCATGTTTGCATCCTGTACAAATCACTGTGGTGCCCCTGTGCCAGGAACAATTAACCCAATTTGACAAATGAGTGGATTAGTATCTTGACATGCAGTCTCATTAGCCGTACACTCATTGACCTCACAAATGAACATGAGATGCTGATCAAGTCTGGTTTCCAGGCTGCAGAGAAACAGTTCAGATAGTGAAAATACTCATTAATGAAGAATATTTGCCGATTTATGCCTTGTTCACCCACATAGGGAATTGGTTCTGCAAACTAATTACAAAACTAAAAATGATGAATAAATCAATTTAATAAGTTACACCAATGTGCTTTGACAAAGGTCTGTAGCTGCAACGCCTCCTCATATTCACACCAACGTGAACACATGCTTCTGCGTACGTGCCCCCCCACACAAATGTTTGCATCACTCTGATATTCAGGATCAGTAACCATATCCGTTTATCCAACTCTGACCCACTTACGTATCCGGAGTAATAGCATCAACATATTTTCAGGCTCTTTTCTCTAATGCTCACGTATTGCTAGTCACCACAACTCAAGATTAGATCTCACGCCGAGCAGGCGGACGGAGAGATCACTGCCTGCTGGAGACTGGCTGTAGAACAACATGCCAAACTAAGGATTTGAGTTCATTCATGCTTTTGCGTAGTGTCGACTGTTCCCCAGGAAATCCGGCCAGTCATGTCTCTAATTACTGGTGATTTGGTTTAAGTGTGAAGAGACCAGAGTGTGAATGTGGTTGTTAGAGATATCAGTTTGACTGAAGAAGCAGTGACTTTGTTTTGGACACCAACACTATATTCAACCAGATGAACTAGAATAAAACTCATTGGAGGCTAATGTTCTATAAGCAACACATCATCATCATCAACATAATGTGAATAATTATAGTCCCAACACCATACCGTTGTTCTGACGTTTTGTGTCTGTGTTTGTGTAGAGTGCGGTGATGACGGCTCTTGGTCAGATATGAGAGATCTGCTCCAGCAGCTTCCAGATGTTCACCACGGCCTCCTCCGCTACCTGTGCCACTTCCTCACACTTGTGGAGTGCAACCACAAAGACAACCGCATGACTGCCCTCAACCTCGCCACTGTGTTTGGACCCAGCATCTTCCAGTAAGTTTAACCTTTTTTTTTTTTTATCTTTGGCTGCTACGTTCACAAATCACTGGGTTTAGATAAAAATAAAGCCTCAATCTGACAATGGTTTTAATGATTCAAAGCATTGGAGGTACAGACTTCTAAATTGCGTACATAAACTTCATTCTTGTCCTTGAAGAAGAGAAGAACAGCTTCATTTCACTTGGGAAATAATAGGCAGTCCAGATCACCCTGATCTCACTTCTGCCCAGTGAGCTGGATATACGTTTTAATTACAGGTTTCATATGTCAGAGCAGAGTCCTTCAGAGACCTTCAGATGTTAACTTGCAACGACAACAAGTTCAAGAGCATTTGCTGATAAGGGCCGATGCTAGTGTCGATATACTGTAAACAAAAACACGAAAATTGTACATGATGTCCTGCCTCCTGCATGCTCTTCTCAGGCGACACCCCTCATCCAACATTTTTATTTTTTTGACTCAGGCACTGTACTCCTGTGATGGTCTTGTGTGTATTCCATTTAATGTTCGCACCCAGTTTCCAGACATTTCCATAGTTCCTGTCTGAAAGCTGTTTTCGTTCTGAAACAAATTTTTAATATTGAATTGCAGCCAGTACTGATAAAACATGCGCTTAAAGAAAAAAACAAGCAAATATAGGAGTTGATCAGAAAAGTATTAGCATTTAGAGCTGTGATTTTCCGCCTTCTCTATGTGTGGTTACCTGTTCAGCCAGCAGATGGTGCTGTTGCTCATGAAGAAAGGCTGAAGTCGTAATGTTTTACAGTGTGCAACGTCTTCAGGTGAAATATCCCGTTATTATAACTCTCCATGCTTCATCAGGCCTGTGTTAATCTGCTGAGCATCAGTTCCTCCTGTGGCTCAAAGTTACTGGAAACATATCGGTGTGGTTTTTGAACTGTGTTGATCCCTGAAGTCAGATGTGTTAATAAGTTGCGTAAAATACACAAAAAAAAAACAAACAGTTACATCTCTCTCCATTGGTCACATCTTAACTGACACATTCAACGGTTTCATGATTCCTGTGTAGCTGCTTGGATCAATAACTCTCACTTGTCTTTTTATCGAGGGCTACTGGCTAGTGCTTTTTTTCCCATTCACACTCTCACCTTTCCTGACCTTCAGCTTTATCACACCCCCAGTCATAAACGTGGGTGTTCGGCATAGAAACTATATCAGGTCCCACTGCAGGAAGCTGAGAAGAAGACACTGTACTGGGAACTGTCTCATGTGTACAACCCGTTCTCCTCATCGCACCCTGTACGTGCGTGTGTATTTGATGTTATGTAATTGGGCCTACAGTTTGGCTTGAAGCCGAACGGTGTACATCTCACACAGCTGTTCAGTAACAACTCACACCGCATCAGACGTTGATCTCGCCGAGCTAGCTGAGCTCTGCTGCGTTAATCAGGTTGACTGATGACCAGCTTTCCATTTCTGTGTCACGACCGAATCAAAGCCCATGTCGAGCTGTTTAGTTCAATGCACCACGTTCTTTTAAAGTGAAACGCAGAAATCTGTGAACATGCCCTCTGCTTGGTTTATACTCTAATGATGTCTCGTTTATTTGATTGTTTTTGTCCCTTTCCTCTCTGTTCCAGCGTGGCTCCTGGGTTTGAAGCAATGAAGGACCAGAATATCTGTAACAAGCTCATGGTCAAGCTCATCCAGAACTACAGCAGCATATTTGAGGGAGACAAAGAAAAGGAAAACTGCTCAGAAGAACTGTCTACTCTAATCATTGTCAAGGTATTGTAAACCTAGCTTCCCATTACCCCTGTTACGAAATGTGTTTCCATCTGTGTTGGTCCTTCGGTTAATCACTTATGCAAAAACTATAGGAAAGGTTCCCATGAAGGCTGGTGGAAGGATGCAGGAAAGGAATTTAGTGCAAACTCTAGTCAGGATCTCGTTTCTCTTTCTTCAGCATTGTGAATTTTGGTGTCCTTCCAAAATTCCATGGGTCCCCAGATCATAATGAATGGATCTGAATGAAAACATTTTCAGAGGATTGGTGTTAATGAGAGAATGCAGTTTGGTCCAAGTCAAATAAATATAAGGATCTCTGGAATTTTAATGTGTTTTCATGAGTTGAATGCAGTGCCCCTCTAGTTTATTATGGAGAGTGACGCTGAGAGTCACATGCTGTGCCCATGCAGTTGAGAGAATGTGACTTCTCCTCTCTGCCCTGTGTTCTCCCCATCTGCCAATTTCCTTTGAGTGATGGTTTATAAATGCCTGCTTAAATTGATTTGAGTATTGATCTGACATCACAGGTGGCTCTCTGGAGTCTGCGGTTGTTGATTGATATTTGCTGCTTGGATGGCTTTATTGATCCGCCGGCTGCCGGTTTCCTGGTTGCATTTGTAGCCACCTGAGGAATTACACGAATAAACATCTGTCAGATTTACTTAGATTCCAGTAAAGTTAATAAAAAAAAACATTATTTGCTGTTTCATGCATCACAGACTTGCATACAGGATTACAAAAAGTTTACCGGAGATCAATACTGACTGACCAATGAATAAAATAATTAATTGAATTAATTGAATTCAATTGTATTTGAATTGTGCCAACAATTAGTTATTTATACATTATCTCAAGGCATTTAGAATGTTATGGTGGAAACCAAATAGTTCCCACAACAAGGAAGCTACTGGAAACTGCGTCATTCACGCTCTCATTAACTGTAAAAACCTTGAGTAGTAAATCATATCTAATCATTTTTAACAAATAATAAGTAAAAAACTACAACTACATTATTTGCACTATTATTACCATTTGTACTGTTATTGATTGTATTTCCTTAAAATAAACCTCACAAGCCAACACATGACTTTATAATTTTGAGTCTCAATCTCAGATGTTTATGAAAATTTAAAATTTGCATTGCAAGTTCTTGTTCGATAACATTTTCGCGTCACATGTGTTGGATGTTTTGCAAATGCCTGAAATGGCGCTGCCACATGAGACCTCGCTGAGCTACGGGAAAGCCCTCAGTCAGATAAGATCGCCTTCCACACAGGCTTGCACACACATACACAAAAACACCAAACATATATATGCACATGCACGCAGCCTCCCGCCAGCTTCCTGTTGATGCCTTTGAACCCAGCACACATGATCACTGGTGTTGCTTTTTAAGTTCAAGAAATAGTGAGGAGCTGGGGCTCTGAGCTAAAACCTGAACTCTGGCTTGGCCAACTCAGTTTTGAGTTTCAGAACAGGTGTTGAGACTTGGTTCAATCCAGTCTGTTTCAAGGTAACACTGAGTTGGCTCGTGCATGAGGATATCAAAGGCCCTCATCAATGGAACGTAGATAATAGGATTCACCACCAGTGGCAGTATTAATGACTGCATATGCAGACTGTAAACAAGAAACAAGAAAGAAAGAAGCAAATCAAACCAACGCCCACATAGCCTCTATCGAGATCTTTTGATCTGGGGATCTAGAGAGTGGGACAATGCTAAAGATTAAATATAATTATAATATAATGAATATAGTCCAAACAGGTAAGGTATGATTTATCCGACTCAGAGTTATGCGGAACTGCCTTTGTGAAACCGAAAAGCCAGAGTGTCCCTCAGCTCAGGGTTAACTAACTCAGAGTTTTCACATGCTTTCTGAAACGGGCCCCAGGAGGTGCACGTGGCCGTGTTTATGTTTTGAGAAGGCAGATTGTCACCATACTGACGTCTATTCTGAAGCCTGTGGCTGGAGCTCTCAGAAAAAAATACAAACAAAGCTTCCTGTGCTCTGTTTAATAGTATTAGTTCTCCTTACTCTTCTGTTGGTAAGGTATAGATTACAAATACGAAGAATGACTATCACCTTTGCCCCCTCTCTCGTCCCAGGAGGCACAGGCGATGGGCACAGACACGAAGAAGTCACCCAGCCACCTCGATGCAAAGACACCGACACCGATTCCCAGGACAAAAGTGCGTGCTCTGCTTTCCTGCAGCCTGCATATGTGCGTCCTTGTTTATGCGTTCATTCGCTGTGAAATGCAGTGTTGTTGTTTGTGTGTGACATTCCCAGGTCACACTTGCATGAACCCTCATATTCCTTACATAGTCCTTTTTAACACTCACCATGTGATCTGCCTGGTGATTAACATAGCATGGGCATGTTTTGGAAAAGCTGTTTTCCAACACCAAAGCCAATTCTGTGTGGGTTTCTGAGAGCTTTAAAGATGTTATCATTGTCACCTGACCTGTCTATACTGCCTGGAATGGTCAGGTTCACAGTCACGATGACATCGAGACAACCTATTTCAATGTATAACTGACACTCGTGCTGAAATCACAACCACTGTATCTCAGATTATGTTTTTACAACAACAATCCTAACCTGATTTTATTCCATGCTAGTTGTCATAATCATAGTTGTTTAAGATACTGATAGCTGCATTATTCACACAGCAGTACACTTTTAAAAAATGTACCTCAATCTGTTTTTACTCCAATTTTCATTCTATTCTATGATTTTTTTTCCAAGGTTGGACAAAAAGAAGCTTCAGAAAACAAACCAGGACCTTTGAGCAAATCCAACTCTAACACCGTGGAGGCAAGATCGAGGAGGAAGAAGGTACAGAAACTAACTTTGCTTCTGTCAGTGTGATTCATTGTCCTCTTTTAAGTGAGTCTACCTCAATGGTAATTTACTGCAGCCCAGTTCTCACCCTTTCCAATAAATATCTACTGCTTTCTTATCGGCCATATTGCCTCTGTGCTGATTAGCCTGAGGTCATCTCTCAATCGCCAACAGCAAAAAAAAAAACAACAGTGCTTATTTTGCAGTGAAAGTCAGACATGGCTTATGTTATCCTAAGTGGCCTGTAGGTGTGAGTAGAATTAAAGCTCAGGAATTTCCTGTTCGTGTACATGTTGTACGACCTCTTCATTTCGACTTCATTTGACAACATTACGGAAGTCAATAAGGGAAATACAGCTGACACATTAGTGTTAAACTCTGACCCTTGGATCTCACAACTGCTTTTAAACAAGCCGCGCATCTATTTGTGAATGTGGTAAAATGAGTAGTACATTTTTGAGGTTGGAATTATCTTCTTGTGGTTGTTTCCACTGCAGCTTTTAACATAGATCTGATGGCGTGATGCAGTGAACACATCAATACCAGTGTCACTGTTGAGATAAAAGAAATGCTGACCAACAGTAAAATACTGTAATCTCAACATGTGATGATGAATAGTACTTCCTTTCCGCCTTTTGTTTACACTCCCTCCGGGTGGAGTTTGTTCTTCCCACGTATGCTTCGTCCCACAATCCAGAGACAGCAGCTTAGGTTTGGCTGGCGACTCTAATTCTCCAATTCAAAGTCCTGGATTGAATGAGGGTGTGAATGGCTGTTTGTGTCTGTGTGACCTGTTCGTGGTATAACCATGGTATAACCTGGCTCCCTCCAGAGCTGGGATTGACTTCAGTCACCCCATTAACCCCCAGAGGGATAAACAGTATGGCTAATGGATGGAAATGGAAAGAGCTTAAGGATTTCACATGCCTGAAATTGTTTGGAATTTTAAACAGAAGTTAGCCTGCAGCCCTGCAGGGATCCACTCACCAACTCCACCAACAGGTGACAGCAGACAGAGAATAACCTTCAATGTTTTATTAAAAATGGTTGTGAAAGAGTTGGGACGAGTAGCAAGTGTAGGAATTAATGGAACAAATGTGCAGGTCATTGAACAGATAGCATGACTTAACATATCCTATTAGCATACATAAGCTTCTCCTTATTAGCCAGCTGTGACAACAGTTGACAAATTATTGAAGGACTGTTTAAAATAACCCACCATCGTTTATGACTCACTTTATCATCAACAACAGCTTCAGTCAGTTGATTGTAATACATAAAGTTATTCAGCTATCACTTGTTTTTATTCCACGGCATCATTCTTTAGGGCAATAATATTTAGGAAGTTCAGATTAAATGGTAGTACAGTAACTGTAGGGCACAGTCTAATAAAGATGAGGTGAATAATCTTTAATCAACCTTAAACTAATATGACAATATTTCTGATCCCAGTGACTGAAGGTGAACTCACCCGTCACTGTCAGTAATAGTGAAATTGCCATTAACCATAAAAGGCCTGTCCTTATTTATGGTCTGTGAAAGTACATACAATACAATACATATGGTTATGATGGTTTTATTATTTATTATATTTTATGTGTCTCAAGTCTACATTATATACACTGTCTGTCTTCTGTTTATTGGTGGTGTGAGAAACCCAAACTAACCGCACACACTTCAGTTAGGAGCCCTAAACGTGTCCATTGTACCTGTTTAATTTATTACGTACCTGTTATTAAGTAGGTTGACCGTTGACGTGGTTTGTGTTGCTCTTCTTGTTAGGAGGCATCACGCACCTTTTTAATCTTACCAGCAACCGTAACCAGGACAATCATGTTTTCCCCATTAGGACTAGGACTAGGATTTGTCAGTGTCAATGCTGGAAAGTACAAAAGCAGGAAGAAAAAGGTATCATATGAGCCTCAGAAGAGGTTGACAGGATTGGTAAAATATTACTAAATCCTTTTAAAATGTCAGCTTAGCTAAATGCCCCCAAAAGTCCAGTGAAAGTGTTTGTTGTGGTCCTGCCAGAGGAGAACGGTACGGATCAGATTGCAGAAAAGCTCAACATCTTTGACGTGGGCTGTCACCCGTCTGAATAGACATCTCTCGTCAGAGGTGCAGGTTGTCTTTTTGGTCACAAACCTATAAATTATTAGTTAATCCCTGTTTTGGAAACTAGGTCATGTCTTCTAATCTGCTGGGCTTTACAATCTGACCTATGCGTTTCCCAGAGAATTGATGAAATGTGTGCACGCTTCTTTTTCTTTTTTGACCTAATTGTCCCCCTCCATGGATTTCCCTGAATGACAAATGTAGATAAATCTATTACAAAGCCACGAGGGACAGATCCATACCTGTACCAGATAAAGACGCTTGTAGAACTAATTACTCTTCGAAAGATTTGCCCATTAAGTACACCGCTGACAACATGTCTAAATGGAAGCGTATCCATGGATTTTAGGGCAAGCCATTAAGTGAAACCCCTAATGGAAATGCTCCACCTTTTAATTGGTGGAGAACAATGAGCCTTTAACTCCAGCTGCAGTTATTTATCTAGAGCAAATCCTCCTCTTATTGGTTGTTCTCTACCATCATCAATACTGAATTTGCTGGCGTCAGGCACAGTTCTTCCTCCTCTTACCACAGCCAGACGGCCATTAAGCTTCATTGTGTTCAGGTAAAGTGATTTGACAAATTTAAGGTTAAAATGCAGAGGGGTGGTTTTCACAATGTGGCTGTGATAAGGTTAAGGTTCTTCTCCTACACGACAGTCGGTGGTTCACGCTGTTTATACCCGCTCAGTGTCAGCACGGTAAGACTAACATCGATCTAACCTCATGTTTTTATAAGCTAACCTCTTCTCACTATTGTCCTCTGATGTGGTTCTTTTATTGCTCCCCGCCTCACTTCAGAAGATCCTTGGAATGCATGTTTTATTGTTACCAGAGCAAAGGTTGAAAAGGTCTCTCTGTTTTGGTGGTGACACCAGTGTGGACGTGCACGTTGGCCGTGTCTCATTTCCCTCCTGTGCTGTCTCATATTTCCTGTCACGAGACTTGCCCTCTGTTAATCAGTCTTTCTCTTCCTCTCCATATCACAGGTGAAGAAAGGGAAGAGTGACAGCATGACTGAAGTCGCCCTTCAGCCCTGCCGCTCTGCACAATTGCCTCATGTGAGACCTGACTCCATTCCAATAGTTTTGTCCCTAAGCTCTGAACTGAGAAGCCCGAGTCCAGAGGCGATGGAGACATCTCCCATAACTCTGGCCCACCGGGACATCCCAGACCATTCCTTGCACCCCAGCCGTCTCGATGTCAGCCCCTCTGGTAGCATGGAAGCCCTCAGTAGGTCAGTGCATGGTGAAAACACACGCACCTGCATCTAAACATATTTGGAATAGCTGCTAGAAACTTTAACACGTTCAAGCATTTGGATATCTATTTTCATAGGATTTGTTTTATGACCTAGTTTGTTAGTTGTAGAGCTGTGTTAATAATATAAGGTCATGAACATGTGGCTTTATCATGGGTGCAGTAGAGCTACAGCATCGTTTGAGATAAATATTCATGCACAGCTACTGTGCATTCAAGAATTTTTCAGTAACAATTCGTAAATTAAATGAGAAAAATGCATTGCCAAACTCAATCCAGTGATTCAATGAAATGTGGTCTGCTACGCTTGCAGTTTTATGATTTTATTGTGGGCATGATCCTTTATGGCCGCACTAAAATGAAAGCTAAGGTTGTATAACAAAATACTGAATTGCCCCACGGCTAACATTAAGTGCTAAACAATTTCAGTTCTAACTTTATGATACTGACTCTCAGTGACTCGCTGAGGGGGGACTCTAGCAGTCGTAAATAAGTTATGATCACATAGGTGAGCTGCTTTCCCAACCGAGGGTGGGTGAAGTGTCTTGCAGCGATCAGGGACCTAAAGCTGACGCCCAGTGGCAATGTGCCTCTGGCATGCAAACAAGCCTATTATAAGAAGTTGAAATGGGAACCACTTGGTGTCAAGTGTCCTCGGTCCTGGAATAGCCAGTCTACAGCTGTGCCTGTTGTTGGGGCTTTCTGCTGCTTTAACCCAGAAGCATAGAACAGCATTTGCCTTGATGTTGATTACACCTGGAAAAACTTTTCCACACTCAAAATCCTGTGTTTAGTAAACAGAAAGAAGAACGACAAAATATGATCTGGGGCCGAGCAATAAATGTTTATGGGGTGTATGTGTAATGCCGAAGGGCCGAGGTGTGGAATTGATGATGCTGTTGGCCCCTAGTACAACCTCTAGAGTACACCCGTGACCTTTAGTGGACATCAATCAAAGTTTTAAAACTGTATCAGCACCAGCTCCATTAACGCATTGAAGAGAAGTTTAGTATGACACCACTGCAGTGGTCTGCACTCAGACACACTTCACCCTGAGCTATTAATATAATTAATGTTTTAATCGCAGAATAAACATTGTATGTTTTTTTTCTACTTTTACCCGAAGTAATTTCAATTCTCGTTATTACCCTGAGTAATATATTTACAGTAACTGTATCTAAAACAAAAAAGAATAAATATCAGTTTCATTATAAACTGTTTTTGAAAGTGTACCTTATCAACGACTGATTTGTGCGCCTTAAATAAGACCAACCCTGTCACGTTAAAGCAAAACAGATGTGTCTGTTTCAATCAAGCGGTAAATGTAATACCGTTCAGGTGGCAGGAGTTTTCCTCACCATGTCGAGGTACTAAATCTTCTGGTGAATTTTATCCTCCCCACACGCTAAAATTCTTGCGGTCAGGTTGTATTGGGTGACAGGCAGCGTGACGGGGATCACAGCAACGAGCGTCAGCAGCGTGAACTTGAGCGTGTTTACATATAGACACCAGAAACAGGACAAATACTCCAATTCACCCCCTTTGATAAAAGAGAAAAATAAATAAATAGCTGAAAAATGTCACTCTTAAGTCTTCTTGTCCCATCTTTAAAGATTTTAGAAAGTCTCTTTTTGATGTATTGAATTTATTGGAAAAAAGTGTTGAACTTTTAATTAACTGTACTTTTGACACATGAAGTAAATATTGTAAATACATGATAATTTTCCATCGGTGTCCATGTTTCCATAACTGGACTATTCTGCCCTCATGCTTCTTGTCAGCTTGCTCTCACTTTCCATAGGTATGTGTCAGACCAATCTGTGTCGGTATTGTGAGGCACATTCAGAGGCACTGCACAAACGGAAAAGGCCACAGCTACACAAAGCTGTTTCATGATTCAGAATTGCATGAATCATGAAACAGCTTCTGTGCACCATTTAAATGAATATTATTTATTTTTTTGTTAAATTATTGACTGAAGTCATAAAAATAATTCTAATCAGGAATCAAATTGAACTAAATGTGGTAGTGAGGAAGAAATGTTTTATTTATGCGATGACGCATGTATTGACACCTGCACCATTCATTCCAGGAACTACCCCTATCCCAAGTCACCCGGGTCATGTTAAGCACAAATGAAAATTGTCGTTCTCAGCATTTCCTCCACTTTTAGCCCTCCTCACGTGTCCTCTGTACTGAATTACAGATTGAGCGTTACATCTGAATGAATCCAGTAACCGCGTACGCTCGGCGCTCTCACCTGTACCTGAAATCTGACACCAACCTCATTCACCGCACACCCCACATGAGCCAACATAGCAGCATCATGTGAACATATTTTGCTCTTAGCACTGCGTATTTGCACGTAGGAGATGCATGCTGGCTTTTGTGTGTTGTTGCCATGGTACGCTGAATCTTGTGATGTAACTATTGGGTTTCTTAGAAGCCCATTGGAAATGGGTGGGAGTGAGGAACGTTGCAGTGTGGTGTGAGTGCAGGATCCCTGCGGGTATAACAGTATTGTTGGTCGTCTGTCAGGAAGTCTCATCCGTTAGCCTCAAAGTCATATTCACGGGGGGGAACCCACTGGCTGGTTCGGACAGGATCTGCTGCTCTTTGAGTTTTACTGAAGAGCCTCTTGACCAGATCCCTCATCAGTCTACGGCCCTCAGCTGTGCTAAGATACTCACTCATTACAGTGGTTGGATATCGGCAAGTTGGATAATGGCAATGATGACGAACCAACCACATTTGGATTTTGATTTATCAGAAGATAATTTGTACCGAGATAACACGTTGTGATGGTGATTTTAAATGGTTAATATCCACTAAAAGCCAAACCATTCATAAAGATTAGTCATCCAAATGAGTTAGCCACAAAGGTGCATTTGTTTTTTATCTTCTCTGCCATGTCTTAACTAACGGAATGCCTTGGATTAAGTCCTTTTTTGATTTATAACCCAAAACAAATACATTGGTTTTGAAAATTCTTTCAGCCTCTGTGGACGTCTTGGTAAAAAATGTTTTCCCCTTTTTTCATGCAGCAATAATTTAAGATAGTTGACTTTAGGTCTCCAGGGCAATGAAGCATACTGCTGCGTCATTTCACAGATAAGGTAATAGGTCCTCTTCTCTCGTACACATGGTAAAGATCAAGACAAGATGCATCTGTCAATTGTGACAAGCATCTCCAGGTCTCCCTCTTCTTAATACTCAAATCACAGGGCTCTCTGCTGCTCTAACACCTTTCTCTGATGGTATGAGCGTATACCAAGCGTAGCTTAGCCGAGCTTATCCAATACATACATTGGGTCTTGACCACCACACAGGTTTTGCTCGGTGGTATTCTAAGAATGTCCAGCACTCGTCTAAAAGCCGGTGGTTTGGTCTCTGAGCAAACTAGAGACTGAAATGACTTGTGCGTAGGACTCCTTGCCTCTCGCAAAATTAGCTTCACCTACGCGTTGATGAATTAGCGATCTGTCCTTGTAGTGGTCTGACTGTTTTCCCCATCAGCCCTCTCACTGCTGAGCAGGAAGTGTTTTTGTTCCATGTTATGAAAGGGATTTAGGAAAAAGATAAGAAAAAACCCAAACAGAAATGAATAAGCCAACCTGAGGGTTATTCAGGTGACTTGCACCCGCTAAACCATTGTCTACAAAGTTTTGTAAAAGTTGAAAATGTCAATGGTGTCCAGATCGACCAACTTGTCATTGGTAGTTTTCCATTCACCCTGGAGGGATCAGGCCTGTTCAGAATATCCCTACAAAGCTTTTTGTTATCCCCTCAGTAAGGTAGTGGGTAAGCAGGATTTCCACTTTCGCAATTCACAGCGTCCGTGACGGCACACATTATTTTAATACGCTTGCCAGACTGTGTAACACCAGTTGCGAACGTGGGTGTTGGGGATAAAAAAACATTTCCCACCGAGACTCCAAAAGAATTTGGAAGTGTTGTTTCAGTGAAGTACACCTGCTTGTCAATCACAGCTGGGGGAGGGGACAATGTTTCCTGGATATTGTGTCACTGGGAAACACTTTGGCCCATTTTGGTTCCTGTCTGACTTGAAACCCAAATCCTTTGTTTTGAAGTTGTAGAGAAAACACAGTTACCAAACACTAGCTCAAAAACAACTGTTGGAAAACATCTCAGCCTTGACGTGTTTACACCCCACAATCCTGAGAGTAACCTACACTTTTCTCATCTTTTAATATTAAGGAGAATATTAGGTCCATCTCCAACCTTTGTGTCATCCAGTTAAAGATGGATGCTCAGTAGTTAGTGAGTCCAGTGAGCAGTTAGAATAAGGTATGAAATATCATGTTGTATTCCTGCTTGTCTCTTCGACGCCCTTTAAGAATTAAGACTATTTATTAGTAAATAAAGCTTGGGCATCAAACATCGAAGTAGGACTTCGATTACGTTCACCAGGGAGATCATGTTTTCACCAGAGGACCGTTGGACCTTGGTGTGTTCTTCACTGTTTTCTACAGTTGCGTAAGAGAATATTGCATTAAATGAAACATGCATTTATAAAGGCAGCTTTGTTGAGCTCCTTCAACACTTATTTTTGGCCAATGAATCATTTTTCAGGTTTTGATTGCAGTGTTTTCCTTCCTGCTTTGATTTTTAGAGAAGGCAAACTACACTCAGTGATTATGACATTTTCAGCCTATTGGTGCCAGGACATAAAATTGTTATGCAATCTCCACATCAGTGCCAACACTGAGTTCACCTCATCATCACATTATTTCATCACGTATAGCTGGCATACATTCAGCAGCAACAGCCAGCCTATAGTCTCGTGCAGCAGCCAATTCTCCGTGGGCTCATAATAATTACCCGAGACAAGTTCCACAAAGGCACTGATGTGTAGCGCTGCATGGCCATTATTCAGCAGACAAAAGCCTGCCTTATGCTTCTATTTTCAGCCTCAGTAACATGTTGTGATGGGTGAGGGGGCTGGGGCGCAGGGGTTAATGTTTTTATACCACAGTCCTTAATGTCCTTGTTGTGCAAGCTAATTAATTATTTGTGTTTTGTCTCCCCCTTTTTCAGTTCCCAAGAGGAAGAGAGGCCAATATCTCCCTTCTACTTGAGGTAGGCCTCCTGTCTGTCCTCCGGCAGAATTTGGTGAGAGTGTGTTGTTTTGGACAGTGGTTGGGGACAAGTGGCTGCGTGGTGCCTCAGTGCATTATCATCAGAAACAATGGAACCACCAGTTAGAGGGAAAGCAGGGCAGCGTGCACGTGCAACAATGCTGCTCACCACTGTTTGTGTTATTGTGGCGGAAGCAACGACGCTGCTTGTTTCAGACACAGGTGAAGATGCTGTTTCAAAATGATGTCATGCTGATGCTTATTGAAAGATATTGTAATCAAAATGTGAAAATAATACAGAGCCTTGTTGTCCAGGATTTTCCTCTTTTTTTCTTCTCTTTATCTCCGTATTTAATCAACTAATTTATTAAAACGTTTTCAGTCCGTTCAAAAGTCAAACAAAAAAAATTTGATGAGAAAATACGAAAAATCCAATACAGTTGAAGGAAATGTGGCAACATACAAGAGCCCTCATGTTTTCACACACACGAGTAACAGCCTTCCATTTCGAACTGGCCACACCTCGTTGATAATCAGCTGTTAATCATCAATGACCTGGCTGTCATCGTTTCCCAGTTAGCACCCAGTCTGTGTTGACTTTCAGCCTTCGGTGTTCAAACGGCTCGTTCTTCGTTGTTTAGTCATTTAGAGTTGGCACGGTTTGACGGGAGTGTTGTTTGCTGATATGACCTTAGACCTGATACTGCTCGAGGGCGACTGTGTGAGTGAGCAGATGTTGTTATTGCTGCCAGGGTGACAAGGTTACAGCAGAGCAGACAAAAATAATAATTGTGCACCACTGTATTTTTTTTATAGTCCTATTAAATGTTACTGTTGTACAATCACATGTAGTAAGCGCATCACTGAACATGATTTGATCTTAAACGTATATAGAGAAGGCCTGCAGCTTTTGTAGAAATGCAGTATCAGCAGTAAAGCCGGACACAAAAAAACACTGGGATAAAATACAAATCCTTATATGCATGATAGACTATCAAAGGTCTCCACGTGTACACGGATCCATGGCCTGGACACAGGGTCAGTCAGAGACACAGCTATGTATGGTATGTGTAGTATGCAACACAGAATAACTGGTATAGAATCCATAATCTCTATACTCACCATGCTTAGTAAACTGGTTAAAAATGGGCAGTTTGTTAAAACTTTCTGAGACGTGTGAATTCATGGTGTTACTGGACTGTGTGTATTCTAATGTGTTTAATATCCCTGCCTCTTTATGTTGGTAAATTAGAGAGCTGTCAATATAAATATTGCAACACCTGACCCTACTGCAAACTGCACCCTCCAAAAACAAACAAGCAGTTAAGCAAAGACCTCACTGACATGTTGGATGGCGTTAGATTTTATAGGCGTGCTTAATAAAGTGAATGATTAATCACTTTGTCAGTGGACACACATTAGATTGTCCACACTGTCAGTATCTCGCACCTCTTTCTCTGGCACGTCTCTTGCTCACGTTCATCAGTGACTAATTCTGTAGCATACTTGTACTTTGTTACAAACTGAACACACACAGACACCATAGTCTCTGTTGAATTCTACACATGAGCTTAACTTCAGTTAAAATGAGTTATAGAGCAATTTCATTTCCCCCAGTTTGTTTGTCTGAATGGAGCCCTTGGAGTATCGGAGAGTAACTGGGACTGGTAAACATATATTATAATAATACACTTAATTTATATAGCAATTTTTACAATCACAGTTTACAAAGCAAGAAAGATAAATACAAATGTCTGAAAGCAATACAATAAAAATATGTGAACAAGTAAAAGAAAAAGTGCAAAGGAAACAGTAGAATCTCAGAATTTAAAGAAGAAGCACAGGCTTCGTGTAAAAGCATAAGCATGTGCTGTGTAAACTTTGGGAGTTTCTTTATCTGCACCTTTAACGCCTCTTGACCGACAACAATGACAGACTCATATTATTTTGTTCTTACTTTTTATTTTCAAAGCAATTTTCTTAGTTAGTGGGTCCGGTCTTAAAGCAATTATGTTAAGCTAAGTTTAAGCCCGTTTAAATAAAGCTTTGCACTGCTGGCTATTCAAGATCACACTTAGCAGGACGGGAATAGCACAATTTAAGTCATTATAGACCAGACTTAAAAGTCAGCAAGTCTTACAGACTTCAACAAAATAGAAACAGTCGTGATGCTGACTTGTCCGTAGTTGATGAATATGAAGTCAGGATATGTTTAGCTCAGCTTTAGCTTAGAATAAAGGAGGACAGCTCTGTCGTGCTCTAGAGCTCATCGGCTGTGTCAAGGAATTGTGTTACAGGCTATGGGAGAAGGACAACTTCTTTCTCTCTGAATTCTTGTATTTTCCCAAAATGTTAAACCACTTCATGACTTAAATTCCTCACTGAATTTCTGAACTGCCGCTCTATGGCAAATACCTGGAGCAGACCAGGCAACTGATCTTCTTCAGTATTGTTTTTTTACTTCCTCTTTGGTAACGTTCTGTCTTACAGCAAGTTTGTTTGAAGAAAAACCCTTCATTGTCCTAGTTGAACAACGACAATAGAAGTGCCTGTAAAGTTTTATAGTTTTTACATCAGCAGAATAAAATTATACAATCGCCTTATTGTAAAATCCCCAGCTGATCAGTTCATGCTAAAACACTGGATGGGATCAGTTTATATTTTTAGAGTGTGTCTGTTGAAGAAAGGCTGGCCAGCTACACTCACGCATCCTGCTGGTAATATTCCCGTTACGTTCCTGGTGTAGTGACTCATTCTTATTCCTGATCACCTTTTTTGTCTGTAGTTCATGAGACAGACACCATTGCACACCGTCCAGCCATGCTGTCTCATACCAGAGTGCTTTCACATGGCTGCATCTTTAGTTACAACTAAACCAGCGGTGCAAAGTTCTTTCTAGGCAGGGACGTATCATTGCACTGGTGATTTACCAAACGGCCACACTTTTGCTGCACCGTGCCAACCTGAAACAGCTTTGAGACGACAAGTGCTGCCAGAAGATATTTTATTACCAAATATTTTACACTTGACACTTACAGTCAGCCAGGCCCAGCTGTTTTCTCCATCAGCAGCCTAAATGTGGCACGAGCAGATACGAAATGAAGCTGAATTAACATTACAGACCGTTTGGTGTATATCAGGAAATCTTGGAAATGAACTGACACCATGGTGTTTTATTAGCGCTACACTTGCAAACTCTGCTTGGAACCTGTATTGATTTCTGAGTCATTAACATCTTATAAACTTTGTATCAAGAGCGCTCTGCAGATCTGGGGAACAGTCTGTCAAAGTTATCAGCAGAATCTTACAACCTCTGTCATATTTGACCCCTCAACGTGGCCACTGCACTAAACAAATGTGGGCCTGTGACATTTGTGAGCATCAGGGTGAAAGGTTAAGTCAACATCAATGAGCTGTTAAACTGTTTGCTGTTGGTTTAACCTCCTACTTTCAATGCCGGACCTAATTTTAGGTGGTGGGCTCAAATCACCAGTGTAGTTGGTGGTCTCCACCTGTGAGCTCCAGCTTTCATCCATCTGACTCTGTACTGTCCATCTCTCTGGGGAAGGCTAACTGAGTGTGTTTTAGTTTTTACACTACACACATGAAAGCACAGGAAATCTTAAGCTCCACATTTACATTGTGATTGGTTCACTCATCAAGGTGACCATCGAGTCATGACATAATAGGACGTCTCTCTCCTCATGTACTTCACTGTCTTTGCTGACAGCTTTGATAGTGTCAAAACATGTCCGGGTCTTTTTCCACTGGTTCACCACAGTCACCTTCACAGTGTACCATCATTACATCATTACTTGTCTCTTCATCAGACCTCTGCTATTACTGTCAACACCACTGTTTGGGAAGATTCGTCAGGTGACCCCTACACACATTGACATAGCTGTCGTCCAGGAAAGGCAGACGTGACATGCACCAGGCAGTGAAACCGTCAGTGACTTTGTGAGGAGTGGTACAATTAGATTTTTGCAGCAGTATTTTTCTATGTGTAACTGTATTTAGATATAGATTTAGACTTAGGTCTGCATTTAGAATATGATCAGAAATCTGAAGTTGATTGGTGTTTTCTTCAGGTTTCCAGTCTGTGTTTGTTTTGCCTCAAGATATTTGGAAAAACATCACCCATATACTACAGCAGGGTTTACTGGTTGTCATAGAAGCCCATCCCTCCGCTCTCAGAGGATGTTCTCATGCTCTAAACACAGCTGAAGTTAACACACACTAACACACGCTAGATGCCTCGATCACCAAGGGCCAGAATCGGAGCCTGGGGGATTTTCAGCATTGCTCAGTGACCTGTTGTGACCACCTGTTTCTGTAGCATTTGCTCACCTTCCCCCTCATGTTTTTCTTTCAGTGACCACCTCTCTCCTGGCCACTGCAGACCAGATGTGTTGAAGTAAGTGGTCTCTCGTATCATCATCACATTTTATTTAGAGGAAAAGTCTGAAATTGTTCCACGTGTGACACTTTTGATTTATTTCATGTGTTTCATTCGCAGTTTTTTGGACAAGACCATACGATCAGCAGTAGAGCAGCACCTCTTCGACGTGAACCCTTTGTGGGATCAATGTTCAAAGGAGAGTGAGTCGACATCTCCAAAAGTGAAGCCAACTGCACGACAGAGACGTCGACACCAAAGAGAGCAGCAGGAGGAAGAACTCACCCAACGAGAGAGAAACAGGTATGATGGTGGTATCTTCATGAAGTTAGTAGTTGATATACATAAAAAGAACTATTTCTGTTTCTGTGGTATAAATCATAATCATATTTCAATAGAAAAAAGTATTTCCAATATGCTTTATATACAACAAAGTTCAAAAACACATTCTCTCACGATTAATAAAATACAATATAAGTTTGTCAGTGACCGTGGTTTTACATTTTTATACCAGTAACTCAAAATGACACTGGGTTCATCAGTAACTCCTGACCTCAGTGCAATGGTTCTACTTCAGTAAGCATGTCAGTTAGCATAAACATTTATAACGTTTCCTGCCTGGGACGCTCCTCCACTGAGAGACAGTACACGCACAGCCAGTGGAGTCATTGCAGTTAGAAGCTAATCCTTGTTGATGGAGTATGAGAGATCAGTGACTCATGGATTAGAAGAGGACATCAGTCCAAAGACAGCAGAAAATGTCAACAAGAGCAGGGACAGTAAATAGAATTAGCACAAAAGCTAAACAGCCTGAGTCCCTGGAGAGGGTATAACTAAATGAGGTTCTGCACTGACCTTGGCATTTACTTCCCTGAAGCATTTCACCCAATGTCCATCCGGTAAAGACTGTCCCAAAGTGTGCAGCAGGCAGATGTCTCATTTCCTCACCTTTTTCTGTCCTGACTGAGCACAGAGCTGCATCCATCACGACAGACACCAACAAGGAGAACATCCCGTCAAGCTATCAGAGCACGTTGGACAGCGTGGGGGAGGACGCAGGCGGCGGTGGCGGCGGTGGCGGCGGTGGCGGCGGTGGCGGCAGCGGCCAGACCGCTCACAACAGGCGAACCCCCAAACCCAGGAAATCAAAACGCAGTCCGACGCTGGTGCTGCTCACTGACAATCAGGATGCTCACACAGTGAGTCATAACTCTTTCTCTCCTCGTCTCCGTTTATTTTTGTGGTTTAATTCCATCGTGGCACTTCCTGCTCGTCTGTTATTATTGATATTTTACTGCTTTTTATCTTTGTTCTTGTAGTTTGTAACATTGCTCAATAGTAAATTCTGTAATTCAATATTTAAGCCTTGAGGAAGTCATTTTTAAGTAGCATCACCACAGTCACACATGAGCTGTGCAGCAGATAACGATTCAGCTCAAACCCACTGTCATCATCATTGTCTCTGGCTCTGTGCAAATAACAGCGCTAACAAGAATCGCTGAATGGAGATAGGTTGGTAGATGACGGGAAGCCGTGCAGCTGCCTAATGGCCCCCTGCTGTTATCATTGTAAGGGGGGATGTAACATGCAGGCTGCCACACCGACTGTTAACCACTTTTTTCCAGGAGCGGAGCAGACGTAAGGGCTGTCAATGAGTGAGTGTCTAGCTGCAGCTTGCATGACCTCTCAGCTCCTGTGGTTTATTTCTTAAAACCACATGTTCCAAAGGCTGGTTTTGTTAAGGATACAGCCAAGTATTTCTTTCAAGTAGAATATTTGTTGAATTGTGTATTTTACATATATTCTGATTCCTTAGCAGTTTTACTTCCCCCGTAGTAACGTACCTCTTTAATATCTCTGGCTGTTTTAAATAATTGCAAATTAATATGTAGCCCTGCTTTGTGGCAAATGTCCCATCTAAATAATTAACCTTTTAAAAAATTCAAGATACAATTCAAGATTTTATCGGCGTCACTTTCCCCCGAGAGTCCGAGCACAGCCAGATAATCAAATCCACTGTCGGCTCTCTCTCAGCCGCCAAGTTTGAATGAGTCACAGCTCACAGCGCTGTGGTACAGAGAGAGTTCTTCACAAAGAGTGAGAGGGAACTGTGAAAGTCGCCACGGGGAAATGGTGTGAAGCCTGTAGCTGTAGTAACAGGATCCACACTCCATAGCTGCATGTTAGCAAGCTGAATTCTGATGTGCCTTAATGTGAAGATCAGCTGCATAGTGAGCTGCTCTCCACCCCCCAATGATGGAAATAGATTCCATCAGCTCACTCTCACACTTACGGAAGTGGATCTCAGAGTAACGGCCCGTTATATAACAGATGACACCGATGCCTTGACACACATAGGAGTACGGGCTATATGATAGCGGGCACCGCATAGCAGACTGGCTGGTTGACTATTGTGCTGAGTGGCTGACAGCAGCGAGTGTCTGTCTGTGTGAAGCGCCATCTCTGGAAATGGGAGCTTGTTATGTCAAGAGCCAACGAAGGTCATCGGGAGCTCTGAGAGCTGTTTTTGTCACGGTGCTTTTCATCGTTAGCAACATAGAAAGATCCAACAAATACACTAAATAGAACGCGCTTGGTTCAGTGTGACCTTTCTGACAAACTCCTGCCGTCCAACCCTGTTTTTGTATGATATTCTTTCAGGGTTTTTGTGTTTCTAAATAACTTTTAAGGCCATGATAAATCTTTGATATGTTAAGGTTTGAGACCTATGGTGTCAACGTATAGTGAACGTTACTTCCACTGCAATTACATATGTTGGCAGGAAAATGCTTAAGTTACTGTTCATGTTAAAAGTAAAAATCATTTTGTCTTTTTCCAGGTGAAGGAGAGTGTTGATGAGAGACCTGGACTAAAGCCCATGGATACATCTCAGACAGGGTACGGTTCTTAACTTGACCTTTGAGTAGTTGTATTCACATCTTCTCACCACTTTGTTTCTTATATACACACAAACTGTAGCAGCTGCTGACTTAATGTGTGTTTCCCACTGGCTCCTCTGTTTGTTGCCTGAAGAGCAGTGTAGGGAATGCTGCGAGACAGCAGAGATACACTGTTCATATAGGTACACAAATACGCTGTGCTGGGGTTTCTGTCAGATAAATCTCTGACTTGTGTTTAGTCAGACGCTGGTGGAATCTGTTGAAGATTTACTGAACTGATAAAACTGTCTGATTTTTCAGGAATGGCATTTCAAGAAAGGATGATCTTCCTTCTCCTCCACAGGTAAGGTCCAGTTTACAGTTTACACTTTCCTCTTCTTCCATTAGTTCCCCTCCTGCCCCTCGGGCCTGCAGTGTGTTGTCCACTAGTAACCAGAAGGTTAGACGTTTAATCCCAGGCTCTTCCTGCTCACATGATGCAAGACAGTGCCTCCCAAATGTCAAGTGACAGCTGTACCTGCAATGTGTGATAGGGGAAGCCCAGCATACAGTAGGCCTATACTGTATGACTGATAACATGATCGGCAACTAGAAGAGATTTGATCAGCATGCTTGCTCGTCAGGGTTGTTTGACTGTACTACCCAAACAGAGCAGACACTCAGCTGTTCGAGAAACTGTCGAAAGGATATACAATTGTTACTGTGGACTAGTAAAAAAAAAGTCCACTTTTAATCTGGACATCTGAGCAGAGTCTGCTCCACTGAACAGAATCTCACAGAACAGAAAGCGGTGAATCTTTGACGAAGCGTTTGTTAAAGTCCAGATGGATTTTAGCAGCAGCTCAGGCTGCAGCTCTGCCACCCTGCCACACTGTGCCACTGAGCGGCCATCTGGAGCCGCCGTGGCGCCGCTCTTATGGCAGCAGCTTCTCCGTGGTCATTACTGCCCAGGGTGCACCATGAGCATCACACAGACATGATCGTTACCATCAGGCCCTCTTCTTCGTCTTCCTCTTCCTGAACAGCCGTTAGTTGGATTAATTACTAAACTGATCCGGATGGTAGTGTGACCTCATCCACTGGAGCATGTTTTTAAAGTAGTGATTTATACAGAATCAGCTGGTGTATACCTGCAAGTATTCACAGTTAGACCTGTCTGCACAGCCTGAAGAAAATGCATGTAATCATTTAGCATATTCACATGTGCCATCTCAGCAAAAGCAGCCCAAACACAGCTTAATCGTTGTCTAACGCACACAGAGCAACAGCTGGACATCTCATGATGATGTAATCTCTCCTCGAGTGAGTGAATGCAGCGGCTGATGTACCAGGGAACAGTGTGTGTCATGTGTGTCGGCCGGTGCGTGGACCTCCAGTGTTTGAATTCTGTTTGAACCCGGCAGGAGCACGTGAGCGGTAACATCTGTCCTCTTGTTAATCCACTGGGATTCTCCGCAGAGCAACTTGAGCTGATGTCACATTGTGCTCTGAGGAACTTAATGAGTCGACATGATGCTGCCACTGATGAGCAGATTGTTTATGATGAACTTAGGACAGTAACCAGAGGTTCTTATTGATTCAGAAGTGCAGCTTAAAGAACACATTTCCACATATTAACGTCGACCACCTGATTTGATGATGCTTTTCTCTCAACGTCTCTTTCCTCGGAGAATCATTACATAACATTCACCCTATAGGCTGTGGCCAGTCAAAGCCAGGTGGATTAGTTCTTGAATGATAAATGATGTAATAACTGAAACTTGACTTTAATTAGATTCATTGATTACTTCTGAATGACGTGCTAATTGGCATGAAACCAACAACTACTCATCTTTTAACGTGAACATCCATACTTCACCACTGAAAGAGTCGTTTCAATGATCTTAAATTCTGTTTTTAGTGCCTTAAACAGTGAGATTGAGCTGTGTGATTAATGAAATGATCAATGCCCCCAGTCTGTCACTCACACTCACTCTGCATGATGTGGGGTTATACCATGTTGCCATTGGTTTAGGTTCAAAGTAGTAGTAGTTTTACAGGTTCAGTAGAGACAAAGAAAAGGTTCATATTTACTATTTTGTGAGAAATCCTTTGCAGTTAACGAGTGCCTGAAGTCATGAGTGTTTAGTTCCTGTGCACCCTGGGTCTAGAAGGTCAACATCATCTTGTGAAATATTTTTGTGTAAAAGATTATACGTGAGTGTGTGTTGATCTGTAGTAAGGGGCTCTTGATTGTTGACTGAGTGAGCTGGTGCGGTATGTACTTGTTCGTGGTGGGGGGGGTTCTCTGATGGTAAGTGCTACTTAGGGGAAATCTCTGTTGTTAGTTGGCCACTGCTCTCTCTCTCTGGGCACTAATCCCACTTTGTGTCCTCTGTTATTCACGTCACATCACATCGGGGTAATTTCCCGCGGAACAGCTGAGGCGACTTGATAACTCTCTGTTTTTTGCTTGTCCCCTGCACCTCAGCACAAGAACACACACCTCACAAACCTGCCAACAACAACAACAACTCAGATTGGACAACATGCCTTCCTGTAAAGTCGTCTGTGGCATTTATGAGCTCTCGTAACTGTGTGTCTTGATCGGGTTTTCCTAAATATAGCTTGGTCCCACGCCCAGACAGAGGAAACGGGACCCTATGGGCTCAGTGCTTGGTGATGCGTGAATAAATACAGGATATGTGGAGCAGGTCATTTTCCCCAAATTATTTACATTAAAGAACAATGCAGCTTTGATCATGGATAAACAGAATGATTGAGGTTGGAATGAAGTGGTGGATGATGGGTAAAGATTGAGGAAGTAATGTTGCTAGAGAAGTATTGCATGTGGTGTTTTCTGTCTGAGCTGACTGTGGAGAGGGAGGGAGATAAGGAGAGAAACAAATCACTCAGTCAGCCTACGTGTGCCGGCTCACAATCTGTCTGATATTTTTTTGTCCTCGCTCGCTCCCTCCCTCCTTTCTTAACACCCCTCCACCCCTCCCCTCTACTCTTTCTGCTGTGGAACAAACAAGTGGAGAGCGGCGCTCGGCTGGGGAATATATGCATGTCAGGCAGGGGGAAGAAAAAAAGGCGAACGGGCTACTGTAGGGAGAGGAAAAATTATGAGAACGAGCAGAGGGAGGGAGGGTGGAGAGGGAGGGCTGAGGGACCCCAGTGGGTAAGAGCGAGGAGGCAGAACCAATCCTCTCCTGAGCTCTCACAAACAGCCAAAGACAGATGGGCGGATGTTTTGGCCAGCCGTGGCAGCCAATGGCGAGTGGGGCCCAGCCCCCTCTGTTAGGGAAGGGCCAGTGTGAGGGAGTGTGTGGCTCAACTTAAAGAGTGTGTTCACAGGCTGGCCGTCGTTGTTGAGAGCTCTTCTCTTTTCTCTCATGGTTGTGCAGACGTTTAAGATGAAGATCCAGGAGTCGCCTGTCACCTGTGACACGGGGAGGGTCAGCGGCGGAGAGGTGCGGGACTCGGACTGCGAGAAGACGAGCTGCGAGGATGTTCCCCGACTGGACCTGACAGCACTGACCGAGGACGACAACTGGGGAGGTGAGGGCTGCCTCAGTGCTCTTTTGTTTCCCTGCATGCACCACTTCCATTCTACAGAACTCTCAAGACTACGTGGAATACACACCTTCTTACACAAACACATGCCCAGACACACTCCTCCACCCAGCTCTGCACATGGGCTTCTGTGTAGCAGCTGCACATCTTCTGCTGCTCCTCCTCCTCTTCTTCCTCCTCCTCCTCCTGCTGCTCCCAATGCAGCTCCTTCTGCCTCTTTTGTAGGATTTAATTGTAAAAGATCCTCTTAAGTTCTCGAGCCACCTATATCTGCAGGGGAAACGCTCCTTGTTGCTCTACTTGTTTGCTCAGTGGGCGAGATAAACCAGCGCCGCCAGTTTGTTTTGCTGTAGACCACATGGGAACCTTGTGTCCTATATTCATCAAAGTTTATGGCTCCGCCTGTGGTTTTATCAAAAAAGTAAACAGTGTTTTTTTTTTTTACTTGGCAGTTTATTTCAGAACTGTTTACAGACTCGGCTGCTGCTGTAATTCCCAATCAGAATCGATGATGAAAGGGGAGGTAGAGTGGTGAACGGTGTCGCTGTAGAAACCTGGCTTACACTGAGCCTGGGTTGAAATTTTCAGTCTTGGGCTCGTTTGAAAAGGTGGGGTTACATTTTCCCCATCAGTCCAGGAATAGTGATGGCGATGTCCATGCGCGTGCACTCCAGCTTTGCACAAGATCAAATTTAAATGCAACTAATGAAGGGTGCCAGTTTAATTTATTGATGCAGCTCATCAAGTGTCATTACTAACGCAGAGTTTGCAGAAATAGCCACGAGCGTTTCATTATTCATACTCTGCTGTGTTTTCCGGTCGGACCTCTGTCTGAGCTTGTTATTAGCGTTTTTGTTTATGCAGTGTTGGCATTTCTGCAGAAAGGAAACTGTGCACAATCGTTGTGCGCTTAGACTGTGATTGTTTTGTTAGGAGGTTGCGACACTCTGGGGGGGGGGGTGAAGGTTTACTGTGCAGTGAAAGACAAGCATTTTGCTGAACTGTCCTGGAATGATAACCAACAGGTTCGTGGCTGCAGTCATAGACGGTTTGAGACGTGTTGCAGCAAGCATCAGACCTCTTTTCCACCTCGCCGCGGTTTCCTGTTTGATGTGGCAACCAGTGCAAAATAGTTCCATGTAATAAATCTCTCAACTTCCACAGCCTCATATTTGGAGCTTTCATGGGTGAACGAGTGCTTTATGGAGCTCTCTAGTGGTCAAAGCATTTGCTGCGTCTGAGAAGTTGTCAGTTAATTGTTGCATCAAGATTACAAAACTTGAAAAAAAGGTATGTTGTTTTGGTGTTGTTTCTCTGCCACTGGTAAATTGTTTCTCTCAGTGCTCTTGTTATTAAAAGGTCATTAGCACTGAGGGGACAGGGAACAGATGATCTGTTGGTCCAGGACACCTTCAGCTCGGTCGTATGAAGACATTCAGCTTCTTGTTATTATCAAACTTTGTTTAAATCTCCCTCCTGTACATTCTGTCCTGATATAAAATAAATAAAACATTACACGCAGCAAGGACTCCAAAGGGACCTTGCATCATTGGGACAGAGCCGTGCAGACAAAAGCATCGCCTCATGAGGACTTAGGCAGCTGTGAGGTGGAACTCTGAAGTAGGCACGTTTATTCAACAATAAGGAAGTGGGATTTGTGTCCAGCAGGGCTGAATCAGCAGTTTATAAAGCAGTGCGGTGGTTTAAGTTCAGTCAGGGGACGTGTGCCCCTGTACATGACTGTAGAAATGGATTTGCGGCGGGGGGAGTGGGCGTCGGACTGTGGTGTGAGACCTTTGTCCCAGTACACTCTGTGCCAGTGTCTGTCATGATGACCTGATATTTCCTGATGCTCGGACTGCAATGTTGGAAACACATGAACTGACATTTGAAGAGAAAGAGACATATCACATGATGTGAGTTAGTCATGGAAATATATTATCTTGTTTTACTTATTCATCACTTCCTCTTCTTCTCGTGTCCTTGCTTCTCTTCTGTTGCTCCTCTAGAGTCTTCATTCCTTAAATTCCCTTTCCTTGATTTCAAAAACATTTTCCATCCCAGCGTTTGCGACGGTAAGTGTCGAGTTACGTCACTTTTCGTTAAATAACATTAGGCAAAGAAAGAAAAGCTTGTGCGAATGACCTTTTCTTCTGCATGGTAACATGCATGAATGATCTGGAACACTGGGGCTGAGCGTTCCACACACACCCAACAACCTTTGGTGAAAAGACCAACTGGCATGTTTTCTGTTTCATTAGTCTAGTTAATCCTGAAGCATCAGCCAGCAGTTGATTTAAAGGATTAATTTCAGATGCCATGGAGTCGCACTGTCCGGCTCCACTGGCCTGAACTCTGAGCTCAGATAATAAACCTGAAAGAAGCGAGCTTCGCCGCGCCAGGCAGCAACTGCTTGATAAACTGCACGTACCTTGAGGTGCTGGAGGACCCCCGGGACTCCAGAGCTGGAATTCTATCTAAGTCGCTCCAACTCACCGCAGCTAAGAAAAATAGGCCCTTGCTGGTTTAGACTGGGTGTGCCTATTTTCTAATACTGTAACTGTTTACACTGATGGTCGGTTTCCTTTCGCTTCCTCCATCTTTTCTCCTCTGCGGCACATTTCTCCACCAACACCTGATATTACTTCTCCCTCCATGAAATCTACATTATTTCTCCTGCTGAGTTTCATGTGTCAGCAGTTTCCGTGGAGTTTTCCCTTCGTGTTACAGCAGCGAGGGCACGTGCTCAAACAGACACGTCTGGTCGGGTTTACCTTGTCACCACGCTGAGTGGAAACTAAATCACAAACTCATTACTGTGCCTCTCAACGTAGGTCACACCCTGACATTATCCCACAGAGAGCCAGGCTTTATTAATAGCCTGAGGATTGTCAGGGGTATCTGCAGGACTGTATTCGCCAGACATAATTATTGCCAGAGTGGAGACTGTAACCAGGGGTGAACAGCGAGAGGGAGGGTCTAACCCACAGTTGGAGCACAGCTGAGACCTTTGAGCACCAGAGTAAGATGATGTTCGATGAGAATCTCTCCTGAGACAAAGACAAGATGCAGCTGAAACAAAACAATCTAAAGCTGCTCAGGAGATTAGTTGATCTGCAGGAGGTCATGAGTTTTACACATGTGTAGGTACATGTACGCACATATGAAGTTGAATTCCTGCTCACAAACATCCTGTACCTACTCTCACTGATGGAAAGGGATTTTTAAAAGTTGCGTATGTGTGTTTTCCAGAGCCCGTCCCAGCGTACTCACTGCAGAGGGAGAGCATGGACCGCGAGGAAGCTCGTCTGTCCCCTCACGCCGGGGGACGGCTGATCCGCCAGCTGCTCGAGGAAGACAGCGACCCCATGCTGTCGCCTCGCTTCTACAGCTACGGACATTGCCAGCAGTACCTGGACGACACTGAAGTGCCTCCCTCGCCGCCAAACGCACACTCGTTTGTCAGGTAACGCGCAGGACGTGGTTTGGTATATCCGGGAGGGGGAATGGGACGAAGCTGTCGGTGACATTAACGTCTTCTTCATCTTTTCAGTCGCAGACGGAGCTCGTCTCTCGGCTCCTGCGACGACGAGAGAGAGGAGTTGACGTCGGCTCAGCTCACGAAGAGGGTCCACATCCTGAAGAAGAAGATCCACAGATTTGAGGAGAAGTTTGAAGACGAGCGAAAATACAGGGTGAGTAACGAGACGCTGAAGAAACAACTGAATCATTTCCAAATCATAAACAAGCTCATGGACGGCCTGCGTAGAGATTTATGACTTATTGTAATAGAGCTCTGCATCGGTTTGTTTACGACGCCACAGAGCTCAGATTGAAAACAGGTCTTCATCGTGTTTTATTCTGAAATAAGAATCTTTTTCCCTCCAGCCTTCCCACAGCGATAAAGCTGCCAACCCAGAGGTGCTGAGGTGGGTCACTGAACTGGCCAAACTCCGCAAAGAGCTCAAAGGTAAAGCACAGAATTCAGATTCAGATTCACTGATTCCTAATGAGACCATTAAAAAAACATCAAAGCTCACTTTTGGGTTTTTTTGTTTTTTTGTTTTTTCACAGAACATAAGCTGATGAAGTCTGAGGAGGATCTTCCTCCACTGACCCGGCAGCGCAGCAACACTTTGCCTAAAAGCTTCGGCTCTCAGCTGGAGAAGAAATCGCAGCAGGAGAAAGTGCCCAAGCCGCCGGTGGAGAGCACGCTGGAGACGATTTTAAAGAAGCTGCAGGAGAAGAGGGAGGAGGTGAACCGCCCCGAGGACATCAAGGTAAACACAGGCCCACGTCACACGCTCGCACGCATGAACGCATGCCGTGTCTCGAGGGCACGAGCGTTTGAATTTATGATGGGGCTGAAGTGTTAAAGTGTGTGAGCGAGGACCAACGAAAACTAGTTAAAACAAGGTCAGATTAGATGAGATTATCAGAGATGAATTGTCTCATTATGGGGACGTTTGACGTACAAGTACAAAGATGAACTCAGCAAATAACTTGTGTTGTATCTGAGATGGAACTCTTTGCTGACTCACTTCCTGATTGACAGGATATGACACGGGAGCAGATCGGAGCAGAGAAAGTGGCGCTGCAGAAGGCGCTCCTCTACTACGAGAGCATACATGGACGACCGGTGAGTCACCCGCTCCCGAACTGCAGCACGCTCCTTAATCCCGACCTCCTGCTGGCAGCGGACGCCAAAACAGAGACAGGAAAAAAAAAAACGCTGGATGGAGACCTGAACCGAAGTGACACGCTCTGTGTTTGATGCCAGACCAGAGCCAATTGTAATAATTGTGTTGTCAAATCCCAACGAGCGTTGCTGTGTATGAGGAGGTGTAGCTGACCTTCCCGTCACCCCTGGGCCGCCTCACGCTGCGTCGCCACTGCTTTGTGTTCGGCGACCTTCACGCTCTGAGGAGCATTCGCGGCTGTCATTTTGTTTCATGTTGCCGCTGCAGCTAGTTCATCTGCGACGGCACGACGGCGAGAAGCTAATACTGAGATTCAAGATTCAAGAGTGTTTATTTACAAAGGACGTGTTTCCTGTACAATGAGACTCTGCCGTCCAAACTGAATGCCTTTAGTCATAAAAAAATTGCAAACACATAAGAAAGAAATGAAAAAAATATGCAAAATGTAATGTAGATACGAGAAATTGTACTCTGAGCTGAAGTATAAAAATATGCAAAATATGAAATAGGAAGGGGTAGAAACAGAAACATATCTGTACATGTGAGTTGCAGATTTGCTCTCAACGTATGAATAGTCTTCATTGGTTTAACAGTCTGATGGCGGAAGGAAGAGTTTTTGAGGAGGCTGGTTTTGCTTCTGACACGTCTATGCTAACAAGGCGCCTGTTTCTGCTTCAGGTCACCAAAGGCGAGAGGCAGATCATGAAGCCGCTCTACGACAGATACCGCCTGGTCAAACAGATCCTGTGCAGAGCCTCCACCATCCCCGTCATTGTGAGTGTCTTCACCTCCTCTCCTCTTTCCCTCCTCCTCCTCCTCGCCCCTTGACAGGCCGGCAGCGTCGCGTCGCGTTGGCACGCTCCTAATCCCGATTGGTCCCCGCTGGCTTTTAGTGCCGGCTGTGGGAAACCAAAGGCAGCCGTGCCACAGACGTGTTATCCAGCGCTCCAGGCTCTAAAGTCCGGCTTTAGCTGCTCAGTGGATCATCCGCTGGTAAAGGAGCTCATTGGTGGCACGCTGAGTTCACAGGAAGTGAGCAGACGAGTGCAGCAGAGTCAGAAACCAAAAACTGGTCCAGGCTACGTTCAGGATTATTACAGTGACATTGTGAATATTCATTTCTCTGAGATGAGTCTAAAGGCTTCACTGTTCATGCACCTACTTAATAACCGCTTTTATTATGTAAGACATGATCTGCGTTATGGACAAACAGAGTTATATAAAGCACTTCCTGTAATCCTCATAGTGCAAACTGGGAGCACGGCCATAGATTATTCTGTTACCGTGCAGTGTGTTTCCTCAGTCGTCCGCCTGTGATTTTATTATTTGATTTCATTTTTTATTCTTCAAAATAAGTGGTCAGGTTAGAATCTTTAAGGAAAGAGGACCTGCGTCGGTGTTGCAGAGGAGAAAAGCAAGAGTAGAAGGTTGATAATGGTCGAGACCCAGGAGGCGTTTTCTGGTCGTCTGAGCGTGGTTAACTCCTCCTCCTTTTGGCGCTCACCACAGGGCTCCCCCTCCAGCAAGCGCAGAGGGCCGCTGCTGCAGCCCATTATCGAGGGCGAAACCGCGCTCTTCTTCGATGACATCAAGGTGAAGAGCAGCCGTTGCTTCAATAATCAGTCGTCAGCTCCGCCCCCTCCCACACCCACCCCCCACCCTCCGCCTCCCTGTTGAAGCTCCTCTAACGAACCTGATTGCTGCCTGTTGATTGGCCAGCCGCCCTGTGTCCTGCCACTGTAGAGAGGCATCAGTAGAAGTGTGGAATCAGTAGCTGGATGGACATGATGTGTGAATCACGATGAAACAAAATAGAAACAGGAAGCTGTTGATGATCAGCTTGGGTCTTATTTTTACAGTTTCAGTCGAGACCAAAGGTTTGTTGAGATCCAATCAGATTCTATTTGTGAAGCTCACATTTACAAATCTCAGTTTGCCTCACGGGGTTTGGTATTGGAGAAAGTTGAAAATATAAAATCATAAATCAATCAAAGAATAAACAGTATCTGCCTAGAAACTGGAACCAGATCGGTGCTGGCAAAAATAAGACCCAGGTGTTTTGACTCAAACTGCAGTGGAACCAGATCCTGGCTCATTGTCGAGCAGCTTGTTTGAAGACGCAACATTTAAACACTAATACGACCTGAATCACAGACGAGGACCGCTGGAGTGCATTTTGCTGCTGCACCCCGATGATTGACGACTAACACTGCACGCCCATCATGCACTGGGAGCGTGTGAGTCCGGTGGGGAGAGGTGCCGCCGACGGCTCGTGTTCACGTCTCGGCGCTTAACTCGCGTGCGTCTGTCCCTGCAGGAGGAGGAGGATGGCTCGGAGGACGACGGAGACTCGAAGACTCAGTTCACTGTGACCGTGCGGCCCGACCTCAGCGTCCTCGGCTTCATCGACCACATGGAGGAGGAGGCGGACGGTTTCATTTCACCAGTGGACGAGCTCACGCCGTCTCAAAACACGACGGACATGAGGCTGTCCAACCTTCACTCCGCCACCATGTGAGTCACCGGAGAGGAGACGTCCTCATTCTTCTACTTCTTCTGCTGTTTTTGTTTGTGATCATCCACTAATGGCCTATGCGTGCATCGTTATTATTTGTTGTATGAATAACCTTAGATAATATAAATCTAATGACATTTTTGCTTAAATCATAGTTTTTATTTTTGACTCTAAAAATACATTTTTGCTGCAAGTCCTATTTCTGCAGTACTTGTTAAATTGATACTTACAGGATCAGAGTATAAGAGCTATTTAAACATCTATCTTCTCCATCGCAGGCCGGAGCTGGTGGAGCAGCTCCAGGAGTCCAGAGAGGAGAAGAAGAGGATCCGCAAAAGCCTGAAGGAGTTTGAGGAGCAGTTCTTCAGGCAGAACGGGAGGTGAGACCAGAGGAGGAATCTGTTCATGTTACGTAACAGAGGGCGCAGAATGAACGCTGGCGTTTCCACAGCTGAGCACTTGTCAATGTTTGTTGTCTTCCGCCCACGTCCTGTTCCCATAGAAATGTGCAGAAGGAGGACCGCTCCCCTCTGGCAGCCGAGTACAACGAATACAAGCACGTTAAAGCCAAACTGCGGCTGCTGGAAGTCCTGATCAGCAAGAGAGAATCATCCAAGTTCATCTGAGGGGAAAAAGAATTAAATGACGGACTGCTGCTTTGCCTCACGCACACACACACACACACACACACACACCCACCCTGCAGGAGAACGGTTCTGATTTTCCATCTGTGGCTCTGGACGCAGCCTGTTAGTCCGTTCTGTCGAGCACAGCTGGGTTTTTCCTCCTGACGCACGCAGAGAGCTGGCGACCCGCGAATGATCCAGAGCCGCCCAGACGACGCCTGCTTCACCTGAGGAGTTATTTTCCACACACGCGTAACCCGAATCACACCTGTACTGCTAGTAATTTATTTCTGTTCTTTTGAATATTTGTATCTGGACAGAAGTTATATTTTTCTCCGCGCGCTTTCCTGTAGAAGTCTTAAAAGGAAGAACTTGTAAGTAAAATAATAGAAATTTCTGCTATTTTTTAAGAGAAGGATTTTGCGATTGTGAATTATTTTTGTAAGGGAGACATTACTTATTTGTATGAACTCCAATCAGCTGAGTAGTATTCTCTAAACCGACAGCTTTCTGTATTTCCGTTCGGACCGTTATACGATGGTGTCTGAAATAATCTAATGTTGCTTCTCTAGAAGTTTAATTGAGTCTTTGCTCACTCACTAAAAGAAGTTTATAATTTCTTATTTTCTCACAACCCAAAAACATTCAGAGAACAAACCGAACCAAACTGGTTCTTTGTATTGGATACTAATGTTTTTTGTGCGATCACTGGTGCAGAAGTAAACCTTTGACTGTATGTTTATCTGTTGACGAGCTGTTCACGCCCGTGACCCTCTGTGTCAAATAAGCTATTTTCTCCTCTTGAATCACTGGTTTTGTTTGAGACTCTTCGAGGACAGAGCTGGCGGGCGGAGTCTCGGTGTTTCCTGGCGCTCCTCCGCCTGCTCCTCTCTTCTTCTGTAAATATTGATCTCTGTGTATGTTTACATTTCTGTGAGCGAGTACTTATTTCTTCTCTTTCTCCAAAATGGATGATTATCAGTGTGAATTTGGTTTTTGCCGAATTCAAACACTTGCAAGGCTTAATGAGTTTTGAGTGTGTACATTTTAGTACATAAATTGTATTTGTATTTTGTACATATTATGAATGAAATCATATTTTTACTGAACACTGGGTTTTCCTTTGTGTGACTGAGTTGGTGTGAACAGGCTTTTCTTCCCTGAGTGATTTAACAATAATATCCTTAAACATCTGATATCACTTAGTTTATAAATCCCAGGAACAGTTTCTAGTTTTTCTCACTTAGGCAAAAATGAAAAGAAACATTCTTTTTTTTTTTTTTTTCATTATTTAATTCAAAAACGTTGGCTGGAACAGAAGAGCGTTGCGTGGATTGTGAACAGTGACAGTATCCGTAGCACACGGAAGGAAGTGCGACTGCGGCTGCACAGACAGTTGCATAGGATTCAAAATCTGCAGTTTAAATACAGAGTTCCAGTGCGATGGAAACTGAAGGTGAACATGCAGAACGTGGAGAACAGAGTCAAAGCAACAGAACCAACTGTGACACAGTCACTGCACGACTTTCAGGCTGTTATTGCTAAATGGATCATCATCACATCAAGTCATTCATTAAGTATATAGAATAAGAAAAATAGAGGCTATACGCAAAACCATTTCACACACTTGCACAAATTTCGGTTTGTCAGAATACATACAGCATCAGGGCGTTTTGGAACAGATGTATATTTATATTCATGTATATCTGATATTATTAGGTTACCTGTGACTACTGGACGTTTCCTAATGTCACAAATGCATGACCTGCAACTTGGAAACGGCTAATACAATCATCATACTTCATTTTATACATGTTTAGTTTTTCCGCAATAATTTCGAGAATCAAGTCGTAATATTATGAGAATGAATTTGAAATCGAGAAGAAAGGCGTGTCATTCAAAGTCATAATTGCAAAAAGATAAAATCATTTAAAATTCAAGTTTGACTATGGTGAGAATGTATAATAAAACATAATAAAATATAATTTCAAATATTCAGTTGAATGAAATAATCAAAATAAACAACAATGGATAATAATAGTATTTACAGACAATACCCCCCCCCCCCCCCCCCATACACACACACACACACACACATTACAATGACATGTGGCCTAACTTCACATATTCACATGACATCATCAGGGGCTTTTCGTAATATTGACTTTTATTCTCGTAATATTCCGACTTCAGATCACTCATGGACGTTGTCATGGACGTTGTCTGGACCCTGAACACAGCATCAGGGCTCTCCATCCTAATAAGTCTAATCCTCAAAAATGTCAAACTTCTCAATGACGACCAGGTTTTTTTTGTTTTTTTTGTCTTTCGCTCAACATCATGCACACGGACGACAGCCGGTAAAAAAAATGACCTTTTAAAAACACGTCTCACGGCCGTTTAGACGGTTCTGCTGTAGAAGGCAACGGTTGAATGCAAAGACGGAGTCAGCTGCTCTGAGGGACATCCTGTCCTCCACGTCTCACCCTGCAGCCGCTCGTCCTCCCACACACACAGAGACACAGAAACCTGGTTAAAATAGAGACTGATCGATTCATTCGAGGTCGCTCCACAAACGTTTCCTTTTCCTCTGAGTCAGTTTTATTTTACAGTTAAAACTTTACTGTTTACATTTCATATTTGAAAAATGTGTTCATTTCCTTAATTAAAGTTTGATTAATTTGGTTGTATTAACATTTTTTATGGTGACAGGGTCAACAATTTGTTCCTGAATAGATGTGTGTTTGTTAAATTGCAGCATTGTCATTTTGTACGTTTCCAACCATCGATCAGACTCTACTTTACAAAGATCCGTTTGTTGAGAATTCCTACAAAAGTCAGGGGTAGATAATGTATTACAACTGCTATTTACACACACACACACACACACACACACACTTGTGTACATATACGTACATATTTACTTTGTCAAAAATAACCATTCTATTCAATAAATTAAAGAAAGTAAAAGAAGAGACGCCGCCTTGTCTCAAGGTAACAACGTAATTCATTTAAGGTGAAAAATTTAATCAATTGAATATAAAATACACAGCTTCACAAAATCAAACAGACAGAACAGAAACTAAACGAAGTCAGAGTTTCTCAACCTTCACTGAACTTCTCATTGGCTCCAAAGCATTTTTATCATTCAAGGTTTCCATGTGTATTTTTGAACTATGATATGTTTCAATACGTCAGATAAGATGTCCCTCTCATAAGATCCTGAGAGGTTGAGAAACTTTGCTCAAAGCAATAAAAAAACAAAAATACTTTGCATGTACATATTTAGACCTTTAGAGGCTCAACAATCTAATAAGCGCACAGGTAGATCCTTCCTGCCCCTGTCCCCCCCCCCGACATGCATATTGCTGTTAAAGTGCGTTCAAACTGCTACCCCCCACACACACACACACACACCCGCTCCAGCTTCAGACCAGGCTGAAGCCCTCGTACTGCTCCACGGCCCGCGTGAGCCGGCGGTACAGGATCTCTTTGGTCTGGTAGCGGGGCATGTCCAGCAGGTTGTAGCAGGTGTGGGCCACTGGCAGGTAGTGCTCCTCGGCCGTGGTGGACTGGATGATGATGCGCAGGCTCTCCATGCCGTGGATGGGGATGCGGTCGCTGCCGGTCAGGAACACTGAACACAGACGCGGGGGGGGGGGCAAACACTGAGATGTGGCTGGACTCACAGAGGAACTCTACATTCTGAGGTGGATCAGGGTTACGTTCCAACGTCGTTTAAACTGCGAAATTCTGCATATGCAACATTTTCGGTGGATTCTCAGGAATGTGCTCATGAGTGTTGATTAAAAAAGAAAAAAGAAAAAAAAAGGCAATCGAGGCCGTTCAACGCTTACACAAGAACTGCTTCTTCTTCTCCAGCGGGAACTCGTGGAAAACCTCCCAGAACAACCGCACTGTTGGATGAGTGGCTGAGTATTCCCCTTTATAAGCAGCGTTCTGCGAACACACAGAGAAGGCTGTCAACGCTTTGACAGAAGTCAGTGAAACTCAAAGACATGCATTCAAAATCACACTCGATTCCCTCTTTCCTGGGATATCTTACTATTTCTGCTTTTTACACACGAGCTGACATCAGCAGCAATAAAGAAGGAAGATGTTCCTCACAGATCTCTGACTTTCACTCAGAGCTTCCAAAAAAAAAACAAAAAAAACAAAACCGAACCCAAAAAAAAAAAAAAACAGTGTCTGGGGATCAATGAATGACTTCTCGGCCTGCAAAAGAAATATCAGATTTTTTTGTTGCACTGGAGCAACAAGTGAGGCCCGTCTGTGCCGATGCGGCGCTGATAATCGTCAGTGTTGACAGTCTCCAAGGAGATTCTCACGAAGAAAATGATAAAGCAGGTGGTGGTAATGCAACTATGAACAGGCCGCCGGCCGCCAATCAAACCAACAACAGCCCAACAGCCCCGACCTTCTCCATTTCCTCCCAGTTGTAATTGTTGTTGCCGACCACCATGGCCATCAGCTCCGACGGCTGGAACAGCTCCAGGATCTCGCCTCCGCACACCTTCAGGAACCCCGAGGAGAAGGCGGCGTACTGCTCGCTCACCGAGTCCGAGAACACGTAGCACAGGTAGGCGTCCACGAACTCCTTCCTGAAACAGAGCACACGGCAAACACTCAGTGCCGCGCGTTTCCACGGAAACCTGTCGATGGCAGGACTCCAGCTTGTCCCGCGGAATCAGACGCAGAGAGGATGAGAGACTGCTTTAGGTCTTTAGGGGTTTCGTTGAGTTCAAACGGAACAGAAGGGAACAGAAAACAGGACCTGGCTTGAAGCCACTGCTGCGAGACCCACAGACCCACGTCGTCGTTCAACAATGGAGACCCCGCCCTTCTCTCCAAACACTGAGCGCAGCCTTCGCTCTGAGGCCCAAGCCTCTCTGTCATTTCTGGCATTGCACTTGTTTTTCGTGTGTTAGTGCTGAGGGGATTTTGCCGGAGCAGCGCAGGTCACCGCGGTTCACGCCATCTGTTCGGCGGCGGCGGCAGCATGCAGACGCATTGACACCGGCCGCCCCCCCGCCCACTGCTCTACAGAGCGCTGCGATCAATGCCAACGGCACAAGGACGGAGCTGAGACGCAGGGCGGGGCGGGGATAAAAGAAAAAAACAAAAAACAAAACGTGTGACGCTTCAAATACCCAAAAAAATCTCCTTCAACGCAAAACATGACCTTCGGCTGGGACAATGGGCTGCCAGCTGCCAGCTGCCAGCACACGATGATCTCCGTGTTTCAGAGGGAGCAGAGGGAATGTTCAGAAAGTGAAATCAACATGGCGGAGGACGTGTGGCGCCGCCTCACCTGTTGTGTCTGTCCACGCTGATGCTCTCTCCTCCGGGGATCAGCTCCTTCACCTCCGTCATGCCGTAGTTCTCCCTGGTGATCTGAGGGTCGGAGGCTGAGGTCAGAGGCAGTCAAAGCGTGCGGAGCTCATAACGCCACAGCGAGAGGGCGAGGCCGACGAGGACGCTGTGTTTTCTGTGGTGAATTAATCCCATAAAGGCCAGGACCAGGGTAGATTGGAAAAAATGTGCGTGTTCGGCGAACACAGCAGTTATTAAAAACTAAACCTGCATTTGCAGGCATCAGATGAGATCCACATGTATCATGGTATCAGAAAACCCTGCAGCCAGAACACTCCCGTGTGTTAATCCACAGCCCAGTCCTTTCAGGTACTTTTATTCTGTTCAACACTCAGACCACAGCTGATTCATGTGGTTAGTTTGCATCTTAAATTTAGTCTGTTGTTCCGAGCGACAGGTGAAAGGCATTTACTCACAGCAAAGTTGAGAAGAAACGTCTCCTCCACGTCACTTCCCTCGTAGTCCAGAAGTTGTTGTAGACTCCTGTGGAAAATCAACAGAAGGAATTCATCTTCCCCACTCGGCCTTTGGGACCCCTCTGAGCCTGAGGCGGGTACAGCGATGGCCGCGCTGGCAGCTGGAGTACAGTGCAACAGTGGTTACTGCAGTAATACCTGTGGCGTCACGTGACCGTTTACCTGCTCCCTGTTGGACCCTTCAAATGCAAACCAGGGATCAAACACATGCAGAGACTGGAGGTTCAGTCGGCCACGTAGGAGCTATTAATAGGAAGTGACTCACAGGGAGGGTTGTGCTCGTTTTCCTGCGGAGCACAAGCTGGATGCTTGAAAGCCCAGGAAACACAGGAAACATGGAAAGAGGACGAACGAGCTGCCAAAGGAATCGCTAATTATACAAGGCAGGACAAATGTTATTGTCTCTGAGCCCAGCCACAGCCTCTGGGCTGCTGCCGCCGTGCCGGGCCTGAAAACAGCACAGATGAAATCAGCCTCTGCAGCGGGTCATCTCTCTCTCTCAGAGCCAGTCTGAACCAGAGCGTGGCATCTACTGATGGTGTCTTTTATTGTCTCCTATAGCAACATAATATGACTACTCAGCTGGAGCTGACGAAGGCCCAGAGGAAACTCTGGTAATCTGAGGGCGGCCTCTCTGCTGCGTCCTGGTCGCACGGATAAAGAGTTTTGGGCCTTTAATGTGTCTCTGAGATCCGGAGAATGTGATGATGAGGCGGATAAAGACCGGCCCGCTCACCTGGCCTCGGTCGGGGACAGCTCCTTGAAGTCTTCCAGCTGCGGTGACACGTTCAGCAGCTTCTTGTAGAGAGCCAGGGGGAAGTGCAGGTCCACCACCGTGGAGTTGTAGATGGCCAGGCCGCAGATGATGCCGATCAGGTGGAACCAGTTGTCCTCTACAAAACACTTGAGGCGCAGAAACAGGTCGTACCCAGGTTTGTGATTGATTCGGTTCTTTGATTTACTCTGTGTGTTCCTCACCTTGTCTGAGAACCACAGCAGGTTGGACTCTTTGTAGTGGGTGAACATCCCATAGACCGGATCCATCAGCTCCTTCAGGAGCAGCAGGAAGAACTCCTTGGTTACTCCGCCCGCGTCCACCGCCTCCTCTCCGTCGAAGATCACCTGCGGGAGGAAGGAGGAGGAGGATGAGCCGAGGTTCGAGGTGAGCAGAGAGACGTTGGTTCCGTGATCTCCGTGCATCGTGCCTTCAGGGGCTTCTTCAGGTCCACGTCAGAGTACATGGTGAGCTCGCGCAGGGTGTCGCTGACCAGGTGGCTCCTGCGCACATGTATCACCAGGTAAGGGTTTCTGGCGAGGTGGGGCTCCAGCGTGAGCAGCATGAAGACGTTGTGCAGGTTCGCACCGCTCACCGCCATCTGGGCGAGAAAACAACTCAACAAACCCGCGCCTTTCTTTTGAATCTAAACTAAATCCTGGCTCCAACACCGCTGGTACCTGCATCTGCAGCTCGGCATCTGTCTGCAGCATGGTGGTCTTGGCTTGGGCGTTCAGGATGAACGGATAGGCACATAGGTTCACCGAGGGAAAGTCACTCTGCGGATAAAATGAGACATGGCTGGAAATATTCTTGAGACAACACCACATAAACAAATCGGCCTTTGGATGTTTCCATTCCAGTACCTGAGAAGGGGAGGATCCCACTTTCTATGAAGCAAAGTGAGAGAGCAGGTGAGGCAGTTTTAGTTGTATAGCACAGTTCATACACAGGGCAACTCAATGCTGAGTGCCTTTACGTAAAAACAGGTTATAAACATTATGAATACCGCAAAAAACGTTCTAAGAGCTTAGTCATGAGCACGTGACAAAACTGTTTTAGCCTGCACTTAAAAAACAAACTGAATAAAATAAAATACATGAAAATGTTTTAAAAGAGCTTCGTTGGAAGCACATGAAAAATCAACATGTTTTCAGGCTGCACTTGAAAATGTTGCAGCTGATCTCTGATGTGACGGGCAGACGTTCCCTCGCCACGAGTTGTTAGCGCAGTAGCAGGGAGGTGTGACAGTACTCACGAGCTCAGCTTTACTCAGAAACCATTTGAGGTAGTCTTCCTGGATGTCCACCAGGCTGGTGATGTCAGGGATGTAAAAGCGGCTGTACTCCACATGCTGGGCCTTTAGGTTCACCTGAGAACACGAAACAAACCAAGACCTGGGACCGAGGAGCCACGCCGAGCTGATGGTTTACAGCAGCAGGACGTGACCTCACCTTGTGGAGTTTTTCCAGCAGCCTCAGCGCTGCAAGAAAATAGTTCTCGTAAAACATTGGCACGAGCAGCGTCTTCCCGCCGGTCAGCATGAACACGACGATGCTCTTGTACATGTCGATCATTCTGGTGAACACGGCGGTGTCCACCAAACACCACCAGTTGTCTGCAGGGTCAGAGAAGACGGTTTAATGGAACAAGCAAAGTGACAGAGGCATATTGGTTCTGTAGAATCGTGGGAATTCTTGGCGATGCCGCATGATGTCACGCGGCTGATGCTGTTAGCGTGACAATGCGTGCGCGCGCATGTGATACCCAATACTTTGCTGGGGTTGGCGTCGAGCCGCAGGATGGCCATGGCCAGGGGGATGGTGAGGCGGATGTAGTTCTTGGAGTCGTGCAGCGCCGGGCACTCAGACAGGATGAGGTAGATCCTCATGGCCTCGACGTCGGGAGGGGAGTGCGGCAGCTGAGGGATCAACAGACTCTCAAAGCTCTTGGTGGCCTAAAGACAGCGGAGGGACATGTCTACTTTAAACTACAGCTGAAAAACAAACAGCATCTGTTGCTGTTTGTTTGTTTTCCATTGCGAAGGCATGTGATGCGTTTGAATTAAACAAATGAACCAGACACACTGGGACATTGGGACATTCCTGCTCCAACAACTGGGATCCAAAAAGCAGCTGAGTCAAATATGACTAGATTTCATAACAGGCTCTTAGTGGTTTGGACAGCGTTGGGAGGAGAGACAAGCATCTGAAGCCTAACATTACGGAGCTAATGTTAGAGGTTATGAATCAGTCCAGAGTTGTGTTCCATGGATCTGTGGCAGAACTTGATGTACTTTCAGGACAAGCCCAATATTCACATATGAGGGTGGGCGATTCTTCTTCAATGTCCCAGTGTCCCACCAAGCTCAGGACATCTCTGAATCTGAGTCATGTTTCCTGTCTCATCTTGGTTTTGGGATATTTATGGGAATGTTGAATGATGACAAAATATCCCAGATCAATGAAGTTGGAGAAAGACAGGGCCTGCTGATGTATACTCTCCATGTTAACCCTAACCCTATTTTTTTTCTAGTTTTTAATTTAACCCAGTCTGATAAAAAAGTAACAATAATTATTTTACTGTTTATTTTGGTCAATGTTCCATCCACTAACATGGAGGAGGGGGAGGAGATTATGACCTATATCAAACCTAGACACCAGGGGGCAGATTATCTGGCTTTATTTCTTAAAAGGAGTCATGTGGTCCATGTTCATTAACAGTCCATCCTCTGCTCAGTAGATGCAGTCAACGTTGAAGCCACATAAAGAACTTGTATTTTCTGAGTGCACGATGATGAGCAGTACCTGCTCCAGAAGGCCGGAGAAGGCCGGTTTGCTGAGGGCCTCGAACAGAAGTCTGACAGAGTTGAGATCGATGCCCGGGATCTTTGGGTTGGTTTTGAAGTGGATGTCATCACTATAGAGAGCAAAACAAACATGCGATTATCTGGACCGGCAGGCAAATCTTAGCGATCAGAACCAGGATGGAAATAGGTCCGAGCTCAGATTCAGGGACTTCATGGTGAAGCCCCTGTGAAAGGCCAAGTCTATCAATGGCAGAGGTTCTAATTCTCACACCAGCGTGAGCAACAGTGAGGTGTGCATGCGGCCAGAAGGTATTTACGACAATCCCTACGCAGCTCTTCTCCTCTGCCTGGTGAGCGCCGGCTGATAAACACACCCTGAGCTCGAGGGACAGCAACTGTTCTCAGTGCGAGCCTTCACGCTGTTACCGCACAAGTTTTATTTAGTCATAACACAAATACATGAGATAGGATCAGCTGGGAGACTGTTTGCCAAACAGACAGATGCAGACAGAACATCTCCAACTCGCTTCCACTGGAACCATAGGAACCACTCTGATCCTTAAACGTAACTTTAACGCGGTGACCCCACATACTGTGCATGCTTGTGCTAAAAACAACTGCAGCATACCCACCAGCTCTGTGTGCCACGCGGACAGAGAAATCCAGAGATCACCCCTGAATGCTAAGCTAATCATGTTTATGGATCAGCAGTAAAGAACAGGCTGAGTGAGGTACATCACCATCTGAGGAAATCTTATTATTAGGTTTACATGGCTTCGATTTTCTAACCTGTTTCTTTTGTATATAGATAGTGTATTTTTTTATTTTACTTAAATTGTTTTTTTCCTTCTCCTATTGTAAGTTTGTGAGCTCCAGTAAATGTGTGTTTTCAGCCCGGGGAGGAATAATAAATTAATTTATAAAACGTTGTATTATATTCTAAGCTTACTTTCACTCTCCCATGAAAACCATCATTCTCTAAAACTTGAGATCACTTTTTACATTTTTGAAATAACCGTGTCGCCTTTGGTCAAAGACGACTTGACTTGATATTGAATACTGACACTGGATTATTAGGATGTTACAAAGATGGAAACATCCATCTATCGTTTCTGCTGCTTATTCTATTATGGTCACAGGAGAACTGGAGGCGAGCCCTGCTGACACTGGGCAAAAGGTCACCAGCGTTAGCACAGGGCCGACGTCCATCCAGAGAAGGACAACCGTCGGAGAGAAGCCGCAGCGCCCAGAGAAAACCCGACGCTGGGGAACATCCAGACTGGTAAATAGTTTAAATCATTATGTTTGAGATTCAGAGCAGAGTGAAGCACTTCTGTCGGTGTATTTTCCACCCTGAGGTTCCTGTTCTCAGGACACGATAAGAATCTGCTGATCACAGCCACACAGGCTGATGGTCAGAGAAATGTGAAGTGACCGGACAGACAGCTGCGTTCCCGGCCCTGGGGACCAGCGTGTCAACATGCTGACATTTGAGTCTTGGTACAGTGACGCTGCGAGATATAAATTAAATATATAATATCAAAAGATGTTTTCTAGAACAATTAGACCTACGTATGTCTTATACTTTGCATCAACGTGAGCAAACTTGCTGAGGTGGGAGACTGTGTGCACGACCTCACCTTTGGTCCAGGAAGCTGGCATTCCAACAAGCCGTGGAGGACAGCTGAATGAGGATGTCGCTGGGCACAAAGAAAGTGTTCGCTCATCAACAGCAGTCAGCTATTACAATCGTTTAGAATAACAGTGAAGTGTATTAAAGGATCATGTCTCATTCATCATGACTTACTTTGTGACACTGGAGTCTGTGTTGTACATCAGTTTTAACCTCCATGAATTTAAGCGTTCATAATTGATAGGAGTGATGCTTTTACTGATGCTGGTCACTCTGAAGTCCTCTGGGGGGACGGCGCTCTGCGGAGACAAACAGACACAGCATGGCAGCTCTGGGACAAATGTTTGCTGTGGCACAGTTCAGGACAGGGACAGTCTGGGTTGTGTCTCTTTCCTCTGTGGAGAAAAAATAAATAAGACATCTAAGGTCTAAATAGCTCGTGCTGCAAACGCTGAGTGCGTTGCCTGTATCTGTGCAGGTTCCTGACGTCACAGACTGTAGAAGTGATAGCTGTGACTGCCACCCTGTGGTCAAACATGGTGATGCATTAAAAACCAAAAAAAAAAATCTGTTTCCTGAAGATTAAATTGAAAGTTTTGGGGGACTGCTGTGATGTGGCAGCTTGTTGTGTTGAAATCTTGAAAGCAGTTATGGAAAGTGTTGAATGTTTGGTGGAAGTAGTTAGACTAGGTAGGAAGGTAATTGATATAATAGGGATTAAATGCATGTAGCAGTCCTCGAAATTGACAGAACAACAGGATTAAAGGTTGTGTGTGCATGCAAAGTGAATTATCTCTATTTAAAAACTTTAAAAACTCCTTCTGAGACCATGTTTGGGCCTCTGCATTACACTTCACTCTGTTTTCAAAGTCGAGGTGGAACACTTAATAAAAACATGGCAAAATTGTGGAAGCAAAGAAATTGGCATTTCAGCAACTACACTTTCAGTTCTGTGTCTGAAAAACCAAACAAAAAATAGGGAAGTGAGAGGAATCAGGAGAGCTGTAATAAAAGCACTGACACCAGACTGAGAAGACGTACCTGTTCATTAGAGTACAACAAGAAACTGTGGTCTCCTCCACAGATGACTTTGGTCACGACACATTGTTTTGAATCTTGTGGAGAGAGATATGGAGCATGTTAGCATCTGATTTCAATCAATCAAATCACTCAAAGTCATCTCCACTGTCCCTTTGACAATGCGTCTCCTGCTCACCTGGATTGTGGAAATGAGCGGTCAACAAACCAGTCTTCACAGGATATGGACTACTGGCGTCCCCCAGAGTTCCTGTGCCCAGCTGCCCGTGGCTGTTACACCCGAACGCATACACCAACCCAGAGGACGGCACGAAGGCCAGAGTGTGGTGCCTGACCAATGGAACAATCGGATTTAGATTTATAAAGCGGTGCTACAATACAAGCTGTCACGCAGTAAATAATAACGTGTTCATAAACTTCGTAAAGCAGTAGCTCTCTGAGACAGTCAGCAGTTTCAAACAGACAGAGACCGGGTTCGGAACAGACCTGCCACAGGTGATCTGGGACACCTCGGTGCCCATGAGCTCCAGCACTCGTCTGGGCAAAAGTTCATTGTTGCTAGAGCCGTGACCCAGCTGACCCCAGGAGCCGTCGCCGAACGTAAACAATCCACCGTCCTGCCGGAGCAGACAAGTCAGTCAACTGAGCTGTGCAGCGAGAAGATCTACAGGGTTCATTTTTCTAATGTGGCCACCGTGGTGAATAAAGATCAGGCAGGGTTAGCCTGGCTGGAGAAGAATCTGATTTTATACAAGTATTAAAGGTTTATGCAACTAGTCATGAAACCATCACCGAACTAACCAAGCAGCAAACCAACCTGGACTCTGCAACGGGCGATCAAAACAAACTGGCAATGATTTACACTGACACTCGTACCTTAGTGAGTGCTGCTGTGTGTTCGTCTCCACAACTGATGTAAACAACTTTTTGAGACCTCAAAAATTTGATGTGGCAGGGAACAGCACGATCTGAGGATGAGAAAAAAAAAAAAACTGTTATATTTTGTTTAGACATTGTGACCGTTGGAATCACAGGTTTAACCGACGGCTAGTGAATACCTTGTTTATCATTGAGGCCCAGTTGTCCCGCTCTGTTCTTGCCCCAGCCAAACACGGCTCCGGACCAGGAGAGAGCGAAGCTGTGGTCTCCCCCAGCGATGATCTGTGCCAAAGGAATTCCAGCCAGAGACTTGAGGGGATGAGGGAACAGTTTGCTGGGTTCTCCTTTTCCCAGGCCCAGCTGGCCACTGGCGTTCTGGCCCCACGTGAATAGCTGGCCATCTGAGAGGGACAGGACATGTTGGACACTTGACTGTACCAAACCATAACTGGCAGGAAGTGCAAACCGATAAACAACATTTGTCGAAACTGTGCCCAGATTTCAACTGCAACATTGGTAACGTTTAATAAACACCCAACCACCTCCGTGATCAGCTTCATCTCTAAACTTTCACTTTCAGTCAAATATAACCACTTTAATCTCCTGATTTACTTAGCCACCACCTATTTACTCCCCAAGACACTTATAATTACATGTTTTTTCCCCACTGAGCCACGATTCATTAACTTGATTTCAGTGTTGTATTCTGAGACCGGAGACCTGTCTCTTGTCCAGTGTCAGCTGGGATGGGATATGGATTTAGGCGGTCTCAGAGGAATTTGAGAGATCGTTCTGACGTCTGTCGATGTCTACTTGAATCTGTTTCATTACAGTGTGCATATGAGCTGTATGGAAGCACGGCTGTGGGCGTGAGAGTGACTTTCACACCTCGAGAGAGTGCGATGCAGTGCTGATTTCCACACATGACTTGGGAGATGTGATGGTCACACAGTCTTTTGACCAACCTGGACATAAAAAGAAGGAATTAATTATTGGGTTAAAGACATACTATAGCAAGTAGGATTCATCAACTTAGAGTTTTTTCACATTTCTGTTCACGCATACTTTCTTCCAACTAAAAAATGATCTTCAGTTCTCCTCAGCCGTGTTACACAATCACCTTGGGATGCGGACAGCCACCTCTGCAGTGCCCAGGCCGAGCTGACCCCCTTCACCCGCTCCCCAGGCAAAAACCTGACCTTTCTCATTCAGCGCCATAGAATGAGCTCGACCGCTGGACACGTTTGTAATCTTCTGAGTGTCCAGAGCTCCGACCAGCTCTGTGGAGGGAGGAAGATTCTGTCAGACACGAGCAGAACTAATCAAAATATAAGTAAATGTGTACAGCTTGCAAGTGCAAGTATTTATGACAGGCAATGTGGCTGTTCTTTTTTTATTTGTCAGAGCGACCCTCTCGGGTCTGCTTTTGCTTTTTTATTATAACTGTAAACTCTTATAGAACATGTGGGATATCATCTCTGTGGTTTCTCTGAAATTTTCGAGGTATTTTGCTGTTGGACGTCCAGTGATTCTTGGCATTTATTCATTGTTGTTACAGCATCACCCACATGCCTATACAAAGTATCACACAACACAACGGTCCACCCACATGGAAGCAGCACAAACCTGCCACTGTCTGCACTCACTGCACCGCTCGGAGTGTTTCAAGTCAGAAATGGTCATTTGGTTTCTTCAAGTCCTTTGTTTTGTTTAAAATGTTTCCTGTAAAGGGGCTAAATTAAGTGTGTAAAGCCCACGCTTTTCTCTTTTTTCTAGACACTGTGAATGTGTAGTCGTCCAGGTCATGTGACATTTTGTAGATGGAAAACTCGACAACCACTGCACTTGATCTCATGTTCACATCCACATTCTCACAACAACTTTGGTAACTTTCCAAACACGCCCCTTCTCAAATCATTGCTGCAGGGGGAGGACTTGACCATGAGTCAGTTAATGTAACAGTGACGTGTTAAGCTTACCTGGGGAAGTCCCTGGTTTGTCATGGCCCAGCTGTCCACAGCTGTTAGAGCCACACGTGTACACGCTGCCATCATACAACAGGAACACCGAGTACTGTCCTCCACACGCGACATCCTTCAGCCCTCTGCCCGTGAACACAAGACTGTTCTTCGGCTCAAACAAGGGGTTCCTCTCTAGGCCGATACCCAGCTGTCCATCCTTCGCATTCCCCCAACACAGCATGTTGGGGAGGGGACGAGCACCAATCTTAAGAGTCAGAAGGAGTAACGGCCAGATGGATGAAGACGCTAATGTTCAGGCTTGAGAGCAGCCCCGCTTCCTCCTCTTCATGTAAACTCCAACCCTGGAGAGGAGGCAAAACAGAACAAGGGTGATGGCGTGACATGGATCACTGAGCTCCATGTATGTACCCTGTTTTTAAGAATGAACCAACGGTAGATTGGTGGCTGTGTGTGAGATCGGTGTAAGCGCTGTGACAGTGGAACATGCAGTGTGTTTAAATAAACCCTGTCACTGTAATCCTGGCTTAAGCAGCTCCAAGCAGCCCTGCCTTGTTGTCAATCCACTTGCAAGACGTGCATGCCACTATTCCAGTTAGCCAAGGATAATAAACAAAAAGAGGAGACAAAAAAAAATGATATGAATCTGGAGACAGGGAGAGGTGATGGCAGCAAAGAGAAAGCGAAATGAATTCAAATTGATTCAAACATTTAGATGAGAGCAGTTCGACTATGTCAAGACTCCACCATGCGTAACATTACCTGCACTCCCATGCAGGACTATGTGGTGTATAAATACATGTATGTACAGTATATGAGTTGAATCAACATGCCTTGAGCAGTAAAACCCTAATGGGGAGAGGTAGACTGTGACATGTGAAAACACACGAAGGGTCTTTGGGCCCATGGACAGTCAGCATTGGCTGATAATCCAGTTCTCTGGGGACAGGTCTCCCTGATGGATTAGAGAGCTGAAGAGGGACTTTACACCCTTAAAGGGTTCTCTAAGATCACTAAATAACTAACACACCACTCATTGAAACGAGCAGTGCTTCGTCAGAGAGTGAAAAGCTGCACTCCATGTAGGAGCAGCTGAGATGTCATGTGTGGATGATGCTGATCTGTAACGGCATGTTTATTACGACACGTCCACCAGCTGTTCAGGACAGAGTCAGGAGGACAGGATCGGTCCAAACTGAACATGTCCACTGACAGGATCCGTTAACCCGTGTAGTTAGGTTAGGCTAACTGAGCTTAGCAAGCAGCATCTGTGCCTATGGGAGCCGAACCCCGGAAGCCTCCTCCACCTGAGTCCGAGTCACACACGAACGCACGCTGTCACGTTAAAAAATACAGAGATGAGATACAGAAAAATGAGAAGGGCGTGTTTACCTTGTCAGATGCATCCTGTGGTGAAGCGCCTGGTTTCGCTTTAGCTCAGAATACAAACGCGGAAGTCCAACCACTGATACGTCACGATACATCACGGGATGTGATTGGTTCCTCCCTAGTATAGTCCTGACAGGGCCGTGTACAGGGGTGGACCCCAGACTCCTCCTAACACACATCTGTCGCTCTCTCTCTCTCTCTCTCTCTCTCTCTCTCTCTCTCTATATATATACATATATATATATATATATACTCATTGAAACGAGCAGCCCAGGACAGAGCTGGCCCTCCTGACCAGCCTGTTCTGCTTGCTGGAAACGGTGGAGGAGGTGGGGAGGAAAAGGACACTGGCTACACTGACCTCCATCATGGATAATAAGTCAAACCCACTGCACCTGATAGTGGAGGGACTGTGCAGCTCCTTCAGAGCTCCTTCAGAGGCAGGTCCTTCATCCCCTCTGCTGTCAGGATATACAACTCCTCAGTCTAAATGGACTTAATTAGGCTATACAGCGATTTTTTGCAATTCCTTCAATCTCAACATCTCAAAATCAGTCTCATTACGTCAGCACAATTATATTATATATATATATATATAATCCGGTTTGTTTGTTCCATTCTTGTTTACTGGGCAATAAGTGGAGTTCGGGTTTTACGTCATAATCAAACGCTTCTCTGATTGGATGTGGTGCGCCAGAACTGCCTCCCAACGTTTGGTGCGAATGGCTTTCAATCAAAGCCTCCCTCGACCAATCACCTGCGCGGTACGCGGGGCGTCCGAGGAGGCGTGACGTTTCCAGCCCTGTGATTGGTGCGGCACGTCACCGGCCTTGTTTGATAACATTGAAAATCCGTCGCACAGCGATCGAGGCGGAGGCGGCTTTTGATTCTTGCACTAGTGACTTCATTCCACACCAGAGGAGGAGCACGTGCATTAAACGCCTCCAGGAGTCAAGGTAGAGTTTCCATCGACACTTCTGCGTGACGTCAAGCCCCCGAGCCGCGTCTCCTTCGACCCCTCGGTCGCTAACAAGCTAAGCGTAGCTGCGGCTAACTAGCTAGCTAGCTAACGCTAAAAACCGCCGAAATGTGGAGTCGCAGACTTACTATCGTTTGCCAGTTGTTCTGAAAATATAAGCTGGAAATATATTGGCCTGGTCAGTGGAGATACTATTACTGTGACGTGGGCGCGGCCCCTGTGTGTTTCCACTGATCACGCCGTCATGACTGTGGAGAGTTGCATCATTTACTTAAACACACCGACTGAAGGTTTGGACCTGAGTTGTTGATTGTTTTTCATAAGCAGGGAGAGAAAACTCTGGAGTGACTCAGCGCCCACACACTAAGTTATGATCAGCCCACATACCAACATCGAGAATGACTCTTTAATTGTTTTATTCAAGGTTGGAATGACGATTTGTAGACTTTACCGTCTGTATTAATATTTGATTCAATTGTTTAGGTTCATGTTTTAAACTCCCAAAGCCCTGGGCTGCAGCTATAATCCTCACCTGCTGATGACTTTCTTTGTGATCTGTTTTGTCAAGTGTTGGAGAATTATCTCAAAACCTTCCTGGAGCAGAGGTGCATGTATTTAGATAGCTTTGATGAGATGGAATGACAGAACAGACATGACGTGACCATCGTAAAATCTGCGCTTGCATCATCTTAACCTGTTGTCTTAAGTCTATGTAAGAAGTAAAGGTGTCTTGTTAAATGTCTAACGGAACTATTTTACTTCTGCATAGGAACATCCCTCTGCATTTGGGTCCTCTGCAGTGTTTCGGCTGTTAAGGTGATGTCAGCAGCCTGTCTCGCGCGCCTGGCAAGGTGCAGTGGTCCTTACCTGGGTCGCAGTGGTGTTTTTCAATTTGTAGTCCCACTCCCATTGCAGCCGGACAGCCACCTTCAGTACACAGTCAGTCGCAGACAGCTTAACACCCCTTCAGAACGTCGACACAGCAACACACGGTTTGATGCAGACAGCAGTGGCCGCCCCACGACTTGGGATTCGTTTGGAATCTGGGACAATCGTATTGATGAGCCCATCCTGCTGCCCCCCAGCATTCGCTATGGCAAGCCCATTCCCAAAGTCAGCTTAACCAATGTGGGCTGTGCCTCCCTCATTGGACAGCGCAAGGAGAATGAAGACCGCTTCCAGGTCTCCCAAATGACTGACAACACCCTCTACTTTGCTGTTTTTGATGGGCACGGTGGGCCAGAAGCAGCTGACTTCTGCGAAAAATACATGGAGAAATTCATCAAGTAAGGGCGTAATACAATATACTAGTATCAAAGATCTTTAGCTGGCACTGAGTAACAGAACTAATCAGAACATGTCTGCTGTGGTTTTAGGGACCTGCTGGCAGAGGAGACTAATCTGGAATTAGTTTTATCGAAGGCCTTCCTGGAAGTGGACAAAGCTCTTTTAAAGCACTTGCACTTCTCTCCAAACAGTAGGTCCTTTCAAGTCATTTGTCCATAGACACAATGTGTATTTATAATATGTGTATTTATATATACTGTATATACAAACCTGTATATAAATGTAATAGCCTTTTTCCCTTCACCTTTCGAAACCTAACTCACTTATTCTACTTAGGCTTTTGAAGCCTTGGATTTCCCAACTGACATCAACACTTTGGTTAGAGGTCTGTCATTTAACCTGAAGTTACTGAACAATAAACCTGAGGCGAGCATGTAGAGCGAGCACTAATACTTGACTTCTTCCACTTCTGCTGCTCCGTGCACAGAAGGGTGACAAATTAAAGGCAAGTCCCAAGTATGGTCTGTGAATAAACAAATGATCTTCCATGCCGCTTCACAACATTTTTAAGTATTAGATCTTTTTTTATTTGTATAATCCCAACCTGTTTTTACGCTTGTTGATTAAATAATGTTCTTCAGTAGCATCAGAAGGTCCAAATTGATTTCAGTCAAAACTTAAATTGTCACTATTTGGTAAGCAGTGGCCGATTACCTTAGTATTTTGATTTCCTTCAATTGTCACCCATCTGTTGATATTTTAGACTCAGTCTTTGGCTTTGAAATTGCTCTCAGGGTTCATTCGAATATCCCTCAAGCAAATGTATGCAAAACATTTCTCTGAGTAATTCCTGTGGTCTACACGTTTGCCCTAGTCATGTAGAAACCTTAGTTGGTTAATTTTGATTAATAATATCTAATGATATTAAAGCTAGTAAATCTGTTTTGTGGCCATACTCCGGCCACGCTGTGTGAAATGTCCCAATATGCCTGTGTGTGTGCATGTTATCTACGGCAGCTGCGGACCCAGCTCAGAGCTGGAGGCCCTTGGCACCAATGTGGATGACGAGAGGCTAGATATTGAAGGAGAGAGTCCAGCGGGTCCAACTCCTGGACTACTGGAAGGTTCCCTATCTTTCTCTCACTCCTCTCTCTCTTTCTCTCGTTCTCTCTCCTTCTTTTCTTCCCTCACCAAGTGTATGCAAAGCTTCTTGTGAGACAGTGCTTCAGTTTGACGAGTTGTATGTTGTCAGTTATTGATCTACTTAGTCCACAAGATGCATCACATTTAATATGCAGATTAGATTTAACAGTCCGGTGAGATCTGATTCATTTATTTTGAAAAGGACAGACCTGTAGATATCTGAAGAATCTAAATGAAATTTGATGCTGTAGAATTGATGACCTATAAATTGGCCGTTTAGTCATGATCTTGTCTTTGCCACTCCTAAAACTGTCTGGGAGCACATTCACTGAGTCCAGTGATGTCATTGCTTCTCACTGTTTTTCTATATAAATAATAAACTATAATAAACTGTTACAAATGACTGCCATCATAAATCAAAATAATCACATCACTTCAGACTAGTGATGCTTTTTCCTACATTTGAGACAAGAACAATTGATTTTAGCCTTTTTAATAGAGATCTGTGGATTTGTGTAAACCAGGCCCGACATGTATTGTGCCACTTGTTTATTATTAATACATAATATTTCGGTTCAGCTTTAGTCTTCACTCTGCTGTGAACATTTCCTCTGGACCTCAGCCCTGTTAGAGCTGCATGTGTGATTGTCTCCTCTAATGTTGTAATCTGTAGTTCGCTGTACATGTCAAGTCCACTATATAACTTCCCACCCATGTCTTCATGCTTTACCGCGTGAATGTGAGCGTGAACAATGTGTAACAGTGACTTTCTCTGTGGACCTTCATGGCTCCCTCCCCCGCTGACGCCTCTTGTTATGTCTCTGTAGTGCTGGGGATGAATGCAGGAACCACTGCCACTGTGGCCCTGCTGAGAGACGGCATAGAGCTAGTGGTGGGCAGTGTGGGCGACAGCCGCGCCATGCTGTGCCGTAAGGGCAAAGCCCTCAAGCTCACTGTCGACCACACCCCTGAGAGGAAGGATGAGAAAGAGAGGTATTCGAATGTTCAAAGTAAATACTGTTTGTCCGTTCAAACACAAGGTTAAATGATAGGAGATAACTAGAAAATGTCTTTTTTTCAAAAGAAATTTTGAAGGGATGCTGTCCTTGTCATCCTCTGTAAAGAAAGTATCATAAAATGTTATATTTTGAGTTGGATATGCAGAGTTCTTGTACTTGTTAGTTTATGGTAGGCATTGTGTGTCTTCTGCTGTTATAATTGTTGTTATAATTCTAGTCTTCTGTTGTGTTCCTCTCTCCCTGTGCTCTGGCCTCAAGGATCAAGCGGAGTGGGGGTTTTATTACTTGGAATAGTCTGGGCCAACCAAACGTCAACGGCAGGTTGGCGATGACACGCAGCATTGGAGACTTTGACCTGAAGAATATGGGGGTCATCGCTGAGCCTGAGACCAAGAGAGTGACGGTACATTTAGAAAAAGCACAAGTAGTTGTAAAAAGTGCAGTGATTGTAACCAGGTACAAACTGTGTGTTCGGTTTAATATTAATAATATGAAAATGTGAATTCTGATCAGAGATTAGATTGCATATTATGTTTTCCTCTGATCTCTTTTCAGTGACACTTACGTGGAATTATCTCTTCTTTCCTTTCTCCCTTCAGCTGCACCCTGTCCACGACTCCTTCCTGGCTCTGACCACAGACGGCATTAACTTCATTATGAATAGCCAGGAAATCTGCAACGTCATTAACCAGTGCCACGACCCCAAAGACGCAGCTCAGAGAATATCTGACCAGGTACTTTTAGGCCTAATGGAGAGTTAAGCATTTGGTATTGAACTAATCAAAGTTGTTGCATTGAAAGCCTTTTAGAAATACCTTTCCTTCATCTTCTGTTTGTCCTATACCACAGCAGAATGATGAGGAAGCACATGTACATTCATGTTTTTGAACTGTTCTGAATCCCTTCTCTCCCAGGCTCTTCAGTATGGCTCTGAGGACAACAGCACCATTATTGTTGTTCCCTTCGGTGCCTGGGGAAAGCACCAGAATTCGGACACAGGTTTCTCCTTCAGCAGGAATTTCGTGTCTAGCAGTCGTTGGGCATAGTCAGCAGGACGTCGGACGGAGCACTGCGGTCTGTGGACCTAATTATTCTGTGCAATACAATCATGCCCTTGAGGAAACAAAGAGTTACCCTGTGGGTTCAAGCATTTTATTTAGGGTAACATGATCATTTTAAGCCTCTGTGATGTAAGAGGTGGTGAATTAATATGCACTTAATTCCATTTTCTTTGTACCAGGTTTTATCTACTATCAAGCCAATGACCTTATATGTGCTAAACGCTGAGAGGTATGTGAATGGCAGACAGGAGTGAATGGTGACAGATTTTATTATCACTAAGTATTCTTGTGTCTGCCATTCAGATATGTTTTTGTCTATTTAGGTGTTCATAATGCCCAAGTTTGCACTTATTCTCATCTTGATGACTTAAAGAAAATTTACTTGGATAAGCAACTTTGTTAAGACAGTGCTGTTTTTGGATGTTACCAGTTGTTTTTAAGCCTCTAATTTACAAACAAGTCAAATCTGCACCAACTCGATGGTGAGTGGTTCTTAATGACCCATGATTCTGGACCGTACTTTTCATGTACTAGGTCAAATAATATAAAACTCTTCCAATTCACTATTGCTGTTTTATACTTTCAGCTATTCCTGAATTCTTCCCCATTAAAGCAACTCAACACTTATTGTCCTCTCTGTACTTACAGTACTTCCTAAAGCCCCCCCCCGTTTGAATGAGCGTCGAAGCTCATTTTCTCGATTGAGATGGTTTGAGTAATGCCCTTAATGTTCGGTAATCTGGTGAGCTAGTGGGCTTTGTGAATGGAGTTGTTTATTGCTCAACGTGGCATTTAACAATAAGACTGAAATGTTTGTTGGAATTAAAACATTGCTCAGCCTTGTGTACTGTAAGTGTTACTATCGGTAGTGGTTTGTATGGGCACAGTGTGCAGGGTACAGAAATGTAGAGTTTTGTAAATAATTCTATTTATGTATATCTGGAATACTGACAGTTCTCGGACACATGATATCTTGGCTCAGTCTCATATCTTATCACAGGGTCTTTGCTTCAGTGCTTGTGTAAAGCGGTATTATTTAAATTGTAACTCAGTTACAATCAGTGATTCACTATGACCCTAGTAGTAACTCAACCATAGTAAAGCACACTTAATGCAACGCTATAACTGTTCAGTTGAGAGCCATGTATGACAGTTTGAATGTTAGCTTGAATGCCCTCCATGAGTAAGAAACACAAACACATTAATAAGCTGTAGAAGTTGTCCTGGCTTTCCTGATGCAACACAGATCCAAACCTTTAGAGTCACTGTGCAGCTTTACTTTGTTACTTTGTGTTGTGGTTACGGCTTGACAAGTGAAAGCATCTATATTTATCAGTAACGTTCCGACTGTGAGACTTGCAAACATTGTGTGGCTATCAATTTTTCCTCAAGTAACAGTTATAAATGTTTTGTATATACCCTCCTCATCATTTACACATTGAATGAAACCTTGATTTGTTTGAGAAGCAGTCTCTCTCTTTCAGTGTGATCAGCATTTATTTTACTGTGTTTTACTTTGTGTCATTGCCTTTTAGAGTCAATCATTGTCGCTGTGGACCTGTCAGTGGGACTGAATGTGATTGTTTCAACAGCACTGCTACTGTATTTTTAATCTAAATGGTCCGTAACATCTGAATTAAAAACAAACAAAAGATGAATTGTCTTTGTTGATCTTTATTGTTAACCTCCTGGTTGAGTAGAAATCTAATTATTTACTACCAGACGTGAGATTCACTTTGAGGCAAATTTTAAAGTTAAAGCATTTGATATACATTAACATAAAGTAGATAATTTAATCTAATTTTACTGATGGAAAAATATCTGTATCTGTGGCCCTGGCCATAGACTGTATATACAGTCTGTGGTTCTGACACAGACAGTCCACAGGCCCACAGACCATATGCACACACAGAATTTCACCAAACTGCAGTTGACTGGCTCTTGTGATGAGACACTTTTTTAGACATTTCAAGCTGAGTCAGATGATTCATTGACTCAAACTAAAGGTCAAATTGATTCATTCGATCCAATAATCATTGTTTTCACCAGGGACTTGTGTATTAGTTGTGTTAGATAATCTCAATCTCTGTTGCTCATAGGCTATGTTTATTTGAGCAGGGAGGCCAGACCATTTATGAAAACATATATAATCTCCGGTAGGTGCAAGTACAACTACAATCATTTCTGGCCCCTCCCATCAGAGGTGTCTCACGCCTGGCCACTGTCACCACATGTCTGCTGTCAATCACCATGGATGTCCCTGTCAGAACATGAGAGAAACGTGTCTTGACTTATGTTCATGTTTTTGTTTGTCTTTATTAGATCAGTCGTGTAATCTTCTTAATTTACCCACTAAGATTAAGCTGGTTACATGTCTTTTACATCCTACGCATTTTCCTGACCCCCGTTTCATGTTTGAACGGTGATGTTTCCTGTCTGCTGCAGAGTGGTGAAGGTTAAGGTTTTGGTACCGATCCCCCAGCGAAGGGGTTTCCATGTGCTGCTGACTGAAGGTGTTGAATGTAATAAATGTTAATGTCAAATGGAATAAATCTGTCGGCATACATGATGGTAATGTGTGTTTTGTATAATTTATAAACTGTGCTCTGTGTTCAGTCTGTGGTCCTGACAGACATCACCTGCAGACCTTTACTCTTTAATTCTTCTACGCTAAATGTTGAGTGTTTCTGTGGGCAGGGCGCGACACAGCGCCACCCACCCCCTGAGTCTGACAGAGCAGCGGTGAGCGGTGGAACTGCAGCCAGCCCTGCGCCCACAGTGATGTCTGCCCTTTTTTGATCCTCTGTGGCGGACTTTCCTAACTCAGTCAAACCACCGCGACGCAGCAGCTGCCCTCAGCGATGAGTCGGTTCTGTCGGTTCCGGCCGCCCTGGGGGTTCAGAGAGATATCCGCCGCTAGCGTTAGCTCGATGAGCTTAGCTTCGGTGAGGTTAGCTTTGGCGGACACCAACCTGACCGCGACACCCCGCGGAGGCATCCTGTGTTTACATCCACGGTTCAGCGCTCCTTCCGGTGCTCTGCACAGTTCCGTTTGCACCCCGCGGAGCGCGCGCACCTCGCGGGAGCGCGCACAGCTGCCGCTGAAAGACGCCATCGGTCGAGTTTAGAAAGCAGAGAGAGCCAGGTTTGTTTGTTTGTTTGTCGCTGATGGTGAACGGACAAGATGCGTGTTGATGTTTAAAGTCGTCAAAGATTCATGAGACTCAGGCGAAGAAGAACAGTCCACTGAGAGTTAAACTAAGCTAACGAGGAATGAGGAGCCCATTCCCCAGTGTTGTCAGTTTAAATACTTAGTTTTCAATAGACGCAATACATTATTTTTAATTATATTTTACATTAATATTGTAAGACAGTGCAAAAATTGTAAAAAAAATAAAATAAAATAAAAGTGACATTGCCAACAGTAAAACAGTAGATTGAGTTCACTATTTAAATTGAGGAGTTGAATATCTATATGTAGCGTTTAAAATGATTGCTTCTGAGCTGAGTCTTTATTGGTAAGACATTTGTTTCATTCATCTTCAGCACAAATTCAACGTACTCCTCCACACCTGAAACTTATTCAGTCGTTGATGTTAACATTTTGTCTCCTGTCTCTCGTTTAAAAGTTCTTGGACGTTGAGGTCTTAAGTTCTCACTGAGTTTAAATGTGGGTCGCTCTTCCATGTGAAGTAGATGGGAAGTGACGTGTTCGTTGACATGATGTGTGCTGGAGAGCTGAGGGTTAAACCCGTGTGGGTTTGGTGTGATCCCAGGGAATAGTGAGGCACCTGTCCCTGCTGACAGGAGTCCATGTTAGTCCCCCTGCTCAGGCTGCAGCAGCAGGACGTCCCACAGGCTCACTGCTTGGTAAGTCCACTGTTTCATCTGCATGTTATTGATTTATTTTATTTCCAGAGACTTCTGAGATACACACAATGGAAGCCTGGTTTCTTGTTGCATTGAATCCACTGCAACCGAATACAATTGAGTTGGGGTTTTAAAAAAATGTTGAGGCCAGAATTGGCAAAATAAGAAGATTATGGATCAGGTCTTTTTTGAGGTTTAGTGAGCGAGAATAAACCACATCTTACTTTTACATTGATTTTACACAATTGCCCGTCATGTTTGTGAAGGTGAAGCAAATAAAACACCATCATGAAAATAATAACAATCAGTGAATAAGTACTCAGTTTATTTCTGTGTATGGTCGTTCATCTGTGTAAAACTCAGAATATGACACATGAGACCCAGGAATATGATATGTAATTTTCTGCATACAAAAAATACCTGCTGACAATACCTGACTAAAATTGTATGATATTATAATTATTGCTGTTATTTATTTAGATATATTTGTGAAGCAATAAGAGACAACTTAAATATTTTTGAAAAGCACCCCAATGACCTCAACAAAATCTATTTTTTAAAACTATGGAATGAATATATATTTAATGTATTTTATTGGTATGTCGAAAAACTTAGCATTTTTAATTATTTGTTTTAAAATAAATTTTTAATGAAATAGATACATTTCAGATTTTACTTCACAACGGGTTTAAGCTCTCTTTATAACAGACCCACATAAGCTGAGTGTGTTATTGTTGTGCTGTCGACCTTATGATATAAAAGACAACAAATATTTTTGTACATTTCAACAACTGCTACTTAAGTAAAGTTTTTATTTACTCCATGTTATGCTACTATATAATATTTCTCCTCCTCCTGTACATATTATTTTACATAGTTGGTTTGACAGCTGGCAGCAACAAAACCATTAAACCAACTAATACTGAAATACACGTGCATTGGTATTAATTATGTAAAATAAGTATATGTCATTGTCATTTTCCAACCGCTTATCCGTTACCGGGTCGCGGGGGTAGCAGTCTAAGCAGGGGCCCCCGCCCACGACTGCCACCCAAATCACATTGCACCAGTCCCCTCTGAGACCTCCTGCGGGTGGTGAGCCTACTGGAGGAAAATAAGTATATATTTAATGATATGAATATAATATAATAATAATATAATTAATATATTCCTTGAAAGCTTTTCATTTTTTTCATCAGTACCTTTGCACCTTTTGCTTTGTTGAAATGTGTCCGCGACCGTTGACAGAGTGCTCGCTGCAGAGGATGATGGAGAGAGCCAATCACGTCAACATCACAATGATGGAAGATGTCGGCGCCAATGGGATGGCCACGCCGAAAAGCGCGGCGTGCACGGAGCAGAACCAGCAGCCGTGTGGATCCACGGTGAGCTTCCACAACATCCAGTACAAGGTGCAGCTGAGGAGCGGCTTCTGCAAGAGGAAGAGCATCCCGAGGGAAATCCTGGTGGACCTCAAGTGAGTCGGCTCGTGTCTCATTAAGTCCAGAAAACCATTTAAATTATAGTATTCCGCATTAGTGGTTAATTTACGTCCGGAAACACATAACACAACTGACTATTTTTGGCTTGGTAATTAAATGTTAAGGGACCACGTTACAGTAAAACGTCTTCGTGTCAGTTCAGTGCGACTCTTTGTCCAAAGAAGAACAATAGTGAATAGAGCATTACGCTGGCCTCTGTCTGATGGTATTAAATAAAGCTGACATTTCCCATGGAAGAATGAATCATTTCACACAAGTTCCTTTGGCCTTCTCCTGCCTCAGTGTTAATTATATGATATTAAGCATGGTTTATTGCATATAATCTCTCTGATGCAGTAAAGAGCAGTCTGCCAGGGAAACGAATTAAACGCTGTCACGTGATCCACCACCAGGCTTTTATTCAGTCCTTTAATTCCATTTTATATCACTGACTCTTAGGCTCTGGTGGGCTTTTGGGTCACTGTTCCGAAGTCAAACTATTTGCTTTTGAATCACTTTCAATGGACTCACACATTATAGATTTCCATAATCGCACTGGAATGTCGGATCAAATGTCGGAACGAATGCAAAATGCCTCTCACGATTTTATTTATAATACAGCAGGAGAACTAATCAGCAGAGAGGAAAATAATTTCATGTTATCACATTAATCCAATTTGTGTCACACTATTCATTACTGTATCACAAAATCTGAGATTATATAGACATTATGTCCCAATATTTTTATACTATGTTCTTTTATCCATGTTAAACTGGTCACATACCGCTAAGTCTTATTGTCCTGCAGTGGGATAATGAGACCTGGCCTGAACGCAATCCTTGGACCGACTGGAAGTGGGAAATCTTCGTGAGTGCTGCACCAATCCTGAAGAAAGAGAAACATATATAGTGAGGAAAAATGTTTTTAGATTTGTTTTAAATTTCGTACAATTTGATTTTCAAAGGTTCTTGGATATCCTGGCTGCCAGGAAAGATCCCTCAGGTCTCTCAGGGGAAGTTCTCATCGACGGAGCCCCGCAACCTCCAAACTTCAAGTGCCTCTCTGGCTACGTGGTTCAGGTGCATTTGAGTTTAATCATTTCAACTTGTTTTTGCACAAGTCACTACTTGAATATTTACACATGGAGCCACATCGATTATGCCCTCTATTTTATTTTCACGCTCTGGTCTGGGCTCCACCAACTCCTGAGGGCAGTATCTGGCACTCCAGCACCTTGTAGACTCATTGACCCAGAACTCTTTGTGCCCGCCCCCCAGGACGATGTGGTCATGGGCACCCTGACCGTGAGGGAGAATCTGCGTTTTTCCGCGGCCCTGCGGCTGCCCACCTCTGTGCCACAGAGTGAGAAGGAGGCGCAAGTCAATCGCCTCATCAAAGAGCTGGGCCTCACCAAAGTGGCCGACTGCAAGGTTCATGCACACACACACACACACACACACAGCTCACCTCACAGCACCAGCTGAAGGATCCCTGTTGTCGGTTTCCAGGTGGGCACACAGATGAGCAGGGGCATCTCAGGAGGAGAGAGGAAGAGGACCAACATTGGAATGGAGCTCATCATCGACCCCTCAGTCCTCTTCTTGGATGAACCTACCACTGGACTGGATGCTAGCACTGCCAACTCTGTCCTGCTGCTGCTGAAAAGGTACAAACTGACCAGAGGGCTTCAAGTCACGTAGTAACCGAACCATCGGCTAATCTCAGTTCAGACGGCCATTTTCAAGTGTATGTTTAAATCTAAAGCAGGGTCTGTGCTGAGCCTTTTCATGTTTATTGGGATCTGCCTCAATCTGACTGGCATCATATGGAAGAACAGGAAGTGAGAACATTTGGAAGAGGCTTTCATTAAGCGTTCAACTATTTTTCTAATAAAAAAGCAAAGTTCCAGGGATTGATACTTAAGTGTGAACAATTCATGTTTTGAATCCATTTAATTCTGCTGTTTGTATCAGAACATACATGGGGAATTCTAAACTATTTTGTATTCATTTGTTGTTTTGTGTTTCTTGATTTAACTTTAAATCTGTTCAGAATGGCCGATCATGGAAGAACCATCATCATGTCGATCCACCAGCCTCGCTACTCCATCTACAGACTGTTTGACACTCTGACTCTGCTGGTCAGTGGGAAAATGGTTTACCATGGAGCGGCTCCAAACGCTTTGGACTACTTCGCCAACATCGGTAAACACACTGCAGATTAGCCCCTCGGTGGACATATTTAATGGGTTAATATCAGAATAAAGGATGGGTCTTTGTGCCATGTGTTCAAGGTTATCCCTGTGAGCCCCACAACAACCCAGCCGACTTCTTTCTGGACGTTATCAATGGAGACTTTACTGGTGCCACCGTGACCAAAGTGCACAGCTCTGAAGGTAATGCCATCCATAATTACATCAAGAGTCTGATGCTTTTATAAGAGAGAAAATATATAATATGTAGACTTTTCTTTTTCTTGCGAAATATATTTGATTATCTGAGAAATCAGGGCTCCGTCCGTTGTGTGTTCAGGTTTGGACTTTGAGGAGCTCCTCCGCTCCAGGCAGAGCATCGAGGAGCACCTGATAGAGGAGTACAGGAACTGCAGCTACTCCAGCGACACACAGGCCGAGCTGCAGCGCATCGTCCAGGACAAGGAGTGCATCCTGCCTCCGAAGTCCCGCACCATCACCTACAACAGCTCTTTCTTCCACCAGCTGAGATGGGTGCTGAGGAGGACCTTCCAGAACCTCATGTTAAACCCACAAACATCTGTGGCCCAGGTAACTGGAGATTCACAGCTCGTCCGATATGTGAGCGTTCAGCAGCAGACGCACTGAAACGATCAGAGCGGAGGCAGAGCAACAAGATCGTAAAGAATGTTCTTTATACAAAGAGCGTGTTCTGGAAGTTTTCTGGAGCCTGGTGAAAGGAGAAGTTGGGCAGCAGCTGACGTCTTATGGAGAAGAATTTAGTGTAGACTCGATCTGAGGCAGATGTGAAGGTCTCTGAGTGTAGACACCACACTGTTCTGTTGGTTGGTCCTTCATTAAAACCCATATAATGGTGTACAAATATAATGTGATATAGAAATAGAATATATAGTGTTATATTCAGTAATGTGCAAGGATATACGACAATGAGCCAGAGAGGCCCCAAAGAGACCCATCTCAATACATAAAGGAAGAAAAATCTCCTCACAGATTGAATTGTTCTTTATTAAATACTAAATCGATTTAAAACTTTTATTTTCACACATCCTGATTTAACTGGTCCCAATATATCTTAATAAAATGACATATGATAAGTTAGTTGGAGGATCAGTGCATTAAATAATACCAGAGTATCGTTTGCATAAAAAGCTTGTCGTCAGTAATGATGTCATCATTCAGAATTTGTATTATTATTATAATAATAATAATACCACATGCTCTGTACATTTTCCCTTGGTTTCATTCATGTCTGTCTGGCAGAGATCCAGTGAGTGTGAAGTGTGAGTGTGAAGGCCTGTGCTGCGAGTTCAGTCCGAGTCCTCACGTCACGACCGGAGCGTGACTCAAATCCCTGTTTCATGTCCGCCCCTCGCGCCGATTTCACAGTTAACTTTTGTCTGATTTTATCTTTTAGGTTGAATATTGAAATGTGCCGTTGAAGCGCTCGCAGCTCGGCCTCGGTCAAACACTTGAAAAGAGCCAGTGGTGTTACCGTCAGGGGCGGGATGCTACAGACAGACAGAGCTTAATGCTCTCATTAGTTATCCCATGGCGGCAAAATGCCATCAGAAGTCCCGTCACTTTAAGAATTATTAACACCTAATTGGCCCTAAATAAGTCAAAATAATCCCACCAGAGGGGCTCTATGTGGCGTGGGCGCCTTAATCGGCTTTGGCGACTGTTGTGACCCCACTCTTGCGTCGTTGGGCAAGGAGCTGAACTGATATCATATAAGGCCAAAGCCCTTCGGCCCCGCTCCGGTACTCATCACATGATGGCGTCATGACCCGTCCCTCCGCCGGCCCGCTTTCACATGAGGGGATGAGGGGAATGAGGTGAAAAAGGCTCAACCTTATCAGCTTATCCCCTCACCCTGGGAACCGCTTAGTCCTGTCATAATCTGTCAATTGTTCGGATTAAAACTTGTGTCGTGATCACTTTTCTCACTCTCTTCTGTCTTCAGCCGATCTGGTTGTTGTCGGAGGGTCAGTGAGGAGGAGGAGCGCGGTGTCCGCTTGACACCTGATCCTCAAAAACACTGGCCTCCTTGTCAGCGAGGATTTTACGCGAGATTTATTTTCATTCTTCAAAAGGAATTCATAACAGATCGTGTTTAGCAAAACTGTATCACTGACTGGATGACAGTTATTTAACTCTTTTCCTCTAAATAACACCCGTTAATGATAAAGTGTTCAGTTATAGAGTGCAACTAAATGAGTGTGAGAGCCGGCCTGCATTTTTTTTTCTCAATGTTTCTCTTATGGTCTAAAAGTGTCACGTCTGTGTTCGTGCAGCTCGGAGTCAACATTTTCCTCGCCCTCATCGTCGGAGCCATTTTCTTTGGAATCAAAGACGATCAGAGCGGAATCCAGAACAGGTGAGAGAACATGAGAGCCGAGACTCACCCTGATATTTAATATATGTGTTTTTGAACGCCTGCAGGGAAGGTTTATTTAGTTTTATTTGATTCTACTTAAACTATTTCTTTTGCTGCCCTTTGTTGTTTTTTCCCCCCAGGGGAGGAATAAAATCGTTCTATTCTATTCTAGTGTTCACCTGCATTTTCTGACGGTTCTTTTTAACATGGCGTCAGTCAAGGCTCTCTCTGAGCACACGTCGAGATCACAATCAAACTGTTGTGACATTTATTTGACAGTAATATTTTTTTCATGATAATTTTCTATAGGAGTAAAGTTAGAACAATTTTATTTGATTTTGATTTTTATTTTTTATTTTTATTATCCTGAACTGTTCTGAACTGTTTTTTAATGCATGATAAGGATATAAAGTAAAATGAAAGACACCAAACCACTGAAACTTGATTAACTTTTGCTGATGTTCTATCATCATCTTTAAACCTGATGCAGCACCATAATTTAACAAAAGTCATGTCTGTACTGATGGAGGCTCATTAAATGATTTTATTTTGCAGCAAAATGTAATTAATTTCCAGAGTCTTAGCGCCCACAAAGCACAATGCCAGGTCTGTTCTTGATATCCCGGTCTGTGCATTATGTGCTCGCCCGCTGCAGTGATTAGGTTGCTTTCATTTCTGTCCCAGAATATTATGTATGTATATGTGTATTCATGCATCAGGTTTTAAAGTCAGTGGCTGCTTTTGATAGAGAAGTGTGAAAAGTTAGAGTGGGCCCTGCACAGCTCTAATCCTCTTAGCTTATTTTATTGGGCACAACCTGGTACTCACTCGCTTTTCTTTCAGCGCAAGACTCAGCCGACTATAAGGACCTAATGTCATTCAATTCATGGTCAATGCATAGGCAGTATGGCAGACGCCAGTCTTGGCGGCTTAAGTGTCTCAAGTTAGCCCCCAACCCTCCCACCCCCTGCCCCGCCTCTCGCTGGATTCAGGATCACAATGGAGGCAGTGAAGTTTGAAGTAGTTGTACAGGGACCTCAGCACAGTGTGTGCTATGATTTGTACTGTCTCTTCCAGGATGGGCGCCCTCTTCTTCATCACCACTAACCAGTGCTTCAACACCGTGTCCGCAGCTGAACTCTTCATCATCGAGAGGAAACTGTTTGTGTACGTCACCCTATTCATTCTTTCAGCCGGCGGTCAAACCGATACTGCATGGCTGAAGTTCATAAAGTATCTGTGTATCCCCGACGCTCGTGAGTTCAAGATGAGCGAGTCCTCTTCTCTCTCTCTCTCTCCTGACAGACACGAGTACATCAGCGGTTACTACCGAGTGTCGGTCTACTTCCTCTCAAAGGTCCTGTCTGACATCACCCTGCGCACTGTCACCTCTGTTATCTTCAGCTGTATCGTTTATTTTCTCATCGGTAAGAGTTGACGGCTTTAAATCGTCTGATCTCTCTATCAGAAACTCAAATTGAAATCACGTGTGCATGCGCGTGTATTCCAGGGCTCAAATGTACCGTCTCGGCCTTCTTCGTCTTCACGCTGACCGTCACTCTGGTGGGCTACACAGCCACGGCCATGACCATGGCCATCGCGGCCGACCAGAGCGTCGTGGCTCTCGCCAACATCTTCATGACCATTGCGTTTGTCTTCATGATGGTGAGAGATGGAGCGACACACAATAATCTGCCTGCATCCTATGTGTGTTTATTTTATACATTTCCCATGTGTTGGTAGATTTTCTCGGGGCTCTTGGTGAACCTGCCCAGCATCATGGATTGGCTTGCATGGCTGAAGTACTTCAGTATTCCCCGCTACGGCCTGGCAGTAAGTCCCAGTTGTAGTAACTGTACATGTACATGTATTTTCAGAGAATTTGATGTTCCTCTTATTGTTTGCCTTCATCAGTTTAAAATGGCAGCTCACACACTGACTGATATTCAAGATGTGTAATCTTGTGTTTCATGGGATTTCTATGGCCGGCACAGAAATCAGTGTTGATAAGGATCCCTTCCTTTTAAACAAGGTTTTTCTTTATCTAATACAGTATATGTATGGAATAGTAATTGTTCCTCTCCAAGAGCGCCAACCTCCATCGAGCCCCGACAGTCCCCTTCGGTCCAGCTGCCATTACATAACTTGACTGTGTGCGCTTTCCGTCCAGGCCTTGAAGATCAATGAGTTTGTTGGTCTGAAGTTCTGTGAGGCGGCTGTGGGACGAGACGCCAACGTGTCGGCGGTGGCGTCAAACTGCAGCATGTGCACAGGCGCTCTGACGTGAGTAGACCTCACACTGCGTGTAACTGACTTCCACACTTTAACATGCCAAGCATGACTTCATCAGTCTTTCCTGACTCCTGCTGTGTGGGTTCAGGTGCACAGGGGAGCAGTACCTGGACTACCTGGGGATAGAGTACTCCACCTGGGGCCTGTGGGAGAACCATGCAGCTCTGACTGTTATGTCCATCGTATTCCTCATCATCGCCTACCTGAAGCTTCGCTACGTCAAGAAATTCACTTAGATGATCCATTTTTGGACAAATTTAGGAAACATGGTTGGATGAGATGAATCTGCTCTCCCGCTCAGAGGGAGGGGGGCAGAGGGTTTCTCAGGTTGGAATAGTTTGGGCTCCTTTCTTGTATCAGTTAAAATGTTGCCTTATAATAATAATAATGAGTATTGAGATTGACAGGAAGTGAGATCAGAACAGGATAGGATTGGAAATTAAGGGTTGTTTTGTTGAACACTGGAAATTCAAATATTTAGTTGACTCTTATGCTAGTTGGGTTTGAGGCTCAGTAAAATATTGAACTATTCATCTTTTCAGAAAGTCGTTATATTTGTGAATATGTCCAACTGTTCCTTTAAATGTGCCTTTGTTTTGCACTCGCTTCCATATTCAGTTATTTTTTTCTCTTTGGTGAAAGACCGTTTCCACCCTGTTAAATATTCAGTGCCTTGTTTATTTCTGTTATTTCAGTGACATTTGGTTATTTATGAATATTTACAGTTGTATTGTTTAAGAAATCAGACGATGCCTTTTTTCTCTCAGCAGCATTGATAGATTCAGCTTTTGCACATTTAACAAATGACACTAAAGTGAATTCATCTCATGATTTGTTACTGAAGATTGTAGATGTAGATACATTTTCAATGTTACCTTTCTTTATTTCTGCAAAGTAAACATCTATACGTGTTTTATTCATCGCGGTCATTAAACAGTGTTTTATTGTTCTTTCAGAAAGTCTGTTGAGATTCACTGTGTGTAAAACTAATACTGAATTTACATTTCATTTTGCAGGTCAAAAGTTCTCTCATTTAACTTGGTGGCATCGCAATTACTGTTTAACTTTTAATCAGTGTCCTCTATTTTATCATTTGAGATGTAGAGAATAAAAAATGTTTTTTTCTACAAGAACCCAAATGAATTAAAGTCCAAACTGTAGAAAGGCCAAACAAATAATATTTTAATTTTAATAACACTTTTTTTATTTGGCAAAAAAAGATATAGGTAGTAAAAAAAAAAGTAAGGCACAGGAAAAATATATATTTATATAAATGCATGGGTTTCCCATGAACACTAGATGCACTCCAAATCGAAGTTTGTTTAAAGTTACAATATGTATCATAGAATGATAAGCGATTTAATTAGGAGCTTAACTGACGTACAGGAGTAGATGTGACACACTCGCACCTACTGTGTGTTAAAGAGGAGGAGGAGGAAAACGCTTGAACGTGTGGGTACAGAGATTAGAAGCAGGTGAGACTAAAATCATACGCCGTGTATTCTGAGTACGTGTACAGCATCCAACGCTGTGTGTTATACTTTGATTCAATACTGTTCTTCAGCCTCTTTCACACATTTATTCGCAGTTTCCTTCGTGGTCCTGTCAAATGCATGAAAACAGCAGTGGGCCGATTCAGGACATTTTACATGTCTCCGTCTCTCAGGACGACTTCGCTCACCTTCAGCGCTCTGAAGCATCTGAGGTCAGGTCACTGCATTTGTAATAGGTCTGGAAATTAGAAAGCCTCGATAACTATTTAGTCCCGCAAGAACCGGAGTTGAATAATCCTCGGCCGGGCCGAGGCTTCACACGTGGCTGCTCCCGTTTGCGCTGGTGTCGAGGCCGTCGCTAGACAGAGAGGAGGATGGGCGATGGCGGGGGCCGACGCCGGTGGCGAGCTGTGGGTGGCTGACCTGCGAGGCCATGTCGTCAGACTCCCAGCGCTCCAGCTCCTCCCTCACCAGCCTCTCCATCTGCTCCCGGTGGGCGTCCGTGTCCCGTCCCAGACGCTCGTCCTGGCGAGCAGAAGCAGGTCTGTTTATGCTGATTTCATTTCATGGTTTTTCATTTCCTCACCCTGAGAGGAAACCTATAACGATTCCAGAGACACATGTCTCTCACCTCCATGACCCCGTCCAGCAGCCGGCCCAGCACGTCCCTCCTCTTCACTTTAGCTCGCTCCATGGTTTCCAGCTTGACGATCACGGCGTCTATCTTGGACACGATGCTGCCGATGGAGTGCTCCATCCGGTCCACGCGTCTCACCAGCCTGAGACGCCGAGAGCCACATGACGTGTTATTAATGCTTTATGATCAGCGAATTGACCAAGGAGAAACTACAGAATAATAAAAACTCTTTACACTTGAAACTCCTCGTAGGAGACGCCACCCGAGCTGCTGCCGCGGCGACGGGAGCTGTGGCCGCTGTCCTCATCGTCGTCTTCCTCCGAGTCTTCCTGGGCGCGAGGGAAGCTCCGCCCGCTGCTGGGTCTGGTCAGCGAGTTGCGTTCCAGGTCCAAGTCCTCCTAGCGTGCGAGCAGAAACACACTGAGCGTCTGCAGGTGCCGCGTGCGGCTGCCACCAAAACCAAGCACGCAGGAAGTGTGGGCGCCATCACTCACTCTCTCTTTCTCCAGGTCGTCTCTCATCTGCTGGTGCTCGTGCTCCGTCAGCTCCTGGTCGCCATCGTGATCGTACTTGGCGAATATGGCCTGAATCTCTGCGTCCGTGTGGCCCTTCCTGAGCCAAGACAGAAACAAGCAACACTCAAACAACAAGTTAAACCCAGGCTTTACGCTCATGCCTCCATTTGTAACCTCTCTTCACCCTTTCAGATCCTGACGGAGTTCGTCAAAGTTGAGTTTGCCCCCCGCCTGACGGAGGCTGTCAGAGATGTCGTCTACCGCCGTCTTCTTCAGCCGCAACTTCATCAAAGCTTTGTTACAGCCCTGAGAGGATGGAGGTCAGAGACACTTCAGCATCACCCCTACAACATGTCTGAACTTTGGTCTGACTTTAGCAGATGTCTTCTTCTCAGTCTGTGTTCGACAGTCCATTTCTTTCCCGGTTTTGGTTTGTGTGCCGTTGTGTGTTTACTTTCCAAACCCATGAAGCTCAGTACCTTCTTGATGAGGTCCGTCATCTCCATCTCAGACCTCTGCTGGGACATGTCAGCCTTCACCTCAGAGTAGGAGTCGTTGATGATGGCCAGGAACATGTTCTGCACAGAAATAACAAAATCATGCCTGGTGGTTTTCACTTGGCAGACTAACTGCAATAATCCACCCGCTGCTCATCCTGCGCACCATGAGAATGAAGAAGATGAAGACGACGAAGGTGGTGAAGTAGATGGGTCCGAGCACCGGGTTCGCCTCCTCGATCTCAGAGAACTCAAAGTCTCCCAGGACGATACGGAACTGGGTGAAACTGCGCACACGGCGAAACGTGACAACGTCAGGAACCATCTGCCGTCACAGGCATTCGTATATATTTCTCTCCCTCACTGTTAATATCCTCACATGCTGGCTTGGAATGTGCTGAAGTCGTTGACTTGGGTTCCGAACACCAAGTAAGCCAGCTGAGCGTAGGCCAGGAAAATGATGAAGAACATGATGGCAAAACCCACGAGGTCCTTAGCGCAGCGCGACATGGTGCCGGACAGCTGACTCATGGTCTTGTTGAAGTTGATGAACTTAAAAAGCTGAAAGGATGCGGAAACCTTGTGTTAGCGCCACGGTTTCCTTCGTACTCATGTGTTGGGATTCTAAACCGGAGCGAGGTGGAGTTTTTCTACCTTGACCCAGGAGAAGAAGACGATGACTGCAGCCACGTTGTTGAACTGGACCTGCAGGTTGGCTAAAGGCTGAAAATTGGCGTGAGACGCGTCGCTCTCCAGCAGGCCTTTGAGACAACTGCCGACCATGGCCGTCCTGGTGATGTTCATGACGATGGCAACGATGCTCAACTGGAAAAAGAGCGGACGCAGCACACGCCAGTCAGACTACTACAGTTATGTGGCTTCCATAATACCAGCTTGATACACACCACCAGGATGAAAACATCCAGACAGTTCCACGGGCTCTTGAAGTAATGCAGCCGGTGGATGCGGATCTCCAGCACCTCCTCCACCACATAGTACAGGATGAACACGCAGAACGCCACCTCGCACACGGCCACGAAGTAATCCCAGCCGCACACGTAACGCATCAGACGCACCGTTTGGAACTGCCAGGAGGTCACGACCCCGCCGGTGGCCGGGAACTCTGCCAGCAATCTGTGCAAATTCACCGGGACACAGGAGCGGTCAGTGCTCGTACTGTCGGCGCTTCAGACCGCGTTAATGCAGAAGCAACTCGAGATGAAGCACAAGGGCATCGGGTAAAAATGTGGGATTTTGTTCCTTCATTTGTTTCGGTTAGAGACTCACCTGGCGATGCAGAAGAGGTTGATGTTCCTGTTGTAGACAGAGAAGTCGAGGAACACGGCTCTGGTGCCCCTGTCCAGCCACAGGTGCTCTTTGAGAAACTGCAGCTGGACGGCCGACTCCCCTTTAGTGCGAGACAGATCCTGGTAGTATCCTCCGCCTCCATACTTAGAGACCTGACCCCAGTAACTGCTGCCGTTCATCTCGCCCTCCGTGGTGTAGAACCACCTGGGACACACCAAGAGAGAGATGAGGAAGAGGATCAAGAGAACCCTTCTGCTCGTTCCGCTTCTCTCAAATTAGCGTCACAGACTTACGCGGTTCCGTTCCGGGGGCCGAAGGAGGCGGTGTCCTCGTTGGCCGGGGTGTACATGTTGTAGCAGTCCTGCACCTCCTCCCTCAGGTCCTGGTGGATGGAGCAGGACTCGTTGCGGACTTTGACCTGTCGGAGGCGCGGCACCCCGAGGAGGAGGTTCTCGTAGTAGATGAGACTGCGGTTCTCCGGCAGACTCTTGTTGTTGTACCACACTTCCCAGTACATGCTGTTGAGGAATGGCCCCTCTGTGAACTGCGAGTTCCACAAAGTTGGGATTTTAGGGCGAAGGTAGAAGATTTACGGCTCAAATCAATTCGAGTCTGTCTGAGTTTTACCTTCCAGAAATCCTCCATGGAGGAGAGGTGCCTGAAAGAGTCTCCAGCCGACAGCGGCGTGTCCAGGAAAAGCTGAGACATGACTTTGGTGTAGTAGAACATGTTGGCACTCACCATCCCATAGGTCACTGCACAGAAAACAACAGTAAACGTACACAGGCTGTGAAGTATTTCCAGTACAGCAATGATGACGTGACAAAACAGGGCTCCTCATCTGTATGTTACTGTTCCCTGCAGCACGCAGGCGTCCTCATGAAGCAGCTCTGGAAGCGGTTCAGCTGCCTGGCAGAAAAGGCCTCAGTCCCGGCCGCCAGGAAACCATTTCCTGATCCGCCCTCAACCGCAGTCTCACAGAAACGAGACTTTCTCAGTTGTTTTCTCATCAAACTCATTATTTCTGCTGTCCTCATCTTGGTGGAATTCAAGCTCCCTGATAACTACGAGTGAAGATTCCCACTGCCAAAACCCATGAAGCACTCACTGTTCTGAGTTTGGAAAATAACTTTTGGGCAACAGGAAAGATGCCCAGATGGATTTGCTGCCAGATTTTAAAGAGCTTTCTCTGACTCACTTGGATCCATTGAGCAGGAGTGACTTCACTGGCCGTTTCTTTATGGATGCTTCACTCCACACAATGTGCACATTATGAGTTTCCTCTCTGCAGCTTGTTAATTCTGCACAGGTCTTCAGTCAGAACGTCTCATTTCAGGGAACAACTGAGTGAAGGACACCACGGTCATGTTACAGTAACAGCCCAGGTAATTCAGAGTCGAGCACTTACATATACAGATCGTGATGAGGAACACGATATACGTGACCATCTCCCTCAGCACGTTCCTCAGGTATCGCTCTCGACTGCTGTCACTGTCTTCCATCAGCTCTGTCCCCCAGAGAACTGCAAAGGAAGCACTGGTCAGAGTGTGTAAAAGGAAAAATGATGTACTGGGATTTAAATGTATTGGATTTAATCCAAATGTCTTTATGTTCTCCTTAAATTAGCTTAATCATTTTTCTAGGATTAGTTTGACCTCCATGAATTCAGGTTCAGTTAATGCCTAAATAATTTATAAAGGTCGTCTGAATCACATATATAACCTTATTATGATAGTCTCTGTTTACTGTAGACCATCTATTGTAGGTTGTTTTTCAAAGTGAGAGACACTAAATATTCTGAAAGTGCAAATAACTACAGTAACTAAAAGTTATTACACGTTCATTAACTTCAATTTGTCATTGTATTTGTTTTACAAACTCACGAGGAAGTAAATCTACATGCATTGTCTTTTGAATTGGCATCTGTCGTGATTAGTATTATTAGTGGTACTACAACTTGTTGCTGTCATCTTTCCTGTGGATGGATTTATCCGCACCTGAATGGCTGTTGGTCCAAAGATGCTGAGTAACCACTAATGGAGGAAAAAGCCCTCACCTCTGATTTTGTGGAGAATGTTCTTGAGGCAGCTGCGGTGCTCCAGCCGCTCCTGCTGCGGGGCGTCCAGGGCCGGGGTCGGGTACAGTCCTCCCCGGGGGATGTGCGGGCTGCTGCCGCCGCCAGTGTAGCTGCCCAGGCCGCTGCTGCAGCTGCTGCTGGAGGCCGTGGACACCGACCTCCTCCCGGGACTTGCCTGGGGCCAGTCGGCTTCCATGATCTCGTCCTCGGGCTCGAACCCCGGGTTGTCCCGGCTCCAGGCCTGTCTGGACGGCGGGGACGGGGTGGCCCCGGCTCCCCCGAGCCCCGGCTCTGGATGCTGGATGTTCTCCATCTCTATCCCCTCGCTGGAGTCGAGGCTGTGCGGCGGCAGCTGGGGTCTGACTCTGGATGAGCTCATCGTCCAGTTGACTCTTTTTTTATGTGGCACGAGGCATCTGGAAATTTTAAACACGTCCCTGAAACCGATGTTAACTGTTCACATCGACTCTTCCAGCATCCTGGCTTCGGGGGAACTCGGACATTAAAGCAGATAAACCCCCAAACAACCAGTTAATAACAAAACAAAGAAGAAAACTGCGCGTAAAAGTGGCACCAGAGGGATGTAATGAAGCAGAGCCTGGTCTTTTATCCAGAGGTCCGTAGTTCCCACCCTGACCAGCCTCTCAGAAAAACTCCCAGCCAAAGCGTCGTTTATCTACCGATGCCTTTAAAGAGATTAAAGTTGTTGGAGGCGAGACTTTTTCTTCAAGTGAGCGGTGGCGTCAGAGGAGAGGACAGTTGGATTTATTGTCCCAGGACAGCCATCTTGTTCCCGAACTGTTCCCCAGAAGAAAACTCCTCGCTCTGCTCAGGTTTCATCCAGAGTCATGGCGGCGCAGCGAAAGATGGAAAAACCTCAGTGGGAAAGAATTTCGTCACCCAGCGTCGTTTTCTCTTTTTCTCCTGTTTCGTCTGCAGCGACGGATGGACAGATTGTTAACAGACTGATTCTGTTGGTGATGATTCGTGAGGAAAAATAATCAGAAGTTGATTCCCAATAGAATCAACAATTTTCTTTTAGAGGAAAAGGTGTTTAAAAAACTTTGTTCATCTCATAAAACGACCGATAGCCCCTTTTTAGCTTCTTTTTTTCTTTTAGCTTCATTACATAATCTCTGTTTGGGGCATTGGTTGCCATGACAACCATACATTTACGCTGGAGAGGTTCAATCAGGGCCGGCCCTAGGATTTTGGTAGCCCCTAAGAAAGATTTTGTGTGGCCCCAAAACACCGGCAACCACCGAATCACACATGCACATGAATTAACAAGAAATACGTCTTTTTAAACAAAAATACTATGGTTGTTGTATATGTTAAAAAATAAAGAGAGGGTCAAAAAGCAAATCACACACTGATCATGTGGCCCCCTCTAGCGGTTGTGGCCCTAAACAACTGCATAGATGTTTATGTTAGTGGCTGGCCCTAGGTTCATTGAAGTTGGTTTGAAGTTGAATATATGTTCTTTTTATTCTAGATAATGTTTGATATGTTTAGGAGTCAATGGGTCAAAGGACAGTGAGAGCTACTGTAAACAATTCAGTTATAATCTTGCTCCAGTGTGAAGCTGTTGATGTGGAGGTCTGCACTAACTTATCAGTCACAACATTTAGTGTTTTTTCCCAGCTTTTACGGTGAGTATGTTCCATCTCCTTGTTATTTTGAATCTTTACAATTGTCTTGCGCCTTTTCCTGGTCCTTTGAACTTTTACTTTGGTCTCTGTGTCCTAACTCATGCCGCACACAATGGGACACGACCTGTTGGACCACTTTGTGGTATCCATGGTCAACTCTTATATTTGTAAAGGTAGATTATGAAAGCATGATTTCAGTTTCATGACAGATTATATACAGAGGTACGTGCCCTCCCAGTGAGGTCCACTCCAAGACTAACAGTGCATGGAAAAACCTCAAAGAAAGGTTCTCAAGGTTCATAATTAAGAAATGGTGGAACCACCTCCGCTGGTTCCCCCAAATTTCCATTAAAACAACAAACTACAGCAGATACAATAGATATTTAAGATATTAAAGCTCAAGTTAGTATATTTCAATCAAAGACAGTATTTCAATTTGAGATACTGGGTTATTGTTTCCCTTTAACTTCAGACCCTCTCCTCCTCTTCGAAAACCAGCCTTCATCACCCTGTTCCATTTTACAGTGCACAGTACAAAGTTTAAGGGGCGGGGGCAGCTGTGTGACGTCAAGGTTCCTGTTGCCCAGTGTAAGCAGGCCATTGGCTGGGAGGTTGTGATGGGGGTTCCCTGCCCCGGACTGCAGGGGTAAAACAATAAATCGTCGCTATCACTTTAAATGCTCAGTCTCTGGATGAGCAGGGATCACAAACAGTTTGTCAGCTGAGCGGGGGAATATCACACCGTTTCACCCGGGACCGTCCGCAGTGCGCCGCAGTCCACAGCCGGATACTCCTAGTTATTTATTTCTAATCATTCTGTCTCTATAGATAGGTCTTTCAGAAGGTAAGTCAGCCTAACCCTAACCCGAAACGAGGCGACTGACTTGACAGTTAGGCTAACCGTGCATGCTAACGTTAGCTGCATTGTCTGGTTTTAAACCTCCGGCCGCTCCGCAATCAGCGGGCTCCCCGTCAGAGTTCCCGTTCTGACGGGTGCTGCTGTACCAATAGGCCGAAGCTGGTGTGTGGCGAAAACGCCGGACAGAAATGTCCCGGTGTTCCTTTGTTTTCCTGTCGCTAGTTTAGTTGTGGCCGTCCATTGATAATGCTACGACAGAGCGTCGAGTGTGGCCGGGTGACAGTGACATGTTGCCGGCTGCTTTGGCAAATATGACCCGACGCGTTGCACATAAGCGAATTGTGTTATGGTGCCCGACGTATGGCTGCTAGCGTAGCATGGACAATAAGGAAGCGGTGCGCTACAATGGCTGCAGCCGGTCAGGTCTGCTGGATGATGATGATGTCCTCCGCTTGTGACCAGCATGAATGTTTGTTGATGTAAAAAGCGAACCGGAACGATGTCAGTTACCGGTTCAGGTTGGCGTGTTTCTCCGCCTTTCCACCGCTCCCACTCGGCGTGAAACTTATAACGGCTGAAGGGGTATAAAAAAGACGACGCCACAAGTTAGCCTCAGCTAATGCTAGTTGAGCTAACTAGCATTGTGCGAAAAGGCCGGTAGATTCACACCAACATCCCATCAGTTGTGTTTCCAGTCTGGATGAAGTTAGTCTGGTTGAGGGGGAAAGGAGAAGGTTTTTGGGAACCCCGCACAGCCCGTTTCTGTGACCCAGACGATGTCACCTCTGCAACGGTAGCTGTGACAGATGTGAGCGGTGGTAAACTGTTGTTAGCATCGCCATGGAGGGCCTCCTACTGAAGGCCACTTATACACAAAGCCATGCTCTGGTGTGTGTCTCTCATTCATGTCATGTCCAGATTTATTATTGTGAGTATTGTAGTAAAGTTTGTTTTCAAAGACTCTCGGTTGGAACTCCTGCTTCAGTCGGTTCTGTCTTAAAATAACATCTACAGCCGGGTTCCCTCTTTGTCTCATTGGATGGACATGATGGCGCAGTTGGACGTGAGCTAGTGTGTTAGCCAGCAAGCTAATCAGTCAGCTGTCTTCACCCTGCCACAGCACTGATGATGTGGGTCAGATCAACCAAGGGCCCAGTGAGACAAAGAAAGTGAATGTGCTGCTGGAAGGAGCCGCCTGAGGCCACACAGATGAAGTTTGGTCATAATAGTAAACGTGGGCAGAGAGTTTGGCTTCTTCATGTGGTGGTCAAACACATGCACAGCTTAATTCTCTGTAAAATGGTCAGATGATCAGTGAAGTATAAAGATGGAAAACATTCATAACAGCATTCTGGATAATATACTAGTTGTAGAAACTGTAACCGAATTAAGTGCTATAAACAACTCTTAAAATAAAATATGAATTACACCAGGATTTATAATTGTTTGGAATGCAGTGGTTTAATCATACACATCTCATATAACAAACCAGCCCAGTTTGTGTACTGCATATCATGTTTACTTAACTAAATTGTGTTTTTCTCTCTCTTCGGTTTCAGCACTTAATATTGTTTACCAAAGAAATGGTGATGGAGAAGCCAAGTCCCCTGCTTGTAGGGCGGGAGTTTGTGAGGCAGTATTACACTCTGTTAAACAAGGCACCAGATTTTCTGCACAGGTAATTTCCTGAAATGTGAGTAGATCTACATCTGTTCGTCTTGGTAAAAGCCTATAACTGTCACATTGTTGTTCCCTCAGGTTTTATGGGAGGAACTCTTCCTATGTTCATGGAGGACTGGACCCAAATGGAAAGCTGGCAGAGGCGGTTTACGGGCAAGCGGTATGTGCTAGAGGCCAAACATGAGTCACTCTGAGGATTCACTGCATGTCTGGTCTAAGATCTTCCATACATAACATGTTGAACATAATGTGTACTTGCTAAAAGCCTTTGCAGCATTTGACAATGGACTCAGTGTTAAAAACTGTGTTGGGCTAAATTGGAGTTTAATATATTTTTTCAAATAAATTGTCATCAATTTGAAAAATGCAGATATCATGACCATTTTCTGGACATTTAAATAGGAAATCCATTATCATCTCAGCAATTGTTTGGTTTGAGATTATACTGTGAATGAGTAATAGACATGGGATTTCTTTATTTCATTATGTTGATGGGAGTGTGATGGTTCATGGGATGATGACAAGATTCAGTCAGGAAGCGTCATTGTCTGTGCATCATTGTTTCCAAAAGATTCTGTCCGTACTTCAACGTAACACCAGCCATTGCATCCTTTTAAAAATGTGATTCTGTGACTGTCTCTGTTTTTAGGAAATCCACAAGAAGGTCATGTCCTTGCAGTTCAGTGAATGCCACACAAAAATCAGGCATGTTGACGCCCACGCCACACTGAGTGATGGAGTTGTGGTACAAGTCCTCGGAGAACTGTCCAATAATGGTCAGCCCATGAGGAAGTTTATGCAAACTTTTGTCCTAGCTCCAGAGGTGAGTACTTCTCCCTAATTGGTCCTATAACAGGCAATGAGTGACAGATTAAAAACAATAAAGTAATTAGACTTAGATTAGATTGCTAAAAGGATAAAGACTAAGACGGTATTTGTCACAATTGTGAATTTACTCATGAAAAAACAAGACTGTTCAAATTCATGATGTCGATTGCTTTTCCTTAGGGTTCAGTACCAAACAAGTTCTATGTCCACAATGACATCTTCCGTTACGAGGATGAGGTCTTTGGTGACTCTGAAGCTGAGCTGGATGAAGGTATGATGTTGACAAATGCCACATACAGAATGGATTTTTATCAGCTGTGTTTTAAGTGAGTAGATCATCAGATCTTTTTTTTTATTGCTTTGTCTCTCAGAATCAGAGGAGGAAGTTGAGGAAGAGCCAGAAGAGAGGCAGCCTTCCCCTGAGCCACTTCAGGAAAGCCCCAACAGTACCACCTACTATGAACCCCACCCCGTCACGTATGTCAAAAGTTAACCATGACAATATATGGAAATTATCTTTTCTTTTTCTGTGAAAATCCAGCATGACAGGATTTGTATTTGAAGCTTTTCTCATCTGTTCATCTGCTCTGCAGTAATGGAGTCGAGGAGCCCATGGAGGAGCCAGCTCCAGAACCAGAGCCGGAGCCCGAACCAGAGCCCAAAGTCGAAGAGATAAAGCCTGAAGTAGATGAGAAGGTTCCAGATGAGATGGAGGAGAAAGCACCTTCACCGGTTCCTGTGGAGTCCCCACCAAACACCCAGGAGCCTCCTAAGGTATGACACACTTGATGACTGTTTTACCAGAGAGGAAACCTTTAAGTTATCTGAATAATGAAACCTTGACTTAAACCTAAGCAAATATTTAAAACAAATAATAAAAGCTTTACTTGTCATTGTCTTCACACACAGGCCTAATGTCCTTACTCTAGAATAGCAGACACATGGCTGCCATTGTGTTCTTTAATGATGCATGCCTGCATCCCTCACAGACTTTCTCCTGGGCTTTGGTGACCAGTAAAAACCTGCCTCCTTCTGGCACAGGCCCCTCCTCTGGACTCTCACCCCATGTTGTTAAAGCACCAAGCTCACAGGTAACCAACAAGGACAAGTTTCTTAAAACAATAACAAAGGTACTTGTACAATTGCAAATAGACCAGAGTCTACCTTAATGCTCTCAACTGTTCTCACATGCATTAGTTGTTCTAATGTTTAGGAGCATCGAGTTTTATTTTTGCACATTTGACACAGTTGGACTGGTGTTGGCTGAATAAGCATTTTTCATTCATTTTATTATTGATGACAGTTGAATACCACGGATGACGAGGTCAGGCATAAGCAGGCTGTAGGGTCATGTGAAGCAGAAGCCCTCATCCTTTAAACATGGAATTAATATCCATGGGAAAATAACTAGAAGTTTAGGCAATCCCCCTTTTACATTAAAACAGTTGAAGTTGAACTCAAAGGTTGTCTGACTCTGAATATAATAGAACAATAAGAAAAATATGCTTGTATCGCTCACATTGCATGAGCATTTAAAAAAGATGGTGTCATTCAGACTCTTGTGACGTTTTACTTTCTCATATTTATTGAATGACTCATCATTTAATAAATATGACGTTTTTCCCCCTGCAGCCCAGAGTTGAAGCCAAGCCGGAAACACAGACAGCACCTCTTCGGCCCAGAGACCAGCGCACACGTGAAAGACCGGCCTTTGCTCCACGGGGTCCAAGACCTGGTAATGTCAACACCTGCCTCACAAATAAATTATTCATCATCATTCATCAGTTTTCTGGATGGAGCTCTTTGGTCTGTTCTTACTCACGCCTGTCGGTTTCCATTAGATGGTGTTGCATCTTCAGAGTCTCAAACGGGAAAACCTCACTTGAGTTTTGTCAATAAAGGTAATTATATCCCCTTGTAGGTCTTCTTATAATCCAGTTGAGCCTTCCTTTATGCAGTTATTGTATATAATTCTTTAAGTCTTTGACCTGTTTGTGATCTTATGCGTCTCTTGTCCGGATCACACCTGCAGGCGGCAGGGGAGATGCTGAATCTGGAGACATGGACAGCAGGCGGATTGTTCGGTACCCAGACAGCCACCAGCTCTTTGTTGGCAACCTCCCACATGACATTGACGAGAGCGAGCTCAAAGAGTTCTTCATGAGTATGTTTCTCTCAAAAAGCAAAACTTTTGGCTGAGTGAAAGTGTAATTACATGCTGTCTCCTGTCGTCGCAGCGTATGGAAATGTGGTGGAGCTGCGGATCAACACCAAGGGCGTTGGTGGGAAGCTGCCCAACTTTGGCTTTGTGGTCTTTGACGATTGTGATCCTGTGCAAAGAATCCTGGGGGCCAAGGTAGAAGGGGCATGTATTGAAATTTCATTACCCACTTTCATTCATCTGGTGGTGGTTTGGGGACACATTTCCTAAGGTTAAGAATCACTGTATTTCACTTCCTTAATGGGATATAAACAGAGTGATGCCATCTTATGATACAGATACGACCTGTCTTTTCCAAGCCAGTAACATTTGTGAGTCTAAGATTTAGTTGTAAATGATTAGGAACCTGAATGATGCCAAAGATGCTCTGCTGGCATCCGGACAGACTTTTCTCAGTTTTGGTTTATTTTCTCTTTCTATATGGTGAAAAATGATCTGTTTGTGTGAGTCATAACTTTTCTGGAACAGGAATGCTGTCAGTCTGGACAGACTAAAATATTCTGCTGACATAATTTCAGTGCCTACAAGAACCCTTCAGGCCAAATGGAAACCATGTGTCTGCAAACCAGTGAATGACATGGGTTGTGAAATTGAAAGAAAGCATAATTTCTGTCCCCCTTTTCTGCAATAATGACCATTCTTTTCTCCTTGCAGCCCATCATGTTTCGCGGAGAGGTGCGACTGAATGTAGAGGAGAAGAAGACCAGGGCGGTGCGTGAACGAGAGACCCGTGGCGGAGACGAGCGTCGGGACATGAGGCGCAACGATCGCGGCCCTGGGGGTTCACGAAGCATCGTGGGAAGCGGAATGATGCGTGAGCGTGACGGAAGGGGACCCCCACCTCGAGGCGGCATGGCCCCAAAACCCGGCATGGGCTCTGGAAGAGGCTCTGGAGGGCAGGGAGAGGGTCGCTTCACAACCCAGCGCCGCTGAAGTGAGCACAACCTGCAGTGTCGAAGAAATACCGTGTTCTTCATCTTCAACCGTTCTCATTAACTAAAAGAAATCTTCATGTATAAACGTATATATTTGATTTTTTTGGGTTTTTTTGTTCCCTCTTTGCTTTGGAATGTGACACAGCCGGTCAACCATTTGTTTGTGAAATAGAAAATACGCAAACAAAAAATTTTGCCTATTAGTTGTGGGCTGAGCATCCATTTTAGGTATCTCAAGAATTCACAAACTTTAATTTGTAAATTCGTGAAAAGAGGCAAACCAACCTGGAGTAATCTGCCACATTAGGAGGGACTGATGAGACTTTAAACCACAATAATACAGCCCATCATTTGGAAAAGAGATTATATGCCTTGACTTAACTGGGGCGCTGCTTCACGAAATTCCTCTATTGCACATTTTATATGGTAGTTTTTTGCCCGTTACTGTTGGAAAAGGGTGAGTTGCATATTTGTGCAGTTCCAGGGGAAAAGTTTGCCTTTTACTTTTTTCCTTTTGAGAGACCACTGCTTCAAAATTGCATAATGCACTCATCAATATGCACTAATGGGTACTTTTGTCATGTTACATTGACATCCATGCTCGGAACGCAGCTGGAGAGACCTCTTTTGTCTCAACGCGATACGACTTACCGGGGCAGGCCTCGCTCACAGCACCTCTGCTGTGACCAATGTACTTTTCACACTTTTGACCCAAATCTACGCTTCAATTACTGCTGGATGGACAAGATGGCGGAAATCTGCATTATATTTTTCCTTGTTTATAATTCAAATAAAGCAAAGAAGCTCAAATCCTGGACTTTCACCAAATGAGTGGGGGGACAACGGATAAACCAGAAGCAAAGTTGAACAATAGAAGTGTTGATGATGGCGGCGCCTCGCTCTGTTTTTCTTTGGATTCCAAGGTTTTTTTTTTTTTTGTTGTTGTTTTTTTTTCCCCGCCAGCTAGATGGCGAAAATGGGACTAGACGACACCTTCCTCCCTCTTCCCTCCCCCCCTGTCTTAAGTGCGGATAACAGAATAAATGTGCAGCAAAGATCATAGTTTACTGTATGTTTTGTTTTATGTATATATTTTTTCATTTCTCTCTCAACTTGATAAAAAGCATGATGGTGCCTTCTACTTCACCTTTTCCAGTCTTACTAAAGTGTAAAGCGGTTCAGGACGCGCTACATCCTAATAAGTGGAGCTGCTCATTTTGAACTATTGTCTACTGTGAGCAGACTTTAAAAAAGGAAAAACTTGCAGTATTCACAAGATTAATTTTTCAGGTGCATATTTCATTTTTTTCCATACTGTTTTACTACCTAAGATGATCTGCTGTGAGTTTTGTACATTTGTTTTGTATTGTGTCGGTTCTGGGTTTTGTAGAGACATTGGGTGCCTCCAGTTCTGTTTGATGTTAAATGAGAGGTTCATCAAAAGAGTACCCCCCCCCTTCAAAAAAAGATACATTAGAATGAGAATATCGGCAAAATGCTTGTTCCTTGGTAAACAAGTCATGGCTCCAGGCAGGCATGATCTCTGTGAGCAAAGGTTTATGTTCTGGAAAGATTTAACTTCTCAATGTGATTCAGATACTGTCGATCCTTTCTTTCAGCCTGGCCATAGTTCTTTTCAACTCATGGCAGCACTCTGATTATTTCCTGGACTCCTGTGTTGTCAGACTGTTCTTTTCTCAACAGCTAATTTGTAATGATCTGTGTAGGTGGGCCGGCCGCAGCACCCGGCCCACGGGCAAGCAAATAATTGTGCTCACTTTTCTATCCATTTCTGCATTTGTATTTTCATACGCTGATGAGTCATTGTGCATTTTTATTCATTTCTCATTTATTTTTCCACATGGCAAGTTTAATCTGAATGCCTTACTGGTCGGCTCCTCCTCGTCCATTGGGAGTGTTTAGTTTGTGCCACTCTGCAGTGAGGGAAGAGCTTTTGTTTCAGCTGGAAAGGAAAACATGACATGAAGTTGTTTAATCGTTTTGTTATCTTGCACTGAAATGGGAAGTAAAATTTGATGTAGCATTTTCTGGACAAATATAATGAGGTCTTCCTTGTCTGGTGGTATTGCACTATTTCCAATGTTTCTGGGACAATCTCAGTTTTAACTCAGCCTCTCTCCAAATTTTTTCTTCTGCCAACGAATAAGAAAAAATCAGTGTGAAATAAGTTTTGGCTCTCTCTCTCTTGCACAGTCTAAACAATATTTGACTGCAGACCATTGTGGTCAGATGAAAGTTTTTCAGTGTAGTTTTCAATAGATTACTAATTTGGTACCATCTGCCATTTGACAAAACCCTGCAGCCTTTTGAGTGTTTTCAAAATCTCATCCGTGCCTGTACCCCAAATGTTTTTCACATAATTGCTCAACACAGGCACTTCATTGCTCTCATACTTCGTACAGCAGTGGTCAGGGAAGAGAGTGGTGAAGAAGAGCCATCATGCTTACAGACCAATTTTCTTCTTTTACATTATTGTGGTGGTCAGAAAAAGCATTTGAATATTTTACAGTCACTGTTGGACAGCTCTTCTTTTTCACTGAGGTTTTCAATGAGCCACCCTGTTTACAAACTTTAAAAAGGATCCTCCCAGACATGAGAAAACTGTACATTTATTTCCCTGTGGTTGAAAATGCAGTAGAGTTGGATCCTCATTGTGAATCATTCCAGCCCCCCTTTTTTTAAGAAATGGGAAATAGAAACTTCTTGGCTTTAGCAGATGTGGTAAACTGTTGGCTGCCATCTTTATTCTGCTGTGTTTACCCTTGTTGCTCATACAAAACTGTTGCAGGTGGAGAATTTTTTTTTTCTTTTCATTTGTTTCCCCCCCCCTCTCCATTACGAATGTGTTGGACTTAACATACAATAAACTACTGATATCAGCACCACTAAAATGTTTGTCCTGTTTACAAGTTGCTCCAGAAGAGGCCTCCTGAGTATCAGCCTTTGCTTAGAATGCTTCCTGCTGGATTTTCTGTTGAAAGACAGCAGATTTGAGCCATAAAGCCAAAAACATTTGAATTTCATACTGTTCCTTTAAAATAAATATTGGAAAATTCTTCATAAGAAATCCTGAAAATATTTTGTTGTTCAGCATCACCTGCAACACCTCCTCAGTGACTCACCTTCAGGCACCTGCTGCCTTTATTTCTACTTGAATAATTCTAGAAGAGAGACCTTCATGAGTTACAATACAGTGATGAAGAGGAGGAATGGCATCAACAGAACACAGAAGGTGAGCTTTGTCCTCATGTGAACCTGGTAAAACACAAACGATCCAACTTGAAAAGGGATTAGGCAGATCAGGTTATCTCTCACCATTTATTTTAGTTGGTTTGATTTACTATCTAGCCCCGAACAAAGAATTTTCAGTGAATTTCGGGTTGAATTTCAGCGATCTGCAGCATTGGAGCACCATATACTGCAGACTACAAATACAACTCCAGCAGGTGTCATCTCCAGAAGTTCTCTGATGACTCAGCCATTGATGGCTGTGTGTCTGAGGAGGATAAACTGGAGTGCAGGTCGGTCATCATGGACTTTGTGGACTGGTGTGAGAGCAACTTCCTGTGCTTGAACACTAGTAAGACAAGGGAGATAGTGATTGACTTCCGGAAAAGGACTCAAACACACACACCGGTGAACATCCAGGGCTCGGACATTGAGCTGGTGGACAGCTTCAAATATCTGGGAGTTCACCTCAACAATAAGCTGGACTGGTACAAGAAGGGCCAAAGTCGCCTCCACCTCCTGAGGACACTGAGGTCTTTTGGTGTGTGCAGGCCTCTCCTCCGGACTTTTTATGACTCTGTGGTGGCCTCTGCCATCTTCTGTGTAGTGACCTGCTGGGGTGTGGGCAGCACGGACCGGGACAGAAAGAGACTGAACAGGCTGGTCAGGAGGGCTAGCTCTGTCCTGGGCTGCCCACTAGAAACGGTGGAGGAGGTGGGGAGGAAAAGGACACTGGCTACACTGACCTCCATCATGGATAATAAGTCAAACCCACTGCACTTGATAGTGGAGGGACTGTGCAGCTCCTTCAGCAGCAGACTCCAGCGCCCACAGTGCAGGAAGGAGCATTACCGCAGGTCCTTTATGCCCTCTGCTGTCAGGATATACAACTCCTCTGTTTAAATGGACTTAATTAGTCTAAATTAATGACATTTATGCAATTAATGTCCGTCTCATTACATCAGTATAATCTTTTTCTGCTCAGGTTTTTTTTTATTTTATTTTGCATATTCTGTTTTGCTGCACATTCTGTTCTGTTTTGCATACCTAGTTTTAGTATTTAACTTGTATTCAACTGTAAATAGGTAGGCCTTGAAGAATTTTTTTTTTATCCTTACTTGTTTTTTTTAAAAAAAACACCTTACTTAAACTTCTTCTTCTCTCACGGAGCTGCTGTAAATGTGTGTTTCTCCCATGGGGGAGCAATAAAAACGTTCTATTCCATTCTAAATGGTGATGCGCTGGATGTTTGGCGTTTTTAAATGTACCTAACGTTTGTACGTTGCTTTGAGTAAGAAGCGTTTGACACATTACTTTATAGATTGTAAATTGTAGATTAAAGGAGGTGAGACCGGGAGGTTTGTCTTCCCATTTTTGGCTTGACCGACCCACATCCATGCCGTGTGTGTATATAATTCTATAAAGTGGGTATGAATGAGTTTTCTGGCTCTTTAAATGAGTCTTTCACTCGCTGCCGAGCGGCCACGTATCGCCACGTTTCCGCGCATGCGCAGCACAGTTCCGGGCTCGGTCGGTGGACACGGTTAAAAACCTTCATCCTGTTTGCTGCCGCCTGACACGGGTCTGTCTCACGGAGCGCCAAGAGGGGAGTCCGGACGCTTGTTCCGCCGGAGAGACGTGTTGTGTCGGGCACCGAAAGGACGCCAGGGAGGATGAACTTCTTCAGGGGAGTGATGGGCGGACAGGCGGTCGGGCCGCAGCCGTCCGGAGCCGAGACGGTAGGAGAGCAGCCCGGCCAGCTAGCTGCGGCTAGTTAGCCTCAGGTTTCAGCCCCTGTGTGTGTGATTGTGTGCCAAACTGAGGCGTGCTCAGAAATAAATACATGGCTTTCACTGTATATCTATTTCTTTTTTTCTACAAACAAACGTCATGGAGCTTGTTGAAGACACTGGATCTGTTCTCCATTAGTAAACAACTGCGAGCTAGGCTAATTAGCTAACGTAGCAGACCTGTCAGTCCGCAGCTGACCCCTGACTCCGCTCCTTCAGCTGCAGTGAATTAAATACTGACAGAAGATCAGCTGACAGTCTCCACAACAGCTGGATGTTCAGGTCCAACACCAGCGACAGACATCTCTTTGTCGCAGTCTGTAAATAAATAAACCGTTTATTAGACGTTTCTGTTTAAAGTATGTTATCATGTACACTGACATACAGGGGTGTGATTCTTTTCAGTGTTGGTTTAGTCTGAAATGTCATAATAAGGCAAATGTCTCATCATCATGTCCAACCGGGCTGGACCATATGGTGAGAGCACTCATTCAGATATCACAGTCATGTCAGATTATTATTTCCTCAAGTCTAAACACTGATTATGATCCAGAGTGAAGGTTGTGGTTTTGAACTGAGCAGAGAAGCCTTGATAAGACAATTCTGTTAAATCTTCTCTCTGTGTTCAAACACTCATATACCATCATCTAGTAACATTTAGTATGTATTATGGAACTTTTACGTCATAGCCAAAAGGATTCAAACTTGTCCCAACTTGTCAGGGAATCATCAGTCTGGTTGTTCTAGTTGTGACAAAAGAGCAAAAGTTTTTATGTCGTGATAATAAAACCATCCAACAATCATTCATTTTAACCTCCTCCTCTTAAGCCCATCATTTCATGACCCCTCATTTCAGTGCTTCAGGAATTAAAAAAGAATGTCTATTTCATTGTTTTCCATGGCCTCAGTGAAAACAGAAATGATGATTCTTCTTTTCTTGTTGTCAGATCCAGAAGCTGTGTGACAGGGTGGCCTCCTCCACACTCCTGGAGGACCGGAGAGATGCTGTTCGAGCGCTCAAGTCTCTGTCGAAGGTAAAGGAAGGCCATGAAGTTGATGGAAATAAAGCTTCATAGCTACAGCTAGTTTAAACTAGTGCAGACAATCAGTTTGTAATTGTCTTCTTACATCTTGTTTAATTCTCATTGCCTCAGATCTATTCAAATATACTTGTTTATAATGTTGTGTAGAAATATCGCATGGAAGTTGGGACGCAGGCGATGGATCACTTGATTAACATCCTGCAAACAGACAGGTGTGTTCACGTTACATCTGTTGTCTGTCACCTCTTACTATGGAGTGAAGTGTGGTGGGCGTGATTGATCTGTCGCCTGTGAAATCTACATGTTAATATGTTCATCCTCCGTATAAATCAAACAGGTCTGACTCTGAAATCCTTGGCTATGCTTTGGACACACTGTACAACATCATCTGCAATGATGAGGAGGAAGAGCAAGGTAAAAAAAAAAAAAAAAAGAAAACTCATGTAAAGTCATGGAATTGACCTTAAATTGATTATCATAGAATTCTTATTCTTCCCAATTTAGTTTCTCCTCTTAATGCTCCTGAGTAACCAAGCTGTTTTTGTGTTTGCATGTGTGAAATGAGCTCAGTCGATGTTGACTGGACGTCAGTTAATTTGCATTCCCCTCTTCTATATACCAGTGATAATTGCTTCATGTAAAGATTTTCGTCTCTTTCTTCTCTTACATGTTTAACCGTACAGATGAATCAGAAGGTAAAACTCTTTGACTGCATGTTGCCACCTCTCTAACCCCCAGCAAGCCGCACTCACACGCCCTGGGTTGTTCTTGGGTGGAATGTGGAAAAGCAGATCTACTGCGCTGTGCAGATTTTAAATGGTCAACACAAATTCCAGGTTGTGGTTGGGTCATCATGGGCATGTCAGATTCAGGCTGTTGTTTTTCTATATTTCTCTAGAACAGTTGAATGAATCTTTTTGCTTAAGGCTTTAAATGTCCTCTCCCCCCGCCCTCACAGACGCAGTAACCCCGCTCCCTGTCTCAGGGAAGCATAAGAATGTTTCTGCACCTGGTCAGTACTGAACCTTAGCCATGTGTGAAGTAGCTATCATCATACGTCTACTAGAGCACTAACTTCACTAAAATCAGTTTGTCCTGGGACAGTGACTTGTAGGAGTTTGGGTGGTTGTAAGAATGCTTCACTAATACCATCACTTGCTCCAACCTGTTTGGAAATGTCTGTATTGTTTCTTAGTTTTCCTCAAACTTTAATACCTGTTTCATTAAACTTTACATCTTATTTATGCTGGTTTAAAAATGTTTGTGCTTTTTATCCAAAACATAATTACTCATTCATCTAAGAATACGGACCTTTGCAGTTTATTTTTCCCTTGGCTTTGTGACCTGGACTGTGTAGAGAAGGCAGAAAACATGTTGCTGCTTAAACTTTTATTTTTCATCATTTAGTGGGATGATTTTGCCCAGCTCTGTTTTGGTCTCAGACAGTTTTTTGAGGGAAATGTCTGCCTCTTCATTTGTTAAGTGCTGCACTGTGTTGCTGTTTTGTCTCCATTATTTTGGGATGCAGACGGAATTTTGTTTTATAACAGATGTTACCATTTTAACATAAAAGCTGATTTCACATTGAATTGATTGAAATGAAAACTGAAAAGATTCAGTGATGAAGGAAAAACAAATATGTTTAGTACTAGCTTGTTACAAGAAAGCTTGTACTTGTTCCCACATTAACTGTTTGTGTATGTATATAAACACTAGAATCCCTATGATAGTTTTACCTTTCTGTGTGTCGCCCCTTTTTCCTCATCCAAAAGAGATGTTCACACATGTCAGCCTGAGCATGTGCACAGTTACTGGACACATCCAGAAGTTGTAGATCCAGTAATTACGGCTGCTGCCAGCTCTCACTTGAGAGACGACGTCCTGTTATATTTCTGTTTTCTAAACTAACTCTCCCCTCAGATGAGAACGCCCAGAAGCAGGCGGACGACCTCGGAGTCCAGTTCACTGACACGTTCATCCAGGATCCAGAGCATGTGTCCCTTCTCCTCTCTCTGCTAGAGGTACTGAACCGGTTCTGCGTGTGTTATGATATTATCTGTTTCAACAGCTGCTTCATGTATTTATGGGTTATTGTAGGAGTTTGACTTCCATGTGCGCTGGCCGGGGGTGAAACTGTTGACTGCTCTCCTGAAGAATCAGTGTGCCCAGGTGCAGGGTGTCATTCTGGTCAGCCCCATGGGTGAGTTTATCCTTTACAGCTCCACCTCTCTCACTGTGGCCGTTCGTCGGTTTGTGACGTACCTCACCAACATGCTTTATTTCCCAGGTGTTTCCAGGCTAATGGACCTATTAGCAGACTCTAGAGAAGTAATCCGCAATGATGTGAGTATGTCTTTGTTTCGGTACTAAACCACATGTGACAGATTCTGACGTGTTGAATACACTTGACGACTTGCTTTCCTCCCCCAACAGGGACTGCTCTTGCTTCAGCAGCTGACTAAAAGCAACGCTGCCATTCAGAAGATTGTGGCATTTGAAAGTGCGTTTGAGCGACTCCTGGATATTATTACAGAAGAAGGGAGCAGTGATGGAGGTAAGACTTGTGATTACAATGCAAATAAAATGATGGCTTGTCTTGAGAGCTTTGTCCTGACCTGATTTCCCCTCCTCCTCCATGTGCAGGCATCGTGGTGGAAGACTGTTTGCTGCTGCTGCTCAACCTGCTGAAGAACAACAGCTCCAACCAGAATTACTTCAAGGAGGGCTCCTACATCCAGAGGATGAAGCCCTGGTTCGAGGTCGGGGACGATAACTCGGGCTGGTCTGCACAGAAAGTCACCAACCTCCACCTCATGCTGCAGGTAAGGCTGAACAGCCACGTGAAGCTGCTCCATCAAATCTTTAATTATCAATCCCCTCATCAATGTCCTGATTCTGATCCCAGCTGGTGCGAGTCATGGTGTCTCCAATGAACTCCCCTGGAGCGACGGCCAGTTGTCAGAAGTCCATGTACCAGTGTGGCCTGCTGCAGCAGCTCTGCACCATCCTCATGGCCACCGGGGTTCCTGCTGACATCCTCACTGAGGTAACCCTCAGAACACTAATCAGCCCACTGCTGCTGCTCAGGCTTGACTCCGATGTGATAAAAAACACTCTCTCTTTCAGACCATCAACACGGTGTCGGAGGTCATCAGGGGCTCACAGGTCAACCAGGACTACTTTGCTTCTGTCAATGCCCCTTCAAACCCGCCGAGGTGAGACGCAGCCAGTGACACAACAATCTCATCCCCCATATCCAGATACTCGCCCAACTCTTCCTCTCTCATCTGTTCACAGACCAGCCATCGTGGTCCTGCTCATGTCCATGGTGAACGAGAGACAACCGTTTGTGCTTCGCTGTGCAGTCCTCTACTGTTTCCAGTGTTTCCTCTACAAAAACCAGAAAGGCCAGGGTGAGATTGTAGCGACGCTGCTTCCTTCCACGATTGATGGTTAGTAAAGATCTATTAGTTTTCTCATTAACTGTTTAAGAGACATGAACTCGTCACTTTACAGTTTTTGATGTGTTTCTCTTCCTGATGAATGGACTGTTGTTTTTTTTCCCCTGGCTCCTTCAGCTGTCTGTATGTGAGATCATTTAATTACTGATGAACTTTTTTTCCACAGCTAACTCCATCTCAGCGGGTCAGCTGCTATGCGGAGGCCTCTTCTCGGCAGACTCTCTGTCCAACTGGTGCGCAGCCGTGGCCCTGGCTCACGCACTGCAGGACAACCTCATCCAGAAGGAGCAGCTGCTCAGGGTTCAACTGGCCACCAGCCTGGGCAAACCCCCCGTCTCTCTGCTGCAACAGTGCACCAACATCCTCTCCCAGGTAGGACGCTGGAAATCACGCTGCAGCATTGGAGGAGGTGTTGGTTGGCTGATTATGTCTGGGTAGCATTGGTTTGTTAGAAAAACAAATTCAAGTGTCAACAGCAGTGAACAGAACCGTGTCACACTGTTTGCAGGGAGATAAGATCGTCCGGCGGGTGAGTAACAAGAGTGTGTCTGTGTGGTTTCAGTGTTGGGGCGGCACGTGTCCTGGTTATTTTGGCTTGGCGTCTGTAGTTGGGGTCTTTGATGGCCCATGTTTTTGGGATCCTGCTTCCCTTTAACTCTTCACTACCTGATGTGTGTTCCTAACCTACAGCTACGACCCAACATAGCGCGGCCACGCATGTGCAGTGCTCAGATTCGCAGATTTACATGCTGTTCATGAGTGGGAGGCTGAGGCAGGACACAGCAGCTGTTTGTTGGTGGTTTTCGTATGAGCTGTTTTCATCCCAGCACCTTCTTCGAACCCTTGCTCTCTTGCAAGATATCGACTATCTGTTCAGGCAGTTTGTGCTGCAGCAGCTTTCAGGCTTTGTCCCGTCCTCGCTCTCAGATTTACCTGGACCTAAATATAGTTTAACTTCTGAGGATTCAGACGTTTTTATTGTGGGGTTGTATGGTGTCGCATGACCTAGGTCTGGTGGTTGAACCGTACCTGTTAGGGTGATGGAGTGGTAGGGACTGTGGTTGAAAGATGTTAGTCCAGTTCACTGCTCCCATTCCAGCCCCGGACCTCCTCCTGTGCGAGTCTCCAGGTGGACAAGTTTGGTCAGTTAGCTCTGTGTCACTCACACAAACAGAATGGACCTGTGTTTGTTAAAAAAAATATTCCATGTGGTCATTTCCCTTTCTTTTTTTCCCCTCTTCATTTTTGCATTACGTCAAATTTGGAGACAAAATCTCAAAAGGTGATTGCGTAAGTTTCTGTAGTCTGGAATGCTGCTACTGTCATCACTGAGTTATTTCACCGCAGGGCAGGTGTCTGCGCTTCTTTCGGCATGTTGTGCTTTAACGCTGCAGCTTATGAACAGAAACGGTGAACAGAAACAGATCATCTCTGCACTGGATTTAGATCTGTTCGGATCTTTTTTTTTTTTTTTTTTTAACATTCTAGTCACAATTAATTTTGTCTGCTGTTGTTTCCTATAAACATCCACCGGAAGTTTACTTAAGTGAGAAGGAAGAGAGCCCAGACTGAGGTCTGCTCCAGATCTTTAACCTCACATCTGTTTTCATGGAGCCGCATGGTCACCTTTAAGTTTTTATTGAAGTTCATTTTTCATGATCAGAAAACAGCTTTTTGCTTTGCATGTGCTGATAGCAACAAACATTAGAGTTTTAATCTGTGGTTTCAGAGAAGTCATCAATAATTTGCAGAATGAAAATAGAAAACATGTTTTATGTTTTAGACTGATTTCCTGTAACAGAACATCACACTCTAACCACACTGTTTCATAATTTATGTTAATATACTGATTGCATTGTTTGTGAATAACTTATTAACAGTTAATACTTGATGTGATTGAAGTGCTTCTGATTAATAGTGATTCACATTGTCAAATGTACATTTTGTTTTTACCTGCAACATGTCCAGATGGGAGAAATCGGCTCTTTTAGAAATGCAGTTTACTTATAATTTGACACCAACTCGTATTCAGACGCTTAACTTTTCTTTAACCTTTTTAGTCATAATACAATTTGAACTAAGAATATATAACCACGATTCACATTCTGTCAAATTGTGAAGTTGGTTTCTATGATGGTCGTGGGTGTAGTCACTTTCACTAACGTTGTAGTGTTTGGTTCTTTGTCTAAACTCCAGAAATTGTTTTAATATTTAAACATTAGCGCTGAGGACTCCGGTCAGTCTCTCCCATCATGTCAGTTGCATACGTTGACATTTCTTCTGTCTGTGTTCTCTGCAGGGCAGTAAAGTACAGACGAGAGTCGGCCTCCTCATGCTGCTGTGTACGTGGATCAGCAACTGTCCAATCGCTGTCACACACTTTCTACACAACCAGGAAAATGTTCCCTTTGTATCCTTGAGGCAGTACCTGAGCTGTCTGTCATTTTCATACATTTCACAAACTGCCTGAATCCACTTGCAGCTTTCTTCCCTAAACCTTTGCTCAGTTCAACTTTTTGGGAAATTAATCAAAGGAATCTATTGCTACAAAATCTTAAAATCATGTCCTTGAAAAATCCTAAATGAAGCCTTGACATCATGCTCATGCAGCTGACAGCTCAGATCTCAGAGAACCTGGGAGAGGATGAGCGGCTGGTCCAGGGTCTGTGTGCGCTGCTGCTCGGCATCTGTATCTATTACAACGACAACTCGCTGGAGAACTACACCAAGTGAGTGTCTCTGCAGTTTAATCCTTTGATGAATCTGTCTTTGTTGTGCAGCGTGTTCTGACAGTATTCTTCTCTTTGTCCTGCAGAGAGAAGCTGAAGCAGCTGATCGAGAAGCGAATTGGAAAGGAAAACTTTGTGGAGAAACTCTGCTTCATCACCAAACACGAGCTGTACTCGCGGGCGGCTCAGAAGCCACAGCCCGTCTTCCCATCTCCAGAGCAGATGCTGTTCGACCATGAGTTCACCAAGCTGGTGAAAGAACTGGAGGGTCAGTGGGATGCTTCTGTCTTTCAACAAGGATTCTTTTATTAAGCGGACGTTAAGAATTGATGTTTGCCTCTACTCTGAACAGGTGTCATCACCAAGGCGGTTCACAAATCCAGTGAGGAGGAGAAAAAGGAAGAGGAGGTGAAGAAGACGTTGGAGCAACATGACAACATCGTCACACAGTACAAAGAGTTGATCAGAGAACAGGTGAACAGACTCTTCTCTATCCACACATGTCCATAGAGAACGTCTCGTATTCAATTCTGCACTTGCACACTGTTTTTGATTCATCATTATTTACAATTGACGTCACGTTGACTGGTTTATTCAATTCTCATCTTCAGGACGCTCAGATCCAGGAGCTCAAAGAGCAGGTGGAGTACATGAAGACTCAGAACGAGCAGATGCAGACCACGGTCACGCAGCAGCTGTCCCAGATCCAGCAGCACAAAGACCAGTACAACATCCTCAAGCTCAAGTTAGGTGGGTTCATGTAGCTTTGTACTATAGAAAGGGAAAGGAGAGAAGAAGCAGCCTGGACCTGTTATGATTCTGGACCTTATACCAGTGATAACATTTTACTGCTCATGGAGAGATATGGGGACACAGGAGAGACGTAGCGACATCCCCAGATGTAGTTACAGAAAAGAGATAAGACGGACACAAAAATAATCTCATTCACCTCCTGACTATTGTCCTGTGACTAAAAAAATTAATTATTTAATCATTCAAACAGTTGTAAATCATTTTCTCAGTTGACTTTTTGACGATGATCCACAGAGACACAGCGACTCGCATTTCCTCCTCCTCCTCCTCTTCTTCTTCTATTTATCTGGATGTATACAAATGTGTTTCCATCTCCAGGTAAGGAGAACCAGAGCCAGGTGAACGGTCAGGGAGACGGCTCCCAGGTGAACGGGCTGCAGACAGAGGAGCTGACGCAGCTCAGAGAGGAGGTGGAGGAGCTGCGCAAGCAACAAACACTTCTCCAGACACAGCTCGGTGACAAAGACGCACTCATCAACAGCCTGGTGAGGAACTGTGTGCGTGCGTGCGTGCGTGCGTGTTTGTTTGGAATCCTCAAGCTGAGTTTGTCCCAGTGAAAATGGTGTCATGCCTTCTCTGTCTGTACCTGCAGAGGTCAGAGTCGGCACAGACGGCAGAGGGTACAGCCGGAGCAGCAGAAAACACAGAACTATTCAAGGTGCCATTTAACTTCATCATTACTCACTTAAACCCAGATTCACTGAAACATTAAATCTGCTTCTGATTCAGATGCTTGCAAAGCTAAAGAGTATAAAAATGAACCTTTGTTTTTTTTCTGTGTTAAAGGATGTTTCTGGAATTGCTCTAGTATTTTCGAAAGCATTATCTTCAGAAACGAACAATATGCAGTAATGTATTCAAAATGGTATTTTTATGTCATATCCCTACTGGTTTCCATTAAATAATTTTCTTAAAAAATAAAAAATAATTAAATAGAATGCTCTGATATTTAACTATTTCTGTGGAGCTCTGTTGTTAAATTGAATATGTTACAATACTTTGAGTTAGATCAGATCACTGTATGTTCTTATTAGTGGTTATAAATATTCGTGTTGGGTTGTGTGCTTCTTTATCACAGGAGCTGGAGGCTCTGAGGAGTCAGATTCAGTCCCAGTCGTCAGAAATCAACCAGCTGAAGACAGAGAGACAAGAACTTGTCAGGAGAGCAGAGGCTGAGGTAAATGTGTGAATATACCAGCGTGTGCCAAATTCATCACATTATAATGAAGCAGATTGTAAATTAATGATCCTTCATCTGGTTCTCTCAGTCCTCAGACACTGTCCCCAGCAGCGACAGCCCTGTAGACGCAGCCAAGTTGGCCGAGCTGGAGAGCAGACTGGCAGCACAGACGACTGAAACAGAGAGGCTCAAGGTTTGTATCGTTTTTACAAATCCATGTGTCTGCGCTCTTCACAGGAATAAAAGGTTGACCTCAACCTGTTTCACAATATCAGCAAACACAAAAACAACAGCCAATCCTTCTTTTCTTCGGTGGTTCAGGAGGAGGCAAAGGGCTTGTCTGTGAGCCGGGCTGACCTCGAGCAGCAGTTGGCCGCCGCCACCAGCACGGTAGCCATCCTGCAGACGGAGAATGCCAAGCAGCAAACGGACCTTCAGGAGTCCAAGAAGGAGCAGGACGACCTGCTGATGCTGCTGGCCGACCAGGACCAGAAGATCAACAGCCTCAGACAGAGACTCAAAGGCCTGGGAGAAACGGTACAAACACCAGCAGCACGACATTCTGAACAAATCAGGACAGGAAGATGTTTCCCTGTTCCACCAGTATATGCTGGGCAGGTCCACTGTGATTCCAAATGATGACGTTTTGCCAGGGGACATGGACAGATAGCCTGAAACTATTAGACCTGGACATTTAGGACATTTATTTCCAACTTACTTTGTCATCTTTGTAGATGTATTCATCTTAGTGGTTCTGGTTCTGGTTTTTACCAGTGGCGATATCATGGTGGATTCTGGGAAATAACTGCTCGGCTGTAATTCTTCCCTTCCAGGTGGAAGATGAAGACGACCTTGATGCCAGGGACCAAACAGATGACGACGATGAGGAGGACGAGGAGGAGGAGGAGGATTAGAGAAAAACACTGACAGAAGAAGAGATGGAAATGTATTTGCCAGAAGGCAAGAAAAAGACTAAACAGACACATGAGAAACTCAAGAATAGGACTAATATATATTGAAAAGTTTCTTTTTCCAGCTGCCATGCTATCGTCATTTTTCCTCACTCCCTCGTCACATCACATACTTGTTATTTGTTTCTTCAACAAAAGTCTCCAGTTTTCAGTGACAGCTAAAAGACGACAGTGCATTCATCTCTTTGTGATGGATTTTTACCACTGGTGTTTATGTTTATAGTTTGTGATCACACACAAGATAAAACTCTAGGTTCATTTCATGGCAAGAGAAGTGTGGGGAGTTATCTGGATCATTCAGAGAGGTTCCGTTCAAATGTAGCAAACAGGTTTGATATCATTCTTATTCCATGGTGGAGACGCTGGTTTCCCATCTCGCTCTCCTGCTCTCACCAGACCCGCGATGCACTAGCGCCACCTGCAACATGTCAATGTGCTGCACCTTGAATTGACCTGCCTTCATACCCGAGTCAGTGCCCGTGTGGGGTGTTACAGTATTTCACCACTTGCAGAGACGACACACCCGGACTGCTCGGCAATATGCTGCAAAACACTGAGAGAGAAGATGTAAAGATATTTTTGCAACTTTTTCGTCCAGTACTGGCATCCAGCTTCTGTATGAAACTGTAACTTATCGATTTAAGAGCCCCATGGAGAGAAATCATCTGAGGGTCTGTTTGCCTGTTTGGAGAAATGATTGTAGATATATAAAATTTTACTAAATCCACAATCACACTCATTTGTCACTGCGTTTGTCTCACTGAGGATTATTGTTGTTCTGTCCTTGTGTACACGGCAATATGGGTATGGCACACACCTGTCAGTCTCCAGTCCAGTGAGCTGTGATCACTGTCCACAAGGTAAACTAAATCTGTCCTCTGGAGTAAAAGAGATCTCACTCCGATTTGCCATGGAGATGATTGGCGTCACTACTTAAAGTATTAAGTAAATAAAAGGCTTCGGTTTGGGCTACGTTAGGGATGAAAACCAACTGGAAATAGATATATTCTTTAATATGTTTTTTCTAAAGGTCATGGGGTTAGGGAGGAAAACAAATTAAATCTCCTTGAATAACTTTTTCATGAACGTTGTGGAGACTTGGGAGTGATTGTCTCAGTTTCTCATTTCTCTGAGTGGATTTTGTGAATCACCTTGTAACGGCAGAGTTTCAACACCAAGGGGCGACAGACTCCAGGGTGTCTGGGGGACATCGGAACATGACGTGTCCAGAAGCTGACGGTGGAAAACAGAGGATTCTGGTTTCCAATAATCTGTGATGAGGAGCAGAGATACGCAGCCTCACACAGGAGGGATAGTTTGTAAGCACACACACACAAATACATAACAGCGAGTAGAATCTCTACACAACTTGAATTTCACCAGGCCCCTAAACTGACGCTCCCTCCTCCTTTTCCTGTTCCTACCTCTATTTTTAAAATGTCTGTACCAGATCTACCATAAAATTCCAAATTTGACTTATTATTATACGCAAACTGACCTTTAATTCAATTATATGATCAAGTTGGTTTTCAGATAAAATACCAATTAATTGGGTGTTTTTAACATTGGTGTTTAAATTGTGTAAGTAATTGAATACTGTTTAAACCTTTACATCACTGATTTTATCAGCGGAGTTTAATTTTTTCGCTGGATCGTTTACTAAAAGGTAAGTTTCATTCATATTATCTCTCATTATTATTGTTATTGGTGTTGTTGTTATGTCTCTAATTGTATAGAGTATAATGATGATTGTTGTTATTATCTGAAATCACCCGGTGTGTTTTCAACCAACCTGTCCTGCCTCGCCCCTCCCTCCCTCCTCCCTCGTCGCATCCTGTGCTCCCTCTCAGCCTCCTCCTCTTCATCCTCCTCCTCCTGCTCCTCCCTGGTGGCCCTGTGATCAGGAGTCACATCTCCTCGCTCTGGGCTCATCTCCATCTTTATTTGTCTTTCTACTTTTCTGGGACTCTCAAGGTCACAGGCCGGGCACCATGACTTTTACATGAGCACCATGCAGCCGCAGCCCCCGGTCTTCTAGCGCGTTCCGTCCCGGCTGCTCCTCCGCCGGCTGCTTCTGCAGCTCCAGCGCCGCTGCACAGACTCCTCTTCGGGGAAACCTGCCACCACCTGCCGGGGCGTGTGCTCCCTATGACCGTCTCAAAGGTGAGTTCTCCTCTCCTTCTCCCGCCGTCTGCAGCCGCCTCTCCTGACTACCTCGGTCACCGGAGTCTCCCGGTGAGAGTTTGATGTCAGCCCGAGCACCGAGCAGCGTGGCCCCGAGCCGCTGCGCTGCCATGCGGCTTCAGAGCGTCCTGTGGCCGGGGAGAGGGAGAGTGTGCGTGAGAGGTGGAGACATGTTGTAAGATAAGGATTTGTTTAGGTTTAAGTCAAGGTTGGCCCATTGTTTGGGTTAAAGTTAGATTCAAGTTAAACTGTACTTTATGATAAAGTTTAAAGTTAAGGTTAGGGTTTAGGTCAAGGATAAGGTTATGTTCAGATTGGGTTAGGGTTAGACTAAGGACATGTTTGGGTTATGTTAAGGTCAGGTTAGGGTTAATTTTAGGTTGTTGTTAGGTCAGTTTAGTTTTGAGTGAAGGTTAGATTTAGATCAGGAAATCAAAGTGAGTCAGTGTGTTGGTTGAAATAATACGTTGATTTGTGGAGTGACATGAAATGAATTGCCACAGATGCTCTGATGAATAGCTCAGGTCGTAAATGTGGTGATAGTTTCACTTCTTGACATGTTTGTGAAATAAATATGGACGTATGCTTGATAACAGAGCAACAGTTCCTCCACACTGACCCCATGAATTGTGCCCCTGTAGTTAATGTCATCCTCATGTCTGGAAACTCAGAATTTAAGTGAAATGTATTATTGTCTCTCTGTGGGTGGCTGAATTCTGTCCGGACACGAACTCAGCAGATGGTTTGGATCCTTTGTTTTTGGACGGATGTAAACAAACGGAAGACAAAAGAAGAAGCAGTTTGAGAGCTCGGTGTTTAATGACCTGAGTCTAATGCTCACCACATGTGGAGCAGTGGGAGAAACGCAGTGCCAGTGTGGCACATGCACATCGCTTCTGCAGTGGCAGCTCCAGGCCGTCGAAGTTGGAACCATGTCGGTTTTGACACATGCAGCATTTTTCCAGGAGATAAAAATCATTAAAAATAATCACAGGTACAGAGTTAATCTTTTTTGCTGTTTACCATTTTTGTAATTCTAATTCCAGAGACCATTTTCAGTTCACAGGCCAAGTGTCAGCTACAGTATTGTTCATCACAAGGCCAAAACAGTGGGGGACACTAAGGTGCATAATGGTCGCTAACACCTGCTATCACCTGCTGATATTTGGTCATTGTCGGTGTAAAAGACCTTGAAGCGTGCTATCATCCAATGGCACATCCCCACCTATATCTGAGAAACTGTTTTATTCCTTCTTAAACGTCACCTCCGCTCTTTCATCAGCTCACAGAGACAAACAGTGAGGGCAAAGCTGCACTTTGTCTTCTGCTGTGGTTTAATACCTCTTGTTTCCATTCCTGGGGATCTAACCATGTACTCTCCCATCGCCAGCGTCAGGTTTGTCCGACTGTTCGAGGCAGTAATGTGCTCGGGGCTTAAGACGCTGCGCGGTGCTGGTGTGGAGTGCCATGTGGAGGTGTCATGCCAGAGCTGGATCAGTCCAAGTTGGCCTGTCATCAACCTAATGGGCCAACTCCTGCCAAATGGAGCATTAGACTAATGAGTGTGCTCCGCAGCTTCAGCTGTGGGAAAACTCCCAACCAGGAATAAACTTCAGCCCAGATTTTAACGAGAGAAAGGGAGAGAGAGAGAGAACATGTGTTCATGTTATCAGAAAGTTTTTAATGAGGAGGAGTTTGGAGTCTGTGAAGACACTGAACATTCTCCTCTGTTTAACTTCACTCTGGAAATCTGTTGTGAGCTCTCATGCGCGAGGCCATAAAGTGTAACCTGCCCTATCACTGGCGTGTTAGCGCACGGGCCGTTAACACATACCTGAGATTCTCCCGCTCCCTCCGACCTCCGACCTGTGCAGTTTGCTACTTGGAGACTTGTTTATGAAACTCAGGCTTGTGAGAGTAAGTCAGACCTATCACAGTCTCCTCCTTGGTCTGAATAGACACCACAGTGTTTTTGTCTTGTAACACACCTACATGTGATGATGAAGGTGATTTCACTGAAGGGTTGCATGAAGAGGCAGAAGAAAGAGGCGCAGGTATAGCGCGCTGCTCAGCTGCAGAATGTGGCGACTCCGTGGTGTTTGTGCATCATCACCTGTGTTGATTCTCATGGAGGAGAGGACGCCAATAAAAGGCGGCAGGTCGTTCTGTGTGCCTGGTCATCCAGAACATAGGACATACCTGCAGCTTTACACATCATTTATGTTCAATAAATCTGTTGATTGCTGATGTTGATGGTTCCCAGAGGATGCACATGACTTTGTTGGTTGTTGGCTTATCTACCGCCACCATCACCACCATCACATTTGCTGTGTACCAAAATGTTGAGCTAATGGCCATGTTAGCATTGTGCTAATCTGACCGAGCCTGCTAAACATCCACATGTTAGCTTTGTCCCAGGGAGCATGCTAACCGGTAGCTTCCTGTGACAGTGTGCCCAAAACAGCTCCTCAGAGCGTGGCTGCACGCTTTTAGGCCTGTTTTTAAATTATTAATCGAGGCTATAAAAGTTCTCAAAGTTGTTCTTAAGATAACCCAAGATTCAGTCTCCTGAATCATTTCTACATCTCTGGGCCTCCATCAGAGTTTCAGCCACACGCATGTCTGAAGTCCTGAAGCAGCCCGGAGGTGATGACATCATCTCGCCGGTTGCTTTGCTGAGCCGACGTGGTGCCTTGAAGCTGAGGTGGCGGTGGCGATGCCTCATACATGATTATAGCTCCAGAACAAAGGCCCCGGGGTTCACCGCTGCCCCCGTGGTTCGCTCCTCACTGAGGCTAATGACGTCCTGCCTCCGTGCACAGCAGGACATGTTTAACCCCACGGGTCTGACTCTTTACCCCAAGAGACCATGCTCTCTTTATACAAACTACTGTTATTTAAATTTCCTCTGAGAAATAAAAAGTGCCTTTTAAAGTAGTTATTGAGGTGAAAAGATATTTATTGAAGGGATTGAAAACTGTCAGAAAAGTGGTCACCACCTGCAGCCCTAATAATCTAGATGAAGTGAAGGTTCTTTGTGTGTGTGTGTGTGTGTGTGTGTGTGTGTGTGTGTGTATATATATTGCAACTTTTGTATTAGAGCCAAAGCAAATGCTTATTGTCATTATTTCTTTTCTTTTCTTATATAATCAATGTATGTTTGGGCCATTGAATGTCAGAGAACAGTACCCCATCTTTAAGCTTCTTGTTCTTGTTCTTGTTTAATGAAAATAGTTGTTTCTCTATTTTTTGGTAGAACACAAATTTTTTTAGTTAAGGATTAATTGTGTTAATTGTGCACACTTAAATGTGTAAAATCAGTGTTCAGTATTCTGCAGGGACAGTGTCTGTGTTTTATCGCTGGAGGCTCAATGCTCGCGGGCGTTGTCCCTCAATTGACTCAAATCTGTCATATTGAAGTGCACAGGCTTTAGGAAGCAATCTGCTGCTGCTTGTTAAGGGCGATTACTGTACTCGTCCTGACAATGGTTAGAAAATCCCTAAAATGCTCTTATGTAACTGGAGAGGCTGCATGTGACCGCAGGACCTCTCACTGGTATTGTCACCCACCGAGCGCCTGCAGACCGCCGGCCTCCCCCTCAGCAAACTGCTGCTGCCTCTGGTCCCTGCACGGCTCATTTACACCGCGAGGCATTGTGGCTTTTTAAACAATAGTCGAGGAAGACCAGTTTGCATTTGCTCCCCTCGGCAGGTTGGCCGTGGCAGGTTGTCCTGCACGTTTCTGACCTGACAGCTGTCAGACTGTTTGAGGATTATCTGCTGCTGCTCCCACGTGGGGCGCACAGGGAGAGGATTACATTTAAAAAAAAAAAAAAAAAAGCGAGTGTCTCTGAGAGTCTGTGGATCTGTGCAATGTTGTGCTCTTGTAGTTTTCAGCCCACAGTGAGGTGACACTGTGAAGGGTCAGAGGAAGGATCCATGCTGCACCAGGAGGTCAAACTGTCCCAGAATGTGACATGACTTTAATCTACTGAGCCTCGATTTCTTAAAAAAAAACAAATCTGGAACATCATTTTTATCAACAACAGGTTTTGTTCTTTGACCTTCAAGGTTTTTCAAACATCACATGATGTCTGGGAGCTTTTTTATTTCCATTCTGAACTGTTCTCTCTCTTATGACAGCATCTATAGTCACATGTTAATGGAGGCGTGCTTATAGCGTGTTGGTTCAGTGTCAGAGGGTCTTCGTCGGGAGGCAGATGGGTCGGCGTTTATTATTAATGACGTGAAGAACGTGGTCTACTCCACTGATGTGAGTTTTGATCGTATCGATCGCAGCTGCACTAATGACCATCAGCGCAAATGTACGCCCACTCTCCGACAGGCAGGTACACACATTTGTTAATTAGACAAGTATTTCCTTTCAAATGCTGCTGGGCAGATTGATTTGTTGTGAGTGAGCACTCCGACCAGTTTGTGAAAGATCCCGGACACCAGTTATGCTCAATACAAGTTAAAGGATCATGGATCATAAACGTATGACTGTCCTGTAGCGCCACAGTTAGGAGGTGTGGTTCAGAGTGTGTACACAGATTGATGTCGTGACCGTTTCCCAAAGGTGACGGCTGTCCATCGCCCCCTGGTGGCTGTTTGCTGTGTAGCTCATAAACGCCACCTCCTGCATGGTGGGGTGGGTGGAGCGCTTGTATCAGGCAGACGTGTGTCGGCCATAGTTATTTACAGTTGATGGTTCCGTATTATGGTTATTATTGAAAATGGTTCATGGCATTTCCGTCTGCAACATTACCAGATCAAACCACTTGCTGTTTGTTTTCTGCTCACCTTAAAAATGGCCTCAGCCGTTACTTAGTGTTGCGTGCTAATTAGCAGATGCTAGCATGTCAACACGATGAACTGCGGTGAAGAAGATAGACTTTTCGCAGTAATCTGGGATCCCCCCCCCGTGCGAGATGTCGCCGACAAACGTGGGCATTAGCTCGTACACGAACTGCACGCTCTGCGAGTCGACTATCAGAAGAGGTTAATGCGGTTAGCTAATGGCCGTAATCTGATTAGCATTGACCTCCCTCTGCCTGAGAACATGGGTGTGTGCACCGTAGCAGCCGGGCGTCCATGTATCGTCCAGAGGGAGAGGCTGAGCCTATATAAAGTCAAACTAATACCCTCGAGTCAGAGAAAGTGAAACTCACCTTGACTACAGTTACTATGGTTAGAACGGATGGGTGGCCTTTAGCTGCTGAGGCTAAACGCCGTACACGCTCTTAATTGAAATTAGGATCCTGTGACTACCGAGGCTCCGCTGAATAATTGATTGTCATCCATTTATTATGCAGGGTATATTTTACCTCAGTGCTGCAACAAAAGGTCCTTCTCGTTTGCATATTCCTTCCTCCAGCAGCGTCCTGAGCTAATTTTAGAACATCAAGCCTAATTTTATGCTGTTCCCCATTTTCCCCCCTCCTCTGTTTTCCCTTTGATTCTGAATATTTTTAGCCGAGCCGGGAGCTTTGTCTGTCCGCCGTGTAATTAATGCAGGAGCTCTGTTCGCTGAGCTGGGACATGTTCCAGGACGACCGCGACCAAATAAGATGAAACCTGTCAATATAGACAGATGTTTTTAGTTGGCTATGAAGGGGCGAGGCTCCTTGGAAGTCAGATTCCTCCGTCCTGTCTCCATATCTGTGAACTTCAGTGAAACCGAAGTCAATCAATTCCGTAAGGAAACTTAAGGGGGAACTCGACATCACGCTAAGAGCCGGAGGTGGAAGGGCTGTGATGTGGTTGTTATATGTTCTGTACCATAATAGCATCCATCCAGCATCTCCGGGTCTGGACCCTCTCTTACTGTAAGTCAATAACATTGGCATTGATTTGGTTTCCAGCTCGTCGGACTCAGACAAAGCTTTCAGATGATGCCGGACGTGTGTGTGTGTGTGTGTGTGTGATGTCAGCTAGATAGATAACATTCTCTGTGTCCACATCATCGTAGTTAAACATGTGAAAAATGAGGAGCTGCAGATGAACCTCTGAACGGATCTTCAGTCTCGACCTGTGGAAGGTATTTTTCTCTGATGTGAGTCCAGAGGTAATTGGCTGCACCAGCCGTGACTCGCAGCCAGAGCTGATGTAAGGAGGTAGGCAGGCTGTGACATCACTGAACAGGAATTATATCAAACATCTGCATGGGGCAGATATCGAGTTGGAGATGAAAGGATGAGGAGCTGGGTGGACGTGTGACTCAGGTGCCATTAAAGGCCACTGAGGTGAGATCACAGTTTGATGAGATGTGAATTTTTTAAAATGACTATTTAAACATCTTATCTGCATCCAAACGTCCTCACACTGCCACACAGGAAGTCAAATATTCTGAATGCTAGTGCTGCCATCTTGTGATTAAAGTGAAGGGAGTCTCAGCTGTCAGTCACAACACGTCACCATGTTTTCAAAGAACTGGATCAAACCAAGCTACCTGGGACTCTGATATGGAGGTGCTGCCAGGTCCTCCATGTTCTCCTCAATATTTATCACTTTTCTCTCCTTGTCTCGTCCTGTCTGTTGATCACATCTCTGTCTTTGATCCTGATTGGTTAATAGCTGACCATCTGAAGTGACCATCTCAAAGTGAAAGAATCTCATTTGTGGGCTGGAGACGGATTCAGGCGAGTGCAGGCAGAGAGCCGAACCCAGTGACTGTGCTGGTGTTAGTCACAGCTCGGCCTGTTGGGACACATGAGCAGATCATGACCTCATCTGAAGCTCACGCTTCTTCAGGTCTCTGTGTTTCCTGAATGTTTCCACACTGATTATCACAGCTTGAATTCCTTGGTCACTTCATGAGTACTTATACTTTGGTATTAGCAGGATGTTGTCTCTTCTCTTCTTCTAGTTTATATAGCTTAGTTTTGGATGGTTTAACTGGTCATGCCAATTGCAGCACATTTATTGAAATAATAAGAAATACATTGAAATAATAATTTTGAGCGCGTTTATTTAAGAGCGCCTCTGTCCCCTGTGAGCGGAGGTGGGCATGGCTCGTCATTTGCACAGTAAAGCAACATGCAAATCTTTAAAAAGCCTGACCTCGTGGAGAAATGCAGTTTGTTTTCATTTCACGGATCCTGCTTCCGCAACCCGGCTTTCACACGCGCTCCCATACAGGAGCTGGCTTTAATGCAGGGTTCTGTTTCCCCTGGACATTCAGAGAAATGACGGCACCTGCTCAGAGGGGCCTGCTCCAGCATGGCTGCACTGTTTGCTCAGTTGAATGGCCCTGGACACTGAAACCAGGTGTTTTACAGCCACAACACTCAGATGACTAATCAGCAGCGACAAAGTGAGGATGGGAAGGTCGCCGGGGCGCAGCCGTGTCAGAGGCCGTGGCCTGTTTTCTCACCGCAGCCGGCTATTATGCTGCGCCCGCGTGATCTGTGATGAGAGGGCACGCCTCCGGTCAGAGCTCTTTGGAAACAGTCGGGGACTTTTAAGACTCTGGCCCTGTCCTTACCGATAATTACTGCGAGTCAGACACACACACTGACTCCGAGACAGCAAGGTCCAACCCTGAGCCACGAGCAGAGCGGAGGAAAACGCAGAGCGATACGACCGTCTGTCAGCTGTGAGAGGAGGCGTGTCCGGGCCGAGGACACTGGCCAATCACTCCACTGTCTTTCGTGCACTGACACCGGCTGGAGCAGAAAATTCAAAATGGACTTGTGTCCTCCGTGTTTGTTCAGCTCTCAGGTGTCCAAGTATTTGAATGTCAGTCGCTGCACAATCATTCCCTTCCTCTCGTTAGTAGATCAGGAAGGAACCAGCCCATCTGGATGACAGCCATGTTTTCACCAGTTTGTGTGCGTGGCCTCTTATCTCTCTGACACTGTGCGACCCTTGGACTTTGTCGTGGATTTGGGGGACGTGTGTTTTTCACTCACGGTGTGTGAGATTCAAGTTAAATAAGGTTGTTATTTCAGTAGTTTTTTTAGTTTAAAAATATGTATTTGTGTTAATGAACATCTGATATGCGAATAGGTTGGTTACAAAATAGTTGATACTGTGGATAAATATTTAAAATTTCAATTTAACATTGAAGTATTAATGCCTATTCAAGCAATGTCAGAAATCTGACCATTAGACTTTGAACTGGTTTGTACATATTAAAGAAGGGCGAGGTGACATTATTAAATGACTCATCGTGAAATAATTACACACAGGATGAATAAAGAAGTTGCTCTTGGACTCCTCACAGCTTGACAGAACCAATCCAGATCTGAACAAACAGCGTGCAGCCGTGCACGTTTGTGAGATAAGGATTGATCAGCCCCTCTGCTCCACCCGTCTGACCCATCGACCTGTTAGCCTAGCCTCTAGAGCTAATGTGCCATTACATAATGTTTGAGCTTGCCGCGGAGCAGCGGCGTGACCGGTTCAGAGGGTTCTGCTGCAGCTGAAGTTTAGACTCAAACTGTGTGTGCAGGTTTCAACTTTGACGATTTTAATTTGAAGCTCCTCCTGGAACTTTACCGGTGGTTAGAGAGTGAAACATCTGCCCTTTTCCCCACTCGGTCAGTGCAATTTATGAGTTTCGACCGCTGCTGCTTCCGCTCAGTTTTTCCAGCTCATCTGCCGCTGCCGCACATTTACTGTTTTTGATTGACAGCAGAGCTCCTGTAGTTTTCCCTCCTGTCTTCGTCCTACCCCTCAAAGATGGAGTGAGACATCCTGATTAAGCAAACACTGTGGAGGAGTGACAGGAGGGAGCGGCAGGAAGGGAGGGAGGGAGTGCGATTACCTGCTCTCCCTCTCTCTCCCTCTCTCCCTCGCTCTCCTGTTGCAGTCACCTCCCCTCTCTGGGAGTGTACACACTCCTGCATTCTCCCTGTGCCTGTTCACACACGCTCCCAGTCTCCTCTGCCTGCTCATCTGAGAAGAACCTGGGACAGGACGTCTAGGTGGTGCACAGGCTGCGCGTGTGTGTGTGCACGTGTGTGTGTGCACGTGTGTGCGTGTGTGTGTGTGTGTGTGTGTGTGTGTGTGTGCACGTGTGTGCTTGCGCTGGTCTGACAGAGGAGCGGAGGAGCTCCTCGCCAAAAGGACAGAAGAGTGATTTATTTCTGAAGGAGGGAGGTAACTCTTCCTCACTCGAGGACCTGCTGCTCCTTCTCGTGCCCACGACGAGCCACTCGCCAGGGTGAGTGCTGCCTCACACTCCTTTATTCTGTTCCTTCTGTTGTCTGTCCTTTAATGTCCATGTCCTCCCTGAGCAGCTTCACTTCAATAACTGATCTTTGACTCATTAGACCAGTCCAGCTGTGTGTGTGTGTGTGTGTGTGTGTGTGTGTGTGTCACTTTACACCCTGGGGATTCAAACTTAGGATTGTGTGTTTGCAGGAGACAGGTTTGGACAGGAGAAGAACGAACTGTCTCCTCAGATCAGCTCAGCCTGAATGCATGTTTATCTGGGAGTGATGTCAAACGTTGTCCTCTGCCCGTCTGTCTCACCGCACATGTCCTCTCGTAGTTAATCGTCCCATCCCGCCATTTGGAGCGTTTTCTCCTTTTTCTCATCAACGTGAAACCGAAGCCGTTCCACAGCGGTGCAAATGACATCATCATCATCCAGCGTCCCAGTCGAGACATCTCTGCCACAGACGTTATTTCTGGTGGTGTCCACCCTCCAGAGCGCCACCATTCACCGAAGCGTGAACCCTGTGGTTTGAGCTGCCGTCGGTTTGAGGTCTTTTCATTAAGCTGGGGATCCTGTTTCTCACGTCGCAGGTTTATGAGCCTGTGAGCTGTTCTGCTGCCGGTCCAAACCGTGAGAGCGCCGTCAGGGCCTGGGATCAAACCGCGGTGCTCTGTAACTGCCCGGTGCTTGTTGACTTAGGCTTCGGTCAGATTTCCCAAATTAAATTTCTCTAGTCTAGGTCTGAGCTTTTCAAAGTCCAGTTTCTGCGTTTAAAGATTCTTCAAACTCAGAGAAATCCCCGAACAAGATGAAGAAAAGACAAATGTGTTTAAATATAAAATCGGAAGCTTCATTTCCTAACCCATATCAACCAGTATGTGAGCTGGTGTCGGTGTGTCGTGGGCTTGAACAGCGAGCATGTCTGTGTCATGTCTTCTTGAGCGATGCTTTCCTGTGTTCCTCAGTCCTAATGGATCCCAGTGACTGGAAGCTCTGAGCTGTCTCCTCGATGGAAGAGTGACAGAAGCAGTGGAGCCTCCAAACATGGCGGCTGAGCGGGGTCGTGTTTTAATCCCACCATACAAACAATCATCATTCAACTTCTGCAATTTCCCAGTTTCGGATGAATGAAGTGCCTCATCTGTCTGTCTGTCTGGATTCAGCTCAACAGCTTTGGTCTCATTTTCACAGTTTGTATCTCTGTGATAATAAATAAATAAATAAATAAATAAATCCCAAGGTTGAGTCACCATAGCTGAAGGATGAAACAAAGGCGGCTTTATTGCTCAAACCAACTTCCTGGATGTTGTACTTGTTTCCCGGCACTTCAAACATGCTCACGTTTTTTATGTCATTTATTATTTAATTAAGTCGTTTCAGAAAATCGTGCGAAACCGTTGGCTTGTTTAGCATCGGATGTTGTATGAAATTAAACTCTGACTGCAGTGATGTATTTGTTGGACAGATATGGAAATATATTTTCATAAGTCTTGTCTGTCGTTGTCGTCGGCGCCTGAGGGGTGGCAGTTTGTGTTTTGCCGTGGCCTGTCCGTCTTCTTGTGATGGCCACGCCTCAGGGCTGCCTTACTTCAAACTCTTCAAATTGGCACAAACACTCTCTTGGACTCAAGGTCGGCCTGATAACGCGTTTGTCGAAAGGTCAAAGGTCACTCACAAAACACAAGTAGGGCATTTTTTTACCTGTTTGGACACAGTGAAGAGATTTTAATCAAATACTTTTCTGGTTAGATGTTATATATTTCATGTTTATTAGACGTTTAGGGTAGAAACTGGGGAGGTTGTCAAATATAAAGACGACCTGATTGACTGACTGGAAATTGTAGCGATTCAGGAAATGAACTGTAAATCCCGAAGTGAAGTTTTTTCATCCCTGAGTTAATTAGCGTCCTCAGCTGGTCCGCACCCTGCCCATCAGGCTCCTGTGTGTGTTAATCATTAATTCTTCTTTTGTCCCAGTCAAACACACAATAATGAAGCCACTGACAAAATCTTAACGTACAAACGTGGACATCGGCTCGACTCAAACGTTTCACAGGGGAGACTGAAGTTATGGGCACGTATGTAAACATGTTGGATCCGATTGTCAGTGCAGAGACTTCATTCAGTTTTCAATTTGTATTTCCCGCTTTTCTATAAAGGTAAACACACACACACACACACACACACACACACACACTGGGCTATAGCTCGTCTTTATCCTATGCCACTCATTCACATGAGCAGCTATTGGATTACCAGTCTGGCAGTGATCCGATTACAAGACAGAGGTAGTAAGCTTTCATCTGTGTGTGATATCAGAGCGTCTTGTGTCTCATGTCTCATGTCTCAGACACACACAAACACATTAACTGTCTCAGGGTCAGTGTATTTTAGAATAAATCAGGGGCCGGTTTGGTAAATTGACTGCAGTGTCAGGGTGAGCAGATTCCTCTGAGCCTCTTTCTTTCGTAGCTTCAGGCCTGACGCTGCTGGAGTAACGCATATCTCCACACCAGTCAGTAAACTTTGAACTCCCCCTCCTTCGGCGGAGGGGAGTGGCTGCTGGTGTGCATTTTTATGAGTTATGAGGTGCTTCCAAGACACACTGTAAGATTGTTGAACGCTCCACACACACACACGAGGTCTGGCCTAGCAGACCAGATGTACCATATATCTTTTTTTAACCATCATATCTGTGTTTCCAGTTGGCTTTTCTGCCTGTTTTTACTGCCCTCTCGCTGAGGTCGCTGCTGTGACTCACTGGTTGCGCACTTAAATACATTTCCCTACGTCTCTCTCCTTTGTATGTTTTGCCAGAAGTCCTGGTGAAATGAAAGCCCTCTGATTTTTTTTTTTTTTCCCCCCAGCTGTCAGCGAACGGCTCCGTCCGTCTTTTGATTTTGCCTGTGTAAAAATAGCCCCATCAGAGTTTTCCTGTGTACCTGCTGCAGGCGGAGCTGAGGGCAGAGCTGCCTCCGGCCTGATTACGACGTCTTAGCCTTCCTGCCCTGGAAGCATCTTCCTCAGCTCTTGTAAGCCTCAGCAGAACACGGCTGCTGATTGTATCGGCCCAGATGTGCTGCAGCTTGTAATTGCATGGAGCTTACAGAGAGCACACACACACACACACACGAACACGCCCACTGGCTGACGCATGCAAATTGTTTAATGTGGAAATACAGCGTGAGTAACATTTGGTGTCTTAACATCGGACGATTGATCTCCTGTGGCTGTGAGCTTTATTTGTTGTGCACACACACTGAAGGTGGAGTAACAGGGCCTTCATGAATCTGTCCGGGGGAGACTGAGTGTGGACTGATGCACGGGACAGAAACTACGAGGAAGTTACCGTTGGTTTCGTTCTCGTCGAGCAGAGAAGGTGTTTTTTCTCACTCAGAGACAAACGGATGATAACCAGGAATGTGAGCTACAGACTCCGAAGGAATTTGACTTGACACAACTTCACTAAATCAGAGTCCAGTTTAATGAAGCGGAGCGTGTCCCTGAACTCATGAAGTCACCACAAAACTAAAGGGTTAACTCTTTGGTCGTTGATAGGAACGAGGTCCCCGCTCGCCCTGTGGGTCCCAGTTCAGACCAGCGACCGCTGCTCGCTCCGGGATCAGATGGACGTGACAGAGTCAGACCCTTAAACACCTGAGCAGCTCAACAAAGCCCTTTGTCAAGTGAGGAAACATTCCTGTGTGACAGCTCTTCACCATGGCCTGAAGGTAGAAGGCGAGAGGAGGAGGAGAAAACTGAGCCGCACACTCATCTCTGTTGCTTTGTAATTCTCCTTTTCTTTTTTTTAAAGCTTTTTATCCCAGAAGTTTTTCCTCAGTTCCTCTGCTCAGCTCTGCTGCGTCGTGCAAACCGGCGGCAGCTATTTTTACTGCGCTCGCTGCAGATCGGTTGTATTTATTTTGCCATCATCTGAATCACCAGTGGGCAGCCCACAGAAATCAGTGGAGCCGGGTCAGTGCTCTGTGGGGAGGCTGCGTTTTTGGGTGACCTGCGACTTCTTATAAAACACAAACCTTGTGATGGGGTTTGTGTCTCCTGACGTTTTGTCGTCTGTTTTCTGCTCTTTGACCATTCTTCTGTCCATCAAGCGTCTCCACCCCTAATTCATAAGTAATGGCCGTGCAGCAGCAGAGCGGCAGACGTGCTGGCCGGGCCTCGTCCCTGTGGACCAGAGCCACTTATCTCTCACAATAATTACATGTGCATTGACTGGCTTAAGGAAAGTGGCCAGAAAGCGACTGAAGATTTGGGAAGTCTCCCAGGCTTTCCTCTTCTTTGTGAGTTATTTACTTGACCGAGACAACAAACATCTGTAAAAGCTAAATGAAGCCTCCTGGCTGAAGCACCGACACAATTACAAACCATTATTGTTTGTGCAGCACAAACAAAACCGTGACTCCAGAGCAGACCTCATATACAACCTGAGATCGATCTGTTCTTGAAGCCTCTTCAAATTATTGCTAATCATCACCTCAGCCTCTTGATTCTGGCTCCTTTTTACTGCCTTGAATAATACTTTCAGAATTACTCACTTCAATGTCAAAAGTGATTCCTCCGCTCAGTCTGGAGTCTAATCCTTCTCTAGGTATTCTCTAATACTGTAATAATAGATGCTAACTCATGTCAGTAGCGTGATGTTCACTCTACACATGTAACACACATTAACATACACCACCTCATATATAATTCACAAGTCATGTCTCTGCCTGAATGATTTTTCCATTTGTGCTTTAAAATCCATCGCACTGACCTTAAGTGATGGGATGAATGGATGTGTTGCCCTGGGACTGCCAGACTGTCGGCTCGGTGGCGGTGGAACCACATTCTTCTGGAATCCAGAAAACAAATATTTACAACAATAATGATGAGTAAAACCTACACGATTGAGAAGTAATGGGAACAATAATGGGACTGAGACTGTGCCCTGTGGAGCACTGCTACACCAAGAGTACTTTTGGTCAGTCCTTAATAACTGTATATTACATTGATAACTTGTTATTTATGTGATGGATAAGGTAACTTAACAATCAGGACTGGGAACCAGTTCCCCCCACATGAAGCCACAACACTTGCTTCTTTATTCTTCTTCGTGTTGTTTTCTGCCATCACCTTGCTCAGTTTGCTTTGGAGAAAGGAGCAGGACTGAAATGGAGGATTCTCCTTGACTGACCTATCTCTCTCTCTCTCTCTCTCTCTCTCTCTGCTCTGTCAGATGTCATGGCGTCCTCAGTACCGCAGCTCCAAGTTCCGCCACGTGTTCGGAAAGCCTGCCACCAAGGAGAGCTGCTACGATGGCGTGCCAATCACCCGCAGTGTCCAGGACAACCACTTCTGTGCAGTCAATCCACGCTTCCTGGCCGTCATCACCGAGTGTGCCGGGGGAGGGGCCTTCTTGGTCCTGACCATCCATCACGTGAGTGTGTATTGACTGATTGGCCTGAAACCGAAAATGAGTTAGGGTCACAGTCAGACCTGTGGCCATTGGACTAAAATGATACTAAACACAGTGGTGCCTTTTGGTTGAATTTATCAGCTTGGCTGAAATGCATCTATGCGTTGTTCTGTGCACATGTCGGTTCTGCATACACACCTGGAGCAGACAGCTCAGCTCTCACAGTATAAATAGCCCCCCCCGGCTGCTCATTCTCTGTTACCTAAACACCACACTTTTCTCGCTCTCCTTCCTCAGACACGTTTCAAACATTATTTAGACACAACATCACATCTCCACGAGTCAGATACTGATCTATGAATGACCTCAGCCGGACCCCTCCTGTATCTCCTTTGTCTGTCCGTCTCCGTCCTCTGAATCGTCTCTATGAGTCGTCTCCAGCCCTCCTGGCCTGGATCAGAACTTTCATATGTGCTCAGGAATGACATAACTCACGCTCCGACCCCCGCCTCACCTCCTTTCACTGTCTGGAGGAGGTGACACCTCCAACCGCCGTCACACCCCACCTGTCTCCTCACAGACGAGCTATTGTTCTGAGGAGAAGGTCATTAAGAAGCGCTGTTTCAGTTACCTGTGTGCACAGAAAGTGGTTACATCACCCCCCGGCTCTGAACACGCCTGACGCCTTGCACAGTAGTGTAGCCTGCAGGCGTGTGTGTCAGTGGAGTGACGGCTCTGTCTGTGCAAACAGTGCAATTAGAATTCATGTTGAGGCAGACAATGTTCCGTAACACTCGAGGAGTTTCCCCATGAGAATGGATCCTTGAACAACCAGGGCCTGTGTGGTGTTATCGTCATATGATTTATACTCATTGTATACACTGTATGTATCATAGCAAGGTGGTACTGATACTCTCTTTGTGTTTGTTTTCAGACGGGTAAAGTGGACCCTCACCATCCCAGAGTATCAGGACACAAAGGCAACGTGTTGGACATCAAGTGGAATCCCTTCAATGACTACTGCATCGCCTCGGCCTCCGAGGACTCCACGGTTTGTGCGCACACACACACACACACACACACACACAGTTATATCCTATTGTTTCACTTTGTCAGCACAATTTTTCTCTGCACCGTTTTTTCAAATGTTTGCTTTTTGCACGTACTTTTTTATATTACTTGTAAATGAGCTACATATCAAGAGTCTTTTTTATCTTTTTCTTTATCCTTGTTGCTTTATCTTATGTAATTGATTCTTCTTCACCGAGCTGCTGTAAATGTGTTTCCCCCACAGGGGAGGAATAAAACGTTCTATTCCATTCTATTCCATTCATTTTCCCTAGAATACTTTGGTCAGGTGTCATTCCTCATCTCTAAAATGGAAAGAGGAAGTAGGAGAACAATTTGTTAAACTAATTCTCGTCCTCTGGTCCTATGAAAGGCTCTTTATAAACTCAAGCCATTATCGTCAGTTTACTAATAAAAGTGTTTTTGTGGATATATCATTTATTAAGTAAACACAGATTCTCTGACAATTCCAACACTGCACTGCACAACCTCCAGACTTTTTTTGAGACTGATCCTCGCTTTTGGTTGTGCTTTATAATGTGGTATTTTGTGTGTGTGTGTGTGTGTGCGTGTGCGTGTCTGCAGGTGAAGGTGTGGGAAATCCCTCCTCACGGTCTGATGAAGAACCTCACCGTTCCGTGGAAGGAGCTCCAGGGTCACAGTCGCAGAGTGAGCCTCGTTGAGTGGCACCGGTCGGCGAACAACATCCTCTTCAGTACCGGCTACGACTACAAGGTAACACACGCACGCGCACATACACATTTACGCTGTTATTGAGACTTGTAATAAGCATTTTGTTCAACACTTCTCCAGAACTTCATCCAAATGATATTTGGCTGATGTTCAGATGTTTGTAGCCTTCAGTTTTGGATATGTCTGTCGTCAACATGTTCATCACAATGCAGCCGAACAGGTTGCAGCAGCCTGTTCCTCTCTCTTCACAGCTTCCGTCAGTGGTTAATACTTTACAGATCACAACCATTTGCTTCTCGAGTCAGTCGTTTCTGTTCTGATTCTCTTATGAGCTCTCATGCTGTGTGTGTCAAACATGGTCTCAGCAGTGCAAACAGCACAGCGTCCCTGTTGCACTCGCTCCTCATCCTCTTGTGTGTGTGTGTCCCAGATTATGATCTGGAACCTGGACTGTCCAGAGCAGGTGATCAAGAACCCTGTGCGAACCATCAGCCACCACACAGACTTGATCCTCTCCATGTCGTTCAACACGGACTGCAGCCTCCTCGCCACCAGCTGCAAGGACAGGAAGGTCCGACTGATGGAGCCACGCTCAGGGACCCTGCTGCGGGTAAGGCTCCGAGAGCTTGATCTTTGCACCTGTTTCTTGTCTGTTGATACAAATTGTAAATTTCAAAAATCGATGAAAACCTGGAAACCCTCAGCCTAGTGGGAAAGGAAGTGGCCTGCAACTCGTCCTCCTCCCAGCCCGGACGTCCCGGCCCTCGTCCAGCACCACACATCCAAACACTGACACCTGGACCAGCAGCCACTGACTCACACGCTCGTCAGCTCGTACTGCTGCCGCCTGCCAAACCGCCACACGCGGACAAATAGGACTCAACACAGTGCGAACTCGATTTCTTTAAGTGTATTCTGATGGGCGTTGGGTTTCTGTGTTTGCAGGAAGCCACCTGCAAGAAGCACAAAGCCAGCAAGGTGTTGATCCTGGGCAACATGAAGATGCTGCTCACGACGGGGGTTTCCCGCTGGAACGAGCGGCAGATCGCTCTGTGGGACCAGGTGAGAGACAGACGGGACAGGATCCACTCACTGGCTTTAATCGGAGAGAGGAGCTGCAGCTGGAGTTGTCGCTTTGGATCACATGACCGAGGTTCAGGTGGCGACACCTGAGCTGTGTCTCCGGCTCCGTGTCCATTCACTGAGGAACAGAGAGAGGTGGAACGGAGAGAGGCAGGAGAACTGAAAAATGTTTGAACTTCTCTATTTCCTCTCTAAACATTTGATGATCAGAAAATGTGTGAATGACAATAAAGAACACAAACACTGACACTCCCAAAAAACACACATTCTTGAACGTTATTTTCACATAACCATTATTTCCAGTAGCTTCAGGCCCCACCCACATTAATAATCACTGAATACGTTTCCTCCTTTAACCATCTCTGTCTGACAGACGCACACAGAAGCAAAAACCAAATGACGTCGTCACTTCATTTCATCTCCCACACATTAGAGCCCCTGAGCATCACTCATCTTCTGAACCAGTGACGTCCAACAGTGAACGGTCCAGTGACACATGAAGCTCAGTGTGTGTGTGAGGCTACAGTGTGTGATGCTGTACTTATGTGTGTTTTTTCAAATGCTATTCCTCTGGGTTAAATTAGGTAAACTTTAAGCACACGCCGTTACCTTGTAATGGAGTAATTAAATAAATGTCCTAATGACTCAGTTCCCTCTGACCTCGTGGCTCTTGAGATGCAGAACATTTCTGATGCACAGCTCTGCCACCTACTGGACAAACAGGTGGACAACCACCCCTCAGTCTAACTCAGAATGGACTCACTGAGCCAGAGCTCTTCATCAGTCCTCTGAGCTCACCTGTAGGTGGGTGTGTGAGTGTGTGTGTGTGTGTGTGGACGCAGCTGGCTGATATGTTTTGGTCGGTCAGCATGAGTGTATCGTGGGTGGGGGATTACATCTGAAGCCTGGATTAGGGATTGAGCACTCGGTGCTCCTCATGCAGACGTGGATTTAAATGATGGTTTTTGCTGGTGCTCCAGGGCTGTTTCTACATCCAGATGTTGATCTGGTGTGTGTGTGTGTGCCCGTGCGCGTGTGCGTGTGCTCTGCAGGACGATCTGTCTGCGCCTTTGTTAGAGGAGAATCTGGACGGATCCTCAGGAGTCCTCTTTCCTTTCTATGACCCTGACACGCACATGCTCTATGTGGCCGGCAAGGTGGGTCTGTGACGGTCAACAGAAGGTTTCATACACAAAAGACTTTGAAGAATATTTATGGCACAACTTTTTCTCCTGTGTCTCGACAGGGCGACGGAAATATCAGGTACTACGAGATCAGCTCAGAAAAACCATACATCCACTTCTTAACCGAGTACCGCTCAAACCTGCCACAGAAAGGACTAGGTAAGGAACACACACACAGAGGAAGATGTTTTGTACAGATTTATATTCATATCACTCAAAAATTACCAGTGGAAGAACTCATTCCACATAAGTACAGATCCAGAAATGTCTCTTTAACTTTGTTAACATAGACGACATTTTTTCATTTAATTCCTAAGAATAAAGATGTCGATAAAACGTCAGTCATGTTTAAGGGGGTGATCACCACGAGTGAGGGAAATTTGGTGCAGCCCGATTAGAGTCCAGGGGCCCAGTGGGCGGAGTTATGTGGTCTCTTTTCTTAATTTAAAATGTCTTGACATTTAAAACCTGTCAGCGTCCCTTGGCAAGCGACACCTGTCTCACTGCTGCGCCTGTAAGCAAAGCTGCTGTGCAAATGACTGGACTTTTATTTGCATAGACAAACCAGGGGATCAGGAGGTCGCACGTCATGTGACCTGATGCAGCTGGAGGTGAAGCCTGCAAACATCCTGCAGAGACGGGGACATTTGACTTAATGACGACAGCAGCTGTCTTATTTTGAGATGGACTGTCTCTGTAGGAGGGGGACAGTCGCTCAACAGAAGGACTGCTGGCAATATGAAGGGTTACATGATGTCAGCACTTTTTACATTCCTCCATGATTAGCTTCCTTTCTGTCATTGCGGTGATTTAAAAAACATCTTGTAACTACAGTGGCACAGAGTAGATTGAATAGACGGAATGTCTCTGTAGGTCGGTCCCTGGGACACTGTCCAGTGAGCAGCAGACAGGGAGGGGAGAGGAGGGGGTCCAACAAGTTAAACCTTGAACCACATCGGTCTGACTCTACTGTGGACTTACAAACACAGAGCAGATAAGAGCACAGAGATCAAAGAACGTTCAGGCCCTCACAGGGGCGTATCAAGAGACTGTGGGGCCCCAGGGAAAGGAGGCCGGGTGGGGGGGGGGGGCAAAAACTCAACACTTCCAAAGGAAAAAAAAAGAAGAAGCTTTTAGACCAAACAGCCTGTGTGTTCTCCTCCAGGGGTGATGCCGAAGAGGGGCCTGGATGTGAGCTCCTGCGAGGTGTTCAGGTTCTACAAGCTTGTGACAATCAAGAGTCAGATCGAGCCGTTATCCATGATTGTGCCCCGCAGGGTGAGAGGACACTGGCTCAGTTTGTGGTTCAGTCCAAAGTCATACTCGGTTGTCTGTGTGTGACCGTCCTGTTGTTTGTTTGCAGTCCGAGTCGTATCAGGATGACATCTATCCCATGACGGCAGGCAACAAGCCGGCCATGACAGCAGAGGAGTGGCTCAGCGGCATCGACAAAGGTCTGCGCGTGTGTGTGTGTGTGTATAATGTGTATAATGTGTATACTGTGAGCAGGTTTGCATCTCATCTTCCTCGTCTCACAGGCCCGGTGTTGATGTCTCTGAAGCCTGGAAGTCAGATAGCAGAGTCATACTTGGAGACGAGCAAAGAGGTAGGAAATTCCCTGGACTCTCGCAGGTCCCAGGGCAGACCGGGCGTGCTGCAGCTGGCGTACATTCAGGGCCAGCTGGGAACCAAAGACGGCAAAGAGAACAGCGACAACGCACAGGACGACAGGAGCCGGCCAGCCGTCAGCAACGGGGAGGACCTCGCACTGTGCTCTCCTCCGAGGACAGAGAACGAGGTACTGGAGGTTTTTTAGTGTCTCGACCTTTAGAGCTCTTTGTCCTCTCTTTTTATATCACACAGTCTGCACCACTTCGTTCTCGAATTCTTTATATTACAAGGATCTATGTATCATTATCACGCATTAACTTTGGTTCATTGATGGGTGTTTGAGTTGATGAAATATTTTAATCACGATCCAAATATGAACTTTTGTTATTCCCTGAACCCTCAGTTCCTTGTATTTTGGGACAGACTTTCACAATAAAAGCCATTGTGATTCCTATGCTGATGAATTCTGAGAAAACTTTACTGGACCGTTTGCAGTCAGACGTTAATCAGATCCAGGGGACGTGTCTCCCTGATGTCCTGTTGATATATATTGTTCCTGTGTCTGGTCCACAGTTGCTTCTCAAGTTCCACAAGCAGCAGGAGGAGATCCGGCGGCTGAGGGAGCTCCTGAACCAGAGAGACGTGCGTGTCAAGCAGCTGGAGCTGGAGATCAAGAACATGAAGAACTCCCAGCCTCAGAGCACACTCTGAGACGTGCCGTTTCCTTCACCTCCTCACGAGACACATTCATCTCTGTATAAACACACTGACCCTCCTCTGGTGGCACCGCACTCTCCTGCAGGGTCCGGACCCGCCCTCTGACCCCACACTCACGGCACAGGGGTGATTCCAACCTTGACTTTGTGTTTTTGCTTTCTTTTGTCTTCTCTGTCACTTCTACACGAGATGCACAGATTCTTTGTTCATGTACAGACACTTCAACACTGAGACCAGTTAAAAAAAAAACTCTTTGCACCTTTTGACCTTTTGACCTTTCCTGTTTCTTTTGTATGCTCCACAGCTATGCAAGTGTGTTTTTAGCTTTTGTACGCTCTTGGTAGCTGAGAGATGAGCGGGTGTGAGCTGAGTGCTGTGGCTGACGTCTGGGTCTGTGTGGCGCAGACGTCCTGTGTGATTGGAACGCCCACGCTTGAATTTGTTTTCTACGCTTGGCGATTTTTAATTTTTTTTCATGACGCGAACTACTGATAACCGGAGACGCTTGGACCCCGGCCGTACGAATGCTTGGGTGTGAGTGCGTTAAACGCATGACACAATCACGATGGCGGGGGTTCCATGGAGCTGTTTGCTGAATCGCTTTTATTTCTGAACGAGTGGGAAAATCGATGTGTCACCGCAGCTATTGTGTACGCCAATTCTGTAACTGATGCCATGTAGCAGTTTTGATCTTAATTCTTTTCTATTTATTTTAAAATACAGTCAACAAAAAAAAAAAAAAAAAACAGTCATCGCCATCTTGAATTCATGTTTGTGATCCTGGGACGTGCTGCTCCTTTTTCCCTGACGTGAACTCACTGTGAAGAGAAGGTTTAAAGCCATCGCACAGACCCGGAGCACTCCGGAGGTTCTGGTCTGTCACTGAGTGCCTTTTTACTGCCCTTTGTAAAACTATAAACATGACCAACTGCAGTTGGAATAAATCCCCAGTCTGATGGAAACGCGAGCTGTCACTCATCGCAGGCCGAGGTCGTTCTCAGGAGTCATTGATGTATCCCTGGTGATCGGGTAACTAATGACATCATCAGGACATCAGCATCCAATGTTCCGTTGTTTGCTATCGTTAATGTGCTAACATGCTACGCTAACAATTAAGACACGATAAACCTGTTAAGCGTTGACCCTGTGATTACAGTTTGCTAACATGCTAACCAACTATCGGAGACATGGTGAACATATTAAGAGCATATCTCATGTTTGTCATTGGGTTTAATTTGCATGCTAACATTAGCATTTAGCACAGACAAACACTTTTCCCGCAGCATCTGTTTTTTTCTGTGATCATTGTGATGAACGTCTCACTGTTTTTAAATCATTCAGTAGAACAACAACAGACCTGGCTAATGTACCATCTCTATATCAATATCGCACAGAATCTAGAATAGAACCGACTAGAATTGAGCACGTTAGTAGTAGAACAGCATAGGTGTATCCACACGCGCCGAAAAACAGGGATTAAATGTAAACCGTTTATAAATATATTCAAAATAATATGTCCGGGTGTAACTTCTAGAAACTGCGGTAGCTGTGATATGTTTATTTGTTTTAACTAAAGATATTTTATCGTTGTTGCAGTAAGGTTCTTTTTTCTGATCTTGCTGGTTAGAATTCAAGCAGCTGCCTTTGCACACTTGTCATCTGCATCAAGTTTAAATTCAGGGTTGATCTCGTCTGTTAACAAATCTGTCTCCACTCAAGATGGTGTCAGCCTGGAGCTGCAGTGGGCTTCACCAGCAGCAGGCGTCCGTGAGTGGACCTGCTGCAGTTTATTGGAGCTTGAGACGAATGAACAGTGGCTCAGCTTTAAGTCAATAACATGAATAATAAATGTTGACAATAATGGCTCATTTTAACAACAGGTCAGTGCATTCGTTTATGTCTTTGCTCATGAAAACCTGAATGTTCAAAAGGCAAAACCATCATGTTAGTGAGCATTGTTCTGCCCAAATAATGTTTTTTAATAACTAAAGCTCCACATTTTACTCAGTACAACTAACATCTGACCACATATGATTGTAAGAACATAACAATGCTGTGTTTTTTTAGATGCTTAGATGAGTACAAATCTAACACAGTGAAAGGTGACTGACTCCGAGCTGCTGGTGAAGACCGCAGCCTGCAGAAGAATGTTTGTGAACATGTTTATGTTCATGCAGTTGGACCAGTTTGAGCTGCTGATTGTTGTTTTCAGCAGCCTGTTGAGAGGAAGACGATCCTGACAGACCTGTAAATGTTTGCAGATATTAGCTCACACAAACACTGGAGATAACCAGTCAGATACAGGATGGGGGAATATCCAGGCCTGCATTGTAGTCACAGGCACAAACAAGCTCCCAAAGATATTCTAGATTCGGCCATACAAAAAAACAGCAGGTAGCACAGCGACACACACTGGTTTCAATGCAGTGACCCCTGACCCCTGTGACCTCTGCCAGGACAGTTCTAGCACGGCTTCATCTCTAGCCTTTCATACAGGAGCACCGGCGTCAGTCCCCACCAGAGCTGCTGTTAGGGGGCAAGTCTCAACACGTTCCCGGTTCATGTTGAATAGTTTTAGGTCACAGCTTTTTCATTTAAATCATATGATTTATATCCACTTTTCACATATCATTTCTCCACATGGATGTTTTCCTGTTAAAAATGATGTATACAAGATGTTTGGTGGTATTTCTGCCTCATGCAGGCCTGACTGGGAAAAACAAACGAAAATGAAAACATTTAAAAATCAATCCCAGGTGAGGGAGCTCAGTGCTGGAGGCAAAGTTTTACACGAATTCACAAGTTTCTCAGCAACAGCAGCTTCAACGCTGCACCCACATTTACTCAAGCTTGTTAAAACTTTCACTGTCAGAAAAAAATAGATTGCGACAATTTCAGAATGATGCAGCGAACCAAAAATCCTCAATTTTCTCACCCTTGTCTGTCAAAGTATTTTCCTCTGAGGGTGATATGGTTCGGTTTCCTCCTGTGGCTGAGCAGACTCCAGCTCAGGTTCAGGTTGGAGATGGAGATGTGGTGGGAACAGCGTTGATTCATGACTGGTTTACTTATAGTAGTTTATGGGCTTAGAGCAATGAAAATGTGCCATCTCAACTGGTAATTGACAGCAGTTATTTAATTTTTTCAAAGGCACCAATTCCTAATCTGCTGTAATATTCAGTATTAACCAGAGTTAATAAACGGTCGGGTTCATCAGGGTCTCACTGTACCTGACGTTCCTCAAATGCAGTTATTATGGTGTATTTTAAATGTTGTGGAAAAAGACTGTATTCCACTTCTTTTAGTATTGTTTTTAAAACATGAAAAAAATGTACTTTGTATTGATTACAAAGTATAATTAACTTGTTTGTGAAACCGTTCTATACCTTTATAGGACACTTACACAAATAAACTGAACAAACAATTTATATTTATGCAGATTTTCACTACTTAAGTTACAAAAACAGTTTCCTCAGCGAACGGTGGAATGTTTGGACATTTTCCATCTGTACATGATTGTCTGGTTGTGTTTAAAACACACAGCTTTAAATGGAGCTGCATCCTTAAAAGATCAGAAACACTTCAAAACAAATAAGTTGTTCTTTAAAACCGAGTCATTCAGGAAGATGCCAGTCTGGAGTTAATGTTCATCTGTGAACATTAACATCTAGTTTGGGACAGGAAGTGTTGCACCCTGCAGACGTCCAGCCTCGTCCACCTTTCCCTGCGAGGTGCAGTCAACACAAAGACAACAAGGAAAGACCTGGCTGCTCAGACCCAGTGAGGATGCTGCACCATCAGTAAGGGCCTGGAATCTGCTGTTTTCCTTTGTGGCTTTGAAATGATTCATTTCTTCTCATATTCCTGTATAAATGTATTTAACCAGGCAATTTTTCTAAATCAAGCCTTTTTAAAATAATTGTCTAAGCTTTAAATGTACTCTCTTGATTCAGACTAACTCTCATAAAAAGTTTGATTTGTGTCTCCATTTCCTTCACAGGATTCATTTGAAAAAGGATCTGTATGAAGATAAGAAATGAACAAGGCGACCACAGTGCTGTTCCACATTCTGTACGTACCAAGAAGCCAGCACACGCTCATTCATCTGCTCCTTAACTATGCCTGAATGTATTTCCGTCAAGGTCTTTCAACTATCTCCTGGCAAATCAGAGAAAATACCACTAAACTGTTCTATCTTGTTATATTTAAGTTAACGAAGACAGATTTCTGGATCTACCCTCTGATCCAAACCTGTTAAACTAGACTGGAGCTTATTGTAATTTCAGCCCCGTTAGGGACAAAGGCAGGAGGAGAGAAAAATCACTAAATGTTAACATTTTATTTACAAAGTTGTTTTTTTGTCATACAGAAAGTAAAAATGTAGCTACAACCTTGATTTGTGCAACAGGCGGCCACACTAAAAATCATGGCTCGCTGGTTGCACAGCTGCTATAGCAATAATTTTATTGGGAAAAATAAGGAACAGAAAAAAAAAATAATAAAGACAAAAAATGAGAAATAATAAACCAAACAACAACAAAAAAAAATCATCCAACAAAATATTAAAAGCACAGACCCAAAACTAGATACCAGTCCCAAAGTTCTCACACGGGAATACATAAAGAGGGGTCGACAGTGAAATTGTGGAATGCTGAGTGGTGGGCTGCCTGAGAACCTCGGGGGGCCATGGGGTGGGTGAGAGGATGAGGGTGTTGGGTGGCTCTCAGTTCCATTTGGGGAGGCAAAAAACAAAAAACAAAAAACAAAACAGAAAAAGATAGAGAAGAGGGGGTTGGGGGGGCAGCTCCACTCGGCCCACCCATCCGGTACAGTCTTGCCCCATTAAAAGAGCTCAGAGCTGGGGGGGTAGACGTGGATTACAAAGGCGGTGTGAGTTGTAAGAGGGCGGACGTTCGGGTTTGTGAGGGAGGAAGGGTAACTCGGTAGGCTCTTGTTTTCAGTCTTGCTCATCTCAATCGTCGTCATCATCGTCGTCGTCGTCGTCTTCATCCTCTGGGTCTCGCTTTCTCTTCTCCCCTTTGCCAGCCTCAGCTTCTGGAAGCAAGAAAACACATCAAAACTGACACCAAACTGTTTTATTCTTCTGAAGGGGGGGGGGATTTTTTGAGTCTGTAAAATGTTAGAAGATACTTCAAATGTCCGAAATGGCATATTTGATTTACATAAGCACGGACACTTCAGCCAGTTCCTTTTTTGTTGTATAACTTCAGAACTAAAATATTTCAAGCTTTGTCAAGCTTGTGTTTGATTTCATAGCACAGTTACCATCCTAGCACCATGTTGTGCTTCAACTGCCTTTGCCTGTCTCTTTCTGAGGACTGTGATGCACTTTCAGTTTTAAATATGTTAAAGAGGATGTTTCAAGAAGTCATCTGCAAACTGGATGTGAAGTTCCTCTTTAAGGTGATGATACGTACCATCTTCATCGTCGTCATCGTCATCCTCCTCGTCATCTACTTCTCCATCCTGACCAAAGTCTTCCTCCTTGGTAAAAAATTATTACAAGTTAATAATAGAAATAACTCAAAGTCCAAATATTTCTAAGTTGTTTCTTTTTTTTACCTCATCTTCACCGCTGACCTCCTCATCATCCTCTTCTCCTTCTACCTCCTCTTCATCTTCCTCATCGTCCTCTTCCTCGTCAAAGTCCTCCTCCTCTCCGTCCTCATCTTCCTCCTCCTCTCCCTCTGTAACAGAAACGTGAAGAGTTGAGACAACGCTGAAGTTAAACTGGCCTCACGTGAAAACGTCTCTGAAAGGGATTCTTCTCACCTTCGTCTTCATCATCATCTACGCAGTCCCCGTCAACCTCTCCGTCAGAGTCAGAGGCTTCCCTGTCCTCCATGTCGTACCCATCCAGGTAGGTGAGCTGAGGCAGCAGCTTGAACACGCTGTCTCTGTAGTCGTTCAGGTTTGTCACTTCACAGTTGAACAGGTCCAGACTCTTCAGGTTGGCCAGTTTTTTCTGTCCATTCAGTCGATACAGTCTTAATGAGTGGACTTCACATCTGACTAAACATTGATCTTTTATATTTACACAAAGAATAGTAAATCTGTTCTTCCACCCCTCAACATAATAAGAATATGTCCCTACTGTGTTTCTCTGATAATGATCATTGTTAAATTAGGAGGCATTTCATGATGATGATCTGCCCTGAACGTGCTCTGGTTTAAGTTCAAATATGAGTTTAACAAGAACTTGTTTGAATTGTTAGAGGAGAGGTGACATGTAATCTCATTTACTGTAGCACAGACACGTCTTCAATGCTGAAAAGCTTTGTCATGGAATTCTGCATTAATATCAGCTAATGGTGTTAGGTGCAGCAGACAGGGGAGGTGGGGGGTTTACATGTGGTGTGTATTTCCCCTGAATGACGACTGACGAGAACCGAGAACATACCAATGGTTCCAATGTGCTGATGTCTTTCAATTTGTTGCCGCTCAGGTTTAGATGTGTGAGGTTGGGGAGTTTCTCTGCTAAAACGTCGAGGCCACCGCTGATTCTGTTGTCGCTCAACTCCAGCTGAGGGAAAGCGAGAGATTCATATAAACAACGCAGTCTTTTTTTTTTTTTAATTCAATGGTGTGAAAATGTATAGCTCTTTACCTTTTTGAGTTTTCCTAGTTTAGGCAGGTTGGACACTGATATTAAGCCGACGTTTATCAAACTGAGGAACTCCAGGTTGACAAAGTCAGATGTGAGGCCATCGATTTTTCCTTCAGGTGATCGACAATTATCAAGGACGAGTTCTCGTACCTGGAAGGTAGAATGATAGAATAAAGTATAAAGTCACCTTAAAAATGTAACGCCCCTTCTTATGTCCACTTCATACAACTGTTACTTGATGATTGCAAATACCCTGAAAACACTCCAAATTCATAATAATACTACAATATATTTTCCATGCAGTGTTTGCGAAGTAAAGGACCTCAGGAAAGAAGTTGGCAAACAGCAGGAGCAAAGTGGTTTTTAATGGTTGTTGTTGTGTAAATGCAGTAAAGGTGTTTTCTACTTTGTTGTAAAAACAGAATTAAAACCAGTCTAAAGGCGGAGTTGCTGTCAACCTTACAGCGAACACCGGTTGCGCAATTCGGTGCAGGGCGAAAAAAAAAAACAACGCTGCGAAAAAAAGTTGTTGTCAAAGATTCACGATTCGGGCAGTAAAACCCCGACATGGAGGAACCGTCCCCGTGTAAAAACACCCGGAGAGAGCCCGGCGTGTCCGGGGGACGACGGTGAACACGTCGGTTCGTTTGAAACCGGGACGCAGCGAAGCAGCGGCGGCGGCGGCTTCCTCCGTGACCCGCTGCTGCAGCCACTAATGACAAATGCAATGATTTTTGTGAGCTAGCTCGCTACAGGCTAGCCGTTGCCCCCTTTCAAACGCTGCCGTGCGGCAGAGGAGCAGCTCCACGGCTCCGTGTGCCCGCCGCCATTAGCCAGCAGCAGCGGAAAGGAGTGCGAATACACCCTTTAGTGAAGCGCCTCTTTTTCCTCCGCTAGACCCGCTTTTCGTGGGGGAAGTGGAATATCCCTTCGTCGGCGAGCGAATGGCCGATATCGCCACTTTGTTTCGGGCTAACTACGTCGATTTCAGGTCGAAGGAAATATGTCGAGAGCGGAAATTTTAGTGAGGAAAAAAACAAAGATGGAGACCGTTCCTTTCTCCCAGAGCTTCAAAGACGACAGAATGACAACATGGCGATCCCCGAGACACAGTATGCAGCTCTCTGAACACCTTCCATGGCGAAAAGTGATGTTTACAAAATGTAACGGTCGTTTCTTGCACTGTGTTGAATTAATATCTCCGTGTGGGAGTCGTTTTATTTCGTGCACGGCTCCAGGGGAGACACCGACCGTCGAGTTTCCCCCTGCCCACGCATGAGGCGCGCTGCACCGGATCTCTGTGTCATTCAGGCAGGCTGGTCACGGTCGGAGGCCGCCGGGGGATAAATCGAGCTGTTTTACCGACAAGCAACACGAAGTCGAGCTTTAGTCACATAAACTCAAAGATCGGGTGGTGGTTTTCGGGGGGGTCGGGTATTTTCGCGGTACATTTCGTTGTTCTACGACCCCGTTTAGCGAGGGCGCTAATATGGCGGGAACAAAAACACGAAGTTGGGGGGCTGGTGTCTGAATCATCCCCACTCGCCAGACTTCATTTAAAAAGTGTGTGATTTTTAATACGGGCGTAAACGCGTGCATACGGACAGTAAACGTGGCTGCTGCGGGAGCGTGGGGTCTATTTTCGGGGATTTGCCGCCGCACACTCCCCTTTTAAACCCCGGGCAACAGCTTAAACGTGGCTTTTAAAACAAATCGCTATTACGCGAAGAGTTGGCCGCCTGCTCTTGTTTGCGCGGAAATGTGAACGGGCTTTGGTTGGAAGAAGTGGGTAAAGGTATGGATGACTCGTGAAGCAAGTGACTGTTTTTTGTTGTCGCTGCTGATTGTGGCCGTTTTCACATCAACGTGCTCCGTGGAAATTTCACCACACCACCCGTGATCTGCGACGGCCGGCGGGCACGGACACGGAGCCTCGGCCATCATCGCACAGACGCCTCGAAGTTGTAAAGTGCATTTTGAAATAAAAGAAAGCGGCGGCAGCCCCAATCTGTTGGAGCAGTTATGCTAGCAGCAAACATGGCTTCCACGGGTCTGTGTGAAAGCGTACCGCTCTGTGAATGCCAAACGCGGCGCAGGCAGGGATGCAAATGTGCGAATATAGGCAGCGTAAAAACCGAGAAAGAAAGAAAGAAGTTTACGGATCGAGCCCCGACGGTTGAGGCTGAATCGTGTGTGTGCAGCCCCGGAGCGAGCAGGGTTAAAGCGCTGCGATAATGCCAGCGAGCTGAGGGGGGATCGCCGCTTCAAAGTAACGATTGAATCTCGCTTTTCTCCTCTACGCCCCGATCCGAACCGGTATGGAGGGCTCAGCTTGTTGTGCGACTGTCTCCCCCCCCCTCCTGGCCCGGTACCGGGGGAGAAACACCACCGTGAAGCCCATGTGGTCACCATTGCGTTAGCCACACAGGTCACTCGCAAAGCAGAAAAAGTAGCAAGCTAGCTAGCGAGAGGCTAGCCAGAAAACTAAGGGCTGGTTTCTTTAAAAAAAAGCACGACTCACATCAGACGGTGTCCTGTTTCTTAGCTCCAAGTAGATCCTCTTGGTCATGTCCATCTCGCCCCGTGCAAGTGAAACTTTTCTCTCCTGGGTTTCGCTGGGATCTTGAGTCCAAAGGCAGAGATGCCCTAATGGAGGGAGAATATAGGACTGTATAATGAACTGAGCCAAGCCAAGTTAGTCGGAGAGAGGAGAGACAACCATGGAGGGAAACGGGACTGAAACAAAATATACGCCCAACAGCGCCATCTGCGTCCAGATCCGCCCATCGCCCTCCACAGGGCCATTGCAGTCACAAAACATGACGCTGCCCCGAAACAGAGCTGTGGTGCAATTTATTTCTGCGAGGAAACTACTGAGCGATGCGAAGCGGGGGACAAGAGGCTTCTGACCGAGCGCTTCTGTCCAGCTGAGGCACGTGTGCATCTCACGCCAAAACAACATCCAGCGAATTAGACATCGAAATACAAAAAAAAAAAAGAACTCGGTCACACGATGAACTCGGGAAGTTCCACGGTTTAAAGGGCATTATTTTGTCATTGCTGCTTTGGTATTTAACAGAAAAAAAGATTTGTGTTTTTAAACCTGTTGCCCTCGTTTTATTCAACAGTCCAGGAAATGAAGACACTGAGAAGTTTCTTTTTAAAATAAATTGCCAAAATAAAAACCCATGTACTGTGTGTGTGTGTGTTTGTTGTTGCGTTGGACCATGTGGACGCTGGTCGGCCTGTGCTGGGCTCGCAGTAAAGAGAGCATTGTGAATGCATATGGCTGGGCTGGGTACCCCTCCTCCCCCAACCCCCTTTACTTCCTGAGACACCAGAGCCCTGAAGCAGAAGTTGAGTGACTGAGCCGTTGATTCTGCTCACAGCCACACACCACCAGACACATTTGGGGTGTTTTTTGAGTTATTTATTCACACTAGAGGCCATTAATGTAGTGAAGATTAAACCTGGATTCACTTAGAATCCAGCTGAAGATCCACTTACGTGCACCCACTTAAACAGCCATACATGGAGTATTATCCAAATACTCAATTGAAAAGTGTAGTCGTGAGGCTTTTAAATGTACTGTGTAGTGGATTCGCACGGTTTAATATCAGAGGTCGATAGTGCTGAGGGGACACCAGGAGATGGCGCTGTGATATCTGGTCTTTCTCTAACTTCAGTTTCCTCATGCAACAATACAGAGAGAGAGGGTGATAACCATTCAAATGCAAAACTTGACCCACTGGTGTCGTCTGAACTTTAAGCAGTGGGGCTCAGATTATAGACATGGGGGGTCCCTCTGATCCACGCTGAAGCTCCAAGTAGTTTGAATTTGAATGTGACTACATCTGGAACTGGAGAAGACCGTGATACTTTCAGAGAGAGGTCTCACAAGATGAGTTTTTTTAATTTCCCATGAAACATGAAACATGAAAGACTTTTAAAGATCTACACACAGACAGCTTTATATTTACCGTTCTCACACTGCAGTTGCATGGAGTTGTGTGTGGATTGTGTTGGGGCTCCTTCGAGTGAATTTAACAAGGGACTCTCAACATTTCCCCCTCAGTGCTGGAGGCAGTTGGCAGCTGAGTGTTATTTACCCTGCTGGACAGCCTCTTCCAGTGAGTTGCTCAAACACACACATCAGCGCTCAATGTGCTGAGAGAAGATTGAGAACACACCCCAACCAAGCAGCTCTCCATCTGTGAGATAAGATGGGTATGTCCTGACGCTGGACGTGAACACAGGATTTCTGGCTTTGTGGCGTTAGCCTCAAGTACTGCAGAATGCACGGGTTTACTGGAAATAAGACGCATCTCCTATCTTCCAGAGCAGCACTTGGGGGCTTTAGAAAAATATAATATCAATAATTTAATTTAACTGTCTGTTTTCAAGCCTCCTACACATTGTTTGTGAAATTCTGTCAAAGTTTACTCGTTTCCATTGCTAAGCAACAGCAGCTTGATATAAATGACCTGAAGTTTGCACATTCAAATGTGAACCAATGCATCAACAACCCTGTAGATGTCTCTTCTATTACTGCGTACATTAATATTTGACACACTGCCCTTCTCAACCCTGTCTTTTTTTCCGTCCTCTGTCTGTGTGGTGCCAACTCCTCCAGCTTTACAAATATGATAAGGCCGAAGCTGCAGGAACTCTCCCAGCACTACGGTAATGGTTAACCAGATAATTCATTAAGGGGTGGGAATAGAAAACAGTCAGAAGTTATTCTGACTTCTTCTCTGCTCTTTGCCTGCTTTCCATGAGTTTGAATTCATTCATAGTGGGACTGAGAATGGACGAGAATCTGCTGCAGGACCAAGCAGAGATGGAATATAAGAATCCAAGTGACGACCAAGGTAACATTTAAAATGTCAGATGTCTGCTCTGCTCTTTCTTATTAGTTTTCCTTACTGGTTTCCATATTTTGTCTTTGTTATTGTAGTTTGAAATCAAGTGTTTGGAAAAGAACGTTTTTAGCCAGCTGTGCTTTACGAATACTTCTGGGTGCGTCTTTAATTTCACTCTTCATTTCTTGCATGTTCTCCCTACTCTGGTTTCTGTTTTAAAGGTGGAATCCGCCGCCGGTTGCGGGATAGGGATCTGCTGCGAAAGAGGAAGGCCGAGGCTGAAGAGAAGGAGACTAACCAGTGGGTTTTAGGGTAAATTTACTGAGAAGGCACAGTCAGTGTTAGAGAGGTGACCTAAATTTGCAGCCATGCTCATTTGGACTGTTCGGTTCCGCATTGAAAAAAATCCACAAAAGAACTCAGTGTAACAAAAATTTAAAAATATTCCAATGCAACACAAACAGAAGTTTGACTGATGTCATGAAGGCTTATCAGCAGAACTTGCATCACAACACAGAGCTTTAGAGAGAACAGTGAATAATCAGCAGCCCCAGCTGCTTATCACCTCTCCGGTTTATATTGAATATGGAGCAAGAGGAAACCAAAGGTTGCTCTGTTATTTCTATTGATGCCCCAGATCCAGGTCAAGGACTTTGTACTATTTGGCTTTGTTAAAGAAGAGCTGTGTCCATGTCCACTGTTGTCGGCCTCGACCACAATTCTTGTGCTCTTTCAGGATGGAGAGTCAGAGGAAAAGACCGAGGGCTGATGAGAAGAGTGGCACAAAAAAAAGGGGCAGGCCCAGGAAGAGTGAGCCCACGCTGGAGACACCTGTCAGTCAGGAGAAGGAGGACGCTGCTCAGGAGGCTCCTGCTGTTGTGGTGGTCTCAGAGCAAACGTCTCTGACCCCAGAGTTACAACTAGAGTCTGTCCTGGTTGCCCCTGCCTCCACCCTGGAGCTGGGATCAGTCCAAACTTCCCTCGATGCTCCACTTCTGACCTCTCCAGTAGCAGTGAACCCAAGGCCGGCTCCTCTGTCTCCCTCAGTTCCTGCTCCTCTCCCCACCAGTGTTGTTGAAGATCCAGACGCTGCACCAGTGCCAGCTCCTGCTCCTCCCCAGGTAGAGACCCTTTACACAGAGTCTAATGACAGGGAGTCCTCTGACCAGGTCCTGATTGAAGACTTGGGCCCAGAAGACGAGGAAGACATTTTCCCATTGCAAGACAAACGAGCCAATGAAGGTGTGAGCACAAACAATCCATTGGACTTTATGCTTTGTGTCTTCAACTTGAGTTTTATCAGAATATTAACTCCACACTGTCTCTCACCCTTTTCCTTTAGATCTGACTGAGCCACCGTCGATCGACTTATCTGAACCAAACAAAGTGTTCTCCATCCCAACGTTGGCCCCTCAACCTCCACCAGAATATCTCCCAGGGAATTATTCCAGTTTGTAAAAATATACGTAATGCCAGATTGCTACCCTTCTTGTCTGTATGTCTATGGTTTTGTTTTTTGTGCAGCAGTATGAATTTAAACCAAACCGGTATGCTTATTTATTCTTTGTGCTTCAATGCGAAGTTCAATAATTGTATTTTGTATTTTGCAATATGTCAGCAGCAAAATGTACTTACTTTTATTTAAAAGTTACTGGTAATTGTTTGATAATTGCAGTTTTAGTCGATTTAATTTTGTCCGTTTTTTTTTTAACCTAATAAAAGTACCCTGCTTACATCACCTCACTATGGCCACTGTTATCTGTAAATAATGCAAATGTGTTATCGATGGTCAATTGTTGCCGGGATCGTGCCACTTTGTCTCAAATATTTAAGCTTGTAAACATGTTTTTTTTTTTTTGCATGTGGAATTTCTTTTGGTCACTTTTCCTGCACACAAAGTTTTGGAATAGGAATAGGAATAGTATTGTCAAGACATTCATTGATGTTCGGGTCAGGGGTCAGTGAGTCAGATAAAGCAGCGGATACTAAGGAGGATTCCACTTCGTCAACCCACTAACAGTGAACCATTATCTGGTTGGATCAGTGAGAAAATACAATTATCATGTAAAATTATGTTTGTATGTATTTCTTAAAAGTTCAGCAGTTCAGCATTGTCAGATTATTTTATATTGTTTAAATCACGAATATTACCAAAGCTTCGATGTAATTTCAAATTGACGGTGTACTGTGAGCTAAAGCAGTTAAAATCACAGAACAGTAAATATAGTAAAATTAACAGTATATACAGTAAATAAATAAATGCCCCTGTTGTGACTATGTCGTTTGCGCTGTGTTTGTCAATAAAGTTTTTCAATGAAGCGACTCTCGGCTGCCATCTGCTGACACGTGAGACCCGCCGTGTACCGCAGCGACAGCGCAACATGTAACGCGGCTCCTGCAACATACATGTGGGACGCGTGTGACACAGCACACATGTGTCGCCCTGTCCTGCTGAAAACACAGCGCGGGACAGACAGAGAGCAAAGGCAGCCCTCGGCCACGCGCCTGTCACGTGAAGCGCTGCTGGTTGGCCAACCATTAAAATCAGACGTGTACTTCCGCACTGAGGAACTCCCACGTGCGGCGCCGGATGTTGTGTGTCCGTGTGGAGCAGCAGTTCGGTCGAAGCTGGCGTGAAGGAGTCCTGACTGGCTATCATCGGTCGACATGGCGCCTGTGAGTGACAGCTGCCGTGAGGACATGAGCAAGCTGCAGCAGCAGGTCTCAGTGATGAGGAGAGAGATAAAGAACCTGAGGTACAGCTCCAGCACCGGCTCGGGTTGAATCACTAAAACATGGAGCCGGTGTTTAATGAAGCGTCTCTCCTCCTCCTCCTCCAGGCAGATGTTGGACACTGCAGCTCGAGCCCATCGCAAACACCTGACTTCCGTTCAGGGTGCACTGTCCAAGGTTGGAGTCAGAGACCAGACTCCAGCTCCACCTGCATCCCCACAGGCTGCCTTAGAGCAAGGTAATCTCTGCTGAGTGTGAACAGAACCAGCTCACCCTGAAGACCTGCCACTCATCACTGTTCATATCTTCTTTGATTATTCACTTCAATGGAAAAAAAAAAAATCTTTCCTGCAGTGACTGAAACTACAGAACGTTCAATTTGCAATTTATTGTCCTTTTGGATTACTGTAGCTACAGAACATTTTATTTTGCACTGCGGGATTTGGGTCGTTAATCATTTCTTAAGTATAAAGCATTCAAATATAAAATAAATATATAAATGCACAAATAATGCATGTAAATGTGTAACCGCTGTAGCCTTTTAGCCATTTAATTCACAAGATTCTTATCTTTGTCCTCACCACATTGTTCACACTCCCAAATATCCGACCCCTAAATCCACCTGATCCATGAATTATCTTCTGGCAGAAAAGAAATGTCCTCACCACATATTTTCTTTACTCATACATCAAATGCAGACGTAACCTACTTCTTAAAGGTACATTTAAAAAAAGGTGTAACTGAAACATGTGTCTTTTGTGTAACTACTGTTTTATTATTATTATTATTGTTGTCTCTCTCTCTCTCTCTCCTCTCACCTGTGTACCTGTACAGGAAACATTCAGACAGTCCCCATCGGTTACATCACTTCCTGTTTCTCAGCGAAGAACGGGACGCCCCGGCAGCCCACCATCTGCGCCCCCTCGCGCGCCGAGCTGCGCATCCGGACGAGCGTCTTCAACAACCCGGAGCACGCTCTGCTTGGCCTGGACCAGTACTCCCATGTCTGGTAGGTCCTGCAGGATTTATGCTTCCTGTCTGTAACTCTCTCTGGTCAGTCCATGTGGCAACTGACTGTAATAATCAGACATCCCTCTAAAATAATAATCCACAGGGTGAGTTACATATGGAGCGCTTGACAAGTGTTTTGAAAACCATCCATTTACAGGAGGTGTGGGCTAGTTTGTTGGTTTGTCAGCAGGACCAGCTGTGTAATTGATTACCGCGACAAGCTAACGGGTGGAACACTGGCCAAGAAACCGTCCGTTCAGGTTTTGCAGGAAGCTGGACACAGAGTCCGACCCTGGATCCAGGATCACTTTATTTAACATTGTGAGATGGAACATTTCCACCCATGCTTTTGGGTTAATGTGGGAATCTGGATGAATATTCTATTTCTCTTTGTTTATTTTTGGTCTGTTTCTTGTGGTTTTCTTGTTCCTGATTTCTGGCCCTGTGGGCACATGAACCGTTGTGATAATGATACTTCTTTAAAGACTCTACTCACCCCTCACTGAAGATTTCAGAACATTTGTCCCATCCTGTTTTCAGAACTTGCTCATCTCAGCCAGACACCGTCTGCAAACGATTGTATTTGTGTGTATTCTGTTGTCATCTCTGTATTTTTCTGTGTTCGCAGGATCATTTTTCTTTTCCACAAAAATGGACACCTGAGTTACAAAGCCAAAGTGAAGCCTCCCAGACTGAACGGTCAGAGAGTTGGTGTTTACTCCACACGCAGCCCTCATCGACCCAACGCCTTGGGTCTGACTCTGGCCAAGCTCAATAAAGTTATAGGTGAGTAACACAGAAGGTTGTTAAACCTCCTGCTTCCAGCAAGTTTCCATCAGATCCCTTGTGTCATCTTTGTATAATAACAGCTGAACTCTGATGTAACTGAACCTGCTTGGTGGAGGTGAGAACTAACCCTGCTCTCGTACGTTCCTTCTTTCTCCGTGGAGGTGACACAGTTTATCTGTCAGACATCGACATGATCGCAGGCACCCCGGTCCTGGACATCAAACCCTACATTCCAGCGTACGACTCCCCACAGACGAGGACTCACATAGAGCCTGAGGAGGTTCACACAGACGCCTCCAGTGTGGAGGAATCCAACATCTCAAACCTCCCGAACGACCCTGACACAGGCCCTCAGTCAGACCTGGGAGCTCAAAGAACTGATTGTGACCTGGAGAGTCAGGTCTCAGAAAACAAGTGTGACGCGGATGTTCCTTCAGTCAGTGCTCAGCTTTCTCTGCATCATGTGCTGGAGGAGGTCAAAGCCTTTATGAGCCGAGAGGATTTCTGCCAAAGTGAGCAGCAGGTTTCAGACTCTCCAGCAAACACGTCCTCAGAGTCTTCAGGGGACCGGCCCTGCTACGGAGAGGAAGCCCACAGCACCATTGCTGGCTGGATCAGAGCGGCTCCTGTTGCCAATCTGGAGGTACGCTTCACTCCTGGTGCTGAGAGGGAGCTCGCTGAATTCCTCCCTGCACACGAGTCAGGTAAGACACTCATATGCAAACAGGAAGTACTCAAAACATTCATAAAAGTACAATTACATAGAAGTGATGTAAACATGTTACGCAGTGCTTAAAGAAAAGGCACTTGAGAAGAAAATACAGTAAATATGGATACATCTGAAGGTATAAAGTAGTAAACAGTAAACATGCCTGAAGTACTTTAGTACAGTGATGAAGTAAATGTTGAGCTCAGTCAGTCCATGACTCCCTGTTCTTCTTCTCTCCACAAGAGGTTGCTGTTGGGACAGTGATGAATATGAAAACATTTATTCATCATTGAACATGAATGTTTCTTCCTCACAGGACCTGACAGAAGTGTCAGACCCAGGTTCAAGTTTCTGCGCAGTGCAGAAGAGGCAGCTGCTGCCATCAGAGGAGTGCTGTCAGCTGACCCGCGGTCAGTCTACAGGCGGACACGCTGCAGGGACCGGCTCTTCTTCTTTACCCTGGACACGGCCAACATCACCTGCTGGTTTGGTCAGAGCTTCGCAGAGGTTCTGCAGGTCCGACCTGTCGGGCCCCAGAATGCCGCCCAGTAGGAAACGCAATGAAAACACCAGAGCTGGACAGTGGCTTTGCATGTCCTTTGAGGAAAAATCTCATTGTTTCCAGATTATTTAAAAGATTTATGTGTAATTTCCTTTGTCTGCCCTATGTGAGAATTAAATTGATCATGAATGAAGTGGACTGTCTTTTCCTGTTTGTTATCTTTGCATTTTAACCTTTTTAAGGCTTTTTCTATGTTTGGAATCTTATGTGTTGCACCAAACCATCATAGAGACATCTGATCAGTCCCATTAGTTCAGCAGCATTAGAGCATGAACACAAACATCCTGTCAGCGTCATCCAGGCGTAATGTGAACAACAAGAAATTCTGCAACAGATTGTACCAGCCCTGATCACTCGGGTCTTCAGCTGAAGGAGGGACAGCGATCAAAATAATTCTCTTTATGTTTAGATAAAACATTATGACAAAAATCCAGCATGTCTAGTCAATTTTATAATAACACAAGCAGTCATGTGATGTGGGAACTAAAATTCATTCCATGTATTCTGTATACAAGAGTACACTGATTACAATAAAATTAGAATTTATCTTAAAAAGTAAAGGTTAATGGATGCTTCAAAACAAATCAAATAAAAATGAAAGCAGTGACAGTTCTGGTCAGTACTGATGTTGGACGTGTACTCCAATATAATACATGTCAAATGAATTAACACATTTAACATATCTTCGTGTATTGGAGTTGTTTTCTTTGCCGCTTCAACATTGGGTTGAGACATCAGTGTCCTGTAGGGGGCAGTAGTGGGCTGCAGGGCGGTGTGGGTCCTCCTGCTGCGTCACAGAACAGCCGAAGAAGAGAAGCGGGCCAATAGGAGAGCTGACATTTGTGTTTTGAATGAGACGCGGGTGACGGGCGGTGAACGCAGTTAGATTTTTCCTCCTCACGGTTAATAACTCTGGTCCAACATCCTGTCGAGAGGTAATGGTCCTTTACAGAAATTAATAAAACAATAGTTCCGTGTCGTAGTTCCGGATTCACTGAGGAGAGCTAACTATAGCTCGCGACTGTTTGTCACCGCAGCTAATGTTATGCTAACCTACGTGCTTGAAGCTTGTTATATCACACAACCAAGTCAAGTTTGGTCTCATGTGATTGCCCCTCAATCTTGTGTTTTGAACTTCATGTCACTTAGCTTCCATGCTAGCTAATTGATGTCCTGGACTAACGGTGTAACGTGTTTGCAGTGGCACAGAGACAGAGAGAGATGTCCTCCTGGAAGTCAGGTTCCACAGGGGAGGCATCGGTAAGACAGTCACACCCATGCACTGTACACAGTTTTAAATTATTATTGTTATCTGACTTAAACTTGTATTTTGTAATTATAGCCTTCCACTAAATATGGAGAGCGGACCCCTTTGAGAAGCGTAGAGAACGAGATGCTGCACCTGTCAACTCCATCATCGTCGAGGCTGAAATCAAGTGCTGACGCATTGAAAACAATAAAGGTGCGTTAATTCTCATATTTAAAAAATACCCTCATTGTCGGTGGTGCAAATTGAAGCCTGTTCTTACATTTTCTGGCCATTCTAATAAACAGGATGATGTCCCCCTCTGTGAACGTTTTCCATCTACCAAAGTGATCCAAACCAGTGCTCCCATTATCGATGTGACCACTGCTGTCCCCGTCTGCGGCCTTGGAGACGTAACATTTAAGTCCTTCATCTGTGCTGGTGGTGAGGTAGAGATCTCAGGATCCTCAGTGTGTGCAGAACACAGCATTGTTTTGCCCTATGACCAAACTACATCCATCATTGAAACAGAAGACACAGTCCTGTCTGACAGCATGATTGTGCAGTCATGCACGGACCACAGAGACCATCCCTACTACAACCCGGACATGATGGATGCTTCTTCAGGTGACGCTGATGCAGCAGCATCTCTCTGTGGAGTCTCCTGCTTGACGCTGGCCTTGGGGAGCCTGGAGGATGAACATGCCACACACAATTCAGTAGTTTCTCAGAAAGACTGCTGTGGAGATGCCTGTGATGGAGCGGAAGGGGAAGTTGCAGATGTCAACGGACGAGAAAATGCGATGAATCCTTTAGACGAATCTTCACAAGACAGCAGTGTTCATTCAACAAATGTCTCTGGCTGCGAACAGCTGCATCAAGCAGATCACCCCGACTCTGTCAGTTTAAATGATGTTCCTGTCTTTGAGTCTGAGGGAACAAAACAAAGTGAAGTAACCTTTAAGTCTTTTAACTGCAGCGGTGGTGAGATAGAAATTTTCGATCGTACCAACCTTATAAATGAGACCATTCCTCTATCAACTAGCTTCACTGTGACCAGTTCTTTGTCATGCAGCTTGAATCAGAGCCTTTTAGCCAGTGACCACGATGTGCAAAATGGCATTGATCATTCAGATCACCCATACTGTTTGGATGAAAGTTACTCTTCAACTTCAGATGGAAAACTCTCCTCTGCCCAGGCGGTGCTGTCATGCAGCACGAACGAAATTGATGAAGTTAAACAGACTGACTTGGTGGTACCAGAAAGTGAGAGAAAGAGAGGAGAGGACGCTGCCTTTGGCTCTTTAGTTGAAGCTGGAGACAGGGTGGAAGAATCAGGTGGCACCTTGTTGTCTGAGAAGATTTCCTCTCTGCCTGTGATCTGCCAGCCCCTGGAAGATGACACTGTCCCTGCTTCTGTCACACATGCTCAAATCCAAGCTCACTATGATGACATTGTTTTAGATACTCACTCACCAGATTTCAACACATCTTCGTCAAATCAGTTGGGTAATGAATCCAGCACTCAATTCCAAGAAACATCCAAGAAGCACTCACTACTTCCTGAAGACGGTGTGTTGCCCTCAATGTTTCAGAGAGCAGAGTCACCTGACGTGGCTTCAGCAGGGAGTCCCACTCCAGTGCAAGTGCAGCAGCATCCGGAGCATGTCACTCAGGTGCATTCCAATAGTGCAACGCCTGAATCCAGTGAAGCGAAAGACAGTGCCCTCGGTTCATCTGAAAATGGACATGCACTTTGTAATTCTGCTGAACAACTTCACACAGAGAGCATCCCTGGCATTTTGAAAGCTCTGTCCCAGTGTCCCTCCTTAGCATCAGCACTGCAGTTTGGAATCCTCAGTCCTGTTGTTCGGAGGTTTTCTACCTATAAGTCTCACACTGATCCAGCTTTAGATCCTTTTTTAACTGATGACTTGGTTGTCGATTTCGAAAAAAGCCTTTTGGATCCCGTTGTTGGAGACCAGTCTGAGTTATGGGCAGAGCATTTGGAGAGCCCCATGCCAAACCCTCTGTTCAACTCTACAGCACTGGGCTATAAGAACCAGTCAGGCCTTGTCACTGAGCCTGTAAAGGTTGTGAGTGTGAAGGAATGTGCCAAGCCTCAGCCTGAAGCAGAGAAGCCGGCGCTGGAGTTCCCGTTGATTGCTGATGGGCCCCTTCAGCAGCAGCTCAGGCAGATGGCCGAATTCCTCATGTTGGCATCTGGAAAGATGTGTCCCACAGGTGTCCCTGCATCCTCTCTACCACCTGCCGGCGCCACAGTCTTATCAGCACGAGCCACTCCTGCAGAATCCCACAGTGTTTGTGTGGGCACCTCTGCCGTGGCACTAGTGGACCACAGCATCAACACATCTGGCCAGTTTGAGCGAAAGAGGGAATTCTCTGTGGTGGATTCCTGCACTCTTACCGATCCTCTTCTGTGGAAGTAAGTGTTGGCTTTTGATTGATGATTTAACAGGTGAACAGTGATTTCTGATTTATGCTTTGACTAACTCTGTGTTTCTCTGTCTGCCTCCCTCCCTTTCCCTTGTTGTGGTTAAAGCGTACCTCCAGGGAGCCTTGAGTCCATCCCCAGACTAGAGCTAGAGCAGAGGTTACGGTCTAGTATGATCATGGTGGAGGCCCTGGTGCAACAGCTGACTGCAGCCCAAGCACAGGGATGTCCCTCTGCAGGTCCCGCCCCTTCAGAGCTCAGAGAGAAACTGGTGCAGACAGACCACACTGAACTCAGTCAGGTAAAGAGGCATTCAAACAACTGGGCGAGGTGAATACCTAATACCACCTACCTGGTGCAGCTTTTTCGTATTGAATTCTTTCACTGTATTGATGCGTTTGGTTTCCAGTTATCTACTTTTTGTTTTATCTTTTACTATTTTTCCTGTTCTATGCAGACCTCCATGTACAGAGATCTTTATATGGAGGCGCTGAGCAGAATTAGTGAGCTGGAGCTGGATGAAGGTTCTTTACAGAGCCTGATTCGGTGCATGCAGGACATCAGGGTCACCATGGTGAGTCATGACACAGTGACACTGTTGCTGCGTAAACCATAAAACAATTTTATTAAAATATTCTTTCATTTTTAATGCACATTTCTTTGGAGTTTAGTGACATTTTTGTGTATTTTTTCCCACAGACTTCTCTCAGTAGTGACACGGAGGCTGCTCTCTCTAACATGAAAGAAATTGAATATGTAGTTAGAGAGGACCATCAAAGCCTCACTGTGCATGTAAGTAAACATATCTCTCTCATATGATATCCACCACAAGTATTTGTTTAATTATCTATCCAGCATGTGTGCCCTCCTATAAGGTGACACGTGTATGTGCTCAAGGATGAAATAATGCTGATATTTGTTTCCCCTGTGTTGTGTAGTATGGTAAGATGAAGACTCTGTTAGAGAACTCAAAGGAGACACAAATACGAATGATGCAGAAGGTGAAAGATGCTCTTCACCAAAGAGATGACATGAGGATGCAGATGGAGGAGGCCTTCACAGCTAAAGAGGCGGTAAACACAGAGACTCATCTGTTAATCATGGGGACAAATTCAGTTTCTGCCACAAGTTGGAACACTAAATCATTTTGAGGTTATTTTGAATCCAGGGCTACATTTTCTCATACTTTTGTTTTGGGAATATAAAATAAAGGACATATTAAAGTTTTTTTATACTGAAGGTTTATGTAATTACAACTTTATTGTAATTATTAAATTAAATACAAATTATGAGGCAGGATTAGTTCCATCTCCAAAGTGAATTTCTGCCAGGATTAGTGCCAGAGTATGTTTTTTTTTTTTTTTTTAAATCCTTCCTCCCACCCTGAACGTTTGTTTGCCTGTTTCCAGGCCTTCAGTGCGATGGAGCAGCTCAGGACACACTGTGGCACAGAAATGTCAGAGCTTCACAAGAGTTTAGGGTCACAGCAACAACTCCTGTCTGCCCTCAACCAGGCCTACCCAGAACAGGCAAGAGCAAAAATCACATCTCGGCATTATTCAGCATAATTTCCTTCATCATGTCTCTAATTTTATTTTCCTCTCTGCTCATACAGGTTGCATTAAACCGGGCCTACGGTGAAACGCTGAACTCAGCTTCTAGTCTTTTGTCCAAAACCATAGAAGAGCAGTCTAGTTTGATGAAAGATGTAAGTCCAGTATATCCTTTCAATAAACTTAAAAATAATAATATAATAATAATCTAACCACACTTTCATACAGTTATAATTTCAAAATTACAAATAAGAGGTAGCAATATATAAATATATTGGTTTCGACCTTGTTCAGTCAAACTAACCTGTGTTCTTACTATAAAAACTGTATTTATAAAGTAAGAACAATAATGCTCACAGTACGTATGGATTTGTGTGGTCATCTTTTTACAGCTCTGCACAGTCAGAGGGTTTCTGAAGAAAACCACTCCCATGCTTCTGAAGCTGAACGAGAAGACAACAGCTGCTCTGAGAGAGAGGGACGAGTGCTGCTCTGCAAGAGACCGAGCTGTGGAAGAGAGCGAGCAGGTCACACTCCGAATTTAATCCAAAGGTTCATATCTCTGAATGTTTTGTGTGAGATTGGAAATCATTAGGACTTTATTATGTTATTTAACAGGTCGAAGAAGAACTGAACCAAACTAAGTTGAATTTCCAATCTGCCAGAGAGCAGATTGCTGATTTAAATCTGCAGTTGACAATTTTGTCCTCAGGTAACAAACTCAAATAATTATTCCTTCTCTTTGTTTAACAGTTTTAGGAATATTTAATAGTTTCCTTGAGTCACTGTTCTTCCTCACATCTCAGAGATGGGTGTGCTGCGTCAGAAGCTAACGGAGAGAGACGAGGAGAGGGCTCAGCTGGAGAGAAAGGTGACGGAACTGTCTGCAACCGTTTCCTCAACTTTGGCCTCCTACACCTTCTTGGAGCAGGCCCTTGCTTCTGAGACAACAAAGTATGATTCCCACAACAAAGCACCCATTAATTTTTTTAAAAAGGAGGCAAATGCTGTGGTATTGAAACATTCTTAGGGTTAGGGTTATGTTGAAGAAGTGAAATGCCCTTAATGACACATGCCGCTGCTAAAAATGTTGGGTTTTTTTTAGACTGCAGCAGTCGTGGAAGGACATCCAGGAAGCCAAGGACAAAGCAGATGAGTGAGTGGTGACTCGGATTATTACTGATCTAATGTTTGAGAAATCACAGTTTTCAACGCCTTCTTTAGATCCTTTCACATTGATTTCTAAACGTGTGCATGGTCATTGCCATCTCATCACTCCTTTATTTGAGGTTCTTGATTTCTGACAGGGACCATTAGTCAACTCCCATACATACTGCAACTAATGCCCCTGTGCTGTGTCAAGGTTGGAGACGTCACTGGACCAGTCGGAGGAGCGTGTGTCTGAGTTGAGTCAGGCTCTGGCTCAGAGTGAGGAGCAGCTCGATCAGCTGCAGACTCTCTCACAGTCTCAGAAAGTGCAGATCCAGCAGCTCCAGGACATTTGCACACAACTCAGTGGTGTGCGGGAGATGAACGAGGTCAGCCTCTCAAATTAACAGTTAGCATTAAGGTGCAGTTGTGATTCTTGGCTTGGGAAGATTCATCTCAGGTTTCCTTTATATGCCGTGTTGTATATACATCACATACATGCTTGAGTTCTGCTCCATGGTGGCTCTCTGGTTTTATTTTGTGTGTATTGTGTGTGTGTATTGTGTGTGTTTGTGTGTCAGTTCTTGCAGATGGAAAACGGGCTGGCGAGGGAGCAGGTGGCTGAGAGTGAGTGCCTCCAGAGGGCCAACCTACAGGCGCTCAGGGAGAGGAACATCCAGTGTGAGGACCTAAAAGTAGAACTGAGTCAGCTTCAGTAAGTTCATGTTAACAGAATCCACAATCATGGTATGAAATTATATCCATCTGCTACTGAGAAAGGCTGATGCTTTGTGTGCATGCAGCTATACTTAAACTTCAGAAGTGCCTCTAATAGAAATCAGGGCTTTATCTGCCAATGTTTAACACATGTCTATATAACCAGTGATAACTTCTCTCTTCTCCTCTGTGTGTGATGCAGGCTTGAGAATAGAAGTTTGCAAGAGCAGCTGGAATCCACAATATCCAGAGCCAGTGCTGCCCAGCTGGAGCTTGGAGAGAAGCTAGCTCACGCCGTCACTGAAATAACTTTGCTGCATCACACACTGCGAGGACAGACCAACGAGCTTCATGCAGCTCTCAGCGATGAGGTAACACAACCTTCATTTGTGCTTTCTCCGAATCAGACTGACAGGACACTTCTCAGAGAATTCTACTACACATGGCCTTTCATTCTGTATTTTTCTCTGTCAAAGTTTTTCTTTATGCTGAATTATGTGTTACTTTTTTAGAAATCTGAAGCACAGAAGGACAAAGTGTGCCAACCACCCCAGAGCTCAGAGCGGCGTCACCCATCCAGCTCATTTGTCGACAGCGTCATGGTGGCATTAACGACTGAGAAGGAGGAAGATGTTAAATCAGAGACGCCTCCTGAAGCAGGTACTGCAGCTCGCCCTGTCTTACTTCTTCCAAAATGACACAGCTCTATTTAGGCTAGTTTTTAGGTAGTTTATTTTATTTAACTAGAAGCTTTGAAAACCAACACTGATGCCGGTCATCTGTCTGAACGGGCCGTGGGGCTTCATGATCCTCCAGCCTGGGTCACACTCAGATCAGACACTTGCACAGATTTAAACTCATGTTTATGTTGGGGAATAGATCCAAGCATTCCCGCAAAATGAAAACACCCAATTGCTGAAAATGAAATCTACAGTTAAGGTGTCCCACTATTTCATAAAAGTCAGTAATTTCAATTAGCTGAATTTAAAAATTGAAGGCACTGTTTATAAATGTATTTCTCAGTTCAGAGAGAACTGAAATATCATTCAGCGATGGCAGTAGAATCACTCCCCTGTCTCCGCAGTCCCCTCAGATCAAGTGCCTGAGCCACAGTGTGAAACTCTGTTCAGTGAGACGAGCGCCTTCACCCGCATCGCAGCCTTCACCCCTAAAAAGACTCTGAAGGCAGTAGTAGAGTTCGAACCAGAAGAGGAGGATCAGAGCAACGTGGCGGAGCTGCTGGCCGACCTGGGCGGCACCGTCACTGAGCTCGTCAATGTCCTGAAACTGGTGCAAGAGCGAAAAGACGCTGAGCTGGAGGAGCTGCGCGCCACCATGTAAGTGCTCGGAAATATTTACGAGGTAGTACAAGGAAAATGTAATGTCTCAAATAGGAATCCCCTCCTAAAATATCTTCGATTATACTCTCTTTTTAAATGTTGACATTTTTGAAAGAAATCACTGATCAACACTGTTAAATTCTAAGATATTCTAAGATAAATTAATGATTTAATTACAATTAACAGAAAATGCACCTCTCTATTTTCATTGATTGCTTGTTTTTTTTTTTTTAGCCAGGGGGCTGTTACTGTCAGTCACTTTGTTTATCAATCAACTCACTCATTTAATATCTGATAAATTAGTGAGTTTGTGTATTTAGTGTTTAAACCGGAGCTTTGAGCTTTATCTCAAATTGTCTGTTTTACTTTGCATTACCAGCGACGGCCTGCAGGAGGAGCAGCAGGCTGCAAACAGCAAACACCAGGCTCGAGTGTTTGAGCTCCAACATCAGCTCAGTCAATTAAACATCCTGGTTGACAGAGGCAATCAGGCGTTACAGCAGAAAGCCCAGGTAAAAAGAACTGTGTGTTCTGCCGTCATCAGCTTTATGTGTGAGGAAGTTCAGGAGGGTAAAACGTGGCAGGTGATTCCTGGGAATTATCCTGTTGAGCTGTTAAATGTATTGATATATATATAAACATGTTTCTCTACACACAGGATGACAAAACTTTGACAACGCTGTCGGATCAAATCCAAGAAATCCAGGAAAATCTAAATAAACACAAGACTGACAATAATGTAAGGCACTCAGGGATCTATTTCAATCAGTTGTGAATATTACAGGCAGTTTAACTGTATTTCTTGTTTTTTTTCTTTTTTTTTTTTTTTGACAAATCTTCTCAGGAATTGCGGAAGGAGGTGACTGAGCTCCGTCGCTCTCTCCACCACTCGAAGGTAGAGTCTCAGTTCCTGCGGGAGGAGTTGAGAAAAGCTGGTGGGGAGTCAGCGAACCCGGCTCACTTCATGGAGGAGAAGATCCAGTCTCTGAAGGAGGTGCGTTCCTTTATAGCATCAACCAGAAGCGGCCCTGTGTGCATGATTCTGTACCTTTACAAGCTTGCTGATCAAACCCTGCAACTGTCTCATGTTTGATCCTCAGGTGGAGAGGCTGAAGTTGCGCCTTCAGGAGGTGGAGCAGGCCAGAGCAAAACTCCTTGAAAGAGCAAAGAGACATGTAAGTGTTGATTACAAACAGTAGCAATTACTCTCCTGAACGTGAGCCAGCGCCTGTCTCGGTTTCCGTGAGACACCATGAGATTGTTTTCATACCAGTATTGTGGTGCTGTCCTGGGAGGAAGTGACCCAGTTTCTCTTCCCTCACAGCAAATGATCCACCAGAGCAACCAGCAGAAAAGTGAGAATGAGCTTCAGATGCTCAACAAAATGATTAATAAAGTCCGAGAGGTGAGAAACACTCTGTCAGTCATGAGCTCGATCGTGCACTGTGTATTTTTGACGTCATTGATGTTTGTGTGTCTTCCCCACACAGACGCTGCTGTCTTTACCGCAGGTCGTGAAGAATTGTGAACAACTCCAGCAGCTTGTCGAATATATCGGCTGATACACCTGTCACTGTCACTTCTGCTAACTTTTATTTATCTCGGTTTATGTTCAAGCCTTTTTGTCAGTCTGTGTTCATATTTTTAGTGATTAAAGAGAGTCTTATAAATTGTCTTTGTTCCTTCATACTTGAGAGGAGACGGGACAATTTTCTCTCCTGTGGAAATGGAATAAAAAAACAGGAGATTTTAATGTACCTGTGATGAGATGCACAGAAAGCATCTGGTCTGATGTTCAATCAAACCTTCTGCTGTTGAGAAACTTTGAGTCAGAGATTTGAATCTGCTCTGTTTGCAATATTGCAGAATATTAAATAAGAGCAGAGTCTGAAGAGATCCATCATAACCTTTAACCTGAAGATGCCGCCAAACCAATTGTCGTGCTGAATTAACCACTTCACTCTTGACACAAGTTTGTCCATTTAAAATTGATTAATAACACGGTTATTACTGATCCCAGAAAAGAGGCTTTCCTGGCAGAAAGTAAAATATTACGAAGTATTTCTGAACGAGTCTCATCTTGTCTGAGTCGCAGTCCGGTTAAGAACGTGAACTACTTAATCTTATTGGCTGAAATATTGAGTTACGAGTCAATTCATTTTCCTGAGCCTTGTGGATCCATGTGGTAGATTAGCTGCGTTGCTAAGTGCTGGGCAGATGTCTGGACACGATAAGTGAGGCTGGTCACGGTTCCTGCCACGACTGTGGCTCCAGACAACACTTCAAACCAGCTGAGCTGAAACAGCAAAGAAAGCAAAGTCAACACAAAGGAAACATGTCGGAGAGCGTTTCTCTTTCCTGCCGGTGTTGAGTCGTTTCATCTTAAGAGTGAACCGACGGCAAATCAGATTTTTTTTTGTGGAAATATAAACGTATTAGTGTAGTAGCAATAATACAGTAAAAAATATTCTTAAGTTCAATAAGGTTTATTTCCAAAAAGATGACTTGACATGACTTTTCACTGGCAACAACACACAGAATATACATGTTCTTCATACAAGCCACTGAAAGCAAAGCTTATGACCACAAGACAATAATTTATAGCAATGTTTCCACATCTCAGCAGTGTGTATATTTTTAACTTGCACATCAAGTCATGGCAACAAAAGAGAAGAAGCTCGCAACCACACACAATGAAAGGAGACGCGTGTTCCATCTTCACACGCCACGAAGAACCCATGACATTTAAAAACCAGATTTGAAGCTTGACCTTTAAGTGAATTCCCCTCAGTTCTGAATCATGGCTTGTAGCTTTTGAATCACAGCTGTGTCAGGAGCGCTGTCTGTTTTCAGTCTCACCACTTTGGTCCATTAAAACATGTCACAAACAAAGAGCAACCATCCTGTCTGGCTCACTTGCTGCAGTCTCAAGTCTCTGGAGAAGAAGGTTGTGAGATGCTCTCAGATCGCAGACACAAACCTGTCTATGTTCCCTGGGTATGCTGGGTGCCTCAGGTAACCCCCAGTGTTGCCGATGGGACCTGTAGCACCATTATACTGGGAGAAGGAGCCCAGCGGCACTGGGGAGATCCTCCCGTAATGCTCCACGGTCTCTGCTCCTCCGTGGGCTGGGGCGTGGAGGTGTCCCGTTGCCGCGTAGCCCTGGGAATGGCCCTGCACGTATGAGCCCTGGTGTGCGTGGTGGTGCGGGTGGATGCCCGGCCCGGAGTAGGTGAAGCCGGGATGTGTTGAGGAGCGGGCACACGCTTGGCTCTGGAAAGCCGGGGCTCCCAGGCTGCAGGGACTGGATCCGTTCGGAAGCCCCTCGGGACTGAAGCTCCGACCGGGCTGCTGCATGCCCTCTGGCCCTTGACCTCCCAGCATGCTCGCTGGAGGTGGGTGTCCCATGAGGTTATTGATGCTGAACATGCGGGTCTGGCCTGGTCCGAAGCTGGATGGGGATGAGGAGGGGTAGTAGGCAGAGGACAGCTGCTGCCTGTAGGGGGGACTGACGGCCATGTTGGAGTAGACCGAGCCACTGTATGCTGCCGACCTGGCAATCTGGACCGGAGAGAAAACCGGTGTCTCCTGCACAAACGAGCTGTAGGTGGTCAGGTCACAGCGCTTAAACCTCTTCCTCCGCCTCAGGAAGCTGCCGCTCTCAAACATGTCCTCTGCGTTGGGATCCAGAGCCCAGTAGTTGCCCTTTCCCGGCCTCCCTGGCTCCCGGGGGATCTTGATGAAACAATCATTGAGGGTCAAGTTGTGGCGGATGGAGTTCTGCCACTTCTTGGAGTTCTCTCTGTAGAAGGGGAAACGCTCAGTGATGAATTTGTAGATGCCGCCCAGGGTCAGCTTGCGATCCGGGGAGTTTGCTATGGCCATGGAGATGAGGGCGATGTAGCTGTACGGGGGTTTCCCTCGCTGCAGTGGTCTCTTCCTCTTCCGACCTCTGGGCTGCTCCTGCGTCTGCAGCGCAGGGTTGGAGTCGGACAGAGCGTCTGCAGCAGAGTCTTTCTCCACTTTGACCACCGGCATCGTCATGGTTGGCTCGAAGGTAAAGAGGAAAGGTCGCGCTGTCCGTGCAGTAGTAAACAGCAAGTAAACAGTTTGATTCTTTACGGTGGAGACAAGACTCCTTCAGGAGAAATCACAACTCACTCGTTCTTTGAGTCCAGCGGCTCTTTCAGAAGAAAGCTTTCTCTTCCAAAAAAAAAAAAAGTTCCTGTCTTCGCTGCGTGCGCTGCTCTTTCACTTCATTCCCGCAGTGCGTCGTCAGGCTGAGCTGGAGAGTCGAGGTGTAACAGCGCCATGTGCGCTGTTTAAGGTGTGTGTGAGAATGAGTCACCCAGCGTTACCTGAGGAGTGTATTACCTGAGGGGCCACACCCCCCAAGCGACATACCTGGGCTTCATAAGGGCCTATTGTTCATGATTGACAGTCTTCATACTCTGTGATGGAAATTTCTCTTAAAGTTTTATTGAGTGCTCATGATAGAGGAGAAATTAATGATCTGTGTCTTAAGATCAACCCGCTCCGGACTGATGAGCTGCTTTTTCCTTTTGATTTAGAAATATTTAAGTTAACAAACCTCTGACCTTGGATGTATCTTCTTGCAACAATCAGAGTCGTTCTGTGTTCTCTCTTTCTTTTTTATAGATTTATAGAACCTGTCAAAACAAACATGGTTTCCTCCACATATTCAAACTCCTCCTCAAAACCGACCACAGTTTATTTTGAAAAGTTTGAAATGGTCCCCGTTGTTTTGACGTTTAACACTAAAAGAGCTCTTAGTGGTAACTCAGCCTGCCTTTGTTTTTCCACCTCACTTCCTTGTTTGTTTTGTGCCAGTGGTTGGGCAGGCCAGCTGTGTGAAGGGATGTAAATGTTTTCCAGACAAAGGCCCTTCAGTGATTTCAGCATGCAAATTACAGGCCATAATCATAATCCCGGGGGCGAACCAGAGTGACAGGAATAACCAACTCTCTAGATCGTTCCCCGGTTGTGATTAAGTCCTTAAGGAATTGTTGAGCGTATTTTATTGCCGCCCACGTTATTTCCTTTGCACTGTTTTGATTCGCTGATATTCTAATCAGACAAGCGTTTTGTTTTCGAGCACTTTTTAAATACAGGCCCGGCGTTGGAGACGATGCAAATGCTCCGTGCAGCTCCGCGTGTATGAGATCCTGGGAGTCTTGAGGGCTGGAGTTCATCTCCTTAATCTCTTGAACAAACACGCATGGAAACACGGCAGCACACTCCCACTGCTCAACGCCCGGCCGGGTTAACGCCGAGGGCATGTGTCGTAGTGGCAGCGCTGAGAGGACGAGGGTTTGAGGGCAGTGGGGAGGGTCCAGGATCTGGATGTGACAGGAGGAGGAGGGTTTTTTTTGTGCACATGCATGCACAGTTGGCACTTTCATTATGTTTGCATTCCATGAGGCAGCATGATTAGTTTATTTGGTCGTTTAAAAATGATCCTGGTATAAACTCAAAGTCTCGGTCAGTTTGATAGTTTGCTGTTCCCACAAGAAATAGATTCACTAATAGAGATGGATTAAGGACGTGTTGCTGTCCAGTTCAGCCAGAGGCCGCTCCTCTCTGTTTATTCAAATGAAGCTCACTCTATAAATTCCTATTTCAACAGTTTCACATGGTATATTTGAGTTGTGTTCAGTTCAGTTTGCACGCTGTAAACACGAGCAGTGCTTCATTAAGTGCTTTGATCCACATGATTGTTAATAATGTGTGTGTGTGGATATTCCACTGCAGTGTCTGACAGATGACAGACGTGACAGGCGTGTAGTGGACCTCACCCTGCAGCTAAGACGGCGTCCTATGCTTCGCGATTGTGAACAATTTGTGGCGAGGCCTCTCTCAGCTCCCTGTTGTTACAGCAGCGCGGCCTCATAGTTGCCATAGTTTGCTTATGCCTCATGATTTTGGCATTGGTGCCACTTCTGCTGTCTAATATTTGTTCATGATCTTTTCATCTTAGGGTTTGTGCTGGCGGATTAAAAAAACACGGCTCACGCTGCTGAAAGGTGAACTCACTGTCAACATGCATGTTTTCAAGATGCTCTGTAAACGGGTGGCGGTTTTAAAGTGTCGCGTTGTGTGACTGGAAAAACTCACAGTCTCTAAAAACGATACCTGGACTGTCAGTGAAAACATATTTTAATATTTTTGGATTAATCATGAAGGACATGATTTGTTTTGATTTTGTGGCCGACAACGTCATCAAGCGCTTCACCTGTAACTTGGACTCAAACTGCAACGATCCGTCAGCTCGGCGGCAAAGTGCAGCGTTCAACGGCTGAAATTCCTTTTACAGGTACCATTGTACACATGATGTACACAGTCCCAACTCCAGATCAATGCGAATGTAGCATTATTTACACAGTATGTAAACATCACACTGTGCATACTTAAATTACTGGTTGAGCAGAAAATCGTTATTTAAATTTTAAATTATAATTGAGTTATCTTGAAGTGGAATATTTTTTATTAGTATATTTTTGAGGAGTGTCCCTCTTCCCTCTGAGCTCCCGTGTGGCCTCCGGAGCCTTCGACTCAAAGTCCTGAATTCCTGTATGTGGAATGTGTGACACTCGTGTGGCCCCGCAGCTTCCTGCTCAAGTGTTCTCCATCACAGAGCGCACGTCAAGGGCTCTGGAGCCACGCGCTGGTGCCATCACGAGAGGCCTCCGGCTGTCCATTACAGCTCTGGAGACTCTGAAGACGGCCGCAGAGGCCGGCTGCAGCCGAGGCAAATGAAGGGCTCAACGCTCTCTGCATCTCACGTGCACAGCTCTGGCCATGCCAGAGAAAAACGGCTTTTTCCAAACAAAGATAAACAAATGAGACATTTGAATTTGAACACTCGGCTTTTACTATTTGGATGGTGTGTGTATGTGTGTGCGCGTGTGCAGGTGTCTTTCAGTACAGGTAGAAATAATAACTTTGACACTCTTCGTGGTTACTTTTTATCAAACGTTATGGTCAGTGTCGCTGTAAAAGCAGCTAATAAAGTTTATAAACTGATTATGTAATCAGTTACACTTTCATCAAAATATCAATAATATATATATATATATATCCCGAGGAGTTGTCGAAGAACACACTTGAGTTTCTTGAGGATGTCAACTATTTAAATTCTAAATTTAAACCTCAGGTGGAGGATGAGGCCATGGTTTCCAGTGGCAGCTGCAGCAGCTCGGTGAGGATGCAAAGTCCTGACGGTTGATTTGCTCCAGTCCTGGCCCGGTTTACATAACTGAAGCGCTGCACCCCCCAGGAAAACCTGCCGTTAAACCTGATGTGTGTGAGCGCGTCTGCCCCGTCTGCACGTTGGGGGGCGGGCGCTCACATTTATTCAGGTGTTCAAATGCCGAGCGGTAATGAGACAACGTTGGCAACGTTGCTCTGTTGTTTTTGTGCCCTCTCATTAGTTTCTGAGGCCTGTGTGGGTTTTTCCCTCCCTGTTGTCACATGAGCTCGGAGAGTCGTTGGAGCCTGGTGAGGTGTGTGTGTCAAGGTAATGGCACAAAGATTTAAGCCATGAAATGATGAGTACATGTGTGTACACTGTTAAAGGTAAACAATCCTGTGATGATACACAGAAGAGCAAACAGGGATCGAGCGTGGTGCCTTCACTGAAAACCTAAAACAAACAGTTCTGAGGAGCAATTGTTCAAATACGCTCAGAGAGGAGCTGTTTAGAGAAGCGTATGGAGGGTTAGAATGCTGCGGAGCGGACGTGCCCGCCTTTCAATTTCAGCTTTAATGAGAGAGTTCCTCTCGTGTGAGTTTTGGCCTTTAGGCTAAAACATCTTGAGGATTCCTCCCTGGCATGTCTTCCCAGGCTGCGCCACATGAATTCACACGACACTGATGTGAACGAATAATTACCATATTAGTTTCAACATCATCTCATTTGACCACAGGGTGTGTTTAAGTCAGAGCTGTGATGCCACAGTGGCAACATTCATTTCTATTAAGCATTCAGAGCTCGATATGTCCGTTAGCAACACATTCCACAGATAGCAGCTTGGTAGCAACACCAGCGTTCAAGAGCTTTTGGCCACGACAATAAAAAAAAAACCCCACACTTTGCTTTCTGCGGCGGGAAGTAAACATCACATGCGCACTCCTGCGTGCTCTTCCGCTGACTTTATTCTGACGAATTTCAGACATTTCCAAAAATTTCATGTGAAATTTATTGAAATAAAATTCCTGCCAGTCCACACCCATCGCTGCTGCTGCCACCACACGGACGGAGCAGCTCCGTGAGCCAAAGCCGACACACTTCACAGTCATCGTCACTCAGACAGACGCAGGGCTCCGTCGAGGAGAGAGGAGCAGATCTGTATGAAACCACGACTGGGACCAGGCCGGCGCGGTCTTGTCGTTTCTCAGCGGATAATTTCTGCTCATCGCAGGCGGGTGCTGGTGGATCAGGTTTTCTTTGTGTGACTCAGAGCCTGACTCACCTTTCACCTTGCTAGAGAGGCAGCGTCTGTATCAGAGCTCACAGTTATAGTCACACCCGGCTGGAGATGTCAGAGCCTGAGTGGCAGAATCTGTTTCAACACCTTGCGGAGCGCCTGCACCTGAGAGCACCGTCACTTGCACAATAGGAACTCACACCAGGACGGCTAAATAAGCTGGTACCATAGTTAGTTCTGCTTCAGTGACACAGGTTGGTAGGCGAAGAGGAGGGTGGACCAACTGAGTTCCTGCGGCTAGGCTGAAGAATTTCCACTGAAGTGAAGCCTTCGCTGCCTTTTCTCTGGAGCATGTCGAGCGTGGGACAGCTCATTCTGAGAGTGGGCAAGTGTTGGCAGGAACAATGCCTAAAAAATAGAACTGTTATAAAAGCACGATGATATCAAACTGAAACCTGTGCCAAGGCGCTCCCCTTGTGAAGCCACATTTCTCTTTGCATCTGCTCCAGATTGTACACACTCAGCTAAATGTCAGCTCCCCGGGAAGCTTTTCCATCGAGATCGTTAGAAAAAACATATTTGGTTCTTCCTTCCGTCATTGCCACTCCCCCCTCCACCAAAGTCTAGTGAATGGCTTCAGTAGTTTTTGTGAATTCCTGATGAAAACGTGTCGTCCCTGGTGGATGCGACCTCTGCCAGCAGCAGGTTAGAGAGAAATTATTTTCTCGTCTTTCTGGTGTTTCACTCAACACACCTGCAGGCAGTGACGTTTCCTTCATGCCATTCACATGATTCAGCAATCAGGAGCAATTTCAGATTCAATGTCGTGCCCAGAGACTCAGAGACCCTGCCGACCTTCAACCCACTTCTCAAGCTCAGGAGTGATCTTAGCATAGTAAGAAATAGGTGAACCCATGGCGTGTCAGACCTTCAGAGGTGTTCCTAGGTGGATTCTGTCTTTGGGCTCAGCTGAGTTAACTCTAATTCCTGATGTTCACCAGATTACTGAGCTGTTTCTTTACTCAACCAGCTCCACACCCGAGAGCTCGTCTTCTTCCATGAAACTGCGACAGACAACCGCTCCGTGCGCCAGCGTCACCAGCGTTTTGATTTACGACCTGATCCGGGACATCTGTCTTGACTGGGCGAATGTGCCAAAACCACATCCCAATTAAAGCAGCAGTATGGAGCAATTAACTCCTTTTCATCTTCCATCGTAACGTGACCATAATTGTGGCTTCAATCACGGGTATTGCGATTGCTCAGCGGTGCACAACACGGCTTTTGTGTGTCGCTGCTGACAAGCTTTCACCGCCACCCAAATCCTCGGAGTCCTCAGCAGGAGGATACAGGCATTCACCGAGCTTCCAGCGATATCCTTGAGCGGTGTGTTGTTATCTCAGCTGTCAAACTCCTGATGTGTCTTTTGAGGCTTGGCAGACGAAGCACTTGTGGAAAGGACCTTGGCTCGGGAGCCGCGTGTTTGCTTCTATATAATGTTGTAGCTGTTGGTTTTGTTTCGTGGGGCGAGATGAGTGATGTTATAGGAGCGAATCATAAAGAGTAACAAGCTATGCGTAATGAGACATGATAAAACTTTATCCATCGTTTACGACTTTTTAACCTCGCTGAACAGAGCGGAGGCTCGTCTTGTGGCGAGCTTGGACTTGCAGCACAGAGACATCAGCCTAGCAGCACACCTCTTTCATTTCTGGAGAATGGCCACTTTTCTTTATTTGTCCGCTTGTTTTTTGCAGAATTACTCAAAAACATCAAGACCCTTTCACAAACAGCGAGCGAGGGGAGAGCCCTGACAGGCTGAGGGCCCTGGAAATCTTTATTTTCTTCATCATTCCTAAATCAGGGAATTACACATGAGCCTTGATGGAGAGAATTGTGCAGATTAAGGGAATGAACTTGGTTGCAGCTTGTGTGAATCTAAGGGGACTGTTTGTTCTGGGTGGAGGTTCATGCTTTCCCGCCATCACACTTTATTTGAACAACAGTCTGATCCAGCCAGTGTTAGCCTTATTGCTAATTTGCATCCATGGTCCATTGGCAGGAAAATAGAAACGCCCTAATAGTACAACAAACACATTTAATTATGAATTATTATATGATTAGAATTACAATTATGATATTATTAATACTCATTATCACTACGACGACTAGCGCGACCAAACTAACGACATTCCCGACACCGTAGGACATTACCGCTTGTCTTGTGTTCAAACATCTGATGCTACAAACACGTTATTTCTCTGGGAGCGAGGCATAGCCGCTGAGCTCTGTGCTGAGGGAGTAGAACAGTTTTACCTGCTGGCAAGGTCACCTTATCTCATCCCAAACACCCGCTGACTTACATGTTGCCTTCACCTCGAGACGTCTGGCGTCCCCCCTGGCCCGTCCCTGGGTCCCGTCCTCGGTGGCTCAGAGAGACACCTGCCTTCTTACTCCTCACTCTGAGAAGCACAGGATGGGTTCAGCCACCATTATTGGATTCCTAGAGCAAGCTGACATCGTCTTTGTTTGTGAGCAGGCGTGATGATATTTCTGATGTTTGAGGTTCCCCAGTTCTCGCCAGGCTGGAGGTTTTTCACTTAATACGACAGCAAATTCTGCACTGGGTGGTTAATCTCTGCATTTTTACTTAACATGACAGCAATTACTGCACAACAACTGGCTGTCTAAATCTCTGCATCTTTGCACATGACGTTTTTCTTTCGTTTCTTGACTTGTACATACACTAGTACCTCAGAGTATTTTTTATCTTATCTTATCTTATTCTATTTTCCTTAGACCGCTGCTCTTGGAGTTTCCCTGGGCTATTGTGAATGTGTGTTCCCCCCCCTGGGGGAGCAATAAAAACGTGCTGTTCTATGCAGCCCACGCTGTCCTTTAGCAGACGCTTTCATCCAAAGAGACGTACAAGCAATGGCTCCACGTCTCCACGCATGACTGGAGCGTGACCACTCAAATAGGATGCGGTGCAAAGGCGTCCACTCGTGTGTGTATGTGTGTGTGAGGAGAGAGAGAGAGGGTGTCGTAGGTCTCACACACACACACACCTGTATGTGGGAGGCTCTGCCTCACACTGGTATGCTGCTCCTCTCCTGTGCCACCTGTGTGTCTGTTGCAGTGGGATTTGTTCCTCCTCAATCACTGACACATGTGGATTATCTGAGCTTAGGGGAAACAGCCAATACAAGCCACATCTTGTGTTCCAGCGGTCGGCCACTCACACACAGACTCTCCGAGCCTTTGTGGAGGGACTCACTTCAAATCTGCCTCCAGTGGAGCTGCTGTCACTTCCACTGTCGTTCCTCCTCTGATGCACATTTTTGACACATAATTTAAGAAGCAGAGAGGAAAATCTTTTCTCTATGGTTTGAGGCCATGTGTGTGTGATCTGCGTGGTTCTGCTGCCCTGGGCCGGTGCTGGGCAGAGCTGAGTGGCGCTCAGATGTAGAGATGGGTGGGAGGGGTCAGCTGACGGAGGAAATACTGCTGAACAATGCCCATAAGCTCCTTCATCACATCCCGTTCAGGAGGATTTGTCTCGATTCAGGTGCAGGGAGACAGGAAGAGACACTGCCACCTCTGTTAGCATCCACAGATGGGAAACCTTGTATTCAAAGAGATTAGAAGCTTGCAGCATAAATCCAAATATCAACAAATGAGATGCTTTTAAGATGAAGTCATGAACAGATATAGTTCATGTCTTCATCTGCAGTCATTGGCCCGATGACACCTTGGCTCTTATTTGACTCCTGGTGACAGTTTCTACATAAATTAAAATATAGAAATGGAATATAAAATCTATGTTAAGTGTTGATTTGGTGCTATGCAAATACAATTGAGTTGAATTGAATTAATATAAATTAATTTAACTTGTACGATACTCCTTTTATATGGTGATTAAAAAAAAAAAACGGTGGGTTTTATTCAACAACTTTTTAAATGATCAGATTCAAAACCAGCTGTCACTGCACCAGTAGCTGTGCTGATTTCAGCAGTTTAACTGAACCGTACTTCATTACGTTGTTAAGTTCCATCAGTTCTGATTCTTTCATTAAACTCACTCATTTCTTGTCAGTGACGAACCTGTGGAGACGCAGTGAATCGGGGTCATGCTCATCAACTGGGTGCACGAGGACGAAACAACCACAAAATAAATGAGGACTTTGCGTGCGTGCTTGTATCTGAGTTTGCACGCCTCCGTGCACATGCGTGTGAATGTGTGCATGATCGGGGGCCGTGCTGGCTGGCTGATGCACTCAAGCACCTACCTCTCTGTCATGCACAGAGCGGCCTGATGGGTGCGGCTGTCTCCGGGATTAGAGCAGGAGAATGGATCCAGAAACAGAAGGAGTCCTCGCACGGCTCTGCGGCGGCGACATCTTTAAGCTGGGAAGTTGTAAAATAACACCTCTGGAAGCGTTTCAACTTGTCCCCTCTGAGAAATGGGGCCTGATGAAACACCTTCCTCGACTTAATTGCATTGTTTGTGAGACCATTTGAATAGACAAATGTTTTCCCATTGGACTGTTTTGCATGCAGGGCGCCGGCCCCCTGCCTGGCCCCCCTCTCTGCGTCGCTGTGGGCTCAAAGAGCCTTTTACTAAACCACTGTGGAGAAATTATGACCAAGAGAAAGCCACAGAGGACCTAATGTGTCCAGTGAGGAGCCTGCTGAAGTTATTTATTCATGAAACAAGTCATAAACTGTCCGACACATCTCACCGCTGAGCAACAGATTCATTTATCTCATGTTAGAAAAAGACCAGAAGTAGTTTTACCAGAATGATTTAACCTGCACACACACTGGTGCAGATTCAGTCTTTTTCTAGATTCTGTTTTTAAAGACTTTTGGAAGGATGTTCATCCCCACACCTCAACATGTCGACTCTATTTTAGCTTTGATAATAATTTAGGTTTTATATCATTATTTTGTCCTTTGTGCGGGTGGCAAAACACAACACATCAATAACAAATCAATACAATCAACTGTGTGAGCACGTATATTTTTTTGTGCTTCTCAGTCAACATTGTCCAACAGTTCTACTTTGACATGGTGTCCCCTGTTTCTGTGGAGCTGCTGGACCAACAGATGACGGACGGCTGATGGGACAAAGTCTGCACTCTCACCTGGACGTTCCTCACCACCAGTTTATTCATTCATATTTACAGAATAACTCGTTAACAAACTTTGCTTTGAAAATGTGGCCAATTTGAAAGAATCTGGTTTTAATGGAAATTAAAAGCTTGTTGTTGTGGCTCCTTAACTTTACTTAACTGACCCGTAACACACACACACACACACACACACGCACACACACACACACAGGGTCCTTCTCTTTCAGTGTGTAAGCCTGAGTGACAGAGCCTCATGTGGGACGGAGGTGATGTTGTGAAGACCCTCACACACACACACACACACACACACACCTCCCTGTTGGCACTGGCTGCTCCTCCCTGGCTCCTCCTCCCCTCCTCCTCTCTGCCAGGCGAGCTGCCTGACCTGTCTTTCTGCCTCGTTTGTCATCTCCAATCACTCGCTCTGTGAGCGCCTCTGACAGACGGGTGTATTAGCTGCCTCTGTCTGGTGTTGAGAGCTGGGCTTTCCTGCTCAATGGAGAAACTATGTATGAACGCCACAGGAAAACATGTAATGACACACACGGGCATCCTCCCACCGGCAGCTGCTCACCCACTGCGTGTGTGTGAGAAAAAGAGAGAGGTATTTTTCTGTCTCTCCTGCATTTCAATTTACTTTTTTTTTTTTCTTTTAACCTCACAACAAAATCGTAGTTTACAAGTCAAAGTAATTAGTAGAATTTTTTGGAAATATCCAAAAGTTAACAGAACATTGAGGCACAGACGTTTCCTGCTGGATTTGTGTTAATATATTTTCACATGATGATTTTGTTTGAGCAGCGTCACATATTCAATTCACTCTGAGCAGTTTGATCTACAACATCAAATTATCTTATGATTGTAAATAAAATGTCCAATTACATTTTATTTGTTCAGCATTAAATTACAACACATATTAACATAAGGCCCATTACATAGTGCAGAGAAAAACTCCTTTCTTCAAAAATGAATATAAAACATTTTGACATGGAGAAGAAGTATAATGACAACACAATAACATAATAACAATTTGTTTACAGTGTTTTTCACAGTATGGTGAAGTTACCGCTCATTGGTTAGAACCAGGAGGAGTCAGTGGAAAATACTAGTGCCCTTGCTGGTCATAGAACCGCAGTTAAACTGACCGGGTCCAAAGCTTTGAAATGCATCTGCACCAAACTGCACCTTTAAATGTCAGTCTCCTGAAGATGTCTCATTAAAAAATTAAAAAAAAAAAAAAAAACATTTTTTATTCAAGGCCCATCGATTATTCTCAGAGCAATCGACCACAATGACAAACATCCCTTTTCTGTAAACCTGCTGCAGCAAGCGCCAGAATTCCTTCAGGTCCGGGCTGTGCAGCTCACTGCATCCCATAATGCTTCACGTTTGGAAACCTACAGATATTGCGCAATGAGAGTTTTCTAGTTGTGTCTCTCTGACCAGAGGCGGCTGGAGCTAGCTCTGTGGGGGCTTGGTTGTCATCGTTCGCTCGGGCTGAGTGTGTGGGACCTTTCTGTTGCCGGTGCCGCCCCTCGCGGTCGGCCGTGGTTTGGGCTCGGCCGGAACACAGATGCAGTCTGCCATTCATGCATTAAGTGCTGAGGCTGATTCAGGTGTCAGATGTGATGGAGTGGCTCCCGGCTCTGCCAGTTTAAGCTCGCCATGGCTGACTGGCTGAGGCCGACTCTTTGCACGCACGCCCAGGGACTCCGGCTGCTCGGCCTGAAGCCTCGTTGAGGCACCTTTACCTCACACACACACACGGGGTGGAAGCCGCAGGTAAACGGCTGTTAAAGTTGGAGGTGTGGGCCAGATCCTCAGAAAAAGCCTCCGAGTCCAGCGGGCCACCCACGAGGAGGAGACGGTCTGAGGAATGCTTTTTACTCAATTACACGTCTTGTGGTGAGATGTCCTCTGCCCCCCCCCTCCCCCTCAGACCTACAGTGTGTGTGAAAAATACCACTGCATTACCTGGAAAAGAGTGTGTGTGTGTGTGTGTGTGTGTGTGTGCTGTCCACGTACTCTGTACCACCAGTGATATCAATGAAGAATCGAACAGTTTATTTATTTATTTATTGGTAGAACAGCAGCAATGCAGATTTGCATTTTTGGGAAATGTAGGCATGTTCTTCGGATAAGAAGGGAGATGTTTCAACAAACAAAGGAAGCTTTGGTTCTATTAACTCTGTCAGTCGATGTTATCACTGAATGTGTGAATTCGTTTTCCTGGTGTTTGATTGTGGTCAGAGGTTTGATCACCTCCTCAATTATTTCAAAAAATGTCATCACCATTTTCATTCTGAATAATAGAGATACTTTCAGATAATACTGACAGTAAATATGAACTTTTTCAGAGTGAAACATGTTGGCCTTTTCTCTGTCAAAGGTAGTTTCTGCTGCAAATCCAGGAAACACAATTCAAAGAGAAACAGTAAGAGGTCTAGGAGGAAAACAAGAATTAACTGTTAAGTGGAGCCACAACATTTACATCATATAACTGAGAATGGCTGATGTTTGGCTTGCAATCAGTTTATAATCTCTATGACAATTTCCAAAGGTAATTTTGTCAAATGCTTTGCTTTTGCTTTCTTTCATTGTTTTAATTTATTAATTAATTTAATTTTTTTTAAATGCAAAATGTTTTGCTTTTTCTTATTTTTTTTTCTATATTCTAAAAACATTCTGATTATTCAAAGTTAATCAAATATTATAGATCAGTTTTCAATGTATAAAAACAGGAAAATGCAGAACCAGAGAATCTTAAGTTTACTCTGTGGATACATACGCACGTGTATTAACTGAAGACTATTTATTATTTAGGTAAAAGTAGAAATAAACGGTAAAAACATTGTTTTGTGAAATAAAAGTGGAATGACATGGGAACACTTCGGTTAAGTTTTGATAACCACCTCTGTCGTTGTTTGTTTTCTTCTATCTAAACATCAAAACACCAAAAGAATAAACAGACATTAATACCAGGTAATATTTAGACAAGCTTCCCAGTGAGTTATGGCCTCGCCAGCGTCCTTTCAAGTGTCAGGTTTGCAGAGCAGTAGAGTGAGTGTTGCTGGCACCGGCCCATGAACAGCCTTGACTGGGCGACGCCCTGAATCCACAGAATCCACCTGTGGGCAGGACGGTGCCAGTTACCGGGGCCTGTGGTCCACACATAAGTGTTTGTAGACTGTGACAATAACGTTCAGGCTGTGTCTATATTTATTCGACAGGCCACAGGGTGTGTGACTGGGAGGCTGACAAGCTCGGATGACATTCAAAAGACCCGGCTGACTGGGGCTGACCACCCCACCCCTCCCCTCCCCCAGCGGTGTAAACTGGTGTGTGAGCAGCAGAGGGAGCGCAGGGGTTAAACTGGTGAAGGGTGTAGCCAGAGACAATGGCTGAGGACCAAGATGTCAGAATGCAAACTGGCTGATCGTGAAATGGAACTTCTGTCATCTGAGGCGAAGAGGTTCACTCTGTGTGAGGACAGCTCGCCTTCCACCACAGGTTTTTCACATTAAACCTTTTTCAGTTTTTCTTCTGTTCATGGCGTACAGATATTGAAACTAACAGAAATGTGCTTGGAGGTTTTCGCACTGTGCTGCACGTAAAAAAAAAAAAAAAAAAAAAAAAAAATCAAATATTTTCCAAGAACAATAGACTTCCATTTCACACTGAGTTTTAATTTGCTATATTAATTTAAAAGTAGTACTTTATGAAGAATGGAGTTTGTCTCTGCACAGTTGTTTGTTGTGATGATATGTGTTTTGATTTAAGGCTAAACAAATACAGTATAACTGAAAATAAACATTATTACAGTTAAATCTACACAGAGGGAATAAAACGTGATGGTGCTCCAACAAAAACTATAGGATATTCAGTAGCCAAAGCAGCTCACTGTGGTAAAGTGTCTTCTGTCTCATCTCAGCCGTTGGGCAAATGTTGATTTATTGTGCTTACTAACTCCACTACACACCACATTAAAATTGATTTAATGCAGCCGATCTGTGTAATATATGATTTGTGCAGCTTAAACAAAGTTTGCATTGTATGTCACAGTTTACACATGCAAACATTCTGAGCCTGTGAGAAGCTCCCAGCCTCATTCCTGCCTCTGATAGTCATCATCATGTTGCGCTAACAGGAAGAGTAAGACTGCTCCGTCTCTCACCTGACCTACTTTTTCTTATTTGGATTCATGCGAGAGGACATGAAAGAATCCAGCAGGAAAATAAATAATTCATCTTCTCACTGAGTCCCTGCTGAGTCTCCACGTGAAGAAAACAGGAGCTGGAGCTGGGTGGTTTGTCGTCGTGAAGGTTTCAGTCTGTTTGAATGAAACGTCATCGGGGCAACAACCATTTCTCTGGATTTATTTGAATAAATTACATTAACTTATCACATCTTTTCTTCTTTACATCAAGCATACAGTCTTAAAATCCAGTGCATGAATCAAATCAAACAAAAATAAAAACAGAAAAACGGAAAAAAACCCAAAACAATCCAAAGACAATCATGTGCAGCACAGAGAATCCCTCGCCTCACGTCGCTTCTGGATAATATTCTGTATATATACATCTATCCTGCATGTGTATACTTTTGTCACAGTTACAAAAATAAGATACGTTACTGTAGATGCGCGACTATACACACAAGGTGAAAACAAAACACAAAAGCTGTACAGTCCTCATTGAGGGCAAAGATACACACGATTGTTAAAAAACAGTAAAAGAAAAAAGAAGGAAGGAATCAAACCATCTTTAAAAAAAAAAAAAAAAAAAAAAAAAAAAAAAAAATTCAAATTAATATGTGACCTGTTCAGACTGTACCGTGATCCTTCCCCAGTCAAAAACACAGACACCAGTAAGTATGGGTAATCTGCTGGGTTGAGTGTAACCCTACTAAATATATAATGAGTCGGCCCTTTGATTAACAAGACGTCCGTGTTGGTTGTAAATGCTGAATGCTGTCAGAGAAAGGACAGAGGCCCTCTGCAGCCCCCCCCCCCCCCCCCCCCCCCCCCCCCCCCCCCCGACAGGGGCCCTCTGCAGCCCCCCCCCCCCCCCGGCGTGCACATCCCTCCCTCAGAATACACGCACATTACTACAAGACAGAGGCTGTAAAACTACGGTTATTGCTGCAGGAGTGTAAATACTTTGTTGAACCTCGGGGAGGACGTGGCGCCTGACGGACAAAACGCAGAATAACCTGGATTTAATTTCATCGTTATCAGCCACCGACGCACAATACTGCAAACAGGCGGCTGCGGGAAAATCAAACGTGTGCGATGTCGAGGCCTGACGTGAAGCGGGAACAGGAAACCAGCAGCTTTTTGTCGATCATTAAGAAAAGGTTTTTTTTTTTTTTTTTTTTTAGGTGTCAGTTGCATCCTCTCAAAGAATAAAACATTTTCGTCCGCTAGCAGTCGTTTCTCGTTAACTTCTGCATTTTGCTCCTTTGTCCTTAGAACAGTGTTGCTGTTGGCTACGTCTGTATATTTGTTTTTTTGTCTCAATCGGTTTCGTCGAGAGAGCTAAACTACGAGAATACTATTGGGACTAATAGGAATGCAGCAAACAAGAGCTTTACCTCAAGCTCCAGAGAAAACGGCTGCCCCCACCGAGCAGTGAAATCCTATAAGTTATTATTATATCACAACACATCGACCATTTGTCACACGAGTTTCTCATAAAATACACGTCGGAGCATCGGACTGTTTTCTCACATCACTTCAGACAGTTTAAACTTCACAACTTGTGGTTTTTGCAAATCATGTCATCACTTCACTAACAGCTGGCTCAGATATGTAATGTCACAGACTCAAGAACACAGTTTCAGACAGTTTCATCCCCCGATGACAGAAATACCAAAGAGTTCGAGACTTCACCGCATCAGGTGTCTGCAGGGAGAACTCTGGTACCTAAATCAAATTACGATGGGTCATGCATACAAAAAAACACTGTGCAGTAATGTCTGAAGTTCTGTCTAAAACGCTGCGGAGTTGGAAACGCGAGGACGTCCTGCGGGCAGAGTTTTTAGAGCAGGACAGGGACTCGGTTTCCCCCGAGTATGTCGAGAAAGAGACGAGAAACAGAGGAATATTCCAAACAAAAAAAACAAAAAAAAAAAACAAAGCTCAACGGAGAACTCTGGTACCTAAATCAAATTACGATGGGTCATGCATACAAAAAAACACTGTGCAGTAATGTCTGAAGTTCTGTCTAAAACGCTGCGGAGTTGGAAACGCGAGGACGTCCTGCGGGCAGAGTTTTTAGAGCAGGACAGGGACTCGGTTTCCCCCGAGTATGTCGAGAAAGAGACGAAAAACAGAGGAATATTCCAAACAAAAAAAAAAAAAAAAAAAAACAAAGCTCAACCTAAGTGTTCTCTTTTTAAATATAGGAGTAAACGTTACACACTGGAAACCATGCGCTGACCTAGAGTCTCTAACAAACATGAAGCACGTAGACCAATTATTTTTCTAGCATGTAAGAAAAAACGATTCTATCTACTGGAATGGTTTCCACATAATATAGTGAATGAGAGTAAATGTGAATTTGCTAAGGTGTTCTGATAAACTCATGACGGACTGACAGCCAACTGAAACTAAGACAAAAGCCAGGACAAGAACGGAGGAGGTGACGGTGGAAGCCTCAAGGTGCCACCGGGGACCACGAGGAAGCAACAACATCAATTTCTCTTCTTTCTCTCTCTGTATGTTTTAATCTCTCGTCAATCTCGCTCACATCTTAATTGTGTTGTTGCTGTTTCGACTCTGCTGTAAGTGGGAATGTTTGGGAGAAGGTTACTGGGCATACTGGGGGGGAAGGAACTGGAGGCCCGGATTTTGTTTCGTCACCGCTGGAGACAAAGCTTTGAGTGGCGGCGTCCTAGTGCGGCAGCGGCACCAGGATGTCCACGTAGTTGATGGGGAAGAAGCCGGAGTTGCCGTGCAGCATCCCCTCGTACCAGTTTTCATCGATCTTGTTGGTCAGGGTGATGATGTCGCCTTCCTTGAAGCCTAGCTCGCCGTCGTTCTCGGGGTCAAAATCGTACAGGGCGCGACAGCAGGGCTGGTCCATGGGGGCTGCAGAGGAGACAGAGGCGCAGCGTTAGACAGGAGGCTGGAGGAGATGGCGCAATGATGGCAAGAGAAGCAGGGGAGGGGCTCACCTGGAGACCTGGCTGAAAGGGGGAGGGGCAGAGGCGGACAGGGAGGGATGAAGCAGAAGAGAAACACAGAACGCAGTCATCAGTTTCTGCAAAGTCAGGACTAAAAAGCAACAGTGGATCCAGAACAAGTGAACAAGGAATAGCTCAATATTTTTCAGAAAAACACGAGTTATCCCTGAGACCGCCTCATCGCCGTAACACCCTGATGACGTAAAAACTAAAACACTCACCTGCTGCAGTCAGGCTGCAGTCAGGCTGCAGTATACCTCTCTATGTATTCACTGTTAAACTCTAAATTAGCTCCTGGGGGAGGAACTGACCACTGCAGCCTCAGAGCACCAGTTGGTGTTGTTTCTGCCTCCCAGCCTCAGGGGGCAGTAACGAGCCATCGTGGCTCGGGGCACAGCGCAGGAACAGCCGGACATCAGGAAGCTGAGAGGTGTCGTCTCACTTTATCAATAAATGAATGGCTTTGGATCAGACACAGATTCATTTGAACGTCACGTGTTTTTTCCAAAGTGGGAAAAAAAACGATAATTAATTGTAACTGACGACGACGTCGTGGCTCTGAGCAGGTCCCAGGTCAGCTCATCGCTTCGGGACAGACCCACGCTAGCTTCATATTTGATAAATAATGTGACAAATTCTCAAAACGAGTGTGTTTTTTCAAAAAAAATGTAGAACTATTCCTTTGACAATAAAAGAGAAATTAGAATTTCGTTTCAAGGCGGCAGAAGAGAGACCAGGGTTAGACAGCGGCACTGCGAACAAAACAGCACTCCCACAGAAACTCAAGGTGAACGAAGAGCGACAGATTCTCTTCCCAATCACGTTTGCTCACCTGGAGATCTTGCTGCAAAGAGAGAAGGAGAAAACAGCGGTGAGCAGGAGGACTCTCAGCAATGGCATTTTGACAAGGATCAGGTGACAAGGACAGTGAAGACGAGGACGAAAAATGATGCAAGGAAAAACAAGTTGCACGACACAGTGAAAGAGGCAGAGCGGCGAGAAAAGGGAGGATGAGACGGATCAGGAGAGCAGAGCAGAAAGAGCAAATGTTCGTCCTCTGGTGTGTTTGTTCGAGCGGACGACACTTGTGTTTCTGCCGTTTGTGTCTTTTTAGTGTCGAGATTCCCTTTTAACAAAAAGACAGAAATTAAGATGGGAGGAGGAGGCTGGAGTGATGGAGGAGATACGGCTGCTGTATCTCTCCAGGGTTCACTCTCACCTGGAGACGCTGCTGCAAAGAGGGGCGAGGGGTGGGGGGGGTGGGGGTGGGACAGCAAACAGCAGGAGGTGGTGTGAGTTGGAAGTGGAAACGATGAGGGGGAGAAATGAAGTGATGATCGGACAGGACACAGAAATTTGACCTGGCTCACCTGGAGACCTCGCACCTGCAAACGTGACCAAGACAAATCCCAGGGAAAGAGGAGAGAAGAGGTTTTTATTTGTTATTATTGACACTCTGATCAGGGCAGGACAAAACTGAAATGTTCTGAAAAGAGCTGGGAAAAAAAAAGATAAAATTAGCACACACAATAAACAGACCATAAATTCTCAAACACATTGTTTTATATATTTATATCAGCTGATGAAAGCGCCGTGGTTTTATTTTGAAAGGTTTCTTAGGGGTCTATAGCAGCTGTATGTTTGTTTTTGTGCACATGCCTCTAAAATAAGACACTGAAATAAAGTCTGATTGAAATGAAAAATCTACATTAGATGTTTGGATCTTCTCTGCATCGTTACTTCTGTAAAATAAATAATAATAATAATAATCATCATATGTGCAAGCATGACACTGATTCAGCTGATGTTATCAATGGTAGGAAAGTACGTCTCCTTCTGTTCGGCTCAACCGAGACTTGAGTTTGATGTCTTTACCAAACATAAATGCACAAACAAAATATGTACCATCGTTGTATCAGCGGATATTTTTAAACCAGTGATCCGATTTTGTTTTCTATTTGAGAATTTATGGTGGAAATTAAAATGACAGGATTGTTAAAGGAAAGAAACAACATAAATAATAACTGAAACTGAAAGACACACATGACAGATGTTGTCATGTTTTCCCATCATGTGACACAGGAACCTGTTTGTGAACACAACCCGCGTCCGTTTGCGCACACGCCTCTGAACCGGGCGGAGTCTGCTGCGGCTCTCACCTGGAGAACGGGCGCTGTGGATGCCTCCGTTGTGGTTCTCGCTGACGGAGAAGTCCAGAGACGTACGGGGTTTAGGTGTGTACTCTCTCCTGGGCTTGTTGGAAGTTTCCCTTATCCTGCAGGGTGCCAAACAAAGCATCAGTCACCACATTCTAATACGTATATTTCTATTTCTATTTATATAAAGTACATCCAGTGGCAAGAGTGAAAAGTAAAAGTACTGACCTCTCATCGATCTTACTGGAGAGCTGTGTGAGGATCTCAGCAGCCCGGCTGTGATACTCCACCTGAGCATGGACCAACGCAGCCAGCTGGCTCACCTGTTCAATCTGGAACACACACACAATGAGCTGTAACACTGAGTCAGACATGTCAGATCTAATCTGCTCATTCTAAAGTTGCAGCTCTGAGTTGCAGAGGATTGGAAACAAATGAAAACATTCTGAATATTTGACTCCTCCTCTGCACGGTGGAGCGTGATTTCTACTGGATCAGGATTCTTGGCTCTCACGTCGCTCTCCAGCAGGTTGAACATGCTCTGCTCGGCGATCTCCTTCGAGTCGTCGAACTTCTCCAGCGCTTGCTTGATCTCCTCGTCCATCACTTTGCCCTGGCGCTTCTTCTTGTAGTCGAAGTCCAGACGCCGACCCTCCATCTTCTTCAGATGATGCTGCGTGAGGAGATCGGAGCGTTAACCTTTGACCTGCGGGAGACTTTGATCCTCAGGTTCATCCCTGCTGTTGTTGCGTGTCAAACTACCTGAATCTCCTTGAGGTCCTTTTCGTGGAGGTTCTGCATGGGATCGATGAAGTTCTGCTTGACCTCCATGTCCAGGGCGTCCTTCACCTCTCCCAGCTCGCGCATGGCTTCCCCGGCGTCGATCAGAGCCAGTCCTGTCGGAGAGGAAACACCTGATGTCAGCGCACGGAAACAGTCAAACCTCAGGCGTCGGTCTGACCTGGAGCTCAGCCTCGTGAACAGAAGGAACGGCAGTCATGTCTGCGGAGCTGGGATGTGCTGCAGCTCACCAAAGTTCGAGTCCTCTCCGAGCTCCCGGCCGAACCTCTGCATGGACTCCCCCAGGACGGTCTCGGTCTGCGTGTAGCCCGGTCCCTTCTCTTGGCCGCGCATGCGTGACATGGAATTCATCATGCTCATCTTGGCTCTCGTGGCTGTAAAAAAAAAAAAAAACAAATAATTGACGTTTTTGACCGTGCCTTAAACGTGCGGCAACCACATGCCTTACCAAAATAAAAGCCAAAAAGTTCAGACAGACCTTCAGTATGTAGGCCGATTAAATTATAGAATTAAAAAAAAAAAAATGCAGCTCCAGACTCATTTGACTGTAGCTGTGTTTTTCAGTTTGTTTGTTAATTATTATTTTTTTAATGTGGGTGATCACCTGAATGAAGTAGGGCTGGCTGACAGACCTTTAACTGAAAAGGATATTTTCTTATTTCACTTTATATCACAGACATGGGGATTCTGTTCAGTCAGATCTTATATGATCAGATAATGTTTAGAATAATTCACACAACCAGGGAAATTAGAAACTGAGCGTGTTTATATATGACGTGTACATGTAAGGTAAACCATCAGATCCACAGGCTGTGGGATCGTGCACGCTCATGTCACCTGGGTTTGGCTGCAGATACTCAGTGGTCTTGGTCATGATGTCCAGCACCGCCCGAGCGGTGGTGTCCATCTTCTGCAAAGCCCGACGTGAACCCACACGAGGAGGAGGACACGGAACCAGACGGGAGCAGAAACAACCGGTCAGAAGATGATGGTGGTGATGATAATAAAATCATCATTATTATTATTATTATCTCCTCAACAAGAAAACTGAATCTTGAGTCTTGCCTTCTCCATTTCAGTGAAGTCCTCATCGAGCTTTGTTCCCTCTGCTCCTCCAACCTTCTCACTCACTTTCTGCAAATCAAACAGAAGAAAGAAATATAACATATAATAGAGAAATCATTTTGCAGTATAAGATGGGAAAAGACTGATTAAACAGTGACTGTGAGTGTGTAAATGTTTTAATCTAAAGGTAAGATAATGTCAAACATACATCTGTTTGACTTCAGATTTAATGGAGCCGACGCTCGCTGCAGCGGCGTGCACGTCACATGTCACAGGAGCTTTTCCTGCCTCTGGAGCGTGTGATGAAGTATTTCAGAGGTCTGAGCCAAACAAACATTTGCCCATCCTGCAGCAGCAGAGCAGATATCTGACGCTCCTTCGCCGCCAGCCTGCTGATAATATGTCCACCTCTGGCCTGTGATGTAACCAGAGGCCTCGAGGGGCCGGCGCTCTGACACAACGAGGCCAGACGTGGCCCTCGGAGGAAGGGCCAACGGGGGGGCTTTCAGGGAGCGTCACAGTGACAAGAGACACCACAAAAGCTAAGGTCAGAGGGAGAAGTATTTCCTCGAACTCACTGTACGTCAGCTCACAGTCATCAGAATAATTAAAGATCCTAAAAAGTGGGATGTCCGCAGAGAAACTGGGGGCTGATGCATGACAGACAGCAGCGGGTTTACAGCACTAAGCCTGCGACGGCGGTTTGTGCAGCGTAAGACTTTCAGAGCATCGCTGCTCTGTGACTCATCCCAGCCTGATCCCACTCTGCAAACAGCTCTACATTCTGACAGGGAGCCACACTCCCATTTCACCTTTTTCCCAATCCTCCCTGAGCTGGTTGCCATGGAGACAGGCATCTGCCCGTGCCAGGTTACTTTCTTTCCTCCTGCGATCGCCCCCTGTCAGAGGAGGGGGTGGGGTGGGGGGTAAACAGTCAGTGCACAGCTGTGCCAACACAGTGACACGGCTGCTGTTGAGCCGACCCGTGTAATCACACACACCTGGGGCGAACAGTCACATGGCTGCCGCCTGGTGTCAGATCATGACTGCAATCCACAGCACACGCTTTTAGATTTAACAGATTCTCAACGATTCTGTGTCATCAAATATTATATTATTCTATTATGTCCACATCAGGTTTAGAGGGGAGGGATTTCTTTTCAAGGGCAAGAACAGGGTGAATTGTTTTTATCTACAGAATAATAAATATGAAAAAAGTTCAGTGTTGAATTTAATTACAACGTGTCAATACTGCTAATAAACAAGTCGTCTCTCTCTCTCTCTCTCTCTATATATATATATATACATACACACACATCCAACTAGATCCTATTTGTGTGGAGACAGAGAGGAGCTGGGGAGTCAGGGAAGGAATCAGTCATTTATTGAGCTAAATGGATGAAGATCGAGTCGCTGTGCAGAGCCTGTGGGAGAGGAGAAACTGAATAGCGGCTGCACCCTCTGCTGTCAATGTGTGTTCGAACGAACGAGGGGCGCTAACCCAGACTAACACAGTGAGAGGCCACAGGACTCCAGAGCCTGTCACAGCCCACAGGCCCCGATGATTGATTTGTTACCACCACAGAGTTATTACATGTGACCAAGCCACCAATTTCACCTGAGGGCCAGGAAACCAGTGATCTAAAACCCTCCTGGGGACAGACGATGTCACTCAGCTTTTACTCATGATCGTCTTTGTCCCACTAATCTGCTTCTCATTCAAATACCCCTCTCTCTTCTCCATCCTCCACTTCCTGCCGGGGAAGGATGTGACAAGGTGAGCTGATGGGCGGCTGCGTGAAGCAAACTCTGCCGGGATGAGTGAAACGCGCAGTTGGCAGCGGCGTGGGCGATATGTAACCTGTGACGTCACAGCTTGACGGGGTGGAGGCCAAGGTCGATTCATGGCGCCTCCAGACACAGAGGCAGCGAAGGGATGAGGCCACACACACACACACACACACACACACACACTGCTGCTCTGGACTCTATGATTGCACGACATTAAATGTTTGATGCCATATATTATTAATAATAATAACATAATATGAGAATAATAAATATAATAAATAATAAATGATTAATAAATATAATGAATATAAATTATTAAAAGTATAAAGGGCTTATTCCAGGGTAAAGAAAAATGATTTGAAAAATACATTTTCCTTGAAGTCACTCAAGCTATCCAGCTGATTATGGAGCCTCAGAAAAGTCAGAAGATCATTTATTTCAGTCAAACCAATGTCCTGGAGCCAGATATAAAAACCCTCGGGCCGGGTTCACGTCGGGCTGCAGATCACTCTCCTCCTCGCCCTCCATTTCTCTCCCACTGGCAGCGACGCAAACCAAATCAGACCAGATTAAATCTGCTAACTGTGGAGGGGGAACCGGCCCGGGGATGTGGCCAAGGGCAGCGTTCGCTCCTTCCCTGCCCCTGAAACTCTTGCATCATCCCGGACTGCTGGATGTCCTGAGCTGCTCTTTTTTCCAGATTACATCGGCGTTCAGATAAAAACAAGGTGCAGAGGAAATCAGCCTGATTTTAAACTCAGTGCTCACTGCACCCGTAACGTCCAACCAGCAGAACTCATGCCCGTTAACACTGCGGGGAATTCATTTATGCAGCACTGAAGCAAACGACCAAAGAGGTCCTGTCAGAAACCAAATCAATGAAAATAATGGCAGAGGCTAAAGCCGATTAAACAGTATTTCTGTCCTGAGATGAGACCAGCCCACACACAGATTAATGGAAACACCAACGGACAGTTTAAACACTGAGTTTTACACCTGTGTACGAGTTAATACTATTACACAGCTGACCAGGAAATCAAGACACAAGACGCGGCTGCTTTTAACCCCAAGTCCAGGATTAGATCACACGACTCACACAGGCTGAGGTCAACACTTCACATCAGGTACGTGAAAATAACCAGAATAACTGCTCTGCTAACTGCTTCCCACCACCCTCAGAAAACGGGTGAATTTATTTACATTACGAGAAGACGACAGAACCAAAGATTTCACGACCATCCATCAAATATTTGCTGAGCCATTTCTAATTAGAGCAGAGCTGGGGACTCTCTCTCTGCCTGGCACTGCCATCTGTGGGCCGCTGTCTCCAACAGGTTATTTATAGACGACTGGAGGATAATTGTTTTGCTCTTTGAACAGGATTCAAACTGGAATTACGAGCTTGGATTTGCAAATGTCAAAAAGTTATCTGGTCCAAACCTGCCAGAGGAGAAAAAAGCTTTTATTTGTTTTATTAAAAATATTTTTCTTATGTTTCTTCATTTATCCTTTTCTCACACGTGGAAGACTTATAATGTATTTATTAATTTATATGTTTTTTTTTTTTTTTTTATAAATTAGTGTTTCAGAATCATATTATCCCCCAAGTGACTGCCAAAATGCGTTTGTAAAGAACACAAATAAAACTGATATCATGAAATCTTCTGCCTGCTGCCGCCCGGACTTTTAGTAGCCATGCTGTTGCCAGTCACATGGCGCCCAATGTGAGGCGCGCAGCGAGTATCGCTCTCCTCCCCTCTGCCTCCCACGCCCCCCCCCGGCCGACTCACTGGTCTTAATCCCAGCCGGGCACACGGAGGCCCCTGCTTTAAATACGCACTAAGGGTGGAAGAGAGGGATTAAAAATGACAAGAGTGATTAGTGAGACTATTAGGAGGCCGCCCCCCACTGCTGCATCAACCCTTCTCCTGACTGTCCCTCCGTCCCCTCGTCTTAGGGGGACAATGATGCTCTCATCACTTTGTAATTTGTTCCTCCTTCGTTTTCAGGGATGAAGGGATGATAAAGGAGGCCGGACACAAGGAAACAGGAAAGGTCAAGTCCAATGTGAACGCGACAGAGAAACTTGAAGACAAAGGCAATTGCATAACAAAGGCCAGAAGAGATTTGTTGTGCCTCTCTCCTCCTCCAGCCTCCGTTCTTTCTTTGCCTCTCTGTTCTCCCTATCAAGTTTCTCATGTACTGACGGTTATGACTCAACAATATGTCCCACTGCATCCACCTCAACCACAACCTGGACTCCAGCTGACCAGGACTCCGACTGTAAATCACCGTTTTCTTCAGGTGCCAATCTGACCCTGACGGCGCCACCGCCTGTCCTCAGAATAGACCTGTGCTCTCGCAGAATCCTGGAAAATCCGTTTGTCATTCTTAAACCCTGACGTTGGGAGCCAACATGGCTGCGGCTGCAGAGGTTTCAGGATGACAGTAATCCTGCAGAACATCACGGCCTGGGGACGCATTAGAGAGGAACTCAGCGGTGAACAAGCAGCAACAGACTCAAACGGGCTGAGTAAACAGCGCCTGTGAGACCAGGTACGTCACGTACAGACGGAGCGGACCAGCTCCCCGACAGGACAGGGTGCCAGCTGCGTCCTCTGCCAGTGTCAGTGCGCTGGGTGGCCATGTTGCTTCGCTGACCTCTCTCCTCTCGGAGTGAGCGGCCCGTGGCCATTATAATCTGATTTGTAAGCCTTTGCACGGCTCTTATGTAACAGCAGGGTTGTGTCTGTAGCTGGGGAGATGTGCGCACACACACACACACACACGCTCCGTCAGTCCGCCATGTCCCGCTCGGTAAATGGGAGAGGAAGGGAGAGGAAGGGGGAGGACCAGCTGGCGTTGTGTGTGTGTGAGGGAAGCGTGCCAAGGGTTCGTGATGATGATGAGACAAAGATGGAGGATGACTGAAGGCACGAACGATGATGGCAGCTCCGTGTTACTCTGACTACTATCAGTGCATCTGTGGAAACACGTTTAGATTTTGCTCAAACAAACGAGGAACAGAATAATCTAATAAGAAATAGCACAGAGCAGGACACTGATCACATGAATCGTAGACTGAGACACTTTCCGTCTGTGTGGATGTCTAAGAGAAGAAATAATCCCTCACCCAGTGGAGGTATAATACGTCCGCATTGTGCTCAGAGAGCTCCGCCATTAAATAACACGGCTGCTGATAAAGTCTGCTCAGACCCCCCACGGCTCGGCCTGGAAACCACAGGAAGCTGCGAAACACTCAGTGTTCAATTCTCTCACATCTGATTCCTCCTCCCGTTGTTTTCTCACCACTCAGAGCTTTTCTGTCTTTTTAGTTCTCCTCGGTCTATTTCCGTCCGTTAACGACCCTCTGTCCGACCATCCTCCACGTCCACACTGTCTGTGCATGTGGACCTAATAGAAATTACACTTTTTGTCAATTGCAGACTGGTATCCATGGAGCCAAACACCAGGAAGTACTTTTCTCTGCTTGTGTGCCCCCAACACCGCAGGGAACGTTAAACTTTCTGGGTGTTTTTATCAGAATTGGCAGCCGACCCCTGATTTTAGATAATGATCTACATCCTTGTAACTTTAGCTAACTTTGGTTTGGATCACAATGCTTTAGAAAGCGGTTGAATTTGTGCTTCAGTAAAAGAAAGGTTTAATAGGAGAGTAGAAAATGTTATTGGGATATCCTGAAAACCAGTCGGCTTTCTCTTCAAGTGCTTGTTGAGTAGCTGAATTCCACCACATCTTTACAAACATGACCATCCAACACCGATCTCACACTGCAGCTGACACGTCACGTTACGGAACATGAATCAGCCGGAGGAGGGACGGGACACTCGACTCCTTCTGTCGTGGAACTGAAAGCATCTCAAGGTAATGATGATCGTTCATTATCATATTCAGTCTCTCGATTTCATTCATCACTCACAGACGAGAGAAGAACGCGACCCTGAAGCAATGTTTTTATAATTAATGACACTTCATCCTCTGTGACTCACCGTTCAATCACACACACACACACACACACACGTGCGTGTGAAGCTCAGACAGCACGCCAGCTTTCTCTACCTCTCGCTGCAATTTACATTTCAAATGTGAGCGAGTCTCTGAGATAATGATGGAGCTCTGAGCGCCGTTGAGGGCTCCTCTGTTTTTCCTGCTCGGAGCTGAGTTTCGATTCTTTCTGCAGTTCCTCGGTATCGGTGTGTTAACGTTAACCCAGCGAAGTTCTGTCAGCGTGGGCGTAATGACAGCATTGTCCTGGGTAATGAGCGGTGGACTCAGTATTGATAACGGCTATTAGAGCTCAGTTTCAGTGTGCACGAACCATAACCACATCCTCCGTCCTCCAGATTTTACCAGCCTCTGTTTGCATTCGCCCAATTGATTCTGAATCAAGTTCCTCTTTATATCGCCCGGTTCATTTAGAATCAAATGTAATTGGGTCCGTTCGCTCTCTGTGTTATTGCTGCACAAACGCTGCAACAGCCACACGTGCATGACACAGGGAGGGTCTCAGGGCTCAGGACACTGAACGCATCAGCCGTTTTAAAAACCGTCCGCTGTCCGGAGACAGAGGAGGCGCTGGCATGCGTTTCCTCCTCGCAGGGGAGGGGTCGGGGTGTGACCTTTTACCTAAACTGTTCACACTCACACAGGTTTTCACACAGGAATATATATATATATATACACACACACACACAGAACACTCACATATTCTGCTTCCTTTAAACTTCAAGCTAAAGAGAAAAAAGCAGCTGCACATTAAAAATCAATAAGATGGCAAAAACAAACTCCTTGGACATTCAATCAAAGCGCAGCGGTGCCGCCCCAAACAATGACAGTAATAACGCAGCGGCTGGCGTGACCCCGTTACAGGAGGAGATTGAAACGCCTGAGCAGACTAACGGTCTGTGTCTGATATCGACTGTTTCCATTCAGCTGCACGTTTGATTACACTTCCTGCTCCGTGAGCGAGGTCAGGCCAGACGGGGACAGACAGCACCAACGTAATGACACCCGGAGTATCGACGAACATCCCAGAGAGGAGAGACGCGTGCATGTGTTTTGTATTCCTAAACAAATCAGGTGCCATCTCACAGGCAGCACACAACTCAAATACTAGGAAAGTACTTTTTGGAACTTATAAGGATTCTGTTCAGCCTCGTACTCTGAATGCAAGTCAAGGCGACGGTGAGAGGCTCATTTACACAAAGCAGATGGAATTAATTAATTAACTATTTAACATTAATATCAGAGACATGCCGAGAAAATACTACTTGATAAAACAGCACAGAAGAGTCATAATACCCCATCATAGGGTCCATTTGGCAGTGTGGTCGGGCACATGTGGCACGTTCCACAGATTACTGCTGCAGCGCTCTCAATCTGACTCACACACACACTGATATAATGCAAAGTCACTGTACTCTGAATAATCGGAGTATAATCCCTGACAAGCCATTCAGTCTCGGTGGGGGATTCACTATGGGCGGCTGCGGCTGAGGTCACGTGATGTTGTGGTTGTCTTCTGTTTCACGCACGCCGTCCGTCCCAGAGATGAGAGCCTGTGTTTTAGCACAGCAGACCGGTACCGGTCCGTCGGTCATTTGGTACCGGGCAGAAAGAATAAATAACTTACATTACTTCCGTTTTATTTATTTCAGAATCTGAACGATGTTTTATTTTGAAAAATTACCCGATTCTCTTAGTTACATCCGTCTGGAGATCGCAAATGACGGCGGCCTTTAAAGTATGTTCAAGACAACAACTCTGCCAGTGTTCTGGATTAAAGTCATGGCTTAATACCCTGAGATTGCTCTGAACAGCACTGAAAACGCTGTTGCCATTTCCAACATCCTACCTGTGTTTTCTGCAGTGACGGCGACCAAAACAAAATTCCGAAGTAGACTGGACATACGCCACACACTTTGGGTGTCATTGTCTCCCATTACCCCCAGATGGGATCGCCTCGTTGCAGAGAAACAAGCTCAGGGCTCCCACTGATTCAGCGTTGTGGTGAGTTGTATTTTAATGCACTTTGTATTTGTGGTGTATCTTGATTGCTCTGAACAGCACTGAAAACGCTGTTGCCATTTCCAACATCCTACCTGTGTTTTCTGCAGTGACGGCGACCAAAACAAAATTCCGAAGTAGACTGGACATACGCCACACACTTTGGGTGTCATTGTCTCCCATTACCCCCAGATGGGACCGCCTCGTTGCAGAGAAACAAGCTCAGGGCTCCCACTGATTCAGCGTTGTGGTGAGTTGTATTTTAATGCACTTTGTATTTGTGCTGTATCTTATTTTGAAGGCATGTTTAAACATTACCATCGCGACCAGAAAGCGAGGACGTTACTCATGTTATGATGTTGGAGCGATGTTAAGAGGACGCTGTAGTAGCAAATAGGTAGAGTGGATTCACGTTTATTATTATGTTTAGAAAATACCACAGTTTACATGCAGGTGGTATTATACTATTTTGTTGTATTTATCTGCCACACCTCAAAGGCCGGTCCCTGAAAATATTGTCTGACATTAAACCGGTCCGTGGCATGGAAAAGGTTGGGGACCGCTGTTTTAGCAGACATGTAAACACAGTGTTCCTCCCCCCCCCCCCATCACCAAAGCTGCAGCTGCCTGCACTCTGCTTTTTTTTCCCAGCATCCTCCTCTTCTCTCCACTTAAACTGTATTACTTCCTCCCTCCTCTACTGTTGTTTGGACCGGAGGAGTCTCAGCGAGCGTCCTGCATCACTGCGTGATGCTATTTTAAGCTCGTAGAGTGGATCGATGGAAGACTGTTCTGCCTCTTTGGTCCAGACAGACTGACGAGCACACACCTTCACCATCACATTAGTCCCACGTGACCCCACCAAGGTTTCCACCGCAGTAACCTGGTTGTTGAGGGGAACCGACCATCTGCCTCCATCTGGTCCTGTCTTCAACATGTCTCTCTCTCTCTCTCAGCTCAGCCATCACAGGGTCGCCACCATTTTGTTTTTTGTGTGTTTTCCAGACTGTGTCCATCACGGTCTCACCCAGACATCACAATTCAACATTTAATAAAAAAAAAAACAAACAAACATGTTGGCCTGCTGGTTGTGCTATAGAAAATCAAGGAGCTCTAACATCAGTAAGATCGCCGAGCTTGATGGAGTAGGTGATTGTTTTCAGCGCTTCAGTTCATGCCCTTCAATCTTTAGACCCTTTCACGTTAATGCGCTACCCAGCAGACTGAAGGTCTCACGGGCAGTAAAAACATCCATACGTGTAAATAATGGTGAATTGCTCTTGGTTATAACCCCAGGCCTGAATCTATACGCAGAACCAATAACCTGCCGGGTTATAGATCTGGAGGAGGAGGCGTCCTCGCTGCAGCTGGTCAGTCTGTGTGATGGAGTCAGGATCATCAATGATCCATCAAACCTGATCCTATAAATGGGCGTTTTATATGGTATATGGTATTTTTTGAAAAAGGAAACCAAATGGCCCCGCCCTGTTTTCTCTGCATTCATTTGTAAACGCTCCGCACAGGTTGAGAGCCAGAGACTGTCAGCCCTGCAGTGGCTGCTGCCCAGAATATAGAATCTACCAGTACTGAATAAAACATCAACCCCAGGCTGAATACTGATGCTGAGGGAGGACGGAGGATGAGAAGGAAGGGTGTGGAAGAGAGGAGGAAGAAAACGACAGATCACCAACGGCTTTCCTCTTTAAACCGAAACAAGCCGAGCACTGCTCATTCACTGTTTTATGTTTTCTGAATGATGGCGTTGCATGAGCTGACCTCACCAGCGGACACAGCCTCTAACCAGTGGACGAGCTAAGAATAGCTCAGGCCGTGTCCCTCTCTCTCTCTCGTTCATTAGCCTCCAGAGAACTGAGAGCTGTGCAGCCCACCCTCTGGACACTGCGAGTGCACTGCTGTCAGAAAAGATGCACGTTTTAAGTTCCTCCTCTTTCTGTTCAGTGGTTAGAGACATACAGTACGTCAGACGTGTCCCTGTCTCGTTTGTGGCCACACCTCAGATCTGGAGAAGTCATGTTTCCATCTCGTTTACATCCGGCTCAAGACAGAAACCCTGTCAGGGGAATGACTGATATTTGTATGAGATAAAGCCAGAGACAGAAAACTGCCAATGCTACTTTAATATATAGTAAAGAACAAGTCAGAGAACCAGTGAACGATTTCCCTGTCTGGAACCTGAGGGCAGGAGCAGCCGTCAGTGCCCAGCTTCAAACACCTGGGAGATTTTCTCTGTTTGCACTTGTCATCAGAGCGGAATTAAATATGTGTGTGTGTCCAGACCCAGCAGAGGACAGGGGGAGCAGCTGAGACGTTTCTGAATCAAAGACACTGCTGTGTCGAGCACTACCTTCTGTTCAGGAGACGCGAGGGGCGGAAATAAACCCAGATAAAAGGATGGGAGGAACTGTCCCTCTGGACTCCATCCAGGCACCATCAGTTTTTGCTGCATTGCCAGTCCGATACTGGGATCAGGGGACAAGGACATCAAGCTGTGAGGGGACAACTTGGATAGTGGTTTTGTCTCATGAAGGGAGACGTGAAGAGACGAGAGGTCTAGAGATGATGAAGAGAATATCAGAAGGTCAGGATGAAGTGAAATTATTCATGTTTTGATTAGTTTATATTATTCTTATTTTAATTAAAGAAAACTAAGCATTTGAAAATGTGCTCCTCTGGTCAGGGACATTTTGGGGTATCCTCCACATTCCCCTGAGACGATGATCAAATGATAACTAAGACACACCTACAATGATTAATAATTCAAAAAAAGACTTCAAATTAATATCAGCTGCCCTCTCCTCCTGCTCCTCTCTGGGTTCCTCCCCTACTCCACCGCTCCATGTACCTGCTCACGGCTTCTGTCTCCTCCTCCTCCCCCCTTATCTTCTCTTATCGAGCTTTCCTTGCTCCGCTCTTTTCTTTTTTCCTGTCCCTCCCGCCCATCTGTTATCTCCCAGCTGGATCGGCTCTTTGCTGCACTGCAGTGGGCCGAGGATCTGGGCTGAATGAGTCACCCACTCACAATCTGCTGCCCCGGAGCCCCTCAGGCGTCAGCCACGTCCCGAAGACCCCACTGCCGGCCGCGGGCAGCACGGATCTGCACTGATGCCTGCTCACATGCACGCTTGCACACGGCGTGCCCGTTTTCAGGAGGAAGAAACGCCTGCATGTGCACACATGCACAAGTAAAGAATTAAACTTAAATGGAGCAAGAAGTAAAATGCTGCGTACATTTAAACTCTAACCTGGAATGAGACGGGTTGCCGTTGACTAATCAAAATGCTGCATACCTCACAGTGGATTACTCGGAGTACACAGGGATACTACATGCACAGCTGATATTAGTATTCAGCACACACACACAGGGAAACCTCATGGAGAACCAGGGCTGACTACAAAATCAAGGATTACTGCTCCACTGTAAGAAATACGCTCTTCACAATTCTACAGCAACAACAGCAGTAACAGGACAACAACAGTAGTAATAGTACCCACACACTGCAGTATTGTGACAGTGTCTGTTTACAGTCACAGTCACAGAGCACAAAGGACACGAAGCTTCATGCTGCTCGTACACGTTTCCTAAAAACTGACGACACATGTTTTTCCAGCTTTTCTCCGTGACGCGTGGAATCAGCAGGTACTCTGGTGCTTTCACAGGTCGGGTTCAGTTTGTGCCGTTAGACAAATACTAATCACAGAGAGGAATAGAATGATGAAACCGGTATTTCAGTTTAGGAACTAACTGACTTCTAATGCAGATTTTGTCAGCGTCAGATTCTCTGTCTTGTGTTTTGATCATTTGACTGGCTTCAGCACTAAATGTGTGCTTGCTCTCAGATATTACTTTGCCCTCTATTCTGAGCTCTATTTCTGTCACTGCTTCACTGTCATTTATTTTTGTGCAATTCATCTTTAGGATTCATCCTGGTTTAAGGTTGACAATTGAAAAGGCCCCGCCCTGATGGCTGTGTTAGGAGTATGGCCCTCTCTCTCTCAGAGAAGTATAGCTTGAATAAAACATAAATAATATGAATCCTTGTGATAATAGCTCAGTTAAAACACTGAACACAGCCCTTACAACTACATTTAACGCATAATACACAAACGTATTGATTGCTGAGCCCCGGGTTTCCTCAGTATCTGAAGCAGGATGTAGGAACATTAAATCTACAAGCAGATAAAAATCTCTTTTTAAAGATGGAATCCACTGCGGCAACATTTAAACCTGTCACAGAAGAATGCCATGAAGTGGTTTATGCATTTATACGAGCACATAGCCTCCTTCTGTCATTTTATCTGGAAGCTGCAGCTCCAACTCCCCAAAGACGCCTCTCCTGTCTCTATCTTGCTCTGCCACCCGTTCTCCTGCCGTCTTCATCTGCTCTGTCTCTGCCGCAGCTCCCAGTAAATGAACGCACTGGTGTCTCCCTGCTGCTGCCAGAACATTCTGACTCCACTCAGATCAAACATTCTGCTGCTGACGATCAGAAGAAAAACAAGAAGCTGGTGAGCGCTCATTCTGAAGCCCCAAATAAAAATCCTCAGTACATTGACAAGCTCTCATCCCTGCCCCCACCCCCCCATGGGCATCCTGTCAGAAGCATCCGCTCAGACTGTGACTCATTTGACTCAGAGGTGAAGTTGACTTGTGACGTCACCTTCAAGGATTTTAAATATAGATTTGTTGGAGATGATGAGATGTTACATCTCTTTATCATAAGCTCCATGGTGAGATGGGCAAGGGATTTCTGGGCTAATAATAATAATAATATATAATAATAATAATATAAACAAATACATCTAAAAAATAAAAATAAAAAAGCTATTAGCAGAGGTTTTACCCTTCATGCCTCATGCTTTATCCCTTCTTTTTAAAATGGCAACCGTTATTAATGCACCACTCTGAGCGCCGGTGTCCTTGGACAAGAGAGAGAGAGAGAGAGAGAGAGAGAGAGAGAGAGAGAGAGATGTCTTCTGTCAGGGAAAAGTGTGGTTGTGTGAAATAAATTCCTGTGATGTATGTGAGGTGAAACTGAGTGTGTGTGTGTGTGTGTGCGCGCGAGAATCTCATAAAATTCCATTTGGCATTCTGTCGTTTATGAGCCATTCCTCCATAAAGTCTTTGATTGAAGAAATGCTGCAAGCCTCTGTGCACCCGGCGAGGATTTTCCATCTCACACTTGACTTCAGATTAAGCTGCACGGCCAATTAGCAACTAGTGACACAGAGGCCCATCTGCTCCATCCACACATAAACCAGTTTATCCAAACCACATATCCTCCCTGATTCCAGGCACATGTTCTGCTATCAGAGGTATGATTATATAATAACAGCATTTATCATGCAACAGAATAAATGCACCAACATTCAGTTGGAATTTGCTAAACTAAAGCAACATTTTCAACTCATCAAAAACACCTACGAACATCTAGCTCCTCTGCTGGCAACGAAAAGCTTAAAAAAACAGTGCAAGCTGTTAAATATCTATCAATATTTGTTTTCCAACAAACAATTAATTACACAGACACTGCCGGACCAATCTGATTCCGTGCACTAGTTGTTGGTGCATCATCACTCTGATGTCTGTCTGTAACCTGAGACGCTTGATGAGTAACACCAGTGGAAACCCTCTCACTGCGAGCTTCACGTCCTTAAAAAAAACATGATTTCTGTCAATCTGCGACGTGATTGATTTAATCATTAGTGCAGCTGTGACTCCCCCTCCCTCCCCTGCTCAGTCGTGACTGACAGAGCCAGCTTCGGACTTCTTCCGCCACCATCATCACAGATCCTCAAATCACGATCCAACTCGTATTAATCCCTGGTTCCAGCACTTTAATCTCCTGAACTGTCCTTGTGTGTTGTGGAGGGGTTCTTCTTCCCACAGTATAGTGTGAAAATGTGTGTGTGTGTGTGTGTGTGTGTATGCAAGTAGCCAGATTGTACCTATATATGAGTCTGGGCCTGGATTACAAAGCTGTGGCAGAGGGATTGGGGGGAGCCTTCTGCCACTGGGAGTCTGGGGAGGAAGACGTGGTGTATGTGTGTGGGAGTTGGGGAGGTTAATGTTAACGTTGAGGAACAGACAGCAGGAGACCACAGAGACAGCAGAGACAGATCTCTGAGCCTAGAGCCGACTTAATGGCACTGGGAATAAAACTGACTAATGGTGACAGGAGTATGTGTAAGAATTCTACAAACCCAGCCACACTTCCACCACAGTGAGAGATGTGCATAATTACAGATGCACCTCTCTTTTTCACACTTATTTGCAGCAGCAGATGAACATCTGCAGGAGGACAGAGGCTGCTGTCATCTTCCAGTTTAAACATGAGGAGTGTTAACGATGACGGTGGAGGGAGTCTTTTTTAAATTGACCTCTTTATATTCAATGTCTCAAATGTTAACATAGCATCAACATACCATCGGGTTGACTCCATCACTCCCACATTTGAGGCCAGAAGGTGCTATAGAGCCTTGATCTCAGTTATTCTGGTCGAGCAGGTTCAGCCACTGACCTTCAGCAGACGGGACATTATTATTGCTACAGCTAAGTCAGTACTCTCTCCAATCTCTGTCAATTACATTGAACTGGAGTAAAGGAAGGTGGGGGACGTATAAGAGCACGTGTGTGTGAGTCAGCCATGGCTCTTGACGTGCTGCTGTGTGAGTCTTGAGGCCGATTGTCCTCGTCCCTGTGACTCACCCCTAGAAACCATCAACCTCTCTCAGCCAACACCGGAAATAAAAGCCCCTCAGAGGCCTGGAGTTAACGGTGAGCAGCAGGGACAGTTCTCACTTTAACCACGAGTGTCCTGTGGAAAACGGGGGATCTGTGGCCCTTGCTGCGACTGGCTCCAAAGTAAAAGAGGGTAACATGTCTGATATTTGGGGAATAACAGAACGACCACACTGAGATTGGTGGGATGAGACTGGAGCTGCAGCCAAATTAAGATGGAGCAGAAAACATTCATGACCACTGGTTTCACAGGAGAGAGTCAGCAGATGACTCAGCTTCAGAGGTGGGACATGTTTGAATTGTGCGTTTAGAGGGCGCTGGGGTCATGGCGTGTCTCTGCTGCTCCAGGAACGGATTTCCGCCGAGGCGAACTTAACGATTGCATAACACGGTGCGCGGTTGAGCCCCTACCGCGACCGGTAAAACAGAGGCACTCGTCTGAAACGTGTTTTGGTGCAGCTCGGATGCCATTGCTCTGCGGGGAATGTCATCTGAAGGGTACTGACTGTCCCCGGCATCCCCACCAACACCGAGCCATCTACATCCCCCCGCCCCCAACAGACACGACATCGATTATGCACCAAATAACCACGAGAAGGTCGACACGCAGGCTGTAGAGGACGAGAGTAATACATGACTACATTGGTGCATTGCTGCAGCACGAGCGAAGCTCTTCACAACGGAGCAGGGCTGGGGGGGGGGCAGCTGCAGCAATCACACCCCCTCCTCTAAATCACCCCATACTGGAGACATGCAATGAGCCAGACCGCCCCCTCCTCTTCCTTACCTGAGTGGCTTTGTGGAATTGCTTCTTCAGCCCCGCTACAGACATGGTGGAGGTGGTGGAGAGACGGCGGCTCTAGCGGTGAGACAGAGGTGAATCAAATTGCAGGAGTGCAGAGAGGGGGCTCTTGGTGCTAACGGTTGGTGTCGATGCTCCTGCAGCAGATCTGAGCGGAGCTCGGTGAGGGATCTCCTGGGAGGGAGGGGCTGACCAAAGCCCACTCCGCTGATTGGACGTCCAACCCCCACACGGCTAAATCGGCGCTGACGTCAGAGCCAGCTCGTTTTAAAGCGGCCGCCGCCTCCTCTCCTCCCTGCTGCTCCTCCAGAGGACAGAGGAGATTCTGGGCCTGCTCCTCCAGTGGACGGACGGGGCTGGAAGTGGAGGGGACATGTTCCATCCAAGACTCCAAGAGAGAACTAAAGTAACTGAAGAGCGTTAATATGTAGATCTGCGCAAGTGAGAGAGGAAGATAAACTGAACGAAAGACAGACAGACAGATAAATAAAGACAAGAAGGAAGAAAGAGAGGGACAGAATAAGGACAAACATAAAGGAAGAAAAGAGAAACGCCATGGAGTCATAAAGTTTCTCACACCAGCACCCTGGACAGCGCCCATCCACCTGAAGACAAGTCCCACCGTGAACAGCTGATGTTTATCTTACATAACGTTTACTGTTTTGTTTATTTGATGTGTTGCTTTATACTCTAACAATTAACTTTCCAGAGCAATGATTTTATTTCATTATCACTGTTGTCTGTTTGTATCAAACGAAAACAACCCTTCCATTGGACATTTGCTCTTTTACTGAGGGTAAAACCGCGTAAAACAAACAAACACATGTAAAGTGAATGCGCAGCTCCACGTTTCTTCTAAAGATGATTGAGACCACATGAAGGTGGAGGACCAGAGGAGCTGAGGAGTCACCTGCTCAGCCCCCGACGCCAGATGGCTGGTCAATTGTTGGTGGATGATTTGGGCCGAGAGCCAGAGACGCATCATGGCCTCCACCACACACACACCTGACTCCTATAACGTCCAGTTGGAGTTCTTCGTTCCTCCTCTCATTACATTCACCTCCACGCATGATGACATGCAAACACAGAGTGTGTTCATGATAATCAACCACTGTCATTAACATATGCCCACAGACTGTGTCAACAATGTTAGTGTGTGTTCACCTATAGAATATAGAAAGCTGTGCGTGTTCAGAGCACACTGAAGTGAGGGAGGCACGAGGCGTGTTCAGAGATAACCGCACCTCGCTAATAATGACATGGTCATACAGAGAGGACATGTCTTAGTTCTTGTCATCACTGCCTCTGTGGCTGATTTATGCGATCACGTTTACCTCAATGTTTGTTCTCACGAAGCTCCAGGCTCTCACAGTGTAATCATCTGTGATAGTGGTGGCGCCATCCTCTGGTGAATGACTGAACATGCAGCCAGGGAAGGAATGGGAAAATAAACACAGAATTATCCATCGTGGATCGATCTTTAAAAATAAATAATAATATAATAAAAAAGACAAACACATGTTATTTTCAGAGAAACATCAGAAACCAAACCTGAACAGGTGCCACTGACGTCATCCCATCGCCACGCCCACACAGCTGACGTCATTCTGGACAGAACAGAGCATCTTTAAGTTAAACTTAAAAACTACATTTCATGTAATGCAGAGAGAATATCTGATTGTATTATATTTATTATGTCTGTGTCCACGTCTGAGCGATGATAAATCAGCTGATGTTTTGCTGCCATCTAGTGGTGACACGTGATGGAGCACTGGAGATGAACAGTCCGCCACAGTGAGCCACACAGGCATCCACCCAGGGCTTCATCGGATTCACGTTGGAAGCCCATCGCATTCAAACATTCACTGTGTCAGAGCGGGAGTGAGTGATACATCAAGTCGGCCCACACTGACCTGAGAGCAGTTTGCTTTCCTGTTGGCCTCGGTGAGCAGCTCTGATGAAGTGCTCCTTCCCATGGCTCAGCGGGCCGCATGTGCACGTGTGGCCCAAGGTGAGCGTCCATTTGTCTCGAGTCAGGAGACGATAAATCTCAGCTGCTCCCTTGGACAGATGGAGGCTGAACTCCGGTGAAAGATGAGATTGTTGCTATTAACTTTATTGCACTGTCCTCTGGTCTCATCCTGGCCGTTAGAGAAGAGGTGGGGGTAGTTTCTGTTTCACACATCAGCTGCACGTTCGTGTACGATGTTCACTCATCTTAGAGCCTGAGAAAAGAGGGTCTTATTTCTAACCACCCTCACCATCCTGGGTGATTCTGGTCTCTGGGCTCGTGTCACCCTCGCCCACATGGCCTTGTCAGGCCTCGGCTTGTGTCCACGTTAGGCAGACACACCCACACTTCCTTTCTCTTGACAGGCTGCCACCTTGAAGCAGTCTCTGTGACACACTGCTGGCCCGTGATGGTCGGCTGGTTGTTGGTCCAGAGAGACGTACTTCTGAGCCTCTCTGTGTAATCCTGAAGCTTTCTTATTTATGTGCGGTGCTGAAGATCTGAGTCCAAACATTTCTCATCAATATTTAACATCTGTCAGCCTGAGTTTCCATCCAGTTTTTCGGGGATCCATCAATCACTGAAATTAAAAAACAAGCAGAAAAACATTATTTGTGAAAGCAAATGATCCTGAGACATTTGATTGCCCGTCTCTTCACAAACTGTCACACAGCTGGGTCATGTTGCCTTGATTCTTAGTGGACCCTGAACATGACACCATGAGTCTGGTCTGAGGGTCTGACAGCAGTTTGATTGATTGATTATTTGACCTTTTTGACCCCTGTTGTATCAGGAGGACTGCAGCTCCTCCTCCTCCCCTCTCCTCTTCAGGATGCCTCCTGCGCACGTTTGGAGAAGAAGGGCTTAAACCCCAAACCTCGGGATCCTTAATTATCTTGATGAATTGTTTAGTTTAACATTAACCCTTTGTTTACCACAGATGTGAACGCTCTTCAGCACCTGCTCCACTCTCACCGTCTCATGTGATTCACATTCCCCTGCTCATTCTCACCTTGGAACCAAAAATCCACAAGAAAAGGGTTTTATTTTGTTAATGTTAATCCCTTAAACATTGGAAAATGATTCTGTTCATCATTAATACAGCCCAGCCTAGCATGTGTGTGGGTGTGGCAGCAGACCGGGGGTCATTTGTCACCCATATGCCAGTCAGGTCGCCGGAGACGAGCCACAGACACACACCAGGCCGCGGTCATGTGTTTGTGTGTGTTTCGCAAGGCCTGACAATCCCCACGCCATCCCGCTCCACTCAAACATGCTAATGTACCTGTGCTCTGCTCTAATTGGTCCCAGTGATGCTCGCCCCGCTCCACCTGTGTTCATGGGAAGCCTCCAGTCAGTCCTGCAGTCAGGCCCCCGCCACTGCGTGCGAGCGTGAGGTGCTAATATTATGCAAACAAACACTTCTTTGTTGTTTGGCACTTCTTGCACCGACCCGCCACTGTGGAAGAGAGGGAGAAAGTAAGTAAAGGAGAAAGGGATGAGTGTGTGTGTGTTCTTGAATTCATTAGTGTGATTACCTGAGGTGTGCTACTTTACAGGGGGTAATCTGCCAGCCCGCTCCGCACCCTCCAAACTTCAGCCAGTCCGCTAATGAGCGCTTGGAAAAGTTAGTCAAGGTGGAGAGGTGCTTTGAGGCGCTATCCACCACAGACGGAGGGGTTATTATAAATGCTGGAGCAGAAAACAAAGCACGGCTGCCTGTTTTAGAGCCGATAGGACCGATGAACACTGATACTGATGGCCGTTTGTGCTCACCATGAGCACGCCTGACACAATGGCACTCTGGGTAATGGACCAGCTGATGATCTCTGAACCTCAGAGGACAAGAAACACCCTGTATGGAGCTTGGTGTAACAGAGAACAACACTGCATCCAGCAATGACACTTATCCAAGTTATTAAGAGACACATTCTCTGCTCCATTTGAAACCAACATCCCAGATTAGTCATCAGAACACTAGAGGGTTCAGGTGGCCACATTTCCAGAGTCCCTTCTCTCTGAGGTCGAGCGCGGCAGCTTCCCTCCTACGCTGTGAGACGAGGTGGATTAGAGACCAGATCAACCCCTCTCTCTCATTCCCCTGTCCTCTCTCTCTTTCTTTCTTCTCAGGAGCTCAGGCCATGGCTTTAGTGGGAGACAGCTGCCATGAGCAAGGCTTACGACAGTCCACGGGGACGGGGAGATCGAGAAGTGTAAGTGCCAGAGAAGAAAGCGAGTGCAGGGAGAGTGCGGCCACATCGGAGGAGACGGAGAGGGAGAAGACGTGGAGGATAACGTTTGTCTGGACTGGACAGACAGACGTTTCTCTGTCTGGCAGAGGGGTCCTGCCGCCTCAGACTGCTTCATTTTGCCTGTGAAGTGGAGAAGTTTCAGATGGATCCTGAAACTTTCCCCCTTCCTCTTGCTCCGTGCCTCTGCTTTATCACAAAGCATCAAAACATAGCTGGAGTCCCCCGAGTGGCTGGCCTTTTTATCTGCTCCCCAGCTTCCCACGGCAGGCCGCATCCACCCGTAATCTGCTGCTGTTTCATGTCTGTGGTGCCGCGGAAGAGGATAAGGGACTTGTTCAAGTGGAGATCAATGAGGTGGTATCCAAAGCATATGTGCACCAGGAGAAGGAGATTCCCTTTTACTGTCTTTAATTTGTTATTTTCCCATTAAATCCCCATTTCAATTTCCTAAGACGAGTTGTCCCCACTGTGAAAAGCTTCTACCTTTTGTTCCTGAACCGGCTCTCTGCGGATCAGGCTGTAAACATGCTGCATTATACATGTGTCAAAAACACATTTGGCTGTGCGTCACGAGCACCTTGTTTTTTTAAGACAGTGCCAAGTGTCTTTGTGTGAGAAATCAAAGCAGAGTTGAGAACTGGCAGCGATAGCCAGGGAGTGAAACTGTGTCAGGGAAATAAGGGAAGCCACCAGAGGCTGTTCTGAGGGATCTGCGAGGACTAATTGTGCATCAGTTGGAGGCTGAGGAAACTCTCGGTTATTGCTTTGAGTGTTCTTTTTACTGGGTGACCAGTCATCCCACCCAAGTGGCTCGCGTGCACACACACAGCAGACCAAAAGGGAGCGGAAAAGCCTTGGGACACACAAAACAGAAACATCATCGATTGACCCTGGAGTCAACCCGTGACCCTGACCTCGTCCTTTCCCTCCAGAAACACTCTCCTATAGCACTCCGAGGGAAGGAAAGAAGAGAAGACAGGAAAGTTGGATTTAAAGAACAAGACAGAGGAAATAAAATGACACTGAGTGTTGGAATGAATAAGAGAGGAAGGGAGGAAAACTTTGAATTTGGAACTGCTGATCAAAGTCATTCCCACAGGAAAGCTTGTTTAATGAGAGCTGAGCTGGAGAAAGGAGGATGGAAGACAAGGAGAGAGAGAGAGAAAGAGACGAGGAAAAAAAAGGGGCAAGGCACGCCATTCCTGCACAGACAGAGAAGAACTAGATGAATCATACACAGCACCTACTGCACCGTGTGTGTATGTGTGTGTGTTGGAGGGAGGATGTTTGAAGGGTGTTTTCAAGATTGTTTTAACGTCTTCACTGAGGGAGCGTCAAAGGCAAGGCCAGGTTAATTAAACCCAGGGGAGAACCAGCTGAGGGGGCCCGCATTTGAATATGTCATAGAAATAGCACGAGTGTGTCAGCCAGGGCCGGATGGCGCAGCTCGGCGAGGAAACATGTTGACTATGCATTACACACTTAAAGGAGGAGAGGGAGGAACACAGACAGGGGGGGTGGGGGGGGGGGGGTACCCGCTGTGCCACCGGATTTCTCTGAGTTATTAATGTTTGTCATTAGACACATTATGCTGCAGGACAGTGACTGGGGGAAAAAAATGCTGAAATTTATATGGGACAAATATTGACAATAGCCGGCTCCTGGGTATTGGAGAAGTAGAAAAGATGCAAACTATGTTAATGAATGGTAATTAACCACCAGGGTTCGTCTCTCCTGGATCCCGGCTAAATTGGTCCCCGAGTTGCAGCGAGAGACAGTCCTGGCCTAATCCTTTATTATAAAAAGATAAAGGAAAACGACATCATTAGCATATATTTGAGGAGGGAGGGGGGATTAGAAAGTGGAATTATTTCTTTTTAATTCCTGAATGGAGGATTCTTCACACCATAGTTAATTATACATAATAAAAAAAGAAAGGGGGAAAGTGGTAAAGAGGAAAACAAAAGCTAGAAGAGGTAAAGAACGGAGTAAAAAAAAAAACAAAACAGGGATGATACGGAGGGAGGAGTGGGAGGTCTCTGGTGTAGGAAGCCGACTCAAGGACAGAGGAGACCAGGATGGTGGTTTAATATTCAAAATGAATAATAAGAGAGGGAGGAAGAAGGAAACAGATAAAAGGCGTCGGAGGTAGATATGTCAAGGATGGAACGGCTGCTCTCACGCGGCCCTGTGCTGCGCGTGTGCTCATGTGCACCCGTGTTAATGATGTCAACAGCAGGGGTCACTTGTTTCAGACAGGAACCACGCCAACAGTCAGCTGTCAATCATCACAGAGGTGCAGGAACCCTGCTGTCTGCCAGAGATCCTCAGTCCTCAGACCTGACTGACAGTCCTTTGAACCGCAGGAACCAAACACACGAGAGCGTTTAGACCCTGAGATTAACTGAGAGAGCACAGAAAATAAGGAACGCAGTTTAATTTTATCTTTGTCCAAAATGATGATCCACAATAACATTATCAGAGCAAATACTGATTAGAAGTGGAATATTAGAGCCACTTAAAGGAAAAATAATATCACAGATTTATGGAATTAAAAATGAATTATAAAAACTAGTTTTAATTAATTTCAGGGCATAAAAGAACTCTGTCTATTCTGAGGAGAGAATCACAGAGAAATGCCTCTTTTATGGAAAAGTAATGTTTGATAGTGGTCACCTTTGTGGTTATCTACGTAATTTATTTCCATCTTGTTTTCCTTAAAATTAACAATTTATTAATGTGATATTGTTACTTCTTTCCCTTTTTTTCCCCACAGAGCGACAATTGTTTCTCTTGATATCATCTTTGTCCTCAAATGTTTTTTCCCCTTTAAGTGGCCGTAACACTTCATCACAGAAAAGATAACAGTTTACACAGTTTCAAGTGTCTCAAGCAGAGTTAATTAGCATCAGAAATAAAGAGAGAGGTCTGATAAACGGATGGAATCTCTCACAGTGAACACTGTGCTGCACTTGACTTCCTCAGAGTGTTGACTTGGCGTTGCCAGGTCAAGTCCCTGCACCCCGAGGTCCTCGAGTTGCCAAATAAATTAGGGGAAGAGGTAAAAAAAAAAAAAAAAAGTCTCACTTAAACATTAGAGTAAGCATTTGCCTTATCACCCCAGGTCTGTGCTGAGAGTGGGGGAGAGTGGCTGCTCCGTAAATTAGCTCGGTGCTAAAGGGCCGTGTCTGATAGACGTAGCGCATCGAGGGCTAACACAGATGTCGAGGGCTCATTTACAAAAGCCGCGCTGCTGTGTTGCGCCGGTGGCCCAGAGTGAGTCGACAGCGCTTTTCTCACAAATATTGGTTCTGCTGCCCCGGCTCAGCTTGGCTCAGCCCACCTCCCACTGAGCAGGAACCAGTGAGGGAGAGAAGAAGGGAGGGCAGAAAAAGAAGAGGATGACAGTTTTCCCAGCCTCAGCCCAGGGAGTCAGGCTTTTTCGCTGACTGGTGTTGAGAGCGTGGCCAGCTCTTCTGTCAGCACTTTCCTCTCCTTCATCTTCACACGCACAGCCTCCATTAGCTGGCCGGCAGAGGGGATCTGCAGGGGAGGGGAAGGGTAGGAAAGGGGCGTGGGGGCGGTGGTAAAAAAGGGTAAGATGAGGAAGAGACAAATACAGCACTATTAAAAAAAAAGGGTCAGATGTTTGACACCTGGCGGCTTCTCAGAAAGCTTATGTGTTGTTTTGTGAAAGAAGAGAAGCTCGGATGGGGCCCGAGGACTCGGGAAACTTTTGAGGGACCATTCATGTTGAGTGCTTTGACAACGCAATTCACAAATCAGGCTGCGCAGCGTTAGCTCTAACACTTTACCCTGACCTGTTTTAAGTTTGTCTCCATTTTCTAGCTTCTCCTAAGAGTAATTCCTATCGTAAAAGATTTGTTCTAAACCTGCTGTGAATTCAAAAGAAGCTTGATTTTGCCACATAGAACAAGCATCTAATGTAATCTTATTATAATCTATGAAACAGGACACCACAAGACATTGTGTTGTTTTGTTGGGGTTGAATCCTCAGGAGTTTCAGTTTGTCACAGATATAAAACACAGAACCAGGAGTATGTTACTGAGCTGTATCTGAGCAGGTACGTGGATGAGAACCGATCACTGAACACTTAATCAAACCCAGATGAAACACGTTGTGCATGAGGATACTTTTTTAAAATATGTTTTCTTAATTGTTGTGCAAATGCTGCAGAGGTGAGGATAAAGAGGTGGGTGGGTCTATCTTCAGACTTCAGTGTAATTTAGTTTTTCCTCCTGAACAACACAAGGATTTTACGGTCATTAGGACGCCTGATCAAAGGGAGGCCTCCTCACGATATCACCCATAAATATTCACTTCAAGTCATGTGCCTTTTAGGAGAGCATTACTCCGCTGAGCGAGGGAAACAAATTAATTCCCTGAGCAATTGTCCCAGAGCACATGGCCTGAGATGAGGAGTGGACAGGGCCAAAATGAAGACAACAATCTCATAAACTTTACTGTACAACCTCTCCAGGAGGGGGGGGACACAAAATCACAACACATATTGGAATCAGCTCTGGGGCTGACTTCTCTTAAGGACATAGAAAAGCACTGTGATAACATCTGAAACCATCTACTTATCAGAGCCTCTGAAGCTCACGTGCACATATGGAAACAGGCACAGGCCTCCCCCGCCGACACCTCTCCCTGCTTCATTAAAGGTAACAGGAGATGGGAACACAAGGTCCTGTGTGCTGGGAAGTGAGTGTTAAAGTGTGTGTGTGTGTGTGTTGTACAGTGGGGAGTCAGTTCCAGCAGCATTGGATGCATCAAACACATGGCTCTATTCCACAGAGAACCACTCCACTGGAGCAACTGCTGAGATATCTCCCTCTGCTGCGGCCCTTCAGGGAAAACCCACTTTCTGTCTGTCTCTCTCTCACTCACTCACTCACACACACACACCTTCCTGATCAGCTAATTGCACTTAGAGCCACTAACTATGCAAACAAGCACCACTAAAATAGAGACACGGCCACAGCACCAGGCTCTATGGGACAGGGAAGAGAGAGACTGGATCATTAAAAGTACAAATATGGGATTATGGGTAAACAACACTAGCAGGTAAACATGGTCTAGATAAGACCAGACTTCAGTCAAAAACATGATGAAACTTTCGTTACTTGCTGTGGCAGCTGGCCACTTGATGTTAAACCTGTGTCAGAGAGAGAGACAGTTGGTGTTAGTGTCCAACCAGAGTCAAACTGGTGTATACTGCAGTTCATGTCTAAACACCTAGATTCCATCTTTAGACATCTTGTGATGCAGCTGCTCAGAAGCAGATCCCTGCACGATGCCATCCCTCCCTTTCATCTAACGGTCACGTTTGCTGGGGACCAACACCCTGCAGGGCGGTTGGAGGAAATCTGCGATGCAGCTGCTCTACCTGATCCCCTGGGCGGCTCAAGGCGACGTTAGGAACCGGCAGTAATGTTATGCTACAGTTGATTTAGTCAGGCCCCTGTCCCCTTTGGCGGACCTCGCCAGTGCCGACGCTGAGCAACACTACCACTGTTTTTGCAAGAGGTCCTGTCCCCTTTGGCAACAGTGAAGCTGCTACTATAGCATTAAGCCGCGCTAACTCACATCCATTACTATTCAACAGGCCCGCAGAGCAGACCTTTTGTCAAGGTGTGATTTCATGAACATGTTTCAGAAGTAAACTGACGAGTAAAGCCACTGCCACTGTGTATATACCCTGTGTATATACGTGTGTGTGTGTGTGTGTGTGAAGACAAGGACTGGGGCTGCAAGCAAAATGTGTTTTTATGAGCCAATTAAATGACATTGCTATTCTGCAGCCTGGGGCACTCCTCAAGGCGAGGAGCAGCTCAAAGTTGCAGCACTTCAGCGACCATTGTCTGGTAGTGGCGTTACACACTTCACGCTTTATTTATTTTTTTTTAAAGATCGATCATTCTGGCTCTTTTGTCTTCTCCCTTGGAACGAGTTAGCGCCTGGGCCCAGATTGTGTCAGATGGTCGGATGGCTAAATGAGTACGAATGAGAAAGGAATCATTCTGGCTCTTTTGTCTTCTCCCTTGGAACGAGTTAGCGCCCGGGCCCAGATTGTGTCAGATGGTCGGATGGCTAAATGAGTACGAATGAGAAGGGAAGGGGGGAAGAGGGGGGGGGGGGAATTCAGAGATATAAGGATGTACATCATCCAAATTTCTGCATGTGCTCATGTTGCCACATTATTAACTGAAACAGCCAGATTCAGTCGATTTGTTCTGCTGCAGAAGAGACGTTTCTGTCCTTTTCAGGTCCAACAGGAGTGTGTCCCTTTATACAAGTGACATCATCACAATGTTTTTAAGCTGTTGATTTCCTAACAGCAGTAAAAAGAAATCCAGGTGTCACATTAGCACTCGTGACTCAAGTGTTTTCAAAGTGCTGATAGACCGGCTGTGATGAATCTGTGTCCCTGGCTGCTGAGCCGTCTTTAATCTAGGCCACTGTTCAAGGTGAGGGAGAAGTACTTACAGCAGCTTTATCACAGAGGGGAAAACAGCGCTTTGATCTTTGATCCGCTCACTTTTGTTTGAAAATCAAATTTACGATACAGGGGAATAACAACAACAACAACAACAACAACATGATAAATAGAGTAAGAGGAGCCAGAGCACAAAGGCACTATACGGAAAAGTCTTGCATTTGATTATCTCTGATAATGAATATGTCACATTTGCAAAAAGGGGCTCAGGTAAGAAAACCACTAAAGCACCGACAAGTCTATTCTCTCCCTCTCCTCTGTAATTACCTACCCCTGCAGCGGAACAGATCCCTCTCCTTTCTCCCTTTAGGCCACTAGAGACTGATATGAAAGGGAATTGGACACTTGGGGCCACAAATACTGTAATTAAAAACCTCTCCTTTTCTTGATAAGTTGTTTGGAAACATCATTTCAGTGCGCAACATGCATTTGTTAGGGATCTGACCTAAATACACCCTAGATTAAACACAGGGAAGCACCGGGTCTTTGTTTCAGGTTCCTACTCATTAGGTGTGAAAATGAGGTGATTCAGGCAAAACCGGGGAGTAAATATAGAAAGGTGATATCCATACAAAAGGAAGTGCAACCTTTAGGCAGAATCCAGCGATTGAGAGCACAGCCATGAATAACAGAGCGGCTGGTTGGAGGAGGTAATGCACTGGGAACCAGTGACAATCACCCAGAAGTGGCAGAAAACAATCACTTACAAAAACATGACGGAGGAAAGAGCATAAGTGACATAAGGGAATGAAACAGAACCAGCCATTTTTTCAATGAGGAAACATTACTGTTCCTACAACATAAGGCAAGTTCAATTCAAGACTTTTTTAGGCCTCCTGTTGTGCCAAGTTCAACGCATTTCTTGCACAAAGTCACCTTCACCTGGTACTGCTTTCAGCCATGAAGAAAAATCTTGGTTGGACAAAAGTTCATTGAATTTACTCTTTCCCATGTTGTCCAAAGTTGCAAAATGAATGACATGCACACTTTTAGAGTCCTGGCTGCAACCACATAACTGTTTTGATTAGATTCATGAATTCAATGGCTTTCAAGACTTTTTAAGGATACACAGGATCCTGCATTACTCCTCTTCATGTGTTAACTTGATGAATCTACTGTGGGGGACCCTTGGGTTCCATCAGACTGGCAGCAATATTATACTCCAAAATAAAACTAACTAACCAAACTAAATCTGAACACGTGAAAGGTCCGCCTGGTTACATTGTGCCGTTTCTACACATGTGAATGTAAACACACTGAATAAGTCACGCTGTGCTACACTATAAACAACTTTAATACCAGTCTCCTCTGGGGAACTCCCTCCTCCTCCTCTTCTTCCAAGCCCCCACCGCTGTTCCAGTGACATATTTACAGTACAAAGGCTCAGCTCGAGTCCCCTCCACGCACATACAAACACACTTAGAGACAAAAAAAGAGTGGCTGATTTAATTAGCTCAATCATTAAATGAGGCTTAATTAGAGTCACTTTTCTTCGGAGAGAAGTGTGGGACTCAGAGCTGTTCCTTGTCATTACGGAGCCATAATGAGCCACAGAACACAACACAACCGGTTCCCTCACTCTCACAGCACCGACAACAATGGAGAAACGCTGTGAGAGAGCGAGCGCCAAGGCTTAGTGGTGATTAATACCGAGGGTTAATGATGAAATGCCTGAGATGTACCGATACGGAGCGAGGCTTTGTCAAGAAGTGACATAAATAAAGTCTGTTATTTAGCATCATAAGAACTCCTCACTTTACTGAACTACAGCAACCTCTGCCCAAAATTCAGTCAGTAAAAAATAAATAACAAGAATCGTCCCAGGCCTGAGGTCCATCCATTAACACCGTGTCCAGTCCAGAATGGTCCGGCCGGTGTCCGCTGCCGCCTCAATGTAATGTTCGCCTGCTTGTTATAGTGTGGAGGCTGATAAGAAGTGATGCCTGTACGTGTCCCCCGGGTGTGATTGTGAAGTAAATATTAGCAGGCCCTCAGCGTCACCCCATACTAGTAAACCAAACCGCTGTCCTCTCGTAAAGAAATCAACAGAGTCAATGACTTTTTAAATGTTATTATACTGTCATGAGGCCTGAGATGGGTACGTGTGTGTACAAAATGAGTCTGAAAAATGATCTGGGGGGAGCGCGTGTGCTCCGTGCATGTGCACACGCTTGCATGCACATAATCCTGTTCATTATTGGCCAGCAGCAGAAGCCAGTCATTTCCCTGTCTTCATAAAGACTTGGCCCATTAAATTCTACCTCCAGTCAATAATTAGGACTCCACAAATAAACCAAAGGCAATTAAATCAATGCTTCCCCGGGCCGGTGCCTGGACCCTACGGCCCACATGGACACTCCATCTTCACTGCTGGCCTTATTCATGGCGGGTTGCTGTGGAGCCATACAGTGCACCCCCTGGCCTGCTCATGATTATTAGATAGCACCGTCCCTCAGTCCTGGCTCTGGAGCACTGCTTATGGTGGCTCTCTACTGAGAGGCGTAGGGTTTGATTTCATTAACTCACCAGTGGAGGTGAGAGACGAGGAAATGAATGCAATGTTTCATTTGGTTTTGAGTGGACATGTGGGGCGGCGGCGGCGGCGGCGAGGGGCCTCTGGAAATCTATGCCACTGCTGGCATGAAAGGATCCGACATATACAACTGAATTCGGCACAACACACTGGTTTGACTACGTCTTGTGGAAGTCTCTCGTTACGTTGACATGTGGCAGTGGATGACTGTGATGACACACACACACACACACACACACACACACACACACACACACACACACACACACACACACACACACACACACACACACACACACACACAGAGCTAGAACACAGTGAGTGATGGGTTTGCTATTGACAGGGCCACTGAGATAATAAAGTGCTGTCCCACTGGCAGCTCCATTAGGCACTGACAGTGACAAGATGAGGCTGTCGTGAGCGTGCACACACAAGTGGCTACACACACACACACACACACACACACGCCCTGAGATGGACACAAACTCAACCTCTCTCGGTGACAGCCAGCCAGTTAAGGACATGGATCTCTCTCTCATCTTTCCTTTCACTGGGTCTATTTCTGTCTCTGTCTTTTTTATCCAAAGACAAGTGTGTGAGTGCAGCACAGGGGTAAGATCATATCATTATTAGGGGGAGTGTGTTATTAGTGTCACAGGCAGGGTGACAGGCCGGGCCATTCCACTCCGCAGATGTTCTGCTTGGTGAGCCTTTCATAAGCTATGACAGACAGTAGAGAAATCAAGAGGGCACCCTATGATAGTTCTTGAAGTCTATTCCCTCACTAAAAAAAACCCTGGCCTCTCAGAACCAGCAGACATGTGTTGTACAGACACATTATTCCAGCAATTTTTAAAATGTCATTGTAAGAGATTGACTTGAACTGAACCAGATTCAGATGCCAAAACTCTTAGAGACAGATATAGAAAAACTCAAGAAGAGGAAAGAGCCCGTTGTTACCTTGATATGACAGAAGTCTTTTAAAAACCCAAGCAAGGCAAGTTATGAAAGTAGAAAATATATAAATATATAAAAACTGAACAAGATGGACTTTAAAGGGGATAGAAAAAGTCTTTTTCAGTGAGGGGGGATGACTGCGGTGGTCCCAGCGGTCCCCACAGGGACCTGGGGGCAAGTCTCAGCCTTGTCATACTCTGCTCTTCTCCTCCTCCTCCTCCTCGCCCCACACCAGCTCCGGCACCCCCCACCCCGTCCTCCACCACCCCTGTTCTGCCCACGGAAAACGTCGATAGCAGGCTGCTGGTGCCGAGGTCTCTGGTGGACACTAGCTCATTCTCCCGGCATCGACAGGCCCGCCAAATCAATATTTAGTTCCCCACTAACAAGCTGCCTCGGGGTCTGAGCCAGAGAGAGAGAGAGAGAGAGAGAGAGAGAGAGAGAGTGGAATGCGGGACAGAGGAGGATGGCAGGGAGAGACAGAGAACAGGGACTGAGAGCTGTCCAGCTAGAAGGGAAAAACATGGATTCACTAGTGTTTTGTGTGTGTCTGTGTGTGTGTGGGAGGGGGAGAGGAAGGTGGAAAGGTCAGAAGAAGATCTGGGGAACAAGAGAACAGTGTCTGGTGTGTGTCGTGGTGCGGAGGCGACGCATGAGTGCCTGCAGCAGCCGCTGACAAGAACACAGACAAGACACACACACACACACTCGACACTCTCAATCATACACATATCACAGTGAGCAGACGTTGACAGCACTCCAGTAAAGCTCCGACCGAGCACTCACAGATGAGTGGCTGTGCACGCCAAGACCCACACACAGTGAGGATGGAGTTTTCTTTGTTTTATCTCTTGCATCATTCCTTCAGAGCCTCGAGCAGGACACTTTGGGTGGGAACTAAAATTCATCATCCATTTCCTTAATATGGGTGAGAATTGGTTATCTAGTTGCTCCTATCCTGACTGACAAAGCCTGTTGGCAAGTGAAAGTGTTTGATATGAAGAGTATGTAGAGGAAAAATACAAGAGAAATTCAAGCACAAGAATTTAAGCTTGACATTGCACGTTAACGGTCTGCATACAGTTTGTAACACAGAGTGACATCATTATTAAATCCTAAAATGGAACTGAATATATCAAGTATATCTTTTTTAAATACATATTTTATATTTATATATTCCATTTTCTGTTACCTAAACATCTCTACTAATGTAACCTCAGTGAAAGAGAGGTTGAAGACTTCTCCTTACTGAGAGCGTGAAGGAAGAAGCAGTGTTTTCTTGGATGTGTGAGACTCACCTTCTGCTGCAGGATGTCGTTTATTTGGTCGAGCCACTCCCGGTCTGTTGGACTCCGTGAACAAGCCTCTGTTCCCTGAAAACACAACAAGCAATATGAAAATAAACACACATAGACATCAGAGAGAGTTATTATGTCCATTTTAATATTGATGCTTTGTGTGCGAATGACTCGTGTAAAGAACGTGTCCCCTTACACTTCTACTGAGAACCAGCCACTGCATCCTAACACACCGCTGTGCGTCTGCTGCTTCAGGGCAGAGCTGTAACATCACACCGGCGAGGACCTTGAAGGAGCTCTCTGGAGACTCAGTGGCCGGGAACGCCAGTATACGTTTTCATGCTTCTCATGTAAAGACCCAACAGAGTGGTGGCCTTGTTAGTGCTAATGAACAGGCCGAAGATCGACTGCACGGCCATGTACAGCTCAGCACTAACGTGCTACCTCTTCACTTTGAACCCCAGGTGTTTGCTGCTCGAAATGATGCGACGAGCCTTGCAACACCTCACAGGGACACCAGGAGGGCAGCTGGGTGTGTGTGTGCAGCTGCACTTGTAAACTGATGGAGCAAACAAACAAGCCTATGAAGTCTGAAGAAACATGTGCAGTCCAAAGCCACAAGTCTTCACTTCATGTGAACTGTGATAGAGTCCGCTGCCGGTGCTGGCTTCACTGGCAGAGTGTGTGCTGCAAATTACCCAACATTCATAGCACAGAGTGACACAAACAAATGTTGGTGTTGTTGGTTTTCAGATAGATAAGAAGAGGAAAATATGAGACCATTGTTTTAGAGAATCTGACACTGAGAAAAGCTTTGTAAGGTAATAAGAAGTTTCCCTGTACGTATCATGTGTGATCATTGTGACAGCACTAAGACTAATTTCAGTGTTTGCCTAATTAGTGACGGATGTGAAGAATAACGGAGAAGTAGATGGGAGCAAGGCGGAGGCAGAGTGTTGTTACATTAGTGAGAGAGAGAGAGAGAGAGAGAGAGAGAGAGAGAGAGAGAGAGAGAGAGAGAGAGAGAGAGAGAGAGAGAAGAAAGTCTACTTGTGACTGCTGCCTCCCACCAGGGTGAACATGGTGTGCGTGCATGAGAGTCAGTCCGTGCACTTGTCCACCCTTGGTAGATATATAACAAAGCACAGATGCTCCATCTAACATTAGGTGCAAAACAAACTGGCCTGGCAATTATAGGCTTATTACATCTGGATCATTAACTTCAAAACTAGTTGCCCAGGGAGCCCGGAGCTGCTCTGCATGCTATGGAATGGATCGAGGCACTAACAGTGTGCGGTGTGATGCATGTGTGGAGGAGCTCCACGCCTTCTATACATCCATTTGCATACAGCACATTGATCTTTAAGTTTTAACGTGCTGTTGTGTAAGAAGGAGGCTGTAAGCTTCTGGTCTGCTTTAAATCGGCATGAAAATCAATTAATAAATTAAAAATACAAAATGCAAGCCAAAACCAATGCTCCGGAGAAAAGAAAACATGTAGCCTTTGAAAGAGATGGTGGTAATTACACGAAGGTCATCTGTTCCCCAAATCCTCCTAAATAATAACCACAACTTGGAATAATACATTTAAACATTTGGATATGTCAGAATTTCTAAATTGGATCAATTTCCAAATCAAGTACCAATACCAACATAACCCCAAATGTTGAAAACTTCTGTGAATATCATTGACAAGTAAAAAAAAATCTGCCACACCAAAGAAAAGTAGCTGAGATGGAAATGGAGTATTCTCATTTAAAAGTAAAACTGAGGAGTAAAAGCAATCCCAGTGAGCCCGGTGCTTTCATTCAGCGCTAGTGGTTTCACCAAACCAAGAGAATAAATGAATACACTTGTGCTGGACGTGCTGAAGACTGACTGGAAATTCTGATAACCTCATGTCCTCAAGTCCAAAGAGAAACACACAATCAGAGTGAAAGGATGAGGAAAAGCTCACGACAGATCACGGCTGTGATTCATGTATGGACAACGATTCTCCACCTGCACGTCAAACAAGCCTCTGTTCACAAACATTTTTTTTTATAATTCAAACAACTCGTTAGCACAGTTAAGCTCAAAAGTGGTTGTGTTTTCAGCTCCTCTGTTTGTTTTGCATGTTGGTTGGTTTGTAAACAAGATTACACAAAAACAATTAGACAGGATTAGCACAGAACTTGCAGCATGGGTCAGGAAAGAACCCATGTTCTCCTGTTTCTGTTTTTACCAGGGAATAATTCATAATTCATGCTTCTTGTTAAAAGAAACTAAAAAGAGCAGGCATATTAAGGTGACTGGTATTTATGAGTATGTGCAGTTTGATGCAGCTTGACTGAATTCAAGGGGACTGTGAGGCCTTGGTGGACTTTTTAAATCACTCCCAAGTTGATGACATTTATATACGCATATATTTAAAGCTCTTACAGTAGTTTCAATTAGTTTCAATTAGCGCATGTATGGAACAGGTCTTGTTTGTACCATTAATGTGGAAGCAAAAACAAGTGGTGAAGACAAGAGGATGACTTCACCCACAGGTTTCAGCCCCGATGAGAAACAGAGTCCTGTCATCTCCTGGGTGGAGCCAGGCTGCAAAAGGCTAAAATTGGTTTCAAGTGTGAGTAAGTGCCTGGTGCGCTGTCTCTCATCCTGTGATAGATGGGAGGAAGTCCCCAAGGATGGGAGGTTGATTGTAACACGGAGTTGCTAATTGACGACGCGCCTGGAATGATCTATGGCGCAGGAAGAACCCACCAAGTTGGAAAAAGAGTGTGAAACTCAGACTTTTATAGTCGATAGCGAGAATCTACGGCTCAACCACTGTTTTCACCAATGAGAAAGGAGTTGCACTTACTCAACTCGTGCCAAAATAAATCTTTTATCAGGCTGACAGGTGCTGACAGGTTTTTGATCTTGTGGAGAGCGAGATCACCAGCTTTACACACGAAGCCACATCCTTTTCTTGTTGCGCTGCAACTTCCCATCTTATTAGGGTCATGCCTTGGTGTGTGGCTCCCCTTTAAAAACGTTACTTAGTGCTCATCCTTGCCTACTTGCCCACGTCTATTTACTCATCAATAGGAGGTCAGACGGGGCAGAGGTGTCCGGCAAGGCTAAACACTATTAGATACAGGTGGAATGAACTTGGTTTAACTTTCTCATGATTTTCCACCAACGTGAAACTAAAGCATCTGTTTCCAGAGGTGAGTGTGAAGGTGCCGTTGCTCTTTGCCACACAGATATTCTCAATTGACAAAAAAAAAAAAAAAAAAGAGAGAGATACACAATGCCACAAATCAATATTGATGATATCTCTTTCCCAGTGCTCTGGTGCAATCACTAAGGAAAACCCCAAGAAAAGTTTCAATGTTTTTCAACATTGTTTACTGAAGAGAAAATCTATTTAAGGTAAGTTGAGGGCTGTGGGCAATGATCTAAACTTGATATAGATCCTGAAGTTAGCATTTGTAAAAATGTTCACTGTCCCTTGGCCTTACCTGATCGGTGTCCATTATGTCCGCAAGATCGTTCTCTGACATATTGAGAATGGAGGCAGCGATGGATTTGGCTTTGATCATAGACTTGGCTGAGAGGCCGCCTCTCGCTGCCACAGTGCTGGCCTGCCTCAACCTCCTCCTCTTCATCAGCTGCTGCTTGACCTCTTGAACGTCTAAAAGTATTTCACTGGCCAGTGCCTGAAGGGGGAGGAGAAGAAGGAATAAAAAAATAGGATGATGAAATGGATATGGAAAAACAAGAGGGATAGCTCTGCCTGACAGATGAATAAATGAAATTGATCAAGCATGCGCCAGAGAGGCCTGGTACATTATGGAGGAATATTGAGTTTGACACACTCAGATTCTCTCTTCGGTTTCGCCTCACGCTCCCTTGTAGGAATATGGACCTGAGGGTTTGTTGCCCCGTCGATTGAAAGCCGAGGGAACAGAGCTTTGATATCAAACACACCCCAAGTTTTGCTAAAATCTCCACAAACAGAGAATCATGCATCAGAGAGGCAAAGACAGTGCTCTGCTGAAAATACAGCCATTCATTTATTTATTTGCTTTCTGAATGTCTCACAGTACAACAGGGCAGCATAACACTGTTAATAATTAAGCTACGAGGGGCTGTTTCAAATGGCGCCCGAGTGAATGGCAAGTGAGACGAGGAAGGCCTGGGATGGCACAGTTGTCTGGCACTAAATGGGAGTTTGCTCTAAATACAGAGAGACAATTAAATGTTAAAGCTGCCACTGTACACGAGAAAGTCAATAAAGTAAACTCCCCTTTGCTTCATTTTGAGCTTATTGATCGAGGCAATAATCTTCTGTATCATTCCCCTGTAAGCCCGCTGAAAAGCTGACCTTGGAATAGGTGGTCAGGGGAGAGAAGACTGGAGACAGGAGAACTTGCAGTACACACAAACAAACAAAAGTACAACTTACTCCTGGACATTGCACAATATAACCCAGTACACTATGTACACCATGTACGCAAACATAAAGAGACGTATGAACACAATCAGGTTTACAATAACAGGGATAAATAACACATGAACAATGCTGCATAGAAGCAGATGTCTCAGTTTCAAGTGTCTTAATTTCACACAGGTGGACCAGTCGCCCTTTAGAAAGGCGGTGGTGGTTCTCACAGGAGAGAGCCGAGGGAGGAGAGGGAGGAGAGGAAGGCCTGCAGCTCATTGCACATGAGTAGTGTTGCAGTTTGTTTCCAGGCAGAGATATGCTCGGGTACACACATGCAGAGCTTCGGAGATTTAAATGAGACAGGACCACAGTATACAAAGCCCACACATACTGAAAGGTAAAACAAGGGTGTATACAAATCAACTATCGTAAGACTGAAAGACAGAAAAGTGTGAAACGTCTTCTAAATCTTCTCAGCGGGTCCAGCTGGCTTTGACTTAACTCTCTCTAATGCCGTGTCAGCAGATGTTTTTGAGACAAATTCCATCCACATTACCTGTGTTTTAAAAATATCTGTTCACATGAGAACACACAAATAACTACAAACGCTTTAAAAAAAAAGCTCCAGGCCAGTAGGTGGCGATAAAGTCTACACCACAGAACACCAGAGAACTCAGTGGTCTGAGTAATACTGGGTGAGGCAGATGCCTGTGGATGCTCATCATGTGGTGCAGAACTAGCAGGGCTAACTAAATGTAGAGAAACAGGTACTTAGCCGCTAACGCCGGCGTCGTTTCTGGTGCGTACTAATGACACAAAGCAACGGTGAAGGAAACGATGACTTCATCACTTCAAACAAAACAGAGATTTGGAAACGGTGTGGATGATGCTCACACACAGAGGAACAAAATGTTTCTGATTTAATGAAACTTTACTGTTAGATCATTTCCAGTGATGGCCGTCTACTTTAGTGGAAAATAAGCAGTTGCTCTGATTCAAGACGACAAGTACAAATTATAACTGTAGTCCATTTCCTGACGAGGGAAGGAAGCTTTAGCTCTTTTTTGGGTGATGAGAGCGCTGTGTTTACCCTTAAGGAATACACAGCTCATTAACCAAGTCTTTTATTTACAGCCTAATAGATATTCACTGTCACTCGTCAAGGGCTGTGCTCAATTGACCTAAACCCAGCATTTGGAATAATCCAGACAGAGATTAAGGGGTGAATTCATCACTCATTCTCAGTGCTGGAAAAGACAAAATGAGGGAGGGAGGAAGGGAGGGAGGGAGTGCACCCCCAACACAAGCTGTAGGTGTGTGTGTGTGTGTGTGTGTGTGTGTGTGTTAAGAGCTCTTAGCCTGGCTCGCACCACAATCACTACAGCCAGAGGGCCAATTTGGACTGGATGAGGATTAAGGCATGGAGATGGGGATCAAATGAGCAGCTAAAAAACATCCTTGTTAATAACTAGCCACTTCTGAACCTCTTCATGCACATGACGAAACAAAGGGCCGTTCAGAAACATTAAAGGCGGAACGGGAGGACATAAACGCTAACAATTTTCTTACGTTATGCCAGCACCACAGAAATTAATGTACCCACCAAATTCTGAGTGAGATGGGTAATAACATAAACCTCATTCAGAGGTGTATGGAGAGGACTTTAAGGCAAACAGATGCAAAACTGTTGATGCACTTTTACTGTCCAAGTTAGGAAAAACCACTTTATATTTCACTTTTCAGTGGGGAGGAGAAACCAAAATATTCTGTGTAAGAGAAGTAACTAGAACGTGTCCATGTTCCATGCTCCCGTGTGTGTGTGTGTGTGTGTGTGTGTGTGTGTGTGTGTGTGTGGAGTAGTCACTACATGCAGGGCCACTGTTTAGCAGTTCAACAGCAGTGCTTACAGCCTGGGGCGTGTGCAGGGGCCAAAAGGGTTTGCTGGCACACACAAAAAAGTCTACATACACACACACACACACACACACACACACACACACACACACACAGAGACACACATATAAAACAAGGAGGCACAAAGAACCAAAAAAACCCAGCTCATAAAGACACACACGCACACACATACACACGCACACACATGCACAGCCCTCCGGTCCTGATCAATACATGACAAGAGTAAATCTCCTCTGGACGTCAGGCAGTCCAATCAAAGGGCTCGGTGTTCTTATAGGGGATCACAAGAGCTAAGGGGAGACAAACAATGATGTGAATCCTCAACAACAACACAATGGCCCCGGCAGCCTAGGGTTATGGGAATGGAGGAAAGGAGGAAAACCAGTGAATTATATTTCTATGCATGTGTGTCTCTGCTCATAATGCAGCTTCTATTTTTGGCTCCACGTAGATTTGCATGATCTTCTCTTTCTGACAAGCAAGCGGCTCGCGAGATGAAATCAGAGGCGGGACAAGGAAGTGGACAATAACCGATGCACCTGCAGTGCTTTTCACACATGAACTGTTCCAGTGAATTTTAATATTTCTGGAATTTGTAGACAAACTGATGGAGTATGGCATCTATAGTAATCTTCTTTTTGATTAATGCGTGAGTGCACATCTCGTGCTGCCACTATCTATCCCTGCCAAGCCCTTTCCTGCTTTGACAGACAGCCGTCAGATGAACCGTGTTGATGGACAGTCTTTATCAGTCTTTGCCAGACACACAAACACACTCGGAGGTGATAGATTAGGCCTACACAAAGACAACAGTGCCCACTCCCACTGGGCACACAGTAGTCTCCCAGTGTTGCCCTGTGTCACATGGTGCACATGCATTATGGCACACATCAATTCACCTTCTGGTATTTTTGGTGTTGTGGTAGAAGGCTAAGCAAGGTTACGCTGTTCCTCCCAGCCACAGTCCCAAGCTGCTACTCGGGGATCCTGGGGCTTCCCCCAGCCAAGAGGGCTGTGTGATGCCACCCAGGAGTTCTGGCACACAGAGGAATGCTGCAGATGGCTCACGTCTGAACTTTTTAAACCGGGTCCTTTCTGACACATCTTTCAGAAAGGTAGAAGGAGACATTTGCCTTGAGACGCTGCTCACGCTGTGATAGAATCCAACAACACGTGAGCAACAAATCAAGCCTTTTGGTCGGTGCATCAGGCAGAGAATTCCCTTCTGCTTTAAGATAATACAAATGATTTGGTCATTAAAAAGTTTGCCCTCTTGGCCTTTGACCCTTCGCCTCTACGAACGGTACCTTGATGAAAGAATGAAGCTGTTCCAGCTGAGAGTAGACCAGGCCCAGCTGTCTCTGAAGCCTGTCCAAAACACTGGAACTCTTTTGGGTCAGCCCTTCCATTTGCTCAGCGGCCGTCTGCTCCAAAGCAGCCAACGCCTGCTCACTGGCTCCCAGGCGAGCCTGCAGGGCATGCATGCGCTGCTCCTGTAAGGACAAACAGCAGCAGGTCAGCAGGCAGAGACATAAACGGATCAGCCAGAACATTAGGGCTGGTCACTGATTTTAATGTTGAGGCTGACGAGTGAATCTCCATGGCCTATTCTGGAAGATAACATCTTGACACTGTAATGTGATCTTCAACATGAAATTTGTTGTTTTATCTTAATTAATTAAGAATAACTATAAATTTGCCTAAGGAGTAAAGACTTAATGCACATAAATTACATTTTATCAAACTAAATATTTTGTTGATTTTAATTACAAACACTAATGCAAAGACCTTCAAAACAATGCAGTAATCATTTCTAATAATCCAAATCATTAGTTAATTAATTACCTTTTTTTCCAGCTCCTCCTTTAGTTTGGTGCCGGTGGCCTCGTGCTGGTTTTTCTCTGTAGTTGCAACAGTCAGTCTTCTTTTTAAAGAGTCAATGAGGGCCTTCCTGTTGGTGGCCTCCTCTGATAATGTTTTCACCTGGAAAGATGTGGAATAAAGTTGAAATGGGATGGTGGGTATTTATGTTATTTAAAAATGAGATACTCAAAGTTATATATTTGTTTTAAATGTATTATTCTTTAGGCAGAATCAACATGAGTCCCCAAGGAGACGCAGCTGCTAGGCTGTGAGAAATAATTAATAATACTGAGCACATTGCCTAATTTTCTCTGTCAACCTATAAAAGAGCATCAAACTCATCAGATGCCATCGCACCTTCTTCTCCAGCTCCTCCACTTGTCCTCTGTAACTTTTTTCCATCTCCTGCAGGAACTTCAGTCTCGTCTTCAGGTCGTCCACCAGCTGCCGTTTCATGTTCACGTCTCGCTCTGCGTGGCTCGCCCTGAAAACACACCGAAGAAGGTGCACGCAAAAAGACACAGATACAGGACGTAGCATTAGTGTGTACGAATTCCACAAAGATGTCTGTATCCGTCCTACGGCACGCACACGCGCACACGCACACGCACACGCACACAGGAGGCTGGCAGGCACAGCGTCCCCATGCAGTGCATCAGGCATGACAGCTCATTATGACAACTAAATACACTGGCAGGCTGTTTGGGGAAGTGAAGGGGGGTGAAATAAGGATGCATATATAATTCTTACTGGCATATATTAGAACAAGTGCTCTTGCGAGGAATGCCGCACTAAGCGTGACTGGGGATTCCTTTTTGACAAACGACATTTCAAATCAGCAGCGACACGACTTGAAACACAGTAATCAAGTATTTAAGTGTTTATTATTTTGGACCAGTCATATATAAAAATACATCGGCGAGGGAACTTGTTTGGGAGAGACTGATTATTGAGGGAATACACTTTAAAGATGCTTGTTTGTGTTTTGTACAGAGACATGGTTGTATTGAAAAAGCTCATATCTTCTCTGATGCAGACATGCACCACATGTCACTTCCTGTATTGATAACCTGCTGTATAGGCACATTTTATCATTTACACACTCCAGCAATCTGCACAGCTATATTGTGGTGATGCCTTGTTATAAATTGGCACAGTACGTTAGCATGTTTTATTCTGTTTTCATAAAAGGCAACTATGAGGCCTTTCGATACCTTGGGGAATTGGAACAAATAGAATAAAGATCATAAGGATGCACTTAATTAAAATGCTTCTCTTTTTTTTTTTTTACATTTCAGAGATGAAGTGGGTTTTTATCTCCCTAACGCATAACGGTTTGTGTGTTTTTAAATAAACAGATGACGCAACACTGGAGCAAATGCTTTCGTGTAAGTAAATGTCCCTGTCTCCCTAGGTGGATGAACGCCTGAGGGCAGACTGGCTAAATAAATGTGAGCTTGTCCTATTGGAGTGACATTAAATTAAATGAGAGAGGAGTCTAGCCTGGGGACTTTGGGGGAAGTAGCGCTGGTTGGTTACCCCATGGATTTGGCCATTAATGAGAAAACCCATATTGAACCTTTCAGATGACTGTCTGGTGTTGACTTAAAGGCAGGGAGCAGCAATAAGACCCAGCAGCTCCCTTTGCCCCAGTGCTAATGGCAATTAAATCGACAACATTTATTTTAGATGTTCTCTTCTGCACCCCAAAAAGAATAGTGGATAAAAAAGAATGAGGGATATATGGGGCTTCTGTGGTAGCGTAGCGTGTGATCTCTATTTATGAGCGTTAGTGGAAAGAGAGAAAGAACTCAAACTTTATCCCGATCACTCACACGTTTGTTCCCTTTGTTCTGAGCTTGTTGGCAATATTGTTCATCAAACATGCGTATATTGTAATGATAACAGTCAGTGGTCTGAAGAGAGTGAGCGTGAGCGAGGGCGAGAGCACACATTTCTGTGTATGTTGTTAAGAATGAAGTGCGGGTGGACGTTTCATGTGGCTGATAGACAACAGTGCTAAAGATGAAAGAGGCAGCTTCATAAATAAGGCAGGGCCATAGTGCCGGATATTGACTGAGGACATGCCGGTGTACTTTGAAATTCATTTCTTTTTTTCCCCCTTCTCTTCTTTAAGGCGAAGCAGCCTTGCTCCCTGTGTGTGTGCTGAGATGTATATTTCAGAGATGTCTAGACATGCCTTTCATTCTGAGAAGGGGTCCCTCCATGGAGGCAAATGGAGTGGAAGGCTAGGAGAGATGGTGAGTTACGTGTGTGTGTGTGTGTGTGTGTGTGCAATGTGTGACAAGAGCCTGAGGAGAGGCTGAGGCTGTCGTGGAAACTCAGCTGAGGGATGTTCACTCTGTCTGACTGTGATCCACTGGTTTCGGTCACACATACAAACACATACCCACTGTGATTGTACACATGCCCTGGATGCATTATTGAGAGCAGCAGGCAGAGGACAGAGCAACACCAGACAAAGAGAGTTAGAGGGAGAGAAGCCAAGTCGTGTTTTGGACCTTTCGCTCAGTTGAAAGATGAGATCCTAATGCAGAATGATGATGTACGCCTTGCACAACACTGCTCCAAACTCAACAGTTTCCCTGAGTGAATTGTTTATAGCTATACATTCTGACTGTGTAATGCAGCAAGTGCTACAGTCGGTGAACCATGTAACTCATTAGGGCTTGTGGCCCACAGGCCAGAGCGATGCTGTGTGGGTTTTAGTGTCATGGGCCAAAATGGTCCCTCCTGCGGCACACAAACAATCAATATGCTGCTTTGATCAGCACTCCACATCAGCAACCCACATATGCAACACCACACTACATGACACACGAGACACCCACATGCACACATATGCATGCACGCTAATTATTTCAGTCGTTTTTTTTTTTTTTTTAATATACTCAGTCATGAGAACATGCATAATTTGACAAATGATTCATGCGGAGGAGAGGCATGCATAAATGGAGTGCAGCAGACAGAGTGCTGCCACAGGGTGGAATCAAACACTACAGATGAGAGCTGCACAGAATGTGCAAACATGCAGACGGAGACACGGTGAGATGGGAAGACAAAGGCAGAGGGATAGGTGAACTAATAAGAGAGGCAAGGGAAGAGCCATGCAGCAGAGCAAGAAGTCATAGTAATGATGATGAGGAAGGTGTGAAACTAACTTGTCCTGCAGCTGGCGGAGCTTGTCCTCCTTCTCCTGGAGCTGGCCTCGCAGGGCTTTGTTAGCTGACACCTGCCTCGTGACCTCCGCACTGGCACTCTGGGGGGAGGGCACACGGCGCTGGTTTGTTAATGTGTTTGTTATACGACGGAGCGGAGACGGTTTTCACGGCACCACTGATGACAGGTCAGGCACAGCATGCTTCCTCATTATAGCTACAGCGGGAGGGGGCAAGGTGCTAAAAGATGTTAAGAGGAAACAGTATTTAAAAAGTGGATGACATAATTAGGAAAACTAACAATTTGCAGACCAACATAATTTAATTTAATTGAGATTTTATGAACAAATAAATAAAATAATTATTTCTATACATAGAAAATAATTATAATTAAAATAATAATTGGACATTTTAAGTATGATGCTTTGACTGTATTTAAATTACTACTAACAATAACAAGATTGAAAATAAAAATGTCATGCTTTAGTCTTTGCTTCATGAGCAACAGAGAAGTATGGCCCCTGACAACAGCTCGGCTTCTGATCATAACACTGATGGATATTTGAACGCGCATGTTCACTTTGGTTTAAAGGGCCCTGTCTCCCTGGTGGGAAGTGTACCGGTGTGAGCTTTTGACAATGCGCTCACTCAGTGCGTGCACCCCCACAGCGCGTCTCTCACCTCACCCTTTTGGTGTCACCTGACATGACTTGTGCGGCTGTGTGTAACGACAGCAGCAATCTGCTTGGTGACACTGATGGGCTGGCTGTGGAGAGGGTGATAACGCCGTGGTACCACTCACACCTTATTCCCTGTGATGTAGGGCACGTCTCTACTGTTATCCCTCATTTCTCAGCCTCCTGACAGGTGCTCCGTAATAAGATCAAATGATAAGAAATGCTAATTCATGTTGAAATCACATGCAATTCCAGGTGATGTCAAGTGTAAATTGAAAGGCCCAAGAATCTGTATGTTTTTTTTCTTTTTTTAATGCACCAAGATTTGAAAGTAGAACCTTGTGAGCTTTTCTTTCATAGTTTCTTAACTCCACGAAGACTGCAGGGCATTCAAACCAGGGAGATATTAAAGTGACTCAGAAATATCGATGTTTGAAAATACTAGGGGAAAAAGATGTATGCATGTGCACTCAGTAATGTGTAATAAATAACAAAAAGGTTACCACACAGTAAATATAAAGATAAATGTAAGGTTTCCTTGATTTATTTGGGCGGGGGGATAGAATAAATACTCCAGTTATTCATTGTATTTTCCACTCAAGCTCCACAGTGCATAAAATTGGAAATGAACACAATCTTTAATACCATCATCCTATTAAGAGCTTTATCTCATAAGGCGTGCACAATGTACAAAGCAGGAGGGACATTCATTAACTCTGGAGCTCTAGTCGGGAGAAGCGAGTCTTGGACCAGCTCACCTTAAGTTTAGCTTGCAGTTGTTTGACTTCAGCCTCCAGAGCCTGAGAGGCCGGGTTAGCCAGGGAGGGGATGGTTCTGCCCAGGCAGGAGCACTCTGTGTTTACAGGTGCTGCTGGAGGTGCTGCGGTTTGCTGGGGTAATGTGATCTGCCTCCACTGCTCCAGCTCCATCTCCAGAACCTTTTTCTGCTGCTCCACTCCGGCCAGGTCAGAGGTCAGCTTCTGCAGAATGACCGACAGACAAAATTGCTGGGGTACGGTACTGCTGATGATAGCACAGAAAGGAAGTTTTGTCAAATAGTGATGGGAGCTGTGATGATTATCAAGAGTCAAACCAAACCTAGCTTTCACAAAAATGTATTGGAAGAAATCCTCAGACATACAGAAGACAAATGCAGAGACAACGTAAACAATATGTTTGAATTAATGCATGTGGGAACCATGGGAGAGCTATGAGCTGTGCTTTAATGTCACCTCTGTGAATGTTTGGCTCATGTTTATGCTAATTAGGAAACATGATAGTGCTGTTCAGTCAACGGGGCCTGATTCGCCCAGTGACGGGCACGTATAATACAGTCATCCTGAGGAGGCTCAGTGCGCTATGGGATGGAGGGAGTCCAGTGGGTGGTTGGGTTTAGAGTTGATGGCACTCGCTGATCAGCGTATCAATGATTTTTACACCCCAGCATCTGAGGTGAACACTTTTAACCACGTGTGTGCGGTGGAGAAAAAAACAAATCTTTGTCTCTCTATGAAGAAGGAATTCATCTCCATGTTTGGTTCGATACCGATCTGGTATCATATCAAACATCAGCAATGCTTAATGGCACAAATAGGAGACATGATACATGAAGATGTGTGCTGCACTGATGGAGTAAATACTGGAACACACGCAGTGCCACACACACACACCCAAGTGAAACCGCAGATTCCCAGGGGTTTGCTCTCTGCTCTGCATACATGGAGGTTATTGATATCTGGTTGCTGGCTGACACCTTTTAATAGAATCCCTCTTGTTTTAGGTTTCCTCTGTTCTGCTGAAGACGCACATGCCATATCCACAGGGACGTTGGGGGAGGAGGAGGAGAGGAGGAGTAGGTGTAGAGAATGAAAAGTGAGGCGATGGCTGCAGTGGCAGTGGCGCACGGATTAAGAGTGGCATTGATGACACTTCCTGTAAGACAGGCTTTGATTTTGTAGGCCATTTTCAGCCCTGGTGAGAGATGACACTGACATGGGCAGACACTTGGGGTCCATTAGGCTGGAAGAGAGGACCGTCCCCCTGCCCCTCCCCCACAGAGTGACAGCTTAGTCTCGCAAATGTTGCACCTTGTCTTAGAGACACAGAACTTTGGGAAAATGTGTCTGTCGCTGGCGTCCCCAGTGAAGGGCTGTCCGCGGCTGATGGAGTTAGCAACTTTGGAACATTAGCTCTGTCTTTAGCAACATGTTTTGAATGACTGACTTTAGTCTAGCTTTATATTTTTAACAGATGCCTGTTCCACTTCAACTGCTGCAACTCCACTTATAGAAAACTTCACTGCTGAATTTTTACTTTTTGTCAACAAAAGAAAAAACAGGGAGAGGGAGCAGCGCCGTTTTCAGTAATAGTTTTACCAGCAGTCAACAACAGCCTTTCCCTGCGACTGTCTACAGGCTCTGTGCAGAATTCTGTTCGCTTATTTATATTTATCCCTCGTCTTTATTTCATTTTGTATTATTGACTTTTTTTTCTTGTATTGTTTTGTCTTGAGAAGCACTTTGGGGTGCAAGAAATGATCCATATATTAAAGTTTACCGTGCCAACTCCTTAGCTACCATATTTACTGTTCCTCCAGCTGGCCACACATCGTATAATGTGCAGGCTGCAACCGTCACTAAAATGTAAATAGTCTGGAGCTTTGTTGGGTTTAGTCAGTCTGATGCATGGCCTAATCCTGTGATAATCCTGGCCCCTTACATGTTAGAGGAGGGCAGGACATTCCACACCTAAAGCGATAATGTTGGTAAAATTAAAGAGACGACGTCCCAGTGAACCTGAAGAGTGAAGCAAATGGGAGCGTTATGATTATGAGCAAGGCTGATAATCCAAGCAGCCGGTGTTTAGACGACATGCATGACTAGCATGTTTCTACGAGGCGGGCACACTTCACCTGTCACCTGATCTTTTTAAGCTTCTTATGACACATTAAAGGAGAATTCCAGTCGATTACAAATCAGGCCTGATTTTCGTAGGTCTGTGAAAATTCAACATTTAGGGAAGAACTGCAATAATAGTACCAACGTAAAACATGAGTAGACACATGAGCTGACCTTAATGCACCTAAAGTGAAAATCAAGGTTAATATTCAAAAGAACATAATAGATCATGGACTGACTTGATGAGGGATCATTGCTGTGGGAGTTATTAAGTTATTAAGATATTTAAATGCTCACTATCTAAAACTGTAGAAATAAAAGAAGAACAGGGGAATAAAAATGTAAAATTAGGGAAAGCAAGTAAAAACAGTGGGAATAAGGAGATAAGGCTTTGGGATGTTAGCAGATGAAGAAGGGAGCAACAAGGGGAGGACAGAATGGCCAAAGGATCAGGAGACAGAGCAACACAAACAAGTTTCTGTGAAACTGCCATGCTACTTCTCACATGATGGCCCCTGTGGAGACTGTCCTAAGCCAATTACAAGCAGAGAGTTTTACTTGGAGAGCTGGCCCAGACCGGCTGGAACGAGCCCAAAGTCCATCACCTCTTGCCCTTTCCAGAGAGGGCAACAAGACCTGGCTTTGGCCAGTCGGTTGGCTGAAACTTTCTCTGGAGAAGTGGCATTAATACTGCACAAGGATAGAGGAAACACGAAGGAAGACAACAATTCCCCCTCTGTCCACACACACTAACACAACAGTCTGTGTTTGTGTGCCTTTACTGCTGTGTCTGAGTCTAAGGTCTCGTTGGGCCTCTGCAATCAGATGACCGGGTAGGAGCACGAGGGCCACTTCCTAGGTAGCAACACTGTGAGGGCTGCACTCATGACCTGTGTATACAACATACTTTATCTGTACTATTCCACCCAGTAAATATACAGACATACAGACACATGCACCTAATCAGGTGTCCAGTGCACCTTCACTGGCTGCTGCTATGTCTGAATCCACCAAGTCTCCTGCCTCCTTCTGGATTAACGACTGTGTCTGTCTGACTGTGTGTGTGTGTGTGTGTGTATTTGTGTGTACATATGTTGGTGTCTATAAGAAGGCTCTGACAGGAAAGATACTGTTTAGGGGGCAAAGTGCTAGGTGTTTTATTTATAATCTATTCCAAGTCTAAGAGTTTCCTACCTGGAGGCAGGTACTAAATAACTCAATGGGCGTATGGCACTGGCCTCAGTCCCCTTGCATTCGTCTGTGCACACAGGTGCATGCATCTGAGGAAATGTAACTGCTAGTGACACAGATTGTTGTGGAGAACTGTCTCACTAAAACATTCATCAGGACGAGACAACAGCCGAGTCAGAGAGGGGAAAGAGAGATGCTCCTTTTCTCTTCTGCTCTGTGGTGCTGACCTCCACAGGCGAGGGTAGGCCTGTCAGCCACACTTATTAAGCATGATAAGGGCAAAGGACCCGCTACTGCTGCACTCTCCGCTCATAGCAAATACGAGAGAAGCAGAAAAATAAAGACAAAGACTGACAAATAAGATCCTGCCCAACACTTACAACTGGCTTTCCTCTTTAAGCATCTCCCTGGTTTTCCTCCCCAAGTTACCTGTGTGAGCTGCTTCCTGCTGCAGAGTTTCTCAGTGAGGGAGTTGAGCTGAGCCGTGATCTTCTCATTGGCACTGCGCAGCTCTTTGGCTGAAAGCACAGCATCTTTCCTGGCACCTTGCAGTATGTCAATGTGACGCTGTAGGGACTCAACGCGCTGCTGCAGAGCAGAGGAGGAGCAGCGCCGGGTCTTCGGCATCCTCTTCCTCCTCCACCTCCTTTTCTCTTCTCTCGTCCCTCGCTCCCAGGGCTCATGCTGTTTATCGTCTAACAGGAGGAAGTACATGCAGGCGCCTCAGAGTTGACAAGAGCACAGGAAAACTCCGAATCCCTATTTAGAATCCATGCTGGGATTTAACAGCCGTGTGTGAAGGTGTCTTTGTGTATGCACAAGTTAAAGCTGAGATATATTTAACAACTTCAATGATTAACATTTTCCATTTATACCCATTTGAGGAAAGTCACATTCTAGGGGGGAAAAAACAAAAAACAGCTTGTTAACTTCTGAAATACTTGTTTCTGATCGACACAATGCACATGCTTTTACATGATTCACATGAATTTAGTGCTTCAATTAATAGTGAATTATATTTTTGTAGTTCTGCACTGGTGCGAAAAAGGAAAACCTACCTTGGCCAGGAACACTGTGTAGCTTTCTGTGAGATTCAGCTTCCTGTGTGTTTGAGACCAGTGAACACCTGTAGGACTAAAAAGAGGCGAAAAGTCAGAGACAGTTATGAAAAGCAGCTGTTTAATGCAACACAACCGGTTGACATGTTACGCTCCCTGAGACGCAGCTCATAATGACACTGTGATCACAGCGTGTGCTCAGTTTAACGCGACAAGACAAATCACCCTGTGCTTTAATAATTCACCTGAGCGTGTTCGGCTGACTTGAACTTGAACGCTTCCCAGCACGGTTATTACTCCTGACAGATGCTTGCAAATGCCGTCTTTGTTCAATCAGTCTGAACGCTCAGATCCACTCCTACAGTATGACGAGTGTGCATGTGCCAGTGTGTAATCATTTACACTCCTAAGCGCCTATGCAAGACACTACTCAACTCCAGTGTTGTTTGTAGTGACATCAAAGAACCCTCGCCAGCCCCCGTCATCTCAGCCTGCTCCCTTTGTGCAGGGTCAGATAGGATTTGATCAGTGCCAGGTTTGATCACAGAGTGCCATGTGGAGAGGAGCAGTGAGACGAAACCTTTGGTTTGTGACACAGTGAGGGGCCGGGGCTGTCATAGCCATGAGCCCAGAGGAGCTGATGGGCAAGTTTAGCAGATCTGGAGTGGGGGAAACTAAAGGGGATCTGAAACTAGGGGTCCTGACAGCTCCCTAGCAAGATGTACAACATCAACTCTATCCTCCTCCCCATCTTCTACCTTCTTCCTGTCCTTTACAAAAAAAAAAGAGAGAAATGGAGAGGAGAAAAGGAGAGTATCTTTAGAAAGGTCCCTCCATTTTCCTCTCTTCCTCTGTTTTTTTGACAGACACATCTCTCTGGGGTTTGGAGCTGCCATGTCCTGCTGTGAAGTGGTTTGATGTGGACAAGAGTAAGGGTCCAGGCCTATTGATTTCATGGTGCGAAAAGAGGACAGAGAAGAGAAAAACATGCACACATGAGGAAGACTGTGATCACAGACGGGGGTTGTATCTCTGCCACATTTACATAATTTGGCCTGTTCTTACGAGCTCCTGCAGCATTACCTACCCTACAATATATCCACATAATCAATGCGCTTTTATTTACATTGACCCTCGTAAAAACGGTGTGCGAGGCCCGCTCACAAGGGCCAGCTGAAAATCAGTTCAGAGGGAACATGAATTACAACATGCACTGTTACCACCTTCAATTCATCTACAAAACTTAAAGTGTGTGACAAGAGGAACCTGACAAATTACTAAATTGTCTAAATAACTCTGTTGGAGCAGCAGCACACTGCATGGGCTTAGTTTCAATGTCAACCCTATTTACCATGGCTATGATAATAAATTATTGAGCACATAGGAATCTTTTGAATTCATTTACAATACATGTTATTCTGCTTATATTTTTGTTTCGTATAGTATCTCAACATATCTCCTTCCCTGATAAATATAGATAACCATCCTCCAAGTATAATGAATATCACATTGCAACCATTTTTAAAGAAATACATTTGATATTGAGGCTCTACATGTAAAATTTTTACAGAGTGCTGATACAGCTTCTGATTATGTAACTGAGAGACTTAAGGATAAGGGAAAACCAACCTTTCTGTTTGCATGTTGTCTGCGAGGTGCTTTCCCTGAGGGCACACTGTCGAGACTGTCCAAGTACTTCTCACCGCTGTCACTGTGGAGAAAGGTGAGAGGGGTTATTACAGACCAGAAGTTGAGCCCACAACACTGGTTCTGAAAGTACCACCCTTGGACAAAAAAACCAATTTACCATTTATGGTTGATTTAGTTGACATCAAGCAAAAATATGTGCATTTTGCCACCCCTCCCTTCAACAGAAAATCAATGTCCCATCCAATTTCTGAGCTGGAAGTGTAAATGTGGGTGTAAATTAAGTGAAAAGCTGCAGTGTCGGGTGCTGATAGTGAATGCATCAACATGTATGAGAGCGGCTGTGGCCTTCATTAGCCCTCTGTGTGTGACAGACGTGTATGAGAGGCACGGCTGAGCGGAGCCAAGCAAAGTTGCATCTGATGGACACACGGTAAGGGCTTCCTGAGGCGCACACACACACCCTCAAATACACACGCACAAGACAACCTCAAATTCACACACATACACACACAGGTTTATTGACAGTGACCTTTGATGTGAAGGTGGAAGCCAGTGACATTTACGCTGGCGGGTTTATTAAGGTGGGGCCTCGGAGAAGCAGCAGAGGTAAAGACCACACAGAGAGGATATAACTGGTACTTGACAACACTGGGGCTAGTTAGGGTTAAACCTGGTCTAGAGGGGGCAGAAAGACTTGTTGATGATAACTAACTACCACCAATAAGAGCCCACAACGAAGAAGTTATGCATTTGAGGAATAATACTACCGTATTCTTCCTGGTAAGACTGAAAGTTTTACATAACTGGCATAATAAAAATTAATTTTCAATATATATAAGATATTCAAACTGAAACTGCCAACTTTCACTATAGTACAGTTAACATGAGGCCAATCAGTCATCAAGAATTACCATAACTGTGTACACAGACTGTTGAAGTTGTCTCCTGGATATGCTTCCATATATCACATAGTTAAGAATGAATGCTGTGCTGGCATTTTACGATGATGCTTTAGGGAATATTGAGTTGGTGTGTCTGCACGGATACTGTACATAAAACACAGATTTATGCTTTAACAGGCTGGATGCTAAACAGGGCAAGTCAGACACAGACGTGAGCTAAAGAGGAAACTTGAGTAAACTATTGAGCAAAGCACAAACCTCTGCCAAATATTCAACATTCAATCGAGCTCCATCAAATTTCATTCACTCATAGAAATCGGTCTCCTATATTGGTCTGATTTCCTCCATACAGAATATTTGCAATATTCTCTAAAACAACGGCGAAAACTTTGGAACTTCCTTCCTTGATTTGAAAGGGAAATTGTTTTCCTGGATTCAGGGAGGAACCAAGGAATGTCCAAATCCCAACATCAAACACCTAATGTAATGTATTAATATATAAACACACACCACGTCCCTCTTACAGAACCATTCAGTGTGATATTCTCCCTCTGCTCACCCACAAAACTGATGATCTGCTCAAAATGGTCAGCTAAATGGTCAGCCAAGCTCAAAAATAGAGGGAGCGTGAGCTGGCGGCAGCAAGACGACAACTAGAAGGGGAGTTGGAACGACAAAGACTTGGCAGTAGCCTTAACGAGTCTGACATCTTTATTTGACACTATTAGGGCCAAAGCTCCTTAGGCAGAAACACTGTATTTCCGGCAGCGCCTTCCAGAAGAAGACCGCTGCGAGATGGCAGGCGCAGGAGGCTTTACAGTACCAAATCAGTTGACAGGTGCCTTAAATAAGACAACATCTCAGTTTAGACCCCTTCTTCGCAAATCCACTTAGATCCTCCTCTCAGGTAAAGTGTATATTAGACTGCTGCTTATTAGCTACACGGAGAGGCATTAGGAAAGCGGGGCATAGCTGTACCCAGTCCCTGTTAAACAGCCTCATGTGGATAGAGCTGGGGATTAGAGTCCGATGAATTAGTTGGTGAAGAGATGGCGAGTTAGTAGGACACAGTGAAGAGTGTAGATAGAGAGAGAGAGAGAGAGAGAGAGAGAGAGAGAGGTATACAGCAGAAGTGAAGGGAAATAAATAGAAGCGATAGCTCTGAGTGTTTGAAATCCAATCATTCCGACCATCACTCAATAAATGTTGGCTTAGTGGCTTTTTTGCATAAAACATACATGAAATAATTACTGTCGATGGTTCTTAATTTAGAGGATGTTAAACAGCTTGTAGACATCTGGTAGCAAGCCGAGTAGGGTCATTCAAAATGTATCTAACTAAATTAAGGCACGGAGAGGAGAGAGGAGGGTGGGCAAGACTGGAGCGAGCGTGTGTGTGTTGGGAGGAGGATTCAAGTTGGGCTGGAGGAAATAGGTGCAGCACACATTTGTGAATTAACATGCCACTAGACAACAAACATGACTAGACATGGAGGCATTGGTTTCTCTGTGTGTGTGTGTGTGTGTGTGTGTGTGTGTGTGTGTAGGAGTTAGGGAGGTGGGTGGGTGGTTGGAAGTGGGGTCTTGGTACTTGCAGGGGGATCCTTAGAACTGTCAAGGGGGGGGTTAGAGAATGCACAGGACCAGTAAATTAAATCAAACTGCCAAACTGTCAATTTCAAGATAGCGTGACTAGTGCATGAAAATGGCATCACTGGAAGGTATCAAGGCTTCGGCGGCCTCCTCATCCCTTGGCTTTTCTGGCACCGGTTCAACTTTGTGCGGAGAGGTGGCTAATTTTGCATGCAAATTTCAGTCAATAAGCTCCAAGCAAGGCATCCCAGGATATTTCAAAGGATCTGACAGTGGTACCCCCCCTCCCACCCCCCTTCTCTCTCCTTCTTGCTATCATTCTTACTCACATTCTTCTTTTGGCTTCTGAATACCAACTAGACAGACGATGAAATTCAATCACCCATTTGCTTACGCTTTGCATATGCACAGTGTCCCCTTGATGCAGCGTGGCCCCCCACGATTCTGCCAACCCAACCTCTCCACTCCCACCACCTAAAAATAATGAGGCGGGAGGCAGGAAGAAGTGCATCTGTGTGTGCGTGTGTATCATTACCTATCTGCGCTCATGTCCTCCCACTCGTCCTTAGTGGGACTGGGGCTGCGGCCTTGCCAGCTGATGGCTTGATTGGGGCTGACTGCTCGGTGGCTGCGCTGGTGTGGTGGACCTCTGAGCCTCGTTGTTTTGAATTTAACCTTGCTGCTAATGTTGCTAGCGATCCCACCTGCCCGCGCAGGCCCTGCCGCATGGTTCCTATAGAAGTCCCTGGCTGCTCTGAGAATCCCCAGCTCCTGTCTCAGCATCAGCAAGCGATGTTGAAGCTTGGTTGTCTCTTTCTGAGATGCAGCCAACCGGGCTTCTACAGCCATGATCTCATTGCAGTGCCGCTCCCCCTGGGCCAGGGCCTGGGCCTGGACTGCCTCTTCGCGAATGGCTTCCTGGGTTCGCAGGTGATCCAGGGAGGCTTGGAGTTTGTGGCAGGTGAGGGACAAGTCTTTGTTGGCCTCCAGTAACTGTTCTTTCTCTTCCCTCAGCCTCTCTGTCTCCTTGTCCAGGGACTGCATCTTCCACTCCAGCTGCTCAATCTGAAGGAATCAAAGATACCGTGCCTTTACTGTACATTTACTTCATTCACAACTCTGAAAAACAACAGTCTGTCTAAGAACATCCTGTTGTTAATGAGAAAGGCCAGCACCTGATTTCACCTGCTTGTGGAAGCATGTGCACAGAAGCTTTTCCTCTTCTGGAACATCTTTCTAACATGAGCCAATGAATATGGTTTATGCCATGTGAAAGGTTAGACCAACGGGGGGGGAGGGGTCAATACTCTCCTTCACGTCCTAGCAAGTTTATGGCCATCTGACTGGCGCCTACTGACTCTGATCACCCCTAACTAGACAGCAACCAAGAACACTTAGTCTATTTGTTAGATCTTTGGTGGAGACTGTTTAAGAGAACAGTGGATGCCTGCTGGGTTTGTGCCTCCAGGCCATTTTTCCCTTTTATTTGGTTCTCAGTCTGCCCGCTGGTGAAGCCTGGTACCTTTCAAATAAAATTAGATGGCCATCCCCACTCTTGATAATTCACTGCCATGAAATTCAAAGTGGGTGGGGGTGGGGGGGGCACATAAATGTATGCAAGCAGGGATTTTAACAGCATGTGTGCGCACACACAAGCTACCAAGAGCTATAATACAAAATCTTGTATTCTCTGAAAACTTAAAACATGTTCCTATACTCCATCCCTACAGTTATAATTTGTGGTTACACATGGAATTACTTTAAAGATGGAGAAAAACAAATGGCGTCCTGGCTGACACTTGACTTGGAAATTAGCGAATGACCAATCCCTCCAGGAGCGAGAACAATTCTTCATTCTTCACAGAATAAAAACTGATTGTTTGAGAGGCATTTAGTCATGGCTCTGTCAGGTTTCTTTTATTGCCAATGACAAGGAACACTTAGTGACGGCGTAGTGCTGTACCTTTTTAAATGACTGCTCCAGTCGTTCTGAAGAAACAGAGGGCTTTTTTGGAGTGCTGCTTTTGACCTGGCGTTCCTCCTCTTTGTGAAGCAATTCTGCAAAGAGGAACAAAGATGTTATTGTGACATGATTTGTCAAACTCTGGCTGCTCAATCAATAGAATGATAATAGAGAGGGTGCATTAAATCAATTACCACTGCTAATGTCTAACTTCCATCTAAAGCTGAAAGGTCTTGAAATGTTCACGCTAACAACCCACCTCCTGTTTCCTGTTTCTTCATCAAACAAGCTTTTTCAACCAGATTAAGAGAAAGGTGTTTTATTTAGTAGCCCACAAGGAAATAGGAAAACAGTTTTCAAAAGGACACACGCACACTGGTATATTGAATGGGCAGCCTCTCTCCAGAGATCTTAAACAAACGAAGAGAAGTGCTTGAATCCCCTGTGGACACAAGCCCCAGGCTGCACTGCTTTGTAGTCCACTATGTTTCCCCAATGGACAACTAATCTCACCACACTTCAATTGTGGCCTTGGCAAACATATGATTTAGGCTTTACAATAACAACAGAATACATGCGGCAGTCAAAGTGTCCGGGGATTTGATCTTAACATATTCATGTAGCGCGTACACAACCCAGTGGGCCTCAGTGTCACTGACGTTTGACACACGGTGCACCTGCAGAAGTTGGAGTAGCTTCCCTGCTCACCTATATGCAAAGGGCGACACAAAACAACATACAACTTTCTGACTTTCATTCTCGCCTGTTAAACATTCATGACAGAATGACCAAAATAATTTGTACAACCAGGCTGGGAGCATTAAATATTCAGGGCCTTGACTTTTAGGTCAGTTGATCTTTTCAAGAGTGAGTAGGAAAAATACGCCAGAGAAGGAGAGAGTGAAGAGAGAGAGGGGCTATGCTGCTTCTTTGCCTCACATTTGACGCTTTGCCCAGGGAATTTTGTTACTTTGAATTAGGCCGTTCTTTTGTCTCTCCAGCGTGTCACAGTCAATCAAACAAAGCACCAAATAGGACAGGAGGGCTGCCGTGTTCGCTGGGTACATAACCAGGTTGGGAGACAATTATCTGGCTCCAGTGCCGGTGGCTTGGGAGTTGGCACCTCAGCACTACCTTGATAAGAAGACGTGGTGGCTCCCTAGTCACCCACTGTTAGAGGAGGTCCTGGCACCATGGCATACATTAACGTCCCTCCCGTGTCTCCTGATGGGCTGCAGCACAAAGGCCCTGTTCCTTTCATCTGTTGTCTTTCGTTAGCGTGATTCCAGTGTAAGCCATCAAACCCACCTTCCCTTTGATCGGGTCACAGAGGTTGTTCAAGAGTAAATGTCGTGGCCATTCACAACATTTATATTCAGTGACGTTGGGTTCACAATCAAGTGGTTTACTCAACTGACATATATTGCTTCACAAAGTTAATGATGAGATCATCTTTGCAGTAGGCTATACAACTTTTTTTTACTTAAATTAGAATAATACTGCAGACTCAGGAGGACATTGTGAAAAGTTACTGGCCGTGGTTGCTCACTGTTCCATTATCATCACTTGACATATCAGGTACTTCACAGTTAAGTTAATTTTTCCAGGTGGAAGTTGAAAAATGTTTTGTAAAAAGAAAGGTGCTTGTATAAGAACATATTTAGAGATTATTTGTTTGATAAGATGTAACACAGTGTGTGTCCTTTCTGAGGCGTTTTCCTGACTAGACTGTCAATAGGAGAGCATCCACTATTTTAATTAGTGCCACCCTTTAAATCACAGGCTTGCATCCCTAACAGACACCATCATTGGCTAGGAAGAAAATTAAAGTGATCTGGGACAGATTTGTTATTGAACAAGTTAATTAAAGCCACCGATTGTGGTGGTCAGTGTCTGACAAAAGGCTACGGAATCAATTAAAAGCAATGTGCTTTTTAACTTTGGGAATGAAGTATGAGGACAAGATGAACACTACTTGATCTTTCAATCAATTTGCCAGGATCTGATCAACTGTTAATTGAGTCGTCCCATCAATTCCACTGGGAGAAGTCTTATTCATTCTGCTCCCTGTTACACGTGTCCAAGGGGGGGAGCTTAATGAGTGACAACTGAAAATACATTTTTTTTAAGCAATCATCACCATGAGGATCCAAAGGGCCTTTTCCAATATAAAGCAAAAGGGGGCTCACCTTGGTGTTCATTGGAAAGACACAGATGGAGCTCCTTCACTGTGGCCCGGTCCATAGCTGCCTGGACTCGCAACATGTCCATCTGCTCCTCCAAGCCTGCTCTGCATTCAAACACAGTGTAAACTTATATCTAATCTCCAAATACATATATTGAAAAAACAAGAGGTTAGGACTCATTTCTAACACGAGATTTGTAAAAATGTGTATCTTTTTAAAATTTGTATTCAACTGTGGAATCTATTATTCTGGACACTCTAAATTATTATTATTTTAACTCGATTTGTGTGAACTGGCTTTATCCCGATGGTAAAGACAACAAGGTGAGGAAATCGTCTAATTAAAATGGTTTTTAATTCATCTGAAAATCAAAGTGACATGCAACATGAAAGGCCAAGGTGGGAAAGTACAGTGTGCGTCTGTGTGTGCATCATCACAGACAAACAGAGTCGAGAGAGTGCCCAATTACCTCTGTGCAATTAGCTTGATTTCTGCTAAAGGCTAATTACGTGGAGCCATGCTCGAGACTTTGCACTTTCAAGTTATTATTAGGACCCCAACAGAAGTCTACTGAGGATACACATGGCCCTCAGAGGCAACCACACCTGAAACACACACCTAATTCCCCTCCCCTCTGCTCCACAGAGTCAGAGAGAAAACTCGAAGCAGGCTCCTGCTACTGTAGTGGCCTTCTTTCCTCGTTACAACAGCAGATCTTTATCCTAACCGATTTCTGAAGGCAAGTGGTGAGAACAGCGGGCATGATACACTCTCAGCTGTACGAGGTGTAAAAAGAGCCGTTTGTGGTTCTGATGAATTAAGATGAGGATAATGGATGTTAACTTAAACGAGACACTTTTTAAACCCATCTCATTTTGCAAGATCAACCAAGAGAATTTTCCATATGCCAAGAAAATGACTTGGGAAAATTATTCCCACAGCACAGGGTAGGGAAGTAATTAGGTTCTTAGCCCAGAGTACGGCAGAGGCCTGGTCTAATGGCTGACCACTGCTTAAATAAGTACACAAACGACTCTCCCTGAGGGAGGTGGAGGAAGCAGATGGATATGTGTCGCTCCTGTATAGATTTGCCTCCATAAATGAACCCAAGTCGATGAGGCACCGGCATTGCCTGATGTGTGGAGGATGCTAATGGGACAAACAACCTGAAATATGCAGTATGTGGTAGGAGCCTGTTCCATCTCATGTTTCTCTTTTATGCCTTTTTGGATGCTGATAGTATTGACGCTAATCCAGAGTTCAGATGCAAAACATTCCATTTTGTTGAGGGATAAGCATATTTTCTGGGATGAAGGAGAGATTGGATTGCAGATGTAATTCATTGGCCAAGGGGCTTCCAGTTTCACAACATCACACTCTGGAGATGGAGGACTGCTGCATCCTTATTTAGTAACACTTACGTTCAGAGTAATACAGTCAACATGGTGGTCTCTGAGTCTGAATGGAGAAGAGACCAGTCTAAAATTCAGAAGACCTAAAACAACACCTAAAACAAAAATTGCAATTCAATGTATGTGGTTTGCTGATCAGTTTATTTTTTAGAACTTTACTTTAGCAAACTTGCATCGTGTGAGTCACGAAGTTACACAGCCCGGAGTTTTCTGTTGCATCACAACAACAGATGGCATCAGTCAACAAAGTTGTTTAACAACTTGGTCAACATGTTAAAATCCTCCTTTGAATAAGCTGTTAATACGAACGTTTCCACAGTGTGTGCTGCCTGTTTTTCCCATAGGCGACACATACAGCAAATCTCAAATCTATTTCATTCTTCGCTGCACAGAAATATATTCTTGGATGGCGTATGCTCACTTCTTGCCTCACAGTCTCACTCCTTGCACATTGCTTCCTCGTGTGAGCACATCATTTGATAAACAGATGCTTACTATTTTCTCCTCACTGGGGTCCTGATGATGGGAATAAAGAAATTTTAGGAATCCAAAAGGATGTTTAGGCACCACTCGAAGGCTGTGGTAGCACCGAGACAAATCCCAAACTTAAGGAGCTACATCACATTATGACTGAGGCTTTCCCTTCGTTATATTTCCTCCAGTAACCTGCAGTTTACATGAAATAAAACTAGGCTTTCTAGTCGTGGTGGAAAAGGCATTCTCTGCAGATTTATCTCCAGAAGGGTACACAAAGTCTTTTTTATAATAGGGATGACAAATCAAATGAAGCTTGCAGAGCAATTTTTAAACTCCCTCTCAACTTGTAGCTTCACCTAGGGCAGAATCATAGTCAGCGAGTACAAAAGCAAAAGAAGCTTCTTGGCAGAAACCAAAGGAAAAGCAACAAACGAGGGTTATGTTTGGTAATGATGAGGTCTGCGATGGAACTCTGTGTCTCACGCCGCGTTTCTGGCCCTGTTTTTAAAAACATTTGCACATTTGAACTTCAGCCCTGAGTTATCCACTCCATGTCATTTGATCTCATCCCTACCTGCGCTGCACCAAACACAGCTTAGAGCACAAACTGCCAGCCTCCATCCACAAGGGTGTACAACACAACATCATCTGCAGCCATTGTGCTTTCACACGCCAGCCTCCTTTCGGTTTCTTGTTCAGCGCATAAAAATACACGAGTAGAGCAGGGAATAGGGTGAGAAAGCAAAAACACCTCTGGCATTTTTATCACTGGGGAGAGATTCTTGTTTGTGTGCGTGTGTGTGTTGTGGGTAATATTCCCTCATGATTAAACTCAAGCTAGAGGGCTGTTCATTCATAGAGGGAGTTTGGGTGGATAAGCCACTGCTGTCAGCAGATATGGTGACTGGTGGAGTTTACATGGCTTGGTGCTGTGTACTAGCTGTGGGCAATGTAGCGGCAACAGCAGCAGCAAGTCTTTGAGAGGAAGGTCCACAAGCCACTGATACAAGAGGTGAATGGGCATTCATGGGATAAAGCCGCTTGTGGGGCTCAGCCTTGGACTTCCACATGTTTCTCTGTGTGTTGATGGGTGTCACTAGGTATCCTAATATAAAATTAAACATCATATAATCATAATATTTTAGTATTTATAAGGTTGGCCTTGTAAAATAACAACACCTACCCTGCCAGTTTGGATCCTCTGGGATTTATTGGCACATTCTTAACTCAGTGGGTGAAGTCTGTTCCTAAGATTTGGTTCTTTGAAATAACCAATAACATCCTTTGTTGTTTTAATATTCTATTTGCTCTTTTTATTTGGGCCAACCCGACCTGAAGGTGCAACTGAAGCTTGCATCAAAATTAGTAAGTGTTAAGCAATTTTTTTAATGTAATAATTAATTTATCAAATAATTAATGAAGGAAAAACCTTACTTGTCTGAATTGAATTCATGAATAAAACATTCTGCTTGTGTGTGTGTTTGAGCAAATGTGTCCCTCCTCCAACTAAGCCCTGGTCCGGGGAGGGGGAAGACTCATTACTTCTAATACCTTTTAGCAAATCAAGATGAAACTAAAAAAAATATGAGATGCATCAGGGTAAACTTTATTAAACTTAATTAGTGTCAACGTCGCTTACTGGGGAGGTTCACATCCATAATGGTCACTCTGCTGCAACAGAGCAAATGATCTCAAAGGCTTTTTCCCCCAGTAATCGCTGGCTAATTTATGCTTTGATGTTGTCTGAGCATAGCATCTTGAGTCTGAAGATGCACTGCATGTGTTTATTCTGTTTATGAGGCCTAAATAATCCCTGCCTCTTTTTTACCAACAGTCCTTTAACAACAATTAACAAGCATGGACATGGAGCACTGCAGACCGATGCGTAATGAGGCAGATAAAACGATCCCACTGCAAAATTTCTAGCCCACCCTGCACATTGTTACTTGCCAGGAAACCTCCATCAAAATTGGTCTCAAGTATGTCACAAGTTTATTCTGTCCCTTTGAGAGCTTAGATGGGTTTTGTTTTGAATAATAAAAGGGCATTATTAAATGAAGGGTTGCAATTATTAAGATGTTTGGTGAATAAACAATAAAAGTATAAATTACCTAAAGTGTTTGAAATTAATTCATAGTTTGCAGAATTTTGTGCATCAAGATGCATATATTATTCCCTTAGACAAATTTGAAACATGTTCCACTGAGGCCTAACGTCAGTCACAGGATGCCATGTTTCTGTTTAATTAGAATGTGATGGTTCAGCCATCCAGTGCTGCTGATAAGATGCAGGAATGCCAGCTCTGATGTGTTGTTCCAGGTGGAACAAGCTCACTGACATGCCAGAAAATGGTTTGTCCTCCTGACAAATTAATGCTGCAGGTGCTTGCTATGCTTTTCAAGTTTGAGTTATTGAAGAATAAACCATTTGTTACTTATTGCATCCTTAAGTCATGAAATTGAGCCACAGGGAGCCAGTAAATCAGCTGAAAGAGCAGAGAAACAAACCTGCTTCACCTTCTTCCTTAACATCTCATTCAAGAGCAGAGATTACAGGGGGTGCCTGGGCCTTATAACCTTCTCTTAACACTGTTGGGACCCACTGAGCGGGAGTTATCCCTGCAATATTAATTCTGGGAAATGGTCATTTGGGCCTCAAGACACTGTTTTACAAGTGCTGTTTTTGGAGGAGGTGATAGGGAGCATCTGTGCACAATCTCATGACAATGAGGAGAAGAAATGAGAGACAAATGGAGTTTCAACAGAATCTCTCGTCTAAGCCTGCCACTAGGCATTTAAAGCTTTATAAGGGGTCTTTATTTGGCCCTAAATTCTTCAGCTGCCAGGAGTTAATTAGCCATTAGTGGATCATTGCTAGCACTTATCTAGCATAACCTTCACAAGCACAATCATTACACATACGGTCAACGGAACAACAAGCTATAACTGCCCATGAGTTCACTGGCAGTTATGCTTGCAGAAGCTCTTGTTGTTATTTTACTGACATATCCCAAATTCTGGCCTCTCTGTTGCATCACATTAATGTAGAGATGTTAGTTTAACACACCGGGCTGTGCATGTGTACAGATGTGTGCCTGGGAACAGAGAGATTTTAAACAGCCCAAGAGTAGAGATCCTCTCCAAGTTTACTTTGCACCAGCCACCCGGGTAAGGAGGGGTCCTGGGGGCATGAATGGAGGAGATGAGGTGAAGCTGGTCAGGGGCACATGAAGGGGATCAACACTAACCCCGGAGGACAGGCCGGTTACACAGTTAGAAGAGACGCCAGCCGCTTACCATCCCTCGTGGTTTGCCTCGCAGGTCAGTTCCAAGGACCCTGCGTGTTCACTGTAGTGTAACCCCCCCCCCCCATCCCCTCAGGCCCCAGCCCTAGACCATCCAGCCCCCTGCTCCGCTCAGCTCAAGTTGTGGCCGGACAGGCAGGTGGATGGACATCCCTTAACAGGCAGCATCGGCGGCACTGGGGCTGCTAGCCTGTAATTAGCTTGGACAGCTCAGGCTTGGAGAGAGGCAGCCGGGCTATATCATAATGAGCTCAGCTGGGATTAGGAGGACAGGGCAGGGGGTGAGCAGAGGGGAAAGCAGTAGAGGGGCTGTGTGGGGAGGAGGGGGGGCAGGTTCCAGAATTCTGGCCTTAGCCTACTGCAGCACCACCGAGGGCCGGAGGGAGGCAACTGGGAAGGCAAGTAAGAGGAGAGGACGGCACAGAGGCATAGGATAGAGTAGGAAAGAGGTGAGGAGAGGTGAAGGCTAGGGGAAATAGGGGGAGGAAGAGTGTGGCTTTAGGCCAAGCTTTGTGTAGTATTATACGAGGTCAGTGTTCGCAGTACTGTAACAGGGGCTGCTTTAGATCAAACAAGACAATGGCTGCACTGCACCCAGAGACCGACGGGGAGAAGGAGACAGGAGGAAAACCTAAGCATCAAAGAAAGAAAGAAAGAAAGAACCTCTTGTGTGGAAAAAGTCAAACTGTCATTAAGGAGTCACTTAGCTTTACAGAGTATGTAAAGTATCTTATTGACACTCACTTAATCACATGATTAGAGTTTGGCAAAAATGTTCCATTAAAAACATAATTATTTCTAAAAAGACACAGCCAAGGATTCTGATAATGTGATTTTACTTGCTCCACTTTTATGTGTGAATTTTTGGGCAGCCAATTTTACAAATGAGAACACACTGTAACGATCTTGCTTTGGCCCCTGCTGGCTGGTAATGATGTGAAGGGCTAGGTGGACGCTGTGAAGCTACGAAGGGCACACTCAAAATTTCAACACTCACAAACAAGAAGGGACACGGGGAGTGTGTGCGTGTATATGTACACATGTAGGGAAAGTTTTCAGCAAGTGGTATAGCCAGACTGCAAGGACTTTTTCTTTCTTATGTCTTCCTGGCTGGAAGGCCCCCCCCCTCTACCCAACAATAACATGTATCCATCTGCTTTGTGTTCTCAGCATTTTGTGTGTGTGTGTGTGTGTGTTTCATATTTCCAATGCAGGGACAACCTGTGTTGGACCTGTGACAGGTGACTTACTTTTCAGTGGTCAGTTTCCTGGTGAGGTTTTTTAGGTAGGTCAGTTCATTCCACACTGCATCACTGTTCTCTTGTCTGAGCTGCCATGGCTCTGCACGCTGCTTCCTTCCACTGGGCCTGGACACAAACACAGGTTTGCCAAGCTATCAATATAAGGCCTTAGCCTTGACATTCATTGAAAATCTCACCAAAACCATATCCCAAACCTAAATCAAAAATGACATTTTTTAGGACCAGGCTGTGGTCCCCCTGAGGTTTACTGGTCTTAACAAGATCAGTGTTTATGCTTTCAGCAAAATGCAAAAATGTAGAGGGAAGCAAGTCCCCGATTTTGAGCAGACATGCATGCATGAAGAGCAAACATACTAACAAGGGAAAATGGCGTGTACTGTACATTACCTTGTTCCCTCTGGTCAGTTCACTTGGGGTAACAAGACCCCTTAGTTTCAATCTCGTTTTGTTATTCAGCCATCTTTAGCAGTATTCAAATGAACAGCCTTGACTTTGACATTTCAGTGGCAAATCATGTACACACGTATGCATGTTTGTGAAAGCCCAGGGCACTGCCTGTGTGGCAGGGCAGTGGACCATTCCCAGTGTACCATGCAAATGTAAATAATGGCAAAAACACACTCACAAACGAGGTCATTCAAATGTCTACACCTCACTTATGAATACTTAATGACATTTTGTGCTCAGGAGCAGCCCCCCTCCACTGGACTTCCCCGTCTACACTCACACACCACATCCCTACCGCCCGAAACTGCATCCCTGCACACCATCCGACTCATCAATCAGTCTTTGCCCAACACATTCAATTCCAATTAGCCTTTCATTTGCAAACTAAAACAGCTTTTAGTGAGAAATCCACAGATTGCAAAACTAGCAGATGAGGAGTGAGTACCATTTTTGTCTCTCTCTCTTGCTCGCACACACACGCACGCGCACACGCACACGCACACACACACACACACACACACACACACACACAGAGAGTTTCTCATTTTCCCTCAATCAATGAAAAAGATGTGTGGAAATGGATTGTGAGGGTCACTGCATTTGTGCAGGGCTCCTTTTCCTGTGGTCATTATTGGCTATGTAGACGCCGCCATGCTACGCTAATACTAGTTAAACCCCAGTGCCTGGGATTTGGAGGCTACTGAGGAACGGCAAATGTTTTCATTTAATACTGCTAATGCCCCTGTGAGCAATTTGGAGCCCTTGAACTTCGCAGTGTATGTATGTGGGAGTATGAGAGTGTGTGTGTCTGCAATCGGTGAGCTTGGGTTCGTTTCCCAGAGTGCAGAGCTACTTAACAGATAATCTCACTGTATAGTCACAGAGATTGATACTTTTACTTCGAGTTCTACTGCGAACGCGCTGAAGTCAGTCTTAGCAATCCTAATGCTGCCTGGTGCTGTAATCGTACACAATAATTTACCCCCAGCTCTATTTGAATGCTCTCTGTGTGATTTTAAGTTGTGCAGTGTATCAACTGCATGTCTTATGAAAGGTGTATGAAGCTTTATTAAGTCACGGTAAAGCTTTATACATTTTAATTTGTTTACGGTGGATCTAAAAGCTGTTGAACATGCAGCCATGAGAGAGCTATCTACTTTAGGCCTCAGTGCTTCCTTCCCCGCGGTATGCGAGTTTCCATTATTAAGCAGGAGGAAATAGAAAGAACTTTTCCACGCCGCTACGGCTAATTGCTCTGATTCAGGGGGAATCTGTTTATGGGCGCAACTTTGATCAGAGTACGGATGCTTTAATAACCTTTAATTTTATTTGCTCACCCCCATCATCCCCAGTCTGATTAAAAAACTTTTTCCCTTCTCTAATATAAATAAGAAGTTGGCTATTTTCCCCCTCTCCTTCATGCCATTTTGGGAAAATATGGTGGTAATGGTGAATGGCAGGGTGGTTTCACTGGGACTGGCCAACTGCGCACCACCTGCATGCTGATGAGCCAGAAGAAGCTGTGCCTGCTTTGCGATTGGCTGGTAGTTCCATTCTGGGCGGAACTCATTACAACGGGTGACGTCATTCAACAGCTGGCCATGACCTACAGCAACATTGTTCAGTACCTTATTCTGCAGATGATAGACGATTTATATGAAGGAAAACTAAATGGTACAGTGAAATGATGTTAGTCTACCATGCATTTTATTAATTTTACAACATATATATTCATATAAATCTATGTATATATCTTACACACCAACGTATGTGTCAGGTAAGGGGGAAGAGGAACAGTGTTTTAACATTTTATCCCACACACAAAGGGGGAACAAAAAACACCCCTTGCATCTTTCCAAAAAGGCAACAACCCAGCATGGAAGCTACAGGGAAATCCCTAACAAGCTCAAAATGCAATGAGACTCAACGCCTATCCCCACTGACTTGTTAGGGCCCTGATTTCCCAGCACTAATGGGAGTATTTAAGTCATTTTCTATTGTCTCTCATTCCGGCTGGCATTACCCCAGTGGGTTTAACAGCTATTTGAGGATGGGGCTTAATGCCAAATGAATGCCAGGATCATAACGTTGAGTGACTGGCTGGTGCCATGGTGGGCTCTGACTGAAAAGGGCAGAGCTGCCTATTGCATCAATTTCATGTCAGATCAGTCATGAAATACAGATACACTGACACTGAGTCCACACTCTAGGTCCTCTCTGCTCTGGACTCATAACCACAGCCCAGACTGTCTTATTACAGAAACACGCATGTTTTCCTCTTTGACCAAAATACACTAACATTTCTTTGATATTTAAAATGTTAAAATGTGGAACAGAAGCACATCTGGGGTGGACTCCCCGATTTTCCCTCTCTGTACAGCTCTCTGTCTTTGTTCCCACTGTCTCAGACACATGCTGTTGAGCCGCGCTGAGCTGACATGAGCCGAGTCGAGCTCGGCGCTGAACGCGCTCTCACACTCACTCCACTTTCACACGGGCTCACATTGCACTGCTGTTTTCTTTAATTAACCCTGAGAGAAAACAGCTGATGGGGTCAACACTTTGCTCCCGCGTGGCCACCAAACATATGCACCTTTAGCTACATTTAAAAATGCCCTGATGAAAGATGCAGTTGAAGGAAATGAACACACTGAAAAAAGACTGGGGGAGACAATAGAAAGAGAAGGGCCCTTATTAATGACCAGGACGAATGTGTAAGATCCTGTGATTTCTGGTAAAGGTGACAGGTTGAAGCAGAAAATGGCCCTCCTCCTCCTCCCTCCTCCCTCCATAGACCTTCTCAAACATTGCACCCCAGGACCAGACACCTCCAACCACTGGTTCTCACATAGTAATGAACGCTAAGGGAGAGGAGACACAGAAGCACACGCACACACACACTCTCTCTCTCTCATTTGGCACAAAACAGCCCACGTTGACCAGGCTTAAAACCTCTAAGCTTTTCAAAGGCAAAGAGAGGAATTCTTCCCATTTTCCCCAAAACCAGCACTCAGTTCTTGTCAAACAACATATGGGGAGCAACGAGGTCCTCAGACTATACTTAGACTATTTGTGAAAGGTTTTAAGGGGTTTTATTATTTCACAAGGGCTTTGAACACAAGGCAAGGTGAGTTATGCTTTGAAATGTCTCTTATACAATGCAGCTGCAAAATTCCTTACGTACGCAGGTCACATTTCCAGGATCTTCGATGCGCACACCAACAAGTCTGTCGAGATGTATTCTGTCTTGTGTGATTGGGAGTCTGCTGCTAGAAATTAAACTGTGCACTCACAAGCCATGGGATTTCTCCATCTCTTTCAGCTGGTCCCTGACGCTCTTGTAGTTGGCTTGAATGAGGCACAGGCGTTCTCGTCGTTTATCGTGAGCCCTCCTCAGCTCTTCATTCTCCTTCATCTGAAAAGCACAGTGACAACGTTGGATCAAAAGTTAATCAAAGTTTGTACACATCAAATGAAGGATGACATTAAGGATGACAAAAATTAACGAGTCAACGGGGCCACAGAACACCAAGAAGGAACACGTGCACACACACGCACTTTAGCAAGCAAAGAAACTCGCTCACTGGAGGAACCGACGACCAGCATTTGCAGCAGAGGGTGTGCTGCTGCCACTGATGTTGACAGCTATTAAAACACAGCGAGAGTGGGCTCCTGCTTTAAAGGAGTAAGAGATACAACATATAGATTTTTCTTGTCAGGGGCACCCCTCCTCCCCATCACACTGACCTTAACAGCGAGGGCGATGGAGAAAACACTTTCAACAGGCAGGACAAACAGAGGAGGAAGGAGAGCGAGGCAGCTGAAGGAAATACAGGAAGGAAAAAAGAGAGAGAACAGTGAAATTATAAAGAGAAGAAAGTGAAAAGGCGCAGCAAAATGGAAAGTGAAAGGAAGAGCACAGGACAGGTTTCTGCTTGAGTGGCCAGGGCTAGGGAGAGTTGTCGAGTGCTTTCTGAAGGGAAAGGCTTGTTTACTGCTGATATGACACGGCTGCCCTGCAGAGAGGGAAATGCGAGCCCTCAGCCCTGTTATTATTAACAAGGACAAAGAGAACAGAGACAGTACACAAACAGGCACCGGACCCACAACAGGAGTGCGCACACTGATACATGTTCACACTGCCAATGTGACAAGTATGGATTTTCCCTGGTGCAGATTATTCACAGAGGACATCTGCAAGACATCCTCAGCCCCTTCACGCAGCCCCCAACCTCTCAAAAAGATGGCTCTAATGAAAGGGGCCAGACTGGGGCAGTGTTAACTGGTGGTGCTATGAGCTGGGGGAGGACAAGGAAGAGTTGAGGCTGACTGATGGAGGGGCCGGATGGAGCAAGTGGCAGGGCATTAGCCACATCATGGCTTCCCAGGCCCCTTATAGATCTTCCCCTGGGCAGCTCAGCTCTGGTCATCAGGCCACAGACCCTTGCCCACCGATCAATACACCCCCCCGACTCAGCCAGCATACACATCTGTGGACGTTCTCAAGCTGAAAAATAATTACACAGCAACAGCTACTGTTTACTTGAAAGTGTGCAGAGGGGGAGTGGGTGGTGGTGGGGGGGAGGCATTATTATGTGAATTGTTTGTTTGTCTGCTGCAGCTTGCTACCGAGGTCAACGTGTCAATGGTACAGGCTGGCGTACCCAATTTGAAAGGCATTCTATTGGAAAGAATTGGCTTGGATCAAGTGGAGAACAATGGAGTGGACAGAGTGAAATACTGTACTGCGAGTGGCTGGAGGTGAGGTCTTAACTGCAGCTGGTGGAGGCCATGCTGCTCAATGCCAGATCCAAACAAAGAGCATAACCACCAAATGATACCCGAATCTGAACTAATGCCCTCATTAATGTGGTCAAAGATGTGAGTTGGCAATCATGATTTCTCCTGTGCATACCTTTACTAAATGCCCCTCAGCAGGCAGACACGTAAATGGCGCCATTAACCAAGACACTCAAGCGTGTCATCGGAATCTACGCTGAGCATTACCATCTGACTAGGTGTCTGCTAGTGATGTAATTCAGACACCTCAGACCTGACAAGAAAATTATGGCTAATGTGTTCCTGGGACTTTGTACAAAGGATGGTGACCTCTGCATAATCACTCCCTCAGTGGTCAATCTAAAAATGGAAAGGATAAAGACTGGCAACAGGCTTCAGGGGAAAGACCAAACAAATCAAGCCGGTGGCAGTGAAAAAATATAATCCAAAGAAATAAAATGAGAAAGAAGGTCATAGTTTGAGACCTTAAAAGAAACATTGAGGGAGAAATTAGTGCCTTTTTTCTTGTAGCGAGTTTAAGAGAGAAAATAAGACATGTTCAGACGTCACAGAGCATGTGAAGGTTAAAAGGCTAACAAAGACTATTCCTTTAAGGCAAAAAAAAAGGGGGGGGGGGCGGTTTTCACCAGAGTAACTCATCTCCAGCTGCTGCACTACCTACACACTGTGCGTGTGAATCTTTTTGATTCAAATTGGAATTTAGGTCTGAAGCCATTGACCAAACATTTTGATATTCTTTACATAATCAGTTTAAGGGTTTCACCTTGGTCTGAAGGTCAGAATGAGTTTAGATCCGGGTCAAGGTAAGGGGCTGAAGAATGCACTGTCAATGAGCCTCTCTCATGACAACCAGAGACCAGTCTGTGTGTGTGTGTGTGTGTGTGTGTGTGTGCGAGTATAAGACCCAGTAGAGGAAGGTCACGGAGGAGGCAGGGGCAGAAGTGGAGGAATTGAACCCTTTGGAGACCACGACTGTTGCAGTGCTGCAGACCGATTACATCCTAGCCGCTGGTAGCAGCAATCATACGTGAGATAGTGGCCACAGGAATAAGCGGCTCCATTAGACCCATCTGCTGCTCCAAACTATCAGTTTATCAGCTGGACACTTCTGTGCTATTCAGCTAACTGTATCTTTGGAGTATTTCAAATTCACCGGATTCGGACAACAGCCTCTGGAAATCTGTGTAAAACTGAGAGAGACGGTCGAGACAGAAAAGGCAGCTAAGAGGCTGATATGGACTGAATGAAAGACAACAAAGAAACATGGGCGAGGGATGAACAGAGTAGTTTGGACTAGATAAAAGGTAAGGAATGGATACCTTCAGTTGCAGCAGCTCCTCAAGGTCTTGAATCCTCTCTTCTGCTCTTCCTCTGCTCCCACTGACCCAGTCCACACTGCTGGCCGGGGACAGAGACCTGGACCGCTGCACAGGTGTACCCTGGGACAGGTGAACAAAGGAGCACTGGGCTGAAAGTGTGTGCACAGAACAATTAACATCTGAAGGAACACTGAGTGAATGCCAATAATGTAATAACCAGTTCATTCCATTTCCTCCCTCACCTTGAGGAGAACATGCACACTGTCAGTACACACATACGCACATCCAAACAAACACGCTACCAGAGGAATAAAGAAGCTGGAGCAGCAGTGTGCAGAAGCTGAAAAGGGAGGCTCACTTAGTGTGTGTGCGTGCGTGTCTGCGTGCACTTGGGAGCGGGAGTTGCAAGCTGAGAGCAGCAAAGGTTTCTCCCTGCGACTGGCTAATGAGTATGTTCATTTCCATTTACATTGTTTCTTTGACAATAATGATGTCCCATTAGGGGAGACTAAAGGGGCTATAGATTCCAGAATGTGCTGGGCTTCATTACAAGAGGTGGGCAGGGAGGCTGCTCTAATTGCTCTACTAGGGGCCTCCAGGTTACACTTGATAGGACAACTGGAAGAGGTGCCGATTAGGAGGGGGGAGTGCAGTTTGCTAGCCAGCCTCTTCTGTGGAAATAAGTCGAGAAGTGCCGGGGCCACGCTGTAGAAAAGCAGTGGGAACAATATGCTAGCGGAATATGAATATGAGAGGATGGGAGGCCCCCTGTGGTGCCAGGCAGGGCTGACCAGATGGCAGGCTAAAATATGCAATACGACTAAATACACAGTAGTCCTTGGGCAGGAGCGAAAGAGGAGCCCTGGAGGAGGCGTAGGGAAAAAGTTTACGATAAGATGGTTGATCAATACACGCCCCTCCCTCAAAAGTGTGTTGTGGTGGCTATTACAATCTTTGTTGTCTGTTAAAGTCACCTGATTTGACAACGGCGGTTGCTGAAGGTAATGGCGAGTGTGTTTTAATAAAACAGGTCCCAGTGCTCCATCTTACAGTGTTGGCAGCAAATCAGACTTGAGGGCGTACTGTGTCAGGAATGGAACGGAGACCGTGAAGGCCAACCAAGTGTGAACTCATGCTATTAAGTTGTTTTGGACAAAAAGACGTTACCTATAATCATGAGCTGGTGGCGGAAAGTCTCCATCAACCAGTCAAGTTACAGTTTGAATCCATTTCTGTCCAGACTGTCATACAAAATTGTGTATTATCACAACTTGTCAAAATACATTCTGGAAAGTACGGTTACAATCCAACAATATTATAACAGTAAGAACAATCTTATGTCGTGACACTAATGCCAATTGTTGGATTTCATCACTTCAACCAGCAAATTTGTAAAAATGATTTGCAAAAAAAAAAAAAATCATACATGCATATTCCTGTTTGGGAATGTGCCCTGGGGCTACAGTTGACTCCAGTGACCTGATGTGCCCAGTTCTGCTTCCACGCCTGCATGTGTGCCAACCATGTGTTCTAGCTCAGCCTTAATGACTCTATGTAACTAATTAGCAGATTGATCTGCATATTCCTGATGAGAGCAAGGCCAACTGGCTTAGCCTGTGTGTGCATGGGGGAAGCATGGGGGCCAAAAAAGGAATCCAAAGCAAATCAATGTCCAGGAATTAAAGTCAAGATAAGGAAGTATGAAGTATGACTCGCTGAGGAAGTCCTAAACAGGTTTTCCAGGTAGACATACACTCAGTGGAGATTATTACTAAGCAATAATCAGCTGGATATTCTTCAATCCTGCTCCCTCTGTGTGTTCTGTCTGACTTGAAAAGGACATGGTGACATGATTTGCTGCAGATGTTCTCTGGTCCAGTTGCACGCTGCCTGTAGCCAGTCCTAAGGACACGTGAATGCCCTCTGTTTGTGTGGGAAGTTCTATGTTGTGACTTTGTTGGAAATGCTCCACAAGGCAGGCCCCAAAGATAAAAAGCAGAGAACAGAAGGCAAAGAAAGATGTGCCCGCTGCGTACCTCAGCTCGGCAGCTGGTTGGCGGCCATGACCTGACCTGCGCATCACACCCTGTAATGACGATGTAAACACGACAGTATAACGCAGATGGAGGGGCAGAGGGCAGTGACGAGAGAGGCCAGTATCTAAACACAGGCTGCATGCATGCCAGAGTAAAGCTCTTATTTACTGAGGGGTCAGTGTCACTGCCTGTGTAGTAAAGGAGAAACATCTCTTTGGCTGCCTCTCTCCTCCTTTCACCCCCCACTCCACCCCCCTCATCTCCCAGAGAGGGGTCACTGTCATCAATGGGCCTCTTTATGATCGCAGCAGTGTGTCATGTGTGTGTCTGGAGCTCTCAAAGCTGAACTTGTTCGGGTTCTCAGATGAAGAGGAATGTTGTACACATGCACAAGAGCAGAACGAGACCAGAAGGATACACACTTACTGCAGACAGACACACACCCAAGCACATCAAATGTATTGCACATAGAAAAAATATTTATACTGCAAAATAAACTCAAAAGACCAACGGATACTTTAAAGGGCCGTTAAGCTGAACACTGAATGTTCCAGGTAAACATCACAGTACAAACAAATACGGTCTCAATTCAACTCAACGTCAGACTGGACATTGATTCTGTTCAGGATGTTTAGTTGTCCTGTACCGATTTTACCTGGTTATGAAATAAAATTAGAGAGGAGAGGACTTTAAACTACTGGAAACCTCTGACTGAACTTTGGTCACTCAGAAACAGAGACACCTCTGACAAAGCACCTGATTATCACGTCCAGTGTGTAACAAACTGTGACTCATGTACCACTGTGACTGCTCGTCACCTCAGCCAATAATCACATCACTTAAGGGCACTTACTGAAAGAGCTGCGAATTGTGCCCTAGGTGGCAGCAATAAGATGCACAGAGGGCTCATTTCATCAGTGTTTGACCTTGCAGTTTGGTAATATTGTTTGAGTGGAGTGTAATGACGCGCAGCAGGCTTCTGTGGAGCATCATCATCGAGGAGCTAACAACAACAACAACAAAACTTTCACATCTGCCCATGACAGGAAGTTTTGACTTGTGTGAATTTTATGTTAGATGTAAAGGAACATGGAAAGTTGGTAAAGGAAGTTACAAATGCAGTGAATTAACAACAGCCCCTTGGTGACAAAGCAGAAGCTGTTCATAACCAATTTATTTGGGAATATCAACGGCCAATGAGAATATAAATAAATATAGATATAGGATATATTACTATATGTCAGCCAGATATATTAAAATGTGCAATTATGATTCAATCTCTGTGGGATCTACTCTGGCTAAGATGCTGTTGCATGCAATTTTATTTGTAAATGTAAAGTAGATATGCAACAGATGTGTGCGTGGTCAGAGGAAAAAAAAACTACAGTATCACATCTAGTGAAGCCTGTCAAGATGGGGACGTACTCATTTCAAGATTTTTTTTAAGACATCACTGAAAAAGTGCACCATGCTGAGCCCAAGTAATGAGAAGAAGGACCATCTTCATTTTATATTCACAGAAAGTATGTAAGGTTGATGAAAAGGTTCAAAATGCTGAATTCTAAAAAAGTGAGTGGACTCTAGTTATCTTACTTTCTTAAACCTTTTCGATCTAATTAAAAGTAGTTTAGACCGAAAAGGACAATGCAGGCACACTGCATTAAACACACTGGTTTACACATTTGCAAATTCCATTATGACTAATGTTTTTATTCAGTGCAATACGGTTTGAAAAATCTATTGTGTGAAAAATCAATTACAGTTCCTCTGTGAGGCAGAACTATCGACACCAGGTTAAATAAATGGCACATTTCTTAATGTGTTATCAACAGCCAGATTGTGCATATGTGCAAACATAGCAGTGGCTCCAAAAAGGGGCATATCAATAATTAAAACAATGTACTTAATACTTTTTTTCTATTCATTAGTTGTAGTCTTATGTTCTGTAAAAAAAATAAAAAAATTCCATCACTTGTATTAACGGCTAAAACAGAAGCACGTCTTTTGGAGCGGTAATGAGGACAGCGCTATTAATCAAACAATGTTTCTTCAGGCCAGTTTTACAGAGAGTGAGGCCATCTAGAAACATGTCCTGCCAAACTTATGAGAGGAATACTGAGAAGATCAAAAGCTTTTTTTTTGTTCATAATGTACTGCTGAAGCGGTAAATTAGCCAGTGCCTGAGCCCAAGGCATGCGTGAAACCAGCAGCACACGCCGGCCTGGTCACAGTAGGAGGGGCATCTGTGTGTGTTGTGGAGTTCAGGACAAAGGTTGGCAAAGCCAAGGTCTGATATATCACATGATTCTCAACAGATCATTTCCTTCACATCCCCTCTTTGTAGCTTTGATCTAATCGTAGCAAAGTGGTAAAGGATAAGCGTGGGCATGTTAGCCCCACATGCTGTCTTTGACATAATTAGAAGTTGTGTGTGTGTGCTAATCTACCTGATGCCTTGATACGGAGCTGGTGGATCTGCGTGGTAAGGTCTTGTCCTCTGGCCTGGAATCTGTGCCTCGGCTGGAGCTCTGGTCAGAGGGGCTACGCCTCTGAGCTGCAGCGTGAGCCTGCTCTGACAACACCGCCTGTGAGCAGGGAAAAATAGAAAGATGTCACAGGTGGCGTCTGTTTGTGGCTGAGAACAAAAGACAAGTGGAGTGATACAGGCCTGTAGGTGGAGAGAACAAAAACAAAAAGGAATCCAAAGTTACATGCACATGCAAGACAACTTGCTGCTGACAACAACATGGGTAAAAGTTACACGTCTAAAAGAGAGATCTGATAGGTTGATCAGACTCAAAAGGATAGTTTTCATTTTGAGGAGTCAACAGTAAGTAATGATACAACACTGTGACATGTCGAAATAGGCTTGAGTGTTAACAATGAGGAAGAGTTGGCTGTGGACTACCATTCAAAACCAAAAACATAGGAACCAAGTTAGGACAACACTTTTTTAAATAAGCTTTAAAGAAAACAGAAAAATTTAAAAATACAGGGTGGCCAGGCACCTACCTCCCACCATCAGTATGGCCAGCATACAGCACAGTGCACAGAACATACACATTTTAATAAATCCATGGAAGTACGGGTTTATAATGTCTATGTCACCCATGTGTGACATTAATCTGAAAGGGACAAGTTACTTTAGTTTTAGAGACACATTTTATATAAAACTTCTGCATATCGAGGTGAACACGCACCCACAAACCTCTTGACTCACAACTGTGCTGCATTAGGAGGCCAGGTAGAAACCTGCACAGGATGTCATCACCTTTTTTCCAACAAGTTCTGATTGCATTATCAGAAACCTGGCATCTGGGCGTGACCTTGTTAACTGCCAGGGTAATCAACTTTAACCAAAGGGGAGGAGAGGGGATGATAAATTATTAGTGAGGAAGATTTTGTTCATGTTTTATTAAATTGGCCTGTCAAACAGGGTTGGTCAAATTATCTGGGGCCTCGTTTATTGGAGGCCGGCCATATTGGCGCATCTGTTACAATTATTTATAATTTCCAGGCAGTCAGGAGGACGGCCTGGGTTTTTCGGCATCAGCCACATAAAGCAATTTAGAAATTAACTGAGGTGGGAGTGTCTGAGTTATTTTTCTCTCACAATCTCTCTCATCCTCATCCTGATTTCCATCCAGCAAAAACAGGAAAACAGCAGAAAAGGTGTAAAAGGGAAAACATATTCCAGGCAGTGGAGTAAAGGCAACAGACAGGGAGAGTGATAGAGAAGAAAAGAGCATGTGGGCTCTGTGAATAAAGAGCAAGAGATGGGGGGGAGCAGGGGGGAGGGAAAGAGGAAAAAAAGAGAAAAAACAGTCTTGGTAATTACTGAACACGATTAGGTTCTTGGGGGAACTTGTCTGGCACTCGCGGCCCTTGCTGGTGAGGATGCGGCAAGCAGGACCATATGGAGTGAGGCTTGTGATTGTGCTCCCTGAAGCTCGTGACCCGTCTGCTGCCGAGCCCTTGAGCTGAATGTGAAATGAGACTTGCCAGGCCTAATGTTCTACACATGCACCATTTATGCCACAAAACAAATCTGATCACTGTTAATTATGGAGCAGCTATAATCAGGAGGGGCCCCTCAAACACACACACACACAGACCAAAATACATACTTACACAATCACATTTACACACACATCTGCAGAGGGACTGGATTTGTGAAAGTGATCTGACAGGCTTGAGAAGGGACCCCCCCCCCCCCCCGAGGGTTGGGAAGGGGCCCCCCCCCCCCCCCCGACAAGAGGCAAAGTGCACTTTGTATTCAAGATGATGATTCTTCAAAAAATGTGTGTGCATATATGTATGAGCATGTGTGTTTTAACTGGTAGCGCAGTGGAGAGGGACTTCATAGAAGGACAGTGCAAAGGGAGTAGGATGCAGTGTGTGTGTGAGCCCTGAGTCCTCCCACACAGTCTGTTTGACCCGAGTGTGTATGCCTGAGCGGGTGAGTGCGTGTATCTGCAGCGGCACATGGCTGTGCTTCATTAATGAGGCGAGCTGCACTATGCGGAGGTTCTCATCTAATGAGAGCAGTTGAGCTGGTAAAACACACCACTGGAGTCCATGTCATTAGTATGTTTCTGGCCCTCGACATGGCCCAGATCCAAACCCACACACACGCACACAAAAACTAAATGTTGACATCGCTATTTACACACACACACACACACACACACACACACACACACACACACACTTGCCCACCGTCGCGACAGTCGCGATGATGGGCAATAAAATGTAAAAACAAGAGTAAAAACGTGATATCTGATACAGGCTTCTGAGAAATGTTGCTGTGAATAATAGCAGAGAACGTGCCTGTTTATTTATTTGGAAAATCAATTTCCGTTTTTCTTTGCATCATTACGGTCTCCTTGTTTCCACTTGACGGCTTCTATTAATGATGATCAAAAGAAACATCTCACCGAAGTCCAAAGTGACCCAGCCAAATGGTGGGTCTATGTATGCACACATGGGTGTACGTTAATCATGCATCTGACAGTGTTTATGTTGGTCAACATAAATAACAAGGGAAATGATGAAACCATCACAATGAGCTGAGGGGAATGCACTAAAAAGACTTCGGTCAACTTACTTAAAAAAGCTTGGCCCTCTTGGGAAATGTAAGGATTATGGAAACACTACATTGTATTCACACCTTTCTTCTACTGTGACATGATAAAAAATATTATAGATTGAGTATCAGTAAACATTTTAGAGTCTTTCAGAATGAACTTTCCAGCCTAATTTTCCATTTCCAGTGATGATGAGAAGTAAGCGGTGCTTTGAATGACTGCCCACACAATTAACAACTTACCACTCATTTACAGTGGTGAAGGTTCCAGAAAGCCTGAGGTCAGCTCTGGTTTCTAATGTTGGTCTTTAATCACAGCACAGCTCTGACAGTAGCCAAACACCCAACTATTAGAAACACAATCATGCAGCCAGGGAAAGAGTCAAACATGATTAAATGAGCAGTCTGGCTTCTGTTTTTCTGTCCACTAATGAGGGATCTTCTCTGCCTATAAAGTGTAATGTCACCACCCAACCTGGCAACCCAAACCTCTCAAACCTGGCAGTTTGTTCAGACGGTATCATATGCTGTTTAGTGCCGATATAATACACAGCACACCTGATGTTGTTATATAATTAACTTTCTTTAGAATTAAAAAAAAGGCTCCAATATAATATTTCAATTTTAAGATATCACACACTGTGCTTGAGCTTGCTGTTTAATTAATTTCATACACTAAATGAGAATTAGGTGAAACAATCAACAGTTTAAATCAATTATATAAAATTGCTATATGCCATTATGCATTTCTGCGAGAATGTGTGTGTGTATACGTATATATATATATATATACACACACACACACACACACACATTTATGTGCGCCTACATCGCAGGATCAATAAAGTATTTATCTGCACTGTCTTTATTTATTCATCTAAAAAAACAACAGAGCAGCAATCATTTCTGAATTTAATGTTGACTCTGAGGTTAGTTGATACAGGAGGTAGGAAAAAAAATACATTGTTCATTTAAATAGGAAAATAAGAACAGTCTACACAAACATTGTTCATATATGTTAAAGCCTTTGTAAAGTCTCATTAAGCTTCCTGTAAAGAATTAACTTGGCATGAGACAGGAGAGAACCGACATTCAATCTTTGTGCACAGCGTGAAGCGTACACACAATGGGTGTTATTCCTCTCACCCAGCCTCCACTTTTATTCCCCCCTCCAAACCACTGCGGGAGGGGTGTTCAAAGCCGTCGCTCTGGTCTATATTCAAATGAGCGCTGTGTCTCTCCCCTGCGCTCCCGTAGCGATCAGCACTTTGATCACCTCCGATGGTAACTTCCACCAAAACATTTAAAATTAAAATCAAATCTGCTTTAACAACCTGAGCATTAGAATTTAACAGGTGTTCGGGAGAAAGTTGTTAGAGAATTTGCGATTATGCGCTCGGAAACACACACCTTTAGTCAAACACATGCCAGTGCAGACACACACGTACACACATACGCACAACCTGTCAGTGAAATTACAGAGTGGGAAACAGAGAGCCCTCCTGACTGAACGCTGTACCTTGGGATACTTGATCTGTTCACTTTGATGTGGAAGAAAGTTAAAAGTTAAAGAAACAAATCAGCCAGACAGCAGCTACATGTGTTCGGTAAACAAAGCTTGGTATATCACAGGATATATCAATAATATTTTGGTAATTACATCTTAAGCTTGAAAATGTGGGAGGCAATTTTTAATTCTGACCAGGCTGGGGAAGACAGTGAAGATGGACTGTGCACGCACGCACGCACGCACGCACGCTCGCTCGCTCACACACACACACACACACGCTACACAACATGCACTGAACACACACCGTCTCTAAATGTAGTATTAATTACTGGAGGAACACTGCAGTACTGTATTTAATTACTGACTAAATGATCCATTTATACTTCACAGCTGGTAAAATTAACAGGGTTAAGTGAGACAGGGTGATTGTAACTCATTTAAAATTTGAGCTGATATATTTTAGCTTCTGCAGTCTCTGGGAAAAGCTCTGTCAAAAAATATCAACAAATGAAATTAAACTGCCGCCAAAGAAATTACTCAACTGCAAAAAAATATATATTATCACCAGCTACTGAGTGTGTTTACCTGCAATCAGCCACAGTATAAACTAAAGAGAAAGTCATGAGGAGGAGGAGACTCGAAGAGAGAGGGACTCGTTAGAACTCTGGCTCAAGTGTACGCGACACAGGCACCCGTTAGTATTCTCCACCCAGTCTCTGACACTGTGTGGTCCAAGAAACACCTATCACTTATTAGGAGTTATTAAAGGACACTTAAATTGTGGCTGCACCATTAAATTTATGCTCTGGCCTCTATCGCCTAGGGGTGACAGTTCAAAGGTAGAGAGTTAAAGCCAAACCCCCGCTGACTGACAGATGTACTACTGGAACTCAAACAGCATCTTCAAGAACATTACTGGGCTCCAATTAGAGCACCTCTCTGCACCTCTTAGCTGTCTTAACTGCTATGTGACCGGAGTGTGTTAAGAGGACTTCCAGGTACTCGAGTGGGAGGAAAGAGAGAGAGACGGTGGATAAAGTAAGTCAGTGAGTGCATATGTGCCTCAGACTGAGAACGAGAGAAGATCAGATAGCTGACATGAAAGACGCAGCTGCTAAGAGAGATGGACAGATCAAAGGTGAACCCGAGTGTTATCAACAGAGTGATTCTCAGTAAAAGACCACCACCACAGGCCATGGTGGGGCCGATCATTTACTGCTGCACCGACTAATCCACCTACACTTGGCTGTTTCTGTACCTTAGGACAATTAGACACTCGCTCTCGACAGGTGATTGACAAAGGCACCAGAATAGAATGTGTGTGTGTCGTGTGAGAAATAATATATGGGTGTAATATGCACGGAATAATAAGCCTACTGGAGTTTGTTGTCGATGCCCACACAAGTGCAAATCAAAGTTCACCAGCTGCGGCAGAGCAGAAAAGCACTTCTTAGCCTGGAGTTGCGATGCACTGGATAAACTCTAATGAGGAGGAGATGGCAGCGAATGACAGGCGTGCTTACCTTAAAGTTGGTCTGTCTGTTGGCTGAGAAGTTGGTTATTGTCTGCTGAGTCTGTAGCTGCTGCTGCTGCTGCTGCTGCTGCTGCAGGCCTATCTGCTCCTGCTCCTGTTGCTGAAGCTGGGCCTGGAGTTGCAGGATGTGTTGGTCTTTCTGAGCCAGCTGGCTGCCGAGCTCCTGGTGGCTCTGACGGAGCTCGGCCTCACTACACACGAGGGCCTGGTAGCATTGACTCAACTCCTTGTACAGCTGTCAGCAACCACAAATAAAGACAGGCGGGTTGGTAGAGCCGACAGAGGGCAGGAGATAAAAATCAACTAGAGATGTGATGTCAAATAAGACATGACCTCCAGATAATGTGCAGACATTTTCTGCATTTTGTTTTTTCATATATGAAGAACACAGCAGGAGACTGACCGGGACAGATGCAGAAAAATCTCCAAAGCATTCAGGCGAGAGGTGGCACCTATATACAACATCCATGACGCAGGACGTGAACTATCCACTCCACATTCTACAGTTTACATAAACAGCTTCTCCCAAGAAAGGAAGAGATCGCTCATCATGAGACGTAGACGACATGGTGACTGTGGTATGGCGGTTTCCTTAGCTAAACATTAAAATGTATAAATTAATAAAGCATATATCCTGTAAAGAAAAACAAAATAAAATATTTGGACTAATAATAGAAGCTATAAGTGAAACCAAAATGTTCATTAGTTTTAATAACTCATACTTGCTCCCTGCCTCTCCCTGCACTCCCCACCTTCAGTTTGTCTGCGGATGGCTCAGAGGACGAGTCATCAGACAGAGGGGTGGTAGGTTAAGAACATATTCACTTGTAACTGGATACTGTGGGAAAAGTCCTTATTTTCTGGCACCAGCGTAATAATTGTAGGTTCGAGCCGAGTCGGGACATAAATCACCCCAGTGGGTGAGGCATGAGTGGAGTGGTTATAATAATGACGAGTTTGAGGTTTGGCGCGCGTGTGTGTGTGTGTGTGAGTGGTACCCTTTGGTACGACGTGGTGTCTGCAGTGTGGGCCTCCTCTTGGTTCCTCAGGACTCTCTGTGTGTCGAGGTTGAGTCCTTCCAGTTGCTTGATCAGATGGCTCTGCTCCGCTGCATGCTTCGTGCTCTGTCTGTACAGAGTCTGCACCTCCGCAAACTCACGGCTACATTCACACACATATACAATATATCCATGAACTGAAATTATGTCAAAAGTCACTATAACATTGAGACTTTGTCTATGAACAAAAAACTTCTACTGATGCGACGCACGCCTCTCAGAAATAAAGATCTCAGAAGACCGATGATCAAGCACTTGATTTCCGTAAAGGTTGAGAGGACGCAAAGTCAGTCAGACTCTAGATATTCATGTGTCAACAGCTTGACAGTTTAGTTTAGTTTGACTACTTTTACTACAAGTTAAGATGACTACACTGGCACAAAGCAGACACAGAAGAAGTCCAGAGTAAGAGCTACAGGTTTTAAGGGATCATTGAAGCTGTTTAAAACCTCTAACCTATTATGAGTCAACCAGACAAGACAAGTCATGGTGCAAGTAAGACCACGAGGAAACCTCTGCTCTAAAAAAAAAAAAAAATACAATTTTTATAAAGATATACTGAGATGCTATTGAGCTAAAGGGAAAATATTTTGTGGGTTGATGAAATTCAGGTTAAACCATTTGGGAAGATTACGCAGTACTAAATATGGCATAGAAAGTTCACTGCATACCAACATGAAATCATTATCCCAGTGGTTGAATACAGTGAAGAGAACGTTATCATCTGCCACTGTTCTGGTGCCTCTAGGCCTGGCTAAAAATCATGGAGGGAAAAATGAATTCGCAAAGAATTTGACATTTGAATTTCATGTCAAAGTGCTTAGGCTTGGTGATGCAGCAGGGCAGCGACATCGGGTTCATTTCTGATTCGTATTGTGTCCCATGGAATGAAGACAAAGTGCTCTCTATCTTAAAAGGACATCTTTAATCACGCAGCTAAAACCTAAGAATGGTCTCCAGACATGGTGTGACTGACACATCTGAGCACCTCTGGCATTAAAACAGGAAAGTAGTTAAAAAAGGCTGAGATTACCACTAAGGCTCGGACGGTTCTCACAGTTTTTATCATATCGACTAAAGCTTAGCCAAAGCCTGCTCTGTTTCCCTTTTCTCCCTCTTTTAAAGCATATCCACTATGCAGGGCTTATCAAGTGGCTTTAGGTGAGCCAGAGTGGAAGAGATCTGTCACCCCCAAGCCTCACGGCATAGTGATATACTTGCTGTAGCAAACAGCAACCCAGGAGAGATGATGTATACACATATGCCTACACGGGATAGAATGATACTTTAACTACTGAATTGGTCCCAAAAGAGACATGGAAACAGCCACCTAAATGTACAGGACATCACTTCAGATGGGAAGGCTCACCGAAGTTGAACGAGTTGCTCTTCTTTCGCTGCCACCTCCCTCTCTTTGGTAGAAAGTTGGTCTGCTAGACTGGTGCTGTGGCTTTGCAAGCTAGACAACTCCTTCCAGGTATTATGTAGCTCCGCCTCCAGCTCCTGGTGAAGCAGAGCAATGTCCAATTTAAAGCACTTACAGGAAAATAAAGGGAAAACCTTGTTTTTTAATTTATATTCCTCCTGCACAGAAAAGCAGTTATCTAATAGAAAAACAGACGTGTAGAGTTACGTGTTAAATAAGGCGCTTTAAATATAAGAAACCTGAAAGCATTTGGGGTTTGTGTTTTTTCATAAAAATAAGAGGTAACTATTTTACTGTTTACTCTGAATTTAAAACTGATGTCAAAGTGAAAAATGTGTTATATATTAAAATCAAATATTATAATTCATATGCAATGCAAATGCAAGTGATTATTTACACATTCAATTTTCATTAAGTTTATTTAATTCCACTTCTGACACATTTAATACCAATAAATATATAAAGTATATATATTATTTGCTTTAAAAATGTGTCTGCTTTGTGAATGAATAATTTTATTTTCTTTATTATGTTTGTGCTGGGTTCACGCACATTCCTCAATTCACATTTACATTTAATGTTTTATTTGAAAATCAATAAAAATGTATCTGTTGGACATCGCACAGGTCTCAGCTGTTCTTTTTTTCAGCACCAGCTACATTTCCAATGTTTTTTCCTCACACACTGTCGGTCTGAGAGAATCATTTAAATTGTGTAACATAAAGCATCTTTTTCAGCTCCTCTGTTTTCTCTCTGCTCACACTGATGCGTATGGGGCTTTTGAGCGGAGTCAAAACACTTCTGAACAGATACGATAAAGTGCAGCTGCTGCTATTGTGCTGCTTTCACTCTGGAGCAGGTGTAGACAAGGTGCTAGTGACAGCTTTTCTTTAATAAGAAGAAACCATTAGTGCGGGGCAGATTGCACGGCATCAAACACAAAGGTCCCAGAGCCTTGATAGTTTAATTCTAATTAAATGCAGTATTTCACAGGGCCAGAATCAACCATATGAAAAATTAATTAGCCATTAGTAATTACAAGAAAAAAAATGAATACATACCACAGCAGTAAATGTACATAACATGGCAATTATGCTTGTTTATGAGCATAAAATAACAAAACACACATCTTACAGCAAACTATGGTTACCCTGCTGAACAACTTACAGTATTCAATCTAATGAGGCAGTTTGTTGCTGATTGATCATCTTAGGCTTCTACTTTTAATCTTACTTTGAAATTAAAAACATACCATAAACTATATACTAATTGTACCTAATCTAAATCTTCACTGTATTTAATTATAAATCTCTACTATGTCAAATGAAAGAACAGGATGTGCTCCACCGCAGAGCCCCGATTCTCCACCTCTGAAATCAAAGGATGATACTAAGAGGAGCAGGTCGAGTGTCTTTGGCTGTGATGGATGTGCATAAAGTCGAGTTGCTGGACTCCATCCAGTCCAAGTGTAATTACTCTCCAGTCCTGACTTATACAAGACTTTCTGTCTGTCTGTTTCACGAGCGTACCAGTATGTTTCATAATGATGAGTCTATCAAGACAGACAGAATGTCAAATTCTTCTGCAGCTCCGGTGTCCTGAGAATCTGACAGGAAAATTGTATTCCGTGAAGAAATGACAACAGGTGAGAGAGCTCCTCGAGGTCTCTGATTGTGATGTGATTGGCTGAATGTTTAAACAGCAACAGTGCTGTCACTGTTCACCGTTCACGTCTTCTCATGTTCTAAGAAATGGAAAGTATTGATATTATATAATGATGGATATTTGGAGTCTCCAGCTGTGGTCATCAGGTGAACAGAAAAAAGTCTCCCTCCTGTTTCAATGATTCAGTTTCCTTCCTTTGAATATACTTTCTACATATTTAAATTATGTGATTTGCCTCAGATATATTTTATATTCTCATGCCGAGGAGAGTCTGTGAGGGAGCACAGAGTTCAAGGTGTGCACAGGAGAAAAGACGGAGCCCTTCCTGTACAACTTGGAGAGTGTGTGTGTGTGTGTGTGTGTGTGTGTATTTCCTGCTTTACTTTGTCAGGGACAGTGCAGTGTTAATAATATATTTTTTAAATATGCTAAATGGACTTGTCCCCGTGTTCATACCTTGACTCTGGCCTGGGCAGCATCCCTGTTGTCTTGTTGGGTGTCGGCCTGCCTCTCTTTCTCCTCCAGGTCAGCTTGTAGGGCGGCACAGCGGGAAGTTAATCCCTCTTTCTCCTCCTCTAGAGCCCTCACCACCTGCCGCTCCTCCTCCTCCTTTCTCCTCCTCTCCATCTTCATTTCCTGGATAAAAGGTGTGTGTGTGTGTGAGGAAAAGAGAGGGAGGTCATGAGGGCCACATAAACAACAGTGACGAAAGGAGAGAAACAGAAAAAGTAGCAATTCAAACTGAGAAAATGAAAAAAGAAAAGACGTAGTGATGCAAAAAGAGAAGCAACCCATGGGGTTGAGGCTGAAATGAATATGTAAACAGTGGACCGGCTTTGCTGCGGGAGCCCCCTGCATGGGCCGCTGCTTGGACAAGGTCACCTGTACTGTATGAGTGGGCCGACTCGGGCAGATGTTGGCTGGTGTGGGCCGAGCCGTGCTGCAAGCGGCGGGCTCACGCAGGTACTGGGGCCAGTCTGTCGGCTTTAATGACAGGCTCCTAATGAGAATAGTGCTTGCTGCAAGACCCATTAGACTCAACCCAGGTCTCCTTTGATGCTGTCCCCCACGATTTCTCGCCATGAGACCTCACCAAGACTGTGTAAGGACCATCCCTTTATCAATTAATCATAGCCTGGTCCCATCTAAGCATAATTAGGGATAAGCCACACCATCACATGCACACTTTTCACTTTCCCCCACTGAAGCGGTCATTAAGTATTTATCTTAACCTAAGTTAACAACCTGCTTTTCTTTTTCTCCCTCTCTCACACACATGCTTTCCAGCTGTTAGGTATTCTCTGTTGACAGAGGCAAGAAAGAAAGCCAAAAAACAACAAAAGAAAGGCTTGAGAGAGCGACATTGAGAATTGAGAGAAGAAACAAACACAGAGAGTGGGTTAAAGAAAGCTAAAGGATGCTTCCGCTCCTCTAAATGATTCAAATGGCTGTGGATGTAGCCAACGGGTGGACATGTCATGCTCAGGGCCACTCAGAAAAGAATATCAGACTGCCAGTGAACATTTGTCACTAACCTTAAGTTCCTGATCCTTATCATGTAGTTGTTCACGCAGAGCTGTCAGCTCCCTCTTCAATGAGCCACTGTCCTCGTTCCCTGTCGTCCACTGTTGCACCAAGCTGTTGATCTCTTGCTGCTGCCCTGACACTTTCTGTCAGTGAGAACAAAAGGGAAAGTGTCAGGGCGACGGTTATAATAATCATTTGAATATTGGGGTTAAACACATTTTCTTTATGAATAAATCACCTAAACTAATGAAAAATGACCATTTCCTTCAAACCCACGTGACATCATTAAATGTCTTTATGTCCAAAACTCAATGATAGTGAGTGGCTGTTTACAAAAAAAGGAGAGCATAGCAAGCAGCTAATTTAAACATCTGAGGACGATGAAGTTGAAAAATAAAGTAGCTGACATTGTGTTTTGAAATAATACTTAAAACCATTTACCAACTATCAAAACAGCTGCCAATTATTATTCTGTTTTGATTCCACTCTTAGCAGCAAACGCCCACTCTCGACTATAAGGATCAATATTGCACTCATTTTAATTCTACAATGGATCACAAAACATTATCAAGCTCAGTAGTTGTCAACGTTCACCAAAGCAGACACCCTCAAATGTGATACAATTATTTTAATGACTATCCAGTTTTGATGCTGGTGTGTGTTCACTTCATGTTTTTTGGCAGCTACTGTGACCTTAGCAGGAGGCGGCTGGCCTCTGAACACTGCATCAGCTGGGGTTTGGCGTTGGCTGGTAATCCACAGCCTTCTGCGGGTACACCCTTTTCTCAAATCACACCGTGCTCTGGGATGCAATTAATTGCCATGTTGAGGGAAATCACTCAGATATATCTAGATAGCGGATTTAGCGTTTCTCGCTGCTCCTAGCTCGTCGTGCTAAGAACAGAGGGGCTTTAATAGAGATTTATAGCGGAGAGCAGACAATAAATTCAAACGTTGATAATGAGGTAGGTGAGAACAATTTGAAATCCAGTAGTGCTCAATTGATAGAGGCGAAAAAGAGGGCGGGTTACGCCAAGTTAAGAGGTCTAGGACATGAAGATTAGCATTTGAAAATTCCCAATGCAGTTCAAAAATGAAAGCTAATTATGTAACAAAAACGGGAAGGAGCAGCAAGGGGAAGTGTATAGAGAAAGAGGTGGAATAAAATAAGAAGAGCAAGAAGAAGAAGAAAAAAAACATCATCAAAGTTGGAGAGCTTAGACATTAAGAGGAGTGTGAAATCCAGTGTGGACCCAGTGGACCATCACATCTCCAAAAAAAGAGGGGAAACCAATTAATCACGATTTGGGTATGTATGGCTCAAGACTATGGATGAGATTATGCCTCTCAGAGGGCTGAATGACAGCGCACTGCCGAGTGCTATTAATGAGCATTTAGAACAGTCTGCAAGTTCTATTAGCAACAGTTTGAGGAGGAGAATGAGCAAGAGACTGAAAATATAAAACCGTTTTCTGTAAAACCTGAAATGCATCAGATGAATTCATAAAAGTAAATTTGCTTAAACTTGCTGCAGAGGATTTTTTTTCCAAAAGATACGAAATAAAAAGGGGCATTAGATTTCCTCATTAAATAATAATTGTTTATTGCACAATGTGTTCTACAGTATGAAGGATATGATACATTTTTTTCATATGGCTGAGCAACACTCCCAGACATCACTGCATTGCCAGCACAGTCCTATCCAGAGGTTAAACAAAGGCAGGCTGGGAGATCTGCTTTCAAGTTGGCTGTCGCAGGCACTAATGCATCCGCCAGACTTCAGAAAACTGATTCAAGCAGAATATTCATAGCGCAGCCAAAACGGGGGGCCACACCCGACAAGAGGATTACGCTATTAAAATGGAGGACGTTTCATTCATATTTGTTGGAAAGCTGTGAAAAAATGCTACACGTGGTTTCTCAAATTAGCACTGGAGTAAAGTTTGATGTCATGAGGTAGTTCTCTGACTGTTGCCATTTTTAAACTGGATCAGTTTAAAAATGGTCAAGGAGGGCAAAGTTAGAAAAAAAGAAAGACACTGGCTGGCAAGTTGATGACTCCATTACAGCCAGTCTCATTAGGAACGAACACGAGGCTGGGTGAGAGACGCTAATGAAGGGGACTGACAGATGCTCCAGTGAAGGGATGATGATTTCGACTCAATTACGTTAGTGATGTCATTATCGTTAGCCATCACACCATCAAGAAACATTACTCAAAGGGCGAGGTAGGTAGCAGGTAAGAGAGAGAGAGCTACAGCTGGGAGTGTTCCGCTTTCCACGGATGAAATCCAAAGAATGCGTTCACATCCAGGGGAGGCCACTGACATACAGCTCACTGCAATGTTAATTAAACCGTGGAGATGACTTTTGCTTTGTGACATGGAGCATTTAAATGCTAGGAGTAGCCATTAGACAATTGTAAATGGCTGCCATAAAGGGAAGCAAAGCTCTGAAAGAATACTGCTGATTGGTATTTGGGGATTCAGAGTGTGCAAGAAAATTTTCCCCAAACTATTATAGGACTAACAGCAGCAGCCTGGACTGGTGACCATGGAGGCATGCTGTTGATCTAGCAATAAAAGAATTGACACCTACAGAGCTGCTGTGTTTGTTTGTCACTCCATTCATGAACAAACATAGGGATTCATTCATTCATCTTCAATGGCTTGTCCATGACTGGGTCAGCGGGGTTCACCCTGGACAAGTCGAGTTCATTGCAGGGCTGACACACAAAGACAGACACCTATTCACTCCTAGGGGCAATTTAGATTGATCAGTGAACCTGACATGTCTTTGGACTGTAGGAGGAAACCAGAGTACCTGGAGGAAAGCCACGCACCACCGTGCTGCCAACACGGGTACTGTATTCCAGACCTTGCTGGATCACCAAGAACTCTAGAAGGCATTAGCTGCTGGTACAATCTGTACTGTACCTGCTCCAGCTCCTGTATCTTGTAGTCCTTGATCTGGAAGATCTCCAGCACTTTCCTGTCCTTGATCTCAGCTTTGTGTTTCTCACTACAGGCAACAGAAAAGAAAAACAAATAACCACATGGTCATAATCATCTCAAATCCAGTGACTTGGGGGGGGTTAGACATAGAACAGACGGGGAATGCCAAGAACATCCTCGCAGACCTACAGATAAATGTAGGAGGAAATGGTACCACAAATATCTTTCTATAGTATTTTAAGTGATTGAGATTGAGTGTTCAGTCATTAGCTACTGTTCAACAGTGGTGCAGCACTTAACTCTGAACTTTTGTCTCATGCCCACAAGCACCTCCTTTATCATAATGAACTTTTAAAGAGAGAAAAACAAGGCATCAGTTGGGGACCTGTTTGTTTCAACTGCTTCAGGCCACCAGGGGCCTTACATTCTCTCCGCTCATCATTTGCTTCTTCTACACCTCCCATCTCTGAGGTCTTTTTCTCTCGTCTCTTTGCCTCTTCTGATCAGCCCTCTCCCCTGGTAGACACTGAAATAAGTATCTGGCGTCCCCAGAGGAGCTGAAACGCCGGCTGGCCTAGCTACATCTCCTTGTATATTGGGGCTGTGCTCACCATGTCCTGAGCAACCAACCAATCACTCTACAAGATCTGCACGGGAGGGATAGGGGAGGGTGAATGGCAATTCCCGGTGCACTAGCGCTTGACTGGAGTCGACACAATTACCATGTCAATATTCTCCTGCGCATCAGGTGATACAATACACATACACTCTCTGGATGCATGTTCCCTCACTAGTCTCAGCAGAGTATCATACTTTGATGGGTTTCCTAAGGGGCCATAAAGGAACTGAAGAGGGTGTGCAGAAGGAATGAGACGCACAGGTGCTGGGGAACTCTCTGCACTATGTTTTACCCCTATTAAGGGTATGGCAACAACTGACAGACCTCAAAAAGTAAGTGATATACACCCATACATCATTCTAATGTATCCCAAAAGACAAAAACAGTCAGGAACAACTATAATGTGTTTGTTATGCATTTCAAACTGCACTGATACCAGTATTATAAGAACATTTTATATACTATTTTTTATCTATATGGAGGAATTTATTTTATTTAACTAGCTGTGCATTATCCTCCCCCAATCTTTTCTGAAAGTTCCCATGCAACTGCTTTTCATATAGCTTAGCCACCCTGCAAAAGAGGTCATAGACAATCTCACAATTTATCCGATAAAGACAAGTATTTGGCAGGAGCGTTTCAACTGTCCAAGACGGGAGCAGCAGCGGAGGAGTGTTTTCATTAAAAGGGTTTCCATGGTTGAACTGCTAGACCGGGGATAAGCAGGCTTAAATCAGCATCTGCACAAGATTCCGTCGTAACCCCAGCAGAATGGCCAAGGTGCCTTAAACACCCCGTGAACGACTTTCACACATATTTCTCCTCACTTGTGAGATAAAGGAATTTTCAGCTGTTGAGCTTCTCTGGTATCACTAAAAAAAAAAAAAAAAAAAATGAATCGACTCACCGCTCCACCACCAAACTGACAGCCTGGGTCAAGTCTGGATTTGCCACTTGCAGGCGTTTCCATAGGGACCACACAAACTCCTTGTCTGCCTGTGGAAATACAGATTCAGCAAGTCAACATCTGTTATTCTTAATTGAGATAAATAGCTTTGGCTAAATATGTCCTGAAATGTGGTTAGAACTACAAGCTCCTTACCACAAAACAAAAATTAAAACCGATGTTCAATGACATTTGCATACGACAGAAGGGGAAGTCAATCAATAATTTAAATATCTTGTACAAAATAGTTTTTGATCTGGACTGCCCTCTCTAATCATGAGCCCCACTAAACAGGAATCTCCACGGCTGAGATGTGACCTTCGACTCAAGGGGAGCGAGCATTGACACTTGTCATTATGCACTATTTATGACTGGGGAGTGCTGGGATCCAAATCAAAACAGCAGTGGAGCTTGCATTTTCTTTATTAATCAATTGCTCTCAGGATATGTTTTCCACTACAGCTCCAAAGTAACTAGCCCCAAAGAAACTCAAAGCTGATGACAGAGAGAGTCATCTTCAAGCAGAGAAACCCAGCCAGCCCCTGACACATTTCCAATTCAAATTGTCTCGCTGGTTTTTCAAACATTTTTAAGCTACATTACATTTAATGAGGGACATCTAAAAACTACATTTTCTGACATTAAAAGACAGAATTATACCAAATCGACTTAATATAAAATTATCTGATAAATTATGTTCACATCATCATAAGATAAAAGTCATCCCTCCCACTGGAATCTACTGGTCTCCAATTAGTATATGAATTTTAACCCCCTTTTCAAAAGTGTCTAATCAATTATTTACTAAAAATGGCAGAAACAGACCTTGATAAGACCATGACTCGAACATATAAAGTGGAAGGACTGTAGATATTGGTCTCTGTATGTAACTGTGTGTGTGTGTGTGTGAGTGCGCAGAGATAGAGATCTCACCACATCACCCCAGCAATGCGGCTAACGATGAAATTAAGCAGCGTGGCTGACATGAAATAGGTGGTCTCCCTCTGCCTGGCCTTTGGCTGCCATTAGCCAATCCACAGACAAGTGTTCAGTCAGGACTCTCATCAAGAGCGCTCCTCGGCCATATGTGTACTTAAAGATGCTTTGAATGTGTGTTTGATGATCACTGAATTATTCATACTGAATCCAGACACTGAAACACCATGGGCTAAACATACCAAAAAGAACCACTGGAACTCATCCACATATTAATAAAATAACTATGGTCTAGTAGGAACATTTGCTGGCCGACAGATGAGACTCTTTGTAGTTAATGGCTGTCCTGGAGTACATCTTGCTAGGGACTTAAGACATCAATGGTATTCTAATGCCACGATTTAAATGGTACAGTGCACAACTAAGGTCCCTATTAGACAGACAGAATCATTGATGTTCTGCTGGAAACCAGAGACCACCGAGGACGGTTTCCATGTCGGTTCAATGTAGAGTAACTGGAACTGTTGCTGTGAAGTAATGCTGGTAAACTGGTTCCCACATTATATTTTAATGCAGTAGATTAAAAATATCAAGGAAAATATTCATACAAAACTTGCCCTCATTTTTCATGTTGTATGTTTGCAAGACAAACGGCAGCTTTAGTTTTACATGGGCTCAAATTTTATAATGCTATGGGGATTTTTAAAGGAAATGGAAATATTTTCACAATGTAAAAATAAAAAACAGTTTTTAATTGAGCAAAAAACCCTTAATTATAGAATTCTTACAAACACCACACCAACACTGGAAAAAAAACCTGAGGTAACACCTGAAAATGAATATCCGTTAAACGCAATTTATTTTAAAAAAATGACAACTGTAATAATACATTGAAATGTATGAAAAGTTAAAAAAAATAAAGGGTACAGGTCACTTTTATGGCCCTGATGGAAACAGGCATCATGTTATTAGATCCGGAAAATGAAGTATATTTTTAAAATGTGTTTTTATGATGTGTAGAATCCATCAAATTTTCATACCCAATACTAATGATCAAGAGGCTACTCAAATTTTTATTGAACTGACAAGGTGCACACATTGATTCTTACCTCCAGTGGGTTTGACTTACAAATGATGGGATGAAAATGTGAAAGTCTTTTCCTGAATTTTATTCAGGAAGCGAACTTCAAGAGTGTTTTAAAACTTTAAGGACAGGAGGTACAGGACCAGGCACAGCACCACAGCAAATGTCCCTGCCTCGACTGCGGCTGGGGGTGGTATGGTACGGTCTGATAGTGACACATGGTTTGCCTCACCAGCAGCTCTGTGCACACCTGTAAGGTGCTGCGCATATGCAAAATGAGAAGTGCTGGGTTCAGTTCACTCATGTTACTAGGCACCACCTGGTGGTGAGTATGCAAGGACACTCTCTCAATCACTGACTTACAGAGAGAAGTTGAGAGGCTCTGCTCCTGAGCTCTTACTGCATCACTGTGTGTACAACACAGAACAAATACAGCATGGGGAGGGCAGGCCAATTAACTCAATTTTATTCTGAAAACTGAGGTTTCCTGCAAACTATTTATATCGTCACTGCTCAAAATTTCACTAGGTCAGGGGGGTTTACACAAAGAGGCAAAAGAACAATCAAAAGACCCTTCACAAGATTTAGCAAAATACATTTATTCAGAATCTTACCTTTAAATCAAAACAAGCTCCCTCAAAAAAAGTGTTTCAATAATCATACTCTAACTATAATATGGTCATGTCTTCTGGGTTAAGATTAGAGGAGCTCACACAGATATATACACTTCCTGGCATATTTAGTTATCTCCACAGATATCCTTATTTTATATTAAATAACTGCAATCTCTACAGATTTGCTGTGTAAGTATCTTAGGTGAGTCACAGGTCTTTGTCCGATCACAATGAATGGAAATAGCAGTCATTCAAATAAAAAATGGTTTGGATATATATATATATATATATATATGTACACACACATACATATAAAAGTGGGTAGTCGTTGTTTGATGGAGATGAAATAGTGATAAGAAGAAGGAAATCTTCCTGCTTCCATTTTACACTGACAAAAACAGGCTTGACTCACTGGTTCACGGGGCCCATGATAAGATTATGTGAAGCGACAGTTCATGGGCTAATTAGAGTCAAGTGGCAAGTAGTATCGACCTTTATTACTGCATTAGTGCACAGTAAGAACTTGTTTATGCCTCAGTGAGAAAATCATGGTGCCACAGTCAAACATCTTAACTTCACAATCTTACTAAGACTGGAGAGGTGAACCATTATTCACATGTCCAGACAAATGCTCACAAATGTTTCTGTTGTCAGTTTTCTCAGTAGATTTCACTGTGTTAAATGAATAAGACGATATCAATTTGCCTCATAAAGGGTGCAACATCCTCTGTCCCTCTGAACAGAGCGATTACCAAAAAACTCCTGGTGTTCACCAGTGAGGTGGCGGTGGTATTTGTTGCCCTGTCCGATACCATGGCCTTTTCATCGAAATTGGTAGGACACTTATTTTATTTAATTATTTATAAATGAGACCCTAAACACAAGCGCTAGGTTTGTGGTGTGATGGTGCACCAGAGGATCCACTCAAGGTTTTTATGGGGCCGGGCAGCCATTTCAGCAGTACTTTAACTTTCAATGTCCAATTAGACTTAATGGAAGATTGTGATTGGGAACGCAATATTGTGTAGTTCAAATTATCACTGAACAATAACAACACAAACTGGCCATTATTTTGAAAATTAAATTGCTACTTGTTTGTTAAGGGAAAATATTCAACATTTTGTGGTGTGTCTAAAACACACGATTGAAATGTTTTTCCTTGTCACACATGATTTTAGAAAAGGTTGGATAGTCAGTTGGACAGAAGACAATCTCTGTATGAAGAATTATTTTGCATTAGTATTGTATTAATTAATATTTTGAAACCTGAACTTGTTGCAGCACTGCTGGGTCAGCTGTGACGTCAGCTGTACCTGATAAAGTGACTGCACAGTGTGCACTGACCTGACACTGAATCAACTCCTCTGACAAACTCCTCACTTGCTCCTCCAGGAGCAAGACACGGGGTTCTTCGTCCTTGGCGGACATCGTTGGACTGAAGAGGAGGACACAAACTCAGACCCTGTGATGACCAGAGGACAGGAAACGGATTTTTAAAACCTGACAGCCCGTTAACGAGACGCGTTAGCTTCTTTAGCACATTGACATCACGTCGGGGCTCCACGAAGGAGCGAACACAACTCGTCCCTCACCTGTTTTAACGAGTCCCTTCACCGGTAGCTCCAACGTTAGCGCAACAGGAGCTAACGATGCTACGAAACACAAACAAACACTCGTCTGTTGGCAACTTCCCGCGTCACGTCCCGGGCAACGTCACGAGGCGCCGTCGCAACGCGGGGATTGAACCGACAACCTGCGTGTGTCCATCTAGTTTTTTTTAATCTCCCCAAAGATAAACACAAACTTTGCCAATGAGGGTTGTCAACAACGACCGAAACGCGTTCCTGCTTTCAAACCAGCCCGCTGTTTCACGCGTTACAGCATTTCACGTCAGCTGGAGTCCGTGTACGGCAGCGAGGAGCCGGTGCGCTGGTTTTCCAATGGTGGGTTCAGGGACCATCAGGAGACGCTCAATCGATTTCTAACTGTCTGGAAAGGTTTACAAACAAACAGGGGATGCAAACAGGAATCAATGCCATTTATGGAAAAGTGTTTTTGATAAAGTTATTCCACAGTTGATGGTGACATTAAAGCCACCATCTTTATGTCCTGTCATAGATTCTAATGAGGGAGTGAGGGTACAAGGGAAGAGGAGGTAAGGAGTTGCAGTGAATCCTGCAGCGAACTGAAGGGCTTGGTTGATTGATTGATGATTGATTGATACTCCGGCTCAGACATTTGCCTTCACCCATGTACCTCATGAGAACAATCTCCAGAGTGCAGTGCATGTTTGAAAGCAGCTTTAAGGAGGAGAATGACACAGTTTTTTCAAACCTGTAGAATATTCTTATTCTGTCACTGGTCGGCCCTGAGAGGGCATTATGTTTATAAGTGTTGTCTTCTGGTCTTTGGCCTGAACTTGATTTAATCTCACTGCTACAGTCAACAGTTCCATTATTTATCCATCATATTTATGTGTTCATCATTTTAAACTGACAAGTTATTTAGAATATTTACAGAATGTGTTTATCACAACAGGACTACTAATATAATGTGTGTGCTTATGCATAAATTGCTGTCCATCCATCCGTATTTCATTAGATTTAACATATGTTGAATTTGTATCCATGTTGCTTGTCAGTTCGTCTGCGTTGCCCTGGTTGTGACTTCTTGAATCATCTCGTGCCTCCCACTGGGTTCTCATCAGAGGCACATTTTAGCTGACTACAAACTAAGATCAAGACCAACTTGCAATGACTACCAAGTCCAGACCTCCGTGGGTCAAAGCCATGGTTTCTAAATTATGAATATCTATATATGAAAGAATTCATAATCATCCAATGATTTGAGTGGGGAGGAAGAGTTCATTTGCCATTACACACCTAATCCCTTATTGCTTACTTTTCAGAAATCCTCTGACATTAGTTTGTATATTGTGGAAAAACTATTTACTAATTTACTGATGCAAAATATTTAGGGCCTGGGATCCACCTATCTTATTTAAAAGAAATGGTGAAGATACATAAGTAGACAAGTCATACAAATCAAATTAAATAAATGAAAGCAAGTACTTGCACTGGCAATATATTCTGTTAGATTCAAATAAAATTGGGGCATTACATTCAGGTGTTGTGTTTGTGCATCAGTGAAGGAATCCACCTCAGGTAACACAGCCTCCAATATTCTCCATTGTGGTTTTGGATCATAAATAAGGTGTCAGATTAATTTGACCATGTAAGTCCTTTGTTTGAGGCTATGATGAATTTGTAATCTCCACAATTAATCAGAGGTACCTTGGGACTATTCTGTATAGACTCTCTCTCTCTCTCTCTTAAAAATGACACTGTAATCAGATATTTATATTTAGTTTCAAACATTGACAGATTGGATAGTTCATTTTATAAATAGAGTACCTGACACCCCCCACCCTGTTTAGTATGTCTGCAATGATGCGATGTAAGATCATCTATTATTTACAGCTCATTCTGATTCCTTACTTCTCAGTGGGAACTTTGAGAACTGGATGAAAGTGAAGGGAAAAGAAACACACAAAGACGCACATTTGACATCTGCTCTGCTGGTGAGACAAAACAACTCCATATTGTAGAGCTAATGTATTTAAGAGTCCAGCCAGATTTGGGCACGGGGTGGGGGGGTCGAAATGAAGAAATATGAGGACTGGCGCTGTGTTTCAGTCGGACAAATGTTAGTTCATCTGCTCACTCTCTCTCTCTCACACACACACACACACACACACATAAAGTGAAAGGATACAATTGACATAACATGATTAGAAAGACATCCCTGTTTGATGAACAACATTAGACTGCCTAACATCTGCCTGCCCCCTGTTTCTTTTTCAGACACTGAATGACACATGGTATCTAAGAATAAGCCTCTCACACACGCACGTACATCATGCATCGACGGCAGGAGTCTGGTCCCTCCAGCTGCACCTTTCTCCTCAGGCCAATAGGCAGAAATTCAGTGGAGAGTCAAAGGAGCAGAGCTCTCTCTGAAGACACTGGTAACTCAAAAGGATCATCCTCTAACTTCCCCCTCTTTCATCATCAGATGTGTGTAATTTGGCCCCAGACACTTCCAGTTGCGTGCACGCTCCACAGAGGCATGTTCCACCATGTTCTGACCGTGTCTGCTGTTAGTCTGTCTTTTCCAGGTCTGAAGTGCAGCCTGAATCTGAGCCTGTGCCACCAGTGGCAGATTAAAAGGCCTGAGAGAATTTTCCTCATGTCACCAAGGACATGTCTCCTGCATTTACAATAATTAAAATAACATCTTTCTGTTTGCCATTATTCTTTTTCAAGTGGAACAGTTCACGCTATACGAGCTTAACTACTTCATTCATATATTGCAAATTACTGCTATGGTTATATTTACTATGTTTAAAATCATATAAATAGAATGAAAGAGGGGCGTGCGTCAAAAACTTTGAGAAAGGACACATCTTAAGAACCATCCATGTTATCAGGTTCACACTTGGCAGGTGTACGCTTAATATGTCCATAATGATTAAAGAACCACACAAGACTGATGTCTATCATGACAGGTACCTTTACAACAAGGGCGATGACAACTGATTCTAATATGTGCGGTGACGGGAGCTTGACTGAACTTTAGAGAAGTGGGTGAACAGCCCTCTGTGCTTCAGCAGAGCGTCAGGTTTCTTCAGACTAAACCTTGCAGCTGGTCTCCACTTTGCCACGGTTCAGTCGCTGCAGGTCACGTTCACAGACTCAGAGAGAAAAGCTTCAGCCAGCATCACCGCAGGCCAAGTCGTCCAAACGGGCACGTTTAGAAGTGCCACTGTTCCTGTCCAACACAGGCCTCCTCTAAAAATCATCTTTTCAAATAACACACTGAACCGAGCATTATAATAGAAATGAGGCATGAATAAAGATTTTAATTAATTAAAACACTCAATCATTAGCTCGTCTCCTGGCAATCATGGGGATTATGGGTTTGTTACTGAAAAGAGATTCACCCTGCCAGATTCATATTTATTTCTATATTTAATTGAAATCTGTGAACGTGAACCACCGCTCAAAGGATTAATCTTTAGTCTCTGTTATGATCCGCGAGTGTTTGGAGACAGGCGGCTGAGTAATTAAAGCAGATACAGGCCGGTTTTCCTGTCATAATGAATATCATTTGTAACTTTCCTTCACATGTGGAAAAGTGCACACGACTATATCAGACAGATGTTTTGTTGTGTTTCCAAGTGAAATCAGCTGTCGTTGTTTGGCACCAGCTGTGAGTGACTCAGACGTAAACTGACTCTCGTTTGAGGTTGCCTTCTTAAGTCTCTCGTGTCTAATTGCCTGACTGCTCCGATGAAGTGCCACCCCTTGGAACAAGACAGCTCTTGCACTGACAATCCCCAACAAGCGTCTCACTCCTCCTCAGCCTCACCTGAGTCACCGGGAAGTTCAAGTGACACAGGATTGAGAACATGCAAATGCGCCTCCATGAAAAATTCAAGAACCAAATGACAAGCCCCGGTGTGCCGGCGCTGACAGAGGGAGGAAGAGAGGAATAACACGACACTCCGGGGAGAATTGTGAAAGCACATTCTCCGCCTGCCGCCTCAGGTAAGGAGGGATATCGTCTGCATTAATGTGGCCCGGCTTTGATGCTGAGGGAGGAAAGAACCTGAGAACTGCGGGAGATGACAATAGATTCTAAAGCGTCACAAGTCCCCAGCTTTAAAGGAACATTGATTGTACAAATGCCGGCTGGGATGTCAGACCTGCACAGTGTTTAGTAGAACATCACTCCCCCAGCATGGAAATGAGACAGGCTCCAACATGTGAGAGGAACAGTGAGGCTTTGAACACAGCCACTTTGTACTGCGACTGATGACTCTATTTGCTCGGCGTCTAATGTTTTCTTGTTGAATAAGATTAGATAATAACAAGCCGTTATCGCACCGGGGGCCTTTTGAAATTGAAATTGCCCACTAAATTCCCGTTCAATCGCTGACATTTTAAGGCTTGTTTATACACATTTCTATTCGAGCGATGCCCCGAGGAGGAGGGATGTTACATCTGTCTGAGTCTGTGGGAGAATGATCAGTCACTCTTGACCTGGAGCATGAGCCGTCCTCATGCTGAATCCTGTGAGACCTTGGACTGCCTCACAAAACCCCAGGACAGAGAAACCATTGATTACCACTTCTCTTCCCTCGTTCCAGCCTCCTTACACACTCCTAACTCCTTACAGATCACGCCAGCTCAGAAACCTTTAAGCACTGCGAAATTTACACTGTGCACTCACCGGCACGTGCACCCCCTCACAGGGTCTGTGTGCATGATCCCCCCATGTTCACGTCCTATAACCCCAGCACCAATGGGCTGACGGGGACCTCTGTTTGACTCCCGTCTGATGACCTTCTCGTTGTATCCTCGACAGACAAGAGGCCTCATAAAGGAGGAATTGATCCGCTGGAGGCAGCAGGCTGCGTATCCATGGTGCCATGAACTTTGTGGTCACACTCCCTCACTCACTCACTCACGGCTCTCCTAACTCGAGTGCCATCCCAACCCCTGCCACCCCCACCCCCACTCTGCCACCCCCACCCACCGGATGTGTGGGAACAAGGAGTCAGACTATTTCCCTCGGGCTCCTGCCTGAGATCTTGTCCTTTGCTTGGTGAAAGGGTAAAATAAGGTGGCGATGAGCGGTTTAAGTTCATATTTCCCTTGGGTATGAGGGAGGAGAGCAAGGACAGAGGACATCGATCATACCGAGTAAATGTTGTGCAGTCAGGAAGCAGCTTTAGCTCAGAAAGGATTGTCTTATATAACACCTGCGCTTCCCTTTGAGTTCGGAGGGACCACAGGAAGTGAGGTAGGCACTGGACTGCTTCTGGAACCTAATACAGTTTTTAACTCAAGGACCGTCAGCTCCACCTGGTTTAATCCATCAGACTTTCCAGTTAAGTCCATAACAAAGTGACAGGTGTGAAAGGTGCCTCCTCAGGGCACCATCGCACCTACTTCAGACAAAAGGTGGTCACCGTCTGGATGACACTGAACAATGGTTCACTATTAAATTAGCATTTTTTTGATCCTATCAAAGTCTGGGACAGAATATGGTGTGATGTATGAAACCCTCTGAGGTAAGAATCATGAGAGCAAACTTGACTAAATCTTAAGGTTACCAGCAGGAAATACTACCAAGATAGCCGTAGTATCTGGCATCAGAAAATGGCCACTCCTCATGAACTGCCTGGGAGCCACTGCCTCCTGATTGGCGGAGAGAGCTGATAGTATGAGTCAGAACCTTTAAAAACCCTTCTGGGTTCGTGGGAACAACCAGAATGACCTTTGCTGACCTTTCCATGGTTCGGTGGTGGCTGGAGCTTAATGAACAGGAGCCTCTCTGTGGATTCGACAGATCCACGAGTGCAGCAGCTGATGGCCGTCCCGGGAGGCGGAACACTTCAGTAGCAGGTTCAATAGCTCATTATCAGCGGTCCCGCTGGGTAATTAGTGAACAGTGGGATTCTGTCAGAGGGACAAATAAACACACTTTTTGCCTATCAAGCTGGTTTCACTGCTCGCCTGTAGAACAGCTGGTAAAGATGATGTTCTCAGCTCCCTCCCAAAATCTCAAAACCTGGGGTTACTATATTAGAGACTATACTGACCACCATTGTCTCTGTTAGGGCTTTTCCACCAAGGTGGTGCCCAGGTAGGAATCGGTTCTTTCTGTTTTATCCATGCCAATGAAAAACCAAACTCGTTCTTAGGAAGAACGTGATTAGAATCAACTAAGCACTAGCACGTGGCTCTGTCTGTTTAGAAACAGGTGCTAGGTGCTAAGTCCTATCTGTCTGCCCTGTGATACAGGAGCAGCCTGTCCCTGGTGAACCTCGCCTCTCATCCCAGTGTGAGCTGGTTCCAGCTCCCCCAGTACATTCAGAGGATAAGTGGTGGGCGCCTCACACTTGTTTTCCTAAACACATTCAGAGGGAAACTCAAGCTAACTGGGATCCACGGTTTCAGTGTTTGGGGCCAATCATTCCTAAGATAACTTTCTGCCTCAGCAACAATAAGCTCAAGAGGTGACGACCCTGCTCGTGCAGCCATCAACACAGAGGCTCGACTCTTTCACTTATTATGAGGCTGAAAATGCACCATGGCTGCACCCACGCGCCCACTATCATGTGCGCTATCCCAGGGTCTGTCACTCGATCGCTCCGCAACAAGCTAACGGCAAAGGCTTTGATGTGCAGCGCATGTCATATGACATATGACACACAACACAAATTAAAGCAGCATCAAAGCTAGGGAAATAGACACACAAAAAAACCTTTACAGGCTTTTTGTGTTGTTGCTCATAAGTATGTAATATCTCATTTAATTAGCAATCTAAGCCCTCTGACAAACAGGCATATGGTTCACGCTCTCCCACGGCCTTGGCCAGCCAATGAATATGCATATCCTGGGACCTCAGCAGCTTGTTACCCTGGAATGAATTCTACACAAGCCTAATCCCTGATCTATTATTTACCCCTTGACCAAACATGCAAGTGGGGCTTCCAGACGCTTGACTTGATAGAAATGACTGCTCTGGGATTCAGCGGAGGAGCCGGGCTGAGGCAGGCAGTCACTCCGAGGAGCTGCTGCTCTATGTCTCTCTTTCTGCTCCAGTCTATGCTCTCACACACACACACACACACACACACACCACTTCAACTCTTCACTCTTGAGATTTCTCAGTCAAATGCCGAGCAAATCCTCATAAAAACAAGTGCACAATGAAACTTTAATGAGCGCGCCCACATCTGAGGGACACAACTTAGGAAATCAGTGTCACATCCCTGCAGTACACAGAAGCCATAAGCTATTTCCAAGCGCCTCCAGCACGTGCGTGTGTGCGTGTGCGTGAGGAAAAAGTGAAAGTTTGCTCGGTGTAAATGAAAGTGCTGCTTGGTTAACCGAACTACAGCTCGCCCGGCTTTTTAAAGATGGATTAGAAGTTGTGTTTATTTCCTGTTTGTCGTCAGTTCGCTCCAAACTCCCACAGGTGGGCTCATGTTCTTCAAATACTCTTAATAATGCACGTGAGCTAAAAGCTCCAAGGGCCCCGTTTCTTTGAGTCACCGCTGTTTTCCTAAGTGTTTCCACAAGTTAAAGCGCAGCTCTGATTCCATATCTCGGGGCCATGCATGCGCTCTGGCACAGGCGTTGTGCTGTCGCGCTCGGATGTGACTCCTCTCGGTCGTAAATCGGGTCTGTGGACGGGCAAGTCACTGTGGTTCCAGTCACACACACGGGTCTGAATCGGACACAGCCTCCGTCCCTGCAGCCCGGAGCGGCGCTGACTCTGCAGACGGAAACCATCGGGGAGTGTGGGGAGGCGGCTTTTTTTTTTTTTGGCAGTTATCCTCAAGGTAGGACACGCAGCTGCAGCCCTGCTCCTGGATGCCAGCGAGCCCAGCCGTCTCCTTGGCTCCGGTTTGCGGGTAAAGGGAAGAAGGAGAAGAAGAAGAAGAGGAGGAAGAAGAGGAAGAAGAGGAGTTGCGGGTGCGGAGGTCGTGCGTTCTTCCCCGAGAGGCACCGACGCGTTTCCAAAAGTCCCCGACGCGCGTCACTTCTCCGCCGCAGCGGCGCAGGCTCACAGATTTCTCTGGATATTTTAAAAAAAGAGGGAGCGAAAGGAGAGCGAGTGTTTTTGCTGCTCTGAACCTGAAACTGTTCCTAAGCGACAAGTTTGAGAGAAGAACACCCACCGAGGAGCAGCCCGGACACACGCACGGCACCGGCGAGGAGAAAGTTCCCCACTTGAGGGCGAAGTCAGACTTTTCTGAGGACGCCAAGTTTGAGAAGCGCCAGCAGCCCCGGGCTCCGAGACACGACATGCAGCGATGGTAAATATGACTGAACTGGTGTCACTGTCTTCTTGTCCAACTTGTGTCCCCTCACCGGAGGAGACACAGCAAACTTACACCAACAATTCAGTTCTCTTTCGCTCATCCTCCACTTGATGAACTTTCAACCTAAAAACTGCATTTCCTTCTTCTTCTTCTTCTGAATACTGAGACATTTTTTGGTTTCCTCGCCTCACAAAGCCACCCGTGATCCAGCAGCTAACACGTTCCAACTGATCAGAGATCAGAGCAGAGGCAGAAACTGCAGCTCCAGTCTCGACACTATTTAAAATGTCTTGAGTTATTTGGTTGCCGTCGTTATCTCATCTCCAGCCTCCTGGTGCCACCTGTAGCTTCCAACTGTCGCATTTACGAGCGCACGCAGGCCAGTGAATGCCACGATTCAGACTGCAACACACACGAGGCTGGTAAAAAGCATGAAGTCATATACTGTGTTTACCTGCTTTAATGTGAGCTGACTGTATGTGTGTGTGTGTGTGTAGCAGTACGCGCTATTTTTGGGGCCTAAAATCCTCGTGCTGAATTTGTTCTTGCGTATGTTTCCTCTCTCACCAATCTTTAACCAATTTGTCTGGGAATATCCGCATCCATATTTTCATCTGATGTCCGCGATTGTCTTTATTAGAGTTGGGATTATGTGAAAGGGGAGCGGTGCTAAGGTTTCCAGTGCAAACACTGTTCCAGGTCATTTTAACAGTTTCTCTTCGTTTCTATTTGTTTGATTTATCCACACTGGAATCTGACTGCGTCTTTTTTTCATTTTTGGAAAATGCCGGTCGGGCCGCACAGACGTTATTTTTTTCTTCGGTGTGTTTATGTGTCCCTGTGTTACAGCTCCTGCAGCTGAAGTGCATTCAGCGGGAGAACTTCAGCAGACGGAGGGATAAAAACGTCGGAGCGAAGGCTAGAAAAAGAGAGACGGAGACTGAGATTGAGATGAATGGGCCGACTTAAAAAGTGCCACAAAAGTACCCTCACACTCTCCTCAGGGTGTGTGTGACGTCTCACACAGTGCTGGGGCCTGCACGGCCCGATTGTGTGGCAGGGATGTTTCATAAGCTCGAGCCGCTGCTGCTACTATAGTGAAGAATGCCAATTTACATTCCAGGAGTGTCATTTCATTACTTTTATCTGAGCTCTGCTCTCTGCCTCTGTCGGGGCAGCCGGGGACCTGCACTTCCTTCACCACAGAAAAGTTAAAACGCTGGTCGTCCTCCTTATCTGTGTCTCAGTCTCTCTCCTGCGTGTCAGATAATTACACACTCATTTCAGCCTCAGCGTTACTGACAGGGAGAAAAAGGCTCATGCTGTTTTGCTGCCTAAAACAAATATATATTTAAACACACCGGCAATCGGAGTGCAGAAGTCCACGCAGAGAAAATGTGGCCGGCACTGGGCCGCTGCCCCGATTGAGCCCGCGTGGCGCTGCTACGTGAGGTTAAAGAAGAAGTGAAAGTTGGCGAGGCGGCGGCTGGGTCGTGATTCCTCTGGGTCCGCAGGAATCAGAGAGCGGGGAGCGCGTGTGCGAGTGTGTGTGCGTGGGGTGGCAGCCACTGGTTAGCCGGTTCAATAATCTGCCGGACAGGTAGGCCTGTGACGCCCCCCCTCAGCGAGGCTGCTAATGAAGAGAAGGGCTGCTTAGTGGTGCTCCGTGCTGACCCCTCCAACCCTCCCTGTCCCCCCTGCTGGTTTCCTCTGATTACTGCTCACATGGAGAACTCTCCCCCACCTCCCCCCTCCTCACCCTCTACTCCATCCTCTCTCTATTTCCCCTCGCTGTTCTTCCTCTCTCCTCCTCTTTATTTCAAAAGAATCGGGGCTAAGTGCATTAAGGATCCCTTAATAACCCCCTTATCTTTATGTGTCTCCCCTTGAGTTCTTTAGTGTTTTGATGCTCTTTTCTTATACTTTAAGTGATTCATTAAGGGAAATAATCACTTCCTGACCTTCATGTTTCTGCGTATCGGCTACACAGTCTCAGCTGTGACGAGGCCGCAATCTGAATTAAAGAGCTTAACCCCAGTGGTTCGCTAAGTGTGCAGCAGGAAGGAGAAAAGCAAACAAACACAACTTATTTTAGATGAAGGGAAAAGATCTGCTTTCACGTTCGCTCACACTTCAAGATCCTCAGGAAAAGGCTGAGAGAGCAGTTTTCTATCTCAGCGACGCTGCGGCAGTGTTTCTGTTCTTCATGCAGAGGTGGGCCACCGCCGCACGGACGTGTCCTCGGCCCCACGTTAATCTCTCGAGTGACTGATAGTGTGTCTTGGCAGCGACAGAAAAGGTAATATTTTGGAAAGGGGGAGTGGGGTCATACACCTCGTGGTGGCTGGAGATGAAAATCTTTGAACAAGACACTGTAACATAAGCTGTGGGATTCAGCGACTAAACAGAGACTCTGTGGAACCTGCGAACCAATGGGATCGCAGAGCACCTAATTTAATAAAGAGCCCAGCGTGAGACGTACTTGATTTAAAACAATATACATGTGAGAGACGTAATTCGATTTTTTTTCCTCCTTAGCATATGAAGTAAGAAACCAAATCTTCACACACTGACTCGTGATTTCTAATTTGACTACATTTTGAAATGTGGTTTTTAAGAAAAGAGATTTTAGAGTTTAGTGATAGCAATGCCACGGAGATGGCAAATGAGTCAGGTTCAAATTGAGCAGGGCTCCACATTCTGTGTTTAAACAGTAATCTGACTCCGGCACTTACACATGTTACACGTTCTTATGTCCTATTTTATTCTACAGCCTTCATTTCACATGCTAATCCAAACAATATCGTGTTCCTCAAGGAAGGAATCAGGAAAACTCTGGTCTGGAGACATGAGCACGCCCAGTGTGCGCAGAAGCCGCACACTCCCTCACGCTTTATTTGTTTAAAGTGAGAAATGATAGAACACATTTTGCACAGCTCAGCTTTTAGTAATGTAGCCCCGCCGCATTTCTTTCTGTCCTCCCAGTCGCTGCCATGATTCTCCCATTTTCAGCTGTAATCTGGGGGTGGCCTTAATTGATTCCGCCCAGTGCTACAGTAATTACTGGAAACGGTGTAAAATAAACACCTCAGTGTCACCGGGTGGCAACGGTCCGATCGGCGGGGAAATTGCATTTCACTTGTAATCCATACGTTCTTCAGCACAGCCAGAATATAACTCATGTCGGCGCTCCAGAAAAACCGGAGACGCTGAGTAACAAACAGGAGTGCAGTTGTAACCAAATGGCTCAGCTGGGAGGTATAGGGTTATGTGGTATAATTTATATTTTATGGCTCCCTCCTGCCCTGACTGCGCTCCAGAATAAAGTTGTTCGATTTTGTTCCATGAACAGTGAGTGAGAAAATCTGGGATTTCACTTGTGATGGAAACTCCAGACACCACTTTGTTCCCTGCTTTCTTCTTGTATTTTTTATTTTCCTGTTGAGTCTCATTTGTTGCCTTCAGGTAAAAAGACACCGGGCTGCTGCTGGTTCTGTGCACGCTGGATGACGGTCTGTGTGTTCCTCGATCGTGGGGGTGGGGTGCATTAGTGGCCCTTGCCCCAGTGACTCAAAAGGCATGGAAAGATCTCCTCAGGCCATACAGAGTGATTTGATTAAAAGAGAATCATTTGCCCTGAAGACATCTTTTCTCTTCCTTGCAAAATAAAAAAAAAAATGGTGGAAGAAATCTGATATGACAAGATAAGTGGTGGCTCATGAAAAATTCCCGAGGATGGAGAGGTAGCATGTTGACTTTGGAATTACTGCCCTGAGTGTGTACTTCTCTGGTATTAACTGTGCTGACGGTGTTGTTTTTACCTAGATCATTCCTTCGTTAGTCTTTGTTCTGTACTGTCCCAAAACTGGACTCCACGCCTCACACTCCTTCAGGCCTCTCCTTTGACTTCTCCCCCTGAGTCGTCTTTACTTCAAAACTCTTTAACGGACGTACTGCCGCTGTACTGGATTAACCAGTAACAAGGCGCTGTCCCTGATTATCGACCAGATCAGCCAACAAATGAGACACTCCATGAACAGACCTGTAAACTCCGGGTCAAACACACTGTCTCCTTACAGGGCGTTCACTGACTGATTTTATTCAAGGACAGTTTCCTTTCCCAGCTTCCTCGGCTCCTGAGGAGGGTGATGTCAGGAAGCCTCAGGCCTCACACAGACCAGCAGGTCACACCTCGAGGTTCTCTCAGTACTTCTTGGAGCTTAGCTCTCCTTCGACTTTGGGCCCTGTTGCTTCTCTTCCCAGTAAGTTCAGACTGGGTCCCTGAATTTCTACTCACATGCTGCTCTTTGATCCCTACAACGCCTCATGACAGAGGTCATCACATGTCGACCTCTGGCAGCAGAAACACAGAACTAGATGAAGGTTCAGTGGCTGTCTTGCTTTTGTTTTACTTTTGGTTGCTGCTTGAGGTCCTAACTTTTTCTCCCGGTTTTAGATTCCAGTGACAAATGTAATCCATGTCCAGTCATGTCCAGCCTCTAGAATCAGATCAGAATTGCGTGTAGGTCTGGACGACGGGTTTGTAGAACCTCTTGTCAGAGTGAAACTTCCTGCACTTACTCAGATTCATGAGGGTCGTCAGTGTTTGAACTGATCTGCCACCTCCACCAAGCAGAATCCTCCGTCAGTGTCAAATATTAACCCTGGCTGTGAAAACGACCTGCTCAGCTCCCAGCTGATATCTTCATTCATGTCACCATCTCTGAGGCACATGCAGGTTTAATTGATTATTCCTCCTCCTCCTCCGTGGACCTGAGCGGTGCCACGAAACCACAAACCTGGACGACACGTGACTCACATCCCGCCCTGTGATTGCTCAAAGTGATAATCATAGTCATTGAGATGTCTAAGCCTGGGATTTGGTGTTTCTCTGCATCTCTGTTCCTGTTCGAGGGAAAGTTAAAGCACATCTGTGTGCGTGTGTGTGTGTGTATGATTGTGCGTGTGTGTTTTGGGAGCTGAGGAAAAATCTGCTGACAGGTAGTGTGTGTCAGGAGGGGGACAGTGGCGCTTTTGAGACACAGGAGACGAGAGAGAGAGAGAGAGAGGGCCTCTTTCATGTGACTCCACATTCCATCAAGGCACAGGCAGGGAGAGGCACAAGACGAGACATGCGTCCCCCCTCGTCACTCCCTCTGCCTCCTCTCCCGCTGCACCCGCTCCCCTGCCCTCCCCTCCGCCAGTGACCTTAACATTTATCAAAGAGCCCCATGCTGGAATTCCTCCTCAGCATCTGCGCCGTGGTGAGAGAGTCTCTCTCACACACACACATCAGACCAATCTGTTTTGAATATGGTGGTGCTGTGCAGGGGCTGTCCTTGTTGTTCCCTGAGTTGAGGAGGCTGGCCTCGAGACGCTCACACACGGAGACTCACACACACATTCTCTCCTCCTTCTTGTTGCTTTATTGTACCTCCTGTCACTTTGTCCTATTCATTTAACCTTTCATTAGAGCCAGCAGACAGCCCTGTGTGTCTGCACAGCTTCAGGAACAAAGCCAAAAAAGCCCCACTGTCACAGTTATTAGATTCCTCTGGCCCCCGTTTACCCTGGCAACTCTACATTAACAGAGAGAGAGAGAGATAGAGAGAGAGGGGAGGAGGAGGAAGGAGAAGACCAGGGGGCGTGGTGGACACTTCTGTCCAAATCCTCTGGCGGAGGATCCTCTCGACTCGTCAAGGACATGTGCCACATGTTGGTAGGATGGACGGAAGAGTGGAGGGAATGTTAAGGGGGGGGGGGGGGGGAGGGGAATTGGTGGGGGGGGGGGGGGGAGGAGAGGACGGGCGTGGTGTTGCAGCACCCTGGAGGAGTTCGACTGAAAACACAAACAGTTTGCGGAGGAATTCTGTTTTTAATGGATAGAGCGGGTGGGAGGGGCAGAGCACTGTCCACTCCTCTGTCCTGTCCTCTGCTCTCCTCCGCTCTCTCTCCTGTGAGGAGGATCTTGGTTTATGACTCGTTTGTTGCTGCATTTTGAATGAAGATGATGATGAGACACCTTCATATAAGCGACCCCTCCTGTGACAGGGTCAGCCTGGAAGGGAAAGGCATTGGTCACTGTAGTAGGGGCCAGTGAATCGCTCACCTGTCATGGTGATTGAGCCAGTGCACGCACACACACACACACACACACTTGCCCTGCCCTAAAGACGGAGGGACAGAAAGAGAGCAGCAGCTGTCGGGCAGCAGTGTTGATGAAGTCCATCTCTCACTTTTGTCATCCCTCTGCACCTCTCCCTCCCCTTCCCTCCCCTCTGAGGCCCCCACTCACTCTGTGTGACTGACTCTTTATTATCCTCATCCCGTGGCTTAGTTAGAGCGGTGACCGGCCGCCTCCCTCTCCCCTGTTCTCTCTGTCATCCCCATTCCCACCCTGTGGCTCTGCCCCGGGGCTGTCAATCCACCTCTCTGCCCCACATTGCTCTCATTGCCTGATTGGACGCTGTCTCCCACCTCTTAGGGCTGTAACTGATGGTGGTGTTACTGTGGCCACTTCGCCGGGTCAGGTGGAGTGAAGCAAAGAGCCGCTCTGTCTCTGGAGGTGCGCGACTTTGCGATAAGGAGCCTTTACAATTTTCTTAGTGTGTACAAAATCAAAGTTTTCAAACTGTTCTCCAAATTATCCAATGCTACCGTGAGACAAACATTTGAAATATGTCATTTATTTCCTTAGAACTCAAAGTTCCTTGTCTTCTTTTCTTTTTTAAAGTATGTGCAAATTAAATTTTAATCATCTGTAGAGAAGGACAGGTTCAGTATCTAGTCACCTTGATAAAGAAGAATGCCACTTGGGACAGAACATGCAGTATCTCAGCCAAGGCCCAGCGGTCCCCTGACTTTCTGTCAAGCGGCATCATGTTTCACAAACTCACAAATATCAGTCCTCTGCATATGCCGGATCTTTTTTTGTTATTTGTAAATCATTGAAAATGTAAAAAGAAAAAGAAAAACAACCAACCAATTAACCAGCAGCTAGCCAACCAACCAAATAAATGGACAGGGGCTGGAACCCAACCTCCTTGGGGGAGGTGGTAACATTTTCTTCTCTGTTCTTTGGATTTAAAACCGTCTGAGTTTGGTTTTGTATAAGTGCGATGGTCAGACATTCATCTTCCCCTGGACCAGATTTCAGCCACAGTACTTTGTAAAACAAGAGCTTTAAAGTTTATGTTCACTAATCTCTTCCTCTCTCATTTTCCATGTCTCTTTGTCCCCGTCTCTGTCTCTGTCTCTCTCTCTCCTCTCTAACTGTAGCCCCGAGTCCCTCCCCAGCATGGACCTTGTATTTATTACCCTCTAAGTAATCACTTTGCTTTCTCTTTTGATAGACTGTTATTGCTCTAACTAGCTGAGGTCCCTATAGGTATTTGGAGGCTTTCCAGTTTTATTAGACAAAGGCCTCATTATTCAAGGGCAGCATTAAGACGACCATTAGATCCATTTGCCCCCTAGTCACATGTATCCAGTTGCAGCCAATTCATATTATAACCCCTGCACACTTAGTATTTACAGCACAAACATTCTCCTGCGCTGCTGTCAAACTATAGACCAGATTTAGATATGAGACAGACACAGCTTTTAGGTTTTCAGTCACGTTATGCCCCTAAATATTGTGTAGGCTTAAATACGTCTGATGCAACTCTGGCTGGTGAAGAAAAGAAGACAAAGCCAGATTGAAACATGGCGGAAGTACTTATGCTTCCAACTCCAATAAAAATAACGACCGTAAAATACCATGGTCCTGTCAACCTGTGATATTTGCTCTGAAAGATAATCATTCACTTCATAACAGAGCTCATTAAAAGCATCCTGTGTTCCAGGGGCTGGATACAGGAATTTATTTTTATCCTCTTTAACATTTTGAGATTTGTTTTCCACATTTTCAGCATCATGGCTCTTGATGGGATGGAGGAGGCTGCCATGGCTGGCATGTCATATAAAAACAAACACATGGGGCAGCATGATGCCAGCCTTACTTGTTTGAGCGTTAAAGAGAAAAAGACAAGTATGGATGGGCCTTGTTAACGGCGATATGAGATGACCAACACGCTGCACCCGGGGAACCAAAACATAAACAAAGAAACAGACTCACAACTTGTGGCCGACAGGAGACGAGGAGGTTTAAGATGCTCTGCTTTTGATTTTTTTTTTCTTTGTTGCAGCTTTTTTTAATTTCTTTGTAGCCACCTATGTGTCCAATATCGTTCTCATCCTTCCTAATCGATGGCCCCTTATTGGGTTTCTGCGTTTGGTCAAATATCTCATCGCTCTCTGGCCCCTCAGGCTACTGGCTCCAAACTAATAACAAATCTCCTCAGTCTCTCGGGTTGAGCGTATGGATGAAAAAAAAAAAAAAAAGCGATTAGTGCAGCGATGGTACGTATCTGTCACTGCGATTCTCAACAAGTTCATAAGTTAAGACTAAACAAAGAAACAAAGACTTTAACATGTCGACTGGTCTGTTACTGCATGTTCACACTGAGGTGGATTTACTGCATCAAGTGTCTTCAGTCCAAATTTAAAGGTTAGCATTTGGAAAGCAGAATGTTGTCGGCTTTGGACCCTGCTCAGACCCTGTTCGCGTTCTGAAAAAGTCCTGGAGGTCGTCTTCACATGTGCAGGGTTTTCTGCGTTGCTGTAGTTTAGCCTCAGGCAGCTGTATTTACTTATCGTGGTCACATTCATTCCAGCTACTGTTGCACAGGTGGTGCCTGTGAATGTAGCCCAGTGTACCTGAAGGAAACTTGAACTGTACTCATCCATACGATTGTGCTGTACCCAGTACATGGACTCAGCAGTTACTTTTTCAGCTTTTACTCGTGAGGCTTGAAACTCACTTCTCTGTTTTAATGTGAGCACACACACTCAATATGTAGAATGTAATGCTTCAATGTTCTGCAGTAAAATAACATTTACAGTATCTGAATCTGTCTTTACACGGTTTATATATTTACTGTGTGAAGAGTGTGTGGATGAGAAGGAACTAAAGAGAGAGAGAGAGGGAGAGAGAGAGAGAGAGAGTGCCACTTTGGAGTAAAGCTGTCATTACTCCGGCCCATGCACCCCCTCATAAATACTGATAATGAGATGCTTTCAGCAGCCTAATCATTTCTCGATGCAGCAGTAGGTAATGTGAGAGGAACTCTCTCTTTCCTGCACTGCAGATGACACCCACAGCTGGACAGGGTGGACCGATGGAAACTGTCGGTCCTGGCTGTCCTGTGGCTGTTGTAGGAAGGGGGGGGGGGTTGTGAAGTGTCTGCTTGTGCAGCTTCTTTCCCTGATAAACATTTCCCTCACAAAGACGTGTAGGTTTTACTAACTTACACCTTCAAGGTTTTGAAGGTTAGGTTTGTTCTTGCCCGATGTCCCATCCTTCTACCAAGTTCTATAGAAGCGCAAACAAACAGACGAACAGCTGAAAGCTCCTGATCCAACATAACGATGTGTTCTTTTAGTTTCTGATCCCTCCTCTAGGGGGCGCCCTGTCTTCTATGGACTTCAGCTCGGAGGCATTAAGTCCATTAGATGAATAGTTTGGTGACACATACTTGTTTGTGTGCAGCATCATCATCCTGCGTATCAGCAATATCCGTCCAATGTCCGCAATCAGTCTGGGGTGTGTCTCTCAAAAAGACGTCCACATGTACAGCTTCAGGCGTCTCCAGGGCTCGGAATCAACTCAGATCTCTGGGGGTCTCTCGCAGGGTAAAGAAAAACAACAAAACAGCAGCAGCCATTGGCGCTTCGCTGTTTAGCTTCTGTATCTTGTATCTGTGTCTCTATGGGCCGTCATTCTAACGGCCATGAAAGCACTGCACGCCATGTCCTCTGCTGCTGTCCGTCTTCCACTGGCCATTAACCGGAATCCTTGATCATTTTAATAGTGCCTTTACGCCGACTCTCTGCACAGTGCTCGGACAAACAGTGGCGTCCCTAGCGACGTGGGGAGAATACATGGCGGAGCTGTTGTGGTTTTTCCAGGGCCTCGCTGTGTATTGTTTACTGGGTCTGCTTGATTGCCCTCTGTCCAAATCAGAGGGTACAGGCAGGCAGAGCAGGGGTCTACAGGGACGCACTGTGTTGTGGACTGTCCCAACGTGCTAAGAATATTCACTCGACCCGGCGGCTCTGAGGGGGGAACCCATCCATAGCTCAGTAAACACACACACACACACACACACACACACACACTGTGGGAGTCATACATTTGTGCACCAGGGACCATATGGCCATGCATAAATGTTAGGGTTTGGATTTCAGAGTGTGTGTGTGTGTGTGTGTGGTAGGATGCCATGTCTGTCTCAACGTCACAGATAATTACCCCCTATGTGACTTTTCCTTCCACAGTGGTAAAGCACAGCTCCCCCCCGAATCGAACCCCCCCCCCCCCCCCCCCCCCCCCGCCGCCCCCTTGACAGTGGCACATACAGATACCCACCGTGCGCTGGCAGCTGCGGCTGTACAATAAATGTATACGTACACAGTTTCCTCTGGCCTTTGCTTTCCTTAACGACCTTCTTTCCTCGGCTCCTGTGGGTCACGGCGCTCATCGCTCGTGGCAACCAGGAGCCGCTCTAATCTTCACCCATGTCTGATATCTATCTGTTAATCCCTTGCTTAAAACTCATAATTAAGCTAATTAGACATTATCTAACTGCAATGGCTCCTCATTGGCCAGATAGTGGGACGACTGGAAGAGCAAGGTTACAGTTAGAATTTGATAAATGCTAACGGCCAACACAGTCGTTTAAATCTAAGCTGATGGATTTTTTTTTTTTTTTTTTTTGCTCACCTTTAATCTGCCGTGCTGTTAATTTCAGTGGACTGGGAGTTTTCTTTTAATTTGTGGAATTCCTGTTTCACGGTCGCTGCTCCAGAGCAGGTCTAGTCCTCAAGGCCGCGGTGGCTCACCTGCAATAAGGAGGGAGGCAGCCTTGGTATTGGGCTAATCAGACAGAGCCAGGTTTTTACATCTATGTATATAAATATAAGTGAGGCTTGGCATCAGCATCAGTGACTCTGTTTTCCATGATGCTGCCATCTGCTCTGGTGTTTACAGAAGCTCAGTGAGATCAAATTTGATTATCCCCAGAAAGATGTTGGGAAAATTCAACATGTGTTTGTTTGTGTGTGTAAAGGTTTGGACCCTGTCTCTGAGGGATGTGGTGACTTCATGTTGTTTAGACCCCACCCCCCGCCCCCACCTCTGGAGACCTGTCTTTGCAGCCATCCCAGCTTCCTGTACGCTGCTCTGCTGCATCCATATCGTGCTAATGATCATGGGAGTGGACAGCTGCTTAATGCAGTCGTGTCATCAGCGCTGCTTTCTGACAGCGGCTCCACTGCACTTGACGCGACTCAAACGTATCCCCCCCACCCCTCCCATCCAGTGGATCGACTAATGTGCTGCTTCTCGTGAAGGTGCCGGATCTGTTTTCTCTGCGATCACAGGACACATCACATTGGGAGTGTATGATTACAGACACGCTTCCTGTCGTTTTTCATCAGTCGCAGTTGTGATCAAAAGTAGAAGTATGCAGCAAAGATGTTTGGCCTTTATTATTATTTTTCTATACATTCGTTTTAAACATTACCAGCAGTGATAACTCACCTAGAAAGAAACAACAAAAGACCAAAGTTCCATCCACAAATAAAAATGTAATCCACCTTTTTTGTGACCTTACCTGGTGACCCACCCCCCGCACTGAGCGCAGCCCTCATTCCTGCCGATGGTCACCTGATCGCAGCACACACACTCAGCTGGAGCGCTCCCATCCTGTGCAGTCGGAGTAACAGAAGAGCAGTTGGAATAATAGGACACAGCTCCACATGAGTGGGAACAGAAAGGTACGACTGCTCAGAGGAACACGTGCACCCTGACACTGCCTGTTTGATCCACTTGCACGTGTGGGTGTGTGTCTTTGATGGCATCTGATGCCTGCTCCCACACCTCACCTGGCTACCCTGCTTTTATTCGACACGCTGTAAAATAGTTAATGATATATCTTTTTGAAACACTAATGACGTACAGTCAGAACATAAATCACCATAAACCCCTCCTCAGCCTTGCAGACAGCAATAGTACTTTGCTGTTTATCAGCGACTGTGGTTTTGAGATCTGTTGCCACGGACACAGCCGCCGTCGTTCCAGGCGTCGCTGGAATTAAAGGTTTAGCCAAAATAAAAAGGCCCATTAAAACCAAAAGTCATTCTTCTGTAGCAGGAAAACTATTTGTGGAAATACGTCCAGTTGTTGTTGTTTGAACGGCTCACCTCTGTGTCCTGGGACAGAGGTGGAAACACGAGACGCTCACATTTCAAAACCTCAGCAAATAAATAAAACGTATTTACATGGTGAGATAATCCCTGAGATAATATGAAATGTTTTTAGTAATTTGGGTAATCCGACCCTTTAAATCTGTCAGGGACTCAACAGGAGAGATGGCGAGGACTTCAGGGGATAGTCCATCACAACTCTGCCGGTCCCTGTGCTTCTGTCCTTTTTTTTCCCCTTCTCTCTTCTTTCCTCTCTCTCCATCCTGGTCGCTCCCTCTCTCCCGTCCTCCATTCTTGCAGTTCATATTTCAGTTTGCTCCCAGGAGCTCGCGAGTCTGTGCCAGACGGAAATTCGCTGAGGCTGCAGGAGCCCCCTTGGAGGCCACATGGAGGAGGGACAGGAGGGGAACAATCAAGCCCAGTCCTCCCATGATATCCCTCCTTCCTCTCACTCTCCCATGGACTTTTTTCTCCCATTCCCCCTGTTTTTTTCCCTCACTCTCGTCTCCCCTCTAGGCTGTCTCTCTCTCTGTCTCCTCGGGATCCAGCCTGCCAGGCTACTCAGGTCCTCAGGGTGACTTGCTCTTGGCTCGGGTCCCTCAGCACAGAGCCCTCTCCTCTCCTTCCTCACCCCCCAAACGTATCCTCACCCCTCCCCCTCCTCCTCCTCCTCCTCCTCCTCCTCCACTCTCCAGCTCTCTCCCGGGGGGGAAGACGGTGAGGCCATCCAGTCCCGAGCTGTCCATCAGCGATGGTGTTTACTCGCAGCGTGACAGGCCGACACATCTGGAGCGCATATTCACCAGTGTTCACACTCTTCCCTCGCTCTCGCTCCGCGCTGGCCCTCCATACATCCTGCGTCTGCCACCAGGCGCATTCCTCCCGCTCATTTTAGGGCTGCTTGTCGTCGTTATGGCGAGCCCACCTCTGACTTGGGTGCGCGCACACACGCAGATTTGTTTTCATCCATTTTTCCTCTTTCTTTCACCCCTCCAGTGGTTTTTCAGTTGCATGACAGAAATTGGAGTTAACCACCGACAGGGGAGGTGGGGGGAGGTGTGGGGGGGGGGGGGGGGGCGGGGGGACGGAGCAGTGATGGGGGCAAAAGTCAGACTTCTCTCGTCCACTCTTCTCTCTCTCTCTGTTCGCTTTCTTCTCGTCAGTGAGAGCAAACTAATTACAGCAGCTCCTCCGCTCCTCTTCGGAAACCCATGACTACTGGTCTAACGAAGTGACACTCTTTCTTCTTCTGATGTCTCCCTCTCCCTTGTTGCTCAATCACCCCCCCACTTCCCACCTCCCACCCTGCATCCCACCCACCCCGTCTGTTTTCCCAACATTCCTGTGCTGGTGTGTGACTGTGATGGCTTGTCATCTCGCAGGAATGTCCTGCTCTCCCACCTCGTCCCCCTGATTTGGCGTGAAGCATTTGCTCCTGGTTTCCGACTCTGCACATGTACACACACACGCAGGCACACACTTGAAATGCTGGCTTTAAAAAAAAAAATGTGTTCGTGCAGATGGTGTCCATTGGGCCGCATACCTACCCTTGGCGTGCGGCCACAACAAGCACAGCCATTCTCAGATAGTCCCCAGCTTGTTTTACAACTGGAAAAAAAACGTGCACAACGTTATTCTATCCTGCGTTGCCTTTGGTAAAATGTGCTCTGTACGGTGGACGCAACAAATTCCTCTGATTGGCCCGATGAAGTAGAGTGGGCTTCAGGGAGGAGCGTACATGCACAATATATGAAAGTTATAAAAAACAGAAGTTGCAGCCATTGTGACCAGGACGATTGGCTTAGTGCTGTGCTTGTATGTGTCCTCTGTAGACGTCCTGTAATCTGAAGCACATGTGGTGTGTAAAGACGAAGTTTTAGTTTGACTTTCACCACAATGCATGCACGTTTTCTATGGTGGAGACTTATTGGAGGGAGCATGCCACACTCAGTGACCCGAGGGAGCACTTTCAATGGAAGGCAATAAGGAAGAATATGGTGTGGGTACGCTCGCATTAACTTTGTGTGTGTGTGTGTGTGAGAGAGAGAGAGAGAGAGCACACGCGACAGAGTCGTCTGATTGGCATCATCCTCATGGAACAAGTCTGCCTCCTTCTAGATCAGACTGACGTGTGTGCATGTGTGTGATTATTTGTGTGTGTGTGTGTGCGTGCGTGCAGGAGATATCACCAGGCTCTCATGTTTATTCAGCTCAACGCCTGGATGACCAGGACTTATCCGCTGTCCTGATTACCCTGCCTGGCCTGCCACCATTAATCCTTCAGAGACCTCAGTCCTACCTTACACACACACACACACACACACACACATATCAAGGACACATTGTATTCTCCATACATGGAATAAACCTGAGCCTTTCTCTCCCTCCCTGTCCTCCCTGCTGGTGGACCAGTGTTGTCCTCGGGGCAGAGTGTCTGCTGCGTGTTTTTCTGTGTGCTCTGTCATGTGGGCCTCCAGGCATCTCTCAAGGTCCCCAGTCCATTTAATTCCCAGTGAATTGTGCATGTGTGCGTGTGTGTGTGTGTGTGTGAGAAATCATTCGCTCTAATTTGTGCCGCAGTGTTTTCTTTATCAGCTCGTGTGAGTGTGTGAAGGTAATTCTGCTTTTTGTGGAGCAGAAATGGCTGTGTTGTACTTCTTCTCCCATAATGACCGTATTTGTGTTAGGAGAACACACGTTTTTTCTGGTGAGCAGTTGGAGCGAACCGACCATGCGAGCATGTGGCTGCTGCTGTGCATGTGTGTGTGAGGATGTGTACATGTGCTCAGGACACTGGGGCTCGTTTCATTAATCGTCACTGCGCCAAGACATAATATTGACCGTGGCTGGGTTCCCTCTTCTGGTTTTGCCCATATTAAATGATGCAGATTAGAAAAGTAGAAACACATTGGGCTGATAAGTGGCCTTTGGAGCTCACTCACCATGCCACTGAGGTGTGCGTGTGTGTGTGTGTGTGTGTGTGTTTGTGGTCTGTACATTCGGAGCGACCGGGTGGCGAGAGTGTTTGGACTCTAAAGGAATGACACTGGTGTGTGTTGCCAAGTCCCATTCGGTTATACTGTACACAGCAGGGAACCCTCTCATTGTAAACACACACACACTGGAAGTAGTTCATCTGGAATGAGAGCATAACTAGTTCATATCTTGGGGCTAAGGAAAACAAACTGAAAGTTGAACATTGTGTGTGACTGTGTGTGTGTGTGTGTGTGTGTGAGAGAGAGAGAGAGAGAGAGAGAGGAGGATCGGCCATTAACAACCATTTCAGCCTGGTGACCATGAGGATGATGCCGGGTCGGGGTCTCATCTGAAACCTTCCCACACGTCCAGAAAGAAAGGGATAGAAAAATAGAGGGATATATTAGTAAGATGGGAGGGGCTGACCACCTGAGCGCACACACACACACACACACACACTCTTGAGCCATCTCCTCTGACTCCTTCCCCTCCGCTGACATGGCTCCCTCTCCCCCCCTCCTGTCGCTGTCTTCTCCTTTTTCTCATAACAAATAACAGTGCAGAATTCCCCTCACTTCTCTCCTGGGGAATTTTCATTACCGCCCCGTCCCCCTGCCCAGAAGGACTCCCCGCCTTGAACTGTTCAACAGCTGTGGTGTGGACACTCTCTTCCAAAACAGGCCCACTGTTCACAAACACCCGCTGGACTCAGGGTGGGGACTCTGTGTCAACGTCCACAGCTCCACAGTCCCCCCCCACCATGTGACCCACCCCAGGGCCTCCCTCACCTGGGGGGTGAGGCTGGGCGGGTGAACACGAGGGGAAAGATGAAGGCGGGTAAATCCTGACTCCTACACTCTGGGTCAGTCATAGCACAACTACTGCAGAGGACGACAGGATGGACACATGGCACACACACATTTACTTTTACTTGAGTCTGTGGACAGACAGATCTCAGAGTCTCTGCCTTTAGCAAGTGCGAGGCGAGGTGCTATAATCAAAGGCGATTACTCATCACACGCTGTGACGCCCCACAGTCAAATGCAAAGCAGCTTAAATTAAAACACACTTCATTTAAATGGATGAAAACTACATGAGTGGCCTCGTATTCCCGCCTGGCGACATCTATTTCCGTTGGATCAGCAGAATGTGATTTGCTGGTTTGAGGGGGTTTCATAGAGGTGGCAGTGTGTCTGTTGGCTGCCCTCAGAACTGTGTGTGTGTGTGTGTGTGTGTGTGTGTGTGTGAAGCCCGTATCTTAAGTCCTCTTTGGAAGAAGTTAGGAACTCTTGGCAGCTGTGACAGTGGAAGTCCCCAGCACTTGGCTCTGGACCTACCAATGTGTGTGTGTTTGTCTGTGTGTGTGTGTGTGTGTCCTTGCATGTAGGAAACGGCCCATTTGAATGTGCTGGAGCTGAGATGGGATCAGTGCGTGGGAGGTATTTTGTCCGTACACCAAAAATGAGATTATTAAGAAGCAGACAATACCCGAGCACAGAAACACAGCTTGTTCCCATTCGACTCTGCTGTCACAGTTCATTTGTGGAAAGGATCCTTCCCCGCAAAATGAAAATTCTGTGACTTCGCCTCTCACCGCGGCAGTCAAAACTCTCTGAGGCTTTAGGAAGCAGCAAGTAGATGAAGAACAAGTTACCTTCCATGTTTTAATCTTCCTCCAAAGCCAACAACAGCACCGAGGCCACGAAACACACACGAAAGAGATTATGTGAGAGGGAATGTTTAGATTGTGAGCAGCTTCTCATATGTTTCAGCCAATGACTCCCTTCTGTCTCAGCTTTAAAAGACTCAGAAGGTTTTTATCGTGTCAATCCAAACTTGGTGCAAAATGTAAAGAAGAGCATCGTCACGTTTGGGTCATTTAACAATTCTTAAACGGCTCAGTTCCCTGAGGAAGACGTGATGAAGACGCTGATATAGAACCTGTTTTAGTGACCTGCAGTAATGAAAGCACGGCAAGTAAAGACCTGCTGCCGGACCCAACCCTGAGGCCGCGGCTGTTCACCTCGCACTGGAGAATATTACATTTTGCCAGGTGTGACAGAGGAACAGTTCTGTGAGCCGCAGAGCAACAGACAGACATGTCAGGGACGATTCGATGGATTTCACGCTGTGGATTATTCAGAGGAACACAGCCTGTGTTTCCTTTCTCCACACACACTGAAGTTTCTGTCTGCTGCTGTATCTGTGTTCAGCGGGGCCAAGCTTCAGACCAGTTTGGGATATTTCGACTTTCCTGATTTGAAGAAAAGCAAAAGCAAAGATAAGGACAGTGTCTTATATATATTCATCTTAGACGTGAGAATAATTCCCCCCTGTTATCTCCGGACTATAAAACAGCTCCTCCTTCAAACCGGCACTTCCTGTGAGGGCAGAGCTCGAGGTTCGAGGCCCACAGGAGCCAGGGGGAGGAGCAGCGAGGAGAGAAGGGGTTTATTTGGTTGGGAGACACCTGGCCTGAGCCGAGGAGCTCGTAACGCTGTGAGGCTTCTGTTGCTGACCTTTCTCCTCCCTCCTCCTCCTCCTCCTCCTCCCCACATCCACCCTCTCTTCCTCTGCACTCGTCCCTCCAGCGGACTGTTTTTTTTCTGTTGTCCCCCCGTCTGTCCACATTCCATTCACCAGGATACCTCTCCGTCCAGTCCCGAAAGAGTGTGTGTGTGTGTGTGTGTGTGTGTGTGTGTGTGCTGAACGAGGTGTCCTACAGGCCTTGCCTCTGGTCACTTTATTAAAGTGTGTTTTAATTTACTCCTGTGCTCCTGTGAGCCCCTGCATCCTGACACACACACACACACACACACACATCCCCTCCTGGGACATGGCTTATTAACTCCACTCCTGCCTGTCAGAGAGTTGGTGGGGGGGGTCTGTACTACATTCCTCAGTGTGGTCTGGTCTTGTTGATTCTTTAAATCTTCTTAATGCAGCCACACACACACACACACACACACAGACACTGGGACAGAGGGACGATACACTAAGTGGAATCTCACCTTCATGGGCACAGACACATAAACCATTAACAGACCTATAGAGTTGCACGGCCCTCGGTGGAGTCATTGTGGGGTCAGGCTGACTGACAGCAGTTATTTATCCTAATTATTAATCTGCTGATAGGGAGCGTTCAGATTTACCTGGGCAGTAAAAAGGCTGCAGTCTCAGTCGAAGAACATGATCAAACATATCTTTTTCTTTTGGGGACAAAAGACTCAGCATGACCTCCATACATCCACAGCAACACACACATCTCTATCTCTGCCTTCTTCTATAATTCACAGCACCCCCCACACACATCTCTATCTCTGCCTTCTTCTATAATTCACAGCCCCCCCCCCCCCCCATCAGTTTCCCCTCCGTCTCAGTATTAAATATGAAGGGAGGAGCTCGGCTCTGTCTCAAAGGACAGGAGGAGAAGTCACGTTCAGCTTTCCTAAGGTCGTGCTGTGTGATGCTGGGGCCTGGGGCCCTCATCCGAGTCTCACAGCAGAGGCTTCAGGGCACAGCCAGAGGGGGTTTTCTGTGTGTGTGTGTGTGTCACTACCAGGAACCACAGCAGCATAAAATACTCTGTGCGCAGTGTTTTTACGTGTATATATATATATATATATTTGTGTGTGCACTTGAGTGTTTGTCGCTATGGAGACGCGTGGACCCCTAACACGGAGCGACGGAGCTGCTTTACATGTGTCACTCGTGAGTAGCTTGTGAAAAATGTATTAAGAGTGTGGAAGGGCCAGCTGTGGGGAGGACGGGCCGGGGGAGGGAGGGAGGGAGGGAGTAAAGGGGCACAGCTGTAGGGGATTAATGCCCAGAGTGGAGGAGCTGGAGCCCAGGAATGTTCCCCAGCGTCCCCTCCAGAGCGAGGGAGGGAGGGAGCGCACGGAAGAGACGAGGGCACGGGCCTCAGATGGCTCCTGCGCCATCTCTGCTTACGTGTGTGTTGGAGAAGAGGAGGGGGACGCTATTTCAGCCCCGTCCGTCTCATCCACGATCTCAGTCGTCCTCCACCACACCCCGCTCCTCCTTCGGCACTTTGGCAGCGACCGGCTCTGAAGTTCAGAGGTGCTCCTCTCTGCTCCGCTCCTCCCTGCCCGGCTCAGTGTGTCACGTTCTTTGTCTTGCGAGCGCTGTGATTTATGGACGGACACAGGAAGCAGTGCATGTGTGTAATTGCACGGCTACGGTCAGCGGCGAGGGAGGGGGGGGGTCACTGAAATATCAGGAACACTTTGTGTCTGGTCCCAGCTCCACAGGTGCTGTAGCTCTCCGTCCTCAGTGCACCTCCAGCTCTTTGTCCGTCCCCCCTTCACCCTCGCTCTCCTGTCACTCCATCCAAATTGTTGACAGTTGTCAGGGGCAACCCGCTCATTTCCCCGTGACGTGTTCAATGGCGCTGCACTGATCCCCGCTGACGACTCCGGAGCGGTGACCGCGGCGCCTGTCGCCGCCACTGTAAACCTGTCCGTCCATCCCGCTGCTTGCTCACCCGTGTGTCTCTTCCTCCTATTTGGAAACCACTCCACCTGGTTCGGACAATTACCTCACGTCCGCTTGTCTCCCCCGTCGCTGCCTTAACTCCGCTCTCAGCCACTTAAGTTGTGATGGGCTAAAAGGGATACTTCAGCCACCGCCGGCCCGGCACTGTTATTAGATGCTCACACTTTTGTTGACAGCTCATAAAAAAGGCTGTACCCTCTTATTGTGTGTGTGTGTGTGTGTGTGTGTGCGCGTGTGTGTAAAAGGGTGCTAAAAACCATACTCCGCCTCAGTGGAATTTACCACAACTGCCTGGTGTCTGTCCATTAATGTCTCTGCATGTGTTTAAGCCATCCTTTCTGATAATTGCTCGCTGCTGCTCGCCTTACTTGCACTTCATAGAAAGACACAGAACACTGGCACTGTCCCACCCTCGGCCCCTTGTCCTTGTACTGCCACCAAGCTCAGACCCCCCCCCCCCCCCCATCCCCGTCCCCATCCCCGTCCCCTGTCTGCAGCAGGGTGGGGTGAGACAGCCAGAAAGGAAGCTGGTCCTGCAGGGATGCAGGTCTCAACACATCAGCTCGCAGTCGCTGACGCTAACACTCGACCCCCTCTGCCTCCAGAGGGCCTGGCACACTTCACGTACACAGCACACGTTTGAATCCGCACGTGCACATTTACGTCAGACTGTTTTTTTTTACCTTCTCCCGACGCGCTTAAACACAAAGTTATGTTTCCTCTCACTGTCATTAGAAGAAAAACGCTTCAAACACCAGGTGACATCATAGCAGCGATGCCGTTCATCTTCACACGACTTCACTGCACTGAGCTGATTCTTAATTGCCGGGGAAGGTTTTTAACATCTGCTTTTATTCAATCATCTTTATTGGCATGACTCACTTTCTCTGCTACTGCCAGCAGCTCTGTATGGCAGGTATCAGGTATTTAAAGATAACAAAACAAGACTGAGAAAGAAAAATGTGTTCCCAGCACACATGTTTAATAAAGTCGGGCTTTTAGTTGTCGGAGGAGGAGGAGCAGGGCTTCACGATTCCTGATTAAAAGGCGAGTGAAGTGACGGAGCGGCTGTATTTATAGAGGTAATCATTGTGTAATTTGAATGTGGAGGAGGGGTCCACGCAGAACTTTGGGGTTTCCTCATTGGTCCTGCAGGGGCAGTAAATTGTCTTCTCATATAACTTATTTCTCTTCTCCTTGAGGCATGTTGAGGACAATTGATACATTGTGCTCCATTACCTTCTAGAATCCGGTGCCACCGTAGGAGCTGTTCCCCAAAACACGGAGCCTCAAACTGTGCCGACGGCAGCCGCCTGCGTGGGCTGATAAACTGTTAATGGTCTCAGTAGGGATCAGTAATTACTTTCCCCCATAAAGCTGAAGATTCTTTTCTTTAGACACAGTGAAGTCTCTGCGGATGGTACTGACACTGAGCCTCTTTAGTCACCGAACCTGTGGCTGCTTGGAGTGAGACTCATTATTTTTTATCTTCCAGTGTGTGTGTGTGTGTGTGTGTGTGTGTGTGTGTGTGTGTTGATAGAGACAGCGTGTCACCATGACCTGGTCACTGTGTGATGTCATGAATGAGGAAGGGAGGCAGCGCTGAGTAAAGATTTATCTGCAGAGATTAGTATGAAGTTTGAGCAGACAAAGAAAAGTAATTTGGATTTTGGATTCAATTTCCTTTCGGGTCATTTTGTGACGGCTTTTGTTTAGTGGAAACTTTCAGGTGTTTGTCTAAAGAACCGAATCATATAATTCAAGGTTATGTGAGCAGCACTGTTCTCTATCAGATACACTGGATGTTAGTGGGAGCATCCAAAGCACAGTGTTGCGGTTCTGACCGGGCTCATTGCTGAATGTCTTCCCTACTCTCTCTCTCTCTTGGTTTCAAAATGATCTTTAGATTTGTTTTAACCCAAGATCAACTGGTGTGGAATTAATGACCAAACGACCTGTTTTAAAGAATCAAGCGGACAGTAGCAGACTCCACTGCAGGGAACGCAGAGGTCCCAAATGATCCTGGAGAAACTTGCCTGGAAGATAACGTACCGCTGCCTTTACCCCTTCAATTTAAAGTCACATTCATCTCAGCAAAAGAATCCGATGCATCTGGCGAGCCTGTGATCTGACACCGGGCCAAGGAATTTGTTCAGCGGAGAAAAAAAAGTGCAGGGACTGATAAAAGGGAAATGATCTTTAGGGAAAGGTTGAAACAGACGGAGGGATGGGGCATCAGTGTCTGAGGTGGAGGTGTATTCAGACTCAAAAAAGGGACAAACAGAGTTTAAAGTTTAAAGAAAGTTTAAAAAAAGAAGAAGACAAGGAGAGGGTGAATCATGCAAGAGTGGAAAATCTTTTTAAAAAAAGGGAAGAAACGGGCGGAGAGGAGTTCTGATCTGGGTGGAGTGTTTTTAGGTGTCTGGCTGTAACAGCATGGGTCTCTCCCCTGACACCTCCACCACTTATCATCCTCGCATTCCTGCACAGGGACACTCCCCTGCCCACTGACACCGCGTGTGTGCGTGTGTGTGTGTGTGTGCTGTCGTTCTCACTGAGGGTGCACATTGGCCTCCCTCTCCTTGGACATCTGGCAACAGAAAGGAGTGGGTTTGTGTAAGACGTGTTTATGTAAGTGTTACATGAGTGTGTGTGTGTGTGTGTGTGTGTGTGAGAAAGAAAGAAAAGTGCTGAATTGTGAGTGTGTCACAAACACTGTTCCCCCTCCCCACCTCAGTGGCAGAGAGAAGAGAAAACATCTCAGGGATTTCCTGCCATTCAGCGCGGCCCCTGACTCCCCTCTCCTTCTGTCCACCTCCAAGCTCTTCAAGTGAGGGGTGTGGCTGCCGATGCTCGTTAATTCATTTAGGCTTCCAGTGTGTGTGTGTGTGTGTGTGTGTGTGTGACAGGACAGAGGAAGCTCTTTGTGTACGCTGCTGATTACAGCAGAGGTGATGTGTGTTATTATAACAGCTTAGCGCACAATGTGTTGTTATGCTCTGACAGAGGTGGACCTGCTGCCACTCATGACCTCCTCTGTGTGAGCGTGTGTGAGTGTGTGTGTGTGTGTGTGTGTGTGTGTGTGTGTGTGTGTGTGCAGCTCGGCCCAGGAGGCTGTGTTTCATCAGTGTTTGTTTGTCTGTGAGCGAGTTTGCAGGATTTCCATGAAATTCTGAGCTGGGCTCGAACTCGGCCAAAGGACCAACCCATTAGATATTTTCATTTACTTTGAGGCGACTCCCACAGAGTTGATTAAATCTATGTGGGCAGCACACGCATGAAGGTCGCGCTCATGTGCAGTGGATTTCAAGGGATGTAAGAGTGAAAGGGTAGTTCTTACATGAAAGAGAAAGAGAGAGAGAGAGATGCCACAACGACAGCTGAAACGATTAGCTCTGCTTGGATGGTAAAAACTTTATGGATGACCATACAAGTGAACATGCAGCCATGTATTGCTTTACAATACAACAACATAAAAGGAAAGGAAAATATTGAACCAAAACTGAGCTTCCAACGATGACTTGCATTGTAAAACCAACTCCTCTACCTGTGGGCGAGTGAATGATTTTAGTCTGTAGTCTCTAGTCTAGTCTTTAGTCTTTAGTATGTGTGTGTGTGTGCATCTGTTCCTCCTCCTCTGTCGGGGCCTGCCTCCCTCTCGTCTTTGATGGTGAGCGACTGTTTCCTCGCTGGCTGCTATCGGCGCTCAGCCACCAGAGCCAGAGGCCACAAAAGCTCTGTCGGAGACACTGTTGGCACAACAGAGTGCCGGGGGAGCGGGTGGCTCTCCAGAGTTATCTCTTTGAAAGGAAAGCGTGTGTGTGTGTGCGTGTGTTGTTTTATGAGCGCTCCTTCCCATCGCACACGCCTTTAGGTTTGCTTTGAGACTGTGATTAATAGGAGCCTGAGGAGGCCATCAGAGAAATGCAACTTTGCACAACTATTAAATGTTTGCTGCGCTCGGCAACTGTCCCCCCCGCCCCCGCTAATGTGATCAGTTTGTGTAAAACCCGGCACAGTTGTATGTTTGAGCATTTCAATTATTATTATCAATGAAATCTAGTGAGACATTAGTGAACTTGAAGTTTCAGAACAGAGCTGGTAGAACTTTGACTAATTCCTGGACATTCTCTCCTCCTGCTCACCCCTGCATGACACACTGGTCCCATGGCCGAGCCTGGCTGTGTGTGTGTGTGTGCGTGTGGTTATGAGTGTAAGTGTGTGTGTCTAAGTGTGGTTGTACGTGCGCGTGTGCCAAGCCCCTGTGCCCTCCCCTGTCTCCACGCCTGGATGCTAACCGCTAGTGAAGGCTAGCCAATTATCCCCAATCAAGCTACCCTCTCTGGAACTGGCGCGAGAGGAAGCTCCCACTAGAGCTTATACTAGTCATTATGGGGCACATCCTGACATTAACTTTCTTCTTTTCCTCCTTGACTTCATCTCGCCTCATCCCCCCTTTTCTTTCTTTCCTGCTCCTCCGCTTTGTGTCTCACTTTCTCTCTCTCCACCTCTCGCCATTAACGGAGCGGTCGAGGCTGCAGCGAAGCACCAATCAAACACACAAACTGAAAGCACATGGGTGCTAATTCATGCCTTCCTAATAACGCATCACAGGAACTGGGGCTTGATGGTGGAGTCAGAAGTGTAGGCCATGCGTGATGTCATTTCCTGAAGAGGCATGGGTGGTTTTTTTTCATCTGTGTAGCACAAAGGCTGAAAAGATCTATGTGTGTGCCTACAGGGCGCAGGGAGGCAGTGGATTCAGGGATATGTCCCCCACACCCCTTTCTCCTCCCCTGTAGAGACGAGGAAACAGATTGAAATCAACTCAAGTCGATTACCTCTCTGTCTGTGCTTCTACCCACCCCCCTCTCTCTCCGGGTTCTCAGGATCTCTAAAAAAAGCATTTTTTTAGAGATGTTTGTTCAGGGAGCCATTCTGCTCCATCAGAGAGGTTCACATGTTTGATGTGAACTGGGGGTGTGACATTGTCTGTGCTCAGCCAGATCAGCAGAGAGAGAGAGAGAGAGAGAGAGAGAGAGAGAGGGAGGGGCGAGGTGTGGTGCCTGTAGGTGATCCACTTCATTCTGCTCCTGTCTTGTCGTGACAGGAACGGCATTATGGGAAGAGTCAGTGATGGAGCAGTGACAGGCCCAACCCTCCAGCCGCCCCCTAGGTGTGTGTGTGTGTGTGGAAGCCAGCATGCAGGCCTCGATACGTTTTGTGTCGCTCGTTGGGCCCTGACACCTGAGTGGCACCTTCCATCATCAGGCAGTGCCCGTGTTAATGTTAATAACAGCTATGACATTTTATTACGATAAAATGCACTTTCATTTCATTTCCATATAGAGCACTGTGTCGGGGAGTGGGGGGGGCAGGGGCAAAGATGGATGATGTATCTCACATGGACGCACGTTCGTCAATGCAAAGCAAATATAAATTGTAAAGGTTCATAAAGGTGAACCCTGTTGTTTTTTCAAATATGACCTGGACTGTTACCTCACGAGTCTCCGCCCCCATTCACCCTGTCATGGAAGTTGTGGAAGTGACAGTTAAGTGCAACCTGTGATGTCAGTCGCCTGCAGCACAGACACACCGAGCAGCTTTTACACGTGAGATCAATCAGAGCTGACGACAGCTAACAACAACACTCTTCTGTTTATTATTTTGCTCCACATGCACCTCGCTTCTATCGTCCGTGTGTGTGTGTTTGCTTCGAGCGCATTTTTGAAGATCAGCTTTTCTCCGTCTCGCTCTTTGTCTCCATTTCAAGCCAATTAGGTCTTTCTTTTAGCAGAGATTTGGAGTATTAGTCGAACATCAGCACCCTTCAATGTTGAAAGGCACGTCTCAAATTAGTACGCTCCACACCTTCTCCCCCCCCCCCCCCCCCCCCCCCCCCCCCCCCCTCCCCCCCCCCCCACCCCCCCTCCCCGCCCCCACCAAGCCTATCACCGTCCTTCCCTCCTTTGCTCCCGTGAAGACACAGAGGCCCCCGGGGCCCTGAAATGTCTCCACTTGCTGGAAATTGAATCAAACGGCATCAATCAGGACATCCCCCCCCCCTCCTCCGCCTCCCTTTCACTCCTTCTTTCTCCTCTCTTTCTTTTCTCCCTGTCTGATTGTGGTGTCTCTGCCACAGTTTATAAACAGCACCACTAGGAAGCACAATTGGATATGAAGTGAAACAGAAGTCCTCTGGAGCAGTTTTAAGGAGCGCTCGTTCCTCTCAATCCGATCACAGGTGACACCTTTTTTTATTTGGCACATCGTCTGTCTGGCCAATTGTCTTCTAAACACCATCCTCACACACACACACACACACACACACACACACGGTGATATTATTATCCTCCTCTTCTGTGGCTCTCTGCTGTAAAATGAGTTTGCCCCAACTCCATTAAAACCCGCGCCAGCCTCTCCCCCGACGCTGCCATCCTATTTGCATGTGCTAGTGAGCCACTCCACGGAACGAAGGATCTCTCCTCTTCCTCCTCTCCTCCTTCGCCGCGTCCCACCGGAGCGGACGATAAGTGGGCAGATGACATTCACGGGGAAAGACTGCAATAAAGTGACTCTCCCTCCATCGCCTCCTCCTCTCTGTGCCACCCCGTCAGAGGCAGGAAGGGGATATTGCGAATGACACGGGCAAATCAGCTGTAAATGGGCACTAATTTGATTGACATCTGGGCTGCTGTCACCGAGGCGGGCGGGGACAGGCCCCAGCCTGCAGACAGTGAGCGCCGTTTAGCCGGTGCACAAAAAGCCAGCTTTCAACCCAATCACTTCTTGTCCTGTGGGCCCTCCTCCTCCTCCTCCTCCTCCTCCTTCGCTGCATCTCCCTCCCCACCTCCCGCCACCCACCGCCGGCCGACTCGCCAGATTCTAATTGCGTGTGTCCTTCCTCTCAGTGCAATTTTCCCATTACCGCCACAAGAGCAGCCGCGCCGCTCATCTGAAGCGAGGTTGTCTCCGAAATATGTACCTCGAGGTTAACCCTTCGCTCACCTCTCTGAGAGCCTCCTGAAAACACACGCAGAGCAGAGTGTTTACACTTTGGGTTGCAGCGCCACTTCAGAACCAATTTCACAGAAGGAAGACACACACACGTCTGTCCGCTCATGGGATTCGGGGGCGCTGCTGTCGACACCAGACCCCCGTCCCTGGACAACAAAATACATCAGTGTGAAAAACAAAAGTTTAACTTCTGTCTTTTCTTTTCTTTCCATGTGATCCTGCTGCTGCTTCCCACCTCCAAAGGTAAGTCCCCCCCCTCCCCCTCCCCTCCCTGCAGACATGTAAGTGATCGGGCCTCAGAACTCAGAACCGCTGTCAGCTCTCATGCTAGGTTAGGCATGGCTAAAAGGCAGCATCGTGCATGTTGACTCGCAGGCCGTACACACACACACACACGCGCGTCTCCAGTCACAATCAAAGCATGTTTAATTCAGAGCATCGACTCCCTTCCTCCCTTTCTCACCCCCCCTCCTCGCCCGAACTTCTTTATTTATGTCTGTGATGTTGGATTGTGCCAACAGCGATGCCCAGGGCAAACAGCGCAGGCAGCCATGGCAATGAAATGCTAATAAGTGCTGTGTCATTTCAACACGCACGAATCACAAAGGATTCTTTTGCGTGTGTGTGCGTGTGTGTGCGTCCATTGGTGCATGAACGGGCATGTGTACGTGTGTGTATGTGTGTGCATAAGCTATATGTCTCTCTATAGTATAGTGAGTAATAAAGTTCGAAAGCTTAAATCATTTATCCAGTAAAATCAACTGTGACAGAAGAAGAAACATCCGGGTTCAGACGCTGCTCTGCTCAGGTGAAGTTAAATTTTCCTAAAATGCAAAGGATGTTTAATCCTCGTCTCTTTCCTCTCTGGAAATTAGACTCCATTAAAAATGGAGGTACACTAAAATACAGCAGTACGCCAGTCTTTGGTGATTCAGAGGCGATCACGTGGCCGCAGATATAAGGAAACATTGTTCACCATTCTTTCCTCTTCCATTCAAAATGCCCCAGTCAATTAAAACTTCCCTCTCAGTTCTCCATCGCTGAACTTGCTCAGGACCACCTGTTCCCGCTGACGCTCCGTCCACGGCTCGCAGCCGAACCTCCAGGTCAGTGCCGAGAGGAGGAGGATCTGACGCTGCACGCTCCATTAGCTTCTTTTCAACACGTCAGACACAGCAGCGGAAGAATGGGTTTAAACTGCGGCAGAGGAAGAGCTCACGGAGCTGACATCATGTCTGGAGTAACCAGAGGGAAAAAGGCAAATCCACGTGTTCGCGTGTCACGGGATCTTTAGGGAATAATCGATGATTGGTTCATGGAGGCAGGGCCCAAAGACTGCATTCACCCCAATGAAGCCATGATTTCTCCATCCATCCACCATCCGTAGCACGGATCCCTTTCCATTCACTTTAAATCCTCGATTACGTCTTTATTGTAGATGTATGTTTTTTTCCTTCATATATTCAAATGACCAAAGCACATAAATGGCCCCGTTTGATGCATGTCACAGCGTCCTGTATTTCTCTCAGTCACACTTTGCACAGCTCGTGTCTTTATGTCCTGGAGGAGGCAGCTGGAACACATCCATCACTCTGAGCCCCGAGGCTGCATCTGAACTTGATGGAGAAAACGACTGTATATACACACATACAACCCGTACACAAACGTGCCATTAAAGCTATAAAACCAGGGATTTGCTTTGTTAAAAAAAAAAAAACGCTCCTCAATATATTGAATAGTCTGGATGTTTCCCCCCAGAGAGCTGGACGAGCCAGATCCAGGATGAGTGAGGAAACAAGGCTGTCCATTAGTCAGCTGCTGTGATAGTTTTCAAGACGCCACCCCTGGCCTCTAATGGCTTCTTTGCAATAATTGCTCCACTACCTCCTCTGTTCCTATTCATTAGGACGTGACATGCTTGAGCTGCAGCCGTCGTTGCGCAGGTCCACGTCTCAGCTCTTGTCAAAGCGGCGTGCTCTCAGCATCGCTCTAATAGCGCGGCTCCAGGTGAGGATGGGACTCTGAAAGGAAGGGGTCTGGGGCTGCCTCAGTCTCCCGCTCGCCCCCTCACCTCCTCCTGTGCTCCCCGAGCTGCGGGCTGTCGCCATCGTATCAACAGCTGAAGGGCCGTTTCTCCCGTCAGCCTCAGGTGATCGAGAACAACGACTGACGGTTCGGTCACGCATGTTTTGTGGACAGACTTCAACTAAAGTTCTTTTGGCCATCGACACACATGCTCTGCTGCTCTGGCCGTGTGTGTCACTATGAGCATATGTGTGTGTGTGTGTGTGTGTGTGTGTGTGTGTGTGAGAGAGGTGAATGGAGAGTCTCTCAGGTACTCCAACTCAGCCCAGGTTAATGGAAACCATTATCACACACAGCCACTCCGTCTGTACAATCAGAGCCTCTCTCTCTGACACACACACGCACACACACACACACACACACACACACACACACGTTAGTACGGCCCCTGTTAAGACGCCACCTTTCTTTTCATTTCAAACCACAAACCTCGTTCGCAGGTTTAACCACGACCAGCCGACGACCAGCCCAAACAACGCTTTCTCCAGGATCTTTTTATATTTGTTTTTTCCTCCTGACCAGGCTGAGAGGACAGGAAAGGTCCTAAACACACACATACACACACATTTCCTTTAGCCTTAACCGTAACCAAAGCTACTAACTGCCCATCCTAATTTAATCATCAGACACTGCCGATGGAGGTGACGAGTTCACTAAACTGTAACTGGTCACCACTTTTTATAAATGTAAAAAAAAATTTAAAAAAATTCTCAGCCTCGTCTGCACAAGCGTGCACCTCTACGCTCATCTGATAACTGCAGTCATTTTTATCCCTTTAAAACATGAAACGTTACCTTAGAATGTCCTGATTTATAACATAAAGACCACAAGTCCCCATGAAGCGTCAACAGATTTCGGTTCTGACAACCACACACTCCTCAGTCTGTGCCGCGGAGGCTAATTGTTTTAGCATGTAGCTGCCACTCTTATTTTGAGCACTGAGGAACACGAGGGGTCATTTTCCTGAGATGAGTCAGAAACAGTTAGCTGGCAGGCCCCGACTCGACCCCCCCCCCCTCCCACTTTCCCTTTTATTCTGCTCACCACTTTTGTTTGCTTTTTTTTTTTTTTTCACTTCCTCAACCTCAAAATGCTTTCATATCAAGCAGCCAACGTGGCTCAACAAACATTTTTTTCTTCTTAAAAACAGAGCAGACACAAACGCCGCAGTGACTTGGATTTGCTCGCTACATTTGCTGCGAGGCACAAGGCAGCATCAAACATTTAGCGATATGTGAGGCACACTTAAAAGAGCTTAACGGCTGTTTGCTGTGGAAAATTTTGGACAGAGTTTTCTATATTCATGCCACTGAGCGAGGGGTGTAAAAATGTAATGATGTCTTTGAAAAAGAAGCATGTTTTCCTCCCACTGTGGCCTGATTGCTGAAGGCACAGGGAGGGGAAATGTTCTATCCACTTCGTTTCTGCCACATCTGAATTTCAAGTCGTCTGTTTTTATAACAGAGCTAAGATGTTAACCCTAACCCTATGTGAACGTAGAGAGATTTATCACTTCAACATATTTTTTTTTTTTCTTGTGAGCAGGAAAATAATCTGAAAGAAGTGAGCTGTGTTGACAACTAAAGATAATTTAGAGAGCAAAAACAGAGCTAAAAGAGTGTACGAGACAAACATGGCTGCGACAAATTGCAGGAAATGACGGGCGGCTGTGATTAGCCAGACAGTTGGTAGTTCGATCCTTGTTTCTGTGATTGTGGGACCTTGGGCAAGATACTGAACCCAAAATGGCCCCTGACAGCTGTGCTGGCAGCGTGTAATGAAGAGCTGCATATCGACGGACTGTACCAATGAGTGTGTGAATGGGTGGAAGGCAGAACTCCACCGGGAAGCTCAGTGTCTTAAACTCAGAGAATGACAAGGCCCCAGAACCCCTAGGGTCACTGTTCCTATCACACTGTGACCCAGGAGGTGGAATAATTATTTATCTCAGAATGTGCACGGAGAACCTCCATCTTCTAAACTGATGAAATAAAGCCCCAGTGAGACTGTGAGAGGATGCACGAGTTGCATCATGACCTCAGCTCTGCAGTGTGTGTGTGTGTATTGTTGAAAACATGTCAGCGTCCAGCTCCCCCAACTGTAAGCAGCCTGTGTGTTTGTGTACGCACACATGCCACTGTCTCTTTGTTGATCCTGTCTCAATCAGAGAGGAGTCGAGCCTTCACAAAAACCACAATATTGCAATGTAAACACACGCGCACACACACACACACACACACCCGTGGAGCGGTAACCCTGCGTTCGCCAGTAAACAGTTTACAGTGTCTTCTCGTTCCCTGATGCAGAAACAGGCCAAAGCGTCAGAGTTTTGTTCAGCTAATCCCTCTGTTTAGGCTCCGCTGGCGGCCTCGGGCTGCAGCTATGCACCCTATGTCCTGGTGGAAGAACACTTGCATTAGTGCGCCTGTGTGTGTCACACACGTTAAGGATGGCTCCCTATACCCCCCCCCACCACCACCACCACACACACACACTGCACTAATGTTCATATCAATGCTGCCTGTTTGGGTCAGACCCACCAAACCCCATTTGTTTAGCTGAGCCTGTGCTTGTTTTCCTGTCACTCTCCCCTTGATTGAGGTTGACCCACAATACACACACACACACACACACACACACACAAGCCCTGACTGTGTGTGTGTGTGGTTTTGGCTCCCTGTGTGCAGCGATGGCCAAAGGTAGGAAATGCTGTTTAGATTAAGTGCGTTCTGATGTCCTCTCGGGTCCGTTCCTGCTGGAACAGAACCCGTTTGCACCGCAGGCCTCTGCGCTACTCGCGGAAACGCTGGTGGTTTCGGGTTAAGGACGGGACAGTGGAGGTTTGGGTTATAGGATTTTACTAACCCCTCACCACATCCTTTGTGCGACTCTGTGACTTTTACCAGAGGAGACTCGGTGGGGAATAACGCACGTTTCTGTGTTTTTCTTCGCCACTGCGACTGCTTATCTTTGTCCCGCATATTTAATTAGACTGTTCTTTTGTTTCTGGCGTTCGCCGTAAACAGCTCAAATAAAACCCTGTTTTATACACATGTGGGTGCTGAACCTGATTTTTCATCTGATTTCCTTGGAGGTGCTGTCGACTGCCAAACACTGAAGTCCGGCCAAGTAGGGCACCTAAATAACAGCTATCAGGAGTAAAGAGCTGACATCTGATGCCTGCTCTGTTTTACTAGTTGAGAAAGGGAAAGATTTTTGTCCATAAAGTCGGTGTGGTCCCCTTATTTTCTCTCAGCAGGCAGTCCTCGGCCGTTCCTTTTTCCACGCAATCAAAAAAAAAAAAAATAAGCAGACACCTTAGGCTGAAGGCTGCGAGGCCTCGAGTGGGACTGAGTGCCATTTAGAAAAATGATAATTACAGGAATAATTGTTGTTTTTGACCTATTCTTTGTTCCAGACGTGGTGGTTTGTCTCCCCTGGTCTGCTGTGACACACTGTTTTTACCTCTTTGGTGCTAAAATCCAGTGTGTTTGAGCCATCATCGCAATCAGCTCCTCTCTGCTGCTGGAGGAGGGAAATACTCATTCAGCAAGGTGACTGGAATAATAATAATAAATAACTGAAAATGTACAGCTCGTTATAACAGACAGGAAATGTACTCTATAAATCTATAAATCAGGACAGTTTTCAATGAGATATATTCAGTGACGTCTGCAGACACAGATTTAAAAAAGGAAATGTTCAGAAATGAATGCTTTTATTTTTTGACCATTTCTTAAATTTGACTGCAAACAGACTGAATGCAACATTAAACTGAGTGGACTGCAAGGTTCAGAAAGAATTTTGAATTTGATTTGATTTGCTTTTAACCGTGTAAAATCAGGTTTTTTGAACTTTTATCTTTGATTTCCCCGGAAAATTTATTTTCAGGTTTAATATTTCATTTGTTTAATTTTGTATATCCGCTATTTTCTATAAATCACGCGATAGTTTTTACTTGACAAAAGTCATTTTCTGCAGTGAAAGAGAAAAAAAGTTGAGCAGCAGATGAGAGAAGGATGAGAAGACCAGAGAAAAGAAAAAGAACTCGCTGTTATTCTGTGTGTGTGTGTGTGTGTGAGGATGTTTTTTTTTGAGACTGGGTATAAAAAGAGTGTGATGTGATGAGATCAGCAAGAAGCAGCAGAGACGCCTCCGCTCGTCTCAGTGGTCCCAGCATCATTACCAGCTCCGCCGCGGAGCGCAGCCTTATCTACTGTGGCAGCTGATACAGTGACAGCCACTCACACACACACAGTTGCTGCTGCACTTCTCCCTGAGCATCCCCCTCGATGAGGCTGCAGTCTGCAGTGTGCCGGTGGTGGCAGGGGAGCAGGGGATGATGGGTAGGATCGTTATTTTTTTTTTGATATCAGATCTTCTGTAAATGTCCAATGTTTATTCTCAGATAATCAAATATAATGTCACGGAGCAGCTTCCCCGCAGAGAGCATCGAGTCAGGAGATGGCAGTCAAGTGTTGTCTGCTGTTGTGTAGTTTACACACACGTGCAGGCTCTTGTTCTGCCACTTCACTGGAGAGCTCCGACTCGCCCCCACATGCGTTTGATTTGTGAGCTCAGCTGATTCAAGCTCAGACTCAGGTGGGACCTGTGAGTGTGTGAGTGACTTCACTGGTTTTAGTGGCGGCTCTCCACGCAGACGTTCTCTAGTGGTCACACACACAGAGTCCATCTGCTGTTTAAACTCCAGTAGAACCCAGTAAAGAGCAGATCAGGTTTTTATGCCGCGCAGGTCCAAGGCAGCGGCCTCTACAAGCGTTTGCACCTGGTAAAGACGCTGTGACCAGGTCACATGACCAAGCTGATGTCCTCTTTTAGGAGTCCACCCCCTCTCTGCCTCCCTCCATCGCTGTGCTCTCATCTGTGAATCGAACAATGTCGATTCATCGTCTGTACGGAGACAAGTGGAAATAATATTTGTTCTGCTTTTTTTGTTGACATGAGAGGCATCACATGACGGCCTAACGCAGCCGCAGCCACATGTGGTTACAGTCACGCAACGCAGCAGAGGATGACTGTTGTGACCCCCCTCTCAGACCCACTGTTACTAATCGTGCGTGTGCGTCTGTGGGTGTCTATGTGTCATTGTGAGAGAGAGCGTACGAGTCCCAGCACAGGGAAGGAACCTGAAAATACATCAGAGGAGCCTACGTTGCTCGTGCTCTGAAATACACACACACACACACACTGTGATGGACGAGGACAGATCTGTAACCGAGCAACTACTCTGAGAGAAATCTGCCGGTTCCAAACTGAATTTGGAGTATATTTGTATGATTTTGTAGTAAATTTAAATCTGACACACGGATTTGTTTCAGATGTAGAAAAAAGATGAGATAAGGTCAGGTAATATAATATGAGATACAGCCGCAGACAGGGACGTATTGTTTGCTTTGCATTTTTGACAAAAAGATGAGCTGATCGTTTATGATGCACGTACACATATCTTCAACATCTTTAATTCTACCATGAATCACATCCGCGTCCGTAATAAATCCAGTGCAGGTGACCGGATTCCATTCACGACCATCAGCACATTCACTGATTTAAACATTTTAAACGGCTTAAATTATGTTTTTCTAGTTTTTTTATTAATTGGTGGATTTTTATGGATAAATATCTGCGTTAACATTACAATGTGTGTGTGTGCGACCGTGGCCGGGTCCGATATGGAAGCAATTACTGGCAGCCAGGGCCCTCAGACACCCACAGTGCCTCTCACTCTGGGCCAAACGGAATGTGTGCCCCCCCCCCCCCCCCCCCTTTCTTCTTCTCGTTCTCTTTCTGTCTCTGCTTTTCTATTTCTTTCTCCCTCTGTCTTTTTCACTACCTCTCTCTCTTCCTCTCTCTGGGCTAAATTACTTTCGTATGAGCCTCAACAAAGGGGGCAAGGTGAAGCCCCTTTTACTGGGAACGAGAACCCTCCCGCCATATTTTAATTCACGTCACATATTTCCAGTTTGCGCAAACAAGCCCTGAAAATACCGGCGCTAATTAGACTAAAGCTAATGTGCCCGTGTGTGTGTGTGTGTGTGTTTGTGCTTACATGTGTGCATGCTCCATGAAAAGAGAGGCCATCTCCAGTTGCTCACTGTGCCCCCTGTGGGCGCCGTGCGGGCTCGTTAGTATGCGCAGCACAGCCGTGTAGGATATGAGTTTTTGGGGGGTCCCTGCATCATGTGGTCTGGGTGGAGGCGAGCTACTACGGTGGCCATTATAATTCCTCCACTTCCCCCGGCGTGCATGTTAATGTGAGCGTGTGACTTGTTTTTGGGAAGGTAAGCCTCCTGTTCCCCTCCGGGAGATCCTCATTCAGAACGCAACGCTCGAAACACCAGGAGAAATTGAATTAGGGGTAAAACATCCAGAGGAAAAAAGAGAGAAGCCACAGATCAACTGGCAGCGAGCGGTGACAGAATTGCAGTTGTCAGGGTTTGGCAGCCCGTCGTCACCCCCTCTCTCGTTACAGTAAAGAAAAGCTCAATGGAGGAATATGGCCGGCGCTGCCAGCGCTCTCTGCTCCTCCGTCTGTGGGAACCGAGACGACGTGCACATCCTCCAAACGCACTCTAAATGAGATAAATAAGTTCAGACTAAATTGGCAGCTTGTGTCCAGAGTGATTATTCTTGCCTTAATGTCTCCTCATTGGAATGGGAGCGGACTTGGCCTGCGAGGGAAGACCGCGGGGCGTGGCCCGCCGGCCTATTCCAACACAAAGAAGTGACGAGTGACGGCAGCCAGAGTTTACTTGTCAAGGTTTTTCGACGCACACACACATGTGTGCGCCCCGCTCCCTTCAAACTGTTTGTCTCTGACTCCACACTCCTCTAAACTTGGCCCGCGGCGGCCCCTTACATTCCCTTCCCATGAGTCCTAGCGTGGCGAGTCAGCAGAAGGACCCCAGAATGTGCTGGCCGTGTCGGCGCCTGCCTCGTTTGGGAGCGTGCCTGGGCCCCGCGTCTCGGTAACCTTGGTTTGCCCCCTGTTTGTGAATTCCTGCCCCTCCGATAGGACCACACCGTCCCCAGCAAAACGCTCTCCGGCAGCCGGCGTCCGGACAGACGGGTGGGAACGCGAAGCGAGGGCTCAGATTGTCTTTCAGGCAAATAAATAAAGGGCAATTGCAGCGTTTCGCCGCTGGACAGAAAGCAGAGCGACGTGAGGAGCGGGGCTGGGGTTTGTAAAAATGCTGCCAGATCGAGAGTCAGGAATCGATGAAATTCGATGATGAATTATCGGTCACTGTTTCAGTTCTGCCTCATTACCCGTTAAGAACAAGACCTGTAGCTTTATCAGATTAGCAGCGGTCATCACCTCGGCCTGATACGCTCCCAGCCGAGGGACTCCATTGGCTGGGACGCTGCGATAGGTGCGTTTTCGAAAGCCTCAGATTTCAGGCCGGGCGATGTTTTGTGTCTGCCAACACCCAGACTCTGGAGTGTTTAGCCTTCGCTGCTAGTTCTGCTGTCTGAGGAATTTCATGGGCTTGAGTAATTTTAAGTTATGTCTCTCTCTCTCTTTCACTCCGTCTTGTTTAAAATCACAGTTATCTGCGGTGCGGCGCTGGCTGTTGTGGTTTGCAGAGCGGCGATATTATTCCAGTATTAAGTATCTGCTCTTTCACCATAATGTTATAAGAGGCTTCCATAGCTTAAAATATTAAGTTACTTTAAATGGCGTAAATATTAGTACCCTCCCAGTATTTGTCAAGGTCTCATTTCGACAGAGACACAGTTTGAATGTTTGACTGTCGTCCATTCTTCCAATCGTGAGTTTACAAACGAACGTCTGTTGCTGGGTGATGAATAACACTTTGATCCAGACCATGAGTCGATCATCTGAGTGACCTCTGCAGGGCGCCGCTGGCTTCAGGCTACATGACCTGCCACCAGCCCCCATGTCTGACACTACTACCTATGGCTGAGGGGGATTGTGGGTAATGTAGGCGACAGGTTGTCCAGGTATACACAATAACTGTGTGGCAGTGATTGAGAAATCTCTATAATCAAAGTACATAAAACAGTACGATGGAAAGTTATGACGAGAGACGATGGAGACCCTCCCACTGCTTCCTGCTCCACCTGCGAGGGGGGAAGCTCCTCCCTCCTGTCTCTGTCACAGAGCTGCTAATGGCCGCTGCTGAGCCACACACTTTTTAAATGACACCCTCCTCTGCTCGACGCAGCCCCCCCACCCCTCTGCAGTCGCTTCTTCTCCTCCTGATGAAAGAACCTCACACACACGTTCATACATCCCATCATCCACCTCTGCAGCTGAATGAGTGACTGACAGCGTTCGACTGGAGCATCTTCTCCCTGCTGCTCACTCACCAACAAGCTGATTCATTCATCCATCATTCACCCCCCGCCCTTTAATCATCTTTATCTCCTCGTATGTGCGCTTCCGTGTGTGTGTGTGTGTGTGTGTGTTAGCAGCAGAGGGTGGTGTAGCGTGTGTCTTCCATTGTAAAAACCGAGCTGCACTAAAGATTTATGAGGGCCAAATTGAGTTTGGCCTTAGTTTGACAAGAGCATCGCTGCCAGATTGAGTCCTGGATCAGAACCTGCTCGTGATCACGCTCGTCCTCCCTGCACGGCCCTGCAAACCCGCTGTGCCGCTTCGACTGCTTTATTTGACTCGCAATGGAGGAATAGTGGCTCCGCGCACCATCAGCCGCTGGTTCCAGCATCCTAAAAGATGGTGGTGGCAATGTTTTGGCTGCGGCTGCTCATAACTGGATTGCTGTAATTATTCACCGGGAGAGTGATGCCTTCCAGGGGCTGAAGATTGATTGGGTTTGATATGCGACTTAGTGTAATCTGTCTTTGACCGGGGCTCCTGTCCAAATTGGCAGGAATAGTAAGAAGAGAGGAAGTTGTGTTTTTGTTTTAAAGCGAGAGGAGTAGGGTGGACAAAGGGAGGCGAGCGGGACTGAGTCAGACCCCTGTGTCGTGTCTCCTGTGGCTCCCTTTGCCATTCGCAAGCCATCAGTCTGCAAACAGCAGCAGAGCAACCATTTTGTGTAGCGTCGGGCAGCACGCACAGGCCGAGTGAAGCCGTTACAGCAGCAAGCGCTGCCCCTCAGGTTGCCAGCGTTATTGTGTGCTTAGTTAAAGTGTTGGTTTATTTTTTATTTTTTTAACGGCGTGCTTTTTTTGTCAGCCGGACCAACGTGATCCTCGCTCGTCTCATTTTCCTCCAGTGAATCCTCCAGTGAGAGCGTGGCAGGACTTAAAAGGCTCTGATGAGGCTGCTGTGTCCCACAGGTTGGCAGAATATAAACTCGTGACACACTCGCAGTGCCCATACGTCCCCCGGAGACCGCTCTGTGCGTTAATTAAAGAAGTCTCAACTGCAATTAGCAAGCTTTACAATGAGCCTACACCCACACACACACACACACACACGCTGATACAGATGCATCCAAATGGTGAGAACATTCACAAACACTCTTAATAGTTGTTTGAGGATCACAGTGCTCCCTGCTGGGTGTGTTCCACCCTGTGGCTCAGTTTACTGGTGATTCAGAGAACAGACGCACTAAAGCTAAATAAACTCAATATTAGACATTATCAAACTAGATGGGTAGAGCTGAACCTCCACTAAGAGACTCATCCAGCAAGGTTTAAGACAGTGAGGATGAAGTTTTGCTTCTGTACAGCAGCTGGAAAAAAGGAAACTCAGAGGAACCAAATTTAAATCTAGATCTGGATTTGTTTTTGGATCCGCAGTTTACTGCACATACACACACAGATACCTACTTCAAAATATTTTTTACAAGACCCTTATATTATTCTCTGGGAAACGAACAATACACAATATAAAGTATAACGTATCAATCGTAACGAATCCGCCCCTTTGCCTTTGTCCAACCAACAACAACAAACTGCTCTTGGTCCATTTTGGATTTTACTTCTGGTTTCGCTTCATGAAACGTAAAAACTCCTGTCTGTGTGTCGGACAGCCGCAGCGGGCTCGTTTAAAATAAACTGGCTTCATTAGACTCTTTGCTTCTTGCTAAAGAGAAGATTCAGTAACGTCAAACTAAAAAATGAATGAGCCCATAAATGCATTTCTTGATTTCCTCCTGGTGCTCATGAAAGTTCGTGGTGAAGCTCAAAGGCGGAAGACAATCTCTGTTTCTCTGTGAACTTGGTTAAGAATAACTGCTGTATTATTCATTAACTGGACATGCAGTTGAGTTTGATATAAAGCGTGGCCTTGTTCCTGGACACGGAGCTGGGTCCATGTTGGCCAAATGGCCCATCACCCGGCTCCTTCTGAACCGAATTAGGCCGGCGCTGCAGCCGCGGCCGCAGGGAATCAGGGCCAGGTGGACCTTAAGTGAACGAAGCCACGCTTTGGCACGTTCGAGCTGGGAAGCTCGAGCTCGAGCTTGCAAAAGCAAGGCCCCCCCCCCCACCGAGCTCGTCCGGTGCCGGGAGAGTGCACGCACACGTGCACACAGGTGCAGACGCCTATTTACTGATGTTCACACGGGGCCGCAAACTCACTGCGGACGGGCGCTGTCAACTCTGTGGCCACACCGTGCCGCCACTCCACTCCCATGTTTACTTATTTATCGGCAGTGATGGTGGCGATGACAGGGTCGCTCGCTCTCAGAAAGCCTCCGCGCTGTCGCTCCAAGCGGCAGCGTAAAAATTTTAAGAGCCCCAGGCCCACTTTGATGATTTTGACGTGAGTTAACGTGTAGCTGAGTTGTCGGGTGCATTCAGGGGGCTAACTGTTCTAATGCGTTTACCCTCCTGCCTGCTGCCTCCTGAGTGTGCACATGTGTGTCAAAGCGAAGCAAAGTGTCACTTAATAATTTAGATTTGGTTTCGTCCCCTTCACCATCCATCCATCCCTTCGCAGCCCTTTATGTCTGGCCTCTGGGAATGTGGCGGCCATCCCCCGGCCTCTCCGGGGGTGATAGAACGAGCCGAGACAGGTGACAGCGCGAGCGAGGTTGACTGCGAGGGGAAGCGAGGCCGACAGCAGGGCGAACATAAACAGACAAGAACTAAAGGAGCACCAGTTGATTCATGAGCGACTGGGAGACACATTTTCTTATTTTGCACAAATTCTAAAAAGCCAATTCGTCGTTAGCTCTGCCCTGTGTGTCTTTGTGTATTAAAGCAACACATCAGGATACACACACACACACACACACACACACACGCTGGGTTTCTAGCACGCCAGATGTGGACAGGCGATCTTTTCCTCCGTCCCTCATCGCCGCTCTCAGACTAATAAGTTCTTGTTTTCTGTGGAAGTGGTTCGAAGGCGAGAACGGGAACCCGGGGGCGCGCACGCCAAACCTGCGGCCGTGGCTGTAATAATCAAGTATTGTAACTTGGCCACACTCGCAAATGTGTGTTAATACATGAGAGCTTTCAACAACGTGTCCCAGTGCCAACGGCCTCCTATATACTTTAATATGACTTGATGTTCACTTAACCCCCCCCCCCCCACACTCCCCCCGCCGATAATTGAAACCTGATGGTGGAATAATAATCGTTTCTTCATTTTTTTTTTTTTTTTTTGCTGTGGGACAGTGTTCAATTAGAACCTCTGAAGCTGACATGACTGTTTGAAAGTGAAAAATAAAAATGGCAAACTCCCTCAGAAGTAAGAACCAAACCAAAAATCTCTCTCTCTCTCATACTTCTTCAGTGGTTCCACCACCACAGGATGATTTGTGTGACATTTATTTGGGACCGTTTTTTTTTTGTTTCTTTTTTTTGTCCCTGGGAAGAGACACAAGTGTTTGTGTGTTTGTCGTGTTGTCGGTGGTCATGTTCCTTGTCATGTGTGTGTGCCATAAATAAAGACTCCCCTGGCTAATGTAGCCCACATGTTGTGTTCTGCTACCCCCCCCCCCCCCCCTGCTACCCCCCCCCCGGCCCTGAGCATCATTAGTGTTCCGGCAGGATTCAGCTGGTACGCAGCTCTTTTGGAACACGTCTCAGCTTTTGTGAAGTCATTGAATTGTTGTTTTTTTTTTCTCTTAAATATCAAAAGCAGTCGTGGACTTCCCTGTTACTCACAAAGGCGAGCGGCTGCAACGTGTGATTCCCATTATTTCACTGCCTCGCATGCACAGCTGGTTACTGATGACCTCTCTGGCTCAGAACACACACTCACACACACACACACACACACACTCGTAACCAGACACACATTTAGCATTAGACTGAGAAATCCCCATTTAGCTCCTTTTCTGGCTTTTTGTTCTGTTAAATATAAGAAACCTCTCGAATAATATGAACCCCCTTTTTATGGCACCTGCTTTTGGAACATTTTTCCTCAAAATACTATCTGTCCAAGTGGGTAAAATATCCAGACTTAACACTGAGGCCAGTTTCCGGCCTCAGTGTTAATCAGCAGCTGGGCCTTTATTAATGACCGAGCGAAGATACAGCAGGCAGAGGAGCGGTGGGGACGTCTGAGCTGAGTGAATCCGTGTGTCAGGGCTCTGAGTCACTCACACTTCTAAACGTTTACACCTCCGCACGCTCCACTCCTCAGAATTTATCAAACTCAAAAACAAACTGAAAACAAATGGAAGGAAACACTGAAGCAACAAACAACAAACACTCACCTGGACCCTCCATGTGAACATGTAGTGAATCTGCACATATAACACAGCCCTGCTTCACAACAGGTAACAGGTCATTTTGCTTGGTGCTTGTTTTCTTTTCTGCGTCACTTTTACAAACAGATTTCAAAGAGCAACTCAGGTCTGTGACTCTCGGCCTCGGCCCGACGTCAAACACGCAGCCCCAGATATTCTCCTGCAATCATTTTTGTCTGTGAGAAGACTAACAAACACTCTCATGAGCTTTTCCTGCCACAAAATAACAACACTAAAGGTGTGCCTTATGTCTGCCTGCTGCGTGCACGATGTTCCGGACAGTTTCATGTTGCTATGAACGCATCTGACCTGGACAATCTTCTGCTGCGTGTTTCATGTGGAGGGCAAAGTCTGGATAATCTCCGATCGTCTGGACCTTTAGCAGAGTTTATGTCGGGGAAAAAAGGGCCAAACGGAGCAGAAAGCTGAAAGAGGTAAAGATGCGTTTGTCACGTCAGAGGGGAAAAAAAGGAAATGAGAGGGCTGTGAAAGAGGAAAGGTAAAAACAGAATAATGAGAGAGGAGGGGAGACGCTGCAGGGAGGACTTTGTCAAACTCAGTGCTCGCACTTCGTAAGAGATTGGATTGGAGGCCAGTGAGGGGGGGGGGGTGCAATGGGGGCGCTGCCAGGGTTGCCACGGCAGCGTTCCGGATGGGCAGGCGGTCTCCTCTCAGGGGGTGAGGGGGGACGTGGGGCTGTCAGGGAGCCTGGCAGGTAGAGACACAACGCCCTGTGACTGGGGGCGAGCACGGGTCAGTGAGAGAGGACAGCAGAGAGGAGCTGGGGGGGCGGAGGAGCCGGGGTGGAGGCCGACGGATGGGGTGAGGAGAGGGAGCGCGGAGGGGAGGGGAGGGCACGATTAGAAGAGAATTATCCAAGTGTGAGTGTGGATGACTGCGGAGGAGAGAGGAGGAGTCGGAAGGCCCAGATCCACACACATATCTGTGAAATGCCCTGAAACCACCTCAGTCATTAGACAAGTGGTGGATCTCATCCTCATCATCTTCATCCTCTTCCTCTATCAGACCGGAGAACATCAAGTCATTCAGCTGTAAACTGTCCCATCATTCCTCTCCTGGTCTCTCCGTCCTCTCTGCTCTGATCGTGTCTGACTCAGACTGGAGAGAAGAACACTTACACAACCTCTGGAGTCAGACGTGGTCATTCTTCTGACCGACAGCTGATGGTGACCTCGTCACCTCTGCTGGGGAACTAGTCTGTTTTCACATTCCTGTAAAAATGTGAGACAGGGCCTATTCAGAGAAACTGGAATGTTGGAGGATTGATATTCGGATCTATTGAATTTAAATGTGGTTTCGTAATAGAACTATTGGGCCTTTGTGGATGGACACACTGATGTCGGAGTTGAGTCGGATGTTTTCATTCAGGGACCAAAAAGACGTTCTTGGTTGATGCCTCCTCCTCGTCCTCAGAGCGACACTGTCTTACATGGTGCCAGTACATACATACATACATACAGAGACAATACTGTGTCTATCCAAATACAGTGTGAAGGATTCATTTTTCATGGGGACTTAAAAAGGGGCTAGTAAAATTATTCATGGTTTGCTGACAGTAAACTGTGACCCTGATCTATAGCACGGAACGACGAGTGAGACCATTCATCACTCTGCTTTGGGAACAATTAATAAAACACGTTGAGCAGCAGCAGGGATGCTGCTGTAAGGTGTGTGTGTATGTGTGTTTGTGTACGTTGGGTCTCCTGACCTCAGGAGTGCTCGTGCCTTCTTGGAAGAACAAACCAGCCATGTGAGGTATTTAAACGTGTCATCTGGTGGCGAGCTGCCCACCCAGCGTTAACGTTTTTATTTTTATGTCTCCCAGTACCACACCTCCTCACTGGCTTTTTTTCACAAAGGTGCACTTATGAGCCGGGGCCCGGGTGCAGCGATCAGTGACACAGACAATCATGTGGCTGCCTCCCTTTTCTCTCAGACCTCTCGGTGCCCTCGACTGTCTCCCTTCACATCTGCCTCCCCATCTCTCTCGCTGCCGCGCTCACAAGTGGAGAGCTGTTCCTGTCGGTGTCATATGATGTCCTGTGGCCCTGTAGTGGGAGCAGAACAGTGACACTTCTATCCCTGTGCCATCTGATAGACACGCCATTCCTTGTCACATGCACGCACACACACTCGGGCAGTGTGTGTGTGCGTGAGCATCCTCGTATGAGCATAAATCAGGTCACCGCCGGTACCAGCCTGCAGCCATGTGCTCCTGCTCATGTCTCCAGTGCGCCGCACAAAGGCTGCACTCTCTTATCTGGAAATGTCACTTCATTCCAGCGCGAAACCATTATTTTGCTTATCTCGAACAACTTAACCTGCGACTGGCAATAAATCTAGAATACTGAAAAAGTTGGAAGCAGCCGAGAGCAAACTCCACAGGGTTCTCAGCCTCGAATGAACCAGTGTTCTCTGGTCAGCCTCCTCCTCAGAGCTCGGTCGTCAGCCTCGTCTCGGCCTCGATCATTTGTTTCTGCAGCACGTAATCGCCATCACTGCACAAATTATGTTGTTCCGCGCTCTCTGTCTGACCCCTGCCTCCGTCCATCCATTGCTCCTCTCGGCATCGCGTCAAAAACCAATTTGATAATAATAATAATAATAGTTGTAGTAAAAAATAAATTAAATAAACAGCAGACAAGCTTCGAAATTATGTTTGAACAGGTTTTTCTTGCTTTGTGCTAAAAACCCGCAGTGAGGCACTCTGTCTCTCCAGACTCGAAGCCATTAGACGTCATTGTTTGGGAAACAAACAAGCGGAGCTGAGAGGTTTGTTTTCTAAAACACATTTGCAGCTACAGAGAGAGAGAGGTCAGAGAGGTCAATACTTACATAAGTCTGGCTTTTATTCTGACAATCTTTTAAAAGTTTCGAGATAATTATTAGGTTGTTTCATATTTTTTCATGTTTACTTTCAACACTTTGTTCCTGTTAATCTCCAAATTACAACTGATGACAATCATTATGAAATAATTGATTGATTAAATACTGAAAGGGAAAGAACAAATGTAAATATCTCGATATATATACTCACAACAAATGTAATTATTATATTGGATATCACATTCAAAGCACATCTTAAAAAAAAACATAGAACTCATAATATGTGTGATCTGAATTATTTGGAATGGAATCAGCAGTGTTAAAAGGTCAGAGGTCAAGAGCAGATGGGAAGCGTTTACGCTGCAGTAATAAAATAATTAGTTCATATTGTCTCCTTACTCTATCACAGAACACATCTGAAACAAGGCAGGAAGAAAATATGTCATGGAGAAAAGGACGTAAACAAAATGATTTTATGATTTAACTCATCTTTGGCATCCTCCAAAGACACAACATGTTTTTACACACAAGAACAGAGGATTAAAAATGCTGCCACTTTTGAAAATAAGTCTGTGAATTCTTTCAAGAAAAAATATTTGTGAAAGAAACAGAAACTGTGTGGAAAATATGAGTTAGTGATTTTTTGATAGAAAACATCCAGGACATAAACTGCTATGAGGGCATGAAGCAGCATAAACAGATGATGAGGATGTGTCACATGCACCGTGTTTGTCTTGATGAGTTAAATGTACCAAAATGAGCAAGAAGAAAATGATTCAGCGAAACAAGCGAATGGATCACGCTGCATATTTTCGACTTTATGCTGCTGCTTCTTTTTGTTTTTAACTCCCCTTTTTTATTTGACATTTCACCCACACAGCTGGATCAGCTGATTAAATGACGATAATTGTTTTTGTGTTTTTTTTTGTTTTCAAAGCGCCGCTGGTTCCTCGTGTTCCTGCAGCTTTGAGTCTTTGTTCTGGAACTCCTCAATCCCGCCTGTCTGCCTCTGACCGCTCGGATTGTGGGGATTGAACCCCGGACTGAGCCCATGAGGCGCCGGGGGAATAAGGATGCTGTGGCAGAGCTTTAACCTCGTGCACACGCTCGTATCGATCTGTACAAGCCTCAGTGAGTGTTGCTACAGAGCAGGCTGCACTCCGTCACACACAGCTCCCCCTGTCACCAGTCACACACACACACACACACACAGGGACCCTGCCCTCTCCGGCCTCACCCCATCTCCACCTCCCACCCCCTTTTTTTTTGGCTCCGTCTCCTTCTCTACCTCACTTTTCCTCTAATGAGTTGCAACACTGATAACGAGCCTGATGATCTTCCATTGATTCGGCGATCACTTGCTTGTCTGGTAATTGATCCGTAGCTGAGCCTCTAGTTAATTATATGGGCTTCGACATGGACCCCTGCCCCGGGGGGAATTCTCAAGTCCTGCACAATAATAGTTTTAATAAAGGAGCCTGAGGATCTCCTGCATTATATCCCCCCCCCGCCCCTTCTCTAATTCACATGCTTTTCTTTTTCCATCTTTCCATTTCCTCCTTCCTCCCCAAAGTTGTCCATCCATCGCCGTGCCTCTTTTTTCGTTTCCTGCGCCCATCGCAGCGGCCATCACCATCAGCAGAGGTGAGGAAGAGGGGAGAGAGGAAAAAAGACGACAGGGAGATGTGGAGGGAGAGTGAGCAATATTGGCAGAGTCCACTCCTCCCTCCCACAAATAACAGCCATTAACCAGCCAGGTCAGAAGCTGAGCCACCAGCTTGACTTGAAACACTGAGTGCCACTTGAAAAAACCCACAGACAAGCACATTTACAGGCCAGTGAGGGGGGGGGGGGGGGGCAGGGGGGAGAGAAAGAAAAGCGTGAGCCGGGAAGCAGAGAGGAACCTTGGCCGCTAAATTGTCACTTAATATAATTAGCCGAAGCCTCGTGCATTTCCTCTTCAATAAGTTGTTAAGAGCGGAGCTGGCGTTTCACGGACAGGAGGCGACACATTACGCCTTTTATGACACGGCCGCTTGCGGCTCCTGATGAGACGCAGGCCGCGGCACACAGACAGAGAGAGCAGTGAAAGAAAGAGACAAACAAAATGTGGAGACGGAGACAGGAGTGCGTATGTAAATTGAGCTGGAGACAAAAGACACAGCGGTCCATTTTCAAAGTGGCGAGACAGACACTACACTTTTCTCTTTGCTTAATAGAAATCCCCAGTGCAGCCCAGTAATGACCAGTGTGATCATCGCCGCAAAGGTTAACAGTACGCTGCCATTAGTCGCAGCCTGCACCGAAAGCTTTTAACGGACGGCCGAGCCGCCGTCCGCCGCAATTTACCACCAAATCTGAAGTGACTTCAGGAGCCATTTCAACTTCTCCCTCTGTCCCTTTCTCTTTTGTTGCTCGGCGGCGGAAAAGATCACAACGACTCCCGGTGCGGGCTCAGGCACCTGGTCTGTCATTTCTCTAATGACGGTGGTGCTGGGAAAAGGACGGGGTGGGGAAGAGGAGATTGGAGATTTAAAGGGAGGAGGAGGTGGAAATGGAAGAAAGGGAGGGGGATGTCTTCATTGTTTGAGATGTGTCCTGTGCTCTGTCAGAGGAAGCATAGATCTCCTTCCTCCCTCTCTTTTTGGGGGGCTCTATCCTCCTGTGTGTCTTTTTCTCTGTGTCTGCCTCCCTTTACTCCTCCATCCCTCATTTCATTCTCTTACCTTTGCTGCTGTGGGGACCAATTTGGCTAAAATGGAACCTCTTCCTCATTTTTTTCTTAATTAAAATCTGAGAGTCTCCGTGGGGAGAGGAGGGAGGGTCCTGTGTGTGTGTGTGTGTGTGTGTGTGTGGTGGCACACTGCCTGCGTTCCATTAGTCTTTCATTAGAGTCGGTGAAAATCAAACAAAGGCACCAGATTTTTTTTTTGCGAAACATAACAAGTGTATTGATATTTTTTTTCCTCGTGTTTTTTTATTTGTTTTCTGACGGTTGCCCCACAAATCAGAAATAGAACCAATCAAAGAACAAACTACAACCCTGCTTCCTCCACACGTTTTAAACAAAGACATGCTCACTGCTTTTATCTTAAAACTGTTTTTTTATTTCAAAATAGAAACTGAGCTGTGTGTGTGTGTGTGTGTGTGTTAGTGTGTATCAAAGTGTGTGTGTGTGTGTGTGTGTGTGTGTGTGTGTGTGTGTCAGTGTGGGATGTCCCACAGGAGAACTAAGTTGCTCAGAGATGTGCCGGTAGTAATAAGGCAGAAGGACCCCCCCCCCCGCACACACACACACACACACACGTGATGGCGCGTGCCCCTAGCAGAGGAGGTGTGTGCGTGCGTGCGCGCGAGAGAGAGAGGAAGAAAGAGAGAGAGAGAGCAAGAGAGAGAGGGAGGGGGAGGCGTGCAGCGCGATGTCATTGAGCATCTCAGAGTGCAGAGGCACCGACACACACACACTCACACACACACTCAGTCAGTCGATCGCTGTCTTGTAGCACACACACATTCACTCGCTCTCTCTCTCACACACGCACACACTCGGGCACTCACTTCAGTTCCTCAGCGGCTGCCGTGGAGTACAGAGGGAGTCAGAGAGAGGGAGAGAGAGGGAGAGAGAGAGAGAGAGGACAGGCGGCGGCACGGACGCAGAGAGAGGGACACAATCACAGAGAGAGAGAGAGTCAGAGAGGGAGGGAGAGAGCGTAGGAGAGTAAGAGGGTGAGAGAGAGAGAGAGAGAGTAGGGGAGGCAGGGATAGCTGAGAGCTGGTGGCTCACTCCCACATCTCTTCTCCACTTTGCTGGGACACACACTGAATTGATGGTAAGAGACACTCCTGCTCTTCTTTATCCGTTCAGCTGTTCACTTTCTGTCCAGCTCTGCACTGGATTCACAAAACACACCCTCTTCTCTTCTTTTAGCTTCATTTCAGTTTCTGTCTCTTTGCTGCTCTGTTTGATTTCTTCACCTCTGCCTGTTTGTTTTCCTGTGAGCATGAGATGATGGCAGCTTAACTTTCTCTCTACTTCTTCTTCTTCTTTTAGATTACAGTGTGTGTGTGTGTGTGTGTGTGTGTGTGTGTGTGTGCGTGCACGCCTGTAAACATGTGTGTGTCAGTGTGTGAGTCCATGCCTGGGTACAGAATGACAGACAAATGGTTTAAAGCACAGAAACAAACAAACAACCGTTAAGGCCACAAGCAACATCATGCATCCCACCTCCACCTCCGCCTCCCTTTTTTATTATTTGACTACGTTCTGGCTCACCTTCCCATCAAGCCCCCTCCTCACCTCCATCCTCCTCCTCATCCCTCCTCACCTCCGTTGCTCCGCTCATCTCGCCCTGTCCGGGACGAGGCCCCAGAGGAAATCCACCGCAAGCCCCTCGCTTCTCTCCCTCTCTCTCTCCAGGAGAATTAACTCCACACACACTCCTCCACCACCACAGATGCCAAGAAACCTCTCACACACATACACACACACACACACACACACACTCCTCCATCATCTCCCCTCTCCCTGCTGTCCTCCTCGAGAAGCAAGTCTCACATGAGGCGGACAAAAGGCAACACGACCCCAAAAGAACCCACCTTCACTGACTTTTTTTTTCTCTTCTCTCCTCCTTCACACTCCCACATCCCTCCTGCCCTCCCTCCCTCTCCCTCCCTCTTTCTCTCTCTCTCTCTCTCTCTCTCTCTCTCTGTCTAAGTCCAAAGAGGCAGAGTTGGATGTGAGAGGCAGTGAGTGCGACATAGTCCCACCAGAGCCCAGCACAGACCCAGAAGTGCCCAGGCCACCTCCAGCGAAGGCTAACGGACCCCACAGCACCGCTGGCGTTTGCACGAGCATCCCCTCCAGTAGCCACAGCAGCAGCAGCAGCAGCAGCAGCAGCAGGAGTGGTCTGGGTGGCGTTAGCATCGTTAGCAGCAGCGCTGAGGGAGCAGGCGAAAGCTCCATGCAGTTCAGCACCAGACCGCCGAGTGCTGAGCAGCCGGGCTTCATGGGGACATGGCAGCAGCAGAGCACTGACAGCAACCTCCTCTACAGAATGTCCCAGCAGGTACGTCCAGCTCAGCCTCACCCTCTGTCTCCCCCTCTCTCTCTCTCTCCCCCTCTCTCCATGCCTGACTCCCCTCTCCTTCCTTCTCATCTGGGGTGAAGGAGCAAACTTTTATTTTTCCTCTGGTGATGCATGTTCAGATTGTTTACTATCAGTGTGTGTGTGTGTGTGTGTGTGTTTGTGGGAATTATAGTGTTATGTGTGTGTCAGTAGGTGTGTGCGTTGGGTTGGTGTCTGTGAGCAGTGTTTTGTTGGTGATATATCAGAATGAATGAGTTTTTACATGCAAATGAATTATTGCTCCTTGTGTAATATTCCAGATTTAAAGTGTGTGTGTGTGTGTGTGTGTTCATGTTGTTGTGTCACACACACTCTGCCTGCACTGTCTGTGTTCCTGTTATTTCCACAAATTCCACACACTAGTCATCCCCCCTCTCTCTCTTAAAAAAAACTTTAAAAATAGCAGATTTTATTTACTTATAAAAACACACATTTCAGTGTCAGACAAATAACTGAATTCGCCGTTTGATGGATTATCCCTGTCTGGGCTAGTCACATTCGGGCTTTAAGTCTGCGGAATTGCTCTGTGAGCGGCGTGGAGCTGAGAAGCGAAGCAACAGCCGTGTTTTGATAACCTCGGTGCAGATAAAGAGTCGGGCAGGGGGCTCCCCTCTGGGACCGGCTAATTGACTTCATGTGGCCGAGGCAGGAAGCGCCTTGCGCGGCTGCAGCCCGGTAGAGGAGCCGCGAGTGAACGCAGGCTCCGCGGGAGAACCAAAAAAAAAAAAGGACAGCGGCCGAGCAGCGGCCGAGCAGCGGACACCTCTCCCCGGACCCTGCTCGCCTGGAGCCGGGTAGTTTGCTCTCGACCCCTCGGTAGTTCTCTGTCTGTATTTTCCTTTTGTTTTCAAGTGTCTCCCGAGTTAGTTCTTCCTCAGCTGGAGGAGGAGTGCGTCCACGAGTGTGTCCGTGTGTGTGTGTGTGTGTGTGTGTGTGTGTATGTATGTGCACGTCCGCTCGCGCGCACGTGTCTGAGGGGGCAGACAGTAAAGATAGCGGATGGTTGTTAGGGCGCAGTTAATCACTGCGGGACCTGCGGGCTCTCCGTGCCATGCGCGCGCTGTTACGCGCCCAGGCCGCAGCGGCTCCGCTGGAAACGATGGGAAAGTTACTCTGTGTCCGTGTCGATGCCCACAGCCCGACACTGGTCTCCATCTGAGTGCAGGAGGTGTCACCTGGGACCGAACCGCGTCCCGGTGGAACTTTTTGTTTATTCCTTCCTTAACTCACTCTGCCATGAACAGAAATAAATGCCACGCGGAAATTGGTCGCATCCGTGCACTTTTCATGCACAGCACATTTGTGCCAAGTCGCTTTCTTTACATTTCCCCGAAGAAAAATAAATATCAGCCCCTGCTGAGGGCTCTGCAGGAGGTGCAGGAGGTGGGTGCACGGAGCAGGTGGACGGGCCCCTATGCTCAGCATCTGCTGGGACCCCACGTTTGCATCCCCAGTTCTTTTTACAAATGCGCACCGTTGTTTCAGTGTAATCAGCTGTGGGACTCGCTGTTATTTCTCCCTCCTCGCAACACTTAGAAGAACATCTCCCCGCGTTTAGCAGGCATGACAGAAACCCTCCAAAGGAAGCCTGCTCCTTGACAGCCTTATTGGAATCTAACCGATAATGACTCTGTGTTTGCCGGGGAGGGCGCACCCTGGGGTGCCGGGCGGGAGAGAGGTGCGTTTCCTTAAAGATCAACCAGGTGGCACGAGGGATGCAGGATTTCATCTGTTGTTCAGGCCAAATTATATATTTCCATGTGATCGATGGAGACGCGCACGCAGCAGCTCCGCGCCGGGAAGGGCGGAGGCAGCTGAGGGTGGAGGTGAAGCACGAGCAATTATTATTATTATTATTATTAATAATAATCATCATCATCATCATTTGAATTTCTGTCAAATCACGCGCAGAGGAAGAGAGGGGCTTCGTATTAAAAAGGCAGGTGTGTGATCATGTCACTGACCGATGTCAGAAGATTAAGAATCAGGCGATTTCGTGTGAAATCACTTTTAGTATTAGTATTAACAGCAAAAAGCAGCACGTGCCTCCTCCCCCCCGGGAGGAAATGAAAAGAAAAGAAAATTAGAAACTGAATTTCTCCTTCAAGCGGATCGATCTATTTTTAAATAGATTTTTTTAAAAAAACATTTTTATATTTTTTTATTTAAAAACATTTATTGTTGAATTATTCCGCTGTTAATAAAATAATCTGTGCATGATCACTGGCACGTTTTAAATGGTATATGGGCGCTGATACAAATCAGAGAAATGGATTCATCTGAATGTTTAAAATGTTGTCAGGGGTGTTAGGATTACATATTGACGATCTATCACACGTGCACTCACTTTTCATTATTGTGTGTTTCTCTAACGAAATCAGCACCAGTGGCGGTGGTGGATAATTTACACCTCTCATAACAGGCCTTAATGGGCTTTTAATCTTTCAAGAAACTTTCTTTCTTCCCCTCTGTCTGAGGAGCACGAGATTCACAACCTTCACACAATCCACGGCAGTGTCAACAGGAAGCAGCATGCAATTTAAATGGAATCGATGAAATGGATTCGATAAATACTGCCTATTTTCCCAGCCTCCATAATGCTGAGAAATCTGTGCACAATTGTTTTTTTTTTTTTACAAAGCACATACAAGAGGGAACTTCCACAACTGTTTCACGGAGGAGGGAGTTGGAAAAAAAAATCCAAACATTAATTAGGAGTTGGAATTATTTCCCATGCAGCCTTTACGCAGTGATAATATTCGGAGTCTTAATTGACCCGCTGCTGGAGCCGCGTGCGTGGCTCTGAATATCGACCCCTGCAAGTTAAAAACCCCGGAGTTAAGTGATGCTCCGAGTCTAATTGGTTCATCAGGGATAATTCCTCCACAATGCACGAGCCGCAGGCCGCGTCTTTTTCTCTTTTATTATTATTCTATTTTATTTTCTCTCGTGCGTAAAGACGGAGGAATGCGCGGGGGGCAGCTCGGGGATTTAGAGGAGCTCGTAAAAAATACAAAAATAGAGAGAAAGGGAGAAAGAAAGAAAGAAAGTGCCCTGACTTCCACCTGAGGATCGGATGCTGCCACCCAGGCTCGCAGAGCAGCAGTGCGTGCGTGTTGTTCCTTGTGAGAGTGGAGCTCTGAACCAGCCTCTTCCTTCTCTTTCTAAGGGGGTAACGCGGCTTCCTTTGAAGTGCGACAGGTCGACTGTGGGCCGAGACCTGGAGGAGGTACAGTGGCACCACAGCCTGGGTTCTGACCCTGCTCACAGACTGCTGTCCATCCTGCCCCTGCCTCATCTCACACAACACACTGACACATTCAGTCACAATCAGCCCTATTATTCATTTCTGTAATAATAATAATAATAATAATAATAATACCAATATTATATAAGATGAATTATGATTTTTTTTTTACAAAGGTGGAAGTGTTTATCTCAATATATATATATTATTATGTATTATGTATTTCCACCACAGCAAATCAAAAATTGAAAATAATAAAAAAAATCTGCAGCTTATTTCTTTTTGTTAAATTAAATTTGACAAAATTCAACAAAAAAGCTGAAAATGACTGCGATAAAATCGACGTTTCGATTTCGATTAAGTTAATTAAGTTAATTTTCTTTTCTTCCTTAACAATAAAAACAGGCCGTGATTGGCTCCAGTGCTCTGTTATTTTCTCTATTTTTTAAATTGCACAGGCGTTTTTGGCATCGATCATATAAACATGTCGGCTTGTCTTGTCTAAATCCAGATTTCTCTGTGTCAGGCTTCAGCTCGTTCTCATGCATCTTCCTCCAACATCCTCCCCTGTTTCTCGCGTCATATTTTAAACTTCTCATTCTGATCCATGTTTGCTGATTTTTCCCCTTTGTTTCCCATGTTTCCTGGATGCGCATGGTTCAGCCCGTGCACTCTATGTTTATGTTGAACCGCTGAGAGCAAACGCTGTTGGCTCTGAGGGCACGATGACAGACATATTTATGGAATAACATACTCCACTTTGTTTTGTCTGGGTGCAGAAATGGGGCTGGTGTTATCCTCCCCACTGCAGATCACAGAGTTTGCTAATCTGCCTATTAACACACTCATACACTTCCAGCGGCGAGAGTGTGTGTGTACACACGCTGTTTGACCCAATGAGGTGCAGACGTGCTGCATGCTGCATATGTGCTGCATATGCACTGTGAGGGACAGTGAGGCAGTGATTTGATGCATATGTGTAGAATTATCCACAGTGAGTGTGTGTGTGTGTGTGTGTGTGGTTACACTCGGCTGTTATTATTTCCATGTCTGTCTTTGATGGGTCGTTGCACACAGAGCATATGGATACCTATATGTGCATGTATCTGGTGTCAAATGTGTGTGTGTGTGTTAAAGGGGCTGGTGTCTATGTTTTTGTCATTAATTTTTCTGAGTGGGTGGCTAAATATTCATATGCCAGTTGTGCTTGTGTGTGTGTGTGTGTGCGCGCGTGTGTGTGTGTGTGCCAGTGTGAAAGGGAGACGGAGCGAGTGCAGTTGTGTGTGTGTGTGTGTGTGTGTGTTGGCTCTGGCTCCATGTGTGTGCGGGTGCGAGGTGAAGTGTCTCTTGGCTGGCCTTGGCAGGAGAGCTGGAGGAGAGCAGAGGTGAAAGAGGAGATTTGCAGAAAAGACACGCACCACTTCCCCCATTACTACTTTTTCTCTGTCTTATTCTTCTGCTACGACGTCTCTGTCTCTCACTGCTTCTTCTTCTTCTCTCGCTGCCTTTTCCTTCTCCTCCTCTCATTCCTCCACACCTCACCCCCCTCCCCTCCCCTCCCCTCTCTCTTCTCAACTATCTTCCCCCAAACCCTCTCTCCCTCTCCACCGCCAGTCCTCTGGATGCTAAATCAGATCACTTTATTCCGCTGCTACTGTCTACACTCAGCGGCCTCCAGAGATTGAACCGAGGACTGTTTGGGGTGTTTATAGGATAATGAATTGTGATACAACAGGAAGAATGTTTCCTGAGTGACACAGGGAGTGACTGGACGTGTTTAAAACATGATGGCAGAAGATGTGAAGGCCCGGACACTGTAACTGGGCCAGGCCCGTTCTGTGGTGTCCTGTCAGCCGGTATCTCGCACTGCCTTTTAAAATCTGCAGCCATGTTTGTGCAGGAGCGAGCGCAGTGAAGGTTCTTGTATATTTACCGTATGCGTGTGTGTGTGTGCACTGTTAAGAGCCCATGGAGTCTGATGCAGCAGGAGGATGCACAAGGTCTCATTCATGCTGTGGTCCCCTCTGTTTACCCAGGCACCCACCAGGTTGATATGATGCCCGCAAAATTTTTACTTTTTACTTGCTTCACCCGCCTTTAAAAAAAAAAAAAAAGTTTTTTAATAATTGCATCACCAAGCATGTTTTTACTGAAAGCAGGGTTTATATTCCCTGTTACTGCATTTTGCAAATCGCTGCCTATTTCAAATCCTCTTTATGTTTGAAGGGGATTAAAATCAATAAGCGTGATTTGAATACCGTCAGCATGACTTCTGTTCTCAAAACCTCATCTTTACAGTAAAAGCACAATCTTGCCAAAAAAAAAAAAAAAAAACAACAACAACTACAGTGCACATGGCTACAGTGACGTGTGTCCCGGGTCATACAGTAACCTCTGAAGCCGCGCAGCGTGCCCTGCAGGACCGACCATCCTCACTCTGTGTGCGCGTGACCTGGGGCAACCAGCGATCAATAAGCATCATATGAGCGTCACTCACGGCCTCCGTGTCAGCTGTTTCCTGTTTGTCCTGAGGAGACGGCTGCCTCGGCGAACGCCTGAATAATGGGGAGGTTACAGAGCGGCGCTGAGACGCTATCGTGAAGGCAGAAAAGGAATTTTCTTTATCATATGTCTGGCAGGGCAGTGAGTGTGTGTGTGTGTGTGAAGGAACGACAGAAATGCAGAGCCATCTGCTCGCCTCTTATCAGCTGCAGCTGAGTGGTGAAGTCTCCTGAAGCTGAGTGTTTCCCAGGGACGTGTTCCAGTCTTGTGTGGGCAAAATAAGAGATTTATAAATATTAGGAGATGGCAAGGCTCGATAAGGTGGATTCGCGAGGCATCTGAAGATGTTTGGAGCGTGGGGCTTAATGTGATTAAAGCCACGCCACAAAGAGAGGTGCGATGACATGTCAAACAGGATGGAAGACTTTCCACTAATTTATTTTAAAATATATGCTTTGACTTTCCTCTGGCGAGGCCTCTGCTCCTCTCCCCCCTTTCATGAAAGTTCCTCGTCCTTTCATTTCACACGCCTCTTTCGAGCGAGGGCCGGTCGTTATTCGACTTTGGGCGGTTTCCTGCTGAGGGGAGAAGTCGCCGGTGTGAAGAGGAAGTGTGTGTTTGAAGGGCCAGTCCCTGAGGATGTCACCTACCCGCCACTGGCTAATGAGGGGGACAGGAACCAGGGCAGAAACACACACACACACACACACACACACACACACTCAGCAGGAATGCAGCAGCTGTCACCAAGGTCCAGGCAGTTATGGACGGCCTGAAGTATCGTCGTGTGTGTGTGTGTGTGAGTGTGAAGTGGCAGTACCAGGGGTCATCAGGGGATTGAGAGCAGGGCGGGGCCTGCAGGGGCTCCGGTGACCCTGCGGCCGCCACCAGCAGAGGAGATCATCACACGTGAAAAGAGGCAGAGGAAGCGCGTCCTTACTCCGCGGCGGCCTGTTGTATTTTAAGACCGCGGCATGTGGCAGAGACATTGTTGTGCGAGGCTGTCCTTTCCCGTCCTGCGTCCAGAGGAAGGTGACATGAGGTGTGACCTGCACTAAGTGACAGGAACTCCAGCGCACTTTCACCGCAGCTTCTCCCTTTTCCTGTTATTCCCCAACTCCTGCTCGGCTGTTTGCCTTGGAGCCGCTCCAGCTCGCCGGGCGAATCGACAGCTGACTATTTTTACATCCGTCTTTAAGGACCCCTGTCTGCTCGCTCCGCCTGCCAATTTGCCCCATCAGCAGTGGCAGCGGAGACGAGCTCTCACGGCACCGGGCCCTTCATTTCTCTCCCTGCCGGCGGTGCTAATGCCGTCACTGTTATTTGAAAAAGCACTCAGGGTGAATTGCTATTATTATTATTGTTAAAACCATCATCATCATCATCAGGCTTATTTATGGTTTTGATAATGATGGTAATTTTGTTCTGGGCCCCACGGTTGACTCCCTCTCTTTCTCCGGCTAATCCGACGCCGCCGGGCGAGAGTGCACGACGTGTTTGTTTGGACATTTTCGATGCGCTGGCAAATTACCCAAGTTGCTGTGAGGGGAAAATGGCCGTGCAACAGGTAACTGTGTCGGCGGTTCACATGTGAGGAGAGGAATAAATACATTACATCTCCTAATGCGTATGCTGTGACGGGAGGAAGAGGCAGAAGGAGGCCTTTTTTTTCTGTTTCATTGCTTTTTTTTCTGCTCCCATATTTTACTCTCCATCTATCTCTCTGCTCAGCTCTGCTCTGTCTCCAGCGCACCGTGGAGATTTGATTGCTTGAGGCCCAGGGAGGATTTTAGGGAGGTTCCGGAGAAGGGAGGTTAGTGGTACAGGCTGTGGTAGGCTTGTAGCCAACTTACACACACACACACACACACACTACAGATACGGCACAGATACCTGCCTCCACCCTCTCCTACTCTGTACTTTGCAGATTGTGTAAAAATGCTTTCCGTCATTTTAACGCTGAACTGGGTCGAAAACCCGAGTCGAAACTCATTAGCTGCTTTGAGCTGTGAGCAGAGTGTTAAGGCAACATGTGTAAGCGTTTGTTTGTGCTCTCTGATGACTTTGTAAAGATGTTTGCGCTGCTACATTAATAACATTTAATGGCCACTGTTAAATGCAGCTGCCCTGGCATCCCACTGCTCTGTTTGTCTGGCAAACCAAGAAGCTGGGTGGCTTCTCCTGTTTCCTGTGTGTGTGTGTGTGTGTCACTGAATTGAACAGGCCTGCGTGTGAGATGATCACATATTGAGCAGCGGTGTACTTGACTTCTAAACAATCTATATCGTCAATTAAGTCACAAATGATCTAATTAGCGTTGTGTGATAGACATCAATTGGTCTGACCCTGCATTCATGGAAAACAGCGAGGGGGTGGGGGTGCGGTGTGGCAAACACACGCGACCTCTGCCACTGCACATTGTTGTCTGTTTACCGCGTGTGGCGTTCACTGTGCGACGGAACAACGGGGCCGAATGGGGATTCTTGTCAGGCAGGAGCTGTTGTTGTGTTACGGTTAAAGGAGGTTGTTTTGGACGCACACACACACACACACACACACACACACACACGCACACACTCATATACACTCCTCTCTGTTGATGTTTTCTCTGTAAGTGGCCCAAGCTGCCTCCTCCATTGTCGGGAAACACACTCAGCGATAAGTGCTTTGTTGGAGCACCGCGTGATGTGTGCGACTCTGACTGGCATTTAATATTTCATAGCATTTAATCCATTTGATATGTTTCCTTCAAACCCCCCCCCCCCAAAAAAAAAAAGTGCAGCTTTTGTTTGCTCCTTTATCCAGGCCATTACTTTGGAGCTTGTTGATCAGTTTGGATTTGTAAAGGGTGGCAACAGGGGATTTATCACCCAGATCCACCGCCGCTCATAAATTTAGCATCTTGTTGGTCTAAAAACCTCAGGAGGGCAAAGGTGAGCCTTTGTGCCAGATCAATGTGCGACCAGATATAACTCAATAACGACAATAATAAAAACATCATCGGCAAAGGGGCAACGCGGGGAGATTTATCGCAGGAGGGAAATGTGAAAGGAGAGCGCTCACAGGGCCAGTTCACAGGACGCAGGGTCTAAGAAAGATAGCGCATTATGACAAAGGAGAGTAAGAGGAGCCGACAGCTTGTGCATCAGTCAGGAGGTGAGGAGGAGGAGGAGGCTCTCTCCGAGATCAATTGGTAATAGGCTGATGTCACAGGGGCGATTAGAGGCGTCGACTCGGCCGTGTTGTAAATGCTGTCAGATCGGTTAAAGGAAGCCTAATACCTCTCAGGTTGAAAGCTGTAATAACATCAAGTGTAACTGGATCTGCGGGGAAGTGTGTGCACGCGAGCAGGAGCGGCCAAAAGTGTTCCACAGCGCACACTGCGTGTATGTGCGTGGCATAAAGCAGCAGCATGAAGGGAGGAGGCTCTCTCCGAGATCAATTGGTAATAGGCTGATGTCACAGGGGCGATTAGAGGCGTCGACTCGGCCGTGTTGTAAATGCTGTCAGATCGGTTAAAGGAAGCCTAATACCTCTCAGGTTGAAAGCTGTAATAACATCAAGTGTAACTGGATCTGCGGGGAAGTGTGTGCACGCGAGCAGGAGCGGCCAAAAGTGTTCCACAGCGCACGCTGCGTGTATGTGCGTGGCATAAAGCAGCAGCATGAAGGCGAGGGCCGCAGGGCTGCTCCTGGCATTTTTTCGGCCACCAGATGCCTGTCACTGCGCTTAGAAAAAAACAGGGCGAGAGAGAGGGGGAGAAGGACAAAGAGGAGGGAGGGGGGAGAGGGGAGGAGTGGGGGGGGGGGCACCGCTGTTCAAATCATGTCACGTAGCGCTAATTCATCCAGCCTCATTAGAGAGAGGGAAGGGACCAGAGGGCCTCTCTCAGGACAGGGCCCGCTCTGAAACGCACACACACACACACACACACAGAGATGACACTGGCACATGGCGCGGCGCGGGGCAGTTTGGGGAATAGAAAATTGCCTTCTCAGGAAGGCCCTGGCCAATTAAGGACCTGACCGTATTGAATGTCAAGTGTTAATTTAGGCTGCCCCTCCCTCCCGCCAACCCCTACACCCTCACCCCTCAATTTCCCAGCAGTGGCAGTAAAGGTGTGTGTGTGTGTGTGTGTGTGTGTCCCAGTGATGAGCAAATACATGTCAAGCCAAAGTTGATTGCCTGCTCCGTATTATGTGTCGCAGACAAGTGGCAAATGTGCTCGCTCCTTTTAGCCTCTCCAAGACCCTGAGGGACGCTGCCACGGACGGAGGGAGGAGGGAGGGAGGATTAACTGCACCGCCGTGATAAGAATGGGGGGTTTTACACTGGGGAGGACGGGGCGGGGAGTGAAGGGGACAGACAGACACAGAGACACGGGGCAGAGGGTTTGTTTGATCTCAGAGGACAAGGGGGGGTGTGACTTTGATAGTCTTTTAATTGCCTTCATGTTTCAGAGGTGACGTCCCTGACAGACAGAACAGACACGTTTTATGTTCAGAGAAAGTAAAATGAAATAAAACTTTACAAGAAACTTCCGGTGATAGACAGAACGGCCGATGCCCGGTGTCGGGGGGCGGGCCGGGGGCGGGCCAGGTTTTTTGTGAGTGGGACTGATGGTAAATGCCCACCTCCTTACCTCCTGATCTAATAGACATCCACTTAGTCTTAATGGGCAGATTCCCTTTCTCCCCTCGTGATGACTGTAGCACTCTGTAAAGGTGGAATCAGCCAGCTAGTCTTTCCTATCACCCCCCACCAGCCCGCCCACCCCCCACCTCTCCCCGAGTTAACCTCTGTATCTCATGTTCACTACCGGGGGGGGGCGGGGGGGGTGTCATACCAATTCTCCCACTGTATGGATGTGTGTGTAAGTCACAGGCCTGTTTGTTTTTTTCATATAAATGCATGTATGTGCCCAGGGTGTGTGTGTGTGTGTGTGTGTGTGTGTGTGTGTGTGTGTGTGTGCTAGCAGTGATCTTGTGAAATTGAATAAAGAGGGAGAGTATTGATTATTTCCCCTCGTGTGTTATTAGCGCCTGCTGCTACTGACAAAGAGAGCATGAGGCCCACACACAAACATGAGGGACAAGCCGTCTCACACACACACACATGCACACGCACTGTCCAACTTGCAATCAGTGATTTATCGTGCTGCAGAGTTTGGGTACTGGACCTTCATCGGGCGATCGTCTGGTAATGCAGCGTGTTGCGTGCATGTTTTGACGACTGTAATAATTGTGTCAACAGGGGAAAAACTACACTTAACTGCCACATAACATATATCCACTATACTGCCCAGGACCGACTGGCGTGCACCTATAAATCACAGCCCCAGTAACGTTATGACACTCTGGGTTATATGTCGTTGACTTATATGCGTCAAGGGTCTTTTCAGAGCCAGTTTCTGTCCTCTCAGCTACTGCAGCCCCTCACACACACACACACACACACACACACACACACACACACACAGTGAAGTCTTTACCGTTACAATCTGTTTGGTCAATCCGCAGTGAGTGATAACATGTTTTGAGTTCACAAAGGTCACGGCGAAGTGTAATTCAGCCTCTGATCACCGATATCCAAACAGCCACCCATGCAGGTCTCCAGGAAGGGCAAGGGGAGGGCGTCAGAGCCCAGCCAAAGTGCTCCGTCTCTGGGCAGATAGTGACGTCTGCGAGGCCTCTGGAGCTCCAGCGCTCAGCCAGGACTGAGGAGTCTGTCAAGCCCCTAATTGATCACCCTGACCTGGGGAGCTGAGGACAAAGGGATGGAATGGATACGGCTACAGGGAAAAGAAAAAGAAATAAGGAGGGAGGAGGGAAAAAAAGGGAAAATAATGCAATCGGTGGCTTAATCTCTCCGGACTGGCCATTTCCCCTCCGGATGATAGATGTCGTCGGCCGGGTGTGTGACACAGATGGATAATGCAGACGTCTGGGGTGATAGAGTTATAAATTAACCCATTACCGGCCGTTAATGTGGACTACTGTGGAGGACCCCACACCAACATCACCAGCCCTGCAGACACACACACACGGGTCCGGCCTCTCTGATGCGTCGAGCTGAGCTCAGGGTGTGGACGCCTCCTCAAGTGGCATTGATCTGTTAAAGTGCTGAATTAGCAGCAGGAGCGGCGCAGCTACTGACACACGTTTTCTTTCTGTCCTTCCTTATCTCGATTCCTTCCTCCATTTGTTTCTTCCTCTCTTTACTCCCTGCTTCACCGTGTTCTGCGACTCACATGCTGTTGTACAATCGCCCCGCTCTTTTCCTGGCACACTTTCCGTTCGGTCACAAGTGCTCCTTCAAGCAGCTCCTGCTTTCTTCAGTTGTCCTGGCAAACACTCATCTCTTTTTCTTTTTTTTTTCTCGTCCTCCCCCAGTCCTCTGTCTCCAGCTGGAAGGTCTCACCTCAAAGAACAGTTGGTTTTTCTCTCCTTCTTCTTGTGGCCCACACAGTGGTCGCCAGCCAAAACTGTTATGTCCCTAACTTTGAGACTGAACGGGATGTGGTGTGTGTGTGTGTGTGTGTGTGTGTGTGTGTGTGTTTGTGTGTGTGTGTGTGTGCCAGACATACAGAAGAGCTAATATCCAGAGCAGCAGTAGCCTGTACACTGTAAGGCCACACACAGTGACACGGCCCAGCGCAGCGTGTTCTGTAGTGGGAGACAATGGCTTATACATGTTCACGCTCACCACAGTGAATTCCACTGGTGTAAATGTCATTTAACAACGTATGAGATCCTCTGGAAACTGAGCTGGGACCAGTGAGGGAGCAATGAGGGTTGCTGGAGTGTGCAGCAGTGTTGTGCTGGGGCTTATGAGTGGGACAGACTGTCTGCTCTGCGAGGCTGAGTCGAGGCCGTCGGCCAAGAGGTGCAGATTTGTTAGTGTCTGCTCCATTATCGCCATCACTCCCAGGGTTTGTTTTGTGTGTGCAAGGAGGGGGAGTGAGGAGTCTGTCCCCTCGTTCTTCAGCTCGCTGTGGTCCGGCCCAAACAGTTACCATCTGGTGACCAGTGACTGACCCTTCTTGTCCTACACACACTCACCCGACATTCAGACGTATACACACACGCTGGCTGCAGCACTGCATCACGGTGATGAGTGAGTGACCACCAGCCTCCTCCCCTCCTCCCCCGCTGAGTGTCCATCCCTGCCAGACCTCCTGGGTCCCTCCCCTCACTGCACATGATTGGTCGATGAAAGGTTGATGGGCGACCGATCTGTCCGCAGCTCCTATAAAATGCTCAATAAAGCACCGATTCTGCTCTTGACAGGGCTAATAGAAAAAAAACCTTGGAGGAAAACGCACCTAAACACACAGACACACACATCACTGTGGGCTAAATTAAGCATGCCCCCTCACTAGACTCAAGAACACTGCAGTTTTTCAGCTGTTTGCTGTAGTTGTGTTTTCTACATTTAGTTCAATGTCTTTGTTATATAAAATAGTTTTTTAAATTTAATTTAAATTCTATAAAGGGAATAATAAGGCAACTTAGTGAAAAGTGATTCACTGTTTGAGTTTTTTTCTTTGGCTGCATCATTTTTTTTTTTCTCGGTCGTACATTAAAGTTATTAAAGTTTACGAAAGTTGGTGGAACAAAATAAAACATGATATTAACATTGAGAAATAATAATAACCAGACCTGTCACCCAGTGATCAATCAGTGTATGAACAAAGAAGTGCTCAATCAATAACTAATAAAGTTAAGTCTTTAATTCAGATATCGGACAAAGACCAGTGAGTGTGTGTGTGCGGTGAAGCGCACCAACAGAGACAGATGTGTGTGTTTGGAGTGTGCAGGGTGACAGCCCAAGGTCAGAGGCAGAGGAGAAGTGACACATGCATCACAGGGTTGTGACATGTCAGGGTCACGACAAAGGTCATGCCGCGTGTCCAGAGAACACACACTGGCGTCTTTCAGTGTCTCAGCGTGTCAAGAAGCCACCGTCGCTTCAAAGGAAAGGAGCGGAGTCCACCTCTGCTGCATTCCAGGGGAACAAGGACTGTGCGGAGAGCAGGTCACAGGCAGGGCATGATGGCATCGCGACTTCAGGTTGGATAAAAGGCGGAGAGAAAGGGAAAGAGAGAGAGAGAGAGAGAGACAGCGTGATGGAGAGAGATGGAGTGAAAGCGCAAGTGGAGCATATCAGCAACAAAAACACTTAAAGTGAGGGATAGTGAGTGGGGATGGAGGGAGGCAGCCGGGGGGAGGAGGGGGGGGCTAAAGGAAGGGGAAGGCGGGAGGAAGAGGGGGGAGACAGAGCAGGCGTGTGTCCCCTCGCCTGAGGCTGATGCATTGTGACAGTCACTTAGAAGGATTTCACTTCCCCTAAACTGTGGCTCGCAGGAAGAAACACCATAAGTTGGGACGATTATGGGCAGAAGGAGATATGACAGGACGCATGCAGAGTGAGCTGCTGGGGGAGGGGGGAGGAAGTGAAGCAGAGGGGATGGGGGGGGGGGGGGGGGGGGGGGGAGGAGGGGGGGGGGGGGGGGGGGGGGGGGGGGGGGGGGGGGTGAGGCAGGCAGTGTGTACATGTGTGTGTATCCACGGTCAGAACACAATCTAGAGTCGGCTCTTCGCCGCGTCTGCTGCCCGCTGTGTTTGTGGGGCGGGAGGAGGGAGGGTGGTTTTTTTTTTTCTTTTTTTTGCTCGCCATGTCAGGGAGGCCCGGCGTCTCGCTCCTCATGGTACTGTATGTTACCACTCTGCCTCCCTCATTCCTTCACCCCACGTCTGAAACTTAACCTGGTGACGGCGGTAGGAGGGAGAGCGGGAGGAGGAAGGGAGAGAGGGAAAAATTTGGATTCAGATGCTGCCAAGAACACAGGCCCTGATTTTTTTCTATTCTTTGCTTGATTTAATTCTTTCCTGCCTCTTTTTCTATTTATTTATTTATCTTAACTCTGCGCATGCTAATAGTTTGGACGCTCATGTCATAGCCCTGATAAGTGTCCCAAAAGTTCCCTCTGCTCCGGTACATTGTGTTACCCCTGCGCCGCGGGCCGGGCCAAGAATGTCACTGTAATTTGAGTGTAAGTGGATTCCAAGAACTACACTTTTCCTGTTTCATTGAGTCGTTTTGCTTTCAGCACTATTATGTCCTTCGTGCGAATGAGGTGCGGCTGTATTTGTCTCTCGGCTTTTCCTCTGGCCTGTGTCTTTCCGCATGGTTCCTACAGTTACAGTTCACCTACAGTTCTCTGAGTGTGTGTGTGTGTGTGTAATAAATAATGACGACTGCAAAAATACGGCTTTCATTTTGAAAAATATTCCACACTCGGCCGCCCTGCGATCCGTTCTGTTCAAACACAGATAGATGCGTCGCTCTCTCCATCTTTTTTTTTTTTTTTTAATTCCCCCATATGAATTTGTTATTCTTTGTTTTTTCTCCGTGTGGGTTTAAAGCGTGCTGAGCCGACGTCACTTGTTCAAATCAAAGTGAGGCTAAGGTCTGGGTGTCGCTTTGGGTTCAGAGATATTTTAAAGATGTCGACTGCCTTTAACCATCCCCGCTCATCAGTATGGCGGTTGTGTTTGCTGAGCTGGCTTTTGATAGACTTTGGTTTGGTCATCTGAGATTTGTTATTAGCTCTTCCTCTCTTCCCTCCATTCTTGTCTTCCTCCATCTCTCTCTGTTCCCTCTGTACCTCTGCCTCCTCTGGGTTTTGCTCAGATGCACCTCCAGCAGACTGAGCTGTGGCTATGGGGCGGGGGGGGGGGGATGGATGGAGTATAGCCGGAGGAGGGAGGGGCAGACTGGCACAGAGGTTGAGGGGTATTAGACCCTTGAACACAGCTGGGACCCCTACTATCAAAGAGATGGAAATGACCGTCTGCAAGCATTAGAGGTGCCGGGATGAAAGAATGGCCGGCAACCCCACAGAGAGAGGAGTTTGGCTCTGAGTTGGGTTGGAGCGCACCACCATGGCACCGCCCCCTCTTCAGAGTCAGAGAAACTGATTTAACCAATTAGCTGAAAATCACTCAGAAACACTCGGTTTCTAACCAAAGACAAGTTGAACCTTTGTTAAGATCAAAGTCAAAGAGGACTTTTTGTGACCGGTAACCATAGCAACACATCCTACCCACATACAGAGCTTTTTTTTTTTTTTTTTTTTTTTTTTTACGCCCGCTAAAAACTTTTCTAGCTAACAGTGTCATGAAGATCCCAAGAGCTGTACAAGTACTTTTAGTTTAACGACGGCTGTGTGGCTTTACCCCGGATTAGCAGAGATTAGCCTAAACGCGAATAAAAAACAGTTTCCCTCTCTTTAGTGTATATTACCCATACCCCCTTGCAGCGCTCATTACCGACGGCAGGGGTCAAGAAGGGTTGTGGGCTAAGCACTCCATCTACTGCAGAGTCAATACGCTGCCCATGTCAGTGCACGGTTTCCCTGACAGCGATGCTCACATGCATGTCAGTGAGGTAGAGTGCACGTCAGCAGATTGTGACCCTGAACCCGAACGAGTTCACGCAGGACATTCCCGTAAAAAGTCTGAAACCAGGAACATATTCTCTACCTCTCTCCATACGGTCCACGCAGCCTTAAATAATTGATCTCTTTCCCTCTTGCACTCTCTCTCTCTCTCTCTCTCTTTCTCTCTGTTGCCCCCCCCCCACCTCCCCAGCTCTCTTGTTCCTCTTAGCACTTGCTTCATTTGTTTGCTTTAAGGAGCTAAATCTTGTTTGCGCATATTAATAAATCAAGGCGGATTATCCCGCCACAGCCAGTGCAGCATCCCAGGCCGTATCTGTGGCTGTGTGGCTCAGTTTGCAGAGCGCACCCCCCCCCCCCCCACACACACACACACACACACACCACCGCCACCACCACCTTACCAGGGAGGCCTAGCCTAGTGCGCTAGGCTAATTAGATTAATTCTGATGCCTGTAATGATTGCTTGCCATCTATTTTTAATGACTGGTGCATATATCAAAGAACAGTAAAACATGCTACCAGCCAGCGTGTGTGTGTGTGTGTGTGGGGGGGGGGGCTTAGCATGCTGCTGTTGAGCTGGAACACGTGTTCAGCTTGGCCTCTGTCTGCCCTTAAAAAAGAAGAATAAAACACAAATAAATGAAGCATCCGCTCTCTGGGATGACACTGGGATTTCTCTGTGGTCGTCACATGCACACTTCCAGCTGCGGCTGCTCATACATGTTTTTTTTATTTTAGATTCTAGAGTGACTGGAAAATGTGATAGAGCAACAAGGCTCGTCTGTGCAGTGAAACAGATGCAGAGGAAATTTAAAATCTGCATGAAGTAAACAGCATTACCTTCATGTCGCTCTATCGCCTCCCTCCGCTCCCTTGTAGGGAGTCCAGAGTAAACCTCCTCCTCGCTAAGTCATTAAGCATTAAGCCACGGCTTACACCTCGCCATCGCTGAGCCGGTGTGTTCGCCGCCCCTCTTTATGCATCGGAGATGTTGCTCATCTTTAATGGATTGATCTAAGTCTCTTTCCTCTTTCCCCGTCATAAATATTTGAGTGGCGAGCGGTTCAAAAGTGGGGAAAAAGCGGCGTTTAGCGAAGCCATTTGGAAACACAAATCTGAACAGAGAGACCGTGAAGGGTCGAGAAGGAAGGAGCGGAGAGGAAGGCGTTAGAACCAGGAGTGGCTTACACACGTCTCTGATTTTCTCCTTCGGTTTCTGTCACGCTGAATAAATACGTGCACACACACACACACACACACAGGTTTGTGATTTCCATAAAATATTAAAGGAGGTGTTTCCTGTAATTATAGCAGTGTTTGCCTGAGCCTCAAAGCCTGATCTGTAATTAAACAGGACTGCACACACACGTTAAAGTAAAGCACACATGTCCGCACCCCCAACACACACACACACGCACACGCCATATACCTTTCCAGTCTCTCTCTCTCTCTCTCTCTCTCTCTCGTATCTCTTTCCCAGACACCCTATTGTGATGTTATCTCCATAACTATCCATATATTGATCCACTTCCCTCTTCTCTCCTCTTTAATTCTAAATCCCTCCCCCCCCCCCCCCCCCCCCCTCCCGCCTCCCACCTCTCACCCACCCAGTCCTTATCTAATCTGGCTATGCCACTAATGGCAGCCATTCCCAGCCATGAACAAGTGCCATAATGTTCTCTGGTAAGCCTTTATGATGTGAAATGACCCTATTGATTGGCTTGCTTCCCCACTGACAAAAAAAAGTGGCGGCAGTCACTTATTACTGTTAACGAGCTGCGGGATGGGCCCTGAGCGCCACGGCACACGCGCACACAAACGCGGGCCGAGCGCGTGTATATGCGTGCACGCACGCTTTGCATAATTGTGGGAGCATCGCTCCTACCTGTCTCGTTAGCGATGGGAGGTCCCACCGTGTTACGAGCTTTTAATGGCGGCCACTCGGCGTTGTCACGTCGCGTTCCCGATGACTGTTGCATCTGTTTGTGTTTCTGCGTCTGTTGGACACACCTGGCGCGTGATGCGTAATGACCCGAACACAAAGACGAATGAAACAAGTTTTTGCTCTTTTGGCTCAGAAGGAGCCGTGGCAACGGTGAGCGTGCCGGCAGCCAAAGCTAAGCTGGGAGGTTTGGTTAGACAGCAGCGCGTCGGGGCCACAGGCGCAGATCTGACTCTGACACCGTGCCGTGTAGACGGGGGGGTGGGGTTCATGCCAACCTGCTTTATGAATCGGGGGGGGGGGGGGGGGTGTCTTTTCGTCTCTTATGGTGTGTGTACAAATGTGGTTTGTGTGTGTTTTCTGAGCTGGCAGCACCACATGGGGATAATCCATGGGACGCATGCAATCAGCCACAGTGCATGTGCGACACATGTTTTTTTATTCAATCTTCTTGTCTTTTCATCTTCCGCCACCACCAGAACGCTTCCTGCTATTTTCTTCCCAGCTCGGGACAAACGAATAACAGATGTGAGAGGTTGGAACGAACCCTCCCCTCCACAGCTCCCCCCTCCCCCCGTGCTGTGACTATAGTCTGCGACAAACTTTTGGACCCCCGCTCTCACTCTCACTCTTTCCCAAGTTTCCCCGAAGCCTGCCCATCCCTCGTCTGCTATGTGGGGAAAAGAAGCTGCACCCATCTCCCACCCGCTCCCCCCGGATGACTGTGTGTCTTATTCAGGCATTGTTTGTCTGCGTCTGTGACTTGGATAATTTTAGTGTGTGTGTGTGTGTGTGGACAGGATGTCCTCCTCAGGGTCCCTCCATCTACTCGGTGAATCAGAGGTTTATATCATTTACTGGAATTCCAAATCAGCTCGGGTTCTAAAGAACAACTGTGTCATGGAGTCACTTCAAGTGCTGTGGAAATCTTCATCATCCTCATCATCAAATGAATCAGTTTCTTTTTAAAGGTCTGAAATAGAACCCTGACAGTTCCAGACGGTGAAGTTTTGATAAGATCCTGAACCCCATCGTGGGATTCCTCTGCTGTACGGGACATAAAGAACTCACCGTTTCCCATACAAATCAATTGAGCACCTTAGTAATTAAACTATAATTCAATACATTTGCTTATTTATTAGCTCCTCGAACGAATAAATCAATGGCGTATCAATATTGCATACTTGAAAAGATTTATTTATGCAAGGCTGCGGCTGGAACAGAGGATATACCGGGGTGTCTGGGAAGAGTCAATATTTTCATATGTAAGCCTGTGAAATTAATGACCTAATATCTGCAATGAGAAAGCTCGTTTTAAAGGCATAATCCTCTCCCTGTTTCCTGGGAAGACAAGAGCAACTGAATCAATGAAGGTTGAGGCTCTGGGAAATTATAACTGCACACACACACACACACACACACACACACACACAGTTTATTCTCATACTGCAGATCCACTGAGCCACACAGAGGGACAGGCTGTAACAATGAGAACTTGAACAGGGATAAACGTTATTGTTTTTTTTTTTGTGCGTGTAAAAGGAACTGATTACATTTAAATGTACCTCCTCCACACAGCCACACTAGCTGCGTGAAACAAAGAGCAGTGCTTGTCGTTTGGCACTTCTTAAAAGTAGCAATCAGTTCCTGTATTAAATCCAAAAGGCTGAATATACGAGGGGGAAACCGTACCTGCTCTCTGACGCAGTGAAAACACATGTCGGAGGAGCGATCTCTGACTCTACTGTACCGTGCACCGTGCACAAGCCCGACACGTCCAGGATTCGGCCAGAGATATAGTAGACTTTTTTTTTTTTTTTTGAAAGGTCATTTATTAAGAGTTGTGCAATGTGTATGTGAGCGCAGCCCTTACAAAACATGTTACCCACAATGCCAGGCAAGACGGAGGCTCAGCAAAAAGTAGATGTAGTTTCCTGCACACACACGCACGCAGAATTAAAAAATTAAATTAAATTAGCGTGATTCAAGGAGCTCGCCAAGATAGGCGAGGGAGAGAAAAGGAGAAAACGAGAGACCAAAATGGTATTTAATTCTTTCATTATCCAAATGAATGGAAATCAAACTGCTGCGTCGGTCTCTGAATTAACTCCACAATTACGGCAGGGACTTAATGGAGGCGGTGCCCGGGGGCGTGGCCATAGCTCTCAGCGGTTACACGGCTTCTGATTCCATTTGGAGGAGAGACCTCGGAGGGCACGCTGGTCCGGCGCCAGTTGACTTCTCTATCTGACCTTTGACCCCCGCAGTAGCTCGGGAGCGCGGCTGATAGCTGATTTGTTGGCTTGGCTCAACAGCCCAGGGAAAGAGACGGAGCAGGAGAGAGGGACAGAGGATGTTTTCACCGAAGTTCTCAGCTCTTCACCACAATTACGTTGGTGCTGGAACGACTCGTTAACTGACGCCGCGCTCGCAGCGACGCGAGCGGCAACGCCACGTCTGAGGAGCCATAGGAGGCTGAGGAAAACAGGAGGAACAGGGTGGGAGGGGGCATGTAGAGGACAATCACTAGACGGCACAGAAGGAGGGATGAGGAGGAGAGCGCGGGAACTTCAGCGGGTCCCCGAACATCTGGCAACACGTCGCGGGGCACCACGGTCCCTGTCATTAATAGTGATGAAATCATTTAAGCCATCAGGACTAAACGAGCCAGTTAAGAGAGGCTCAGCGTTGCTGCTCTTCAGATGGAGAGGCGGCGGCGGCGTGCACTGCTGGCGTCCACACAGAGCAGGGAAATGAGTGTAACTGCACATTAACTACAGACACTGTAAAAACACACACCTATTTGTGTCTGTGTGTGAGGATTAAGAGGTTGCTTTAAATTGCGTTAGAAGTTTATCCACTTCTTGTGAATTGTGTCTGAAGTTGCAAGGATAGGAATTATCTGAATTATTGAAGTTTTTGTCACTTTCACCAGGGAGGTTGTGTTTGTTTGTTCAGAGTCATGATGGTAGAAAGATGTGTCAGGAAACAGATGTAAAAAATATATTAGAGCAGATTTAGGTCGCACACAGTGTCTATGAGTGTGTGGAATCTGGTGCAGCCTGATTGGAACTATAGAGGAGGTCAGTGCTTTGTCATTGTAGTTAAATGAAAAAGGAAAAAAGGAAATTCAGGTCCAACATGAGCCACAAGTTCGACCTGCTAAATACTTTAAGAGAAAAACAGAAGGTAAAGAGGAAGTTTTAATGCCACAGCTCAGATGATTCAAGACAAACTCAACAAGCGCTAAAAAGCTCGGAACCCGTCAAGTACGCGTCGAGTCCGGGCACAGTGTGCACGGACACGGCATCACCACAGCGAGCGGGACGTGAACCGCGTGAGCGTCGGTGAGATAGAACTTGTGTGTTATCAGTGTGCCACAGTTTACAGGAGATGTGAGCGGGGAAGCAAACCACCGGCTCAATCTGCCATGAAACACTAGACTGCTGCAATAAAACCTGAGCATCTGCACCAAACTGGAAACAGATGAACCCCGTCAAGGATACGCTGTGCCCCCCCTCCCCCGTTTCCTGCGAGGCTGCTGGTCCTCTCTGGATGAGCAGCGAGAACAGTGATTTTGTGCATAATTACGTGCGTTGACGTGCGTGCACAACGCGCAGCACATGCCGATGATGTGCGAGCGTGCACGCCGGGGCGCGCCTGTCGGGCCTGCGTGTGTATCATGTTATGGCCTACACAAGTACTGAGGCCACAGAGGAAATCCATCGCCAACAACAGCACAGCCACTGGCGGGGAGCCATACCACCCCAGAGGATTATGGGATAGGGTTTACAACCAGGGCTGCAGAGCAGGAGGGTCACCCTGCGATGCACTGCACGTACAGTGGTGCTGTCATATCTCCCCCATCTTTCAGTAATGACTCTGTGTTCATCGCAGACGTGCAGGTAAGACGCCACGCTCAGCCGCCGGGCCGCTCGGCTCTTATGGCACAAATCAGGCTGTTAATGCGGAGCATTACGCTGATGTAGAGCACAGTACCGGATATTTATGGGCGACATTAGGAGTCGGACGAGAACATTATGGTGCTTACTGTGAATTAGGGCACGGGCTCGCTGCCTTGTTTGCTCCTGGGGAGAGGTCGTAAGATCCCGTTACTTCGTCCAGCCCCTCACTCAGTGGGGACAAGTGTGCTTTTTCCATTTCAGCTTGTTTCCAGTGTTTCAGGTTATATAACGACATTTGATCATGAGCGGCCGGTTACACTCTGCAGACGTCCAATGGTGATTGGTTTATTAGCGTTATAAACATAACGACGTGCCGTGTCTTTGGGATGAAGGCCCTCCTCCTCCTCTCTCGCGGGGGCCCAGCGAGATGAGGTGCAACGTTAGTGGTGATTCAGCGGAGTCGGTGCTAACGGTCAGCAGACATTTTCTGGTGGCGTGCTGAGGAGTTTGAACCCTGAGACAGAAACCGCCATGTTGACCACTAAGCCCAGCCTCTCCCTGTCCTTTGTCTTGTCATCCTCGTCTTCCTCTCTCTCTCTCTCTCTCTCTCTCTCTCTCTCCCTCCCTCTGGTGAGCTTCGGAGCTGCCTGCGTATTGACAGAGCCGTACATTCTAGACATATCTGGGGGATTAAGTTGCAAATTTAAGCAATGGGAAAATCAATGAGTTCCTCTTTTAATTCATGAGAAAGGCTGTCACTGGGAAAAAACAGCGGGGAGACACTCGGACCACATTCGTCCAGAGGAGAGAGCGAGGACAGCATCCTTTAAATCTCTCCATCAAACGGGGGAACGGCTGATGGTGATTCACGGGAGATAAAATCACTGGAGGGAAAATGTCTCCTTTGTTCCTGACGCTCCCACATTCATCAGTGTCGTGTGTGGCCGCTCACTGACGGCGTCAGCGCCGGGCCTTTCATCCCTCTCAATAAGAAAGCAATGCACTGTGGTCTGGGAGCAGGAGTGTGTCCCTCGTCTGAAACACGGAGCTCAGCAGAGCTGGAGAGAGGCTGTTTAAAGCGCTACCTGCGCCCTCCGCCAGCAACAACACATCTCTGCCTGCACACATGGAGAATCTCACTCCTGCCAGGGGTTTTTTCGTGTAAAGCTGAGAAGTCACCAAACCCTGTTTTTCATAGATTTTTATCGGAGACTCCTCCGTCCGAGCTCATCGGTTTAAAGCGGGGCCACCACAGAGTGAGAGCACAACAAGAGGACAGGGAGAATTCCTCATCATCAGCACTGGAAAAAAAAAAAAAAAACATTTAACGTGGTTCTCTCCAAAACAAGTCGCTTAATTCTCCGACATCAGACACTTCTGGCCGGCGTTCAGTGAAGTCATCACATCGCTGTGTTTTATGGCTCCTCATCCCTGCAGGTTACACTGTTCCTGCGTATCCCCTGCTGACCTCAGGGAATCTGATTTTTTTTAATGAACAGCTCAATATCTAATTCATTAAAGTGGCTGTTTTATTTGATGCATTTTCCTGACTGCAGCGGAACCAGGGGAGCCGGCCCGGGGATGCGGGGAGATGGCCCTGTTGATGGACGTGCACTTGCACACAAAAGCGTGCCGGGTGTGTGCTTGCACATGTCCCTTGGAGAGGCTCCGAGGCTCCGGTCGATTGTGGCTCCTCTCGGCGGGGGCAGAGGGAGGGAGTTTTACTCTGTTTGACTGCTGAAGGACGGGAGCTGTAATTGGCCTTGCACACTCTCCCTCGTTATTAGAGGCAGGCTTAACAATCGCACTGCTGCTGCCGCTGCTCCTCCGCCAGGAAGCATGTTCAGCTTTAGTGGCACTTTAGAAATGTCGCCCATGGCTCCTCCTTCACGTGTGTGTGTGTGTGTGTCTGCGCTGTAATTAGCACGTCGCTCATTTGACTGCTCCTCTGTGGACCTGTCTGATCTCTCTCTCATCCCTCAGCCGGAGAAAAAGATCGCAGAGATACGTTTGTCTTGAGAAAACGTAGAAACTCGGCGCTTTATATCAATATGAAAAACAGGTGGATGTAAAATCCAGGAGTCTGAAAGGCCCTGCAGATGAAGCACTGAGGGGAGCGAAGTGAAAGAGAGAGCCTCGGTGAAATATGGAGGGGTCAGAGTGAGAGTGGAAGGGGCCCCGGTGGGGGTCTGAGAGGAGGGGGTGGGGTGGGGGGCATCTTGGGATGTGTCAGGTACCGGAGCGGCGCTCTGCGCTGGGCAGTGTTGTTGTTACACCGAGGGCAGCGCCACAAGTCCGAAAGTATTGATTTCCCGCCTTGTCGAGAGGCAGAGAACTGTCATGTGGAGAGCACTGACCTTGGTACACACACACACACACACACACACACCAAGACAACTATTCCCCCCGGCCCCCCCATGGCACAGAGAGGAGAGACGAGAGGAGCGAGACACAAGCAGAGCAGCAACAAACAACAACCAGCAACAGTGAGGAGGAGGAGGAGGAGGAGGAGGAGGAGGAGGAGGAGGAGGAGGAGGAGCGGGGAGGAGAGAGAGGAGAGGTGAGCTTGAGAGGAATAAAGGAGAAAAAACAGAGAGAGACGGTAACAGGAAGCAAATGAGAGAGAGAGAGGGGAGCTAAGAGTCGAAGCTGGGGCCAGTTCCCCTGAGTTGTCAGTGGGCAGCGCGGCGTCTGGTTATCACGCTGTTTGAAATGACAATGGCTTGACTTGTATTTTCCCCCTGAGACCCAACTCAGATCTATAAGCCGAGGGTGGAGGGGGGGGGGAGGCCGGTCAGAAGAAGAAGAGACGATAGAAGAGGCAGAGGGAAGGAGGAAACAGTACAAGATAAAGCCTGACAAAAAGAAAAGAGATTGACTCCCTCTGTCTCAGTATCAGTGGAGCTGCTGCTGCCTTTGACATCGACACAGAGAGACAGAGAGGAAGGAAGAGAGCGGCGGCGGCAGTGGCAGCTGGAGTGAAATGTTTTTCATGTGGAAGCTCCGTCAGGATTTGACAACAAAAAGGGCTCTCTGTCACCTGCAGCTACACGCAGGGCTCATCCCCGTCAGAGCGGAGGCAGCCGACAAAGAGCTCTCCTCCCGGGTTGGATCAGGGTGACAGACACTTGAGAGACCCGGCTTTAGTCACACAGCTCCCGCCTCAGATCAGGGTATTTTGCTAACAAGCTCTGCAGCGAGTTCCCTCTCTTGTACGCCCGGGCTTATGAATAAAGGCCACTTTCTTCATCATGAAGAGTTCTGTGTCGAGTTGAGAGGGAATGTCTTCACAGAGCCTCTTTTTTTTGGGAGGAGGAGGGGTTGGGCCTCTTTTTTTTGGGAGGAGGAGGGGGGGGGGGGGGGGGTCAGAGAGAGAGACGCGCAGCCCTAATTGAATTAGCTGGCTTATTAGTGTTTGACATTGTAAGCTTGCCTATAAGTGAGGAAGTGGGGGACTTGGGAGACTTGGGAAGTGGATTTAAAGAACAGTGTTGGTTTTGGTTCTAATTTTACTCTCTGCTCACACACGTTATTCCTCGTCGCTGCAGTTAGGCCCAGATATGGTCATGCTAATGATAGGTGTGCATGGAGGCCTGTCTGTATCTGCAGCCCTGTAAACATGCCGGAGTATTTATTATTTATGGACACACAGGTATTATTTAAAAGTGATGATTAGAAATAGAAGAACAGCTATAATTAGGCAAAAACAAAGGTTCAAATATGCAAACTTCTTTGTTCCCACAATCCTCTTGTCTCTTAGAGGAAGACGCCCATCGGACGCCACCATATTGTTTTACAGCCTTGATGCACATATATATATATATATTTTTTTTGCCTTCATTTGGTCAAATGTAATTGCTAATTACGCTTGCTTTCATTATCTTAGTGCATTAAATCCAAGGGCTTTACTGGTATTATCTTTACTCACCGACAGAGAGACAGAGCCTTTGATCGAGATTAGCCACTCTCCTTCAGTCACACACACGCTCACTTTCATGCACAAACTTAATGAATCTGTTTCATCTCCCTTCTTCACGTTCTCCGGGTGTGCTGTCGATATTTCCCCTCCCCATGCCCCGACAACACAAAAAGTGCGGCCGCGTGTTAAATAAAACAATGAAGCCTCGTCTGTCAACTTTCCAGTCAAATCGCAGCCGGTTCTCCAGGCAGGCTCCGTCCCACCCGGTCAGTAAAGAGTAAAAGTCACTCAGGCGCTGGTTAACAACTCAAATCTTTTGCCTCTTTTTGATCGTCGGCTTCCTTTGGGAACGCAGGAGGAACCTCGTGGCTCTTTAGCGCCTCGCCACGAGAGCGCAGGCTATTTAAAAACGCAGCAGCACAAACATTGGTATTTATTGCACCTACACCAAAATATATTTGGACAACTGGCAGCAAACAAATGAACAAATGTAAGCCCCGACAATTAGGCCTGGCTCTCAGTGGATGCATAATGGATCCCGCTCCGCAGGGCGATTACGAGCCACTCGAGATAATGACAGATCGCGCTAAAAGCAGCTCTTCTCCCACTCAACCAGCCCTCTGTGGGGGTATCACGCCGTTTGTATCCGTGGCGGAAAGGGACATGCCGGGGAGGACCGAGGGCCCCGGGGCCTCCACGGGTGCCAGGGGGCGTAATGCCAGGCGAACGCTGGAGACAGGTGACCAGAGGGGGGGAGGAGGGAGACTTGGCATTCAGGGAGAGTGATGACGTGTCAACACGGAGCCCACAGAGGACGGCTTCACATTCTGACTTGTGCAAATGTTTGACTTTATTTGTCTGAAATACTGGGTACATAAACTACTGCAGTATAAAACACACCACATCTTTCCTGAGGAGGCAAGTACGTATTTTAAAAATGACGTTGTAGTGTAATCCTTAAATTTAGGATTAAACCAAACGAGCAGATGTCCAGGGTGATTATCTCATTTAAAAAATATAAACGTCATAGTCAGCAGCAGACTCTTTAAAAACAGAGAGCGATGGAGTGAGAGGAAGAAGAAGAAAATAGATTCCTGCATCTGTATAAAAACATTTCTTGTTATTTTCCAGCCCTGTTTGTCTCCGGGTCTCTGTGCCCTCGCCTCGTTTCCACCCCGTGTATTCCCCAGCTGCCCGGGACATGCTGGAAATGCCTGGTTAAGTGCTGTTCTGACATTAGCTGAGTGTAGTCACAGCATTTGGCCTGGGGACAAACGCTAGAAGAGGCCCTATAAATATGGATGCCACCCGCCCCTCCTCCGCACTCTCCCCCGGCTCCCTGATGAGTTTGCATGTGTTTGTGTGTGAGTGGCGCCGTTTGCTCTGTCACATCATGTCCCCACTGTTTGTTTACTCACTCTGACAGAGATACGCCGCCTCTCGCTCTCGCCACCTCCGCCTGCGAGCACAGTGTCAAAGAGCTTGCATGCGCCGCGGCCCGTCCTGTTAATAATGTATCCGCCAGCGGCGGGCAGGTAGTGCGCGCCGCGGCCCCAGATGTCAGAGCTATTTCATAGGCTGATGAGTCTGTTAGCCTGCACGTCATTCTCAGCTTGTGTGTGTGTGTGTGTGTGTGTGATGGGGGGGGGGGGTAACTGTCACTTACTGTTTCGTCGGAGGGCATCAGAACCAGGGAGCTCGCCGCTGCTTGCAAAGCCAAGCACATCCGGGTGTCTTTCCCGTGCGCCCACCTCAGCCCGTGGTGCGGCGGCGGCCCTGTGGGCGCCCCGTGGCTGCGCCGATGCCAGCACGTGCGCCGCTGCAGGGAGGGTCCCTGTGGGGAGGAAGCGGGCCATTAGCACAGTCCTTGCCTGAGCGTTTTACTCCACTTCAGCACACATCACAGAGGGCCGCCTCTCGCTAACCAGCTAACATATGCTAAGCATCCTGGCGACAGCGCCGGCTTATTTGCAGCTCTGCAGCAAAGCATGCTGGGAGGACGCGGTAGAATGTAGCGGCTTAGGCCGCCTGGAGGAACATGAAGGGACAGGAGTGACTGCTGAGGTCAGAGGTCAGCCTTATCTGGACACTGGAATGTCTGGCAGACAGTGCTCGGCCTGAACAGGCAACAAAAACAAATAAAGGCCCTCTCCTTCTCGACGGGGACAAGGCGCAGCCTCATCCTGCAACGTTTTCATTTTCTCGGAAACAAGAGCAGCCGCAGCCTTAATGAAACTTAATGATGATCGTCATAACACAACAATAATCCAACCGTCTGGAAAACTAATCAATGCGTCCTCTCTCCTTCCCCTAATGACCTGTGAAAACAAAGCAATAAAAAGGCGCCGTGTGTTTATTTTGGCCAAAGCAACAGGCTGATAAGAGCGGCCGGCCGATTAGCGGCGCGAGATCAGCGTGGCGGAAACCGATCCTCTCCGTAGAAACGTTCGTTTACATATATGTCTTCCATGACGGTGGGCTTGTTCTCTGACAGTCTTTCACTGTCACTGTGACCTCGTCGATGCAGATGAACGCGGGTTGTTTCCCCTGTGAAGTGCCGCAGCACTCTTTCGATCTCCCGTCGCCACAAATCACCGAGCTGAGCTCTGCAACACACACCATGCAGCTTTTTCCCATTTTTCAGTCAGGAATAAAAAAACACAATTAGAATCGCTGGTTTCCTTTACAGTCTGTTGGACACGTGTCGGCGGCTGTCTCTGATCAGAGGACTAAAGACGGGGACACGAAGTAATGATAATGTTTTGCTTTCACAGTGTGAAGCAAATAAAAGAGAGAAAATAAGAACGGACTGCAACACACGCACTCTTTGTTTTGTCTCAGTGTTGATCGTCTCAGCACATACGATATTTTATACTCTGCATCTCACCAATTATACAAATTAAACTATTTACAACTGCGGAAATCACGCTACGCACATGTGCTACACACACACGCACGCACACACTTCACATGGCCCTCCAGGGTCCAGATCAAGTACATGCCATGCATATGATATGAGGACGCACAGAATTTTTTTTTGAAATCCTCAGAATTAAAATGATTAAACAAGCTCTGTAATAAACGTGTTTCTTATTCCCTGGTCAGATCACATGAATAGCTAAACACACAACACACTTCATATGACAACATGGGAGATCGGTGTCAGGTGGATTACACGGAATGATGGGGGTGATGTGTCTTCTTTTTTTTTTTTTGCCGGAGAGCCTGGTGTCCTGATTAAAAATTTCAGCTCCACTGCCTTTCTAATTAATTAGCGAGGCCACTCAGAGGAGCGCTGTGGACCAATTAGTCTCTAGCAAGCCGATGATGCCTATCGCTACGGCATCGCAGTACAGCTGTCGCTCCCCGCTCCGAGGACGGCTGGGGATGGACCCTCAGGTGCTCGCACAGGTTCAAACAGCGGCGTGCGTGTGTGCGTGCGTGCACAGAGCGTAATAAGAACGGCAGTGATGGCAGGAAAAATACAACGACGTGAAAAATGCAGCGCACACAGTGACACAGTTAATGCAGCGCCGTAAAAATATTTCTCAGACTGACCTCATCTTTCGTCAAATAAAAGCGATCATAAATTACAGTGTCCCCTTTGAAGCCACGAGAAATAGATGTGTTTTAAATCTGGATTAAAAACAGAAACAGGCCACTGGAACCAGCGTTGTTCTGAAGAGCGAAGAGACAGAAACAAATAGATTGACTCAACCACAGACGACAGTTAAAGCACATTGTAAAATATATTAGATCAGTTATTAATGAAGCAATCCCAGCTTCTGCCTCTTCTCTTTTTGGACTGAAAAAACAAACAATACATGCAATGATGATGATTCTGGACTGATCGAGCATATATGATATTTCTCCTCAGAGAAGTCAGAGATGAAGCTGGGACCACGAGTTCAGGTTCTGACACATGTTGATCTGACGTGACTGTGGTCACATGACTTTACACAGCGCCGCCACCTGACGACGCTGCTCCGCTAGCAAACGCAGCTGGAGTCAGATGGACCTGTTTCTGGTGGATTCTTCCTGCACGCTGACCACAGGGGGGGGGGGCGATGCTGGGCGCCGAGGGAGATGGGTGGTGGGGATGGGGGGGGGGGGGCGGGGGGCAGAGTTTGCTGACTTTGTGAGAACGGACTAGTTATAAGACAGAGGAAGCTCATTTCCACTTCAAGGGGTGGTCTGAAACATGGCATCAGCAGCAGGCCGCTCGCTGTACGCTCAAACACGTGTGTGTGTGTGTGTGCACGCTAATGTATGCAAGGGCATGCACACGCACACACTATCGCACATTCATAGATAGCCTTAATATCTCCCCATCGCCGCCTCTTTCTCAGACTAATGTTTATTCGTACTTGAGGAAAATGCGCTGATACAGTTTTTATTCAAAAGTGAAAAACAGCCAAAAGCTATGTGAGAAAAGAGGAACTTCAAAGCCCCCTGTGGTGGGCACACATTAATGAACACATCACACACACACACACACACACACACACGTCCCACAAGCTTCATTACGAAGTGGACTTTGGATTGGCAAGATTCGGCATGAAAAATGTAAAATGTGTCACAAACAGTGGACGTGGCGGCGGCTGATTAGCACGAGAAGAGACGGAACAACGACTCGAGATAAACCCATGAAACAGGACGTTTGTTCTCATCTCGTTCATTAGATTAAAGTAAGGCTCGTGGAGGCACACACACACACACACACACACACACACAGACAAAGAAAACAACTCCGTTGGAAACAGTTGTAGTTATTAGATCGGCGTGTCTGACATTTTGTCGACATAAGTAATTAATTTAGCCTTTCTATTGGGAAAGTCCAAAGAGCCCAATTAACATGGCTAATACTGCTGTATCGTGTGAAAACATAATTTTTTAATACAGAGGGAATATTCAAATGACTCGCCTTCATTATTCAAATGTATAAGCAAAGTCATCACTGGGGAAGGAGACAGGATGGGATTCACACTCATAGGAACAAGGAAATGATAATCAATCTTTTATTTCTGCAAAGCAATCAAACACGCCTGGCCCTTCTCTGACTTTTTCTTATTTGTGTCGTCTGAAATTTTAATGATTCTGACACTCGTGCTTGTTATTTTAGACGTGAAATTTTGAAAGCAGAATTTTTTTGATGAGTCGTTCAGGAGCAGCATGTTTGGACACAGCAGCTTGGTGTTTGTTCGAAATGATAAAAGAATTTTGACTTTCAGCGAAGGAATCAGACGAATAACGGCCTTAATTTGGACAGTGGAAACGTAAAGGTCAGGGGCAGGAGCGAGGGACATCTTACACTTGATTTGAATCCTGTTTTTATAGATGGCCTTTGTGGCTCTGTGTTTTCTGTTTTCGCGGCTCGCTCGAGTATTTGTTTTCCAGTGAACTCGGAGGGCCCCACTACTGCACGGCCGGGCTCTTGGCTTCACTCTCCCACTCGTATAGCTGTAACAAAGTCAATATTACAAAGAGGTAACACATGTCGAGGTATGCTTCAGGCCTGCCCTGGTGCTGTGATCCCAGAGCGGGACACACACACACACACACAGGCAGTGTAAAAGAATGCGTGCCTTCAGTGGTAGGCTGCCTACCTCCGTGAAGAAAATGGATTGGACTTTTTTTCAACTCAAATTTGTTCACTGCTTTAAGCTGCTGTGGTTCACATGTGTAATTGGTCAAGTGTGTATGTGTGTAAGTTTTTCTTGCTGCATAGTGTGTGTGAGACCACAGAGTACATGTCGGGGTCTATGCGTTCACATAAATTTGGAGCGTGTGTGTGTGTGTGTGTGTGTGTGTGTGAGGGCCGGTTTGTTTTGTTTTTCCCTTACTTCAGCACATCTGAGAGAGCTTTTCTGGAACTCCTGAGCCCTGTCCAAACAAAGATGGCCGAATGTGAGGGATGGAGGGGAGGTGGATCAGGGCGTGCATGCCTGCGTGCGTGCGTGCGTGTCTGTGCATGTGTGTGTTTGTGATTTTTCAAGTAAGCTGGGACCAGAAGGGCCTTGCGAAAAAACCAAGAGGAGGGAGAGAAAACCGAGCCCCTGAGAAAGGCAGCTGGAGACACGGAGAGCTGCGGTCGCTCCACCGCCCGTCACCCCCCACCCCTCTCTCCCTCTCTCCCTCTCTCTCTCTCCGTGGTCCAGCTGCACTCAGATGTGTCTGCCTCGCCCCCCTCTCCACCTCCCACCTCCCCTCACCCCAGCTCAATGCCACTGCCAAGGAGAGAGGGAGAGGGAGAGTGTTGCAGCTGGTAATACTTACTGGCCATTTTACCGCGGTAAAGGCATGAGATTCATTAGCCCAGGGCCCGCGTGTTTTGTGCCGAGTACCGGCCGTGTTATTGTTAGGATGTGGTAAAATTATAGATATGGAGGGGGGGGGGTGGGGGTGGCGCGTGTTTTGTGCCGAGTACCGGCCGTGTTATTGTTAGGATGTGGTAAAATTATAGATATGGGAGGGGGGGGGTGGGGGTGGGGTTCAGGGGTGTAGGAATCTAAGTGGGAGGGGAGGGTGGAGAGGGAGGAAGAGGAGGAAACATGCCACTCATTAACTCCTCTGCCACAGTCTTGTTTCTGGTGATTGGGTGGCAATAAAAAAAGTCTGTCACAATTTGTCAAAGTTAATGACTCAATGGGAGACACGCGAACACGTGTCGAAGCGCTCAATAGCTTTATAATTGCAGGAATAAGGATTCCAGCTTTAGCCAAATGAAGCGGACCCGCCGGGGTCCTGGGAGGGAATTCACAATTTGGTCAGGTCGATTGTGGAATGGCAATCACCCCCCGCCCCCCACCTCCCCCCTCCATGAGCTGTGTCTGTGTCGTCTCTGAAACTCTGTTAATTGCAGGAATAAGGATTCCAGCTTTAGCCAAATGAAGCGGACCCGCCGGGGTCCTGGGAGGGAATTCACAATTTGGTCAGGTCGATTGTGGAATGGCAATCACCCCCCGCCCCGCACCTCCCCCCTCCATGAGCTGTGTCTGTGTCGTCTCTGAAACTCTGTGACTCACGACCTGCGTCTCGCCTCCACTTCAGCCCCTCTATCTGTGAACTTTGTAAGACTGATAAAGACTCAGATGGACTTTCCTTTGGTCTGCCGTCCCCCCCCCCTACACACACACACACACACAGTGTCGTGGCTCATCGTCTTGCTCTGCCAGTGACACACTTCAGTAATAGAGACAGTGGTGAAACTCTCTGTCTGAATCTTGCGTCCTGTTTCTCGGCTGAGGCTGTGAACACTCATGGAAGATGCAGCTTTTTCTTGGAGCCTTTTGTCGAAAGTGCAACCTGTGAATCTGACCCGGGAGCCGCTGCCTCACTATGCTGGCTGAGGTAAACGACTGAACTAACCTGAGCGTTGATGTGTCCTTTTCCTTGCCGCTTTGCTTCGTTTTCTGATACAGTGACAGGAACTGAGCATTGAGCTGCTGTGGCTGCCTGCAAATAATTTACATGATTCAGCAGAGCTCGTGCTTAGTTCTCTATTTCCACAGCTGCTGGGTGCGCAGGCCCAGGTGTTTACAAGTAAACCGCCATGCTGACACGCTGTTTGAACAAAACTCAGAGGAAAGAAACAAATATTATTGCCCGGTCGTGTGTCTTGAGCAGCAGCCAGCCCGTCCACAGTAGTGTTCGGTCAGAGGAGTACGACGCCGTGATCTGAAGATCACTCGCACACTATTAGTGCACGCGTTCTTACATTAGAAATGGTCAGAGAAAATAAAGAGCGATTGGCGAGATTAGATCTAGGAGCTCGTCCAGGATTTCTCTGGCGGGGAGTTAGTTTAAGTAGGGGAATTCACTGTGTGTGTGTGTGTGTGTGTGTGTGTGTGTGTGTGTGGTTCAGGAGGTAGAGTCCCACCCTGCAGACTAGTGTGATGACTAAATGTCAACTCAGCGTAGTCTCAGCATGGCTGGCGTCCTGTCATTGAGCTGCAGTGTGTGTGTGTGTGTGTGTGTGTGTGTGTGATCGTCATGGAGATGTCCCCTCACTGAGGGGTCGGTAATAATGTCTGGCCTCTGACTAATTCCTTCTGTTTGTGTTAGTGTGCAGATGTGAGGAGTCGAGGATCAGACAGTGTTGGTCATCTTCTCCTCTTCTCCTCTTCCCTCTGACTCCTCGTCCCTCCTGCACCCCCACCCCCCACCTCTCTGTTCCTGCTTCCTCTCCCTCCTTAACATGTCTTGTCCGTTCCGTTAGGTCTGCACACAGAGAGCCAGTGTGCTGTTACAGCGTGGGGCCGGCGACGTCACGTCTGCACCGGGCCGGCGTGCGCAGGTGTCAAATGTGATAGGGAGGGAGGCGTGGGTGGCTCCCTCTGATAGGCTGAAGGTCGGCGTGTATCCTGTAAATATGTCGATGACAATGGCCTCTGTTACATCGTCTCTTTCCTGAGTGCAGATAAAGAAAAAGGTTCCGGAACCACGAGAGTTTAAAAAAAGAATCATTCTCAAAAGTTGTGCAGAAGGTTAATAATCAAAGATAAAAAACTAACAACGAGATCCTGAAATGTTCCAACAGTCGTCTCTTGAAACCACATTTAAATTAATTTATTTTGTACTATACAAACACTCGTTCATATCAGTTCCCTGAACTTGAGTGAATTATCTGCCTCTCACCCCGTTAGAGCAACTTTTGCATGGGGTGGCGTGCTGTTCTGTCCTCTGTTATTTACCGCCCAGCGTGTGTATTAATATTGGGTAAATCAGCAGAGCTGATATTGTAACTCACACACAGCGTGTGTTTATCAATTCACACAAACTTGTTCCAAAGTTGCATCACGCTGGACAAAACGTTGGAAATCTAACCTAACACCTATTGCACAGCGTTTTCTCCCCTTATTGACTCCTCTCGGCCTCCAACACCTTCGCTGCAACACCTCCTCCCCACCCCCCTGCTCCCTTGCCATCTCACTTCTCTACCTTTTTTCCTGCCAACTTTCCCCTTCACTCTCTCTCTCTCTCTCTCTCTCTGTCTTTCTCCATCCCTCCCTGCCTCCCCCAGCACCCCACTTTGAACCTGGCCTTGTGTCTGTGGGCCCAGGGGTCTGTCACTGGGCAGACGGTTTGATCTCTGGCTGGGGAAATGCTTTGAGGAGAACTGAGAAGGGCCAGGGGCCTGGACCGGGGGCCTCTGCGTGGACCTGCTGTCTGCACAAAAAGGAGGAGAAAGCGCTGCTCCCTTGATGCTCCGCTATTTGAACTGACAGTGCAGTCCGGTGCTGGCGGTGCGCTGCACTGACTGGGAGATCACAGGCCTGTGGAGCTGGACCAGTATTGTGATATGACGCTCCCCGCTCGCTCTCTGTTGTTTCACAATATGAAAGCCAGCTGGGTCCTTTATCTGACCACTCCATAAACAAGCACGACGGTCCCAGAGCACATGCACGGCTGTTTATCATGCGAGTGAGTCAGGCCCCGGGTTTCATCATCCATCTGATTTGAAATCTTTTAGGGTGGTGCTCATGCGCGATGTACTTTCACTGAGTGTGTCAGAACCACACAAGGTCCAGGAATGTTGGAAACAGAAGTCCATCGAGTGCGTGTTTGATTCTGGACAAACCACATGGGTGTATGTGTGTGTGTGTGTGTGTGTGAGAGTCACATCTGACAGCCGACAAACTTCTCGGCAAAGTCGAAATCATCTGATCGCAGACATCACCGCTCAAAATCAGAGAAATTCGCATGCATGCTCCTGACGAGCAGGAAGCAGCGCCGTGTGCTCACAAAAGTTTTCGCCAGGTCGAGGAGAGGGTCCGATGTGACGGGAAGTTCAGAGATGTGTCTGATGCAATGTGAGGCGGCCTCTGTATTCTCCCCACCGCACCTGTCACTGCTTCGCTGACCGGCAGATGACCTCCTCAGTCTGTGGGTCAGGAACACCTGAACGCTGCAGCTGAAGGCGAGCCACTGACGAACAGAAACAGAAACGTGCGTTACAGTTTTTTCACAATCGGACGACCTGCTCTCAAGCCTTATTGAACACTTATTTAACTTGCAGAATTCATTTCCAAGGTTCATTGTCGTGGTTTACAAACCAAAGTAACGGCCCCTCGTCTACATTTCACCAGGTTTGTGATTCATTCCCTGATTGACAATAACTGTTGGGCTCCGTCACGTCGCAGTGAGCGCTAACCGAGGGTGCGTGCAAACAACAGAGATGGCTGCTTCCATTTGTTTGACTTGGAAGAAAAGAGGAGGAGGAGGAGGGGAAGAAAGAAAGGAAGAAAAGAGAGGGGTCCCAGGTCTCCACATGAATACATGAAAACACATGCTTCTCTTCTCCTTCTGTAATCCACCAGGGACTCACGCCCCATTTGGTTCCCATTAGCATAGCGATGGTGGCTCTGCCCCGTGTCAGAGCCCAGACGCACAGCTGCACAGAGGACAGGGACCTCTGGCTCGGTGACTGCCAGCCGCCCGGCTCAGAAACCAGAACTGACATGCAGGACGGGCGGCACTGTGGGGATTTCGGGGGTGGGGGGGTGGACGCTGGGCTCTTCGGTTTTCCCCGTTTTTCAGCTGAAGTCAGCGCGCAAGTGATTAATCGTTGTTTATTTTGTACCACTTTGTGAGGCAAGAAAGCTCTGCTTCAAGTCAAATGTATAAAGTATAAAATCAAACAAGCAAAAATTAGCCCTGGCGCAAGGTATTCGCTGCCCTGTTTTCATGGCGTGCTGCGTCGGACTACAAAGCCTTTCTTTATTCGCCGTGTTTTATTTGTCACCTGTTTCCAATATGGACATCGTGAAGTCCTGATCTATCAGACAGAGCCCCAGCCCGCTTTATGACACGCAAGGCTGCCGTGCCTCTTTTCCTGCACACGTTGGCTGCACATTTCTGGCAGGAAATTGACAGCATTTCAGCAGCTAACTCATGGATGAGATAATATCTTGTGGGTGGAAGAGAGGACAAGATGCTCCCAGTGTTTTACAGTGACCCTAAGCAGAGACAAATTTAAATCCGAAGCCTCTGCTGCAAGGACGAGGCGCACATATGCGCACAGATGCGCGCGGACACACAGGGTTTTCATTTAAGAACTCGGCTTTTGCTTAACTCACCAAACAAGAAATGTGGTCTGTGGCTGCGTGTCGAACATGGTAAAGGTTTCAATTAAAGTCGGAGGAACAATAGTCAGCCTGCGTCCAGCAGCTGTCTGAGCTGGCGTTGCGTACAGAGGATACTGAGGCTGGAAGGGACAAGGCAACTGATGTTTTAGCGGTGTTTTCTGTGGCATACGGTTACAATGTCAACGGTCAAAAAAATGAAAGACAGAGCAGCAATTCAGTTGTACAGGATATTAGTTCAGGATCGCTGCCGCTCTTTGGTTTCACGGGCCGTGAAAAGGCCGGTTCAGTGTCTTGGTCGACCTCTGTCTGTGCCTTTTGGTTTGGGGTTGGCCCGCCTCACACGTCACGGCCGCGCAGCCCCATCTCCTCCAGTCAATCTGTTTGAAATCCTCTTGGAACTGGCGATGAGAGTCCAGACTGAAGCCATCTTGCTCTGCAGCTCCTCTTTCATGCAGTCCTTCAGTCCATCTGTCCCACTAACGGCCTTTTAATTGAGAGTCCTCCCCAGTTTGATGCTGGCCACTTCTGACTGTCAGTGTTTATACAACTGGGCCGGGACGGGGACATTGAGCCAAGCAAAACATCGAGGAAACATCAAGCCTCGAGCTAAACACACACACACACACACACAAGCCTGATAAGGGCCGAAGACAATGTTTTCTGGACACAGCTAAGTTAGCTTAGCGTGTTGACTATAGAGGCAGGAACCAGTGACTGGGTATAATTGCTACACCATTTTTGTCTTTCACTTTCTAACTTTATTCCATCACGCACTCGCCCCCCCCCCCCCCCCCCCCCCCTCCCGCCCCCGCCCCCCCCCCCCCACTGCCTGTCCTTTCCCTCACTGTCCTCCTCTTTAGCTGCGAGCCAAAGAGGAAACCCTGGCGAGACGCTAGCACAGTGACTAATGCTGTGGATCTGGCCGGGCCGCAGATTACACAGCCTCCTCCTCCTCCTCCCCCGGCCTGCTGTGACAAATATGTAACAGCGTGGAGCAGTGGGATCCAGGCTCGGGTCCCTGACCCGGCCCGGCCCAGACGCAGGTTAAACTGGGGCCAAATGCATCCCAGATCCAGGAGTTCTGATTCCGTCTGCCTCGTTTTCCACTGACGAGCCACACGTGAACTTGTTTGTGGCGGCCATCTTTGACACGTACATCTGCTCCCTCCCGTTTAAACTCTGTAACAAGTCTGGGATCTTTCATCTCACTGCCTGTGATCCACTTTGATGCCGTCACTTCTCCGACGTCTCTCCTGTTGCCCTTCGCTAAACACGCTGCTGACTGAGTGTTGAACAATGAACAAATTAATCCAGAGGAATAACAGGCGCAGTCCATCCCCCCCCCCCCCCCCTCCCTCTCCCCCCTCCCATCAGTGCCTCCTCAGTTGAAGGGGCTTGCTGCTTTAATGCTTCTTAATGCTGCTGTCTGCTTAATGGGCCAGATATGAGAGGTGCTTCTAGCTGGCGTAATAAGTCAGTGATTAGAGGGCGCCTTGTCACAGCGGCAGCCCCGCAGACAGTGGCACACTTTAATTGCCGTATTAGACGCCCCTTAACTATCTTGTCAGCTGTCAGACCCCGCTCGTAAACAGCAGAGGTGCATTTGATATTTCCATTTGTTTATTTCCGTCTGCTGCTCTTAGCGCCGCCGCACAGAGGTAATTAGAGAAAGAGGTTGTGTTCTGTGACATGACTGTGCTAAATCTGGATCCTCTCAATTAGCGTTCGCAAAAAAAAAAAAAAAATCTTTGTGCATAAAGAGTTACATAAAAAAATCTGACAAGGAATTCATTTAAAAATGTACTTTAGGGTGGAGTGACACACAAATGAGTAGAGAGGCCACTGAAGACTTTTTAATAATAGATTGAATGAAAGGAGAAGGGATCTGACCAGGAAGAAGAAGAAGAAAGAAAGCTTCCAAAGGGACGTTTGTTCAAAAACCAAATACTAATGTTCTTTGAGTCATTTCTGCCAAAGTTCCCTGGGGTCAGTGCAGCAGACGACAGCGTCCCTATCTGAAAGGTAAAGGTGCGCCACTCTGACCTTGAGTGAAGGAGAGCTGAAGTCACCGGCTGCTCATTTCCCTGGATAAGAACGTCAGCTCGGTGCGGAAACGTGCGCACGCTTCTGGGCTGACACGCAGCATCTAAATCCTCCAGCCGGCACCTGGAGAGCTTAGAAACGGTGCGAAGTCGAAGTAATCTGCGTCTCCTGTCTCATCGGGTGTCAAACAGAGAGGTGACACGGAGAGAAGTGGTGTAATTTTCTGGTTAATCTTGGATTAGCTCGTGTTCACTTTGACACCTCCAGTTACTAATCGGGTTTAAAACACCTTAGGGTGAGGGTGGGGGGGGTTCTCATAGATGTTATGGTTTCTCAGTAGATTATAAGTGAGCTGACTTTTATAGAGTGAATTACAGGAGGTAGCAGTCGTCCACAGGTCGGGGGCGTTGTTCTCTCCATAATGAACAAATGCTGCTTGCACGCTGTCTTTCTATCTGGAGGGCAGGGGCCCCAACACTAAAGGGGGGGGGGGCACATGATCGGTGTGTGATTTGCTTTTTGACACTCTCTTTATCTCCACACATACTACAATCATGGTAACTGTAAACTGGTAAACAGACGTATTTCTATGAGTGTTTTGGGGCCACACAGAAAATCTTGCTTAGGGCTGCCAAAGTCCTAGGGCCGGCCCTGCTGGAGGTGCTGACTGACACTTTCTGTCATTGTGAAATGTAGGTCACTGGTGCACATGTGGACTCCAACCTACGACCCTTTGTGTCCATGTCACATTGTTGTGGAAACGCCGTGAGGGATAGCGGATTTGGGGCAGCCTGTAAATGCATAAAGTTTCAGGCTCTGAGAACTGTCAGGACACTTCTTCTTCTCGTCTATGACCAACACAGAAGTTTCCCCTGCGCGCACTGTAAATCAAAGTCAGAGGCAGCCGCTCGCAGCAGCAGCCACCGATCACGCGGCACCTTGTTTCCTCCTGCGCACATTCCTCAGATGTTTCCCCTGTAATTTCTCTCTCTCTCTTCGAAGCCTCAAGAATTAACACTTAGGAAAAAATCACTCCGCGCTGACTCAACAGCCAAGTGTTAAACGTATGAAGCCACATGTCGTCTTATTTCAGAATCCATTTTCAGATTACATGTTTGTTCAGGAAATAAAAAAGTTTCATTAGAAAAGATAAGCTGATGGTTTTTCCTCCAAACTGCAACTTCACCCTAATTCATCCGTTAATGAGTAAAAATGTCAGACAAACAAAGGCAGACCGGAGATTCATGTTTCTAATCTCTTTCGTTTCTCACTCCGACTCCTTGTTTCCCAGCGTCCCAGAGTGAAATTTACAGCTCACAGCTGCCGCGCTCGTTCGGGTGTCAGAGCATTATTAATTTGTGTGGGCGTATCGTGCAGTCCTCAACGTACAGTCTCTTTGCTGTTGGACCAACGTGGAAACAGCTCTACCTGAAGTGTTTGACAGCCAATGCTGCAGCGAGCTGCCCCCGTCGAGTCTGGACACTTAACCTCTCACGGCTAAAAGCTTTCCGAGGTCAGACTAAGTGCAGCTCCAGTGTTGAGTAATGGAGCCTCAGTCAAAACAAGTTACATTTCTGTGTTTTCAGGAAGGGAAGTCCTTTGTCGGTTCACATGAACTCTGGGAAGTTACAGTGCAGAGCGGCAGATTCACACACTGGATGAAATAGCAGTTGGGAAATTTGTGGGCTGAGAGTTATTCCTCCTGGCACTGTTCTCTGTAAGAATACTGTCACGTTTTTAAGGAGCAGTTGGAGCAAAAACTCTCTGAGCATAAAACATGAATTAGTCTTTTTCAGACTGTTGCTTTATGTGCGATCTGTGACTGACGCGGGTTCCTGTCTCTGTGTCTCCGCAGGCCATTCGCTGCACACTGGTGAACTGCACATGCGAGTGTTTCCAGCCGGGCAAGATTCACCTGCGAACATGTGACCAGTGCAAACACGGCTGGGTGGCTCACGGTAAGACAACGTGGAATGGGCTGCTTGGTGCTGGGGCCCTCGTGGATTTACGACGGGTCCGAAGTCACTCTGCTGTTTCTGTTCACTCCTGCGTTCTTCAGCTGATTTCAAAGGCTAGTTTTTACACCTGGGTTCAAAAACAAATCACAAGCACACGCACGGGCCTGAACGAGGGACCACACCTTGTGAGTTTTTCACACGGGCTTAGGAAAAATGGAGAGAAGGCAAGAAAGTACAAAGAGAAGGAGGAGGAGGAAAAAAATGATAAAAGAAAACACCTGTTTGGCTGCGGGCCGCAGCGGAGCGGGGCCACAGGCCCTTCAGCGGATCGCACAGGACCCCATTGACTATTTTTTAATCTCCCCCTCTGAACTGTCAGGCGCCCATCTCTTCTCTCCCCCACTTTTCATTTCATGTCGGCATTGGCAGCGATTCTGACAAGTAGTTCTTCATTTTTTATTATGTTCGTGTCTGGCCGTGCTGCGTTGTCAGGCAAAGACCTCGTCAGCAGGAGAGAGCCGTCCCAGCATCAGAGAGCGAGAGAGAGAGAGAGAGACCCAGCCAGGTGTCACCCAGACAGGCAGGGGGGAGAGAGGGAGGGATGAGGTAAGGGAAGAGAGAAGGATTGAAAGGGAGAGGAAGTGAGAGAAAGGACCAGGTGTCGCCCAGACAGCCTGAAGAGAAGGAAGAGGTGACTGAGGCTGAGTTAGAGGGGGGGGGGGGACTCACTATTCAGCTTTCTGAAGACACAGGCTGCTGGAGGAAAAAGGACTTTAAACTATTTTGCAAGACTTTATTTTAAATAACAGCAAATTATTATAAATTGCATGCTAAAGCAAGTGGAGTTAGCTTCAAATAAGAATATCATGGATGCCACAGCTCTTGCCTTCTTGGAGCCTGAACGCCTGACCTGAATGTAAATGACGAGGGTCTCTGCACAGATGGAGGAAGAAGAGAGTGGAAGTGAGCGTGTCTCAGGTCGAGTGCAGGTCAGGGTGACAGAGGAGGAGAATAAAAGAGAAGTGGAGATGCAGGAGCAGTGAGAATGTGAAAGAGGAAGAGATTAGATTAAATAGAAAGAATGGCAGATAATCCCATTAATGCATTCACCTGATAGATACAGTGTGTTATTATCAGCTGCTGCTGACTGTGCAGCATCCTGATCGTCATTAACCCTTCCCCTCCCTCTCTCCCAGCTCTGGACAAGCTCAGCACCCAGCACCTGTACCACCCGACCCAGGTGGAGATTGTTCAGTCCAACGTGGTGTTCGACATCAGCAGCCTGATGCTGTACGGCACCCAGGCCGTCCCTGTCAGACTCAAGATCCTCCTCGACCGCCTCTTCTCCGTGCTCAAGCAGGAGGAGGTGCTGCACATCCTGCACGGCCTGGGCTGGACCCTCCGCGACTACGTCAGGGGCTACATCCTGCAGGTCAGCCGCCGACACGCATTCCAACACACGTGGAGCATCACACGGACTCAGCGTAAATGTCAACAGCAAATATTAACGCTGCTTCCTCCCTGCTCACGCACAAACGCCTCGTGCACGCGCTCCCGCACCTCCACCTCGTTTCTCTGCAGTTATACTGAGAGGGATCGATCAGTGACAGTCTGAGCCACTTCAGTCCCATCGCTCGTCCATTTTCCTGCTGCTACGTCTCCTCCAGTCCGCCCTGTCGACACTGTGCCCCTCTGCTGGAAGGAGGAAAGAATAAAAAAAAAAATCGAGGGGAGAAAAATGTCACGCCAGCAAACTATAAAACCACGGTGGTGCGTTTCCTCCCTCCCTCCCTCCCTCCCTCATAATTGCAGTCAGACACATTTCTCAATCAAAGGTGCGGAGGTTTTGGTGTTGAAACCCAAACCAAAGTGTTCCTGTATGAATTAGTTAAGCACGAGTGAACATGTGCATGTGGTTAACTCTCCATGTGCTTATCTGTATGCATGTATGGTTAGGAGTTCCAGGAGTGTAAGTGGAACATCATGGTGAGGAGAGGCTGGTTTGTATGTGGAAACAGCTTCTGTGAGTAAAGCGCTCACAGACTCAGAGTCAGTCGCCTTCTGGTGAAGAGCGAGCACAAATCAGTGAGAGCCTCACACTCATGTACATCTGTGCATGTTTTACAAACCAGGAGGAAAATACATGTTAAGTTTAAATCTGCAAAATAATAATATTATAAAAAAAAAAAAACTGCAGAGAGACTGTGTTTGTAATCTGGCACTATAAAAAGATGTATGTTTGCATTCTTTCATTAGAATTAGAATTTTGCAAATAAATATAATTCAAACCGATCATTTTTATTATTGAATTAGATCAAAAAAGCTTTTTTCTCTGTATTGCATTTTTCCACAAAATCTAATAATTTTTTTGTTTAACAAATTTTTCAAATAATAGTAAAACATAGTCGTCTGTGGCCTGGAGTTTAAATCTCCAAATACTTTTCCACTGGTTTCACCGAGGTGAAATCAAATACAACATATTAACCCTGGAATAATGTGAAAATCTTAAATAGCTTAAATATTTGCATTCTTTGCTTCAAGTCAAAAATATGATGAATAGCCAAAATAGTGAGAGAATAATTTTCTGTCAGTGATAAGCTTAATCATCTTTTACAAAAAAAAAAACATCTCATCTCAGTACAATTCCAGAAAAAAACCTCAAACGTGCAGTGTGAGAAAGGCTCCCCAGCCCGATGTTCCCATCGCCGCAGCCTCTGTGTTTCCATCAGCTGGTTCTAATAGCCAGCTGTTGGGAACACCGCTGCTCAGCCGCTCAGCCTCATGTCACGCTACTGGCTAAATCCTCCAGATCTTCTCTGAAGGGCTTCAAAGGGGCCGCGGCCGCGGAGAGGCGGCCGATCACTTCAGGACAGTAGGCAGTCATTGTACGGCCCTATTAGCCTGTAAGTAACTATGAAATTCAATCATCTTCGCCGAGCCTCCGGGCAACGCTCTGTGCAGGGGCGCGCTGCTAAATGAGCGGGAACGTGAGCGGGGCGCTGGTGGAGACGACAGAGAGCCAGCCTGACATTTTACTTTAACCTGAATTCACACACTCGCTGGGGCTGATTCAAGATTTGAGTAAAAAGCTAAAAGGTGTTGATTTCTGCTTGAATATAATATTTCAGAAATAATCTCCAAACACACACACAGACTTTGAATCACGTTCTAATGAAGCCGCCGTAGATTTTTTTTTACATTTTCTTGTCAGGTTCACTTAGAAATAAGGCTCTGTGTTTTTCTGCCCTGTCCACTTGTGTCCTCCCCCTGCCCCTGCCTGCACATCAGGTGTAGAACGATAACCAGGTACACTCAGGATACGGCGAGAAGCCCATCCGGTGCGCTCGGTGCACTATGTGTGATGGCTGTCAGTGCTCACAGGTGTCAGTGATGCGTCAGAGAGCTCAGGGCACCGAGCTGACAGAGTATACCTGCAGCTCCTCTGATGCCTGACCACTGAATGTATGCAGCGCTGGAGGAGGGAGCACACACACACACACACACACACACACAAACACACACAGAGTTCTTCCCCTCAGACACATTCAGGCGTCTGCATTTGTACACAATCCCAATCTAAGTGGTCTTCCTTCATGCGGCTGATGGCTGGTAACATTGTCGACCAGGCGTCGGCCACCTTCAGTGACGCCTCAGCTCTCGCCTCATCCTCACTGGTCACAGACGTGCACCTGGGAAACACACACGAGATGTGTCATTAAGTTTAGTTTTCTCTGTAATCTTGTGAAGTGTGTGTGTGTGTGTGTGATCCTCTCCCAGTGAGGATAGATATTTCAGAGAGCTCTCTCTGCAGCAGCGAGCCAAACACCTACGTGCTTTACGTACACACTGATGCTCGAGCGCTCATTCATGGCGAGAGGTGCCGGCCGCCGTCTCACGTTCAGCGTGTCACCACATCAACATCTGTCATTACTGTAACGTCTTCAGGCTTCAGTGAAATCACCCTGTCATGGACCACTTGTCTAAAAGTAAATACTCAAATAGATCATTGTAAGTTGCTCATTAACCTGAAGTAATTAATCCATGACTTTAAAAGCTCAATAATGATTTGAATGAGCGATCACCGCTCTGCCCCTTGCGTCACTCGTCTGGAAATCATCTGTAGCGTCGCCCTCAGCGTGTGCCACTAAACAAACACAGTCACTATAAAACACTCGTTCATAGAGACAAGTGAAAAACAAGCCAGGAAAAAATAATTAAACGTATTTAAAAAGCACCCCCGCCTGCTGAAAGTGTGTGAAATCTTCCATAAGCTGAGGCTCCTGACTCCTCAAACAGCTGCGGATCGCACAGATCATTCATTTTATCAGGATTTCTCCAATAAAACTATAAAAAAAAACAACCCGAGCACAGAGCACAGGGCCCGGCCGTCCCGTTACCACACCAGGTTTAAATTCACAAAGACAATACTTAAGAAGGTGGAGGCTAATGTGACATGGTCCTGACCCCGCCCACCAGACCTTGTGGAAATATGTCAAGCAGTTTTGGTTTTTACAGATAAATGCAGTGATGAAAATATAAGCAGGTCATAAATAAGCGGGAGCGGGAAGGAGCTGTTTTCTTTTTCACAATCAACTGTAAACTTCCACGAACAACGAAACGCGTTTAAATTATCTTAAGAAAGTCTGAGCAGATTACAGCTGACAGTGACACTGGAAGTGTTCATCTCGGAGCTTAATATTTTTCTTCTGCCCTTTACTCTGCTTCATATCTGTGCTGCGGCCCCATCCTGCCGACTTCAATTTCAGTGCGAGGCGATACGTGAGCAGCACGGACACATTTCTCCATCGCAGACCTCTCTGCCCTTCGCTTTGGCAGGACTTTTACCTTTCCCTCTCCTCAGCCCTTCATCATTTTCTCTCTCCCTCTACTCATCCCTCTCCCCCCGTTCCTCTCCCATGGTTGTTTCCAGACAGACCCACAGCCAACGTGCAACAGATGCCCCACCCCCCCTCCTCTGCCCGCAGCCCCACCCCTCCCCACAGCCTCTACTCATCCCTCTCCCCCCGTTCCTCTCCCATGGTTGTTTCCAGACAGACCCACAGCCAACGTGCAACAGATGCCCCACCCCCCCTCCCCTGCCCGCAGCCCCACCCCTCCCCACAGCCTGTCACTGCTCACTCCTCTGTTCGATACCGACAGATGGAATTGCTATCAGCGCTGGCTTCTCCGTCTCGGGCCTCTGTCTCCCACACTCCACACTGTCTATTTTGTCTTCCTCTCTCTTATCCCTGACCAAGTGAAAAATAAGTCGAGAGAGGGGGTGAACGAGTGGAAAGAGATGGAGAGGGGGAGATAGGCCAACATGTGGGCCAAAGCCCAGGGTTTTCCTGAGCGACATTCTCAGTAATGTTCTGTCCTTGTAGAACATTGGGCTGCCTCCGCTTTTATGAGATGTGGTTTTCCTGACTCCACACGGCTTCCAGGAGACCCAGATGGAACCGCTAACAACCCCCACCGCCGCCACGCAACCACACACACACACACACACACACACACACACACACACACACACACACACACACACACACACACAAACAGTCCTAACCCTAATTGCTCACACACTCGGAGGAATTCTTATTCAAACTATCAGGCACATACACAGCCACAAAAATCACACTCGTCTCCCCCGATCGGCCCTCCAGCTCCAGGCTTTGTTTCAGTGGCACAGGCACATGAGTGTGTGTTTTCGTCTTGTTAAGGGGAGTCAAATATCCGCCTTAACTTTTCTGTTATGTTTCTACTTATTTGGTAAATACTGTACGTTGTTAATGAGCAGAACTGTTGGAGGTCGTGTTTAACGGCCACAGGGGGGCTGTGCTCTGATTCAGAAAAAAAAAAAAAAAAAACCTGTGACTGTAATGTTGTACATGTGTACTTACACATGTGGAATATGAGATGTAATTACATGGATTAGGGTGCAACAGTGTTTGTGTAAGACAGGAAACCATTTCCAGTTGCAGGTGGGTCCTGAGGCCGTTGTGAAGGTACCACTTGGCTCCTCCATCGTGGTTTACAATGGTATTTATTGAGTTAGAGTCACATTTCAAAATTTCTCTCTTTTTTTTTTGCCCCCCCCCCCTCCCCGCACTCCCTTTCTCCGCTTTCTGTCTCTCACTCTGTCAACTGTGAAGGTCGCCATATCTCTTGATCCTCGCCTGAGAAACTTCCATTTTAGGTAGTCGGGCTCGGCGCAACTACATTTTTGGACACAATCCCCTTCCCCAGTCTCCTCCGTGCGGCACACTTGTAACCTCTATTTTCCTGCTGTCCTCCTCTCCACCCTCCATCACCTCCCAGCGCCTCCCCTTCTCTTCAGAACCTGTTTTCTGTTATCACTACTTAATGTCTCACCCTGGGAGATGGACGGGGGAGAAAGTATTCTCCTAAGGTGGAAATTCTTGCGTTCATATGGTTATGATTTGGTGGGGAGGTCAGGCTCGGTTTTTGCTGGAAGGCTTACGGTTGGCTCTGTGCTGGCCGTGCTGGGCTCCAAGCACTTCAAAGAGGGCCGGTGTACTGAATCAAGGTGATTCTTACCCCCCCCCTCCTCCTCTGCACACCCGCACCCCTCCTGCCCCTGCACACACACACTCGTCCTCCCCCGTGCTCTTAAGGGTGTCTTCTCCCATCTCAGCCTCCATCGCTCACTCCGAGGTAAGCCGGAGATAAAAGGATGTGATTTCAGATTAGGGGATCAGTCGGAGAAAGGCAGAACAGCATTATCAGCAGAGCATTAAAACCTTACCTTTCGATAACATAATTTTATATTAAAGAAAACACCACTTTATCAGCAAGAAATATTGCGTCCCGCCTGCAGAACGTCAGCGATAGAAGTGTTTCAGTGCAAAGCTCGGCGCTGTCACTGCTCTCAGCGCTCGCAGCTCCCGGCCAGCTCCTTACACAAGCTCAGCCCAGGCCAAATCCTCCGTCCCGCGCTCGTGAGTCCTGAACCCCGAGCCTCGAAATTAATTCAAGCTGGAGGAGGGAGGTTATGAGCAGGTTACACTGTATGCAGGAATTTGGGAAATAATTCCCCTTATATTGAATCTGGATGGTGGTACGAATTTTGCCATATATCCGACAAGGCCTCACATGCCACTGCATGTTTAGGGAAAAAAAAAAAAAAAAAAACTTAAACAGTGAAATTAAAGCTGTTGTACACTTGAAACTCCTCTGCACATCGAGTGGAGAAGAAAACGGCTCTTAAAGGGTTTTCAGGTTAATCTTTTTCTTGCTTCTTGGCTCCGTGAAGTTTTAATTTTAAATGTTAGATCAGACAAAACTGCACATTGTCAATATTTGACACAATCTTAGCTCCTGATGTCGTCAGTCTCGTCCTAGAATTTTTATTTTTCAGTCATTTTCACCATCTTGTTAACAAATGTGCTGCCTAAAACCAAAAAAACACAAACAATCATCATCTCCTGCATATTACTCTGAGTAGCAGTAGTGCACTGTAGTACATGTGCTGGGGCAGAGTATCACGGAAACTGTATCAAACAAAAAAAAGAAGCCAACACAATCTGCAACTTCTTCTCTGGAGAGTTGAAGTAATTACACCATGAGTGCATCCATTACATGCTTGGTGGCCACATGGAGATTTCAACATGTTATGGGGGGGGTGGGTAACCTGGTATATGGTCAGATATAAGATCATGAATATTCCATGCCAAAACATATGGGAGGGAGAAGTAAGTGTGTGTGACACTCTAATCAAATATGAGCAGGGCAAACACAGGCAGTGAGAATGATATGTTTAACATACACGGTCAGGGCGGGGGGACTCCCACGGGATCCCAGGAGGGGATTGATCTAACTACCCTCAGCACACACCGTTAGACGAGCGCCACCTTCTTATCCGTTTCCCCCTGAAATCCCCACGATAAGGCCGACTTCAAAGCCCGGTGGCCAATCCTGCGGCTTTGCCGGAGATGCTGGTTTGATTCGCTGGCTGCATCTCTTCCCATGGCCCTCATCACACCCCAACACACACACACACACACACACACACACACACTTTGTGCTCAGTTTCAATTATATCTGGGAGAAGCAGCTACCCCCGTCTACCTCGTGGCATCTGTGAATCTAAGTGAAGAGAAGGGGCCACCAGTGCTCCTCTCCTCCCCTGTAACTTCCACTGGCATGTCATGATTAGAATAAAAAAGAATATTCTGCCTGTGTTAATGGGCCGCGCTCCCTCCCCAGCCCCTCTGAACGTCCTGTTCCTCCCGTCTCCTCGCTCGCTCCGTGTGATACGCGCCACACTGATCAGTGTAATGGGAGCTCTGGTTCTCTCACAGCACATTTGCCTTTCTCTTTTTAGCCGGTGTCCGCGAACGGGGAGGTTCTCCTCTCAACAGGTCCCTGCCGCCGCCCCGGTGTGGCGGCCCACGCTCTTAGAGTCAGCGGCACTCTAATTGAAACAGAAAATAAGGTTTTTTTATTTACCTCCGCCCGGCTCGGCCGCTTTCACTCGTTCAAAGAGGGCAGTGTTATAATTACCTCCTTAAACAGAATCCCTCTCTATCTGTCAGCATCCCTCGGTTCATATATCCCCTTTCATAAGTTATAATATCCTGTCTTGCCCACACTGGGGAAAGGAAATGGCTTCTGAATTCTGAAGTGGCGTTTCAGGGGGCTACGGGGGCGTGTGTTGTTGTTGCAGAGGGAAATTGAATTTTACTTCAAGGTCAGCGACACTAATGACGGCGAGGGAAGGTGTTGATCTCGTGCCGCGCCGGTTTGTCGAGCAGGCTCCCACCGTATCGATCCACACCAGAGATTCCAGCCCTGCATTGATTGTCGCGCTGAATTGTTCCGAGTGTGGTGGAAATCACTGGTGTGGAGTGTAAGTGGTAATTTGGGACCGTAGGCGCCCGCAGCCGCTGTGGACGGAATAAATAACTGTTTCCAAAGCAGGACTGTTGTGCAGATGATAGTAAACGTCCTGAACCGCTCCCCCACACTATGACTGATGCTGAATATAACCACTGGACGAGCACACGCCGCTTGAGAGGCCCAGAATGTGCACGAAAACTCACACAGCCCCGCAACCAGATCAGAATACACCCACCCGTCCACACACCGGGAGAGGGGATTTCAACCAATCACCTTCATGATTCACAGCCGCCTGTGTGCGCGATGGTTAGTTATGGAGCGGCGCCCTGTGGTGTGAGTGAATGTGTGTCACTTCCCCCACAAATGGAAACATTTAGACGCTGAAGTGTATCCTGAGGTGAAAGCCGGAGAAGCTCTCACTCATAAAGTAGCGGGGAGGCAGCCTGTGGAGGAAATGAGCTCGGCAGACTGGTGGAGGCAGAGGAGCGTGACACACGGCTGGAGGACCTCACACACACGCACACACACCGGTGACTGCGTGTGCACGGCGTCTATTGCGGTCTTGGTCTGACTTCCTGCGTTCCGACGTGAGGCCCTGATGTCACTGGCAGAAGGACGTGGTCTGAACTGTTGTGCTGTGTTGTGCTGTCGTTTTTAAGGTTCACTGACACCATCGTGACACCTGACACACACTCCACCCCTGAATTCAAAATTACCTGGGACATAATGGGGCTACTCAGATTAAATGAATCCATATTACAAACAGGCACCGTCTGGGGGCGGGGCTGAGCACCTCACTGGCTTGTTGTGAAGCCCCTCCCTCTCGCCTCGTCTCCACCGTCTCTCTTTATTAAGCAGGACGATCTGTCATGCATGTGTCCTCCACTGATCCTCTCTCTCTCCGTTTCTGGTGTTAAAGAGACATCCCTCCTTCTCTACCAGTTGGTCCAGCTACACCTCACCTGGGACAGGAGGAGGAGGAGGAAGTGATGAAGCCTTGGAGTGAGAGCAAAGCTGTGCACCCAAGAATCTTCAAAGTCAGTTGAATTCCATCGTAGGTCAGGCCATTTTTTTGTAACGGTGATTCGCATTAAGCCAGCGTTACGAGCGCGGAGACATTTTTTCTGTGTTTGTTTGTTTTTATTCCCGGGCCACGCCAATAAACAATCAGCGCATTAAGTGGCGAGCAAATGGAATCAATTCATCCAGTTTTGCGCAGATGAGTGCAGAAAACGAGGCGTGAAGCAGCCGCTCTCTGTGTTTGGAGTGGCTAATTAGGAGCCCATTACAGGGCATCGCAGCATGGTGCTGCCCTGATTGTTTATTAGAATTTCACTAAGGTGAAGGAGAGCGAGAGCGAGAGGGAGAAAGAGAGGGGGACTAATAGTAGTAATAAATGGATAATAAATGGATACACACACATACACGCAGCCTTGGTAAATGCCAGCCCCTGGGCCTCTTACAAAAAGGGCTCTTGTAAAAGTTGGGGAAAAAAGGAAAACTGTGCATATGTTTGGCTCCGTCCTCTTAAAGACTGTCTTATTAAACGGGTAAGTGGCTGAGTGCTGGGACCACCAAGTGAGCCGTGCTGTCACTGGCACACTGCGCTCTGTGGGTTGAGTGCCGCAGGCGTAGACAGGATATGATATAGGGTCACCAGAAATGATGGTTTAGCCCTCGATGATGCACGAGTTCCCAGCACTCCCTGCTCGGCCTGCCAGTGGCATTTCAGAGACTTTTATAGTCCTGGACCCTTTTTTTTTTTGGTAGGAGACACAGAGCAAAGTTACAGCATCCAACAAACCTCCGCTGGAAATGTGCTTGTGTGTGTGTGTGTGTGTGTTGGAAGGAGAACACAGTAATCGACACCGGGGCTTTCTGAAGAGGGAGGATCAATAAACTGCTACAGGTGACTGACCTCAGTGAGCATACACACATGCAGGCGTGGGCCCATGTACCGGTGATTGTGGCATGCTCTCCTCCTAACCTCTGTGTGTGTGTGTGTGTGTGTGTGTGTGTGTGTGTGTGTGTGTGTGTGTTCACACACAGCCAAGTTTTACTCCCTCTCTCATCTTCAGGATCTAAGGCTTGATGCCAACTGCCTCTTTGGTGCCAGGCTCTGCCTTATCACCTCCTCGGCACACGCACGCTCGCACACACACACACAGGCATTCTTACTCACTTGTGCACTTTAAACAACCTCATTGCAAGAGTCTGTGCACACGCACACACTCACACACTTGTACGTGATGATCTAGCCTCCACATAAACAAAGATAAGAGCAGGAACGCGCAGCTGAGGGCCCCAAGAGGCCCGAAGCTATTACTGGGAGGCCGCGGTCGCGTGGCCATGTGTGTGTGCGTGCATGTGTGTTTATGCAGTGCCAGGCTACAGAGCAGAGCCCCGCGTGTCACCACCGCTCGCCAGCGTTGCACAAACCGCCACAAACTGCCTAACGGGAGCCTGCCAATCTGAGCCGGAGGTGCTAAACTGCTCACGCCGACTTCCTGTCAAGTTTGTTGCCGCCAGCCGTCACAGGTTCCAAAGCTATCTGACGACACAATTCCAGCCACCCACGGCACGATGTGCCAAAGGCTGCTGACAGCTCGACGATGGCTTTGTCAGCAGCAGCGTGTCACGTGAGCCATTGTATCACACCTTTGTCAAGGACTGCGGTCTCTTTAGGTACAGGGGGTGGGGGGCTGGATGGGTGGTGGATGGGTGGGGTGGGGGGGTACTGTCTCCATCCTGATCCCTGACAAAAATCCCAACCTGCTGAGGTGACACAGTACAAAGTGTTTTTCCCACTCCGCCAAGCTGACAAACCTAATTACTACGCTGGGATCATTCCCAGATCAAGTCTCCTTAGCACATCAGCCCCCCCCCCCCCCCCGGAGAGGAATGTCTTCAGATTCCACTGATTCCCCCCAAATTCCCAGCACTGATCACCGAACATGTCTCCACTGCTCGTGTTATCTCTAGCTTAAGAGCCATTACACGGTCGAAAATAGCAGATCTGCCTGAAGTCTCGTTACCTGTTTATTAGCTCTAAAACCCGGAGGCCGCAGCTGTAAACGTTAGTCAGTGTCGACGTCGATGACTCGACTTGTCATTTATATGAATGTTGTCAGAGTTTTCCTACAGGTTCCACGTTGGATTCGTAATGAGTCCCTTTTCAACGCAGCTAAAAATAGAGCGTTTCATGCACTTTTCTCTGGCCGGCCGACAGCTCTGCCTTTGTGTAGCGCTGGAATGAATTCCTCAGCATTATGACCACATCAGTTCCTTCAGCTCTTTGAAAATAAATGCAGTTTTTTTTTTTTCCTCCTGTTGTTATCAGAGGCCCAGCCACCTTCTCCCTTTATGGGCATGTTTTGCTAATCTTGCTACCGGCCTCTACGTTTTAACTCGAAACAGGTGCTGCCGTTATAATGCTAACTTGTATTAGTGTAAGCGCCCATGCTCATGCTCCTCAGAGGCTGTATTTTCTTTGCAGATTCCTCTCTTAGTGCAGAAGCCTGCCGCTTGTTTCGTAGAAGTTTGAGGCGAGTCATTACAGCTATTTTAACATGGATGTAGTTTTAAGATGGCCTCCCGGCGGGTCGGGGGCTCTCGTCTGGAGTCTTCAGAGAGATGTGGAGAATTTGTGCGCTGGCTCCAAACCAGTGGAGACAGAAGTCGTCCGCAGCGTGAGTCACAGCTCATTTCTGTTCTTGCCATCCTCCGGGTGCTTGTTGGGTGAGTTTTATTGTCCGTCTTAAAATAAAAGTGATATAAAGTAAAAATCAATCTGGCACAAAAACTCAGCGAAAGGTTTTCTTCTTCTTCTCCTCCTCGCGTCCCCTCCTCTCGGCCTTTTCTTCCATTCTCATGTCTAAGGATGGAGGGATTAAAGAGAGGCCGTGTCTCAACCCTGAGGAACTGTCATCACTCAAAGACGAGCGGTGCCAAGCGCCTCTCTCGGTATCTGTCTCTCTATACGTTGCATGCACAGCATCCCCACGGTGCTCTCTGGCCCTTCTCCTCATCCAGTCACACACACCACAACGATGATTTACTGTCATATACTCTGGATGCGTCTGTGTGTGTGTGCCCTAATGCACGCCTGTGCACACATGTGAACTGTGTGCATGGCAGCGGCCACATCAAAAACTGCGATCCTCTGAGACGTTACCCCATCCATTCTCATTCCCCCCACAGTGATTCCAACACAGAAAAAAGTCAACATTTCAAAACCTGAAAAAAATAATAAATAAAAAGTAAAGGCTGCAGACTACATCTGGCACAATGTCTGTACTTAAGGTTTCCAAGTATGTGTCTGGGGAGGAGATCTGGTGGGACGAGGCCCGAATCGGCTTGGAAGCAGTAGAAACGGATGTCACTCTGGAAATTTATACGGTGCGGTTCAGGGAGCAACGGCTGTAAATTGACAAGTGATGCTTGTGAGCAGCGTTACCCGTCTGTTTCCCTTTCTCTCATCTTCTGTCTTTTTTTTCCGCTCATCTTTTCTTCTCGTAGCGTAGCTGTTACTTCTTACATCTGTGCCTGCCCCGAGCATTATTGTTAACGGGTGAGAGGTACAAAAGCCAGCCAGAAGACAGGAGGGAGGGGGGGGGGGAGGAAGGGGGAGGAAGGTAGCTCTGCACCGAGACGTGGGAGAAAATTACTTGTATTCCCTGTGTGACATGAAATATAGCGACAGACAGAAAACAGTGAAGCACTTTTGAAGCCGGTGTCTTTAATCTCTAAACATAATCAGTGTTTTGCTTGGATGGTTGTGACCCTCAGGTCTTGTTTTGACAGTGGAGCGAGAGTGTGAAGAGAAGAGAAACTGGATCACCACTGTGATAATGTGAAGCAGAGAAACCCGATCCCTGAAACCAGTGTCCCACATCAGCCACCGTCCCTGTCACTGTGTTGCTGGAAAAAAATAATATTAGGGGTAACCTGAGCTTTAAGGCCAGAGTGTGTGTGTGAGTGTGTGTGCTATAATGTGATCGAGTCAGTCTACTGTATAAATGTCTCTAATGGCAGCACTCCTTTTAATAATGCACGATCCTCTTTTCTCTGTGACAGCCACAAGAGCCACCAGTCCTGATGCACGTGCACAGCAGGTCAACTAGACTCAGGGCATATGTGTGTGTGTGTGTGTGTGTGTATGATGCTGAAACACACACACACAAAGAAATTATTTGCTATACTGAAAGACTTTCCCTTACATAGGCGACTTCTCGTGGTTGGACAAGACGATTTGTGGCTAATAAAACAATTTATCAAATACATGATTTTGATTTATTAAATTACATTTAGAAGGAAAATGATTGGCGCAGTTTTCTAAAATGGTAAAAAAAAAAAAGAATGCAAATTGTGGTAAAATCCTGCAGTTAAATATGGCTTCAACATATTTAGATACAAATGAAGACAAATTGAATGATCCTCTGAACGGCACAGAGTCGGCTACTATTCGGTGCAATGCCAGTCCATGTGGAGCGCACGTGTGGCAGGAGTGTAGTCAGCCAACTACACAGCCACAGTCTGACAAAGACGCCATCCACCGAGGATATTTTCTAATAAATGGAAATGTTATTTTCTTAATTTAAAGTCAAAATCATCTTCGCTCACGCTGCCCGGCCACTGAGCGTGTTTCCCTCGCTGCCTCTCTCAACCCCCTCTCAGTCGCCTCTTATGGGAAACGTGCTGTCATGTCTGGGCCTTCCACAGAGACAGAGACGTGGAGGGAGGGGATAAAAGTGGGTGGAAGGAACCACCGGGGCGCGGACGCAGGAACTCTCAGGCACGCACACATGTGAAATGTCACAGGCTGGAACATCAATGTGGGTGCCATGAGGATGATTCCCCTTCAGGGTGACAACGTGATAAGATGGGTGTGTTACACCGTGGCTGCGGTGCAGCATGGTGCACGTTACGCGCCTCACCCCTGCCTCGCCTCTTCCGCTCTCTCCCCCTCTCATTAACCTCGTCTCTGATTGCCCCCAGGACTCCCTTGTGCTAATTAGAGGGGGGAAATATGTCTACGGTGCATGCACTCCTGTACAAACAGACTCACACACACATCACACGGCTGACAGAAAGGCTGCGATAGCTGGCGTGAGAATGAAAGCCTCGTCTGCCATTGTGTTTCATCTGAACATGATGGCAACTGCAGGGTTAAACCCAGCAGGTGACGGTTAGACAGCCTTCATCCTCCCGCACGTCTGGATTTAACGCTTCTAAATCCAGACGTGCGCATTTGGCCTCCATGTGACGCAATTAGGGCTCGAGCTGCGCATGTAACTGTGAATTGATCACTTGTTTCCGGCTGTCAGTCACTTATTAAAGATGATATTAGCCTAATCACACAAACACTTCCTTTGTTAACGGCAAATTCAACAAAAAAAGAGTGCTCTAATGAGGGTTGACCTCTTGTGGTGAGATGATCAGAGGGATGCTGATTAACTGACGGTCGAAATGAATCACACGCACACATGTGTGCACGGTGTCTGTTCCTCGGTCCTCTGCTGATTAAAGCCTATTGACAGAGAAGCAGCCTCGTCCTGCGCGGACATTTCTGATGATGGTTGGTTGATCGTTTGTGATCTGGGCAGCGATTTGTGTACAGAGAGAGAGAGAGAGAAACGGACCTGTCCTCGTCTTTATGTTTCACGTGTTGCCAGGGACAAGCACGAGCACACACAAAACATGTTGTGGGAGTTGTACAGCAAACAGCCATTTGTACCTGGACGGGGCTGAGGGACAACCGGGGGGTGAAGACAGAAAGAGGGATGGAGAGAGAGGGAAGAGGGGGTTGTCAGGACAGAGGGAGCAGGGCCGGGGGTTGGGGGAGTGAAAGAGAGAGTATTTAAGAGCACTTGAGTGCCAGTGGAGATGTAGTCCCCTCTCCCAGCGGACAGACCCGGGCCCCGCCGCACCATGGCATGATTCTTCACTTTAGCGTGCACCACTCAGTCGCCCTCTCCGTCCTCCTGCGTGCTTCAATGACTCCATCATTCCCTTTTTATTCACTGTGACTACAAGCGACACACACACACACACACACACACACACATACACATACACAATTTGACCCATTTGCCCCCCTGCCACGTGCAGTAAATAATTCCAGTGTGAGGGCCATTAGTGAGCATCTCAGGGGTTAAGAGGGGAAACTCACAGGCAGTCAGATGGGCAATTAGACAATAAGAAGATGTAATGTCTACTATTGTTTGGAAGCTTAATTGTTTCACAGAGCTCGCATTAGACCTGTGGCTAATTCATACACTTAATGTCCTTTCATTTGCCCCGCTGCTTCGCTCAAGAGGAGGACACACGCACACACACGCACACATTAATTGTAGTGCTACCTCTCTCACATGTGGCAGCAGGTCACTCTGCCAAAAATCTAACGATCAACAGACGCGGTTTCCATCAGTGCTCGGGACTCGACTTCCCCTCAGACTCAAGGAAATGTAAGACACAATTATGCAAAGTATAGAAAGGGCCGAGCCAAAACTCCTCGCCCGTCCTCCTGCGTTCCAACTGTTAACATACAGTGTGTGTGCGTGTGTGTAGGCCCTGGAGCAATGCAGCTTGCCATTTAAGCTGAGGACTGCACCTTACATGGCTAGAGCACGGCTTTGCCACTGACATAGCCTTCGAAGAATTAGTGTCACCAAGCCAGAAACCTCACAAGGGAGACTGACTCTCAACACTGTAATGCGGTTTAATTGTGTATGTGTGTCAGTCGCGTACACATGAACCTGTGGACACACTGACTGCTCCTCTGAGCCTTTAGTTTAGTTCAGCCACTGTCAGAGGGATCCTTGTATTTTTCCACAGGCATGTCAGAGGATTACACAGTCCCTCTGCTGTAGCGCTGACCTCCAACTACACACACACTCACTCACACACACATCAAAGCCGCTCCACGTAGGGCCCGGCACTGGGTTGGGGGCACACTGGCCCACTCACTCAGCAGGCTGCTGGCACACACTCTTCATCTGCCTGCAGGGATTGCCAATGGCAAGCATGGCCTCTCTCACTGTGTGTGAGTGTGTGTGTGTGTGTGTGTGTGTGTGAAAAATACTTCATGCTCCTTGTTGGGTGTATGTGTGTCTGAAAAAGTGATTACAACTTCTTATGTGACACATTTTGTGTGAAGACCAGAGCGGAAAAAAATAGTTTCTATTTTTCGATTTTCCTAAAATGCTTCCATTTAAAACTAAACTCTGAGTTGCACAGCATATCTGCTTGATGTCAGCAAGACAAGCTTCCTATAGTTAAAACTTAAGAGCAAAGAACGGCACTAAAAATGATTTACTAACCTCCGCCCACTTAATATTCCCATTTTTCAAAAATATGACATTTAATTTCTCCTCGAAAGCACGACCGGCTTCCAATAATTAAACTTTTCCAAACTTTAACATTAACACCTTTTCAATCTGTTGTTTTAAAACTACAACACACAGGTTTTTAAAGGAATCAGATAATCAGGCCCATGTAATTGGGTGTAATTAAGCAGAGTTATGTGCAGCATGAATTATTAAGGCCCATATGCTGAGGGGAAGATATGGTGCATGTGAATTATCTCTGATCGATATATGGAGTTTAACACGGCTCCTAATTACGCCCCCGCTTGACCACACGCTCACCTCCTCTCCCACCTTTTGGTTTTCTTCTTTTCTCCAAGCTTTGCTCGCATCCCACTCTCCTCCCATCAGGCGCTTTGGCCGACACACACACAGAGCAGCGATACAAGCACGACACCAATCAATGGGTCCGACACATTAACACACAGACACACAGCAGACAAGGTAAGAGCTTGGAGACCTCTAACCCAAATACCTCCAGCCCTCCAGCTTGATCAATAGGCAGAAGAAAAAAAAGCGTTAACTGCACATCGCGCCCTTTGCATCTCTCTCACTCCTCGCTAATAATTCCTTCAATGCTCTCTCTCTCTCTCTCTCGTTCCTTCCCATTTTCTTCTGTGGCAGGGAGGAAAGTTTATTTCCCAGAGCTCCTTAGAAATCCCAGAAGTCTGCATGCCCCCGTCTCACCTCCAAGCCAGAGCCAGACACCCTGTTAGAGGCTAATACTATCGTTAGCCCCCCCCACAAGACTCAGACAGAACTCGGACATTAGCAGAGATCCATACTTATTGCATCTGGGTTCCTCTCGCTGTCTTGTAATTCATATGGAGAGACATATTAGCACGACATATTAGGCTGGCAACAGGTCTGCGAGGTGAGATGCTACACTGACACTGAATCGACTTAGTGGGGGCCTCGCGGGACCCTGTAGGGCACCGCTGCTGGCTGACGACTCGGGCCTGCGCTGCCTGTATTGAGTTTCTGTGATGGCTGTTTAGTTTGTAGTGCCGCGCAGGGCAGAGCGGGGGAATGGAATGTGCTCCGGCTCATTGCGTTTACAGACAGGAACCCTGCCGACCACAAGGCTATAGGGATCAATAGAACTGGACTGCACAGCACTGTAAGTCCAGGCCAGACCCAAACACAGGAAGATTACATTTCACATAGATGGCAATCAGGACGAGCTCTCGGTGCTATCAACACATTCAGCTGCACTTAAACACGGGCAAGTGTTTCCACGTCTGATGGCATTGTCTCCTCTCGGATACAAACCCAAAAATCCGACCAACGCTCTCACACAGGTTATGTTTTTGTCTGGGCCTAAAACCTCCAGGGGGCCCTGCATCCCCTCTCTGAACAAACAGAGCGGCGGCTTGCTTCACTTCCTCCATGTCACCGGGGCCAATGGCAGACATTGTGTGGCCGGCCCGGCTGCTGACGCGGCCACCCAGCCGGCCAGGGGATTTGCCGCTGGGTCACAGAGTTGACATTTATGAAAGGAAGTTGCATGGAGAGTTACAGGGAGTTGACAGTCCTCTCATCACGTCGCACTCCAGAATTCATAAACCTGCAGAGTGCACACCCCTCTGTTTCCAACAATAAAAGGAACAATGAAACTGTTAAGCGCCGTATGGCCCTCGCTGGGCCCACTACGGCGAGAACGACGGCTTTCATTTCCCTGACTAGTGCCACTGGAGTTTAAAGTTCATCGCTGGGTATTACTGCTTATAACCCACTTCAAGAAGGGACCTCCCTGCATGACGTCTGCTCCCTGCCAGATATTGAAATCTTAGGAAAACAGGACAAGCCCTTCAAAGCCACACTGAAAAGACAAAAGCCTATATGTTGAGAATGCTCTTTAGTGGCTCGTACGAACGATAGTGGACGAATATTTGTGGGCCACGAGGGGGAAAGTGGAGTTTATTGGACTGTGAGGAACAATGAAACTCTAAAGAGGAGAAGTCAAGTGAAATGGATTGAGTGTGTGGAAGACCAGATGTGCCGTGGATGGATCAAACATCTGCTGGATCTGTAAGGCTTCAACGTTCTTGCATGACCCCCGTCATCCCGACTTTCTCACCAAGCGTCCCCGTAAACCTTTTGTTCTCCACGAGCCTCCCCCTCACAGAGAACAGACGTGGTTTCAGTAACTGATTAGACTCTGAGCTTTCAAAATAAAAGCTGCGTTTTTGTGTGGAACATGTACAGATTTACAAAAAGCACCGAGTCTGCTTTTTTTCTGTTATTGTTCTCTGCTCTGTTGTGATGGTCTAGAGCTTTTCTTGGTGTATAAGTTACAGCACTAAGGAGCAGCCCCAGATGGTAATGGTGTTTATTTTTGCAGTAAGTAATCACAATTCTGGAACACATGACAGTAGACAGGCCCAGGGACCTGGAACCCTGCCCCGAGAGACCTGAGCACCACTTCCTGTTGTACCCACACAATCACGCGCGTGCATAAACACCGTCATCCTCTGGGCCGCTGGCGGCATGAGCCCCAGGGACAGACGTGTGCTGGCACATAGGCTGAGGAAGCATACATTGCACCACAGCCACACTGGCACGCTCCGCCTCCGAGGTGGATGGACAAGCCAACTTCCATGCCAGGCAACAATTCCAGCGAGGCTGTTTAAAAACAGAGAGACAGCAACGTTTGTAATTTGGAACCGTTTTATCTACTCGGGGCAACGTTTCACTTGGATAAAAGAGCGATAATTCTAAAAAAAAACAAAAAAAAAAACACTAATGCACTTCCATCATTCAACCTGATATTTACAGCGTTCATGGTCCCTCGCTCTATTTTTTGAAAACCAAGCCATCAAGATATAGTGCACACACACTGCTTTAAGGACTGATTTACAGTTAGCTCGTCCTGCTCAACAGCTTGCCGCCCGTTCCCCAAACAGTTGGCATCACAGGTTCCTAGTTAACATGACACAGACTCCTTCGGGGCACCTGGAGCCCCCGGCCTGTAGTCCGTATGCAAGTCAGGCCGGCGGTGAAATGCTGTCGGGGAGAGAAGTGGGGTGGTGGGGAGGTACTACGGAGAGAGAGAGAGAAAGAGAGAGAGAGAGAGAGAGAGAGAGAGAGAGGCTCGAGTTAATGGTCTTGCATCTTCCTGGCAGCATGTCAATAATGGCTCTGATCACATTAAGTAAAGAGTCCATTAGCTTATTCTCTTTCCTCCTGCATGGTCCATAGCAAGAGCACAGGAGGAGGCTGAGAAGCTCCTCTAATGCAGTGTGTCTGTGCGCTGCAGACACCTCTGTCTGTTCCCAGCCACATCCATTCACAGCTACTTCCTTTTACAAATAGCATGAAGGTGATGTGTGGATTAGTTTTGATTGTGTGGAGATCAATGCCACATGCCAGGAAGAAAACTGGCCGTATTTCTGCAACTATTCCAAACGTTTTATTCTGAAACAACCTCTTAGCTGGAGCTCTAAATACAAGTTTATGCTTGTTTTTTAAGATTTTAAATGTCTTGTGTTTGCTCCCCACTGCTACCCTATAGCGTGACAGCTGTTACACAAAAGAGAAAGAAGTGACTGATACGTCAAGACACAGTACAAACATGTGACATGGAGCAAATTGTGAGCATATGCTAATGTACCTTCTCTGAACCGGCTTCCTGCCAAAATAGTAATCAAGACAAAGGAGATGTGATATAAGAGGGAGCGAAAAGCAGGTTGTCAGCCCCCCCTCCATCTCTACCAACACACACACACCCGCCCTGGACAGACAGACCATTTCTCAGCCGCCTCACTGCTCTCCATTGGCCCTGGAGGGAGCACAGCGGCCCCCACATCTGTCTCCCAGGCCCATGACAGACCTGGCTGCTGCATCCAGACCCGGGAGATCACACGAATCATCCTCAATTAATGTGAACCATCAGGCGTTCCCTTGCTGCTCCTATCACCCCACCCCTCTTCTCTGAGGCATCCCCTCTAGCTCAGTGCTGGGTCTGCTGAGTTTTACACATTGACCACAGCTACGGTTCCTTAGCACAGTTGGGAGAGGCAAGCCAATGTTATTGTGTATGCTTTGTGAGAAGAGACAGGGAATCGATACACCAGTCCAGAACCAGATGCCGTTCATATGTAAGTGCTGCGAGGCGGTTCTTTAGAGGTTCTGAACTCAGAGAGCAGTCGACTTCGCTCTGCAGCGCACCAGCGCCTGAAATGGTTTCCATGTGCTGACCCATCTGCACCGCGGCTGGGCTGTGGCCAAAGGACTGTCCTTTCCACTTTTGAAAGATGGCGAGAGACGGTGGTGCAGGTTGGGGGTGAATTCAAAGTTAGGAGTAAAAATGAGTTCCTTCGTGAGATACGATGAGATGACGATTGACAAAAAATAAAAGTGAACCTGTTTACCAAAGGCCACCTGGAACTTGGGATGTGCCAGATTGTGAGTCACCCGTCTGTGGTGAAGTCCTCGGTAATAATTCCGGCCTGACCCCCTCCCCCCATCAGTCCGCACTATAAATCTCACTACAGTCGATTACTGTGCCCTTAGCAACAGCTAACACACAGTCATGAATTTTTAACCAAAGCCATGAGTTAAATCAGGTTGAGAGGTGAAGGCAGGGTACCTTACGGCCTGTTAGTTGATCAGTGCGTCTGGCCCAGCAGAAGAAGCCCCTTGGCCTCTGCACGTTTACTCAGATCAGAGCACAGCAAGCACTTCTCTCTGGGACTCATGAGCATAATATTGACCAAGGCACTGCCCTTTGCATGGCTGTTAATTACATTATAACGTAGGAATCAAAGTTGAGTGGATCTGTTCCAAGTTCTAATCAGGAACACGAGCTGGTGCAGAGGGTCCTGTCTGGACTCTATTGAATAACCCGTACGTCCGTGTCAGCTGTCTTTACCAGGTTGACGTTATGTGGCAAATCACATTTGACAGGCGTAATTATTATGCGTATGTATCGACATATGTTCTTTGGCGATAATTTTCTCCTTCAGGACTTATATCTATCTATAAACAATAACAGAATTTCAGGAGCCGATTTACCTTAAAACCAAACACTTTCTGCCAGAGCACAAGATGGTGTCTGTTATATTTACATCTTTTCATAAATATCCAGATCGCTGTCTGGCCCTGGGACGAGCCCCCACTCTGTGACATAATTGTTACTGATTGTTCCATGGGGGGGGGGGTTAAACTGTTTGAGGACAATGTGACTATACTGTTGACTTGTTAACTGAGTATCAAAGTAGAGCAGACTGCTATTTCCCTGTAAAGATGCCAGTTACCGCCTCGCAGCTAAGGAAACATCAAAAGGTGGAGACACAAGGTCACAACCAAAGCGGTGCATTCTTTTGATGTGCAAAGCATAAAGGAGGAATTTACAATGATCACACAGTGCAAATTTCAGCCCATGATTCTTACAAATGTCCTCCACCCACGTCTGGACGTAGCTGCTGATTTCCCCGTGGTCCATCACACGCAAAGAAGTAGATCTCGTTGTTCACACATGACCCCTGACCTCTACCACTGGGGAGCCGATGGGGGAGCAGACTGTGCCCTGGGAGCTCTTGCCCTCTGATATGATGGCTTCAGGCAGTGGGCTTTGCATGAAACCATCCCCCATGGCACCCCTTGCCACTAGATCCTCTGCATTATTCATGGGTGGGGTGGGGTGCGGCAGGGAGAAACAGAATATGGAAAAGGAAGCACCAAGGTTCAAGACCTTCTCAGATCACAAGGAACTTCTGCTTAACCTCCCCTGAAGTAGCAAACACAGGGATAGAGCAGTTTTTTTTAGTTGTGGATCTGAGAGGCGGCCGGGAGATCAATGGGGGACTCCCTGGAGGCTCGGTGGAGATCGTATTCAGTGCAAGGTGACTGGTGAATCAATGTGGTTCCCATGGTTCATTTGGCCATTGTGAGAACTGATCCTCCTTTTCGCGATAATGCGATACTGTCTTATGATCACTTTAACTGCACGTACGCTTAAGTGGACGCAGTGTAAGTACACAGGTCGTACATAACTGCACACCACGCCAGTTCATATGTTAACGTGATATCATGTTACACAAGTACACAAGGTAGTGTACACAATGTGAGCATCTCCCTCCATGCTGACCAAATAGACTTAATCATTGACTAAGATAGGTGATAATTAGTGAAAAGCATATACATGTTAAGCTGTTAATCCCTAATGCACACTATGCAACCTCACAACGCTGCACAGCCCGGCTCTTTATACAGCCCAGCACATAACCCGCTAATTGCATAATTGCCTGATTTGTTTAAACTGACAGTGGTGCCCTGGTCCATGACAAGGCCATCATTTGCTCATCCTCATTGTCAGCAATTTGCAAGGAGGACACCCCTCCACACACACCCAGTACACACAGTACACACAGTACACACAATACACAACCTCCAGCACCACAGTATTAAGATACAGCCATGAATTAAGAATGCGTCGCAGCGGCGGAGAGATGAATAAATATAACCGGCGGTAGATTAATTCTGAGAGACACGGAGGCAGGCGGATAAAATAAACTAATAGCAGCAGGCTGTCCAACAGATAAAGTGGGTACCCTCTCATCTCTCTTCTGTAATTACTGGCTAATAGTCATTAACCTGGCAAACAGAGGTTTAGCTGTATTGTTTAAAGGACTCTGGGATGCATAATGACAGACTAATATGTCATAGCACTGGCAGAGTTGGGGGAGGGGTGGATTAATGAGATTTTCCTGGAGGGAGTGTACAAGAAGAGGTGGGGCACGCCTGGAAAATATAGGGGAAAGAGGGCCACATTAAGCTAATTGGAAGATGAGTGCCTACTTGTAAAAGTGCTTCTAATGGCATATTTGTTTCTCTCACAGTATCACAGGACTAATGCAGGGGAGAGGCATGGTGAGACCTAGTAAGGACTATAGGGGCCTATGTTTGTTTACAAATGTTTGCCAACACACTTTATATATTCAACCTCCAACCAGTCAGGCCTCTGAATGTTTCCACAGTTTATTGGGGTTATCACCACTTCATTTTTTCTGCCTACAGAATTTAAACCAAAGCTGATCTACTGAATTGTATTGAAAGTCTTCTTGGCATAAAAAGCAGCAGCAGTTTCTACATGGACTGAACCTTGATCTGGTTTCTCCTGATTTGCTCCATTTTTGAGTTTGTGCTGACTCTCCACTCAAAGCCTGACCCTGGCCTCAATGCTGGTTGACCTCCAAAACTCAATTGACCAGTTAACGAGGAAGGCTTGGATAGCGTCCTCCGGCCTCCTTGCAGGGTCCAGTGCAGAACTGTGGCCCTTACATGCACTAATATGCTGCAGTTTGGACCGTGTCACAGTATTTTGGCTTTTGTTTGACTGAGTGAGGAACTGAAGGAATAGGGTGGGACTACAAGACTAGAGTACAAGGCTGTTGTGAAGGGAACTGGTCAAGTCATCATGTTGATGTTTGTAAATATGCTGAATCTCTTTTTATTAATTAACCTCCCATTAAAAGCACCTCCTTTATAGAGGATTGTGAATGTTTGAAGGACAAAGATCCAAAGTGAGCCAGAGTGATTTTAACATATCTTGAACTGGCTTAAACTGAATGAAACAAGGCCTACCAATGATTGCCATTGACCGCCATTATTCATCAGAATAATACAGTTAAATTGCTTTTAGAATGTTTCCTGTTTTCCACCTCTAATCAGAATTGTAAATTCAGGCTAACACTCAAAAATATTTTCTCTTTTTTTGTCACAAGAAAATATCAAAAGACTGCAGCGCTTCTTAGAACTACAATTTCTTTAGAAATGATCTGGCTGTGGAACTATTTAAAGATTCACTTTCTAATTTGCTTTCATTTTTTTGTTTCAATTAAATCAAATAAAAGTACTAATGCCCATATGGCCATGCAGTATGAAATAATAGTGCCCAGGCTAGAATTTAAAGATATACCTTCAGGCAAAAACTCCAGAGCGCGCACAGAATGAAAGTATAAAATGTTTTTTAATGTATATTTAACAACAAATACCCTAGTGACTATTGATGTTTCGTCTCAGAAGAATCCATTTCTCCAGTATTTCTAAGGGCATGATATGAAACCACTCACACTTACTTTCTCTGTTTTTCTGCTCTTCTTCCTCTGTCTCTCCCTGACTCTCTCTCTCTCTCTCTTTCGCTGTCTCCTTTAAAACATTTATCTTCTGTTTTCTCCTTACAGGCCCTTTGTGCTTTGTGATGTTGGTTTTTACAGCTTTTTGCTCACTAGAGTTGCCATTTATGTTTTATAGATGCCAGCAGCTTGGAGCACATTTGAAATGTTACCATTTCACTGTGACTAATTGTCATCGCTTGCGTTATTCCCTTGATGTCACTTGCGCTCGGTCCCCCAGGAACCTGTGCGCGCTGCCGTATTTACTCTGTCTCCCTCTTTCTTCTATTTCTATCTGGTTCTCACAAACACTTACATAACAACATCTGCAGCAGTTACTGTTTGAGAATGATTCTGTGAGGACTTATGTCATCAGTGCTATGAGGCAGGAAACAATGTGGGCTCATCCACAATGACAAACACTGAATGCAGGAGTTCAACCACAAAGTCAATTTTTCAGGATCTGCCAAGATTATATTCCCAGAATCCTTAGCCATCCCTTGATGTCTGACAATGTTCACATCTTCTAGCCTTTTATTTTTCAGCAATTAATAGCATATCCACAAAAGACTATCCAAGTAAAGTGCTCTATTTGGAAAAATGCCTGAGTCCCATTTGTAAAAGTTCTGCCAAGTGTTGCTATAAAATATCTTTTGTTAATATTTGTTGTTTGGGATTTGTGCTACTGTCAACAAAGAAAGGCGTCATTATTTGAGGATGCACTAATGACATGATGCTTAATTTAAGAGTATTTCAGAGGCTCTATTTAATTATTTTATAATTGGGGGGTTTCTGGCTTCTATCTTTTACGAAAGGGTATCATTCATGTTCAAAGGGAGTAACCAGCAGCAGCAGGGAAAACATTGTGTGTCTCTTTTACAAATTTTAGAACAACCTCAGTGATTCTTACTTGTTTGCTTGGGACTTAATTAATCTCCTGCATGCTCACATCATTGAATGATCGCATTTTCACAGCAGACTTGTTTAAAAATAAAAAAGGTAAATGGGAAAGAGACGGGGAGTGGTGTTTGACAAAGCTCTGTTTGTTACATGTCGCTCTAGGGGCCTCTGAATTTCATGAGCAGAAAAGCTTGCCCTTACAAACTAACCCCTGCTCTATCCTTCTCTTTGACCACACTGATTATGCACAATCAATAATGGTTTGTGTTTCTGTCTTCTCTCTTGTCTCTTGTGGGGCCTCCAGGATGCTGCAGGCAAGGTGCTAGACCGCTGGTCCATCATGTCCCGAGAAGAAGAGATCATCACCCTGCAGCAGTTCCTGCGCTTTGGTGAGACCAAATCCATTGTGGAGCTGATGGCCATTCAGGAGAAGGAAGGTCAAGCAGTAACAGTTCCCTCCTCCAAGACAGACTCCGGCATTAGGACATTCATTGAAAGCAACAACAGGACCCGCAGTCCTGGACTCCTGACACATCTGGAAAACAGCAGCCCATCGAGCATTCACCATTTTGAGAACATCCCCAACAGCTTAGCCTTCCTCCTGCCATTTCAGTATATTAACCCAGTCTCTGCTCCGATGCTTGGTTTGCCGCCAAATGGCCTGCCTATGGAACAATCCGCCCTCCGGCTCAGGGAGCCCAGCCTGCCAAACCAAGGTGAACAGGTGGAGAGCAGTGAGTCAGAAGTGTCCCTGTCGCCCTTCCGCTCAGGCCAGAGCCCAAGCCGTGGAGCCCTGGGAGCCATAAACAACATTGAACCCAAGTCAGAGCCCAACAACAGGGCGTCACCCATCTCGCCAACCCCTTCCACCCAGCAAGCTCAACAACAGCAGCAGCAGCAGCAACAACAACAACAGACACAGCTCCAGCAGCAACAGGGTCAACAGCAGGCCCAAAATCAATCTCAGCAGTCCAATAGCTTGAGTGACCATCACGTCCACCACCACTTTGTAAAGGACGAGCATTCTAAAACAATCACCCATTCTTCTTTTTCCTCAAAGATGCATCGCATGCGTCGCATGGGATCCACTTCGCGCAAGGGTCGTGTGTGCTGCAATTCTTGCGGCAAAACCTTTTATGACAAAGGCACACTCAAGATCCACTATAATGCTGTGCACTTGAAGATTAAACACCGCTGCACCATTGAGGGTTGTAATATGGTCTTCAGCTCGCTTCGCAGCCGCAATCGTCACAGTGCCAATCCCAACCCAAGGCTACACATGCCAATGCTGCGCAATAACCGTGACAAGGACCTCATCCGTGCCAATTCCACCCCTGGCACACCTGTCATCTCAAGCACTAAGAATGGCGGCTTCACACTCACCAGCCCTGGAAGGCCACCACTGGGCTTCACTACCCCACCAGTAGACCCTATGCTTCAGTCACCTCTGCAGAGTCCACTGGTGTTTCCCTCGTTGAAGTCAGTTCAACCAGTGCAGCCAGTGCCCCCATTCTACCGTACACTGTTGTCCCCTGCAGACCTCGTCAGTCCTCCAGTTTCACTGCCTACAAGCCCCATCCTGCCCACTGCCACTAACAGCACCTCCCTGATGGACCAGCAGATACTTGCTGCAGCTGTGGCCTCAAACAATAGTGTTCATATGTCAGAGGCAGGACCCATTTCCCACCGCTTACCTACACCTACTGCCAATAATGACCTCACCAGTGGCATCAGCGACCCCACTCCAAAAAAGAAGCCTCGTAAGTCTAGCATGCCAGTAAAGATTGAGAAGGAGGTGATTGATGTGGCTGATGAATATGATGACAAAGATGAAGATGATGAAGATAACATTCATCAAAACCACCACCATCACCAGTCATCACTTCTTCACAACAATATCAAAATCAATGGAAACTGTAACAGCCACAATAGTGGCAGTGGTAATGGAAATCACAGCGGTGGCAGCGGGCAGCAGTCCCCCTCTCAGGATGAGATGAGCCCAGGGCTGGCTTTGAGAGGCATGATCAGACAGAGTGAAGATGAATGCCGGGAAGGGACCCGCAGTGACAGTAATGATCTGCGAGGCTCTGGAGAATTACGTTGCATGGACAGCTTCACCTCCGAAGACCAGGACCATGAGAGAGACTTTGAGAATGAATCTGAAAACTCTGATTCCAAGATGTTTTACAGGGATGAGCTCATGGATGTGGAGGAACATCAAAAACACAGCAGGGGTGGCAGAGGTCTGGACAAGGAACAGGATCATGAGGGTAATGAAGAAGCTCAGTTGAGAAAGGAAATGGAAGGCAAGGGCCAGTCATCACCGTCTCCTCATCACCACCCTATCAAGATCAAGGAAGAACTCAATGATCCGACCTATGACATGTTCTGCATGGGCCAGTATGGCATTTACAACGGAGGCATGGCGGCGGCAGCCGCCGCTGCTGCGAGTATGGCGGCCCTGCATGAGAGCTTCATCTCCTATGGCTATGGGGCCAGTCCACCCAAATTCCTTTCCTCTCAGTCACCAGAGGGAGACCCATGCTCAAGTCCTGACCCCAAGATCTGCTATGTGTGCAAGAAGACTTTCAAGAGCTCCTACAGCATGAAACTGCACTACAAGAATGTGCACCTCAAAGAGATGCATGTGTGCACTGTGGCTGGCTGCAATGCCGCCTTCCCCTCCCGGCGGAGCCGAGACAGGTTAGTTCTCCCTCTTCCTGTCTAACATACTCCTTTTAGTGTAACTGAAGTAGTTGCAGGTAGGTTCAAATGAAATATTTAATTGTGTCTTTATTTTTTTTACATGATTTAAAAACTGCCACAACATAACTCCACAGAGTATTATTAAAAACTTGTATATATTGGCATTTTTGGGGAGAGATATTTAACTGCAGTACATTATTACTGCATCACATGTACCTGCCGAGCTATCACTTTAACATCTGTTAGTTAATGGAACACTGACAAATGAATTCAGGTACATCTGCTGCTTGTCAAGTCAAAGATCAGAAGGGTTAGGGTGTCAGGATCAGACACACACACACACATTCATACAAGCACTATGCCATAACCCCTGCAGCAGCAGCGTGTTATTTACCTGCCCTCGCTCCCTCACCTTGTCACAGGAAGGTGAAGGCGCATATTTTAACATAGACAGCAGTTTGTCAAACCACTGCATTTATTAGCGCATTAAGAGGTGCGGCTAGCCATGATCACCTGGGCTTGTTAGCACGTATCAGTTCCACGCACTCACTCTACAGCTGCACTGGCACCAGGTTCATGCTACAACTCAAGCTAATGGTACAGTCATGTCTCCAGTGGGGTAAACAAGACATTATAGGAGGGGCACATCAGAGTTAAATGTGTAGCTGGTGACACGGGAATTCATGCTTTCAATCTTTTAATCTTTCAATCTTTTAAACAGAACTTTGCTGTTCAACATAACGTCTCATTATTCCTCTTCTTTACTGCATATAGATGAAACAATCAGACATCTACTTCAGTTAGGGGGAGGTTAAAAAATCTTGTCAGACAGACCTTTATACTATTCCGTGGTTTGTCACGTCCACACAGTGGTTCAGGCCTTCACCTACCTCCCTCCTCCTAAACTGCTCCTTCTCCACCCTGAGCCTTTAATGCCTTTGTTATTCCTGTAGCATCTGTTCCTACTGATGTTTGTTCATTAGCAGCATGTAAATAGAGCAGGTGATTCCGGGACTCTATTAGAATGGGGCGGGGGACAGCTGACAACTTTGTGTTTGTGAAGGTGCAACCCTGCTGCTGCTCAACTGATGCAGCTGTTTTTATTGTTTTTTTTAGCCTCGGTGTGCTGAGCTGCAACCAGCACTGTTAACTCCCTTCCCCAGAAATAGAGAACGCCTGAGGCGTGACCGGGCTGCCGTGTAACACGTGTAACACACAAACAGGGGATATGTACGAATAGAAATTTGTTTGTTTTAAAATAAATTCAGGCTGTGAACATAGTGCCACTTCGAGTCTGTTTGTGTGTGATAGGGTTTACTGCCTTTTAAACACAAAGGGTGGCAGAATATATGAGAGACAGAAATAACTTTGTAGTGATGAGGGACAGTCGTGAACCTAAAGTATTAATACATCTTCGAGCCAGGGGGGTACTGTGCAGCTCTGAGTGGGTGAAACCTAAGCACACTATTGTTTCCATACTTTTTTCTGTGGGGTGGGGTGGGGGGGGTGAATTCCTGATAGCATATGGGACATATTACTCTGCAGGAACAAAACAGCAGCAGAGGGGCACTGCACAGCTGAAGGAATCTGGGGCTTTGAGACGAGTCAATACATGAGCTGCGCTCTCATCAAATCTGTCCCTGGATAATCCTCTAATGATATAATGCATGTTCCAGTGTAATGGTAGCAATAAAAAGGGAAAATAATTTGATTGTTTTCACGAGAGCATTTGCTCTGATGAGATTAAGGAACTGCACGCAGAAAGAGATTTGAACACAATATTTTTAAATGTTTATTACGGGTAAATTAGATCAAGTCAGATTCTGTCTGCTAACATGACTTTTTTTGTCAACAGTAATAGGAGGAACAATTAATAAGCAGCTCCGCAGTTTCCACTCAGACAAAACATTTAGTATGAAAACCAAAGTGATTCTCTTCAAACAAAACACGTGTGAATTGAAATATGAGAAGGGTACGCTGGTGTTTCAGTCCTGAATAATCTAAGCTTCATTAGAAGACGCTGTCCCGCCTGGCTCCGTCTTCTCAGTACCTCCCAAACAGCTGTTGACATCCAGCAACAGGGACGTCTTAAGTACCTCGCATATCTGATTAGCCCATTGACCGAATGAAAAGCCGAAAGCAGGTTAACACAGCGTCAGACGCACAGGATCAAAACCTCCCGTATCAAAGTGAAGAAGAAGAAACCGCAGCAGAGAGAAACAACACACACCGTGACACTGGCACTGAAAAAGTGTCTGGAGTTTGAGTTTAGTTTGAATTCCTGCCCTATTTATTTAACATGGTGAGACTGTGCACAGCTTACACACACATCCAGGAAACGATCGTTCACCGTGCCCTTGAGCAAGTGCATAATGTGTGTGTTTTTGGGTGTAAAACAGAATGTGACATAAGTGTGTGTGTGTGATCCCAGGCTCCCGGCTGCTGGCAGCATGGAGGTAAATGATTGCATATTTATTGTGGGGCGCGAGCAGCGTTGGCTGAAGTGTTGAAGAAGGTGCGTGATTAACTGCTGGAAAGGTGCACCTACCAGTAATCATGACCATTATTAGCCTCGTTAATAATCTGTTCTAACCTGGTGACAAGATGAGCCTCACTTATCTCACGTTCATCAGCCTGCCCCGCTTTCTTTTTTTATGACCTTCACTCCAGCGAAAAACTGGCTTCTGCTACGTCCCCACAGCAAGTCAGGGTCCTCCCTTCCCTTACATTCCCATGGTGCAGCGGTGCACAGCCCCGCGTCCCCGCCTGGCACCACTGCAAACGGAGAGTGAAGGTTAATTATGTTGGAGAGACCATTTCCTCCCTTCTCCTTTCTCTCCCCCGTCTCCCTCCGTGTCCCTCGGTCCCCGATCGGTGCGCAGGCCCAGCTCCTCTGTTTGTCTCTTATAAACAAAGGGCGCGCTGTGTTTAGAGAGAATATGTTAGCGAAGGCCACTTACCCTCATTAAAATATCCGCTGATTAAAAGAAGGAATTAAAAAGGAAACTTTTATTATGACACCCCTCTGGTTTATCGTCGAGTACATGCAGTCCAGCCCTGTGATGAAAGGGAATGACTTGGCTGTAATTTAAATATCAGAGACACACTGTAATCAAGAGGCATTTCAAATCAAAACTTGTACATGATAATGCCTTCACAGATGAATGTATATTTAATGTGTATCCACTCCTTTTTATTAGCGCTTCAGCTGCCGATTGACAGGAACAATGCAACAGTGGCGCAGAGTGATAAATGTTAGGAACACTCGTGTCCTCCCACATGCACCCAAAACCTCATCACCGACCCAGAACGACAGGAAAGACAGAAAACCACAGGTGCCAGTTTAACACCACTCAGCTCTCCATCTCATTTAGGCATTATGAGTCATTTAGACGACATGCGCGCACATATACGCTCGACAACACACACACACACACACACACAACAACAAGGGCAAGGGCCATCAGATGATTAACGCCGGTTGGGACAGGCACACAGCCGCTCTTCCTCCTCTGCACAGGCAAAAATGGGCTCTCAGGAGGCCTCCCCCGTCTTTTGGGCGAAGATGAGACTGTCAAATTGGTTTGCCAGCCACATTACCGGCCAACAGGGAGGAGGAGGAGGAGGAGATGGAAGTGGGGTGGCTAAGGAGTTGAGTTTGGGGGAGGGAAGATGGAACGCTCTGGAGTGGAGGGACGGAGGTGAAGGGATAGAGGGAAATGGGGCAGAAAGTGTAAATGTGATAAATGAAGGGATAAATGCATTACAGTCTCTGTGTGCAGACTCCGAGTTATTTCCGAGTTACTCCGAGTATTCAGGGCAGCACGGCCATCACGAAACTATGTTTGTGCTAATAATCATGAACCGGATTCTTTCTCTCCTCCTCAGACTGTATCGTTTTAAATGACATTTTTTCTCAAATCTATTTTATATGCATATATCTCTAGAATGCATAAAGACTCCTGTGGTAATTGTGGCTATATTACTTTTATTTTCTGACCCTGTGATGTGAATTTGTCAAAGTATTTAGACCGACTGTAGCACTAGTGCAGACTACTTACTGCATGATGTTTAGCATGTTTTACTTTAATAACCGAGTGATAGCGATGGTTAAATTAGAGCTTATTAGCAGTGAGACGGTGTTGTGTTAGAGACATGTTGCGAAGGACCTGCCTACTTGAGCATCATCAACAGCATCCTGCACGTCAGGTTTCGCAGAGCAAATGCACCACGCCGGCCTCACATCAGAGCCAGTGAGCTGCACGGTGTCCCTGCACAATCTGTCCATTTCAAAAAAAAAAACACATTGATCCCAGACTTTCCTGGACATTCTTAAAACACTCTGGCCCCTCAGCCAAGTGTCCACATATGTATTTGACTAGAGAGGGATAGCGGCTCCGAGCCACAGACACTGAATCATGACTCCCATACTCCAGCCATAAGCCAGTGCCATATGGGTGCAACTGGACTATCAAAGGATAAAAAAAGAACAAAGGATTTATACAGTCTTTTTGATCGAAGTCCTGCTAGATGGAGGTAGTATATTTTCTGTTTTTCACACAGACACACAAGACAGGAGCACATGCAAACGCACACACACACACAGTGACAGCCACAGCCAATCGATTTGCCACGCTCCCCCTCTCCTCAATGCTGACAATGCTCGAGTGGACGGGCTCCTGGTTGCTTGGTTCACAGAAAAGGGTCCCTCCAATGAATGTATTTTTACCTCTTGCAGGACAATGTCGGATAGGGAAGTAAATAATTAAAGGAAAGGGACCCTTTTTGACTGCATCAACCCTGCCACTGCTGGTAAGCTCTACTATCCATTGTGACTCCATCTTTGCCGTCCTGCTAAGGATGATCCCCCCCCCCTTTTTTTTTTTTTTTTTTGTTTTGATTATTTTTCACCACACGTGCCCTCCCTGCATGGAAACCCTTCACATTAAAGGCACTGAGTGTTTTGCATATTTTCTGATTTAAGTGCTGACCTGATATTCGGGGAGTGGGCTTGGTCATAGTTGCTTAAGTTTCCTTTCTGTCTTTTGCAGTTTCGTTGTGCCATTGTGTGCTGTGACACTGCCCCCCCCCCCCTCCTTTCCCCCCCCCCCCCCCCCTCCTTTTTTCCTGAGTCCAACTTGGCAACTGTGAAATTGGAGCATACAAGCATTGAATTTGATGTTTCAAGCTCATTTCGCCCCAGCATCCTTTAGCATGGCTTTTGTGCTTACTAAAATCCTCACTAATTGTAGCCTGGCTTAAGCATGGCACTTGTTACTGACTTTCTTTCATCAGCTGCGGCACATTGTGTGATATAGTTTGCTTTGTGTTGGGGGGGGGGGTGCCCATCGTAATTAAATCCAGGGCTACATAAAGACATGTTCACTGAGGTGCTCGATTAAGCCACCTCCAATAGGGAGCGTATGCGATAATGCTGTCAGGGCCTAGTGCTAATATGCTATCCAGTTCCCCTCGATTATCACATTACCACAGCTCGAATCAATTGATAAACTCCCATTCAATATGGTGGAGTATTTAATTGAGTCAGAGTCTATTGGATTTGAGGGCTGTGCAGTGCAGACATGCTGACAGCAGTAAACACTAGCAGGGTGCTCTCCCTCTCCCTATCTCTCTTTCTCTCCTTCTCTTTCTCTCCCTCCCTCTCTCTCTCTCTTTCTCCCTCCATTCTACTCAGAGTGGATTTCTCTCCACTGATAGTAAGAATAATTGCACATAGTAGTTGTTCCTAGATATATCATCTCATAGCCCGGTGCCATTTCAGAGGAGAAGAATTTTGGATTTCATCACTTTGTACCCTAAAATGTTTTTGTTTACTGATCTGGAAATGTTTGTTTACCCACGCCAGGCACAGCTCCAACATCAACCTGCACCGCAAACTGCTGACCAAAGAGCTGGACGACATTGTCCTGGACCCCCAACTCACGCCACTGCCCAAGGACCTGCGAGCTGAGCTCCTGGCCAAGATCTACGCCGGCCACCACATGGGCTTGGACCCTATGGCTGGGATGGGCATCGGAGGCGGAAGCCTTGGACACACCGGCCCAAACCACGATGCCCGTTCCCCCATGAGCAATGAGTATTTCCACCACCCTCTCAGCCACAACCTCAAAAATCACCACGCCAACGGCTTCTCCAGGAGCCAGCAAGATGACTACATGGTGCTGGACCTGAGCACCACATCGAGTGTTCAATCCAGCAGCAGCGTCCACTCCTCACACGAGTCAGATGAGGGCAGCGACGAAGGCATCCTACTGGACGATCTGGAGGAGGAGGATGGAGAAGAGGATGAGGAGGAGGGCAACAGCGAGGGGGAGGACTGCTCCCAGCGTGCCGAGAGGCGAGTTGAAAGAGGGCAGCGCAACGAGACTGGAGAACTCAGAGGAGAAGGACAAGTTGAGGGGCTGGAGCGTCCCTCCTCGCCATTCCTCCCTTCGTCCACGGGGGGCAGTAACGGCAGCGGCGGCGGCGGGATCCTCTGCAACATCTGCCACAAAATGTACAGCAACAAAGGGACCCTGCGCGTGCACTACAAGACTGTGCACCTGCGAGAGATGCACAAGTGCAAAATTCCCGGTTGCAACATGGTGTTCAGCTCCGTGCGCAGCCGCAACCGACACTCTCAGAACCCCAACCTGCATAAAAACATGCCCTTCTCCACAATAATAGACTGAATGATGACTCTCTACTCGAGCCTCCTGTCAGTCTGCCCGCTCCTCCCGTCGCTCCTCATCCTTATTCCTCCTCAGATCAGCTTTTAGCCCCAGCCCAGGGCCGTCAACACAAGAGACGTGCTTGGGTTCCTCCTGCCCACCCTCTGTAGGTCAAGACATTTGTACGTCCCTCTATAAAATCCATCGACTCTAAATACCCTTTATTATTTTGAGCTTTGACTTAACCTTCTTTGGAAGAACAGAATGATACTCTTGAGTACGGAGTTTGCTTTATAACAAAACTCCAAACTTGTTTTCATACCCCCCCCCCCACCCACCCTGCATCTTTCCGTGCATACCTCTCCCCACTTTGTTTTCATGTCCGTCTCCAAAGAATCTATTCAAACTCTTATTTGTGACTTTGCCTGCAGAAATAATAGTACTGAGAAAAAAAAAAAAAAGAAAATCTTCTCGTTGTATTTGTGTAATGATAGCTTTTAAATGAACCCCTTACAAAAGCATGACAGCTTCATTTGTAAATAATGTCCCAAGAGGCTTTGGTGTAAAAGAGTTGTGTTGATGGTTGTTTGCTCTTTTCTTTTTTCTCTCTCTCTCTCCCTCTCTCTTTCTCCCCCCCTCTCTCTTTCTCTCAATCCTTATGGTTTTATGTTACAGTCCAGTACAATACTTCCAGCTATAGGCAAGAAAGAGGTAGCATCTTACTAGCTTGATTCATTTATGTTAGCTTCAAAGATATGTTTTAAACTGAGTCCTAGGAAAAAAAGAATATCATGTGACTTGCTTTATCTACTCGTTAGGTATCCAGAGGTTGCCGGCATGCTTTTTCAGGCTCCTACACTGATATCATTCTCTGTATTTCTATTGATTTTCTTTTTTTTTTTGTCTGTTTATGTTAATGAGCTTTAGTATACTAATTCAGTTTTTGCACTTTGCATCTATACAAGGGGATGTGTAATATTATTATAATGAGGAGTTTTTTGCAATGGTGAGTTAGGTGTTGTTCGGGGTCATCGGCGGCTACGGTGCCAAGGGAAATGACAGTACTTTCAACATTCTCGTGCCAGTACGGTTTTCGCACGTTCTCAGTTTCAACCACAGCGAAAAAAATCCTCCCCTGAACAAAAGGCTGAGATTGTCCCCCCATCTCTTAGTACACGTTCAGATGGTGTCTCCAAAGTGTCTTGCTTCAACACTAATCCGACAATGAACTGCTGTTTCACATACACAAAGCCTCCTCCTCTGTATGTTTCAGGAGACATGGTGTGCGGTTGCCAGTTCCGATCACAACACTTCGCTTCAGTTGTTTGGCGAGGTGATCTGTATAAAGCATGACCTTGTTGTGAAACTGTCAACATTAGAAAAGCGAGCGCTCACATTTGTTTTCACAAGAGGCGTCTTAATAAAAATATGACTGTCCCGTAAATTTCAAACACTAGAGAGAAAAAGATGAAATAGTCCTTCAACTGTGACCAAAACTAAAGTGTTTGCTTTAGAAAAGATGCTTCATTGTGACATTGTACTTAAATCATGCCCCATTGGATTAATATGATGCACTTGAGTCTTAAATCTTTTTGCTGTGATATTTTTGGTATCGGTTTCCATTTCTGAGTGTTGGCTATAGATGTGCTATATGAAAAATGTCGCCATTTTCCTGGCTGCTTGGTCGCGGCCGCTCTTATCCATGTCCATGACTGTCTTACGGTACAAATATTTCCAGTAACTGGGCAAAGTAGCCAAGGGAAGGGGTATTTATTGGTGGGTGATGTATGTTCATGGAGATGTTTTTGTCCAGTATGAAAATATTTTTTGTAAAAAGACAAAAAAATTGAGCTTGTTCATCAGTTTGATTTGTTTATCAATGTATTAGCAATGCCATGTGTTACTATACAACAAGACCTTCTCTTACTTGACTGGTGCTACACACAGGAGGGACAAATATGCAGTGTTACGTCGTGTGCTGTACAGTATTCACACCTTACATCCACAACAGTGTTGAGCTCCATTTGTTTCGTATTTAAGCCGCTCAGACAGGACCAATTCCTGTGAAATATTTCATCAATATATTTTTTTTTTCTTCCTGAGACTCTGTGCATACAACACATCTCTCAGAGAGAAAGAGAGCGAGACAGAGCTGATGGAAAGGTTGCAGAGGTGGAAGGCTGACTATGGAGGAAAGGATGACAGCAACCATCATTAAAAATGTGCCGCTTCTCCGTTACCTGCAGGCGTGTCCCTGCCATTCCAGCTCCTCCTGTCTCATATCTCACTTGTCACTTGGTTCCGCTGGCAGACGGAAAAGCTGCTGACGAGACTGTGACACTGACGGAGGGAGAGACAGGGAGAGAGGACAGAGTGCGTGCCCTGAACAATTCAATTAGACTCATTCAACTCGGTTGAATTCATCTATTCAGTTCATACACGTGCTCATTCTTAGTCAGGGTCGCCCGGTAATCCACTTCAGTTCCTCTTTGTCTGTCGGAGCTCAGCCTTTCAACAAACGCCTTACCCGTTTCTTCAAGCCGCCACTCACTTCCCACCTCCACACCCCACAGCGCAGGTCCTACAGGGACACTCGCTAATAGTGTATGCTTAAGTTCACCGGACGGCCACGGCATAGGAGAAAGGGATGGGTAATTGCCTGTTTATCCCAAGTGAAGGGAAAATTGAGTACAGGAACCCCTGCCTTCTCCCAGGAGTGGGTTTCACCGAGGCGCTCGCTGCCTCATTCATTCATTTGATCCCCCCGGCCCTCACTCTGGCAGATATAAAAAAACTGCTTCTCCTGGAACCCCGCTGACAGCTGTCTCTCCAACACACACACACACACACACACACACACACACACACACACACACACACATGTGCACAGAGAGAGGACAGTGGCACACAAGTACTTCCTGCGTACAGGCCAGAGGGACGACCAGGACTCAGTGACTTGTGAACCTCTGGTGATGGAAGGAACAGAGTGAACACACCATTTTCCACGATGGAGAGTCAGGCATGGAAAGCTGGAAGTCGTTATTTTCATTTCATTAGGATGCTTTAGCTAATTTTACCTGTAGGGGAATTTAATAAAAAATACCTAATAATGAGGCTAAATTGCAGAAGTCTGTAGAAATGAGAGCGGTACATGTCCAACAATTATTTTAATAAAAAAGTGCCGTATCCAAACAGCTCACCTTCTGAACCCTTTTTAATCTGAGAAAGAAAAACAAGTTTACTCTATTTTTTTTTTTCTCACTCCTCGCATCCAATTCTTGGCTACCCTTTTCTCGAGCAACAGCTGTGGTGCATGACCTCTCTGGCTGTGTACTACACAGAAGGCTGGATATCGTGGCAGAGATTCCCTTACAACACCCCTCTCCTGCCCCTTACGGGCTCCTTCTGCGTCCTGCGCGGCGCTGGTCATGCCAGCAGAGCTCAGAGCCGAGAAAACACACAAACAACCGTCCCGCGTAGCCAGGGAGACTGACGGCGAAGACAGCGAGAGACGGGAGAAATGAAGGGAAAAGGCACTGGGCGTAGGAAGTGGTCTGGCTGCAGCCTAGCAGCAGTCACTTAACTTGGCAGGGGAGGGAGAGAGAGGACCACAGGGAGAGAGGAGAGCGGCAAGGCCAGGACTCCCCAGGACTCATCACCAGCTTCTTCTTGATTGCCTGCCGGAGAGAGCGATCGAGCCGCCCCTCCGATTCCCACCCCTCGCCCCTACACTCAGCTCTCCTCTGAGAAATGAGCGCCAATTTCCGCCGCTCCTTCGAGATCCTCCTTCGCCCACCGATCCAATCTTTGTGCATCTTTTTCCTCCGACATCACGGGCCCAGGTGCACTCTGCTACCCAGGCCATGGGACGGCAACACCGGGTCACTTAGAGCGCCTCGCTGGCCCCGACTACAGAAGTGAATGTTTAATATTTCATCAGAAGAGCGTCAGGCATCAATTATTCTGTATCTGAGAGGGAGGGAGACGGAGCGGCTGACCTGTTAATCACTGTCCGTTCTGTTCACATCACCGAGCCTGACATGGAGTGAGATTCAGATGTTTGATGGGACATCGTAAGAAAGGAGGAGAAGAGTGTGTATAGATGCTTCAGTTGAAAAAAAAAAAAAAAAACCCTCATTAATTTGAACTGGAACCTGTGAAATGTCAGTGATCCTGAAAAAAAAAAATACTGTAAATTCCTGAAATATTTTCCGTTGTGCCAATCATATTTTACAGTCTTAAGATATAAATAAGCTTGAAGAACCTTTTTTTTGTTTCTTTTCTTTCGTGTTTTTGCGTCTCCAATACATTTGTGTCTGTGTTGTGGCACTGGCACTGTCTACACGGTCGCACCACAGAGAACCAACACAGCAGAGGAGCTCGTTTCACTTTGGTGTCAGAACGGTGATTTGGAAGCCACATGAATACTGTACGTTACCTGAACAGGTGTTTCCCATTTGCAGACGGGGAAAAATGTCCTCTTTTTAAAAAGACTCTTTTCTTTGTTTTTTCTTTCCTTTTTTGCCTTCTCCTGTATTTGTTTCTGTATCATAACTGTCTTTGGTTTTTGCATAAAATGCATAAGGGTTTTGGGATGTAAATGGAATTTTATTCATATTTTGTCCAAATACCTCTTGTAATTTGTATCAGAATTCTTGTACAATTTTTATATTAAAGATTTATCAGTCACTGGCATCTTGTTCTCATATTTCATTCCAACCTGGACCTCACAAATAAGACCTAAGATGTTTTGTCGTCAGTGAAGTAGCAGCAGCAGCGATGTGTCAATCAAGCCGGGGAAGACAGTGGTCTCAGCAGGTTTTACTGGGCTCTTTAATTAGCCTGAGATAAAAACCAGTGGGGAAAAGGCTATCTTGACCAATCAGTGGGCAATTAGATTAATGGAGTTATTAAATGACGCATTGGCATGAGAAGAAGGAATAGATGGTTTTAGCAAATTAGTAAGATGGTCAGTGACGAGGGGAACAATGGACATACACCTTAGTCTTATCATAGAAGTAAATTAAATTAAACGGTGGTGATGATTAAAACTGAAAGTATCTGTTAATAAAAAGTAGGAATCAAGAAAATCAATAATAATCAAATTAAGTTTTTTAATCTAGCAAATCATTATTTTTTATTGTTCACGATATTTGAACAGTTATGAATATTATATAAGGCAATATTATGGCTGTTAACCTTCTCTAAAATAAAACACTTTCACGACAGGCCGACGCTGACAACACGACGAACAAATGCGAGGTCATTCTTCACAAAGCGACCAGCGCTGACATCATTTGCTGTGACTGCGGGTAAAATTACAAATTGATATGAGCTCCAGCAGCGATGTCATGCTTGCTCTGGTGACCAACGGGAACATAACGCCACCTCCTCCCTCCTCTGTGAGAGAGTGAAGCAGTGACACACAAAGGCCTTATTGACCTTGAATCAGACACCATTCCTCTTTGTCACACGCCAGTTCCTTGATCCCTGTCATTGTTGATAACAGCACCGCACACACACACACACACACACACACTTCAGAATAATAGCACTGCATGGTATTGATTATATGCAGGCTGGGTAAGAGATACTCCCCCACTTCTACCAGATATCCTCCGCCACTCATCCTAAACACATACACACCCTCTTTATTCCTCTGTGACAATCTCCCACCGAGGGGGGGGGCATGTCGGACATTGGGCTGACCCCCCTCCCCTATATAACTGAGCATGTTGACGTCGGCCAGCCATCGATTGGTCTGACAAAACCTGTGGCCCTCCGCTGACCTTTGAGAGGCAGACTCCTTCAGCTATGGGAGAATACGTACATGCAGAGTGGGAGGAAAAGGGGGGTGTGGGGGGTGTTTATCTGAACCAGGGAGGCTGGAGAAGTTAAGAGGGTAAAGACGTTCATCAGCTCATCTGTCTGTGTTAATCATTTATCTGCTGTAAAATCATTTAACAGTCTGCTTCTGTCAGTGGCTCTTTTAAAAAAAAATACATGTTTAAGGTTCTGAAAGAATTTGAAGAAGAAGAAGAAGAGCACACATTCACCTTCATGGTTGCAGTATTTAGGACAAATAAATGGGACGCAGCTCCCTCTCCCCACCACAAGCAGCAGCACCACATGATCCAGAGATATTTTGAATTCCAAGTGAGTAATGCCGGTATTTTGGCAAAATGTACACTCTCTGATTCAAAGTACTCAGGAGTGAAAGTATTTGTTGTAACTGTGTAGTCATACTGTGGAACTCACTTACCTTGTCTGTCTGTGTCGTTCCTGACCAAAAACAGACTGAATACACACAAGTCACACTATTCTCATTTGGCGATACTTCACACTGCAAGGTCCCTAAAATCAAACGGGAGCCAACCCCAGCAGATGCTGGACTGGTCAGCCGCCCATCACAGAGACAAAACAATTGAACTGAGCTCAGGCTGCAGTCAGTCCCTGGACTGTGGGAACCTGCTGAAGGAAGTGCTCACAGGAGCCAGAGGAAAACCAGAAGTCGATCTGGGAACCTTCTAGCACTGTTACCTGGGAAATTTAAATTTAATTCATTTAAAGATAATCTCACACACACACCATACCACCACTGCACTGTAAGCAGAAATCAATTTCCAATGAGAACTAATTGATTGTAATTGCACAACACAATTAGAAGGCAAATGACCCGCATTTAGAGAGAAAGAGTAGAAAAGATTTCTGCTGAATTTAAATTCCCCTTTAACGTAACAATGTACAGAAGCGCTTCTTTTCAAGTCTCTGAATTGTACAATACATAATTATGATAAAAGCAGCAGCACTTATGACTGTTAGGGACTGGCAGAGGAAATGGAGAATTAGAGGGAATGTAACCGATGGCGACTCCTGAATTCTTATAAAAACTTATCTGTGGTAACATGAGCCTTGGCCGGGATGGACCGCGTACACGTATAAGACTTTTTACTGGGCCTTATTGATTTGGTTCTACACCAGTGAGGCCTGCAATGCTGGCTAATGCTATTGACGAGCCATCAGTCTTGTCCAGAAGTGTGGAGGCATGCAGCTCTTTTTCCAAGACCAACCAAGGAAGGAGAGAGGAAGAGGAGGAAAGAAAGAGAGGGGGAAAAACATCAATGGACAGTGATGGAGAGTAGGGAGGAGGGCGAAGATGCAAGCGCAGCAGACAGACTCAGACCACTGTCCATGGTTTGGGAACACTAAATTAGAAAAAAGACAAAAGGGATGAGAGAGGGAGAAACTGTAAACAGCCATATCGATCCAACTAGTGCCGGGCAAATCAAACCATTACAGCCGGAGCCCAGTGCCCCAGAGTGGAGGGAGATGGTGTGAATATCTGCACACTTCTCCAGTGAAGAGAAAAGTTTTCACCGGCATCAAACTGGATCTCTTTCAGAATGGCTGGACTCACTAATTCTTCAGTCTGCTTCACCCGCTAAATAACGAGGTGGAGGAGCAGCCGGAGAGGAAGGGGTTAACTCGGCACAGGGTGGAGGGGAGGATGAAAAAAGCCCTCTGGCAACCCAGGGACAGAGGGAACGCTGAACTCATCACAAACCCCTCTCCTGGCGTCCGCCAGCACATAATGACCCCAACAAGACGGGAATCCCTTTTAATTAAAGTGAAGGGAGATCAGTTAAGCAGATGGTTGCCGACAAATATTAGGGGAAATAGAATGTTTAATGGTCTGTGCACTTATCGCAGACTATTTTCCACACCCAGCCCCAAACTGATAAACAGGACAGGGCCTTGTTAATCAACCTTACAACCTTTAAAGCCCAAGATAAGAGAATAATTCGGGATCTTTGTAAATTAGCTTGAGATGTGGCTAAGACTCTGGCCCCTCGCGTGCTCAGGGCCAGACCGTCGAGGAGGGAGAGGAATTTCTATCAGTGTAATAGCCTTGTGCCACGGTGAAGAAGTTTGGGGGAAAGTACTTTTTTTCAGGGGATAAAGATTTTTTTTCCTGGTGTTTTCCTGAGTTTTTATTCCCCTCGTGGTTTGACCCTCCTGCCGCCACCCTGCCGCGCTCTTATCAGTGACACAAGAGAGTCGCCCGCCTCCGTGGAAATAATCTAAACAGAGAGGCGGGGAATCGGCAGCCCCGAGCCTGTGGCCTGTGTGAGCAGGTTAACGGGCCCTCACCCCTCTGAGTCAGACACAGGTGGGGGTGGCCTGTGTTTATTTTACAGATGATGGATTGAAGAGGAAGGGATTATCGACAACAGTAGCGGCCCTGTGAGAATCCCAGCAGGTACATTTTTGCTGCAACAAGCCTTACGCAGGATAAGTATTTCTCAGGAGAAGACGCTGCAGCTATTTCAAAACCTCTGAGGCCAAGGCCCCGTGATGTTAATTTGTTGAATGAGCAACACAGAAGTGTTTTCTCAGGATAAAACAACTTAAATCATTTTTATCCAAAATACAAAACTGGTGAGCTGTGATGCCATAAACAGGATAAATGATCACGGTTGATGTTTCACTGTTGGGCCAAATGTTTTATATACGCTCCCAGGGTGTCCTCTTTGAGGAATATGGAATATAAAACATATTTTGAGTTATTTAACATTTTTTTCATTGCTGCGTGATTCCATACATCTGGCTTCATATATCTGATGTCTTCAGCATATGTCTACAAAGTAGTAAAAATTAAGTTTTTGTGTGTCCAAACAAAAAGTACCACGAGACACACCACCAGATGCTTCATAGGTGGACAGCAGCCTCTGCCTTGCTATGGAAGTATATATTTTGCCTTTCCTTGAATCAGAAACACATTGGCTGAACTCGGCCCCACCTCTTCCCACCTCATCTTTTTTCTTTCAATCACTCGGAGCAGAACCGTTCTTAATTGAACCAGCAGTCAGAGCACTCCTGGCTCCTTTTTTTTTTCTCCTTCTTCTAAACCTTATGGGCTTTGTTTCTGCTCGGGGCTTTGTTGTTTCCTTCCCTGGAAAAAAGGGGGACACCGGATTGAAGGTAATTACATGGAGAAATGCAGACATTTATCAGTGCTTGTGGTTTGGGACCTTAAATGGTCCTGCTGACAATTTTCCCTTACAGTGGGCCACTGTGGAGCTGGCAGGTTCTGTTCAGAGCCCCGACGCTGGGATTGAAAGCTCAGAGTGCTGCCATATGTTGGACCTCGGCAGTGCCAGCAGCAAATGTGCTGAACAATGCCACTCGAACCATGAACTCCGTGCCTTGGCAGAAGGTGCGTGCACGGGCTACTAGCGGGAGCGGAGACATATATGCAGTTAGCAAAATGAGATTGCGTACACAAGCCTCTAAGTGTTTGTGTGTGTACATAGTTCTGTCTACCTGTCTGTTTGTCTGTCCAGTGTCAGATTGAGAACACATTGCAGCGTGCACGCACACACGTGCATGTTCATATTAGTCTGAATATCCATGGAGAACATCCCAGACTGCAATGGGTCACACCTGGTTATGCTTCTTCCCCATCTCCTCTCTCGCTCTGCGCCCTGGTTCCCACACCGGCGGCATCTGGAACCGATTGGCGGCAGAGTCACATCGAGCCATAAAGCCCTCACAGGCTCACAAACGCACAAGGGGTAGAACGTCAAACAATGCTGGCCCGACGAGCTGCCAACAGACACAACGCATCTTGAACCTGAACAAACCCCACTGCTCATTTTTTATCCTCTCCGTATGTCTCTCCAAACTATTCCTCCCTTTCTCCCTCACAAACACCACCTGGGAATGGGTCGAGGGAGAATTCCGCATTTTTACCCCTAAATGGAATTGGTACTGATGCTGCGGGAGCTAAATGTGGCTCGGGCGACCGAGACCATGGAGAAGTGGATACTGATGCAGCCAGAAAGGTACTGTCAAATTCACTTGAAACAGAAACAAAGCACAAGAGGAATATTTAGACATTGGTGTGTTGTTAAAAAATGCTCTGGCTGGATGCTCGGGCCCGGGTGTCACCCAGGGGCTAATCGCCGCTCGCGCCACCCGACGGGTAACGTGATCGGGAGCAGGCGCGAGCCCCGCTGTCACCCAGCCGTCCTGAGAGGAGCAGAGGCCACTATGTGTCACAGCCTGGTAATGTTCTTATCGATTCTCCATATCTGTTACGGAGGCTGGGAGGCACGTCCCAAATTCGATACGCTTTTAATCGGGGAGAAATTCTCCAAATGCTTAAAATGGAAAACATAAGTGAAAGGATGACAGCAGCGAGAACCGAACCTCCGCAACCGAGCAATTAAATAAAGCCCTTGTATGTTGCATGCAGTTTTTCTGGCTGTTCCACTGAACACTTTATATACGGCCGTCTTGCTTCCAGCCATTTCTCCCTTTTTTGATTTCTGTGGCATAAAAAATGTTGGCCAGTGTCAGAGCACAAAAATCTGTGTTGGAGGCATTTCAAACCAAGATTTTATTGTTAACAAATGCTGCCTTTGATACGGGCTACAATGGGCGATCCTTCAGTGTTTGTTTGTGCTGGAGGTGAAAATGAGTTGCTAGCATTTGGAAGGGAAAGCTTGTGAAATATAACGTGGCAACAACACCGGGAAGAAATGGCACTCTTTAATGTCGTGCAGGAGCCGGCCTTGTTTTTCCACTCATTAGAGCGACTTTGAAGTGTGCGTCTGAAACCTTAGCTTGGGAAATCTCACAGAGACTAGATTGTGGTGCGCACTCTCTCCTCCAAGAACACCGCGATTCAAGGTAACATATCCACATCCTATTAGTCCGCGGTGAACGTACCAATTGGATGCAGACAGCCTGTGGTATTAGGCAGCACATAATCTGATCCTGTTGCCCGTCGTATAAAACACAGAAGGTCTACATGGGGAGATAAATGCAGCTCTGTCAAATTTAATTTCACCTCACGACTATGACCACATCAGCATTATTGAAAGAAAAAAAAGGGTGGAATTGATGTGAGAAGCTACATAAGTGCTCTGCTGGGCTCAGGTCCGGAGGACTCCCGGTCTCTTCACTGTCAGACCCCAGGGCGCTGTCTAAATTAACTGGGACGAGTGGATTGTTGAAGGGATGACCCTTTCCCTATTCACCCGGTTCCACCTCCACACACACACCTCATCACACATACACACTCTCAACGTCAACCGCTAAGCTTCAATAAATCTGATAAGCCACCCTGGTGGCTTCTGTGGCCAATCGGCACAGAGAACAACATGGCTGGTATCAGGCAGCTGCAAAGCCCTCGTCAAGCGGGACTTCAAAGTGCTCGGAAGGGCCGCGCTCACACCCTGAAAGCTGGCCCGTCTCTCTCCGCTCTGCCTCACCCCACCCAGGCTCCCATCCCCTGCACCGTGCCTGGGTGATGTCATTATTGAAGTCTTTGGCGTGCTATCCGAGGAGTAAGTTACCATTGACAGGTTCAGAGCCCGGCTGGCTCACCCATGAGGATTCATGACTTTGAAGCTATTGGCCTTAAGCTGCAAATTATTCTTTTCAGGCTCTCTCTGCTCTACCTACAGCTTTAATCCACACCCTCCGTCTCCTCGGTGCACTCCGGCTCCAGCAGACAGCACCCACTGGCCTGCACACACACACACACACACAACCGGCCGAGGCAGAGCCATGTGGGGGGAGAGCACAGTCAGGCACATGCTCACTCATTTTCCTAGATATCTAGAAACACATACTTTATGGAGCAGCCCCCCCCAGCCCAGTAAAGTTAATAACACCAGCAGGGTGGAGCAGTACCAGGCTCCAGCAGCACCGGCAAAGATCCTCTCAGCCCCAGCCCATCCATTCCTCACTCCCTTCATCAGCACTTAGTGGACATCTGTGCAGTGCCAGCCCTCGCTCCATATGCCACGGCGGTCAGAAGACAAATGGCCGTGTCAGTGCAGTGGCACGCCTGCATGTCTGATGCCACACGGGGGTGCATGCTGGGTGTGGTGAGGGACAGAGAGCGGGGAGGAGGAGGACGGCCCCAGCCAGTCAGGAATGAGCTGGGTGTGCACAGGGGCAATAAGTTATCTAAACTGTAAACACATGAAATACCAAAACTAAGTCATGTCTCATGTGGCTAACAAGGCATGTGCAGAGAGCAAAGGAAAACACCTCGGAGACGTGGTTTGGCCTGGGATGTCCCATTGACTATATATACATGTATTTTATTTTATACATGCTGACCACATTCAAAAGCATGTAATGTTTCTCATACAAAGCTTCTTCCTTCTGGGCAGCAATAGGCTTCTGTTCATTTCCTCGTGTTGTTCAGTAACAGGCTTCTGCTGTGCAGCGCTACAGAAGCAAGAGGCTAACGCTGTTAGCTGATTTGTTTGTTTCCCTTGTTTTATTCTTTCTGATACGCTTGACAAACCCACTTCTCCCTGATCTCTCAGTTTTTTATTTTGCCTCAGCCAGGACACAGGTTCACTTTAATTCTACTAACCAGCTATATTTAGTTTTTATTGGCCTGGACATATTATAGACCTTTTTTAAATACAAGGAACCACTTTATTTCATTTAAAGCAACATAATTACCAAGTAGTTTTGTCTGAAATACATAAAAGAGGTAAAACTTAATGAGATAGAAACCTTTTGGCTGCACTGTGTTAATGAGCTACCTTCTGTTAGCACGCTAGCCAGGCTTTTCATTTCTTATCACATTAAATTATGTTGCAATGCGACTTGTTTGACAAACTTTCTCTGATGCGGAGCTGACAACACAAAATGACACGTGATGGACGCGACCTCGCACACGCTGGTCGGCATAGCTCGACTGTGAATCAGCAAAGTTGTCCGAATGATTTCACAGAACAGAGAATGATCCGCAGTCTTTCCTCTGCGATACCGAAGGTGATGAAACGAATGATTCCTGAGAGGTGACTATAAGAATTCAGAAATACATACGGTTCAAACTTGTCATACTGCAAACCCGTGGCTGGAAATGTAACACTATCGCATGCTATTCCAAAAAAAAAAACAGCGTCCAGCTGAAGAGACAAGGCTTGGTGCTGGGGGGGGGGAGAGATGAGAGAAGGTGTGTGTAGAAAAGTAGGGGAGGAATAGCAGTATTCCCTGGGTAACGGGCTCTGGCGAAGGAACTGAGAGGTGTGTTGGCTTGTGTTGCATTCGGGGAGAGAGCAGCGTCTCCCAGAAGGAGGCTATAAAAAGACAAAGGAGGCAGGAGGCCATGTGGAGAGACTGCTGAAAGGGAGCAAACACCCACTCCATAATCCCACCACTGCCACCATCGCCACCGCTGGGGAGGAAGAGAGAGAAACGCACACCGAGACTGAGATCACAGAAACAAGTCGATAAATCACTATTACACAGAAACACACACACACAGTTGAACTTTAAATTTAAACGTAATCGGTACAAGTGACCAATCCGTTTTTCAGCATTACATCAAGCACCAGAGGCCGACGCCCACAACAAACATCTGTCACCGACAGCTTCAGGCCAGCAGCAGAACCAGCTGAGCTGTCATTTGCAGCAGAAACATGTGTTATAGATGAGAACGGTGATAAGAATCAGCTCTGAGCGACTGTAAGGGGAAACTGCACACAGCGATCTCCAGAGTCAACAAGACACACGCACCAAACAAAACAAAACAAAAGAAACCCCGAGGCCTTAAGTTACCGCTGACAGTTCGACGGACATATGCACAAATATACAAAAACAGAGAGAGAAGTCAAGGTGGTTCCGTGGAGGGAGCGCTGAACATGCCCACGAATATCTGAACCATGAGGTAAAGTTGGCTGTCCATCGTGAACAACAGGCAGAAAATGTCAGTCTGGATTCCTGATGCAATACAAATGAAAATCGAATGGATCCAAAGCCGCTCTCTGCTCTCGTGTTCCTCCTGTCTTGGCCACCGTGGCCAACGGGCTCAGGCAAAACATGGAGGCCTGATTTGAGTGAAGGGGGTGAGACGTGAAAAACAGAAAGGAGAAAAAACGTGAGGATGTGCCATATCCAATTGTGGATATTTACGTGTAAAATGTGCTCTTCAGTTCTTTCCCCATGCATGTCCATGAGAATAAAATGCTCTGGCCCTCTGCCGGAGTAAATGTCTTCCCTATGTGTGGGCTCACTATCTCTCTGTGTTGTCTTCACCAGGAGGGAGTGGCTGGGCAAGGTGCAGGAGGAAGGTGCCGCTGGTTAAAGAGCGTTTTTTTTGCCTTCCCTCACACTTTTGGTTGGCGAGAGAGAGAGGGAGAGAGAGAGAGAGAGAGAGGGGTGGGGTGGGGTGAAAGACAGAAAAGCCATGGCTCTGTGTCTGAACCTGAGTGTGGGAGGTCCAGAAACCCCCCCCCCTCCCCAAACTCCACCAGCACTACTATTAAATACCTCTGGAACATCCCGACTGGCTTTTAAACAGAGCTGCAGAGGGTAACTGGTGGATATGGAGGAAACTAAGCATGCCCAGGAGGGGGGGATGTTGTGAATCGCTGGGTGTCCATGACCTGGCACTGCTCTCACCCTCCAGCTGATGTTTGGGGCCCAAGAAATCCTTTATAAGCCCATTAGAGTGTGAATTTTAGCAATCAAATTGGAGTGTCTAGCACTAACAAATGCTCGCGTTGGATTTTATTGCCGTTCGAGCTCTCCTGGTGCAGCGCCTTATGGACTCTGTGGTCAAGCTGTTAGCCATTACATTGACAAGCGTGCACACGTTTCTACATCTGGCCCTCTGCAGCTTGAACACACCGAGCCAATTACATGTTGTTGTTCTTTTTGACATATAATGTTTTTCGTAATCAGATAATTGCTCGACCCTTCAAACTCCCCCCGAAACAGCTTTCTCATTCTGATGCTGTGTGTAGCTGCTGGGACACCGAGCCAGCGCGGCTTCATCACACGTGTTAGGTATACATGTGATGCTTTTATGCTGCGTGTCTTTCAGCACGGTGCTCCAGCCATTGTGAAGATAGCAGAAAGGTGAGAAGTAAATCAATGAGAGACAGGGAAAAAAATAATTACTGGAAACCCTTACTGAATGTTTTTTTAAACGTGGCTCCGCTTTCAGAAGTGTGCACACATGCAAAGGAGATTTCCTGAAACATGCTCTCCATGACAAGAATCTGTCAGTCTCTAAATGCTTGCATGTGAAAACAGCCACAAAATATGCTGAATGTGTCAAAGCCTTGATGAAGGGAGGAGATCTCCTGATTGAGTCATGTGGTTGCATATTATCCCTGAAATCAGGCAGCATGTGCTCAGCACTCACATCTGCCCAGAGCACTCACATTTACAGTGCACCACAGCGCTGCCATTTAGCCCCAAATACTTCACACCCTCTTAAGGATATAAACATTATTGTTGGAAGGCACATAAATGAAATGCAATCTAATGGTCAGGGTGAAACCATGATCTGTCTTTAACAACAGACCTTCCCTTCTTCTCAGAGTTTTCGCAGTCTGAAACGTTACACATTTATGTGGAAAATCTGCAGAAACCTCAGGAATCCGACTGTCTATGATTAAGACATTTCCATAAAACGACATGCACTCCTGTCATTTCTCCACGCGGCTGTAATAAATGTGCAAAAGTGAAATAAAATGCCCACGACAGCCAATTTAACCACGTCTCTTCGTATATTGTCTGATTTTTTTTGCTTTGTAGAAGTCCTCTCATTATGAGCAATTGCCATCTGCACAAAGAGCTACCCAGTGTCTGGGATAATTGTACTGCTAATTATCACGTAGTGTCTGCCGGCTGCCAGGAATAGACAGTGCCATGTGGCCCAGTGTCTCGGGGTTTGTTTCTGGCCTTAATAACTTGATAGGGAAGATGGGAGGGCATTGGTCTCCCAGAATTGAATTAAACAGTAAATACTGTTTGTGTTTTTGTCACGATTTCCTGTTTGTTAGTGGTCCCATTAGGGGTTTCTCTTGGAGCGCTTGCTCTTTCACACACACTTTCTCTCTCTCTCCTCAACACACACACGCAAAGGAAAGTAACACTGTCTATTTTATGCTCTACAGATGAAACACATTAGCGAAAGCATGGCAAGGGACACCAAGGGAGGGGGAGAAAAAAAACCCCTCTTCAGTTCCAACGACATCAGCATTTTCTCGCAAATTTGCAATTAGTCTTAAGGGCCAGTGTAAATTAGGTCTCCTGATAAATGAGCAACCGGGACAGGACATGAAGTTTCAATAAATCTGAGAGGCTGCCCAGGGCACTGGTGTCCTCTTACTATAAAGCATCAACAGAGTCCCAACAGGGAGAGATCTGTGAAATCAGCCCAGGGAGCAGCTCTCACTACAGGGATTCACCTCCACAGCTCCATGGGAGCGACCACTCCGAGACAGGAAGCACAAGCGTTCTATGATGGAGGTGTGAGAAGAGGGGGGTTGGTTCTCGAAAGCCTCGATAAGGCGTCTGTAATGTGGGTGAACCAGCGCTGGTGTCTGTATCTACACTCCTGAGTTCACAGATGAGACCACTTTACGCCGTGGTCCCATCCAGGGGAGTCTAGAGTTGCGTCTCATCAGTGTTTAAACATATTAGAGCAGGGCCGGGGCTGTTGCTGATTTGATCTGCTGCCTCGCTGCAAGGACGTAAAATATAAGGTTTGACTTTTTAAAGACTGCGCGATTCTCTCTGCACGGTTATTGACGATGCATCAACTTACACATTTGGCCATCGCGCAGCAGGGCTTCTGGACAAGGATGACAGCTAATGGAGCCGCCGGTGGAAGCGCGAGCAAGGATCAGGTTCAAATGGATTCCTCGTTACTGTCCATTTAATCGAATTGGACAAAATAACACGCCACAATAAAGTGCTGCTTAAGGACGGAGAAATGCGTTTAAAGGGAAGGCAAACTGATGACAAAGCGAGGGAATGCAGGACGGGACTGAGAATAGCATTAAAGCCCCATTTGTCTGCATTACCTGTGTGGAGGGGAGTTGAAATGCACATGAGAAGGAACGGTGATCTGAGAGAACAATAATGTGGTGGCAGGAGGGACCGCTTACTAGGTTACACACGGATCAAGTCCAAGATTGAATTGCTAGAGACTGGAATACTTAAAAAGTACCGGTTGCGACATCTGCCTCATGTTGCAGTGCGATACGTACGGTATCATATTATACGACCATGTACTGGATATTTGATCGGTTTCATGGAGCTGGGTTATGAGCTGCAGGACTGCTGCACATGAGGCCAGAGCGTCTGTCCACCATTTTTACTAACACCTTGTCGAAATCAGCCCAGAGCAGCAGATCAGAAAATCAGCTGATTCGGGTCACGACCATTTCCTCTGCCAAATGCAAAGGAAAACGAACAACGCGTTATAGCAACTGAAATTTTGCTTTAAGGACAATTCTTGACAAGTTATTGGGCAGTCAGAGTGAAAAACAATGGGTTGACTCCAAGATTAAACCTCAATGCAAACATCACAATGAAGGATAACAGAACCGGGAGCCACAGCCTGCGGCCTGCTGAGCTCTCATGAAATCACAAGTGACACGAAACAAAGACTTCATTCCTGTGATAGAAGACGAGAGACCCCACCCTCACACATAAAACTAAAAAGGGTAGATGTGGAGGATTGCACATCTTCAAGACATGAAGATGTCAAGACGCGGTCCAGACTCTGACAGTAGTCATCAATCCTCCGACTACAGCAGCACACGCTATCAGGACCAACAGGGCGGGCCGCTGGCTTTCTCTGCCCTTCGACGAAGAGAGCAACATGGAAATAAGGAGCAGCGGCGGCCTGCGTCACATTAGCAGCTGAAACTGGGACAGGCTGAGATCAGTATCTGCACAAAGGGAAGCAACAAGGGAGGCAGGTAATGGGAAGAGAGGAAACACGGGGACAATATGTTGAATCACAGATAAGTGTGTTCTTCCTCTCCAGAGAAAAGCGTCTGCAGCCGTGCACTTCTTGGCTGCCGCCGAGCCGCTTGTGTTCCGCAGACGCTATTGACACAAAGTAAAGCTGATAATTAAATTACATGTGTTGTGGCAATCCTGCGATACTTCCAACCATTAGCACATGTAGGGGGAGGAAGGAAGCAGTTGAGGGGGAGACGGCGTGCATGCCTTCATTGGGTTTGAAGCTTTCCACATTTCTGTCGTGGGCTCCGTAACGAAGCCTAACGACAAACAAAACGTTAATGACGGCGGTGTGTGTGAGAAAAGAAGGGAAGGAGCCGATTCCAGTAAGCCTGGCCACTGATCCGCTGACATTCTTCCTGGACTCTGTCCCACACATCATTTTCAGAAGGGAGAAATAAAAGAGGGAAGAGAAAATATCAAGAGCTTTCCGCTTTGGCGTCTGCCCATCCATTAGAACTATAAAGGCTTTCGCACAATTCCTTTGATGCACATCACTGATACGTGCTTCAGGGGCTTGTACTGCCTGCATGGGAACAGTCCATCCAGGTGACAGCTCCTCGAGCCCTCGACAAACACACACGCACACTGTGAAAAAGCAGCTGTTTAAAGCCATTATATCTTGTTTGGTGTGGAAACAAAAGATGTTTCCAGATCGTAAATGTCTCCAGTGGATCTGTATGATGCCATGTCCCCTGAACTCACAGAAGACAGTTAAATGCAACTAACGGTCCAGTTCTGCAGCACATTAACCTGCAGTTTAGGGATGAAATCTCCCTCTGTCTCCCCCTCCGATTCCACGCTCAGCAGTCCAGTCCCTGTCCTAATTGAGTCAGCGCTCCTCTGCTGCTCGGACCTTATCGTATCACGCTTTCTAATTGACCCGCGCTGCTCCATGAGACAATGCGCCAGGAGCTTGACAAAAGTTATTAATTTTCACTTTGTCCAAGGCTCTGTCCCAATTAGGTCCCCTGGCTGGGGCCGACAGGGCAGCTAACGTGATTACAGGACAAGCTTATTAGTCTGCAGCAGCAGCATGGAGGACCAGGAGGATGACCCTAAATGAGAACACACAACGCACTCGGCAGCACACAGGGGTGTTTCTGTTTTGATTTAATGCCACATCCGCACTAAATACAATGATTTGCAATCCATGCCACGCGATATTTAACAATCAGGAGCCGAAGCTTTGTACAGATCCTTTACTACGTAACGCTGGCTGCAACAAAACAGGCACTTTCTGGAGTTCCCATCCCCTGGTCCATCCTGTCCTCAGTGTGTAGCGACTGTAGTCACAGTGAGTCTGGTGGATGGTTAAGGAGAAGCCATGCGTGCTAGTGCTCAGTGAGACTTCACTAGACGCCAGGAGCAATGGCATCACTCCAGATCGCACTTCCAGCCAAGTTCCTCTCAATCGGGGAGTCACTAGACAAGCTTTAAGGGAACCAATCGGACCCAATTAAATATAACAGCCTCAAGTACATCACAGTTTGGTCAGGAGCTCCTACCTCGTGTTCCTACACTACATCAATCAGCAGGTACCAAATGAAAAGAGTAGCTACCAAATTCAACAGAAATCGGAGCAAAACACTGGACCTTGGCAGCTCTGTAAATCCTCTCGACGCACTTAATCGTACGTGGCACCCGTTCCAGCATACGTACAATAAAAGATGGGATTTTCAACATCGAGGATTTCAGCACATTTCGGTTCCTGAAACTTCCTGAAAAGTAGCTGATGATACCTCCGAAGGAAAGCCACAACAGCAGCGTGTACTCTGAGCAGCCTTTCAAGTTTAGTTACAGTGCTGTCATGTTCAATCAGACACTGCTCTGAGGATTAAGATAGAGCGAGAGATTTGAAGCCAGCTTGTTGAGGAAAAAAAAAAAAAAAGAGAAAAGAGGAGAGATTCTTCAGATGGCGACTTCAATAGCCCTGAGTGCAAAATTACTACCACACAGCCGTGCCCGTGGGGGGCGTTTTAATGACAGCTCACAAAGATTGGCTTCACCCACCACGATTAAGGTTACCCTTCATCATCTGAGGCAGAGCAATACAAACAGTTAGTCCAGGAAAACAAGTGAGAGGTTTGACACAAAGACACCTGCCCACTCAGCAGCTCCGCGTAGACTTTCAGCCACGAGGCCTCGCCTGTAGCATCCTGACTAACAAGTCCAAAGTCCTGTGGATGAGAGGAGAGTGACAGCGGCCTGGCAAGCTACCTCTCTGATTAATATTTCATCCTGGAACTTTGGCCTTAAGATGTATCGTACTTGTCTGAGTCTTAGATGACATAGTGCTGAGACTACAAAACCAGCGACTTCAACCCCATTTAAAATCAGTTTCTTGCAACTTTTTTTTTTTTTTTTGCCTGCATGTCAAATGTTTTTACCGACAAAGGAAACTGCTTTTGTTGTATTTTGGAGAACTCAATTTTTACGACTACACTTTTTTATAATAAGTTAAATCCTTTTGGAATAAGTTAAATCCTTTTGGAATTTAGGTGCAAAGAAATTAAATTTGGCACAAAAAAATGTAAATACAAACTGTGGAGCATTTACATCTAAATATATATAATTTTAATTGTGTGTGATAATTTACTTAAAAAAAAAATGTCTTCTTGGATTCTTTTCCCACCGTTAACGTAAGTCCTGTCCTGCTCATCAATCATCGGTGGTTCACTGGCTCAAATCTGATTTCTCTGGCAAGCCAACTGCAACACAGCACATCTATCATATCCACTCACAGCACAACATGATATAAACACACCTCATTTGATTATTTTCATTTTTGTGGAAAAAAAATTACCTTTCCTGAGGATCTGATAAAAAATGTGGCAGCCTGTGTTCAGTGTGAAAAAATTCAATCCGACTAACTGACAGTCACCTGCTGGTCTCTCTGAGACACGGAGCACTTTCCACTCTGTGTCCAACTTTCTTTTCAGATGGCTCGTTAAAATATTTACCCATTCGGCTCTGTCATTTGGCGAAAATGAGAAGTCGAGGATGTACAATCAATAAGCAGCAAGTCCAATTATGTAAAATGTATAAATTATAGATTTGGTGTAATGCCAAGGACATGGACACATTCTGTTTCTCTCTCTCTCTCTCTTTCTCTCTCTCTCTCTCCTGCAGAATCAGGAGCAACCAAGAAGGAAATATGAAATTCTAATGTTTTGAGCCACAAGCTATTTCAAGTGCAATGTGACTACACAGTGTTGGTGTGAGACCGTATTCAAATTTGGCCTCTTCCAGCATCTGGGCACACATTCGTGTGGAAGGTTTATGAAAAATGCATCTATTAATTCATTATTTTGATTGAACCTGTATTATAAAGGCAGACGCTGAAACACAACAGTGATTCTGCCCGCCTAAAGTTTCTATTTCCATAATTTAATTGAGGTCACAAAAGCCGCTTTGAAGAAAGTCAAAAGTTACGGGGCACAAGCTTTGCCATATGTTTGCATTGACCTTTAATTTTGTGAAATGTGTGTTACACAATCCTCAGCTTCCATGGGTCAACCTCCGTGATTATTCACAGTGAAAAACTAGCAGCTGTTGACTCCGACAGCCACATTCCTCTCCAGCCTCCTGCGTTTCAATTTGTCTTACAGCAAAAAGCCCTTCCGTTTTTAAATACCAAGCAGGGCTTTTTCCCACACAGGTCCTGCCGAGGTGAAGAATCCCACTCCTGCCACCACAACAGCAGATACGCCAGGGTCTTCGGAGAGGTTAAAACATTCTGCCGATGTTGGAGGAGGAGAGATGAAGAGAGGGGGGAGGGAGGAGAAGAGGGTCTCTCTGACAGTCAGAAAACAGTCCCTCACAGCGTTCGCCCCAGCCTCTGCTGCGAAAACAACACTTGAATTCCTAACAGCGAGTGCCAGGTGGTCACAAGATGAATTCATCAGGGCAATGCATAACGCAAAAGGCAGAGATTATCACATCGCAGCCGCCCCAGGGCCATGGCAGCGCAAGCTGATTGGAGACATGGAAGGAGGCCCAGGAGAGGCGCTGGTCTTCCCTCTGGCCAGCGGAGAGGTGTCGGTCCACTCCTGGGAGAGATGGAGGAGTGAGGGAGAGAGAAGGGAGGGGGTGGGTGGTTCAGAGGGGTGGTTCACCTCGCTACAGGCAGCCCTCCCATAGGGGCAGGAGCAGGCAAGGAGAGGCCTGAAGGCCACACACACTCGGAGACACACACATGCACTGTGCCTTTCAAAAAAGACACAAACACACAACCAGCGTTTCTACCAGAGCGTTGGCAACATTTTTTCTTGTCATGGGACCAGCAGTCCCAACAAGACAAGGGTTAATATCAGACAAGAGTGCCCATATGCTTTGCCACTGTAACCCTGCATTGTTCAACAGTGGATGTGTGTGTGTGTGTGTGTGTACTTTCAGAGGTGATGGAAATCATCCACGCTATCCAACAAAACAATACATGTGGAGAAAAAAAAACAGCAGACAAGACTTTTAGCAGCTCATCAAAATGGCCATATGGGAGGTATGTGGAATCTGAAGAGCATCAACTTTGAATATTTGTATAAACTACGTGGAGAAGATGAAGCTGTGCGTGCACGGAGTCAAACTCTTTCACATCAGTGCTTGCATCTCAGTCTGCAACTTCAGAGCAGTTCTATAATTCGGAATCAGTTGATCAACATTACGCAAACTTCTGGTAAACAAAGTTCAATCAAACTCATCTCAAATTATTTCACGAACAAATGTTGCCACGTTCTTTCGTCTGACAGAAAGAAGATTTCATTCATTAATGCTCAAATAAAATATTTTGTTCTGTTGATGTCAATCAGATGTGAATAAATGTTTTTTCAAAGTATTAGAATCACATGTTATTCTTAATAAGGGGGTTGGCCATTAAGTCGGTGGTTTGATCCCTCATCCCTGAGCCAGATGCCGGAGCCTTGGACAAATGTGTCGGCCATATGAAAACAACATTTGATACCAGTATTCATTCAAAATTTAAAACAGATATGAGAGGAAGACAAGCAGGAGACTGAAGAAAATCAAATCTGAGCCCAAGCAGGTTTACAACAACTACAATTAGCACCATACTAATGACACCATCTGAGGTTCGGTTAATAAAAGTGACCACATATGAGATGAACTCTCACACTTCACGCTTTAATGAAGGCACGTTAGAGCGCATCATCGGTATATTTAAGACAACTTGGAAAATGACGGCAACACTAAGAATAGAAAAGTAGAAGAGTTCTGCCAGGGGACCATGGATCCTCTGTCTGTCCCCAAAGCATCAGAAACGGGAACATGACATAGTTCATTACAGCAGCATCGGGATCACACTCAGGCTTTTATTTCATTGTGGTAAAATAAAAACATTTGTTTTGATGTCCACAGCTGTCACAGACGGCCGGAAACAAAGAACACCAGGACTGAGAGGACAGCGTCCGACTGAGTGGAATCAGACAGTCTGAGTGGTAACTTCTAATTTTTAAATATGGTTGGGAGCAGATGAGCTACTGTTTTTGAGTCTAATGCCCACCCCAACATAAATGAATAAATATCATTTATATCCCACTCATTCATTCAGTGACAATAAAATAAATCTGTTTCTCTCCCACATTATTTATTCATAGAAATGTGTGAACACCTTCTAACAAGTTCCAAACAGGGTCAAAACAAATCAAGCCGGCGCTCCACGTGTCCTGACCTTTTTTAAACCAACAATCAAGTCCACAGCTAATTTGTATTTCTCTGCCATTTCCAGCCGAGTGTTGTTCACTTTGCCGTCAGTGAGTTTCTTTCTCTTTGCTTATTCTACATAAATTATTGAGCGGCTAATTTGGTCTGCTGGCCCTGTGAGACACTGCAGCATTGGCATGACAGCTTTATCTATTAGACTGAGCCCAGTGACAGCCTTGTTCCGGCACCGCGTGCGCGCGTGTTTGTCTCTGAGTGTGACTGCTCATGCATGTACGTGTGTGTGTGTGTGTGTGTGTGTTGGTGTCGGCGTGCGGGTGGAGGGGTGTGGGGGGGTCAGGCTCATTCTCAGTTGCATTAGCACAGGAGCAGGACTGGGACACATCAACATCTTAATCAATACGCGAGAGTCAATTACTGAGGAAGCGCGTGCTTAAGCAAGATCTGATTATTGGGTTCATGTTCAGTCCACCAAATGGACCGAATCAATGTGATGGGATATGTGCTATATACACCCCCCCGACACACACACACACACACACACACTCATTCCTCCTCCTTTCACATCCTGTCACCTCACCCTGATCTCCCTCTCTCCGCCCGCTGTCCCCCGCCCTCCTCTCACATTCCTCACGGACACTTGAGGAAGAGGAAGGGAGACTGATCAAAGTGACAAAGAGGAAGGATTTATACTCCGGTGCGGTAACTAACAGGACACCGCTCAGCTCGTCCAGATTAAGATGAAAAGGGTGGTGGAGCTTCCAGCTCTGGACCAGCCTTTGAATAAGTCATATTTGGGCATGATTCATGAAGATATAAGACGGCGGGGAGAGGAAAAAACACGGAGGATATCTGGATGTGCTCTTGCTCCCCTTGTACGCAACTCCAGCGCGCTGTACCGCTCAGTCGGGCTTTGATAACACTTTTGAAACAATACACTTTTCTGTGTATTGCTTCAAGTGTGGATTTGAATTTGTCTGCGTGCTGACGCTCGCTGCTGATTTTGAGGGAGCGCAGCGGCCTCTGTTACTTTTCATCATGTCATCCCAGTGCAGCGTAATCACATCTAACGCTCCACATCTCTCCTCCACCAGCCGGCTCAATAACGAGTGAGACGCCGGGGCCGAGCTGCCTTTCACCCGACTGCTTTCAGGGGCTTTGTCTTTGTGTTCTGGCTGCTGTGTGTATTTCAACATTTGCCTGTCAGATTTGCTTTTATTGAGGATTCCTTTTGGTGTGCTCCTCCCTGTCTATCGCCCGTCAACTCACCCGGATGGATCGCACAGCGGGTTGCCACACATCCACGCACGTGAAATCGCCACACCTCGAGCCCCTCCTCGGCCCCGCGGCCCCACCTCGCCGTCGGACCACTTTCTTTATTTACCTGACTGAGAAATTACACCTGGAACACGGAGGACACAACAAAAGGCGAGCGGGAGGAGTGAGAACGCGATGAGAAGCCGGGCGGTAGTGAGAGGACCAACAAAGCAAGAAATCAATAGCCCAGAGATTTTTAACTAAGGTTTTTTTTCTCCTCTCACTCTGTCTTTTTTTATCTCGTAAGCTGCCAAACATCACCAGTGAAACTTGCACGAGGCAGTCGTTGCCAGAGGGTGAATCATAGCAATATTGATTTGATTATGTAAAAGCTCGGTGGAACCTCAAGCCAGATGCAGAAATAACTCCTCACCTAGGTCCTGCGGGAGGGTGCACACAGCGGTTTGGAGGAGAAAGAGAGAGACCGAGAGGAGAGAGACAGAGGAGGAGAGAAAAAAATATTGCTCGGGATAAAAGCATAATTACTTCCCTCACAGCTAAAATACATTTTTCCTATTTTCTGAATAGTTCTTCCTTCTGAGTGCAGCCCCCCCACCCACCCACCCACCTCCCCACGGCTCCTCTTCCTCTGCCGTTGCTGGATGATAATTAACAGCGCTCTACTGTACTGAATTAGGAGCTGACAGTTATGAACTCTGCACAAGAATAGGCAGCTACCTAGGAGCATGCTTTCCCGCTAGATCGGATCTGTGTGCGCCTGTGTGTGTGTGCGTGTGTGTGCGCCAGACACAACGGCACGGCTAAGAGAAAAGAAGGCAAAAGAAAAGGCCCAGCGTGCAGCGTGATTCTGATCTATGGCACCCTCTTCTGGACCCACCATCTCTGTCAATCTCTCCACGGAGAACAGAACACAAACTTCAGCAAATGTCTGTGTTGTGATGATTTTTATTGTTGGACTCGTCCAGCAAATTAAGAGTCTTTATGTAAAATTATGAATGCATTTAAATGTTTTGATAAGCTCAGCTGAAGGATCTCAACTGACCATAAACGTAATCTCTTGGGACGAGCAGCAGAAACACAAGATGTCAGTGAGTCATTTTATCGTGATTTTAAGAGAAATCCCCTTTCGGAAGAAATTTCTCTCAATGCTATATCAAATAATTTGAATTTATAAAAGCCAAAATATTTAGGAAAAGTGAGGGAATAAAAGTTTTTTTTGGTTTTTCAAAAAATAAAACTTGCCGCAGCCTGTGGTCACCAAGCTGCAGCAGGTGAAGCTGGGCTGGGCTGAAAGTGCTCCTGGGTAGGCTCTAATTGGGCCACCTTTTTTTCCAGTGCATTATGGGAGCCACTGATCCAAAGGTCTGTCTTTAACAGCCCTAAATTATGATTCCACCTCACTGAGTCTCCACCCCATCAAATGAGTGGAACATTCTGGTCGGCTCGCATAATTGGCCCGGGCTGGAATCTCATGTAAAATACTAATCAGATCACATGAGTGGTGGGAGTGTCTTCAAAGGGGAGATGGAGTTTCACAGAATCTATTTGAGCGTGTGATTAGGACGGTATAAAATGGGCCAAAATAACAGATCTCATTAGACCGGACCGTGTGCCTACACTTGCCTCTTTTTTCCCCTCTTCCTGAGCATTTGGCTCGTCTGGACTTCCTGTGCATTTTAAGAGGCATCTGTGCTCGTCGGTACAGTAATGCAAAGCAGCGAGGTCTCAAACGCTTTTTCTCCCTCTGTGAACTCTGCAGGGCTCGAACCGCGCACGAAGAAAACAAGGCGCAGATGCAAAAGACGTGCTACTGTCTCCACTATTAAATAACAATAACGTTGTGTTTACGCAAAATTCTTTTTTTAATGTGATAAGATGAATATTTCATCATTTTTTAAACAGCGATTTTTGCATTATCCCCTGCACTTGATTTTTAATGAACGACAAGAGTAGCTAATTCTGCTTCTTTATTAAATCACTGTATGACCTTGAAATGTATTTTATTATAAGATAAGGCTTAAAGCCTTAAAGTACATTAAAGGTTAAAGGTTTAGAGTGTAGAATTAAAATCTGAACTGACTTCCCCTCACCTCTCCTTCCACAGCTGAAGGAGAAACTGTGGCAGCCGTCATAGAAACTCAAAGAGTGTTGATTTTTTCCAGTTTGGACGACTGTAAAAATGATATCATGGTAAATATAGTTTTGAATATAAAGTGCTCATTCTATGGTTAAAACACAAAACAGCAAATTAGATGTAACACTTAAATTTAATTTATGCATTTGATCAATTTCGCCTTACACACTGAAACTTTAAATTCAAAATCAATAATGCAAAATCTTCAATCTATCAGAAACACAATCAGGTTCATGTTGATCATGAAGGGCTCGATCATTTTTATGGTAAATAGATGCGATTAAGAGAAAATATTTATACATTTATTTATACTGTGTACTCTATATATTCCAGTTTCTCAGTTATTCAGTTATTCAGTTATTTCTTTTGAAAAGAATACAGGTAACACAACCTTTCATTTAAAGTGAGATTGTCACCGAATGAATTCCGCCCTCGTTCTGCTTGATTGGGTATTAATGTGGTTTAATGTGGAAAAATGCATGGTTCTATACCTAACTGGCATCGACTGGTTTAAGAGTAAACATCAATTTCAGATCCACATAATCATATTACCGAGCTAATCGGTATTGATTTGTTTCGCTCAGATCAGGAAAGAAAAGGTGGCATGAAGTGAAAATAAAGAGTAGGTATCTGAAGGACGGATTTCACCTGATCTTCTGAAATAAGATCGCTCCTTTGTTCTAACGGGTCCTAACGCTCAGAACCTGCTGGAAGATATGGGATCTATGACTGAATCCAGGTAACGTCACCCAGAGAGGAAATGCAATCGGCTGATATAACGTGGAGCTCTTAATTAAGGTGCGTTTGAGTGAGAGGTGCTCGCTGCTGTAAGCCCTCTCCTCAGAATAAGGATAATTCCCATTCATTTGGAGGATCTCTTAATGATCACTCCCACACTGGACTCACCCTCCAAATAATACCATGCCTCAATCAGCATATTCCACAATCAATTCTGAATGGATTTCCTTTGCTGCTGATTACTTTAATAACTTCAACATATCTATTAGGGAACGGGCATGTGAATCTTTGTGATGACGATTATCATTTAGCCATGAAGGGGGGGGGGGGGGGGGGGGGGGGGGGGGGGGGGGGGGGTAATTTAATTAGGGTCTGATATTGCTGAGCTCAATTATGCTACTGCAAGCCACGTTCATATTTTATTATCAAAATTGTTGTTTCAATACAGAGAAGTGTTGTGGGGTTTAATGAAAATAAATAAATTGGGAGTAAAATCACTTAGATGATGATGACGATGATGTCAGATTGGTTGTTTTTGCTGCTCGGCTCACAAAGGGAAGATCACTGTAATGTGCGATGTGAACCAGTCTCTAATTACATCAGCGGTGCTCCTCAGATTTGAGCTCTGCGAGGGCTCGCACACTCCGCTGGGTGCACGCACTTCTAATGAGATCCGAGCTCAGGATATAGACATATTTTACCAGGAACTAAAACCTTAGAAGGAGGAATTTCTTCGACGTAAACCAGCCCATTTTAGATTTGGTCTGATGTCCAAGTGAGTTTGACACATCAGCTGGAAATATTAAAAAAAAAAAAAAAAAAAATCATTTGAAATGAATCATTCGAAATCTATAGGCTTGTTATTGTATTTGAAACAGAAAATGAGAATTTAAAGCAGCATCATATGTGACATCCTGCAAAGTCATGTTATATATATGTGGATAATCTGATCAAATTTTGTCTCACCAGACATGAGGAATATTTAATGCAAACTGATTTAAAAATATGGATAGAGACTAAATGTGTCATCTGAAAGGAGGGCAAAATTAAAATGATTGTAATAATGTGCAAATCTAAATCACATATTAAACATTATTTTCCATGTCACGAAAACCACCAAGTTAATATTGAATGGTTGGCACTAATCAGTCATTCTTCAGTATATTTCTAGATATTTAAAGTTGAGGATTCCTTAAAGCTAAAAAGGAATCCACATAAAAAATGTAATGTTTAAAACAACTCTCTCAGGCAAAATCCACGACTGGTCATTTTATACAGTTTAAATAAACAATGGAACCATCATATTTCATTCGAAGAAAATTCCTAAAATGCCAGGGAGGGGTTGTTACCGAGGACTTCACTCAGCGTTCATGCATCAGCCCGACCACGCACAAACACAGCGACTGCATTCGTCATCCCAGCTGACAGAAGCACTGGAGAGTGTCATAAAATGTGCATTTGTCATGGCATGCGCTGATTTGTCAGGAGACCATCATTCATAGTTCATAATGTTCTTTTCTCTCTTTGCCTACCCGGCAACGTTAATGTTGTTTAAATGCCCAAAGGAGCTGCGATACACCAGATAGCATCCATCTCCACCAATCAGTCAATCCACCCTGGGAGAGAGCCCCAGAGAGCCTCTAGATTAGGTGAGTTAGGGTGCTCTCTGGTCCAGTTAGTGGATTAAGAGCCTTTCTCCGAAGGCTCAATAGAGCGAGCCACACAAGAAAAGGTATCATAGCTGAAAAGCAACATTTCCTCTGTGCAGTATTTGTGGCTTGTGGTCTCAAATGTGTTCTTAATTTCTAGGACAGACGTAATTGTTGCACTGTTGGTTGACTGCGGTCTGGTGCTGTGTGCGCAAGCGAGCCTGTGTTGTGTTACACTCGGTCGCAGAAGCAGAAACGCTGGGAGAAATAAACAGCATTTACAATGTGGCACCGCTGCTGTTGGATGAAATCAGATTAAAGCGGCGTGTGGATTTCCAATTATTCTCCATAAATCACCAGAAGAAAATTGTCCAAAATGCGGGGCCTGGCTGTTGAATCTGAACAAGTCTCTTCTTATCCAGAGGTCTTAAATAATATGAATTTACCCGACACTTAAAGGCAGGATGAGCAGTCTGTGTCTTGGGCCAAAGAAAAGACACCAGAAATGATCACTATCTCAAAGTCTTTCAGCTGCAAGTTTTTTAATTCATTCATTTTTAAGACTGCGGCGCTGAGTTTTGGGGTTTTAGGACAGGACATAGCATTTTGTTAGGGGAACTCGTGGGGTCATCAAAGGTACACAAGCTTTTTCCCCCCTGACGCACAAGGATCCAGAAATTAAAAACACTGTGAGGAAAAACAAGCAAGCGTTGCAATTAAAGGCCAATCCTCCTCATATAAAGCAAAATAAAAGCACTGTACAAATGGCAATAAACTGCGGATAATGACCTCAGGATGCCAAAGTAATATTTTTCCCCCCTTTTTAATTGTAGTTGTATTCGCCCTCACCGTTTCATGTTATGGGGTCGGGCTTTTTAAACTTTTCACAGCTGTGTGAAAGGGAAGGGGACAGCATCCCGAGGCGCTTTCGGGCCTGGTGAGGGGAGTCGCAGTGCCAGCTCCAGAGACTTGGATTCATTAGCCGCTTTAGCAGCGCAAACATTACCTTAAATGGCGAGGCCATGTGCTGGCAGGGACCCGCTCTCGCCTTGTTTCAATTACATGGAATCAAACATTGCAGGTATGCTAGGCACAGGGTCTTTATTGAGAAAGGGGAAGGGGAGGGAGAGAGGAGGGCTTCACAAAGCCCTCGCCGGCCCTCGCCTGTGAAACACTGCCTTGTTTTCATTTGAAAACTATTGTAAAACGAAGGAAAGTGGTAGGCTGGCAAACGGTCGTGTTTTCGGTAACAATGTGATTTCTTTTTTTCTCTCCCAGAGCTGTGCTAACTATTATATGCTGAACTTTATGGCGAGGTTCCTTTGATTTTATGTGACTTGTCAGCCTTGTTAAAACATCTAAAAAGATTAGAGTGGGATTATACGTGTCCGTCGCCACATGCATGCGTTTCATAATCAACGCTGTGCTGATGCTGGATGTGCAGAGCGGCTCTGCGGCTGTTTGTGTGGTTCCTGGGGCTCCTGAGGTGCCCACAGCTGGTGCCAGAACCAGGCCTTGTACCTCGTTGGCCCTACACCACTAAACAGCTCTAATGGGCTCGCACATCCACCAGGAGTCTTTACAGGTAATGAGGTCACCGCATTGGAAAGAGATCATGAACACATTTCTATAATGTGACCCAACTGGAGGGAATTAGACAGTGCGGCATATCGGCACTCAGAAAAAAAAGAAACAACGGAGCTCGCGCTCACACAAAGAAGGCTCAAAGCTGAGGGGCGCAGCAAACATGAAAATGGCAGCCAGGTTTGTGGCGAGGTGGTGGGGCCGTTACAGCATGTACACAATTAGCCCGATGGTTTGTTCAGCAAATATCATGCAGGAGCACGGGGAAACAAAGGATTCGGATCAGCTGGTGATGAAATACAAAAGTAATAAATGCCAGCTATGTTCTCCGAACCCAGACGCAGCCCCTCTGCACAGGCATTCCTCTCTGTCTCCCTGTCACACGCGCTCGCTTCACTTGTCACGCAGCTGCAGCATTCTGAGGAGGGCATGAAGCACCGCTTTGTTAAAGCCTGGAGATCACTCTATTCCAACCTGGTATCATGGGTCTTTAAAGGACCGGGGGGACAGTTTGTGGTCTTTGACGGCACAATCGTGTTAAACTTGGTACACTTGGTAAAATTGGAACTCTCCTCGTTGAGCTTGAGGAAGTTCCTGTAAATGAGTCAGCTGGAGATTTGATAAATGTGGTTTTTCTTGAGGATTCTTCTGCCTATGGACGGAATACCGCCACCGCACATTACCAACACTTCAAGACTGAACCCTGCGACTCCCTGCACTGCAGTCGCACTTGCTCAGCATGTTCACGTTATGTAAGGACAGCTGTGACACTGTGATAAAAGTTTATAGAGTGTCTTGTCAGCTCTTTAGCAACATCGCTTATATCTCACCATGCCATCCAAAATCAATACAATATTTTTCTCCCAATAAATAATGTAGGCTTGAAAAAGGTCCAAATGCACGCATCGACAGTTGGCCACAATTAAGGGGCGGCGGCAGCGGTAACTGATGACAGTCCCTCCCTCCCTCCGGCTCACATGGCATCAGCAAAAAAATGAAGACACTGAGACCACTTTGTCACTGGCTGAGGGTGGACCTGGAAATGACTCCTAATGGAAAAAGGGCTCCCCGAGCCACCGCTGCATCTGCTGCTCCAAGCACTTTCTCCGGGCCGATGGGCCAGCCCCAACCAGTTTCCAGCTCCCTTTATCTAAGCCTTTAATATGCTCTGGGCAGCCAGCAGCGACCGCAAGCTGAGGTCAGGAAGCATTGATGGCTGAGACTGTGTGTGTGTGTGTGTGTGTGTGTGTGTGTATGTGTGTATGAGTGGACTGCAGCAGGAAATGCTATCAATACAAAAAAGCTCCCAGACTGGAGGAAATGACAAGAGTATACTGTTGTGATGTCAACACCACAGGCGACACCGACCGAGACCGACATTAGGAGAGCAGGCAAATTAAAAAACAGACGACCGTTATATAGGCCCACAACGCCTCACTGACATCAGGTTGTTATAACAGTTCACTGATCTTCTCCTGAATGCGACACACTCATGGTTCATCTGAAATATCACAAACGTCAAGTCCTCATAATACTGATATCAGAAATCTCCAAACATAACGACCAAGACAGGAATTAATTCATGTTGTGAACTATTTGACCTTCTGGCTCATTCAGGTTGATCCTCTGTGGACCATGAACGCTGCACCATATCACGTGACAGCCCAGAGGGACACTTGGCTCTGGACTGGTGGACTAACACACCAGCCAGTGTAAAATTCCACCGGCATGTCCTCATTCTTAGAGTCACTGTCATGGACAGGGGGAGGTTATTGCAGTATGAAAGTACTGCTGCATGTACGTTTTGCAGCTTCCAAGACATTTTATCTAACTCCTGTGGTACCGCAGCATACTAGCCTCAAAGGATTTTTTAAAGCTCTTCAATTACTTCTGGAAATTTGGTGAGAGATAAAGAGAAGCGCCAAAGCAAGAGATTACAAGAGGCACTCGCAGCCCCGTGCACATTGTGGGAATAACTTTGAGAACAGGTTGCTCTGAGGGGGGGGGGGGGGGAGGGAACCCCCCCCCCCCCCCCTCCTGCTGTGTCACTGTGCCCTGGTCTGCAGGTGTTTTCAAGTGATGGAGAGGGCTCTGGGAAACATTTATATCTCCGATCCACTTTATCGACCGTTCCCCTGTCAGAGCGGAGCGAGCAGTGGTGGGTGGTGGGGGGGGGGGGGGGGGGGGGGGGAGGTGGGTCNNCTGTTGGGGCGGGGGGAGGGGGGGGGGGGGGGGGGGGGGGGGGGGGGGGGGAGCAAGTGGCTCTTAGCACACATGCTGACAGCGAAGGAGCCTCGTGCACTCACTCTTTAGCTGTGAGTCTGGAACCTCTTTATGGTGATTGTTTTATCAGCGTTCCTGTCTGTCCCGTGGGAGGCTGGGGCCCGAGGAGGATGACCCTCATTTTCTGAAAGCAAAGTGTTCAGTATTGATCAGTAAGAATGAGCCGCCCGTGACATGGGTTAATTTACTGGACCTGGGAAGGTTCATTGTTTCCTGTCATTCCTGAACTCATCGCACTGACCTTTACCACCGTGTCCTGCCATGCGATGTAGGCGTGCACGCGCGCGCGCGCACACACACACACACACACACACACACACACAGAATGCACTGCTGAAATGACTCCACTGCTCATGGCCTGCCCAGAGGATAGAAAAAGTGAGACGGACACAGTCCCACACAGACGGACAGATGAAGACAAAAAGCAACCACCCAGTTAGGACCACCAAAAGATTCAGGTGCTTGTTCGGTGCTAGTGCTTAGTTGGTTCTAATCCCGTTCTTCCTAAAAACCAGATTGGTTTTCCATCAGCATGGAGCCGAGGTGGAGCACCTCTCACCAAAACCCTTCCAAACATGAAGAGAACCTGTGGTAGCCTTCAGCTGTCAGGAAAACATGGCAGCCTCCTGCAGAGAATGTAAAGTATTTCTATGGTAGAAATATACTGGTGAAAACATCACTAGGATTATTTGATACTTCATTTCTCCCTTTCCCTTAAATTGTACACGCTGACCTTTGATGCTCCGGGTCAGACACATACCCCTCAGACACTTCACTTCAATCACACACAAACTGAAAAGGGCTCCATGTCTGAACATCTTCAAGACAAGAGATAATCAATACTAAATTCATAACCTGTGCCCAGAATGTTGAGTGACAGAGGTCAGAGGTGACTATCTGTGGGTGAAAAGGCCAATATAGTTACATCAAAAGGTCAACGCCTTAATGCGAGGCTCAATTGCAAAACTTATTAGGGGCATGGCCTAACAAGCAAACGACACAGTGTGGGGTTACAGCGAAGTGGATAATGAAAAGGAAACAACAAGCAAGAGGAGAAAACAGGGGAAGCTACAATTCCTCATCCAACATGAGCTCCAGGCATGTGATGAGAGGTCAAAATAAATGTTGATATCATGAAGCGCATATATGTGTGTGTGTGTGTGTTTGTGTATATCCACTGTGTTTGCAGAATGCAGAATCATTAGGGAGATTTTTGTTTTACTGAAAATGACATTGTGATAATCATTTGTCCAGCAATATGTGTAGGTTGTTGAGAATTTTTTATTTATTTTTTTATTATTATGCAATGACGTCCAAGTTTTACCTTGATAACAATTCATATCACATATTTGTTTGTATATGGCTACTATTCTCTGCAGTACATCACTTCCTCTATGGTCAGAAGACAATAATTCCAATCTGCTCCAGGGTTCGATGTAAATAAAGTTAAAATGATGATTAAAGACGAAGAGTGAATTGAGGATTCAAATCCACAGATCAAACAGCACAAAGGAAAATCAGCACTCCAGAGGTTTCTCTTGATTCCCCGGTTTTCCTGCTTGGCGTTTGCCATGTTTGGTTAACATGGCGGTTAGCTTTATTTATTTTGCTCATTTTATGCAGGATTCATCCAGCTCGGGCGTTTGGGAGGTAATAAATCCATGAGGTGTCATCTCACTCCCCTCCCCTTTGCTTGGCATCTGCGAGTGCTACGCCACTTCTGATTAGTGCCGCCTTTCCCTCCCAGAAAGCCAGCAGACAGGAACAAACTGATTACTGCCCATCTTCAGGGGATTGGAGACACCTAACAGGATTACATTAACATATTAACGGACGCCCCTCACCTGCAGCCCTCTCAATATCGGTCCCATGCCCCTGAGTTTTTGGGGAGGGGCTGCGGCATATGTGTGGTGCATTTCATCTTCAGTTGGGGAGCAAATAAATAGGGAAGGATAGTGATTCGCTCTCTCTCCCAGGGTGAGCTATCTGTCATTGGTGATAGGTGCAGAGGAGAGGGCTCTTTGAAGTTTTCTGACATAAAAGGCGCAAAATAAACGCAAACACATCCTTTCAGCTACTCACATGAAATTAGGACCCGCTGAAGACGGGGGTAGGAAGCTGGCCTCCACAGCCACACCTAATCACTCTGACGGCAGCAAAGACTTCAGTCTCTGCTCTTCTGGGAACATCCGAATCAAGGATGAGAAACAAAGTGAAAAAGAAGAACGCTTTAATCTGCCTCAGCTACTTTTCCGCGGTTTTTAACAATGTTCTGTTGAAATAACACAACAAACAACGGGCAGGAGGAGAGAAAAGTTTTTGCCGCCCTCTGAAAACAACGTGAGCAAACTTGGTGTCGGTTGACAGAAGAGTGGATGAAGTTGACTCTATCTATCTTTGATGCATTCACTGTGGAAACATTAGAGCGTGATCCTATGAATCAATTACCAGGCTGGACAGCATGGTCCCTCCTATGAACTACCTCTGAGCGCAGGCGGTGATAGCTATCAGATCTGTAAGTGTGAGGGGCCTCTATTCGCATTATTATTTGAAGTGCTGCTCCAGACAAAATGAGCAAACTGCCAAAGGAGATAAAGGGATTTAGAGATTCAAAAGAATAGAGATTTAAAAATTAATGGTGCAAAGGATTTTCCTTCATGTTTCTACAACTCGTAAGCCAAATATGACTTAGAAAGAGTCAGGGAGACAAATTGCTTTTTAGAATAAAGTGATGGTAAAAGGGAAAAAAAACAAGCAGTGAATATTTAATGGGCAGCGCAGCCTCTTCACAAACAAATCAATATGGTGATAGTAAACATACAGAGGCTCACATGCAGAGAGGAGGGAGGACAGGTGTCAGCAGGCCCAGCCACAGAGTTTAGGCTCATCTTGACATTTATGAAGGTTAAAAGATTGTAACTGTCCATCGGTGTCAGTCACTTTGCTCAAAGGTCACAGCTAGTCTGTTTTTCATTAATTATACCCTCAGATGTCTCCAGGATCCAGAGACGCCGAACAATCGCCGCTCCCTGCACCGTGGCCACGAAAAGGGTTGTAACAAAAAAAATACATACATGAATTTATAATTCAGCTTTCGCACTGACGGCTCACTGATACGAGGCAATGACTCATAAATGCTGTTTGAAAAAGATCATCTGGTTCTTCTAAACAAGGGCCAGTTAAAATGAAACATTTACACAATGCTGATCCAAAAGGTTTGTGGTTAGTGGCATGCACAGCTCTCATTCTGATGTAAAAAGTGCAGCTTCACAGTTGCAGTTTATTTTTATGTAGTCTAGTGTTCATTTGTGGGCCAGGCGGCATAAAAAAACGTAAAAATATAACCGAAGGATATAAAACATGAGGTCCAATTAGTCACTTGTTACGCATAAATAAAATAATTAAGGTGTAAAAAGATGCCTATAAACATGAATATGGGCTTATTTACTGTACAATAATAATAATAATAATAATACCATCTACTTGGAGGTTGCTCTGAAACCATTTTACACCTCACACCCTTTTCTTCCCCTCACAGCGTCCACATATTCCAGGAATTCAATTATAAGCGCGGTCTAATGAGCTGAATGCCTTCCATAGACTCCCCAGTAATCAGATGTAAACATCATGAAATTTTTATCAGATGCTCTGAAGCATGGCCGCTGTAAAAAATGGGATTCTAAAGAGGACATCAGGACCTGGACGATGTTCTCTCTCCAGATCCAACATTTGATCATATAGAGCTACAAGTTTAAAACATCTGGTCTAATCCGCGCATGTTGAAATTGAACCGACAGTGCTAGCAGAGCTCAGAAGTGAGTATTGTGTCATGGTAGCCACAAAGGATACTTTCAACTACTACAGTAGTTGCATGTAATACTTCATGGGATTGGAGACAGCGAGGCATAATGTCAGAGAGTTTAAATGTAACGTCTCTCTAACATCTGTAAGCTGGTTTCCACCACATGTTTTACAGAGTCAGGGACGAACACACGGATTGATCGGATCTGAGGAGCCGTCTGGGAGCTAAAGGCCATCTGGAGAAAAGGCAGGACTTTGTTGGAACTCAAGTTAGCCACATGGCTCTCTTTTCTTACAGTGAAACAAATGAGTCAGACTCTACATTTACTCCTGTTGCTGCCAACATTCCCATTAAAAAATGAATAGCATGGGGAGCAGGTCCACTGCAGTGACAAAGACAGAAGGCTTGCGTCTGATGGAGTTAGACTGAGGGCAGGACGGGCTGAAAGGCTGGTGACCAATCGCTAAGAAGCTTTGGGGGCTTTTGGATTTGCATTAAATTGTACTCAACGTGGAATTAAATGCAGTAATTTTTCTGGATGTGATGATCCTGAACATAAGCGTAGCACACCTTCCCTGACTTCCCCTGTGCTATGGAGCCTTTGAATTTGTCAGTGAGTGCATGACGCAGGAGCAGATGAAACCCATGTGAGCAGTCAGGCCATTAGTTTGGATTCACGCAGCTGCTCCATGAGATCTGGGCCTCAGGACTCAGAAGGCACAAGTCAGCTACTCTCTGGTTTTCCCTGTCTCACAACTGGTTTACACCTACAATGCAGGACCTGTATAAGCTTTAAGTTATTCTGCAAACAAAATATAGGGGACTTCACTGGTTTATACTGGTCAGTGGCACCTGTTCCCACACAGGCTCTGGTTTTTGCAAAGCTTTCTAAAGCTTGGTCAATTTTTCTGGACGCTTATTGACTTCATGATATGATATTTCACTGAGTCTACTGTGCTTCACTCCTGTGAACAGGACTTTACAGTGTGCTCGTCCATTACGCTGCCCGTCACCTTTGACCTGCACCACAACTCTAAATGCTCTGCTTGTTTCACCATGCGAAGCAAGGCTGAAATAACAACGCTTCTCTTCCGCTCAGGGGGCATGTAAGAAAATGGCACACAACCTGCAGTGAACAATAGTACGTGCACTCAGAGCACCTCTCAGAGCGCTCCCCGTGCAGGATGCTCCACCACTGTGACCGAGCCCTAAAGTGAGCACTGGACTCTTCTGAGACATGAAATAATAATAACATCCCACTTCCGTCTCCCTGTTAGAGAGGTGGGGAGGGAAGTGTACGAGGGCCTTCTATTGTCACCATTCACTAGAGAGATACCGGTATCCCCGAGACTTTAATGGGAAAGACAATAGGGCTGGCCTAAAAAGGCTTCCCATTAAAATTTAATCAGAGACTTTTGTCTCTCACTAAATGTGACGATCTGTGTGTGTGTGTGTGTGTGTGTGTGTGTCTAAACGACTACAGGGACAGGTAACGGCACTCACAGTCCATCTTCATCCCCTCTCGTGTTGTTTGTTTCAAGTTCATCTCCTTCCTGTACCTTGGGAGAGTTATTTCATTTTCTCCCAGATGTGTCACTATCCTCCTTTAACCACCCGACCACATGGCTACTGCTCGCAAAAAAATGTTAAGGGCAAATTGGATTAACACCACGGTCTATGGCCCGGGCACTTAACAAACACAGATGCACTTAAGGGAGCCCACAGAATGATTTGTGACTGAACAAAGAACTGGAGAGATGGAGCCTGAGCACGACCACAGGACTGGTGTAATATGTCATCTACCGGAAGAGCTATCGGCTCAGCCTACTGGAAAAGGAGTAAACTCCCAAGTGCTGGAGGGAAATTATATTGTGTCAAGGGCCTCTGTCCCACTTTTGTGCCATTTTGTTTGGACACATTCTTTTCTTTTTCTATTACTTACTATGCGTAAATTTCTGCTTGTCCCTGAGAGACAAGATCTGTCGGCAACAAATTCCTTGCATGTGGACAACCTACCTAAATAAAGCTGTTTCTGAAACACTTTATTTTCACAGAATTCATTCACTCTGGACCGAGACAGAGCCAGATTTGACCACACTAAAGGGAAACTTTATAAAGTGATTTTAAATATTCGTCTTTCTCCCGGACCCTAAAAAACCTCTTAATAAAATTCAAACATGAAGCACCTGTGGCCTGTTAGAGAATGATCCAATAAAAGCAGCTCATTCCTTCCTCTCTTCCTCTCTATGAAGAGTAGGTGAGGGTAAATAACGGATCATTTCATATGACTGTTACAGAGGCTTTACTGGATTATTAGAAGACACAGAAACTGTGAAAACATCCGAGGGTTAAAGAGTAAAAAACAAAGTGACTTGATGATTCAGCGCCTGAGGCTCTGGACTCTGAGCTTCACATGCAAATACATTCACACAAGCATGTTTATATTTTTACAGCCTTCACTATCCTTCGACCGTCTCCACTGTACTTTATTTCCTCCACACTTTGGGAAAGGGCCAATAATAAATGCTAATGCTACAGGGCGCTATCAGTTTTATCTGGTGACATTTCATGGTGAGGCTCAGCCATTGATTACCTCTCTATGCTTTGTAATTGTTTCTTCAAGGTGCTGTGATCCTGCGCGCAAGTGAAGCTCCACGTATGGATTTCTTACCAATTAAGGCTGGAATTATTCACAGGGGGCCAGCCCTTGACGGCCGGCAAACAATGACATAACATTGGAAAAACATTTTTGAACCAATCGATGAGAAACAACCAAATGATGTCGGCTGAATGATAAACAGCTCTGCTTCCCGGCTCTGCACCATCGGGCTCTTAAGAGGTCTGATGTCAAGTGGAGTGACACAAACACACAGACACATAAACACACGTCCAGCAGGCCTGATCTCGGAGCCGCCGTGGTGGAGGCAGCTCGCACTGCGAGGGCCCGGCACCTGGAGATGGAGAATAAGCAGGTAGGCCAGCTCTGACCTGCAGGGAGCACGGTTCCAAAGGAATGGCTTCATGGAAATGAGGGTTAAAGGGAGCATTGTCCGTCCTCTGATACGGAGCCTATGAAGCGCTGACAAAGCCCCCCCCCCCACCCCAGCACCAGCACTCGCCCAACATGAAACCATGTTATATGAGAGGGGGTCACCGTTCACCCTAATCACGGCCGTGACATGACATGCTGTAGGTTGCCCCTCAGTGTTAAATATTTATGTCAGCACCAGCGTACCGCCTTGATGGCTGTCAAGACTCTGACACATGCTCTCTCTCTTTCTCTATCGCTCTTGCTCGTTCTCTCTTTCCATTAAAATTCAACAAAACCTGAAGAAAACAGCAGAAAAACACAGAAACACAAAAGGCCTGAATTAAGAGCAGAGGCTTTTATGGGCTGGAAACAGCAGCGAGACAAATGTCTGTTCTCGTGTGGTTCCTTTTTCCACTAAAACTCGTCAGTGCTCATTTGGGACAACGGACCAATCGAAGTCTGTCCCACAGATAAAAATGATCTGACTTCAGGTGTGTGTTTGTGTATAAACATTAAAAGCACCATAACAAGCCGACCACGCTGATGTGAAGCCAGCACGTTGCTCAGCTGGGAGGATGATGCCACTCTCAGGACGCTCTGTGTGTAAGATTTTGGGGGGCGACTTGAAATCACTGGAGACAGCGCTCCTCTCCTCCAGCCCTGCTGGCTCCCCCATGATAGGTGTCAAAGATATTCTAATGAATGTCAGAGTACATTTCAGGGGGCCATGCTCCGTACAAACCACTGGAGTGGCCCATCTTATGGGGCTGCCAACCCCCCTCCACCCTCAGCTCCCCACCGCTCTCTTCGTGTTCAAGAGGGTTAAGAAGATTAATCAATGTCAATGTCTTTTCCCTTTTGAAGCCAATAAGGTGCACACTGTCTGGCCATGCCCAACAGAACATCACTTTGTTCCGTCGCACGGACGCCCCTTTGCTGCCCTTGCTGACCCCCCAGCAGTCCCACTTGTCAAAGTCAAGGGGGCGTTTGGCGTTTGGCGGAGACTGGCCTTCCGGATAGCACTCAGCTCCGCCCTGCTTGACCTATTCTCTGATATTTGACCACTCGGTTGCAAGACACTTGCTCTTTCGAGCTGAAATGTCACTGGGGCATCTTGTCAGCTCACAGACACCTCAGCCTGACAAGTGATTTTACTTTGGTGTGCTACAAGGCAAAAAATACAGGGCCGTGGCCTTGACACACACAAACTGTCAGCAAGCCAGCAGAACTACTTGTTACTGGTTTACTGGTCTGGATTAAAAAACATGTCCTGGATATGTGGCGGGGACACTATGCCGCCCACACCGTACAAATAAAGCTGGAGGAGCGAAGGGGAAATGAAAGGCGGAGTCCTCCGAGAGTAAACAAACATAAGTCCAGTGTTTGGTTTAATTATTGCCCACAACAGCCAAACAAATGGGGGTAATCGAGGATCTTGGCACACGGCAAAAAGGTCAACCTTTGACTTTCCCCAGTGCTGAGTTCCAACCTCCTTGCACTCTCTCCTCCCCGTCCTCTCTTTTCTTGTCATCTCCCCACCCCCAGCTTGTCTGTTCCCCTTAAAGGTTTTTACTAAATCAGCATGTTCTCCAGTTAAATGAGGAGAAGCACACTCCTCTCTCCCCTTTCTTTGACCGCCAGTGGCATTGCAGCATGAAAGAGAAGGATGGGGATTGGAAGTAGCAGTCACATCATTTCTGGTTTGCGCAACCTGCTCAAAGTTTGCAACTAAATGCTTGTCTCCAGTCGAGCTGACAGGGGAGAAGTGGGCGCTCAGTGAACCATGGCCGGGCTGCCATGAAATGACAGGAATCATTGGCATACATTTCAAACAGCCTTGCGCTATCCTATTAAAGTGCCACATCCCCACTTTAAAACAGACAAGAAGGAATCCGCTTTGATAGATAGAGACTAAAATGGCTTATTGATTTTCTTATCCCTTTTTTCTTTGTTAGGAACTTTTAAAAATTACCCCCAAAACTTATCTCTTTTTTTTTCTTAATTACAAAAGGTTGGAAAAATAAGAAAGAAGTGGCCCCGGGTGACATGATTGCTTCTGTATAATTACACTTATTGAAATGTTTAAATTGTGATGCAATTAAGGAAATACACACTTCCAAATTATGGTAATGGGCTGCCGTGTTAGTGCAATATAAATAGAGTGAATTAAGAGGTGAGGCACGAGGATGAAATAACATGGTACAACCTCATTAGTGGGTTTGGAAAAAAGGCAATATTGCTAATACAACACTATGGTGGAATGAACCTATTCCTCTGTTAAAGAGTATTTTTTTTAATGTTCGTTACGAAGCCGTTTGGGTTTAATTAGTTAATTCGATTACTTACTAAAACACTAGTGATCCACTGTATATTAATACAGTTAATATATTAATAAAGTTAAAAAATGGCAAGTGTTGAGGTTAGATTAACAATACAAAATATGTTATGATATATTAGTTAAGACAAATAATAATAATAATTTTACCATGGTCTGATGATAATGCTGTAGTTTTGTGGTGACCAAAGTATGCCCTACACAGTACAAATATATATTCTGCATTCTGGGGGGAATTTCCTGCTTTTATAGTTTGTCTCTATTCATACCTGGCTATAGGAGAACACAGGAGGTAGCAATGAAAAAGTATTTTATCACAGAGGTACAGTTCACGATTCACAGCTTACAGCCTTTTAACTTAATTGGCCGACTTGGCTGCTTATAGCACATTTAACCCATTATGACGGAGGAAGTAAGGAGAAGTAATGGTCCTTTAAGCAGTTTACAAAGCTGTTAGGGGAAGAGCCGGGAGTCATGAAGTTGGATCAGACCGGGGGGTGAACATTTGGACAATGGTAGAAATGTTTGAGGAATTTGATTTTAAAAAGTGTGATTGCATCAAGCCGGTGCTGCGGGCTCGGGGCGCGCGGTGCGAGGGGTCAGCCGGTAACTGCACAGTTTATATGAACCGCTCAGCGAGTGCTAAAGACCAATTAGAGGACCTCTCCAATGAAGCTTGTCCAACTATTTTGTTCCGAAGCATATTTTTTAGGATAAACCTTTAAAATTGAGCACTGTGGTTCTGTGAGATTGGTTGCTTCATAAATATTGTACTGTTAGAAGGATCATCAAATTAGCATAATTATTTCAGAGCTGCCCGAGGCAAGTGATTCATTCAGTGTCAAAGGGTTTGTATCTAGCTGCAGGGTTGGATTTGATCAATTATATCCTTGTACTAAAGTCAAATCCCTACATTTTTATTTATTTTTTTTTAAATACATTAAATTCCCCTTTTTCTTTCTTACTCTTCGGCTAAACGCATTCTGTAAAACACCTTGACGAGGAGCAGGTGAATTCAAACTCGGGAGTGGGCAGAGCTCTGAGCGTCTGGGCGACGCAAACACAAATCCACTGAATTAGCTTAATCTGTGACTGTGCCGGGACAAAGTCTTAACAACCTTGTCAAATGCTTTGTGCCTTTCAGAATAGAGACCGTGTTCTGGCCCATCAGTTTCATAAGGCCTACATTATGGATCGTTGAGTGTGTTGAGACGCCCATAGCAGGGGATCTTCTGCCATGCTTGATTCCCACACTCCTCAGCACAAATATTACAGAGCCATAACCGGTGTAGAACACAATGATCCGGGGCCCCCGGCAATCCTGCTCATCTATCATTCAATCCTCTCTAATTAGGGTCTTTTTGTCACACTGAGAGAGGGGCACTGAGTAGCATTTCTGGGGTGTCAATGCTATAAAAGAGGGGGTCTCATTTCCATCTGACACTGTGATGGAGATTGAATGTGAGCTTTAAGAAGATAAATGGGCATCCTGCAACCTCCCGACACTATCTGCAAAGCTGCCCCCCCCCCCTCCCTCGGGGGAAATCGCTTAACAGTGAATATTTGGGCCCCTCTTTTATTAAGTTCTGCTTTGGTTTGTCGATAACTTGTCAGGACGCCCACATGCTTCCATTAAATTAGTGAGTGCGCTCACAGAAAACGCAGATGATGTTCAGTCTGACTGGTATACCAGTTCAGACTGGTGTTGCCTAATTACAGTTTGGCAGTGAGAAGGAAACCACTATAAGAAACTGGTCAGTTTGGCAAATAAAGTATTAATTTGAGACGTGGTTCTGAGTTTTGATTGACAGCGATCACCTGATAATATCTAGAGAAAAACATTTGAGAATGGGTTTACTGATTTATTTCTGAAAGAATAAAATATTTTTATTGGCCATATTAATAGCTTTAAAAAATCTATCTTGACAGATAGCAGCAACTGGGAAATCACAGTTTTTGAAAAAGCAAAAATAAAGAAAATAACTCTCCCTGTCACAGGTCAACAACTGTACAAATAATACTTTACCATCACTTGGAATACTATGAGTACTACACAATACTACCATCTTAACGAAACAAGGTTCTGTCTTTGACCCAGAGATGAGATAATTATTTAATTTACTCTGAAATCATCTTCATTTGTGACAGTGTGGGCGTACACCGGAGGGGATGAGTGAATATAATTGGGTGTCAGTGCACGTGTGTGTGTGTGTGTGTGTGTGTGTGTGTGTGTGGGGAGGGGTGGGTCTCTCTCTCCCTAACAGCCCCAGCGGCCCTGCTTTAGGCCCGGTGACAGGGCTCTGTCTCTCAGCCACACTTGACTGGGTCCCACTGACACTCAACTGTCAAGCGGGCGAGCCCTCAACCGCCGCCCTAACATGCTCTACAGCTTCACCCAATTAACTTGCTTTCACTTGACATCGCGGCAAAGAGCTTCATAATAGGTGGTCAAGGTGCAGTGTGTCTGCTTTCGGCCTTCTCTGACGACTGGCCGTGCACACACACACACACACAGTCGAGTGTTGCCCCCCCCCCCGCTCGCTCTCAATGCTGTTGTGACTCTGAGGGTCTCGTCGGCCTCTCTTGGCTGCCTCCGCCTGCTCACTGCACTGTGACAGCAGGAGAGCATTGATCCAGGAGGGGGGTGGGGTGGGGGTGCAGTGGGGTACAAACGGTCTTGCATGGTAACCTACGTGCACTAATCCTGCCGGACATGACTCAGTCCTCACCTCTGGAATACAAAAGCTGCATATGCAGATGTTCGCCTTGGTGTGACTCTGCGCTTGCATGAATGCTCGAGAGCGCCTGTTAACACGCGTCCGTGCATGCTTTGTAGTCGGGCGCGTGTACGTGCATTATATCTGCGGCTGTTTTTCCAAATGCGACTGTGGGAGTGTGTGTGTGTTTGCCGAGCATTGTGTGGCTCTCCCGCTCAAGAAGTCGGACACTAAGCCAGACTGGGCCAAGGAGAGAAAGCGATTTGACCCCCGACTGCCCGTTCGGGGAGGAGGGTCTTGAAGCATGTCAGCTCCGCTCAGGCTCCGCTTCTCCTCTGTGTCCTTCCTATTTTTTCCCTAGTGCCAGGCCCAAACTTTGAAAACATCCACCTTAATAGGACCTAGTCAGCGAGAGCTACTCTTCCGTCTATCAAACTGTGATCCGAGGTGTCAGCCTGGGCCGGCTTTGACAGAATGTCTCCAAACGAACAGTACAATGGTGTTTCCCTCCCCAGCTCTCGGCTGCTCTAGTGTAGCCCCCTGGCTGCCTGGCCTCTCCATCTCACTACACCACCTCTCCCCTAGTTCGCCTGCTTGATTTCACCTCCTCAAACACCTGGAAACAGCAGGCTGACTGACAGCCACACGCCCACGTAATTGTCTTCTTTTCCAATTTAGGGCAAACTGGACCCAGCCGCGGCCTAATTAAGCTTCTTAAGGAAATCCACTTCTTCCCAAAGAACGAGGAAGTCTGGAGTACTTCATCATTATTTAATCACAGTGCATTATCAAACATGCACAGTGGAACTTCTAGAAACTGCAGCGATAAAAGAAAAAAATAACTTATGAAGCTGGTATTGAATAGTTCCAATTTATATGTGGAAATTAGGAACTCAAGCCTTTTTTTTTTTTTTTTTTTTTCGCCTGTGGTGATTTGACCCAAAACAAATGCCTCATACCCCAAACTCTGAATTGTGTATATACAGCAAATAAATATTGGGCTTAAATTCCCACAGCACAGCCCACAACTCATCCATTCTCCACTCTGCCCAAAATAATACAATTCGCAGCTGTCAGGCCCTATGGCTTCCCAAATTTGAACAGCATCGATCGAGGGTATTGACCATTCACCAGATGCAGCTCCCTGTGTTTTAACACAGCGCGGTGAAATTATATCTGCACTTCCCATTAAACAATGAGCTCCCCGGTGGTCGGAATTACTGCATGATAAGTAAGAACAAAATATGAGAGGTGAAAATTAACATTAGTAACCATTACACATGCATAAATTTGTACCGCCTACTATACCCAGATGGAAATGACTGAAATCTCCATAAACAGAACGACTCCATGCAATAACACCACTCCACTCTGTTTGGGTTTTGTAATACTTAACACTCCTGAACCTTTACATTTTCAATACTGCGCCTCTAGGCATCGTGTTCACCGTGGACTGAAGAGATGGAGAGAGTAAAGTCAGAGCCCGTTACTGAGACCTACGTGTTGTTTGGTTTGGTGATCTGATTGCGCTGTTGAGTTTTAACTATTAATACGCGCTCCACAGCTGCATTAGCGAAGGCCTGAACCGCCAGAGTCTCTCTGATGACTTCCACAGCTGAGGCTTTGTCCGATAAATTAAAAATAACACGGCCAGCTATGTTTGAATCAGGAGCCCTCTTTTGCACCCAAGATCATTTTAGGTAACAGGGAAAAGAAAAGTCCTTTCTCAAGGCCCGGAGTCCAGCAGTGCAACTGGAGAATCGGCATGTGGTTTCACCCACAGCGCACCTGAGCTGCGGTGGAGCGCCGGTCTCAGTCTCTGTGCTCTCTTCAATCAAACGCACCCTCTTTCTGCCCTTTGGCTGCCAGTGTGTTTGTCATTCAAATTGCATGAAACTGCTGTGGATTATCATGAGGAGGAGGAGGCGGACTGGACTCCAGCTGTAAAGAAATGAAGCCTTTAAAAAGAGTAGCACTTCGCAACGTGTGTGTGTGTGTGTGTGTGTCCCAGTCAGTTGTGCTGGTGTTAAGATGGCAACACTTGCCCCTCTAACCATCACTGAGTCAACAAATGAGTCCACACTAGGTTCTATTGGAGGAGCTCCCAGTGGTTTCCCAAGTTCCTGCCAGAGCTGGTGGAGACACACACACACTTGCCCAGACACACACACGCACACACAAGTCCCAAGGACACTGGTGCGGTTTCACATCTAGTCAACCACCCAAACAGACCATTTTGGTCTTCCAGTTCCTTTTAACATCCACAAAGAGAGCACTGGCACAATATTAATAACACTTAATCATTTCCTCCGACCTAAACGATTTCTTTATGGTGCTGTGGAAACAGCAACCTGAGTCATGAGTCGGGATTTCATCTGGCCGACAGTCAGAACGCTCTTCAAACGAAAACATGCACGCATCCACAACACAACACGGTGGCCACACGATAAATAATAAAATATGCTCCTGACAGGCTGTGCATTTGAATTTTCACTGAATCTTTCTCCGACAACCCCAAAGCTTGCATTATGAGGGAGCCTTGCTAATGCATTTTGTATATCGATAATAAAAGTTGAACTTGTGTAAATATTTCTGCATCAGCGTTCTCAAGTGTTGCGCTCTGCTTTATGTTTTATGCTTCAAATTCCGTGCCACGGCTGCTTCCTTTGGTGAATTTTCAATTCATATCAGGATAAGCGTTCAGCTCTCAAGAGTACCATTAGAATAAAACAAGTATTTAGCTTCAAGGAAAAAGCCTTTGAAATGAAGCCTTCGCTATTATAGTAGAAGTATCAGTATATCTATGAGGGAAGGACGTGTTATTTGCAGGCTGCTGCTATGAGCAACCTCAGGTCAGACTTTACGTACAGTGTTCAGGCCGTCCATAGCATTCAAAGTACTTTTACTACAGCCGAGTTAATAACTTCATTTTACATTTTAAGAAAAATACGAGCATCCATGAGGCTCTTCTGCGGCTTGGCTGTAATTCTGTTTTCAAGGACAGTCTGGGAAAGCGCTGCGCTAGAGACGGGGAGAGGAAGGGAGACAGACGGGTGTGAATGGGAAAAGAGGAGGAGGGGGCAGTATTTTAATGCCTGTTGTCACCACGTAATGTCCTCAATACGACAAAATGCTGAACCAGAGAAACCGGAGAAGACTTTTATAAAATCCCCCCACTGCCTCCAACATATCTCTGGGATATTCCAAGAGCAAAACGTATAAATCTGGGTCTTTCCACGTCCAAGTCCCTCTCCTGCATGCTGAACTCACACACAGAGGCACACACGAGCACACACTGAGACACACTGCGTCCCACCGGGCCCGTGACTGCAGTCTGAACGCACCGCTGTGCCCTGGCTGGAGCCAGCCTCAGTGGGCTCTGCTGAGACTTTAATAACATGCTCTCAGCAAGACAAGGTGTTGGTCCTCTCTAAACTTCCCTGTGACCAAGTTAAATTAAGACTCCCCTGTCATCTTTACTACTGTGGGACGGAGTGAGTCAGAGGTATTCGCAGGCGGGTTTCAACTGGAGTATTTCTGATTATTGTTGAACACAGATGAGAAAGCCAGAGAATCCCAGGGCCATTGTTTAGTTAGTTGTCTCCTCCATTTGCCAGTTGTGTTCCGTAGCCACGCCATGATTTGATTTGAATTTACTTTCCCTTCCCACAGCTTACATTTTCTCCCCATCTCTCATCTTGTTATGTGCTTGTGAATGAATGTGTGCGTCCTCATGGATTTTATTTATTTGTTTCGGTGAACCACAAGCCAGCAAGCTGAGGAGGAACCGTCACTCGGTGTAAACAGTCATGAAACACGAGGGAGCGAGAGAGGGGTGGGTGAGAGAGAGAGAGAGAGAGAGAGAGCAGAAAAGTATTGGAGGAACAAAAGGAAGACAGGAGGTGCAGCGTGTTTTTGGAAAGTCTGCGACTCTCCTGCAGGGCCTGGGGGCACAGCGACGCTAAACCCGGACGAATCCCCACCCAGAGTTTGTCGACAGGAATTTAATGTCGGCTCTAAAATCTGAACCGCACAGCAGGAAGAGGAGGAGGTGGAGGAGGAGGAGGAGGAGGAGGGGATGGTGGGATAGGAAATACTCTCCCCACCTTCATGTCAAACACAAGTCTGTGTGTGACTGTGCTGCTGCTGCCACCTGAGGGACACATTAAAACCTCCCCCTCCTCAGGTCACACTCACACACATGCAGAGACATGATTGCTCAAATATAAACACACTCTGTTCCACAAACTCGCTGACTGTTTGTTGCTCGCCCCCGGGGGTCCGTGAGGTCGCAGGACCGGGCCTGTCCCCATATGGAGGCTTTTGGTCCCACGCCCAGTTTGATTTCCCTTCTGCGTCTCTGATTAAATCAAGCTGGACATTTCTGTGGAGGTGGGAGAGACGGGGGAGGGGGGGGGGGAGAGAAATTTCTGCCAAACTCCAGGCAAGCATCCACACATAGTTCCAGATAAGTCACACAAACTTGTCTTCCTCTCTCACTCTCTCTCTCTCTCCCTCTCTCTATCTTCACCTCCTTTGTTTGAACCCTTTTATTTTCTCTGCGCTCTCCAGCTGAACGCTGCACAGTTATACTATATGACTCCGAGAAGCAGAAATGGCATCAGTAGGAGGAGAGAATGGCAAAGTCCTAAAGAAGAACATAAATCCAAATTAAGTTGGAGGACGTGTTGAGAGGACTCAGTAGCTGCTAACACGTCCACGGTCACCAAGCTGGGTGACGCAGCAGGGGTTCGAGAATGTGGGACACAGTCTGCCAGCTGGCGGCAGTCGTTCAGAGAACGCTGCCGTCCGGTCCGCAGCACTGACTTCAGCGGCCTGTCATTTTACAGGGCTGAAGCCAGAAAACGTTTCCAAATGAAAAACAAAGTTATTGGTTTAATGATCGATGCATCCATCTGTCTCGATTTGCCTCTCTCTCTCTCTCTCTCTCTCTCTCATTCTCTCTCTCTCAGAGAATCAATGTCAGTTGGTGATGAGTCAGAAAACTGTGGGGGGGGGGTATAGTATTGTGTGTCTCCCGATGATGACATCATGACACAGTGAGTAGGAGGTAAAGAGCAGAACAATAATCATTCATCCCCATCAACCTCTGGCTCTGTTACACAAACCCTCATTGATCTTCCTGCCCACTTTGTGACAGCCACACTGGAATAAAACGCTCTGTAATTATGTTAATGTACACACACAGATAAATGTTACAAATGAATATCTTGTTCTTTGAAAACGCAGATCAATAGAAATATATGACTTAAATAAATGCTGTTGGGTCATTGCAGGAATATGCATGCATGCTTATATTAAAGCACATCTATGTGTCTGAGCTAAGATGAAACTCAAACAGCCTCCATTGTCTGGCTTTTTTTTTGTACCCTAGAGGCTTTAAACCAATTTACACACCAACTCCTTCCACCTACTCACACAGAGCCCCATGATGTTTAAATTAAAGAGGGAAAGGGGGTGGGGGGGGCGCAGATCAATAGAAATATATGACTTAAATAAATGCTGTTGGGTCATTGCAGGAATATGCATGCATGCTTATATTAAAGCACATCTATGTGTCTGAGCTAAGATGAAACTCAAACAGCCTCCATTGTCTGGCTTTTTTTTTGTACCCTAGAGGCTTTAAACCAATTTACACACCAACTCCTTCCACCTACTCACACACAGCCCCATGATGTTTAAATTAAAGAGGGAAAGGGGGTGGGGGGGGGGCAGTGTAAAAGAGAGAAAGAAAAAAAAGTTTCCTGAACATAGTAGAAAATTATTTTCTCTGGACAGTTTTAAGAGTCGACATCCTGTGCTGGAGTTCTCTAATCATCACCAGCGCAATTTACAATCAGAACACACAGCGAGCCAGTTCAGACCAGCTCATCTGTTGACTTTGGCCCCAGCTGAGCGCCGCGTCCTGCTCTGTGTGTGTGTGTGTGTGTGTGTTGCCATTTAAGACTTGGGTGACTCGGCACCGGGCCCTGACGAGGGTGGAGTGAACCTCTGTGTGGCTCAGGCGACCGCACACATGCACATGTTCCCCTCTCTCTTTCATATGCACATTTGCTCGCTGCACACGCCATAAAACGTCCACAGAACATGGAAATGCACTCGAGCACACATGCGCGCATTCGTGAAAATTCAGGCACGGCGGATCATTTGGTAAACACAGGTATGCACGCCACCGGGAGATCGCTGCAACACCCAATTCGAGACAGACACAAACAGTTCTAGGAAGTATATCTCCCCATGTCCCTGCACATTCAATGCAGGGCCCCTGTGTGTGTGTGTGTGTCTGTGTGCATGTGTGTGTCACACTCGAGATGCTCTCCCACCCACAGTTCCCTTGGCTGGCCTCCACCGAGCTCAGGCCCGGTGCAGCGCTGCCGCTGCCTCGCCGCAGGGCTGAACACAGCTCACTGTGTGTCTGCCCCCTCACAGCCCCAGACTGTCCCGACCAATGTGCTTCTGATTAGGTGGCTTAATTACAGCTGTAAAAACAATGTTGATATAAGCCTCAAAATTGCAGTGTGTCAGATACTATTAGCCAACCTTGGACTCCAGCCATTGTTATCCAACCCCCCCATCTCTCTCTCTCTCTCTCTCTCTCGCTCACCCTCCTCCCTCCTCCCCTCTGCCTCTTCCCATACTCACGCTTATGATTACTTTCCTCTCCCCTTCACATTTTCTTTCATGTCGCAAGCTGCAGCGCAGGCACGCTCACGGAGGCCAAGAGGCTCACAAACAAACAGCAGTCACATGGAGATCGCCCTTGACCTATAACACACAAAAGTTTTAAAAACACATGACAACAAAACAAATAAATAAATTCATTTAATCTTATCAGTTCAGAGTTGTACTGGATTTCTTTAATTGGCTCTTTAGTTTGACCTTTGTTCTTGGTCAGAATAAGGGCTGTGGCTCCAGAGCAGAGAGAGGATGTTCTATCAGCAAACACTGGACGGCGGCGAAGGCTTCCAGAGGGGGAGGCCACAGAGTCTGGGACAGGACACTGTGTGTTGGGCTCTTTGTGTTTCAGTGACAGTGACTAAGCAGCAGGAGCATGAGGTGTGCCAGAAGTCTGGTCCAGGGAAAACTCGGCAACACCGTTGAGTGGAGGCAAGGAAGAAAAGCAAAGTGAAAACCTCAAGTATGCAAATCCTGGGTGGTCCCATCTTTGGACGGCTATAAGAGAAAGTCCCCTTTTTTCATCCGTCTCCATCCTTGAGGCAGCTTCAACCTCCGCTCTCCTGAGAACCAGGTGTTGTGGATGAACGGCGGACATTCATCAGGCTCACTTACAGCTAATCAGCTGAGTTAGGACAAGAGGCAGCGGAGAGGCCGACGGCAATGCGCAGATTTTGACAGAAAAAAAGGCGGCGGTGCTAACCGAGGGACAAGCCAAGGGCGCCCTTCCAAGCCCTGCGGCCTTCCACGGTGGCCTGCCTTACCCGTGTGGCCTCTTCAGCAGCTGGCACTTCAAGGTTTCCCAAACGTGTAATGCCAGGGCCCCAAATTCACATCGGTATGAAGAGGGAGACAGACCGAAACGAAAGCAAGGAAGCAAACTCCCGGGCCTTATTGATTCTTGTGGAACAGGCAGGGTGTGTCTCTGCATTTCCCAGCCTTGAAAGGCCGCCTTGTCACTAAAGGTGGAGGCAATACTGTATGCCATCGTTTGAATAATTGATGACTGATTCCTAAGTAATCAGTGTCCTCACAAGACAATGCATTCTCCCTCTCCCTGGTGGAGAGAAAGAGCTCGGACTGTTTTTGTCCCGGTGCCTTTAGAAGCGAAAGGTAAAAGCTTTAATGCACTGAAGCCACTGGAAGTGCTGCCTCTGAAGGACTCCCCCTGGAATCAGCTGGGATGGTGTGTCTCTCCTTACGAGGGGGCCTATTGGAGTGGCCTTCCAGTAAAGGGAGTGCGAGCGAGACAAAGTAGGGGAGGAAGATAGAGTCATTCACTGAGGGAGCGTGTCAGAGCAGGAAGGCACGCGCATGCATTTAGACGTGTGAGTGCACAATCGTGTGTATCTGACATAAAACGTACACTAAGTGTAAAGTTTGTTTAGGTGGTGCGCATGAAAGTATTTGTGCAGGAATGTTTTCTTAAGTGCCTGTGTGTGTGTGTGTGTGTGTGTGTGTGTGTGTGTGTGTGTGTGTGTGTCCTGGAATGTACAGCCCCTTCCTCTAAACAGGAAAGCGGAGCAGTTAATAGCATCACCACCCTTTCCCCTCACAGAGCGCTGTAACCGTGGGCCAATCTCAACCGTCCTCAATCAGACACGACGTCAGACTGCCACAGTTTCCACCTGGCAGAGGACAACACAGAAAAATCTACCAAGCCATTTCCACACAGTCTGGAGGGAGTGGACATCTGAGGGACGGAGAAGCTGGTGACTCCACTGCTGCTTATCTTAATGACAGCAGGTAATTCTTTGTTGGTGGAAACAGACAGAACCGGTTCCAAACTATAGGCACTGGCCCAGAACTGGGACCAGCTCAGTGGAACAGCCCTGTGTGTGTGTGTTTCTCATGGTCCTTGTAGCACAGTACACTTCTCTCCGGCGCCACACATGCTGTACTATTATCGCCTCGCAGAGCGACCCCCGAGGGTCGAACAAACACTCTGTCCTACAACGACACTTAGCGTGAAACAGCATGCAGGGCCCTGGCTCCGGGGACCCACACAGAGCTACTATTACATGCACTGTAATCACTGCATTTGTCTGGTTCAAGCACCGAAATAATATTGTAGATTTCATGCTTTTATAAATCCCAGCAACCTTGGTGAAATCCCCCAGATTGAGTAACCGCTCTAGAACAAATGATTCACTCGTGGGTCTGAGGAGTGAAAGTCTTTTGTGCATGTGTGGATGATTAAAATCTGTCAGGAACTGAACTCTGGAATCAAACCTTTAAGACTTTTTTTTTTTTGTAAATCTGCTTGTGTTAAAAAACAGAAATAAAAAAAAAAACAGATGTAAATGTTCTTTAAGAGCTGCAACAAATACCCAAAAAATAAACTAGTTAATTTCAGAATATTAATCAGGGAGTGTGAATATAAATCATTTGCTTTATTAATTGAATAATTTAAGATGTCGGCCTCACGGTGGGACAGAGCAGAACCCTGAGCGGAAATTGCACTGAAGCCAAAGAAAAAATAAACAGATAAATATAAAACAGACAGAACTGTAATGACAATAATAATTTGTTGCAGCCTGGTTGTGGAGTTCGTACTAAAAGTCTCATGACATCACAACTGTCTCACATTAGTCACTTGCCATGCTGTGTTTATTCCATCTGGTAAATCTTATTATAATGCAGGGATTAGTCAAAGAATACGGAAAAAACCAACAAGCGGGAAAAAGGAGGCAGGAGGGTCGATGGATGACACAATCGAGACAGAAATGAGTAAGGTCTATGGAACTGCTACTGAGAACATTTACACTGCATAGAAAAACGCAAATGCATACAGATTTCAATTTAACCTTGATTGTATTTGATGGCTCTGCAAAAAAAATCTGTGAATAAAGACAATGCATTCAATCTTTTCTTTCATTAAATGAATGGCACAGCTCATTGGCATATACTATGAAATATGCAGTGGGCATGTTAATGCTTACTGGGCAGTCATGCAGCTGCTGTGTTTTCAGGAGCAGCACGTCCAATGACGCCGCTCGTGTGCAATCAATGCAACTCTTCATGGGTTTCGTCATCAGTTATTTTGCTTCTATATATTTGTCAAACACGAGGAGGAAGAGGAGCTGACACGGGCACGTTTCTTGAACCATTACGCTCCCGTGGTTTTTATAGATGAGGGGTGAGGTTGTTAAATCTACAAAGTAGTATAAAGTTAATTGTTCTACTAATCAAAACAATTAAATGGAAATAATTATGTACCCAGGTGGAGTAAAATGAGCAGTTAGCCTGAGTTTAAAGAAAGCTGTATGATGTTCAGCCCTAAATGTGTTTTTACATCATTTGTAGATATAATATCCGTTGTTTTTAAAACAAAACAACGATTCTATGTCGCAGAGAAACCTGGGGCTGCGGTGAGGTAACTGAGAAAGTGCACACATGCACAGTTACTTTCCGTCTGCTGAAATGTTTGTAGGAATGCAATGAGATCATTTCAATATCAAAGGCACATGTTCCCTTCATTTGCATTAGCAGGGGAGGGTGGATGCACATTTGAAGCAGAGAGGAGGGTCCTCATCCCAATCACTCAAGACAAGCTACTCGTGTAAAATCACATAATTAAAAAAGGCACAAGTATCAAAAACTTCTCAAAAATATCTGATTGTGATTCCTTTTTATCCCGTGAACACACGCCTTTGCTGTTTTCATTATGTTGTGACAGTAAAGTGAAACATTATTTAATATTTAGTGATGAAACAGGGGAGAAACTCTGTCTCTCTCTCTCTCCTCCAACTCCGGCTGCACGAGTGAAATTGAGGAGACAGTGAGACTCTCAGAGAAAAATATGCTGAAAGTGTCAGTGCTGCTGCTCGGGTATGGCAAAATTGCTTATTTTCACATTCAGCCACATCAAGCAGTTTTTTTTTCCTTCCTGGCTGTTTGTGGAAGTGCTTGCATATTCATGGCCCGCCTGTTTTGAGAACCTGTCACTGAGCCTGTTATATAGCGCTCGCTGCCTCTGCTCAGGACGGCTTCAGAGGCAAAAACACTCCATCAGACTTAACAGTGTCCAGCTGACACAGGCAGGCAATAAACCTGACAGCCAATGGGAGTGTGGCCTGGCAAATGAACCGGACATAATAAACCGCTGACACAGGGGTCACCCTCTGTCACCACGTACGTAGCCCCCACCCCCCCCCTCCCCACACACACATGCACAGAAAATCACTACACACGCGGCGGCACGACGACGACAATCGGACAACCCTACAACAATCGCTGTTAATATAGCGCTCGCTGCCTCTGCTCAGGACGGCTTCAGAGGCAAAAACACTCCATCAGACTTAACAGTGTCCAGCTGACACAGGCAGGCAATAAACCTGACAGCCAATGGGAGTGTGGCCTGGCAAATGAACCGGACATAATAAACCGCTGACACAGGGGTCACCCTCTGTCACCACGTACGTAGCCCCCCCCCCCCCCCCCCCCGTACGTAGCCCCCACCCCCCCCCTCCCCACACACACATGCACAGAAAATCACTACACACGCGGCGGCACGACGACGACAATCGGACAACCCTACAACAATCGCTGTTAAATACCCATACATTCGCGCATACACCACCGCTTGCATCCTCCCACTTCTCTCCTTTGGCTGGGTTAAATCCAGAGAAAACCCCAGCCTTGTGTTTGACCTGCCTCCCACTTCAGCTGTAAAAGAGCGAGTGCAGGGAGGAGGAGCCGGCGAGCACCGGGCTACCCACTTCTCAGACACGAGCAACTATGGATTTACGACTTCAACTTGGCTAGTTATAAGGTCAGTATCACATTGAAACGTATAGGACGTATAGGAATAATTCCCCCTTTGCATTGGATTAATAAAAACATCGGGGGGGGGGGGGTTCCACTGTTGTGAAAGTTCTCATTGACAGCGCGTTCCCTCGTGACTCGGTGAAACAGTAGAGGTGTTCGATGGGAGATTAATCAGTGGCGTTCACACTGGGGGTCAGGAGCCCTTCATGTCGAAACCGGCTGCTGACAGCGTGCGTGCATGTATGCGTTTGTTTCTTTTGCGCGCAGCTATACTATATTTGACTTCCACTTGAAGATAGCATTGTGTGAGTGGCGTGTTTTATCAATCCGGCTTCCTCCACCCACACTGTATGACTGCTGCCCCCCCCCCCCCCCACCCCCCCCCCCCCCCCCCCCCCCAAGCCTTCCCTCTGCTGCACAGCCTCTGCACACGGAGCGCTCGGCGCGGTCCCCGCGGAATCTCCAGTGTCAGTACATTACCTTATAAGTGGAGGCACTGACTGTGGGGACTCTTTGATACACATTCACATACAGTACAAACACAATTGATCTTCAGCGGGGCATTGGAGGGGTGGGGAGTCGGGGGCATGCTGAAGAAAGATCTACACAAGTAGAACAGATCACAGGCCTTGGTGTGGAATAAGAACTGGATGTGCAGGAAGGAACAAAACGCTCGTTTGATAAGGATGTGACACGGAGCAATTTTTCCCCGGAGCCAGCCGTTCAGCGCTGAGCGCTATCAGCGATCTGGGGAAGGCTCAGAGCGCCACTGTAAAAATGTAATATTATCCTATCTGTATGTGACTGGATGACTTTTTCTTTCTTCCTTTTTTTTTTTTTTTTTTTTTGCAAGAGCACATGCTCCCCTCAGGGGTGCTAAAATAATGACTCCATCTTACGACAACATTTGCAGCTCAATTAAAAAAGTGTTTATGTAAATCTTCCCCTGTGTGGGCGCTGCCGGTTCACCACGTTCACGGCAGTAGGAGGATGTTGTCATATACTTGGCGTGGAGTGTCGGAGACCTCGGGTTGTCATGACAATGCGCAGGGGTCAAGCTTCAGTGCCGACTTTCCATGCGATCTCTGAACTTTGTTGGTGAGAGAAATTATTTACTTGTTTTATATTTTTCAGACATGGGGGGGGGGGGGAGCGAAAAGAGTCAACGTGTGACTAATCGATGCCTCCTCCATTTACATATAAAATTGTAGGAGAGGAGCGGTTGTTAGGACTCAAATAAACACTTTTCCTTAGATGTGGACGCACGATCTGACAGCAGTCAATGATGTGTTTGAAATAAAAATAAATGAATTGGGAGTGTTTTTGCTTTCAGTGAGAGGGAGAGCCTTAATGAGAGTGATCACAGATGCCAAGACCAAACACTTCAAACAAAGAGAGCTTGTTCTCTCATACATGATGAGAGAGGAAAAAAGGGAAAACTTTATAAAGAAATTCTCTTTGTAGAAAAACAACACGCGCAGAGCGACAAAAAAGCCCGTCTGATGAAGCCAGTCCGAGCTATCTTTCTGGGAAAAGGTCATAATTGCATAATTGAGAGTGTAAAGGCAGAGGAATTTAGGAAATTACGGACAATCATTTGCTGTAATTACGGGTCTCCCCGTTGCACCGCTACCTCTGCAGCCTCACGCTGCTCCGCGCAACGCACACCATCTTCTAAACGCGTTGGCTGTTCACATTCAGATGAGTTGTGAATATAAACAAGTGAGTGAGTGAAAAGTCCGGCTCGGTCTATTTAAACCCTCCCCCGCAGGCAACAGTATTTACAAGGAAACGGTTATCATTTAGTCTCTGTTGCAGATCAAAATGTCAAGCTCCACAGAGAATCTGTGCAGTGCTGTTCGGGCCAAGAGTGCAGTTTTAGAGCCCCAGGATCAGAGGGAAAAAAATGATTTGCAAATGCCCAAATATGTCTAATTGACCTGAAATAAAGCCTGTGTGCAGGAACCGTTTGAAATCAATACGGAGAGAAAAGAATATCCTTGAAGGAACATTTCAGAGGATCACGTCTTGCACGGCGGCATTGTGAAGTATGCAAGAATTATGAAAACAATCAAGAAGTCACCATAGGTCATGTGAATTAAGATTGCAGTGGATGCGGCCAATTAGGAGAGTGTGAGGAGCAGCTGCTTCTCACCTAGCACCAGGATCATCGCGAGTTCAGAGTCGATGAATATTCCGCAGACAGGAAAGTCATTTGTGAGTGGATCCACACATAATGTGTCCCCCCTGTATTTGTTTATTGTGTGTGTTTAGTGGGGGGGGATCAATAGGCCATATTCCCAGCCTTGATTGGATTCACAATTAGCTCCAGTCAGAGCCTCCCTGACAGTGGGTGAGTCAGATTCAGCACGGCCAACCAACCTGATCGTCTTTCCCTCGCTTCAACCGCTGCATCTCCTGTCCAGGTGCCTTGTGGGTAACGGCTAGGACTGAAGGGAAGTTCCTCCCGCGTGGACGGGAGGGAGGGAGGGGGGGGTTAGCGTGACAGCTCCAAGATGCTCTTTGACCTGAGAGGAAGGGAAAACAACATCAATGGTAATTCCCCTTCAAACACATTAACTGGGATGAACTGGGTCCCAGCGAGCCCCTCTGAGTGGACTCGCATTGATCGCAGAAATCCATGAATAAATTTAGCACTAATTGATTTTTTTTTTTCCTCCTCAGAAAATAAATCTCTAATTCTGAGTAGAGGTGGTGAATGTGTGGATTGTACCTTCCCTGTTTGAAAACCCGAGGAAATTCACTCTGAGAACTCACTTAATAAAAGCTACAGAAATATTCAGGGTCCTCTCGTTCTCGCCTGAACCCAGAGACCTGTTGTTTTCAGCACTCCGCGGTGCCACTCGACGAGAGTCGATAAAAAGTCCACCTTTATCTCGGCTGCTAAACAAACAAAGAGAATTGTGCTCTGTTAGGATTGCAGAAGCAACAAGCCCAGAAATTAACCCATTAGGTCCTGTGGACTCCAGCTCCCTTTTAATTGCTTTCAGTGGGGATTGGAGCTGCAGTTGGAGGGGAAATGGTGTCGCACGTGCATTTACCAGAGCTCCCGATCCTTGCGCCCGGCCAGTTAGAAGAGTGAGACCGTCAATAACGGAACAGAGCACTTACAAAAGATCCCAAGCATTTAGTGTTAATACTGCACTGGGCCTGAAGAGTGAGAGACGATGAGTATCACCAGGCTGACCTTATTTAAATTAAAGATTTTACATTTTTAATATTTAGAAGATATTTCCACCTGAACAAGCACACCGCAAAATATTTTTTCACAATTGTGAAATCTTTAAAAAAAAATGAAAATCAAATGTCAGAAAACACCAGTTTATTCAATAGATCAGACTGAAACTGATTTTGTGACGCTGCTGGATTTTATTCTAAATAAACTATTTTCCCTGTTCTTTTTTAAAATTGATTACTTTATTAAAAAAAAATCATTGCTCAGTAAAATAAGGAAGGTCTGTGTACAGAACATTCATGCTTTTATTCTTTGGTGTAGAAAATAAACAATTTAAATATAAATGCTTCATCTGTAATGGAACGTTATTATAATAATAATGAGAATAAAATGTATAGATTTACAATATCAAACATCACTTTGTGTAAAATTACTGGATGAGTATTATTGTTTATTTCAAGCAGTGTGTTGAAATATTCAGAGCTCAGATTCTCAGTGATGATTGAGGAGTCTTGATTTGGAAAGTTGTACACTCAAGTATCATACTGCCACCTACTGGCGGACACTTATTTTCCAAAGCTGCTCAATCAGTCAAGAGTGCACTCAAATGAGTTCCTTATGATTAAAATTACTCAGGAATTCGGGACGGACAACTTCTGTGACATGCACGGAAATTAAATATCACGTTTAGTTTTACATCAGGCGGTGGGTAACATCCTCAGACATCTGCATGGACGGGGAGAGGAAGTGTCCCCCGGGTGCCCTCGCTGTGTCCTTGGCCTTTTAAAGCGCACGTAGCTGACGATGTGGTCACGCTCCATCAAGACTCCCTTCACTGACAAACCTCAACTGCTCAGTCGTGCAAAAGAGCAAAAGAAAAGTGTTCCTGAAACATTCCTCTTTTTTTTTGTTTGATGGATGAGTTGCACATATAATAGCTGGGCAACACAAATAAACCCGAGTGTATGCTGCCGTGCGTTTGGAACATATCTGGGACGCCCCTGGAGACAGGATCATAAGCCTCGTGCGTCCTTGGACCCGGTGTGTGCCAAACATGCTCGAGCACGGCTCAGTTCAGCGATCATCATCTGCACCGGCTGCGTTTGTTAGTCATCAGCTATTTCTGCTTAATTTGTTACAGTCATATTCCTCCATGTTTTCATCACGGTAACAGCAAATACAGTAAATCAATTTACCAGCCGATTATTATCCCACAGCAGAATGAAATGCTGTGGGAGCGTGAATGTGCTGCACCGATGGATCCCTCCAGCAGTTTGCTCACCGACTCTCCGGCTCCCGTCTGAGCTGGATGCCACAAGGGCCGATCCACAGCACGATGCACGGAGCTGGGCCTTTGTTTGGAGAATGCCAGCCAACTACATAACCTTAATTAGTCAAGCTGTATTCATTCAAGTGATTGTGAAGTGAACGCACCGCGCAGGAGTGAAGAGCAGCATCTGTCACTTAAACTCAAACGCTGGCTGCTTGAAATTTAACTTTACCTCTGTAAAAGTCTCATCAGATGCAACTTTTTACTGGGGCTTATTTGAAAAGTCAAATCACTTGTTAGACAGCTAAATAATATAGTTATATGTGTTTAATATGTTAGTAATATAAAAACTTTTATTACAAATTAATCAGTTCCTCATTTTGTCCCAGAACACTCGTCCAACCATTATAATACGATACAGGGAAAATCAACAAAACGTCCAACTTGAGGAGCTTGAAATAGGATAAAATTAACTTGATTTCATTTTTCAATCAAGCACTCGTCGTTCCTAATGTTTTAAGGACATGAACCTGTACAAGGCACGGGCCACGGGAGAGAAAGCGATTTCTCTGGGATCGCTTTCCTCCCAGGTTCTTGAGCTTCATTGTGTTTGCCATTTCCAAATCTCCCCAAAGCTACGCATCTGCTGCGCTCCACATGCGCGACTGGAGCGAGAGGCAAGATGTCACTTCTGTGAACGCGCCGCTGCAGCGGACAGGAGGAGGGAAAATGACGCAAGCATCAGAGCAGTGGTGTGGGTGGTGAGGCCGGGGCCTGGCGAGGGGCAGGGTGCAGGGATCGCCCGCGCCTCGGCAGATGTGCCTTGGTGTCATTCCACATCTGCAGCCGAATGAATCACCCGACAGATGTTTAACGTCAAGGCCAGCCTGTCACGCCAGCCACACGCACACACGCAGCACAGTTCATGACTTCATCCAGAGGACTGGCTCAACCGGGGGTCAAACCGAGTCACTGACGTTCACCTTAATGTGACTTTGACCCAAAAATAACAAAAACAGACACACTCCACCTACAGACCCGTGTTTTTGTGGGCTTGCACTAAAAACACTGAACACTGAGTGAACTGTAGTTCAGCTCAAAGTCGCTGACGAGGGAAATGTTTCTACAGCATCATCGCATATCTCCAGACTCTTTTTGATCTCCTGCTCGTACCATCCATCGTACCAAAAAACAAAAAAAACAAAAAAAAACAATCTGTCAATATTGAAAGGTTTTTGAATCGCTCAGTTCTTTGTGGGACATTTCATGAATATATTTATTCAAAAGCTATTCCAACCAAAAACAACAAAAAACAAATGGGTGTTCTTACACCAGATGTAATTTTTATCACCTCTCCTTTGCTTTGAGGTAAAGATGACGAAACGCTGCACGATTACAATAAAACTATGAGCGCTGTAAAACAGATGTTCTCCACCTTGGTGAAGTCGCACATTTGCATGCATGATTTTATCATTAACCAACAAAAACTTAGACTGAAGTCAAATCCAGTTTGACAAAATCAGGATATTTCTCTGATTTTTCTCCTGTCATTTCAGGTGAAAGATAACCCGAGGATTCGTCTGATCTTCCCACAGAATAAATGATCTTGTGTGCTGCTCCTCTTAATGTGTGCCTTGGTACCGCCAACACTGAGAATCACTGTGTTAGACAAGCGCAATTGAAGGTAAGGAGCTTTTAAGAAGGAGCTGCTGGATCTTTGAGAACATTCTTGAGGCCCTTTCCCCCTCTTTTAGAGAAACCCAGGCAGATAAAAGGAAACACTCGGGTGGATTAAAGTGTTCAGAATGTATCAGCATCAAACCACTAGAGTTTTTGCCCTCTACATTTTTCAAACACAGTCAATAGATCTAAATATTTTACTGTGCCCTGGCCGATTTATTGTTTGATGTTTAAAAACTTGTGTGGAATGAAAGAAAATTCATTAAAGGAGAAGGCCCCAGAACGAGGCCCTGCGATCAGCTTTGAAAGTCGAGTTTAACTGGGATATTGATCATTCTCTTTCTTCTGTGACAAAGGCCACCAGGGACGCTGGAGGTGTCGGTGGATGAAGGCGCGCTGCCAATAACACAAGACGTGCGCGTATACACTGTAGGTGAGGCTGGGAATTACACTACTGACACCGGGAGAGAAAAATCCAATAACTCAAAGATGACCAAACAAACATCACACTCTGGATTTCTCGCTGGTCAAAAGAATATTCAGGGTGGATTCTGGTTTGGATGCAGCAACGTGGACATGAGGGACTTTAAGGGTTTTGAAAAGCCTGACAGATCAGACTGGACCTTAATTATAGACCTTCGTTGGGGGGGTGGGGGCTCCAAATAGAAAGTGTTTCTCCATCCATAAAGTCACATGAGACTTCTGTGATGGGAGGAATTCCCAGAGTTAATCACAAGCTGCCACGTGTTCAGTCACGACGGAGAAGGAGCTGTTTGTTTATTGATGTCTGAATTTTTTTTTGAGATAAGTTCTAATCTTGAGGGATTTTCCTACATTTGCTGATTAACGTCTGAGGATGAACCTCGGCTGCGTCACTCTGAAAATGATCAGCTGACGGTGGAAGCAGGAGGGTCAGCGACTGAACGGCCGTCTCGTCTTTAGGAACCAGGCAAATTGTTTTCCCTCACGCCAGTTAACGTGCAGCACGGAGCGGCGTGGGATGATGGGAGCCGTGTTTGCCAAATCACGTGCAGGGATGAGGTCATGTGTTAAAGTTTCAATCACGCCACAGATCAAAAAGTAATGAGTTATGAGGTCCATGATGAGGCGCCGACGCTAACAGCCGTTATTTCTGTCACACGTTGTTTTATCCCCTGAACGTAAAGCAGAGAAAGACCAAGACTCTAATAGAACAGGCCTGACGTTCAAAGTTAAAAATGAAACGTCCCCTTACTGTGAATAAAATCAGGGATTTCTCTGGGTAGTGGAGGCTAAATAAAGATCAATATTATATCTTTATAAGCAGCATCTTATCTCTGTTATGACTTTACACTGACATATATAGTAAGTCCTACATTTCACGGCACCGGCATCAGCAATTAAATATTTATTTATTTTACCTAACCTGCAAAAAAGGTAGACTCAAAATGACAAACTGTCAAATCGGTGCATGTGCAACTTGTTGATGTTGTTGGTTTGATTGGCAGCTGGCATCCTGCTTATAGTTACTTCATTTGATTTTGCTGTTGTTCTTTTCTGCTGTTGGTCCACAACTTGTTGAACCTCCATATTAATGGGCAACATCTGAAAGTCAGATTTCATGGAGAAGCTGCAGTGGCCGTAACATGTTCACACAAAACACTGTGAGGGAAGATATTAGTAATTCACTGTAAGTGCAGAGAATAACAAATTGAGTTTGTTCTCTCAGGCCGCTTCCGTGCAGTGTTGACACCCGTTTCACTTCAAACATTATTCAAGGTTAAACTTAAAAAAAAATTCTTCATAATGACGAGTTGACTTTTGGTCACGTTGGCTCATTTTTGGCAACGGCTGCTGCTTTTGGAAATATTGAGAGGAGCAGAGCAGCAGCGACCACCGACGGACCTCTCAACCGCGCGAGTTCGCAGGAATCGACACACCTGGAGCCAAGGACTGTACCACTGCAGCGTGAGGTCGATCACCAAGACAGGGGCTGCGTCTCACACACGTTAATGAGACGATTCCATTTCTCAATTCAGAATTATACATCATGGCACCAACCAACACCTGATCTTGGTCTTATTCTTTCCCAAATGGCCTCCTTTTTAAAAACCTGAGCTCTCTGAATCAGCTTCTGATGCGTCAACATAACCCGTCAAAATAAAAATCCACCTCCTTCTGTAAGAATCACTCACAGATTTCCTTCTCATCTCGCTTGCTGCTGTCACACATGTCCCTCAATCTGACCTGAACGAAATGAACGATGGCGACTTAACGTAAAGACGCCTCAGCTCCTGTTTGCTGACCTCTGTGTTCAGCTGTGTAAAACTCAATCCCACACTCCGTGCACCCCCATTCTCATACTTGCAGCTGGATGAGAAGCAGACGGAAACATGGAGTAAATAAACACACTGACCAGAGGTGAAAGAGTTCCTGACATTCAAATGCAGGGAGGCGTCGCAGTCAAACTGCTTCTCGTTGAGGATGCTGTGTTCATCCAGAGAAACTAAGGACAGGAGCAAGAAGACTGTCAGTATCTCTGTGGTCAATAATACTAAATACTACTAAACCTATGAAATACTGCGTTGAATCCTAATGATATCATGAAGAGGTGAGCTGCTGGGAAATTACAAGAAAGAATAACTAGCCTCAGTTATGTTTAATGATCCCGAGGAGGCTGAGGAAACAAACAGCTTTTCAAGGTCAATGTCGTCCTCAGCAGGGAAATACGCAACATGGTGCTATGGGTACTTCGTCTGAAGTCACACGTCCTGTTATTTTCCATGAAAACATAGATAATAAAAATGTGAACAAATGCAGCCCTGCACCATTGCAATTCAAATCATTCACCGAGATACAGAAATGTTTTAATATCACTCCATGTCCTCAGTGCCTGACGGTATTCTGTCCTCTGTCCAAGTGTGCACATCTCTTCTGAGCACACACACAGGACACAGCAGGAGGGGAGGTCTGATGCCTTCGCTTTCCACTGACTGACACAGCTGATGAGGGGCCATCCTGCACTCTGGCAGGAGGCTAGGCGAGCACGCGGAGGTGGCGCCCGCCAGGGTGCGAGGAGGGGACGATGCGGTCGTCCTTCATAGATATTCCACGCGTGGCTTCACCCTCGGCTGCCCTGTCAAGGTCTGCGCGTGCCCCTCCGAGGGAGCGGAGACAGGGTCATGGATGACACCTGCCTCCACGCCAGACGTGACAGCACAGCTGGGCCGCTTAATGACAGAGGGGCCGGGCCCGGCACGCACCTGCCCGTCCCGGACCTCACGGGGAGGAAGAGGAGCCGCTGCCACGTTCGATGGGCAGATGTTCAGGAGGGGAGACAGTAGAGACAGCTGCACTACAGGGACCTCTCCGCTTCTCTCCTCTCCCCAGTAATTGAAAACCATGTAAAAGGTCAACTGTGTGATACTGGCTGTCCCTCTCTGAGCGTTGTACCTTTCAGCTGGAACATGACAAAAACAGCGCCGGCCGGTCGGCGCCGTTTGCATAAATTAGCGATTGTTTAAGCGACGGGAGTGGACATGATGATGAAATCTGTAAACATTCCCAGGTAAGAAATCTGCATATGCAAAGAGGCCCGGGCCACCCGGAGGTCGCGGACAGGAGAAGCCCGGAGAGGAGCCTAATCATCGGGTACATTTGGACTCCAGGCCGAGGAAACAACAAACCTAGGCCGAGCAGCCTGTGAGAGCAGAGGGTCAGTGGTCGTCCTGAATACCGACGCAGAGTGACCCTCCCTCTGGGTTTCACTCTGATGAGAAGTGGCAAGGCTCTAACCTCGGCAGGATTGCTCTCTGTTTGTGGTTGTCTTAAACAGAACCAGCTACAGAGCTGTCACACATCATCAGCCTCCCTGGGATCCAGCAGAGACTCACGGACCTTCACAGACGGAGCAGCAGCAATCAAAACAGACAATGACGACCCATCAGGTAACACAAAACAGGGGAAGTGGAATAAACTGGCCACTCGCTTTGGTTGTTGATTTCCAAATATGAGAATTTTTGGATGAGAGTTTTTTTTTTGTTCTTAGTTGACCTAGATAAATGTGAGTTTTATGAGAACTGGAAAAGATGCAAAAAGCTTTAGATGCTTCGATTGTGAAAGGCAGAATTGTGCGGAGCGTGCGGACACGGAACAGCCGATATGAATGTGACATCTCATCACATATTTATTTCAAGAACTTGGAAGTTTGAAGAAGTTGTTACTTTTAATGAGGAACATGTCCGGGCTCACCCACAAACATGTGGTTTCGGGGGGGAACTCTTTAAAATCCTGTGCTGTGACTTCAGTACCAGCACAAACAGGAAGGAAACAATATATTCCATAAACTCCCCCAAATGAGAGCATTATCAATAACACTTGTGTCGGCAGGAAAAACAAAACGAAGCTCCTCAAAATGCATGTTTCTGGTTTGACTGACCGTAGCCCTCCGCCAATAACAATGTTACCCGCAATCACGACCCAAACCGCACTGCCCTGGCACGGCACGCTTTCACAAATTATGTTTTGATTGTGACCAAATGCAGCAGCTTCCTGTCTGGTGCTGTTTTCTCTTCACTGTCAGTTTTATTATCTCTGACCAAATGCGATGAGGTTGCTGTGAGGACATCTGGTAACACGCCGCTGACGACAGACTCCGACACGTCGACGACTGAACCCAGGCGCTTACAAACGCACAAGCAGCTCATTGAAACCGATGAAAATCAAGATGTTGTTGTTGTTGTTGTTCCAGCGTGGATTTTGCTCCTAATTGATTCTCGTGTCTGGAAAACAAACACCGAACAGTCATTTCTAATCACGACCAAAACCGCCGGGCCTCTCAATTTAAACGTATGAGTAAGTGATTGTTTGTGTGCAGGCCACTCGTCTGAGAGCGGAACTGAGCAGCGGCATGTGTGTAACACACCAGAATGCACATTTCAAAGGCAAGACAGCTCCTGGGCTTGCTGAACTTTTGCTTGTTATCAGGAGCTGAGAGTGAAATGGAGAGAATTGATCTTTTGTCTACTGGAGGTGCACTCCCTTGGGCTGCGCCGCTCGCTTGCTCACTCGCTTGGCTGCCATGCAGAGGGCTCTCTTTCTCATCCTCCCCGCAGCACCATCCCCTCTCCTCCACCGCCCCCTCCGCTCGTTCACTCGCTCCCTCTCTCTCCCCCTCTCTCTCCCCCCATCTCTGCATGGCGGCTGCCTCTCCTCCAGCTGACACTTGTCCTGCCGTTACTGGGAGAGATGTGTGCTGAGCTGCTGACACCAGGATTGATCTTCCTCCTTTTCCCCATAAGCTCCATATCAAGCTCCTGGAGACTCTGGAGGAGACAAAGAATGGGTGGAGGGATGAGGGAGGGGGGGATTGGGGGGGGCGGCCGGAGTGCGAAGGGAGAGGAGGGAGAATATTGTCAACTCACATCACCTCTTCAAACTAACAACGTTTGGTGCAGCAAAGAAACGGAGAACACGGCGTTGACACTTTTCCTGGAGCTGGTTGAAGGAAGTTCAGTGTTTCTGCTGGATTATGGCTCAAAGTGACGCCACAACACAAACGGCGCGAGCTCCTCCTGCCACCAACTGCAGCCACCATTCATCAACAGGGTTCTATTGGATCCACTGAAAATCAACAGGAACAATTAACTAGACACAGGCCCAACCTCCAGGGTTGTGTTGTGTTTTTGTGTGTTGAGTTAATCCCTTGATTGATTTTTATTTATAGTAAATGTTTTGTCTTTTGCATGGGAGACATAACGAGTGACACTTGACAGCAATTCGATATTTACAGGAATTTGCTGTGGTGTATTTGTGCTAGTATAAATATAAAGAGTATGGAAATATATTTGTATTTGTATAAAAAATACTATCATATGATGTTGATTGATGCTTAAAGGCACAGCAGAGCTCACAGAAACAGATTCGACCTACGCATCGCTCTCAGATTTATTATACCACGGAAATAAAAAACATTTATCCACCAGGGAAAGGAAGAAATAAATGTGATACTTGAATATTTCCTCCATCTGCATCTTTCATCAAATAAAACAACGTCGCTCAGTGAAGTTCATCCATCCACCAAGGCCAAACAATCCCCCTGAACTCCATCAAACTGCACCAACTATCAGCTCTTTAAATGCACACATTCATGAATTATTCTCCGGGAAAACTGGGGAAATGTTGAAAACTTAAACAAACCCTTCAACAAACATGCAAACATACAAATCAACACATGATCTGACAGGTCTCTTATTTAGCCTCACCTAATTCTCGCCCTGACCTGTGCAGCCACAAATAACCAGCAGAAACACCAGCTCTGATCTGCAGCGCTGCAGGATGTGGCTCCTGAGGACGTCTGTTGTGATCGTGTGAGTGCCGGCATCGGAGTGAATTTGACTGGGGATCTTTACAGTTATTACTGCGTGTTATTGGCATCGTGAGGGGAGCAGACCTGGGAGGAAGGGTTAAGGGTGGAGGGGGCAGATCAGCAGGGGGAGTGGGGGGGGGGGGTTAGCCAATTTCAAGAGGCCGGATGGCCTGATACCCTTGGTAAGCATCCAAGAGCCGAGTGGAGCAGGGAAGAGCTGTGCACGAGGAAGATGAATCAAGTTTAATAACAAAGGCTTCTAATTGCCCCCCCCACCCCCCCACCCCACCCCACCCCACCCCGAAGCTGAACTCTAATTACAGTCAGAACACAGAGCACTGTCGCCCAATATTAAGTTGTTGAAAAGCAGGCCGAGATGATCGATAAATACTTTCACTGTGGAGTGGGGGGTGGGATGGGGGGGGTGGGGTTAGACGAGAGAGAAAGAGAGAAAGAGAATGAAAAAAGTGTGATGCCCCTTCCACTCAGTGGGAACCGGCAGCACCCAAAGCCCTCCTGGCTCATGAGAGCGCCGCTGGGACTGTCCAAGAGTGATTGCAGAGCAATAATCCAGACCGCACCTCCCCATCACCCCTGTATGCACACACACACACACACACACACACACACGCTCACGTGAGCCCCACCCTCCCCATAGGCTGCCCGAGCACCCGTGCGTCTGAGAGGAAAGGTGAACACGGTCACCCTAATTACAGGGGCCCCGGCTCTCTCACACGCCAACACACACTCACCAGGCATAACTAAAGACAGGCCAATTAGGGCGAGAGGGAGATAAGGGAAGTTTTATTTGTATACTAATTAAGCCCCTGATGAAATTCAAAAGGGAGGTGGTGAGGGGGGTTGGGGGAGGGAGCAGACGGGTAATTGTGTGTTTGAGAAAAGGTTGCTGTAGGTACGTTTATCTGAGCAGCGCAGCCTTGAGATAGTTGGCCCCTAATCCGGCGCTGAGCCCCGGCACTGCTCTGCAAGGTCTCTCATAATTTGATCTGTTCCACAGGAAATGGCCCGGCTCTGGAAGCAGGATCATCAGCGACGTTTATTGACATTTCAGCTCCACACAAAAAGAAGGAAGTGATTCTGCCGAAGACAGTGTTATACCTATTTTTTCTGGTTGAGTATACAAAATATTGAAAAGTGGTTTCTGAATGTGGCTTTGAGATTACGCTGAATCTAAGTGGCTAAAAAGTTCTTATCCTGAAAAATCACCTGCCACAACTAAACCCAATAACATTTATTTTTATCTGTTTTCAAATAGATTCAAAAATGAGGGATGCATTCAGTTGAAAGAAGCCAAGTATCACAGCGTTATGTACTTAAAGTGAAAAAACAAGAAGAACTAGTCCTCCGTTCAAGATTTTATGTGTTGACAGGTCTTTACTATCTGGAAACACTCCTGACAAGAAAGAGGTAATAAATTATCCACATTAAAAATTGTCTGCGAAAAGTAAAATAAATCAGTGTAACATCAACTAAGAATGAAAGTCAAGTTAAGTGTCTTAAAAATATTAACAGATGTTTCTGCAAGCTTGTTTTCTGGTGTCGGAAATTAACTAATCATAGCTCTATAAATTAGATTATTAATATTCTAAATGATTGGATTGGAGATTAAAGGACCGTACATGTAAGTAAATATAAATAAAACTTTGTTTATTGCTCCAAGACCTCTCATAAAAACATCAACAAGAACCACAAAGTACACAATGGTCATGGCTCCGTCTAGTTCTGCTGAGCACCAAATCCCGTTTAAATTCTGTATTCTATATATAAAATATGTATGCTGAATTCTCTATTAATAGTTGTTATTTGATTAGATGTATTGAAGATGCAGATAATTTCAACCAAATTTCATAAAAAACTTAATCAAACTTAAAAACCTGATGAATCCCGGGCAAGTTCGGCAGCTGTAATGAGCGTTTTTTTTCCCAGTATTATAATCACATTACTGGAGGCTCCCTGGAAACGGAACATCAGATGTAAGTCACATCTCCAAAAAGCTTAACTCGCGGTCATTGTAAAGACATTTGAATTGTGTTTCTCAGTTTAATACTGATGGAGTTATTGCAGGTTTTATCAGCCTACCGTCTTCCTCTCACAGCCACTCCGCCCCCTCTGTGTCCCCCCTGTGATTTGTCCTCCTCCTCCTCCGCTGGATGTCCAGGAAAACAGTTTGAAAAAGTCTTGAAAACTTTCCCTGAGCCCTTTTAACCTGAAGAGTCCCCCAGGTGACAGAGTGGCAGCGCAGCCCCGGGCCCAGCAGGGGCTAACCCAAACACAGACAGACCAAAGATGGCGCCCAATCAGAACTTGGGTTTATATGAGGTCAGTAAATGTCCCTCTTCTAAATCATGAAACAATCTTCTGCTTCTCTTTGGACGAGTCCCTCCACTGAGCTTCATTAATAAATCCATGACAAGAAGATTTAAAACAAACAGTTTGAATGGTTCTGTCAAACCCGTAAATGATAAATCTCTGAGCAATATACCAAAACAATATTTATTTATTTGTTTGTCTGTCTTCTTTGACAGTAAAAAATCTGGACAAACAGAGGAAGATATTACAAAGTGTTAAAGTGGACTTCAGTTTACGAACATGGACATTTTCATTATTTTCATTCTAGCTTCTGACAACACAGAAAATAATACGTTACGTTACAATAGTTCTAGAATAGATCTAGAAAAAATTCTCGGTTGAATTCAGTAGATTTACTTTAATAGATGATTATTCACTTCTGAGCCTCGTTTTCCAGATGATCAAATTTTATGGACCCAAAGAATTTCCAGGGCTTCAGGCCTCTCAGCGGCACGGTCTGCTCTGTCTGGTACAGAAAGATACTGGTCCCAGTTTTTACCAGTTGTCATTGCAGAGCACTGTTCTGATCAGTTTATTGTCCACTCAAAGAGGCATCCAGAAAACGTTGAATTAATGGTTACAGATTATTGTTTATCACTATCCTGTGGTCTGTCATGTGACTGTGACACGATGGTTTTTCATACATTAACCACTGAAGTGTGTCATGGAGAAACGATCACATGCAGGATCTCAGTGATCAGGAGCAGAGTGGAGTCACTAACATACTTCAACCATCTGAACACATCATTAACAGTCCATCTGAAAGCGCCTGTGCGTGGAGGACCTGGCATTGAGCCGCATCATCAGAAGCCAGCTTTTCATCCCTGATTAGAGATTAGCTTCGCACAGACCCCCTGTGACGCGTTGTCACAGTAAGCCATGTTGGGTTGGCTATCAAAGTGGGTGCCCCACAGAGCTTTAGCGGAGCTCCATCTTGATTGGCCTGGTAGAGCAGACCCCATGTGGCACCATCTTCAAAAAGTCAAGCAATCAGGGTGATTTGACGCTTCGCAGCGGGCGGGAGTGTTGCTCGTTTCTGAGACCAATTCTTCGTTGATTCTCCACCATTTTGCAGAGTTTTCAGCTTCAAATTGAATTTGCCAACTAGCAGACGAAAATATTAATGATGTAATAATCCCAGCCCCAAATTCTTAGTATGTGCTATACGCTGTGTGATGTCGAGTGATAAAGGGAATAAGATATGACCCTTATCACAGAGTTAAAGACACTTAGTATAAATGCAGTTTCTTACACATGTGGCTCCAAGTGGAGATTGGAAAGTTTTTGAAAACTGTCAGCTAGGGCCAGATGATAAATATCAAAAGTTCTTGCATTATAATAATCAATAGCAATAAGTTCAATATATACAGATATCATGCACAGCATCTGTATTTGTATTCAGAATCACAAACAGCTTTATTGTCCAGGTACGTTGCTCACATACAAGGAATTTGTTTCTGGCAGATCTTGTCTCTCAGGGAACAGCCGAAATAAGAAATAAAAGAAAAGATGCTCCAGGTTTCTGAAAACAGATTCCACTGGAAAAAAAAAAAACAGCTTTATAAAGATTTCTAGGAGATTTAATGCATTTAGCTATGACCATTTGTGCACGCTGGATTTACATGCCAGAAAGAAGGATGGGGGGGTTAAATAATTCATGCGAGCAGAACCCATTAAGAATATCCATGTGGACACTTTTTTGATGTTGAAGACAGTGTATGATCTCCCGGTGCTTTCAAACTGCATCTGGCTTCACTTCTGGTGTCTCTTTCCCCCCGAAGCGACAAAGATCAACCGACTCCTGTGTTAATTCTGCAGAAGTGTACAGAACAAAAGTCTCCGCTGCAGCGTTGGCAGGCGCGGTGCCGTTCTCGCAGCATTTAGCCGCTGCGCACGTAGCCTCCGTGAGGCTAACGTGAAATGACTTTTGAGTCATCAGTTCAAAACTTTGATTTGCATCCGACTTTTACCTCAGAAGTTTATCAGCTTGATAAAAGTATCACTTGAAAAAAAAAAGCCCATGTGAGAATTGACACTTTATACTTTCTTATTAATTCATATGAAATTAATGTTGTTTACTGATTTTTCTACAAACACATCAGTCCAATCTCCATCCATCTGATAGGTTCCCCCTCTTGAATTTCTCAAAAATATTTGGAGGTGATGCAAACGGCAGCAACAAGCGCTGGGTCAAAACAGGGCTGTGAGATCTCATGGAAACACCAATCATCAGAAATCTCTGTGAGCGCTCTGAGTAGCAGACAAAGAGCGTGTGCGCGTGTGAGCATTTGAATGAAAGGTAATTCAACACAGCGCTTGTCTCGGATCGCAAAGAAAAACAACATCTAGCTGCTGCCTCCTACAGCAGAGCAGCTGTCAGAGCCGCTTGTTGTGTTTTTGCCCGGCAGTCACTTCACTCCTCGAGGCGGAGGGCTCGTCCAGGATCTCCGCCTTACTCACTCACTCCCCCCCCCGGATCTCCGCCTCACTCGCTCCCCCCCCCCCCCCCCCCCCACATTGCAGGTGAGAGCCTGGGTGCAGAGGTTCAGCCTGTGAGGCAGGTGAGCTGGAGGCTGGACGTCATGGCTCCCAGGCAGGCCTCTCTCCCAGCCCAGGGTGGATCTGGAGCGCACGTTTTTGGGTGTCGGCCTCCGATTGCGAGCCTATAAGCCACATGTTAATGTAGCAGAACAACCTGGCCTCACTCACGCACTCCTGGCAGCGCGGTGGATCCGGCAGGAATTAAAACGCTCCGTGACCTCATCGTGATTCCTTAAGAGGTTATTAGCCAAGGGCCACTGAGAAGGGCTCCGTGGAGCTGCCCACACAGGAGCCTGCAGTGACAGGCCCTGCGCAGGAAAACTGCCAGGGAAGCACAATAAAGATAATTAGCGATGAGACCACTAGCCGCCCGTAGCCCCCAACCCACCCCCCCCAACCCTGCCAGCTCAGTATCCCCTGGATGTCTCACCCCCTTCCTCCTCAAACTGTGCTTAACTCATCCCCTCCATCTCCGCCGCTCCTCCACGTGTCCGTGCACGATCTGTCAGAGCAGTAAGCACCTCATGGTTTGACCGTCACTGAATCATTCATCTAAATACTCCTCGCCTTCACCGTTTATCCTCCTCTTCATTTTGTGGTTTGTGTTTTGTGCTTCATGTGCTGTGTTCTTTTCAAAATGTTTGCATCTTGTGCCCTGTATAATGACAATAAAGACTCTTCAATCTCTACGTCTTCAGCTGCTGAAGCAATGAGCAGGTTAGAGGGGCAGGTCGCCATTTTCAAACAAAGATAGAGTCTTTCCTGACCTGACCACATACTCCGAGGACGGATGACGCGTCCAGCAGTTTTCCCTTTAAAATAATGAGTGAACGTGGCTTTAATGTTGATATAGATCAGTTTATAAAACAGGACGACATGGAACAATGAACCTTCAGTCTCGGAAACAGGATTAAAGCAAAGATGTGTGATGCTGCTCGGCCCACAGCCCTGCTCCATTATCCAGCCCCTCAGCCATGTTACTTCTGTCTGAGAACAAGGTAGCGTAATTTAGAATGCATTTCAGGGCAATTAAAATTTCTCAGGCACAATTACTTATTCCCCCAGTGGGGCCGCCTCAATCAGTCTCTGTGTGTAATGGGTTTACGGCCTTGACGCGGCAAACATGTCCTGCCTATCTGCCGCGTGCCTCTTCTCAAGGCTGCGGTTATTAATTGTGGCTAAAGTTGATAAATAAAATCACCAGTGCTCTTAATGCTAATTAGTGTTTGAGATAATATTTATGATTTCATAAGCACATATTTCTCCAAAGGCCCCGGCGTTGTGCCCCCATCCATCGGTCATAGGCTGCCTCGGCTGTAATCTATCTTCGGGGAGAGAAGAGGCCGAAAGAGGGGCCAGAGGAAACACAGGCAGTAAATACTAATAGTACTTAGTGGGTACTTTGGGAGCAGGAGTATTTCAGGCTATTTATTGAGCTGGGCTACTAAAGCAAGGATAGAGGCTTTTATAGATATATGATAAATAAGACTGTCCTCCAGAATGGAAAAACTCCAGCGCTGCGTTGTGTCGGGTGAGAACGTCTTCTCGTTAAATGTGACCAGCAGTCCTCTTGTAGGTGGACCTCATGGATAGAATAATGAGTGTATATCTGACTTTTTAACTTGAGAGCAGCAATAAGAGAATCTGTTGACATTAGATTCTCTGACAGTCAGAGGGAAGCCAAATGGTAAACGTGTGGATCCTTAAACCAAAATAAATCAGTTCAATGGCATTTAAATGCTCTGTAAAAACAGCACACAGCTCCTTAATTGTATGATCAGATATTCTTTAACTTTGACTTATTTCCTCAAACCGCCAGCCTTGTAACTCCTGGATCTCTCTTTTTTCCAGATCCACGTCCCATCCTTTCTCAAGGTTTTGTGGAAATCCGTAGTTTTTCTGAGCTCCTGCTGACAAACAAACAAATAAACAGCACATTCCTCCACCCGGGCCATCTAATCCTGCTGCGCGCGCTCATCAGTTACCCAAATATACCTGATTTTTTTATTTTTTTGACTGTCATCGCCCGTCCCATCCATCTCCAGGGTTTGTAAAAACTGGGCTGGATCCTTATCGACAGAGGTCCTTTATCTGTTTGTGATTTCAGTCATGCAACCTGTTGTTATCATAAAAAGTTATTTTCTCATGCCTCTGTCGCCTTCATCCCTTCTCAGAAAGCCTGTTTACAGCTGGAACCACTGTGGCTGCCTGGCACTTTGTAGCCTGCTGAGATGTTCCTGACAGCAGCCGCTTCCTCTGCCTCATTGAGAGGCACTTCAGCTACTTTTTTAACATCACAACATGTCGGTGCCAGTGGCTCACTGGTCTGACTATTGATCCAAGTCACCACATCAAGGTGAGCATCAGCGCTGCACCGTCCACGGTGGACCGGCATCCTGAAAGAGCCGAGCTGTCCGCAGCTCCAGGCGATGCCCGAAAGAGTGACAAGTGCTGAAACCACTTCAAGGGGGCTAACAGTGCCCTCAGCCCTTTCTAGTCGCCGCTTCAAAGCCGAGCGCAGCCTCTGGCAGTTCACCCCTCCTCTGCCTCCCTCCCTCCCTCCCTCTATCTGCGGTCCTCTGGGGTAGTCGGTCCTATTCTCCTCTCCCAGGGCCGTCAATGTCAAAGCATGAGTGAGTCCAGTCAAAGCTGTAGTCCCCCTCCCTCCTCTCCTGCTACACACTCACACTTGGGTTTTTTTTTTTTTTCCTTCCTCCCTTTAAGTTTTCCCTCTCTCGCTCTGTGATGCACAGGTCCCATCCCCTCTGCATGACTGGCCCTCACTGACAAGTGGAAATCACAGAGATCCTACTGGCAAAAGATGGAGAGTGAAGAAGACTTCAGAACCGTGTACCCTACAGCTATCAGTGTCCTGAACTCCAGAATGAAGACACCAAGCGCATCTCCTCCACTCGGCGCTATAAAAACTGGTGAGAACGTGTTCACAGAAAATTTAGAGGGGGGGGGGTGAGACAAAAAGGTTTGCTGCATGGTGATTTTTTTTGACTTCCTAAGATAAATAAGTGATAGAAAAGAGGGAAGTGAGGGTGCTTTACTTTGCCAAAAGGGACCTTGGGTTTTGCCCTGTGGGCATGGCAGCTTTCATTTTCCTCTTCCCTCCGTTGATATTCCCAGCCGGTTTCCGGAGTTATGATTGAGTTTCACATATTGGAGTTATATCTGGCAGCCAGACTTGTTTATCTGCTGGGGCTGATAACTGCACCGGCCCGAGTCAGAGGCAGGAGGCGAGGGGAGGGAGATACAGAGAGACACACCACTCATATATTCTCATCTCCTCCAGTCTTTTCTCATTGATTTAGCATGTCTTCATCAGCAGTCTCACCCAGGTACGTCTTTTTTTCCTTTTCTTTATCTCACACTCCGGCTCAGACCTCTGGTGTGGACTCGAAGGGAGGACCTGCCAAGCACGTGTCAGTCAAAGCAGCTGGAGAACGGACCGAACGAGGCCAAGGACGCGATTTAAAGGGACATTTGGACGCCAGAGGAAAATCTCTGAGATTAAATACCTGTGTGCTTATTTTTGACAAGCGTCAGACGCGAGTTTACCTGACGATCGACTCAGGTTTTCACATGAGGACAGAAGTAATGTATGACAGAAGGTCAACTCAGTTCTAATCTCACTAAAACTATGATGCCACAGCGTCTTCAAGACACATCTGTCAAGGACTGTCTGAGTCCAGATGAAAGGCAGGGAGACAAAGAGACTTGGGGAGGGTCGAGAGAGGGGGAGACCGAGGAGAGGAGGACTGAGGGGGAGAGAGAGAGAGAGAGAGAGAGGGCGCAGTGCTTGCTGGACCCTGACTGTGTGCGAGGCCTCAATTATTCATGCGGCAGTGCACATGTCAAGAGCTCACAGACAAGCACAACAGCAAGGCCGAGCGCAAATCAAACAGCGCATCCGTGGGCAATGCCCACAATGCACCTGGAGGAACACACCTCGGCCCATTTCTCTGTTGTTCTCGGATAAACAGAGAACAAGGCTACCTGAGCACTGGCTGATTCTCCTCAAGAGCCGAGAGCTGCTGAAACACTCTTTGTTTGTTTGTTTGTCTCCCCACACCCCACCCACTTTATTTACTCGCTTCTTTTTTTGGCAGCGGTGTCGGTGCCCGTGGGTTCCGTCTTTTCATGGCTCATTAGCCCGTTGTTTCGTGCGCTTTATTTCCCGCACCCGGCTTTCATGCCCGTAATGTTGTTTAAGTCCCCAACATGTCGGCATTAACTACAGCTGAGGTTTGTCTCCTCGCGTGCTGGAGGTTAAAACGTGGCTCCACGCTTCCATTTTCATCTTGTCTTAGTTTATCGACCGCTGTCTGCACCGTCTGTCCGTGCACTCGCAGGCTTCCTCCCTTTTTTCAATATTATTATTATTGTGCTTGTCAAGGCTCCAGAAAAACATCCAGCACCAGCACTGGCAGCTAATCAGATGAGAAATCCTCCTCGCCTCGTTGGCTCTGCGTTAATTGTGCTGCAGTCACACATCCAGCGATGTCGCTTAATAACAGCTAAATCCACGTTCTGTTTCCGCGTCGTCATCTCAACTGACAGTGGGCTCGCTGAGGTCTGACTTCACCATTTAGGTTCTGTTCTGTTTCTGTGTTTCTTCCTTGGATTATTTATGGGATTACACCAAAAGTACTGAAGCAACATGCAGGGGGGATTTTGGTGTGGACATGGATTAAGGCGCAGACTAAGGATTTTGTTTCTTAACAATCTATAACTGTGTTTTATGGCAAATATATAATTTATCAGACTAGTTTTTTTTCCCTTTACCTACTTTACTTCTATATTTTTTACAGTCATTTCTTCCCAATTTTTAACCCCCCTACAAAACCGAGTACTGAGTATTTTCCATCAGTGTTGTTTTAATAATGAAATGATTGATTTAAAATATAGATTTAATATAGTATTCTGTCTTTTGGTGTTGCTTTGTGTCTATCCTGACACTCTCAGAATGTTTAATGTTGGATCCATGAATATCCCATTTAAATAAAAGCCTGGCCCAACACCTTGCTCTTCAAATACCCAACATTCTAAAATATCATACATTCAGGATTTGGATCACCTGCATATTCTGTGTGTGCTTCAAATGTTAAAACCCTTTAAAAAAGACGCCACTCTTGTCATGGCCTGTTAGCCATCTCTGTTTCCTCATAGCCCTGATTCATGGCCGCTCTCACCCAGGGGTCAACATCAGCGCCCTCTCTGATTGGCACCCTGCCGTCGCTGACCGCTGATCGCGTCTGCCCAGGTACAAGGGGTTCTGGGACAGCTGCCCACATCGTAGGAGGACCGCGAAGCCACAGGGCCTGCAGGTTTTTTAAGATGCCACACACGCCTGTATGTGTGGATTCTTTCTTGATGAAGACACATTATATTTCACGAAATCCAGATTTTTATTTTTTTTATTTGTCATAGTTTCTAGATCTGCTGATGCTCTGGATGGGAATCGTTAAAGTAAAAATAAATAAATAAATATTATATTGTGCAATTAATTTCACTTATTATAAATAAATTATTTTTTTTAAATGTTGTGTTCATTGTTCTCCTTCATGCCACTTGACTTCCCCATGCCCTCCCTGTAATGTATTTGTCCTGCAGGCCTATGACAGCTCATCTGATCCTCCAGCTCTCCAGACATTTCCTCAGCACCTCCTCTTTCCTGCAGTACTTGAAACACATTACTGTGTGTACTCCCCGCGTGTTTGGATCCTGATCTGAATCTTCTTCGGCCTGACAGGCACGAGACGTGCATGGCCCAGGTTTAACAGTCCTTCTGCTGAGCAGTGAGGAGGCTTCAGGAGACATCATTTTACCGGTCAGTGAATCCCATTTCTTCCACAGTGGGGGAATTCTAACGTTTCTAATGTTTCCTCTGGAGCTGAACGGTTCAACATCAATTTAGGAGTATTTTCAAGGGAGGGCTCACCGAGTTGTTTGGGCTGTTCTGATTTTAGCGCGATCCTCCCTCCCCTTCCTCCCCCTCCCCTCCCCTCCTCGCTCGGTCATGCAATGTTAATATATTTTTCGTGGGTGAAATGGCCTTTTGTTTCCGGGATCAAGCTGAAGAGGATGCAAAGGCTTGAGCAAACACACCACCAGGGATGTTTTGTTTCTTCTTCTGTGATATTACATTTCCAACAGCAGGACAAGCTTCACAGGAAATTACCAACGATACCGTGTGTGTGTGAGACTGATGTGTTTGTTTGGTGATACATTCAAACACGTGGGGCTTCACTGAGGAATTGACCGACGTGTCTGAGCCAGGGGCCTCCCTGTGTTGCAGGGACCCCTGTTCACTGTCCAGGACTCTGTAGGTGAGTGTCTGCATGCATACGGACACAGATATTCACTGTTTATTATCGTCCAGACCTCTGCCAAGGCCCAACAGTCCCCTTATGAAAGCACATTTACGTCTGCTCGAGCTGGATTTTTTTACTTGGATCTGCACCAACCTGCACACACTCAAAAATCAATCCCCACAACGTGCCAGACTTTTTTCAGACCCATAAATTATTCTCTGAGAAATTGGGTGAAATGTTAAATAATGCTGTATCTTGCATATAGTTTGAGAAAGGGATAATAAAAAAAATCCCTGATCCATCTGTTTGTCTGCTTCCACAGCAAATTGAATGGATCCTTTCTTGGCTCAGGTCTCGTCCTTCAGCTAAGTGTGGTGGAAATCTGGTGTGAAGGTTTTACATAATCCTGAATCTAATCAAATCTAACAATCAGTAAAGATTCAATAATCAATAAATTATCCCCTGGTATAAAATATTTAAAAGATAACTGCATTATATATATATAAATAATATAAATATCCAATATAATTTACATAGTTGGGATAACGCCCTCAGATACAGGTTACTACACCTGAGCATTGTGGGTAATGCAGTACTTGATGTGAGTTCTTTCTTGGCCTGTGTCTGGTGACACTCTGCCGTGCACACACCTCTCACAGTCTCCTCAGTTTAAATCAAGCTGCTCCAAATTAAACTCGCTCAGATCTGAGATCCATGAATTATTCCCTGGTGGAAAAAAAAACCCATAACATTAAAGAAAAGAGCAAAGATTTTCTGGTTCCACCCGGATCCAAAGATATCCTTTATAAACCGAGCAAACTCTAAATAAACACTATAGGAAGTCCAGTGGATCGACTTTATAGGTTATATAGTCAATATTAATTCATTTTGAATTAATTTTGAAAAAAATTATAATATAGAACCAACCTCATTATACCGCCATAACGTTCATTTTTACACTGATTTTAAGATTTTATTTAAAGCTTTACACAATTAAGCCTCCATGTAAATTAATGATTCATCTTTTGGGCTTCCAGCTGACGATGATGTCATATATCCCAGAGCCTGACGGGTAGCTGCAGGCTGACACGCGTCATGGTCACCCTCTGTGTGACTTTGATTTACACTCAAGTTATTGTTGTTTTTATCCTGTGAAACTTGAGAGGGAAAGAGTGATGAGAATAAAGCTCATTGCTCATTGGGAACAGATGCCTGAAGTCTGCAGCAAAATTATTCAAATGTGTGGGGCAGTAATTAGCACGTTGAACTGCCAGGCTGGAGTTAATCACACCCTCACTGAGGTGGCATTGGCCCGATATAGATGAGCACACACACACACACACACACACGCACACTCTTCCCCCAGCTCTGCAGGCGAGCAAAACAGATTCACTCTACCAAGTAAACACAGTCAGCCACGTCGGTGCGCGGCGTGGGCAGTGAACGCCGGCGCAGCGGCGCGCCGCCCTGCGATGGCACCAGTGACTGCTTTATCAGCATCCCATAATTTATGTTGTGTTAATTAGGTCCCTGTGGCTCAGGCTGGCTTGTAGCGGTGGCTGGTCCCGTGAAGGGGGGAAAGGATGGAGAGAAAAAAGAAAGGGAATGGAGGAGGAGGAAGAGGAGGGGGTCCTTACAGACACAGTCACATTAACATGCCCTCAGCAATGGCACCAAACTGAGATACAGGCATGTCATAATTAATGTTGGTGAATTATTAATGCAGCTGTACTCCGTGTGTGTGTGTGTGCGCGAGCACAAGGCCACACGGTGGTTTTGCATGTTTACCTGCAGCTTTCTTTTAACGGTGAGGACCAGTGTCATCGCCTGGAACCCGGAGTACGGCTCAGCCGGCTGGAAGGCCCCAGCTCAGCCGCGCTGCCTGCTCATTAGCTCAGGACGAGGTCAGGGGTCAGGCAGAGGGGAGCTGCAGCGCGTCGGTGCCGTGGTGCACAGGGGCCGGTGCGCAGGCAAGTCCTGCAGGCCCCTCTGCTGCGTTATTAGCTCACAGTCTGCTGCCGGGGCCGCTGCAGGTCGCACACTGTGGTCCACTGCAGCTCCTGGGAGGATCCTATACACACACACACACACGACGACTGTGAACAGTAGAATACAGAAAGTATACACTCACAGAGAGTACTTCCCAGAAAGAAGGAAAACTCACATACACACACTTATAGCCAACATAAAATGGAACGGCTGAGTGGTATTAAAATCCATATTGACAGAGCGGAATCCCATAAGTAGCCGCTTCTCCCCGAATGTCAAATATTCCTCTAGGTCCGGATCATTCAGTTTTATTACCTTGCTTTAAAATTCAATTGCTCGAGAGATTTAAGTCTTTTGGTGGAATAAAACACACACACACACACACACACACACGTTCTCTGGGGGCCTTCTTACCAACAGAGGATACAGAGATTAAAGGAACAATCCGCTCATTTTAAGGTGAATCCACTAACACACGTGTCAATCAGTGAGAACACAGAGCTTCGTCAGAGCCATGACTCAAACACGATGCTGAAGTTTTCAGGTGCTTTACTTCAGTGTTTATATTTATTTGGTCAAATATTATCACATACAGCCCGATCCATGTACGCAGCAGATCAGTTTTTACTATTTTCCCTGTGGTCGCAGCGGCTGGACCCCCATGTCCCTTCGACTCATCGGAGCTTTCCTTCAGCACTCGTGATGTATTTCACAGAAATAAACACTCCGTCAATTACATAATTTATGCATCTAAAGCAACGAGGCGATAAATATGCCTTTTGAACCCAAATTACAGAGGCCCGGCCTGACAACTAGCAGTTTTTTTCTTTTATATACCCTACATAGCACATAATAAAACCGCCTCTCAAGACATATAAATTGGTAATCACCGCATAGCTTTAATATCATACAGACTTATGAATTATTTAGACACGTGTCCAGTCGGCATAATTCATTAACTCTCGCTCAAAACCCTCTTTATTTCAAATCTGTAAAACCTTGAAATGCTTTAATCCAGCAATGTTAAATGAGATAAAAGCGTAATTACGGCAGCAGTGGCTGTTATTTAAACCAGATCAAGGACAAAAAGGACTCCGGGGCTGGAGGGAGGTGGCACGGATAGCCACGCAGTCGGAGGAGTGAGGTGGAGGTGGGTGGGGGCGCGGCTGTAAATGGGCCAAATCCTCCAAGACCTTTGGCTCGTGGTGGAGGGAGTATTTTAAACCCACAGACCATCAGCCTGTCTACAAACTTAACATCCAACCTTCTAATGGCCTGACAGGAAAAGTACAAAAATGAATCAGGGCCCCTGTGAGGCTCGCGGGGCCTTTGTGTTTCGCTGTAACGTCATCATTCATTCCAGTTTGTTTGAGCGCCGGCCCAACGCAACGCTGTTTACCGCTCGAGCGTCGGTATTTGGCGCCAACCAAACATTGGAGCATTTTACATCACCCTTGCATCACTGTGCTTTGAATAAAAAAAATATTTGTCTATTCTCCTGCATGTGTCTTGGGCTTCAAGTGTGAGCGAGGAGAAGGTGGAGCGTGCACATGACCAGACACAATGAGCCTCCAACAGTCACGGCTGTGTGGTCAGGATTGGACTGGAGTCACTGGTAGAGGGGAAACTTGTTATTCGATAGCTCGTCTAGAGCAGGTCCGGATGACTTTGGCTGGGTGTGGAGTGTGTGTGTGTGTGTGTGGATGGTGGCCAGAATAGTCGCTGTCTGTGTTTGTGCAGGAGGAATCGTGCGCTGAGTCGTGGCCACAGCCTCCAGCGCCGGGCCTGGGCCGGGCCTGGGCCCGCCACCTTCGCCTGTGGCTGCAGGAGCACAGGAAACCCACTGCAGGAATAACAAGTCCAAGATGTTGGATAAAATCAGGTCTCTATCCACAAAAGTCAAGAATCAACATGAAGAATGTCAATGTTTGCACAGAGAGAGGGGAAAAACGTCTTAAAATATACATTTATTCAGAGCCTGGGCGAGATCAAACAGCAAAATTGATCTGCTCTCGCTTCAACCCTTGCTCTGCTCCCTCCCCTCAATTCCCCGACTCTCCGAGTATCGACTTTCTGCACGGGCCATCGCCATGACGACTTGGGCCTGGCCTGCTGTCACCTCTCCTCAGGGCAGAACCATGACTATTATGGGATAGGGTTCATTTGACTGCCTTGGGCAAAGAAGATGTGTTTGGAGGGGAGGGGGGGGCACACAACTCACACACACACACACACACTCCTCCACTGGACCCTCTGGTCTTACAGTAGTGAGCTACTGTCTCCCAGGGGCCCCCAGGGGCCCCCTCAGACCACAAACTACAGTCTAACCAAGACTGAAACTAGTCTCGTGAGTAGTCTGATTTATTAAGGGTTGATTTAGTTTTCCTGATTTGTTCACATAAAAAAAAAAAATACAGAGCATCACCGTCCTGAAAAAAACATAAGAGACAAACCTCATGCGGAATGTTGAAGTGGTCAAATAAAGCAATAAAAAGCATTATACAACAAGAACAATCACGATAATAAAGTGGCATCATGTAGAAATGGGTAGAAAAACAAATGGAATGCGGTTTTTGATGATCCCTGGTGCACTTGACTCTGCAGCGTAAGTGAGCGAGAGCTGCTGTGGCTAGACGGACGCTGGGTTTGGTCCAGTGGTGCAGACACGGCTGCAGCAGCTCCTGTGGAGGCAGATCTCAAATTGGTCAGAGAGGAGGATCAATAACTCCAGGAACAGATCGAGAGAATGATGGGCATCCAAGGCATCGCACTGAGGTAAATTACATTAGAAACTCAGACACTGATTCATGATGGGAAAAGGAGACGAGTGGAAAAAATAAAACAGCCAGAGGGAGTTTTCCTTTTGTTTGGGTCTTAAATATCTTTACTTTTAGAGTTGATAGAAAGTCTGAGTAATTTTTACACATAAGATTATCCACATATATATATATATATATATAATGCTTATATACTGTAATTAAATGTATTGTTTGAAATACATCACAATTAATAACCACCAAAATTTGAGATGTTGAGGTAATACAGGCATTAAATAGAAAGTGTGTGTGTGTGTGCTCCTACTCAAACTTTTCACCGTTGCATTTATTCTTCCTTTAAGTCTCTTTGCCAGAGACCCAGGTCTGGTGTGGAGGCTCCACCTCCGGCCGCTGGCGTGATGTGACAGCGTAGGTGCAGGTGACCAGTGGGTGGCCCCTGCGAGAGCCGGACCAGAGGTCAGCCGGTCGCTGTCCCTACGAGGCGGCCCCGCCGCGGGTCACCCGCTGCCCACTCGGCGCTCGTTATTTATCTCGCCCCGACAGCACATTCCTCTTCCTGTCAAGGCCCCTCCTCTTCCATCTTCCCACTTCCTCCTCTCCTCCGCTGAGTCTGGCACCGGTCCTTGGGTCCGTCCGCCAATGCAGCCGGCCCCAGCCAAGGCGTGCTGAGTCGACCCCTTCCTATCACCCCTGTCCGGGTCATGTGACACACTGCCTCTGAGGCCCCCTAACGATGGGGGCTGGGCTGCGGGCCTGAAAGTGAAGGTCCACAGAGTGGCTGCTCCGGCCGGCTGGCAGGGCTCGTCTCCGTGGTCCACCAGAGGGGTAATTGCCTCCCCGAGTCGGGCTCGGACCTGGACTTCTTGCCCCCTCAAATCTCCGTGGAGCGGCTGGGACGCAGCACTTCCTTTCATTAGGGGAGCAACTTATGGAGGGAGAGCAGTGAAAACAGACGCGGTGAAGGCCCTGCTTCGGCCGGTGATGAATTGGTTCACCTCACAGACGGCGGGGGGGGGGAGAATGACACTCAGAGGACATGAAGGGGATGAGGAAGTCACAAATACAGTGCAGGAGAGGAGGGAGTTAGCAGATAAAAATATCCAAAGCGGGAGGAGGTGCAGGAGGAGGTGCGGTAAGCGTGCAGTTGGGCCTCTCTCCTGGGCACACACTCAAGGACGGCGCCCTGAGCGCGAGCAAGTGGTGGGGATTAACATCAGTGTAATCACAGGAAAATAATTGCTGTCATTTCTGCCGGGTCATTTGTACGTGGATGCGGGTGTGCGTGCATCCCTCGGTGATCAGAGCCGGGACAAAGTGACACGATAACGAGAGGACGGAGCCAGGCTGAACACGTAATTAGCAAGGGGTTTCATGTAAGTGCTGTTTGATTTATAATTCAGCATCAGCGAGAAGCCCTGCTCACCCAAGGCTGGGGCTCCTCCATCAGACCTGCGACTTGGGGGGTGGGGGGGCTAATTTGTGCTGTTTGAGGTGGGTTTAAAAAGGGATGGAGACGTGAGGTCCATACCTTGACTTTAATACATCACAGAATATGGCAAAGTGAGGTTTGGGGAAGAATGATTCCTCCTCTCTCTCTCTCTCTCTCTCTCTCTCTCTCTCTCTCTCTCTCTAATGAGATGAAATGACTTTCAAACAGAACTTGGAGAAGTTTCAACTCTGAGATCAGCAGCACAGTCGCCTTTTCCAATGGTAACGTTTAACACGCCCTTTTTCCTAAAACAAACGTGTGCATGAGGTCGTCCGCTGCAGCGTTGCTTCTCTGATAACGTCAGCAGTGGCCTGGTTTCTCCTCTGCTCAGCTCGGTACATACCCGATTCTCTTTGGTTTCCCGTGGGTGCAATGATCCCCAGATCATCCTATATTCTGACGCCCTTATAAAGCTAATGTGCTGATTTTACGTTTTCAACCTGCCATGATCCCCCTGCAATCCCCTCTTTTCCCTCCGGTTCCGCTTTCACACTCGAGTGAGGATCCACTGGCGCTTTGATCACAGTCCCCCGTTAAAGGTTTAAAATGTCTCAATTCCTGATGATTGTTGGGGCCTCTGTGGTTTACTTTAAGCATTTCCCCATGCCCCCTGTCCAAATTCACTGCTCCCCAAATGAGGGAACCCTCTCTCCCAGCTTCCCATCCCGCCGCTGCTTTCAAGTTCCCCCCGATTGGGTGCCGCAGCTGTAAGCCCTAGATTTTGTCTCCTCCATCTTTGTCAAGCCCATTTGCCAAATACAAAAAAGGCCCAGTAAGCTGGGTCTTCATCGCTGCTCTCCAAAGTAATCCCCAGATCTCCCACTCTCTGGAAAATCAATGCAAAGGTTGAGACGAGGTGAAACTCCCTTCTTAACTCATCGGGCTGGGAAGTGATAAAGTCTGAGGAACACTTTTTTTTCTGTAATCACTGTGGCTCCATGATGAAACTAATTGTCCTATTTCATGCAGCACCACAGCTTCAGACTGTCCTCTATCAACACGCAGGAAAACCAGAACATGCTGGCGCTTTGATGAATGTGTTTCTGATAGTGCGTCCGAATTAAAGGATTTCACATGAACACGCCGGATGAGGTCGATAGCAGACAGTTGACCAGAGCTGTCTCTGCCTCTGAGTTAAAGAAAAAACAAGTGAGAATATTTTCATTCATTCATCTTCAATCACGTGTCCACCACTGGGTCGTAGGAGCCAATCCCAGCTGTCACGAGAGGTGGGGTCCTAGACAACAGAAAGACAACTGACGTGTCTGTGGACTGTGGGAGGAAACCGGAGTACCCGGAGGAAACCCACATAGGGGAGAACATGCTAACTCCACACAGAAAAGCTGCTGCTGGCTCAGGAATCGAACCCAGGTCCTTCTTATTGCGAGGCAACACCGTGCTGCCCCAAGTCAGAACGTTCAAGTTTAAAGGGACCCAGTGACCTGAGGTCCCAGAACAGAACCTGAACCACATGTTCCTGCACCTCAGTTAAACAAAGAGGCCAAATAATGTGGTGTGTGTTTCTCTGACCCCTTTTAAAAGTTAAAAATCATCATAAGATCAATTTATCCGTAATACCGACTAACTTAGAAGAGCAGCTTCCAACTCTTGAATGTGTTGTTAATACAGTGTGTTACTTCTGGATATCAGCTCAGACCACTTCGTCAGCTGTGGTTAAACCAGTCCAAAGTGCTGCCTCGGCACTGGTGAGGTCTGGAGGAGGAGGGCCGGTGCTGGGGCAGCACCGCGGCTGCCAGCAGCCTTGGCTGCCGCCGGCCTGATGGAGGCTCCAAACCAGTGGGGTGGGATGTTCTGCTACAGCCCTCTGCCCTGCGCTCTGCCATCATAATTAATATGTTGTTGTATCAAATTTGAAGCCTTTGCCTGCAAAGTGTCCCGCGCCCCGCCCCCTTATCAAAGACCTGACCTCCAAGCAGCTGAAGGTTGCTCGGCAAACTTGGCACGCCCCCGAGCAAAAACATCTGCTTCCCTCACTGGCAGGACCGCCGCGGCGGACCCCACGTCGCAGCTGGTTCCCCCAGCCCAGCGAGAGAGCCCTTCCCCTGTCCTCGCTTGCTGACCCCCACATTTATAACCCCACCCCCGCCGCCACCAGCACCTCCTCAAGCCTTGGGCCCCAGCCTGGACCTCTCCATCACTGCGGCCCCTCCCCTGCGCTCGTGTAGCAGCGTGCCAGTGTGGTCACTCCACTGCTGGGAGGACTGCTCCTGTCTTGTTAGCCCCACATCACGGCCTGTCGAGGAGAAGGAGGGATGGCGGCGGGGGTGGGAGGAGGCATCTGCACCGCTCCCACAAAGCGGCGACTGTTGGAACGCTGACAGAAGCATCTGTCATCCCCGGCTTTCACACACTCACCTGCTGTCCGAGGGCCACACCATCTCCCACCTCCTCCCCCCTCTTCCCACCTTCTCCCACTCGGAGGTTGTGTGAAGCTCTTGGACGCCTCCTGTAGAAATCACACACACTGCACTCTGCCCCTCGCCCAGTGAATTACAGCCGTCAGGAACACGCCGCTTCATTTATTTCATGTTTGACTTCATCTTCAACAAAAGATTAAAACATGTGTGTGTTTCATGACGTTCGTCTGTAAACATCATGTGAAGAGGAAGATTTGACTCCTCTCTCCTTTGCCAAGTCGGTGGTACATTAACAAATACTGCAGTAGTGTTAATGAATGTACTGACCTGTCTTGTGACTACTTCATCATCCTCCAGTGGCACCGCCGTCCATTCCCCGAACACGCTGAAGGTTTGCCAGCAGAGAGGGGAAAGATGCCAATCTCTGTCTATGACACACACACACACACACACACACACACACACACACACACACACACACGGGCTCAAGGACACCATCGCTCATGCAGGTCGGAGGAAGGTGCCCTTCAGACGATGCCACACAGGAGTCAGTGTGTAAAAGAAAAAAAAAAAACAAATAATTGATTCTGCACAGAGTCTGAAGAAGAAAATCTTTCATCCATTTTCATCATTACTCTCATTCACACTGAGGTTCATCTAAAAAACTTTTTATTTCACTTATATATTTTTTCGTATTCCACAAGCAGTTTTATTACCCAGGCATGAAGAACACTATTAGAGGTACTTGAGGCTACATTTTCATAATGCAGAACCCTGACCCCCCCCCCCCCCTCACTTATTTTCATCATCAATCTCTGATCATGTTTGACAAAGCACAGCCTCAGATTTCTACATGGAAGTTGTGACAGTATTTGGCAATTTAAGTAAGTAATTAGCATTTGGTATTTTTCTCATTTAATTTACAACAGTACATGTGTTTTCCAGAAACCCAGAATGTTTAAAAAAAAAAAATAAATAATAGTTAAAGGACATCAGAACTATAGTACTACAGATACATTTAACCTAACCCTAACCCTGCTGTACACACACCTTTGGCCTGAAGCTAATTGAACTCACATCACATTTGAATTTTAAAAAATGACACCTACACGTGTCAGTTTGTTTTATTGAGATCAATGATAATTCTCTGAAGTTGTTGAATGAGTCTCAGTGTGGAAGGAGACAGGAAGTGGATCCATCCCCTGATCATGCACCTAGGAGTTCAGATACAGACCGATGGTGCTAGTCACTGTGATGTCACAGCAGTGTGATGTGGGACCTGAATGGAGAGTTAGTGGCGAGGTGATCCTGAGTGGCACAGGCCTTACACGAAGCTGCGTCCACCAGCAGGACGAGGACGAGGACGCTGCACAGAAGAAAGGCAGGTTAACAAATGAGCGAGGAAGGATGGCAGGACGCTGTGGCCCTCAGAGACAGAGTGGGCCGGATGCTCTGCCAGCACATCGTCTGCCAGGGTGAAGGATACACACACACACACACACACACACACACACACACACACACACACACTGTCATCTCTCTGTCTCCCGGCCCGTGTTTCAGCCATGTGCATGAGCAGGAACCCCACCAAGCTGGCCAGGATCCAACACCAAGGTCTCTCACCTCGCCGGCCGGGCAGGGGCCCGGGAGATCCGGTGAGTTATCCCCCCCCCCCCCCCCCCCCCCCCCCCCCCCCCCCCCCCCCCAGCAGGTTGTGGCTCCCCCCCCCCCCCCCCCCCCCGGACCCTGTGGTTGATGAGCCTGTCCTTCAACAATCAGCATCTTCTGTTGTCTGTTACACACACACACACAATGGACAAAAGCTTCCTTGTGTAGCTGTGTGGCCAATGTTGAGGTCACCTTCACATACCTCTAACTGTACATCTACAGTGTCCCTGTAGGAATAGATTCTTTACACTCTCCTGTCTTTTCATCTTTGTAAGTTTAATGTCTCTCTGTGTTGTTGGTTTGATAAAATTTGACAATTAAGGGCATCAGTTTTTGATTTATAAAATAATTATTTTACACGTTTAAGACTGAAAAAGTCTCAAAGATAGAAGTTTCTGTTTTTAAAAATAGAAAAGCGGCTAAAGCAAAGTGGAAATTGCAGATCATGTGTAAGGTCTGATTTGGCCACTAGAGGTCACTAAAGGGCAATGAAACACTCAGGGATTCGGAGGAAGAAGGTTTATATTTTTATTAAGAGCAGTTTTGTAAAATAAATGTCTTAAAATGTATGATCTTTATCTTTAAACATCTTTGTCACCTCCATGGATGAAGGTTTACGTCCCATTGATACCTTTAGTGCATTTCCTGTACTTTTATACTTCTACATAAGTAAAGAGGTTTAATCAGTTTCACTTTTAATTCAATCATTTCTTCTTCTACTTGAGAAAATAATGTGTTTACTTTTACAAAATACACATATAAGTTTTACAACATAAACCAAGACATAATTTGGCGTGAACAGACTTTTAGGTTTAACACAAACAGGTTTTTGCTGACCTCTAGTGGTTGAAGTTCCTGCCTTACAGCGGTTGTTCAGTACTTCATGAATATATATATAAAGTAAATATGTATATCTTGACTTGTCAGCAGGGATCCAGATTTTAGTTTCTGTATTATATTTTTCTTATATTCATATGTATTATTTATTGCATTTTAATCAAATCGAAATGCAGGATTCCGTTACTATTGGTTTTATAAATACGAATCATCAAACTGCCATGTAATTCTATATTTACATATATGTTGTTCTGATATTATTACTGTGGAGCAGTTCTGAGTGCCTCTCTTCATCCAGAGGTTAGAAGAACCCATGATGTCATAACATAGATGTGACGAGCAGCTACAGATCTCCCACTCCGATCTTTTTAAAGAACATAAATAACTATGTCAACGATGTTTCGTCCCTAAAAGACTTTGTCAAAAAAGCACATATTTTTGTAAAATTATATTTCTATGGCAACGGCTACATGCGAGGTTAAATGTGTTAAAGTGCAGAGTGGGTGTGCGCACGCGTGGAAGTTGACGCCCACTTTTTTCCCGCAGGCGAGGGCAGAGATAGACGATCTTTGTAGCAGCGAGATGCTCAGTCTGATTATTTACACGAATATATTTACCTCGTACATGTTTTAAATGTTTCTACAGCCATAAATAATTTTCGTATTTTATTTCATTCAAGATGTGTATGAAGCTATTCGTTTCAAATAGAATAAAACACCGGAAACTATATTAATTAATAAGGATACCCCCTGGGTCATGAAATGGTACAGCCCGGTGACGTCCTGCGCGGGAGCGGAAAACGTGCGTACGACAGAAGCAGACAAGGACTCGAGTGTTTTCAGGTAAAACGTGTTTACGGATATTTTCCTGCTTTGTTATCGAGTGCGCGTCACGTCAGGAGCGGTCCTGGGATCCGCAGTGGCGTGCGCGTCGCTCCTCGCAGCTGTTAGAGGCGCGTGCGTGTGTGTGTGTGTGTGTGAAGGCTCTGTTCCTGGTCACGATGCTAACTCGGGGTGTGCGTGTGCGCGTGTCAGTGTGTTTGCTCTGCAGCATCAGTCGAATGAACCATGTTTGAATCGAAGGGTTTGAATGAACCTGGATGATGAAGGTGATGGAGGAGGAGGTCAGGGGAAGGGGCGTGTTTCTCATCGTGTGTGTGTGTGTGTGTGTGTGTGTGTGTGTGTGTGTGTGTGTGTGTGCGTGCGTGCGTGTGCGTGTGTGTGCGCGTCCTCCAGCTGCAGACATGGCTCGAGACTGGAGACCAGGTGACCTGATCTTCGCCAAGATGAAGGGTTACCCGCACTGGCCCGCCAGAGTAAGTGTGCTGCTCGTGCACGGGTCCAATCTGTGCACATCTGCTCAGTCAACATTCATTCAGTCATTTCCTGTTTAATGTTGATCAGTAACTCATTGATGAACTGTGAAAATAATCTACAGAAAGTGGAAACAGGTGTATTTTGAATCACAGCGTTGGAGCCAAAGCGTTTGGTTTTATTTTCTAGAGTCGGGACACAGTTGTGTTTTCATGTTTGAGAAGTTGGACAACGTCTCTCTTTGTGAGACATTAACCTTGTCTCGCTTCTCTGTGGCAGATCGATGAAGTCCCAGACGGAGCCGTGAAGCCGTCCAACATCAAGTTCCCCATCTTCTTCTTTGGCACCCATGAAACGTCAGTGCACTAATGAATGATGGGTACTTTATTCGTCCCAAACTGGGACATTGTGGTGGAGCAGTAGCGAAATGTACAGTTAGCATTAATGTTAATGAATTTGACCATGTGGCCATTTAAAAGAGTGAAAGATGGTCCCTTGAGAGTTAAATCAGAGTGTCCCATGTGATGCTGGACACAGTGAGCTGCTGCCATCACAGGATGTCCATGAGGAAGTAAATATAAATGACAGAACTGTCTCATCCTGATGCTCCTCAGAATTAACCCCCCATGGGAGTAATGAAGCTCTGAGTGGCTCTGTGGAGGCTGAGGAAGCTCTGCTTGATTATTTCCAGATAAACACTCATTGTAAACACGCACTGAAACATTCCGATTTGCCTCTCCGGCAGTTTCAATCATCAGTGTTTAATGAACAGAGTTACCTGTCTGCTCCACTGTCTCACACAAACATGCTGTTTTTAAAGCCCCGCAGTATAAAATAAGAGTATTAAATGACCCCCCCCCTCCCAACAGAGCCTTCCTGGGCCCCAAAGATGTGTTCCCCTACCAGCCCAACAAAGAGAAGTACGCGAAGCCCAACAAGAGGAAAGGCTTCAACGAAGGGCTGTGGGAGATTGAGAACAACCCGAAAGTCGAGCTGACTGCGCCCAAGGTTTGTCTGCTCCCTCTGTGATATTCAGCCCCCCCCCCCCCCCCCCCCCTCCCTCTGTGATATTCCCCCCCCCCCCCCCCCCCTTAGCCTTTAGCTCGGCTGCAGCTCAGATCTACGTCCCTGTTTTTTGAGGGTTTTCTTTAGACCAGGGGTGCCCAATACGTCGATCACAATCTACAGGTCGATCGCGAGGGTACTGTGGGTCGATCGCATGGCGTTAAAAGGTAGACGTCAGCCTATGATATGTTTTGCATTTATCGTAGGTAGAATCTACCTGGTAGATCATTTTGACTTGGTCATTTTAAAAGTAGCTTGCATGCTGGAAAAGTGTGTGCACCCCTGCTTTAGACGATTGGTGGATTTTGTTTTTTACAGTCATCACCACTTCCTGACCCCGGGTTTCATCCCCTGAAAACTTGAAGGTCACCACAGAGAAAGCTGGGATCAGAGAGCCTGACTCCCCCAGCTCCAGAGAATATGTCTGTAGACCTGAGCCTGGATCCTCTCACAGGGCTTTTCCACCAAAAGAACCGGGTGCTAGTTCGGTGCTAGTGCCAGTGCTTAATTGGTTCCCTTTCTTTCGAAGAACTCGGCACTCCGCACGTATCCTGCTGCAGCGGTCTCCCACTGGAGCTTTTCATAGACCGGTTTGGTCTGTGGTCGTCTGGGGGACTGGGTCTCCTCCTCCTCCTCTGATCACTGCTGCTTCAGTTTCAGCTCATTCCAGAAACTGGAAGAAGTTCATTTGCCCTCCATGGTTTTTCAGGAGACCGTCTAGAGTTCAGTGTTGGTTTTTAATTGTCTTCTCCTCTTGTTTGAAGCCGGTTCCTCCAGGTTCTTTTCCTGAGAAGGATGTAGACAGCGGCCCTGAAGGAGACGAGGATGCTGACGACAAGGGGGGCAAATCCAAAGTAAGTTTCTTTTGTCTTGGTGTCTCAGGACTGAACATGGACCCAGTGGTTTGTACTTGTGTTGTCAGCTTCTTTCTTCTTTTGCTTCTGTCTTTCTGCTCTTTCTCTGTGATGTGTGTCTGCCTCTCACTGAACTACAAACACACACACACACATACACACACACTGATAGATTGAGAGAAGGATACCCGCAGCCTTCTCTCCCTCTGCAGACCGGCTCACCCAACCACACTGCGTCCTATGCTGTGTCTCGGGTGCATTCAGGTTCCAGGAAGTGAGGCTGAACAGGAGAATGAGAATGAGGAGGAGGAGGAGGAGGAGGAGGAGGAGATGGAGATGGAGGAGAAAGGGTCTCTGATGTCTGAGCAGGGTCCTCAGGACCAGGATGTACGTACTTTGCATGCTGGGACATTCTAAAGCTGTGCAGGTTGTCTCATCCCCTCCCCGCTGGAACGCATGCAACACTTGGTGGGTTCTTTGAATCGGTTCGTTTCTGTTCTGGGTTGAAACTCTTCGTCAGAGTCAGCTGATTCCGGTGCTCGGTGTTTGGGTTAACGCACCCGACCTGGTTAGCGCTGCTGAGGTGATGAATGTTTTCCAGATAGAGCGATGTGAGAAACCAGCTCCTGTGTTTCCAGTGCAATAGTTAAGTTTAAATCACGGCAGGTAAGATTTAATCCAGTGATGTCACGTCTGTGTTTTACCACCTCTCCCACCGGTGCTCGCCTTTTTCCATTTCCTGCTTTTTCTCTTTTCCACTGTTTGTTGATACCACTTTATTTTTGCATGTTTTTCTCTGTGCTCCAGATCGAGGTGAGTTGTCGCTGTGTGTTTTCTGCACGTTGACAGGGGCTCAGTTTATTTGAGAAAATATATCTGGACTATTTTTAACAAAGAAAACTTTAAAAAAGAGCTAGTGCTAGATTTTGGAGGAGTGATGCAAATACACTGCTCTATAGATTCTAAAAAAAGGGAAAAAAAAAGTAAGCTAAAGGTTTACACATAAGCCCTAATGACTGGACCTGGGACATGGCTTTAGTTCATCTCATGAATATATGTAAACACCAAGTTGTTATTTTGTTCTTCTGGTTGTTGTTGTTGTAGAAAAACTAACGACGGTGTCTCACTTTAGGTGGCTGCTCAGAAAGAACCCACAGACGCTCCTAAACCAAAGAGAGGAAGAAAGAAAAAGGTTGGTGGAAGATTTGATCTGTTAAGTTTTAATATGTAGGAATATGTATAATAAATATTATGCTGTTTGTTTTTCCCCCAGACTGATGCTGACCAGGAGCCCGAGAAGGATGATGCGCCTGTCAGTCCTTCAGGTAGACCCCCCCCCCCCCTTTTTCTGGAGAATAATTGGAGAATAATTTAACTTGTAATTTGACTCTATAGTATGATCTGTGCAATGGAGGCTGGAGTTATGGCTCATACTGCAGCCCTCCACAAGGGGCGATCAACAACTTACCCTCCTCTTTGCATTCTATAGGACAAACACGTTGCATATTAGAAAGTGTTGGATCTTTGGTGTGTGTGTGTGTGTGTGTGTGTGTGTGCGGGGTGCAGAGGGACCCAAGCGCAGAGGCAGGAAGCCCAAAAGTCAGAAGTTGCAGCAGCAGAGCGACCAGCAGGGCTCAGGGAGTGAAATGTAAGAGCATCAGATTCCTCCTTGAACCAAAGTTTTCTGTCGACTCTCTTCCCTGCTTCATTTAAACTGCCATCCATATCTCTCTGAAGCCTCTGGGAGTCACATCTTTCTCTCTTCACTTAGGGATGCTGCTGAGGCAGAGAGGAAGAGGAAGAGGGTACCAGAGGACAAGTCCAACAGCGGAGAGGACGAGAACAGAAAGAAGAGGGAGGACGGCAAGGAGGCGGAGGTGAAGGAGCCCGAAGCCAAGAAGAAGAAGCAATCGAAGGATGACGGCTCGTCGGGCTCCGACGATGAAGAGGCAGGCATCTGTTTGACAGCTCTCATGCTCTTGCCTTTTGTTGTTCATGTCATGTGATTTATGTTTTCCCTTCAGAAAAATAAAGGCAGAAAGAAGCAGCCGAGCTCAGACACAGACAAAGATGTGCGGCGGCGTAAAGCAGATGAAATAAGAGAGTGAGTGACGGCCGCCTTTAGTGTATCAGCCCGTTCACGATAACGGCTAAATATACCATTATATCTTTATGGCAGCATTCAGACCAGCTGATGATTCAGGACGGTTGTTTGGGTTATTGTCGTCTTACAGGCCCAACAAGGATGATGGGAAGAAAAATGAGGAGAAGACGGGAGTCAAGAAAAAAGGTCATAAAAAGCTGTCAGTCAGTAAATCCCGATGCTTTTAAACATCTCGTAGTTTAGTTCTATGAAGTTTGGTGTCGGCTCATTTCCATGACGGCGATGTTTTTATCTTTTCCTCAGAACTGTCGACCGACTTGAAACTCCAGAGGCTGCACAGTGAAATCAAGATTTCACTGAAAATCGACAACCCTGTGAGTCGCCGTCAATCTTTTGGCTTTATGAAACGCTGCTTGTTGTTTTTGTGTTTGCTCCTCCTGAGCCGACCCAGACCTTCACCCCAGCCGCTCCCTGTTGACTGAGTTAATGTTTCCTCCCATCTCCTCCGCTCGTGTCCAGGATGTGAAGAAGTGCTTAGATGCGTTAGATGAGATCGGCGCCCTCCAGGTCACAACCCAGCACCTGCAGAAACACAGCGAGCTCATCGCCACGCTCAAAAAGGTGACTCCCCTAGAGAACACGCTGCATGGAATTTATCCAAAGTGAACAAAAGCCATCTGCCATCTCAGAAAAGGTTAATTAAGGTCATTAAGTCACATGATGTCTTAACTCCATAGCTTTGTGCTCTCTAAAAACAAAGCCTCAGAGTGCGCTAACATTTTCCGTGATTTGAGCCAACGTCCAAAGAAAGATGGACTGATGGTTTCTTCGTGTCCCAGATCCGCAGGTTCAAGGCCAGTCAGGACATCATGGACAAGGCCACCATGTTGTATAACAAGTTTAAGAGCATGTTCCTGGTGGGGGAGGGCGACTGCGTGCTCAGCCAGGTCCTCAACAAGTCTCTGGCCGAGCAGCGGCAGCACGAGGAGGCCAAGAGAGGAGCAATGAAGAGGGTGGAGCAAGCCAAGGAGAACAGCTCAGGTACTGCTTTTGTATCCAGTGTGTAGATCATTTAATTTAGGTCATAAAAAGCTGTCAGTCAGTAAATCCCAATGCTTTTAAACATCTCGTAGTTTAGTTCATGGAGTTTGGTGTCGGCTCATTTCCATGACGGTGTTTAATTTCGTCTGATTTAATATTACAAGACAGATAAAACACACCCTGAATCAGCCTGTGGGTCAGACAGGAGGAGGAGATGTTGACCGTTAAGTAGAAACTCCCAGTCTGAAGTCAGTCTTTTGAATGAATGAGAGTGTCTGCAGCCACATCCGGGCTGCTGCTCCTCCGGCCTCAGTGAAAGCTCTTTTTCTAGAGCGAGGCATGACCAACGCACGGAAAATCCAATTTCCCTCCATGAGGTCTGGGCTCGGCATGTGTCGTCACATGCCCGCGTGAGGTCTTGCGTCTGCGGCGGTTTAGGTTGCGCAGTTACGTTTTTGTCCTGACTTGAGTCTGTGTGTCTCCGTGCGCTGCCCTGAAGACAAGATGACAAACGGCGATACGGGCCCCGAAGAGAAGAAGCAGGAGATGGAGAAACTGCTAGAAGACGCCTCGGTGGGAGAAACTCACAGGTAGACGAACGGAAAACACAGAGAGACGGGTGGAAGAGAACATGTAAAATCATAAGGCACACACAGATGAGAGCCCATGGGAGAATACGGCGGCAACATTTTACTTCAGTTAAAATACAAAGAAGTATTTGAAGAAGTGAAAGTCGTTGCAGAGTGAAGCCTCGGAGGTGGCGTCCCTGCTGCTGCAAGGGTTGGATACAACAATATTTAATATTAAAACAGAGTAAAATCATTTTGGTCAGCTCAGTTAGAAAACATCCACACTCTTTGAAATGTCCTGTTTCAAAGACATCTCAATTGACAGATGACACAGACTTTGACTGACAGCAGCACCAATGCATGATGGTCCTGCTTATAGATGAGAGCCTGAGCCTCTCTATGGACTCAGTGGAAATGCACATGACCCTTTATATGAATATTACATTAAAAATGAAAGCGTTAAAAGAACGAGCTGTGCTGTTAGCTCCTCCCTCCTCAAGTAGCACATGATGTGATTGACGAGAAGAGCTGTAAACTTGAAACGTTGGTATTAATCACTCTGTTTCTGGGCTTGTCAACCAAACTCACAAAGCGACGATGTGTTAGTCGGGGGGGGGGGGTTAGCGGATGTAAAGGCGTCCTGAGGGCGCGTTGCTCATGTCCTGAGGTGCGTCAGCATCCACCGCAGTTAAAGCTTCGTCATGAAGAGGAATCGGCTGTGAGGACAGGCTCTATAGCCCCCGTGATCCACACAGTGACGCACAAATGACAGGAAAACCATTTTCACATCGAGGATGTTCTTCAGTTTCTGAGCTTTAAAAATAATAATAATAATAATAACAATATTAACAAAACATGTCCCCTGTTGTGGGGTGGGTGTTGGACAGTCGAGGACATCGACCGCAGACTAGAACCACATCTGTCCGATTGACTGCACAGGAAATAGAATTTTGGGCTTTTAATGGGACGCACTCACTCAAAGAACCATGAAATACCACCTGCTGTATCTGTAAAGTGAATCTGCCATTAAAGTCCACCACATGTAACCAGTTTCTTGTCTTTGCAGTGTCCCGGGAGCTCAGGAGGAGTCCACCTAAGCGTGGCCCGCTGCTCTGTCCACACTGAGCTCACTGCAGACAGCTTTCTGCTGGAGCCGCTGCTCCAAGGCTTCCGATCATGGCCGACCACGCGGTTTATTTTTGTACTTTGTGTTTTCTCTACCTTCCTGACTCCTTGTCTTACAAACGTCCGCTGGTGTGATTAACCCTGTGAAGGACGAGCACTCGTAGAACCCTGTAGCGTCATCAGGACCTTCCACCCAGTTTACGGTGGTCATTGTCGGCGTTCCCATTTAAATTTGCTTTGTGACATTTGCAGAATTCACCGTTTAATCTCGTCTTTGCCTTGACTTGTGTTGAAGTATGGCGGCGTTCTCCCGACGCCCCTCAGCAGCAGCACTTCAGATCCGCACATTGAAGATTCTGGAGTTTGCCAAAGTTTCTTTCGCCAAGAAAATGCTTTATTCTCACCCGTGTCTGTTTTAAAATTGTTGTCGTTGTTTTGTCCTTTTAACCGAGCGTAGATGTAAATAAGAGTATTTTTGTGCCTGTCTGACGACCTGTTTGAGCCTCCATTAATAAAGTAGAACTTATAGGAACAGCTTGTGTCCGTCACCGTGTTTTTACACAGACCATCAGACCAGTGCTGGTTGCTGTAGTGCTCACAACCCAGTTACACCTCAACGACTACATGAAGTACTACATGACGTACTCCACCAGGTGTTCTGTGCTGGGCTGTTTCAGAAGAGTAAATGTTCAACTTTTTTACTTTGGCTTGAGTTCAACATCATTTTTTTATATTAAGCATTAAATGTGACTCTGGGATTATTAAGTAATCTTGACCTTTGTTGTTTTAGAATAAAATAGAAAGCCTTTATCATCAGCGTTCACAGGTAAACGTCGAGATTAGGAGTGCGCGCCACCGAAGAAAAGAAACAATCATGGAATGTAAAATGTAGACAAGTGAAAATAATTTCAAATAAAATATAAATATGTAGAGGTGGGGTAAGAATGAATTTAACACTGTCTAGTCAGTTTTTATATTTATATTCTAAATAAAGAACACGCAATGCATGTTAGCATTTATTTCAACAGAAATATCAAAAACTAGAACAGCTCTTTGTAAAAAAACAAAAGGATCTAACTGTATTATACAGCAATAAACAAGGAGCGGCATCAGTTGAAGGCCCCTCGGTCCACGTAGGGATACGCCTGGAACTCTCCCAGCTTGTGGCCGTCGGCATTGTAGTGAAGCATCCGGAAACACTTGTCACAGAACAGACACGGGTGACTGGGAGCGAACTCGTCGTTGGTCGTAAACCATCTGCAAAAACAAAAAAAAAATAATAATAAAAATTTTAAATCACAAATGTGAGAAGCAGTCTAAAACGGCGAAGGCTTTCATGTTGTTTAGACGCACCTTCCGATGTAGACGTGGCAGACGGAGCACTTTTGCGTGGTGACTCGGTGCTTGTGAGTGAGCAGCGGATACAGCCTCTTGTCCAGGCAGTCGTTCTTGTGCGTCAGCCTAGGAAAGAACAGGAAAAAGGGGGCGGGGCCCGCTTCTTAGATGTTGCGAGGGATGCGAACACAGATTTGTCTCACATTTGTAATATTAAGAGCTGCTTTCATGTGTGGTTACCCTGCTCACACCGGCAAATCGGCTTGTAGACATTTACGCATCCAACACTGCGATGGCACTGAATTAGCTCTCAAGTCTTGTGACAGAAGAATCCTGTCAGAACACGAGGTGCAGACGCTTGTGGAGAGGATACGGAGCTTCAGAGTCTCCTGGCTGCACCACAGCTTTAACTGTTCATGAGTGTATGAAGTGAAATCAACCCAATCCATGATTTATTCAGATTAACTGAATGCATCCTGACAACAGCTGCTTTTAGTTCAACCGTTTGTTCAACTTGCTCGCTCACTTTGTGGTTGTAGCTCATCTTTCTGAAACTGTGAAAGTCAGCGGAAGTGTGAAGCCAATCACATGACCTGTCCTCGAACCCTGAGAGCCGCAGACACACGGATAATTCCTCCTGGGAGGTGTCTGTGCGGTGTCTTAAAGTGTGGAAGAGCAGTGGGTGATGGTTATATACGAGGGGGGGGGGGTGCCACAGTGATTGTGATCTTTGCCCACCAAACTCAGGATGGGGTCGTTCTGGACTTGAAGACGTTCCCTCACAGCACTCCTGAGACAGCAGGATCCCGAGTGTGGGACAGAGGGACAGGCAGAAGGCTGAGGGCAGTACTGACCTGACGTCTGTGATGATGACGAGGTGTTCGCAGTCTCCCTGGTGACAGTACAGGTACGGGAAACCCACTTTTACATTCAGGTCCACGAAGCGTGTGTCCTCCATCTTGGCCTGTGTATAGGGCGGAAAGTTGTGGGTCTTTGCCCATTCGATGGTAGTCCTGTCGTGAAGAGTAGACGGTTCATTTGAAGTTAAACCATTTGTGTCCCATGGTGTTTCAGGCCCTGAGCTGTTCTGTGTCAGATGATTTTTAAAGGGATGTAGGACTTGAGGAAACGGATCATTTGAAAACTGTGGTATCGGATTTAAAGTGGAGGAATGAGGAGTCATTTGCCCGGGAGCAGTTTTTTTGTCTTCTGCTGCAACGTGGTCCTCTCTCTCTTCCTTTCTGGGTGAAACAAGCTCCTGATTCATGATTCGTTGCATTGAGCTGCGATGACTCTGAATCATTGCGCTGCTGTTTTAACACGGCTAATCAGTCCTCTTCTTTACAGTTCATGAACCGGAGAACAAGTGCTGGGCCTATTAACATCACATAAGCAGGCCAGCAGGAAAAATGCTTTTTAGATTAATAAGTCATAATATCGGTCTATCAATCGGTCAGGAGTTGAGCTGCACAGGACTCCAGAGAAGGGGCTAAAGGATATTTCCAGCAGTCTGAAATAATCCGGATGAATCCAGACTCTCTAGATGAAGACAGGGCAGCTGAACCAGATCAGAATGAGTATGATATACTTAGAGAAGCAGTATCACTAGTTCATGCAGCGCCAGGGCGGCACCCTTTATCACTTCAGACACTCAGAGTCCGGGTCACATGTGCGTGCGAGTGATACCGGCGTATGTCCGTTCATATCAGGACATTCAGCCACTCTCTCCAACTGTCCTGCAGCGTCTGGCTGAGAGGTTCTTCGCTTAAGTTACTCTCACAACGACCCAGAACAGACGTTCAGTTAGAAACGCTGTGGTCTCTGTTGAAGGTTATTATAATAAAGAGTAACTCTGGAGCAAATCATTTCTCTTAGAGGGAGTTTTAGTGTGAGAAGAGAAGCAGACCAGCAGGAACGTTCTGCCCTGAATAGACGGCATTTGTCTGGTCTGCTTATGACTGCAATTATCGTCGCTAATATGAGGAATCACAAGGAGTCGGTAAATATAGCCGAGCTCCCAGTGGAGCTGACCTGGTCTGTGCAGCCTGACAGTGACCTCTGTGAGACAGCAACGCTAACAACGCTCCCCTCCATCAGGCGCAGGCAACATAATGAAAACAACGACTGATCCGATTAGACCTCGCTGCCATTTGGAAAGCTTATGATGAATTGAGGATTTTCAGGCTTTTTATTTCACCTTGAAAGAAACTAAGGGGGCAGTTTTCTGTATTTCTTTAAATTTCAGGGATCATATCAGGGTGATCCTTATTCAGATACTGTAGGATAAGAAATATCCCTTTCAGCAATGTGAGAGAATATATAGTTTGATGTAAACGTATCTTTCAAATCCAAATACATTATATTACAAAGTCCTTAGTTGAGTAAGAGAAGATTTTGAAATGACTGCTACCATGGAGACACAACTTACATGCTGATGTCTTGACACTCTGGGAATCGCATGTCGTTGTAGAAAACGCCTTCGAAGAAGAAGAATGCTGACTTGTAAAGATCCTGAAAACAGAACACGTGCATGTATTCGTAAACATAAACATGGACGGATCACATGCGGGGAGTCTCAGATGAGAGTGTTCACTCACTTTGCTGATGAACTCTGGAGCCACGTTGGGCGTGTTGCTGAACTCGCCGCACACTTGCAAGTCGCTGACGCAGCAGATGGCGTCCCTGAACTCTGCCAGGCTGTGGGAGCCCAACATCAGCAGAGTCATGTGGGGCCGGACGTAGTTAAACTGAGGGGGACAGGGACACAAGCCTTTCAGAGGAGGAACCTACGGGACCCAGCGTGTGTGGAGAGGGTGCTCGAACACTGACTTTATCAAAGGTGGCGGGGTAGTAGACATTGACCGTCAGAATGACTTCTCTCTCTGGCAGCATGTCATCCACCGCTTCTGGTTTCCTTTCATAGGTCAAACGCTCCTGGAAATCAAACAGGTGGAGTGAGGCCAATGCCTGGCTCCTCCTCCCCCAAACCCAGGTCTCCTGGAGTGGAGCTGCGGCGGCAGACTCACCAGTTCGTTGGCGTAGAGGTCATGTCGGTTCTTGGTGAACTTCAGAGCTTTAGAGTTATTCTTCTTCTTCCTTTCTCTATGGGAATCAGAGCACAGATATTTCAGATATTTGACGACACGCCAACAGGACATATCTCACTCGGCGGAGAGCGATTCCTACATCAGGGTTTGGAGCGTCGGGTTCGGAGGCACGACGTCTGGGTCGGGCTGCTCATCCTCAGGATGACAACGGAGCGAGTCAATACTGAAACACACAGACAGACAAATTTTAAGAAGTCCTGTGAAAAATCACTCACAAAATGAAGCATGCTCACAGTATCAACAAGTAGAGGTTCAGTACATTTGTTTAACGTGTTTACTATTATTTAAATGCTGCTACCTGTACCGCTCACAAAACATTTTTTTCCTCATAATTTATGATATTTAGTTCATTACATTTCCATTATTCTTTTGCTGCTCCCTTCTCTGCCACTATTCAATATTTTACATTGTTTACGTTGTTTCCATGTTCATACATACTGACAATAAAGACTCTTGAATCTTGAAGGATCAATCTAAACTGTTTTGTGTTGGTATTCTAACAAATCTAATTTGTATACATATGTATATGTATTAATTTATTGAGCCTGACTGACCCCAGTCCGTGGCCCAGCTAGGGTACCTGCAGACGGACTTCAGCTCGGCCATGGTCTCCGCACCGACCCCCAGCTCTCTGGCGAACTTAGCGTCAAACGCGTCCTGCCCCTCCGGCTGGAAGCAGCAGTCCTCGGGCCTCAGTCTGCTCAGCCACTCGCTCCTGAAGCCGCCGATGTGAAATGGTTTGGAGTTGACGCCTAAGTATTCATAGTCTGGGATGTTGCTGTCTACGGACTCCCCGGGAGCCGCCATGTTGTCCCGGATGTAAGGGGAATCGCGCGGGGGATCATGGGTAATGTAGTCGTTGAGATAATGAGGCGGCTGATGCGCTCATATGTATAATAATAATTATAATAGTAATTATAATACATTGCATATTTACACATGAAAATATTACCTTCTAGCTAATAAGAACTTCACAAGAAAATATTAAGGTGAAATTAAAAACAAAATCTGTTGTACAATCGCTGGGTTAAATTGATTGAACATTTCACAGACAGCAGAGGTTACGTCTCTTTCAAATATTAGATCACAAAACACTTTATATAAAATATGGCTTATGTAGTTCAATCAGTTCAATAGTTATCTTCAATTCAAGCTGCACAATAATTTCACACACTGATTTCTTCAGTGTGCTCATTGTCAAGCGTTAATTCCTGTGGGAAAGGTCAGAAATACTTTTTAAAATGCAACAACAACAAAATCAGTGTTACAGTATCAAAGATTGTGATTTTAAAATAATCTAGATCTGGATTCTTTCTTGGCTCAGGTCCTATCCTTCCACAAGGTTTGGCGTAACCGTGTGGAGAAAAAACAACCAACAAACAGATCATGGGGCAGGATGGAAACCTCCATGGTGAAGATTAAACACGACTTACGTGTGTTTATTTAAAACACAAGAATGAAGAATTTCTAAGAATGAAACACAGATTTCTTGAATTAAGTTGAGGAACAGAGTTTCTAGTTTTTTAAGACTCAAGCTGGTGCAGCTCAGACACACCAGGGTTGTTGGGTGTTTCAGACCTTTGACACGCTCACTGTGGTAACTTAGCCTGGGGTCAATCCCCTCCATCCAGGGGACAGTGAGTTCCATCCATCACGACTCTGGAACTGGAGCTGGGCTGTGTGGGACTGGCAGCTCAGGCCCGGTTTGTCACCTTATGTCTGCTGCTGGATCCCTGATGGGCCCACTTCACCAGAGCTGCCTGTGCAATACCAGTTAAATAAATAGTTCCATCATGGTTTGAATCTGTATGATATATGAAGAAGTGTGTCTCTCAACAGTGTGTGAGGTCCAAATATCTAATACAATTTAAGTCCTGTTTCACATTTTATCAATCATCTGTTTATCTTGCAGTTGAAATGATCGCACATTTCCAGGAAAAAAGAGACATCTTAAAGGAGCAAAGAGCAGCAGGAGAAATGACAAAACCACCAGGGAGAATGAGTTAGAGAGGGACATCACATGTGTGCACATATCCAGAAATTATGACAAGAGTGTAAAACAGCCCTTGCCCTGCCTGAGCTGAGTCCAACCATTGATGACTGGTCCTCCAGAGACAGGGAGACTTTGTTCCTGGGTGGAGTCTTGGGATGGAGACCCCTCATATCCCTGTCTTCTTATCCTTGCTTGAGTGAGGTACTTCTACTCAGGTTGAGGTTACGTGTTACTTGTCAAAATAAAATCTTAAATACAAAAATATATTATAAGCCTTTTCAAACTGTTTTGTAAACGGGTTTTACTTTAGTTTCTAATCATTTTTACAAAAACATTTTCACATTTATTTATATTTCAAAGTGGTAATATGTGTTTTAAATCCCAGTATTAGAACTGCTCCCTGGGTGCTGTGGACACCTTCGTGTCGGTGCAGTAGCACAGACCGCCCTTACGTGTTGTTCGCGGTCTGTGGCGTGAGGAGGAGGAAAATAAAAAGTGGGCTGGACCTCAGATGTGGCCACTCCCTTTTTTGCAGCGTATAAATTCTGCGGCAGGTTGCGTTCTCAGCTGCTCCGGGTGGTGCAGGCGCAAGTTTTGGCATTTTAACTTTCCCTTCTGCACAGATCGACACCTCCCCCCCCCTTCAGCATCCAATGGAGCCGGCGGACATCCCAGAGAAGCAGGTAGGCCCCGTGCGCGTCATCCCCGTGCAGCTGCGTCATGACCACTTGGGTTTTTGGTTTAATCTGATCATGCCACCGCGTGCACACTTCGCCCAACACATGCACGCTCACTCCGTGTTGCCAAGTTTGATTTCTGCTGCATTGTAGTTGATCAGAGGGATGAACTAACACAGATGACTGTGTTGGTGTTAAATTCTCTACACAGCGACTTTTAGATGTTGTAATCTGCTTTACAGCCATTACACATGTTTAATCATGAATGATGATGATCAGGCTCTGTCTGTAAATCTCTGTATATGTTCTTCATTCCACAGGTGGAGCTCACCCCTCCGAGTGAGGACACAGTGTAAGTGACATTAAAATACTCTATATTATTTAGATATCTGATATCTGGTGACTATATCCTCACACGTATGATAAACGTACTCCTCAGTCTTGAACCAGCCTGAGAAGAAGGGTTTCACAGCAAGTGGAGGTATTGGTGGCAGATGTAAATCTGAAAACACCCATTTCCTTTTCACTCAGATCACCTCAGATGGATCTGGAGACCGCTCTGAAAGAATGTGCCGCTGCCCTCGACCTCTTTCTGAACAACAGGTTTGCTGATGCCCTGGCCGTTTTAAAGCCCTGGTGAGTTTGGACATGCCTGGAACACTGCAGCTGACTTTGCATGTCAACACGCTGCTGATGGTTCAATAATCTCACTGTATCTGCCCCCATCAGGAAGAGTCAGAGCATGTACCACGCCATGGGCTACAGCAGCATCTTGGTGATGCAGGCAGGCATGACCTTTGACCCAAGTGACATGGATGCCGCCATGACGTCACTGAGGGAGTCCCTGCAGACATGTCAAGGGTATGGAGAAATACAAATGAAATCTTCATAATCCCACACAGGCAATCTTCCAAGGCTAGCAAATGCATCAGAAAATGAATCTGTCCTGCTACGCTGATCTCATTAAGATTTTGTGTGTGTGCTGTAACTTTGGTAGATTTCGAAAAAAAAATGGAATCATGGAGACACTGAGCAACCTGTGGTACAGACATCCATCTGATGCCATGACGGAGGGTGAGTAAACCGCTGTCTTCAGACTCTTCACCTTGGATAACGAGCAGAACTGATTTGCTAACGTCAAATCGCTGAAACCTTTCAATGAAGGTTTGATAGTGACGTACTTTCAATTGAACATTATCACATCTGAATGAATCTGAATGCATGCCATTATGACAAAGGTGCTGAGAGACAGTATTTAAATTTACTATTTTATTTGAATCAGGACCAGATCATGTATCCTCATTAGCAGAGCTAAAAATGAGGTTTGAGTAATGTTTGTAAATATAATTAATTATTACAGTGGTGACCTTCCTGCAAAATGTTTGATTGGAAAAGCTCCTTATTATCAAACTAATTTATTTTTTTATCTAACCCGTGATGTTCTATTTTCATGGCAGAGGAGGTGCATGCAGAGCTGTGCTACGCTGAGGTTCTGCTCCAGAAGGCAGCACTCACGTTCCTGGATGAGAGTATCATTGGCTTCATCAAGGGTGGAATGAGGATACGCAACAGTTATCAGATTTACAAGTAAGACGCTTGCTTAACAGATAGTTAAAGCACTTATTTTTTATGTAATTGAATCCCCATGGAACTTAGCATGTCCTCCCCACAAACAGGGAATGCCAGGCCATGGTGACTGTCACCAAAGAACTGGAAAAACAGAAGAGCACATATATTCATTTCCGAGGAGGCGTCAACATGGGCATTGGCTCCTTTAACCTGGTGAGCAGGAATCCAAACTTGAAGTAACTTGTTTGGAGTTTATCAGGGACTCACAATGCTCACTGTTATTGTAATGAAGAGCTTTGAACCTCATTGTCACGCTGTGTCGAGCTGTTTCGTAACAAACCAAACCAACTGTGTCTCTCCTCCTTATCAGATGCTGTCTCTGCTTCCATCCAGAGTCCTCAGGCTGATGGAGTTTCTGGGCTTCTCAGGAGACAGGGTGGGTTGTCTGACATCACATTGTGGCTTGATGCAACAACTGGTTTTATGTCAGATCACAGAATAATTGTATGAATGATCTAACAGGAGCTGGGTTTGTCAGAGTTGAGAGAAGGAGCAGCCAGTAACAGCCTGCGCTCCATCCTCAGCACCCTGACCCTGCTGATGTTTCACCTGTACATCACAGTCATACTCGGTATGTCATTTTCCTTATGTGTGAAGTAATAAACCCTTATTTTGGAATGCTTTGTTATGAATGACCTTCCCTCTCGTGGTCCCTCAGGTACTGGAGAAGGAGACCTGACAGAGTCTGAAGCTTTGCTTGAACCCTACGCTGAAAAGTTTCCTAATGTGAGGGGTTACTGACTCTGAAGATGCCAGCCCTATGTTTTATTTTCCTGCCCAGTGAAATGGTTTCTGCATTAACTAATGTGTTTGGTCCATAGGGGGCACTCATTCTCTTCTACATTGCCAGAATTGCGTTGCTCAAAGGAAACTTCACCTTTGTGAGTATTTGATGCGTTGCCCTCCGATGTATGGCCCCTCCTGTGCAGTTCTGATGAGATTCACTGGGTCTGGTTTTGCTCTGCAGGCCCAGGAGAAGTTCCTGGCATGTATTGCTGCCCAGCAGGAGTGGCATCAGATCCACCACCTCTGCTACTGGGAGCTGATGTGGGCCTACTCCTTTGAACAGAACTGGAAGGAGGCGTATCGATATGCTGACCTCCTCTGCAAGGAAAGCAAGTGGTCCCAGGTAAGTCGTGGAACCAGTGCCTCTGACACAAATGTGAGGCCCCCTGGTGGCTAGCTGCAGCACAGGTCATCAACTCTGGCCTCCATGTTATCAGCTTGGCCATGAGCCTCTGTAAAAAGTCAAAATCCACGCCGCATACAGATTTCTCAAAGATGCGATGTTTACGGCACTACACTCGTGCTACCGTGGCTCCATCACATTTCTTATGTCTCTTGTTTTATCCTCATAACAGGTTGTGTGCTCTTTTCTCCTAGGCTACGTACGTGTTCCAGAAGGCCGCCATCTTGAGCATGCTGCCCGAAGCAGAAGTGGCCAAACTGGGAGAGAACACGGAGGACTTATTCAGGTGCGTCTGGGGGATGGGACGATAATTCATCTCTGCTGTTTTTGTTTATCACTTCAGTAAATGTGAGATGTGTGGCTCACAGGCAGGTGGAGGGGCTCAGGCTGAGGATCGCTGGGAAATCTATTCCAACGGAGAAGTTTGCGGCAAAGAAAGCCCAGCGGTACATTTCCTCCAACCCTGTGAAACTGGTCGTCCCTGCGTTGGTAAGAACATGCACCGGCACTGGAGCGTATCAACCAATCCATGAAACAATTATCATGCAACGTCTTCACAGGAAATGATGTATGTGTGGAACGGCTTCACAATCGTTGGGAAAAGGCCTGAGCTGACTGAGGGCATCTTGAAAACCTTGGAGAAAGCAGAGAAGCAGCTCAGCGATGATCCAAGTGAGAGACTGTTCTTGAACTTGAATTTGTAGATTTTAGTTTCATCTCACTTCAGTGACACTAAACTAGCGTTTTCTTTACACCACAGACCCGTCAGAGTATCAGGTCGACGACCAGTGTGTCGTCCAGCTGCTGAAGGGCCTGTGTCTAGGACAGCTGGGTCTCCTGGCCCAGGCCGAAAAGTGCTTCAACCATGTCATCTCCAGGTGAGGTCATTTTAAAACAGCATTGTGTAACAACGCTACGCTCCTGAACTTAGAGGTGACTTTACATTTGATTTGGTTCCAGGGAAAATGAGATCAAGCATGAGAACTATCTGGTGCCGTTCACCATGTATGAGCTGGGCCTGCTGCACAAGCAGAAGGGCGACATCCAGACGGCCATCACTGTGATCGAGAATGCCAAGTAAGTGTTGATTCGGTATTTTAATGCCACACTACAAATGGGAAATTACGAAAAAATGTTTGTTGCATTTTTAAAAACAAGGTGCTCATATGTGACGTCATTTATAGGCTGAACTACAAAGACTACAACATGGAGTCCAGGCTTCATTTCCGCATCCATGCTACGCTCAACACTATGGGCACCTTTGCAGCCAAACTCCACCCTTCACGTACTCCAGCTTAGAGACCCCGGGAAAGTCTTCACTGACAGAAGGTGCTAACGCCTCAGACTCTCGCTCTGGGCTCTGTGCTGCCCTCAGCTGGTTGGTGACCTAACTTGACCTTTGCTGCCTGGGGTCCCACCGCAAGCCTCAACAGAGTGTTGTTTAAAAATTCCTGGTCTGAAATGATGTGTATTAAGCAGCAGCCACAGGCGGTGAGGTACTGGACTGCCCTAAAATGTCTTTGCTGTTTCAACAGTCCCACCACAGCCTTTGATCTTTCCACAATTCAGTCTGAGGTTATTTTACTCGTCTCTCTGCACATTTCTTTCACGAGAGGCCTTGTGTACGTGCTAATGTGGCAACAAAGTCTTTATGGATTATTAGTTGTCAGTTGGTCAATACTAGTCAATAAGATTGTGGTTCATCAAATCTCTTTATAAACTAAACTCACTAATGTAATAAAATGATGTGATGAAACTTGCTGCTGTTGAAATTAAATGAACTCATCATATGATCCAATAATCATTTAGCTCTGGGGTGCTGCTTGGTTTCTGCAGAACGAGTGGAACTGCGGTTTTTGACTGAGGCCACTGACAAGCTTCCACACGAGGCGCTCAGGAACGTTATTCTGAGAACACTGTGACATGATTTTTTTTTACTCACGCTCAGTTTCTTTATACAAGTGTTTGTGCTTCAGACACTTCTGACAGATGACATTCAGGTTTACTCCTGAAATTCCCAAAATCGTTTATGGCGTATTCAAAAACTTTCCCCATTGTCACAATGTTTTGTAGAAAAGGAGTGAAATTTCATATTTTTAGGATGTGAATTATCCCTTTAAACTGAAAATCTTACTGGCACATCTGTCAACTCGAATTATTGGAACGATAAGAGGAAAATGGAATGAAAGTCTGATGGTACAGAGCACATTCTCAGGTTCTGTGATTCAGCTGTCAGCGCTGCTGAGACCACGTGGTGTGTGTGAGCCGATCAGCTGACCCCGCCGGGGAGGAGGAGGAGGAAGAGGAGAGAGAAGATGGAAGGGAACAGGGACGAGGCAGAGAGATGTTTAAATATCGCCACCAAAGCCCTGGAAGCTGGAGACAAGGAGCAGGCGGTGAAGTTTCTGAACAAAGCGCAGCGGCTGTTCCCCACCGACAAAGCTAAAGGTACAGAGCTAGCCCCTGAGTTAGCCACAGAGCTAGCCCCACCACCGGGGGGTTAGCACGCAGCTAGCATCGCTTTACGGGACGGGCTCAGCCGGCACCAGAACCCTGCGGACGGCAGTGGGACAGTCACAAATCCGTGTCCACATGTCAACACGAGGCACCGATCAGATGATGACGTTGAAACCGGAAACACAGCGACACACCGGGCTCAGTGGGAGGCCTCCGGTGTTGTGCTAGCTAACCCTAGCTAAAGCTTAGCTCCCAGTAAACCGACGTGTTCTGCGGGTGGACGTGAGTGATATTTGACGGAATTGTTCAGCAGTGAACCACCGTGGTGCTTCCTCACAGCAGGAGGGTTGAATAGTGGACGACACTCCACTAATGCTAGCTGTTGCTTGTGGTAGCACCTTGGACAGTGGTTGACCTTTGGCTAGCTTGCATTTACCTGGCTGGGTCCTGGCAGTGGAGCAGGTCAGAGGCCGTGGGGTGTGCAGGGTGGGGGTTCAGGTGAGGGCAGAGGAGGCCGGGGCTGGGCATAGGATCAGGGAGGAGGTCAACAGAGTCCGGGGCCACTCTTTAAACCGGATGACCCCCCCACTCCTTGTGATGGCTTAATTCAGGACACACTCACAGGCTGGTTAACTCGTGGTATGGTGAGTTGGTTAGATTAATACTGTATTGATCCAGAAGGAAATGTCAGCCAGTGCCCCAGAGAACATTCACAACACAAGAGCATAAGAATATTCAAGTACTACTGGGTCCGGTTACCAGAACTACCACAGACCTGCCACTGTAAAGAAGAACAAATTGACAGCACAGATATTTGAGTTATGAGGGGACCATAACCCATACTGAAAGACGCACGTGACGAATCAGAGACAAATAGAAATACTACATAACAGAAGTTGTACTAAGTTATGCATTAAACTAAAGTGAAGTCAAGGTAAACATTAGTGGTAGCAGTGGTGACAGTGTTGTTGCATCACCCCTTGACTAAACTTCAAGACAGTTATTCGCCAGCAGTTAGTGTTTATGTGGAGGTTATAACCAGTAGAGAATGTGTGCTTAGGACAATGATGCTGAAACTAGAATTTTCCAAAAATGTATACTTATATTTGCACCACTGTGAATTCCTCTTTTTGGGTGAGTGTTCTTTGCCTCTGAAACTGGATGAAACCTGGGGCTTGTTTCAGAAAGCAGGTTTAGTGAAAACTCTGAGTAAGTTGACCCTGAGATGAGCTTAACTCTGACTCAGTTACCTGGGCAACAAAGTATGTGAAGCCAACCTGCTTGCTGGCAGGTTTTCTTTAGTTAACCCCGAGTGTCCCCTGCTCTGAGGTTGAAGGCTGCAGACTGAAGGCAGTGGCAGACATGTCTGTTTTATTATTATTTAGTTCACCATTCTCCTGAGGAGTACCTGTTAGAGCGTAACAATATTCTCAGCCCTCTCATCGGTCACATCATCATTGAAATGCTATCAGTTCCAAGCAAATTCTCATTATTGCACTTGTTTTTTGTTTGTTTTTTTAGCCAACAGTAGTGTAGGTAGGAGGAGCAACGCTTTGTTCCACCTGTTGCCATGGTGAATCCTGTTTTCTGTGTTCCTTTGGTCAGGGCCTTTGATCCTCTCGCACAGCTAACTCAGGGTTGATAGGATTCCAGCCGCCAATCAAACCAGCAACAACTCCGGGTTACTCTCATTTTGACAGCTCAGAGTTGGTCAACCCAGAGTTCAGGTTTTGACTGAGTTTGCGTGAGGTCACCTGCCTCAGCCCCTGGAGTAATGTTGAAGTGTTGTTGTAGGATGTTTATTTACACGGCTAATGCTTTGAAAACATTTCTTCTAACTATCATAGGTGAGGGTTTATGTGTGCACGTGAACAACCAAATGAAAGTTAGATAGATCTGATAGATCTGTGTGTGACCTGGTAGGGTGTTACATCCCCTGATGGTTCACAGCAGAGGGCAGTTCAAGGCAGCCCCACAGTGAAGTTCACACAGACTTGTAGTTGACAATTTCAGGAAGAACCAAACTCGGTGATGTTTTCTCACTCTGTAGTCACAAGATTTCTCATTGGCTGACTCGAGCCAGCGCCTCTTTCACAATTAATTGTACAGTTAATTTCTTGGCTCTGACCTTTCTTCGTTTATCTATGAAGCTTAAAATGAAGTCGATTTAAGGTCTAAATGTTCCAGCTCAAGCATATCACAAGAAAGTCCCTGTGACGTCTTCAAAGTCTGAACTGTGAATGATTGTACTTTGTGATTTACTGAGTAAGGCTGTGCTTCATTTCAAATTCAGACTGAAGTGCTTAGAATTTAGATATGTAAAACCTGGAATGACGTCTGTGTTCTAACATGAACGTTGCACTGAATCTGTTGCTGGTGCCATGAAAGAAAGACTCCACACCTGGCAAATGTTGTTACCAAATTGGACATGTACTGTATAAGACTCTGAACATAATGATGCATTATTAATCTTCAGCCCATGGCTTCTTCATCTCCTCCCCAGCTTTGTTGGATGCATTAACGATGAATGGGAGCTCGGCGGGTAATGCCGCATACAGGCGGAGACCAACAGAAAGCTCAGATGGCGGCAGCGCCGCCCGATCAGACAGGGCAGGACAAGAGTCTGGTGCAGCGGGTACGGCTAAAAGCTTCACCAAAGACCAGGTGGAAGGTGTGCAAAGGTAAGAAGACGAGTATTCAGTACCCGATACTGGAGTCCGTCACACTTTACGTGGCCATTTTGCTGCTTCCTATGTACGACCCTGTGGCAGCAGCACTGCTTTTATCACACCCAGCCAAACCTTTCATCTGTTGCTGCCGCTATTGCTATGGGAACGTTACTGTTGTGTGTGGCCCATGAGGGGAGTCTGAGACATCTGGTGGTGAGAACTAGAAAGCAGGTAGCCTCTGCATGTTCTAATTTTAGAGCAAAATTAGAATGTGTAATGCAGTTACTTCATATCACCCACATATACATCACAAGGAAACTGCTGATGGCAAAATGAGTGTCTGAAGCAAATTGCCTTCGTCTCTTACATGACGGGTGTTTTCAGTCCTGCTGGTGAATTATTATTATTATTATTATTATGAAACATTTCGCTGGTGTGCTAAACAAAGTCCAATCCTCACTTCCTTTGACAGAATTCCCATCAAGCTGTAGCTGTTTTATGTAAGATCTGCATAAGAGTGGAGCAGTTGGTATTTCACACACATACTAAAGTTGATAGTTCCAGACTCCAAAGACAAGGACAATGGAGAATGGATGGAAGGAAATGGATCTAAATGAATTTAATGATGATTTTAACCACATAGTCTCACTTCCATAATACACCAGTGTATGTGCCCATCTACAAAGTAATAAAGTACATGTGTCCTGTACTTTATGTAAAATAAACTGTGTTTTTATACATGGGCCTTTGTGTTTCACCTTGGTTTGTTAGAGGCTGTTGTGTTTACAGTGTTGACAGATGTGTGGTTTGAAAATACAACGATGAATTTTGTCGATCGGATTTCCCTATTGTATTGTCAGCAGTGTATCCAAGTCTCTCTTTACAAATGCAGCAGCAGAACATTTACATTATCTATGATGAACCGCTTTTCTAAATATTTGTAGTCGTCATGTGTAAAAAAAAAAAAAAAAAAACCTCACATCATTAAACCACAGGGGATATAAAGCTGAAATGTTTTCTATGGGACTGTTCGAATCTTTGTCAGGACCATCAACAAGTTTCTCTGACTGGCTCTGAGAACAACAAGAGCACCCACATGTCAAAGATAATCCTCCTGTCCCTCCCTTTCAGAATAAACCGGTGTAAGGACTATTATGAAGTGCTCAGCATCAGTAAAGAAGCTAGCGAGGATGAGCTCAAGAAAGCCTACAGGAAATTAGCACTGAAGTTCCATCCAGACAAGAATCAGGCACCAGGAGCAACAGAGGCCTTCAAAAGTGGGTGCAGTGATATTTGAAGATACATTGTGTGATGTTCTATAGATTTGACCCTGGACTCCCAGCTGTTGATTCTTGAACCATGTCATCCTCCAGAGATCGGTAATGCGTATGCCGTGCTGAGCAACCCGGACAAACGGCGGCAGTATGACGTGACAGGAGGGGAGGAGCCAAGCAGCCCAGGTCACTCGCACGGAGCGGGCTTCGACTTCCACAGGGGCTTTGAGGCAGACATCACTCCAGAGGACCTGTTCAACATGTTCTTCGGGGGGGGGTTCCCTTCCTGTAAGTGCTCAGACACACAAACAAACATTGCTCATCATTTCCACTGACATTTTTACTGATCTGCTCTTCTTTAACTAGATCAATAATCCTTATATCTTCTTTTTATTGCATGCCATTAATTGAGTACTTTTTATTAGTGCACATCCTACCTACACTGCGAGTGAAAAATGAATGGAATCCTTTATGTGGTAGAAGAAATGCATGACAAATCCCTTGAATGCAGGTCTCTGTTGAGCTTCATTTGTGACTAACAGCGTCTAGCACCTCTGGTCAAGTGCCTCCAGCAGAAATGCTAAATATTGCCACCACTCGTGGTCCCAGTAACTGGTTTTACGTCAAACAGATGGATGTGTTGTTTAATTGGGATCTTTGCTCCTCATGCGTGTACCATACATTCCCAGCTTCATGTTTCCAGCAGGAACATGTTGTTGAAGCATCCTGTAACGATCAATGTTATTTCTGCCTCCAGCGAGCACACACACCTTCGCCAACGGCAGGACGAGCTACAGCCATCAGACAGACCACCGGCAAGAGAGAACAGAAGAAAGAGGAGACGTATGTAGATGGCTTCAGTCCTTCCATCCTGAGTGTTTTAAGAAATACATTGTTATGATGACACCACTCAAACTGCAAAGCCACGTGTGTTGATTTCCTGATATAAATCCTGTGTTTGTCTCCAGGGTGGTTTCTCAATGTTCATCCAGTTGATGCCTATCGTGGTACTGATTGTAGTGTCCATACTGAGCCAGATGATGGTTACCCCTCCACCTTACAGCCTCTACTCTAGACCGTAAGTGCACGCACACACACACGGATATTAAAATGCTTTCATTAGGGAGGCCATTAATGGCATACAACAACTGTTATTGCTCGGAAATGTTTGTCTCACTACTCCTTCCAGAGATTTTGTCGTAGAGACACGGGACCAAAAAATAAACATGTTGAATTATGTCAAATGCTGTGCTGTGACTCATCGTGAAAACGTGTGAAAATAAAATGAATGGGAGTCAATGCCCGAAGAGATTGAATGAGGTTCAAAGCCGAACCTTTGAACTGTAAAAAATGTAAAAGAAATCGAGGATGACGAGGACACACCCGGCATCCCTTCAAAATTTCTTTTGAATAAAAGACATTCATAACTTGCCCCCCTCTCTTCCAGGTCCACGGGTCAGACCTTAAAGCGACAGACAGAAAACCTGCACGTTGACTACTACGTCAGTAAAGATTTCAAGTCTGAGTTCAAAGGCTCGGCGCTGCATCAGATCGAGAAAAATGTGGAGGAGGATTATGTAGCTAATGTTCGAAATAACTGTTGGAAGGAGAGACAGACACGTGAGTGGTTCAACACACACTCAGAATGAACGTTCTGAATTCACTGATGGCGTCACTGACGGAGTCTCCACTGCTCTTCCAGAAGCTGACCTGCTGTATGCCGCCAGGGTGTACAGGGATGACCGCATGCGCAAGAAGGCAGAGCTCCAGACCATGGACAACTGCAAAGAGCTGGACAGACTAAATAACCTATTCAGAGGAGGATGAGCCAGACGCTTTGAGCTCATGTCAATGTTTATGAATAGATGTGTATGTTCATGTTTTTTAAGGAAGAGTCTTCACACTAGGAGCGAAAATCTTAATATAATTTAGCTCTAGATCGTCCACCAACTACGCTTCTCCATCACTCCAGCCTGACTCTAGGGTTCTCCTCGTTCAGCTTGTTATGAGCCAGTCTCCAGACACACACACACACAGTTGAGCATTCCTGACCATGTGCTTTCGTTCAATCACCATTTTCTTGTGTTTTCCTGGAAACAAGAAGGACAAGAACTCAGACTCTTGATTGTGTAAAGGCATGAGCTTTGAATAGCACCTCATAAGAAAATCACTGTCTCAGATCGACCAACAGCTTCCATCACCACCTGCGTAACATAAAGGTATGGTTGGATAATAGGTAGGTTCTCCAAAGAAATCAGCTTTTGAGGAACGCCAACAAAAGAAGAAAATGAAGAACCCCGATGCCTCTTTCAGCTGCTTCAACCCGAGGTGAGGATGAAGATCACTGGATCCTGAGGAGCTATGTACGAATTTTGCCACTTGAGAACTTTATGTTGACTGCTTGACAATGTGAAGATGGCTGGGACCGAACAGAAGGAACTGTTCATCAGTGGTTGTAAATTTTCATTTTGGAATGTTTGAAATTTATGCAGTTATTTAAGTAACTATAGAAGAAGAGGTTTTTTCTTTAATGCTCGCCTAACCATTTAAATAAAGTAAAATTATTACCATAGACTGGACGTACTTTGATTCAATTGAATTATCCACAAAGTGATCAGAATATAGACTGATTACAAATTAAAACATGCAACTTTTTCCACCTCTTGATGAATAGTTTAACCATCTGTTTATTTTTAACCTTTATTTAATGTCACTGTGTGAAAAAAAATATAAATGAATAAAGACCATAAACAATAATCATTAAAATAACAACAGCAAATCGTTGGACTGAACAAGATTTCACACTAAAGGAATTTCATCTAAGGCTTTTATGGGCTGACGTCACAATTTCTGACGTCTGGCATTGGTCTATCAGCGGCCACGTGAGGCCGCATCACACACTGAAACGAAAGGTCAGATGACGTCGAGATATAAACACGTCAGGTCGAGCCCGACGTGACGCTGGACCATGTTGAGCCGCAGGGTCCTCGGCCCTGTCCTCCTGGGGCTGCTCTGCTGCGGGGCCCTCTCGCGTGCGTCCTCCTGGAAGCAGGAGCCGGAGACTCCGGACTGGAGGACCACCCTGAAGACCATCCGCAACGGAATACACAAGATCGACACGTACCTGAACGCAGCGTTGGACCTGTTCGGTGGCGATGACGGGCTGTGCCATTACAGGTGTAGTGATGGTAAACCAGCTTCGTCTTGTGGTTAATTAAACAGAGACGTTTTTAAAAGTACACTGTTAGCGTGAGTGACATCTAGTGGCGAGGCGGCGTGTTGCTGCTGAAGACCACCTGTGTAAACAAACATGGCGGCCTCCATGGGGAGGACCTGCTCCAGGTGCGAACAGACAAAACAAAAACATAAAACTCATCCTAAAGTGAAGAAAACCAATTAGCACAGCTTCTAGAAAACATTGTTAGGGTTAATTCATTTGATTTTATTTCAACTTTGCGTCCCTTTCACCTTAATCTCAGACACTGGACCTTTAAGGCGATTTATTTTAAATCTCATGTTTCACAGCTGGAGACGTTCACCTGTTTTACCTGCTTGTTCACTAAAACCAGCTCTGGACATGTGTGTCTGTCTGTATGTGACGTGTTTATCTCTGACGGCAAGATAGCTGCCAGCAGATGAACACACGAGGACACACGGCTCCACCTTTGCTCCTGTCTCGCAGGTTACAAGCCGGTGCCTCGTCCTGGGTACAAGCAGCCGCCACCCAACGGATGTGGCTCCCCGCTCTTCTGGTTCAAGGTGTGTTGTTGAGTTGGCACTTTCAGAGATGTTCATCTGTGCATTCGCGCCGGCCCACCTGAAAATATCGTATTTACAATAAAGAACAGATCAAATAATCCTTAATTAGTCCCACAACCTTTGCAGTGCTGCGTAGAGTTCTCTGATACCTAACAACCCAAATCCATTCAAAGAGTAACCCAGTCATTGTTTCCAGTTCGACATAGGCATCCCGTCCATGACCAAGTGCTGTAACCAGCATGATCGCTGCTATGACACGTGCAGCAAAGAGAAGCACGACTGCGATGAGCAGTTCCAGGACTGTCTGGAGACCATCTGCAGGAACGTGCAAAGAACTCTGGGAGTGGAGCAGAGTGTCCAAGGTGAGAGACATAACTCCATATGACTAAACAGTCTGTAGCTCTTTATCATGTTTCTGCAGTTTCTGGTTGTGTCACTTGTTTCTTTTCCTGATAATTTTTTTTTGTTTATTTATTTATTGATACTGTCTGTACTGTATCGGTGTTTTATAATTAGTCAGCACAACAATCTTTGTTTAAACACCACTCGATATTATTGTTTTATTTGATGATGCTGGTTGACGTACAAACAGGTCCAATATTAGGTGATCGTTTAGTCAAGGCAAGGCAACTGGATTTCCAGTTGATACTATGGCCTGGATGAATGAGAATCTCCACAGACGTAGGTCCAATATTGTTGTTGTCCAGCAGAGGGCAATAGAGGGCTTAATTTCAAACACTAATCTGAATGACATGGACACAAATCAGTCAATCCTTTATTTTAATCACAGGATTAATTCATCTGGATTATCCTGAAAATGCTTCAAGATTAAATGTGAGAATACACATTTAATGTTTCATCACACTGAGCTCTCAGTGCTTCTTAGCTGTTGGATGGTTCTTTGATAACTAATGAACTTTACACTAAAATCAAATTTTCATCTGAATGTGTTCCTGCTCTCCTCGTCCTCCCTTCCTGATTCTGTCTCTCTGTCTCTGCAGCCTGTGAGACGGCAGTAACGCTGCTGTTCGACGCTGTGATGCACCTGGGCTGTAAACCGTACCTGGACAGCCAGAGAGACTCGTGTGTGTGTCAGTATGAGATGCAGAGGGAACTGTGACATGGCCACTGACAGACTGGTTTCAGAGGCACCGACAGAGGAGCCCCAGCATCATCCTTCTAGTTCACACTTGGAGGTTTTCTCAGGGACAGGGTGTGGGGTCGCGATGCTCCGCTCCCACACTTCTGTGGGACAAAAGAACGTGAAATCAGTTTAGTTTACAGACAATGAATATATTTCCTGTGCAGTTAATTATTTATATTGTGTGATGTGTTGAGAGTATGGGGGAGTGGGTTGGGGGGTGTTTCTGGGTTTCAGTGTGTAAAGCTAAGTCAGTTTGACCTGTAGGTTTTCAGCTGGTCTGCAGCTGAACTTGCTGCACTCTGCACTGTTCACAGTCAACAAGAATTCAAGATTCAAGGATAAAATCTTTCTGTGAATGAAAAAAAGCAAAGTAACTGAACAGTCTCACTGTATTTTCCATATTGTTAATATAACTTGTTTACATTGTCATGTCCAGGAAACTTTAAATTAATTATGAGGTGATAACTGGCCAATGACCAGGGACTGGATGTGTCTCTGCAGCATCTGAAACAAGTTTCATTAAAACAAGTTTTGTTCACGGTTTTATAAAACGACACTGAACTGAAAATCCATTAAAATGATGAAACATGTCTTTATGTACAGTCATTCACAATGTTTCTTTGACGTTGTTGAAGATGGTTTCAAATGTCAGGGTCTGGGCTATTAAAGATTATCAATCATTTATTTACAGGTAAAGTGTCCAAATATTAATTGATTGATCATCTTAAGGAATCAAAGCCCAAGGCAAACACGTCATTAGTCGTCGCAAAGGGTTTTCATGGTTTCGGTGTTGACCGGGTTCTAATCTGATTTCTGTTGATCTGGTTTTCGATGTAGATTTATGTTGATCTATTCAATCTACCTGTTTCACTTCGTAATGTGACGAACACGGAAGTCCCGGCCGTCAGGTTTCGATTGACGCCGGCCAGAGCCAACCGCGTGCTCCGCTGCTCTCGGCCAGCCAATGAGACGTCGCCGTGGTGGGGGGGCGGGGCTAACCCTCCGACTTGTCGGTGTCTCTTTCCACGGAACAACTTCACGCATTTTTGTGTCGGAGGGAGCAACGAGGAACCGGGACCATGTCGGCAGGAGAGCCACGGGAAGGTATCGTCTTTACCTGCCGAGCTAACTGTGGGCTCACGCGGGACACGTCCCGGAAATGCACGAGTCCAAACTTCGTTGATTTTCCTCAGTGGTTTCTCCTGAAACCGTCGCGAGGCGTTAGATCAGAGACTTAAAAGCAAGACAGCGGCTTGTGATGTGGTCAGAGTTGAACTGGTGTTTACAGGTGTTCTGTGTCCTCCATCCAGGAAATGTTGCCAGAGACAGCCGCACAGCCACAGCCACAGACAGGGCGGGTGAGTAAAGTCCACTGACACAGTGTCTGAACGAAGTGAAACACCAAGGTGGATGTTCAGGAGAGGGCAGGTGTAATTACCCATGAGGCCAGAGTACAGTCAGTTCATTGAGATGAGTCAGTAACCATCACTGGTCCTGTAGAGTTATTCATTTATTCATTTATTGCTCTGTGGACGCTTCCATTACCTTGACCTCATGATTTGACAAAAGCTGCTGTCAGGAAGGGGGCAGGCCTGTCGTGTTATTGTGTTATTGTGCGTGCGTTTCTTATGCGCTGGCACTTTTATTTGGATTTACAATATTGCATGATCTCATTACCCGAGGAATCAGGGGGTGTTTTGAAAAACAACTTATCTCATGATGTGAAAGAAAAGGAATGTGTGGATCCTCCCATTGAGCTGGGTTCTTTTTTTCGGGGGGGGTGGTCATGCCCCACCCATTCAAAAAATTCCATGGAAAACCACTTTTAGTGTTTTGTGCAAACATCTTCCAGCCAACAGATAAGAACATGAGTGAGTCGTCAAACACACGTCAGTGCCTTCAAATCACTTAGAAGCTGACAGTTTAGGAATAGAACTAATATTAAAAAATGAGAAACCTCTTTTCAAAAGCAAATTTAACAACATAGCAGCAAGTTGCTTTACAAGTATGAGACAGAATTGTAATAATAATAGGTAAAAGTTAAAAAGCAAATGCTGAGTGTTTTTTGAGGGCGGTGGGTGGAGGTGTCACTTTTGGCCTCTGGTCTTTGCCGACTTTCTCCATCTGTCATCGAGCCATTGAGGGCGGAACAAAGGCTGCTTGACCCCAGCCCAGCAGCGGCGGAGCACTCTGCACCTGCACTTTTTCTGAAACGTGTGTGCCCGTAATGTGCAAACCATCCTCATTGTGTTCGTTTCAAGTGTTCTACTGTGTGAGGTGGATTACTCATACGTGTTATGTTTCTTGTAGTGTGCACGGAGAACCTGACAGAGACGGATGCCTTCATCTCAAGGTAAAATCCAGGTTTTCATTGGTTGGAAATTCTCACCGCCCTCCGGTCTGAGACTCACCTGCTTTACTTTGAAATCAGCTCTTCAGCTCTGGATCCTGCCGAGGAGTACAAGATGACCAACAAACGACGAGGCCTCGCGCTCATCTTCAACCAGGAGCATTTCTTCTGGCGCCTGGGCCTCAACCCCCGGTACGGGACCAACACCGATCGCTGCAACCTGGAGAGAAGGTATCCCTGAAGGTATCCCCTCCCTGAGAGAGGAGCGGCCCTGTGCTTACAATGACTTGCCTGTACCTGTTCTGTATGTCGGGTCTGTGGAAGCCATATGTTAAACCAGTTCCCCCACTCCCCTCCCCTCCCCCCAGGCTGATTGCCCTGGGCTTTGAAGTGAAGAGTTACGATAACTACAAAGAGGCGGAGATCTTAGAAATAATCAATTCAGGTAATCCCACGTGTATATTCAAGAGGTATTATTGTAATACACGCTAAAACGATCTAAAGTAGTTTAAATTCATGTCCCCCCCACCCCCCAGCTGCCGGGGCCAACCACTCAGACGCAGACTGCTTCCTGCTCATCTTCCTGAGCCACGGTGAGAACGATCACGTCTACGCGTACGACGGCAAGATCGCCATCCAGGACATCGCGGCCATGTTCAAAGGAGACAAGTGCAGGAGTCTTGTAGGGAAACCGAAGATCTTTATACTACAGGTACGTATAAAAATAGCTGAGCGTGCCGTATTACCAAGCTTTATTTTGAAATGTTAAACCATGATCCTGGCTGCGTGTGTGTGCCGGCAGGCATGTCGCGGAGACAAGCATGACGACCCGGTGATGGCCTGCGACGCCGTGGACAATGAAATTAAGATAAACGAGGTGGTGGTGGACGCCAGCGCTGTCTCCACCCTCCCTGCGGGGGCCGATTTCCTCATGTGCTACTCTGTGGCTGAAGGTGAGCGGTTCGGGTTCATGCGGCCCTCGGACTCGTGCACGGCTGTTTGTGGAAACACAGGATCATGTGCTTTGTCTCCTCCTGTCCAGGATACTACTCCCACCGGGAGACCCTCAACGGCTCCTGGTATATCCAGGATCTGTGTGAGCTGCTCCAGAAGTTTGGGGACTCCCTCGAGATCACAGAGCTGCTGACACTGGTCAACAGGAAAGTGTCGATGAGGAGTGTCGGCAGCTCCAGCGACCGGAACGCCATCGGGAAGAAGCAAGTACCGTGCTTTGCCTCCATGCTCACCAAGAAACTTTACTTCAGACCCAAGAAGTAACTGTTTCTATCATAATAATGATGTTTCCTGTGTTCAGCTATCAGTGCTGGTTTTCCTCTGGTCCACCGCTGTGTGTTGTTGCTGAGCGTTAACAACACCCTGCGAGTTCACAGGATTCAGATCAGTGGTTATAAAATAACAGGAACGAGTGATGACAAGTGATGGTTCTGACACCCCCGTGTCTGGGTTGAACCATTACTCTGTTTATGGAGGTGGTTTGAAATTGTTTTCATTGTACTGCAGTGCAGCCTCTTAGATACATGAATCCCTTTGTTGAGCAGATAACCAGACTAACACAAAGTTGAATATTAAAAGTTTAAAAATTTAAAGGAAGGAAAGGAGCCAGGTAAATGTTTGTCTATAGAAAATGCTGTATACATGAATTATCCTCAGGCTGTTTTTCAGTGACTGAATTCAGAGTCTGGGAGTTTTTTCCTCTGGAGCTTAACAGTTTCCTGAATGCATCTTTCCAGTCAATGTGTTTAACCAGATGATTTATTTGTCCTCCTCCAATAGGCTTCCTGGACCGACATGTCCAGTCTCAGGGCGACTCCATAATAAATCCAATCTTGATAAAGACGCGTCTTTCCTCCTCAGCCGTTAATCTGAGGTCTAAATGTGTGTGATACGTGTAGTAAAATGATCCTTCCTGTTATTTTATCCAACCACTGAATCCACCAGATGACCCTGGACCACCTTCTGTGTGAGCTCGTCTCCATTTCCTTGTCAAGCCCAGTTTGAACCGCTGTGTCTCGTCGCTGAAAAATGCCTTGGCTGTAAAATCAGCTGCGTCAGGTGTGTCCCTGTTTGTTCTGTGCGAGGCAGGTGACCATGTTTCCACCCTGTCTCTGAGCGCCACTGGGACGGCGTCAACATACCGTCTGTCCGAACTCACGCCACCAAAAAAAAAAGGGAATTCATGTCTGTGCAGTTCTTTGTGTCGTAGCAGTGTACAGTGCTGAACTTTAAATATTGCGTATTTGCACCCTAAACAGCAACATATGGCAATGTGGGAAAACTATCTCAGGGAGGAGGGGTGTCCTGTCCTCAAACACCGTGGACCTCAACACTTTCAGCTGTGTTGTATGACCGATACTCAGGAAACACGTCACTACCAGCATGTCTTTCTGTGCTCTGAATCATGTGACTTTTTTTAAAACAAATTCTGTGTGACAATATTGTGCTGTCAATGTTTAAAAAAAAAAACAAAAAAACCCAATATGAAATCATTTCTTTTGGTCAAAGGACTCATCGTGTGACTTAAGAAATTTCAGATCTTTTTGTTCACTAAAATAAAACACCGTCATTCTGTCTCTTGGCTTCATCGTGTTTGAGGTGTGTGTAGAAAGACAGGAGAAACTCCTAGAGTTGGACGTACGTTTTATTTCAATAGTGGTTACAGTTCATACCATTTATTGGCATCAGGGTCAATGTAAACAAAAGCAGAATGGTTTGGAGTCCTGGTTAAAAAGGGACCATTATCAAAATCAAGCAGGAATTATTTTTTGCTCCGTAGCGTGTGTGAGACCCCACCGTGGATTTGGTTCAGGGCTTTGGCTGAATCTGTTCGAGTGGCAGCTGATGTTGAGTTGGATATTTCAGGCGTCGCAGATCCTCCTCCACCTGACGGGGAACAATCACACACAGGTTCTGGTTAGTGCTGCACATGAGAGTGAGATCTTCTCAATCCACTCTGCACTGGCTGCACGTGCACGTCCACTTACCTGAGCCAGTTCGTCCTTGAGTTCGTTGTATTTCTCCACACTGAACTTCTTCTTGCTGGCCCCTTTGTAAAAGTAATGCAGGAACTGTCTGTCCTTAGCCTCCGGATAGACGTAATCCTGAGGGAGGGAGGAGATCTCGCTAAACACACTTGATCACATGCTTTCTTAGAAAAGCCCATCCTATTTAACAGACAAGGGGGAGTCTCCTCGTCTGACTCTTTGCAACACAATTGCGTCTCCCCCTGAACTCTGGGTTGCGTGTCCCTGCGGCTCACCTGTTTGGTCATGACGTAGTAGGCGAACACTCCGATGCTGGTGGCGTAGGTGATGAAGTACGTGACGGGCTCCATCACGTCCCAGGAGTAGACCCACCAGGTGAGCCAGGCCAGAGCTCCGCCCTGCACGGACAGCAGGGCCATGCCGGTCCAGAGGACCCTGGAGCTGTGGAACTCTGCGGTCTGAGACACCTGAGCCTTGATCTGTCAGGGAATCAGACGAGAGCGATTCAGGGAGGCCTTCACTCTAACTCTGCTCTAAGGATGCAGAGAAATGCACCATGCACCTTCTCTAGAGGCGACAGCTGCTGTTTGAGGATGTCCAGTCTCTCCAGCAGCTCCCTCTCTTTCAGCAGGTGGTGCTCGGGCATGTGCAGCGCTGTGTGCAGCAGGTGCACGACGTGCTTCATGTCCTCCAGCTCCATGGCGTGCTCGCTGGACGCACAGACCGCTGCCGGGGACACAGGCAGTCAGACAGAAACAAAACCTGCTTTCAGCGTAACAGGTGCCGACGAGCTCATCCGAAGGGTCGTACCTTTCTCGGGCGCCTTGACGTCATAGACGGCCTCATTGATGATGAGCTGGAAGTCCCTGTCCAGCAGAGCGTCGATGAGCGTGGTGCTGGGGACAGGCTCTCCATCTGTGGACAGGAGATAAATCCAGAGCTCAGTGACCCTCCCCCGCCTTTATCCAACATCCTGTGGGAACAGTCTTCACACAGACTGCTTACAGAAACCATGGACCACCAGGTTTACCACATCCCACTTTATGATATCACAACAAACGACCTTTGAACTTCTCTTATCTAGAATCTCAGAGCTCTCAACCCGTTCAGCAGCCTGTGAACAATGTCCCTGCATGCTGTTGTCAGGCAGCGTCGATGGGGTGCTCCTGAATATAAACGTGTTTTTCCAGTTGTTCCACAAACTGAGCTGCATTATGGACGAGGACAGCCGGCACCACTGTGGCTGAGTTGAAGGTAACACAGCAGAAGTAAATATCACAACATCATAAAGTTAAAAAGAAATGAAATGGAATTAAAAATAGACTTTGAATAGCAAAAATACTCAATAAATAAAAGCACTCTATTCTATTCTACTGTCTGTACATGACTACATGTCGTGTAAAGGTCGAGTATTTGAAGTAGTAGATCATCAGTGTAAAGCAGCAAAATACTCAGGTTTAGTATAGTTGTGTTGCAACTGCGAGCCCTACCTCAAAAAAGTGTTACTGAATAACTTAACATGTGATTTATAATCTGGCTTCTGTGATGGAAACTAGTTGATCATTTATGAATCCAATAGTTTTCCTGCAACATTCCAAACCTCTTAGACCCGACCCACTGAACAGTGAAACCACACTGAGGCTGGAGAATGAGTTCCCCCCCAGCGGCTCGTACCCGTGGAGACGACAGAGGCCGCCGCTCCAGGATCCTCTCTCTGCAGCTCTGTGATCAGGTCGCCCACGCTCATCAGCATGGGCCGGAGGAAGAACAGACACTTCTCGTTCCTGGACGGCAGAGGGACCTCCAGAACCAGGCGCCCATATTTGTACTTCACAGACACATCTGCAGCACAGAGAGGAGGACAGACATGGTCTCACAGCTGCTTCAGGGAACAGTTGGGTGTGATGTGGGTGTAGTAACAGCGTCTCACCACTGGAGGACGAGAGCGTGCTGCAGAAGAGAGCCTGATGTCGGAGCAGAGGCCACCTCTGACGAACCTGAGGAGACGGAAAGATGGAAGAGCTTCGTCATGAGGGTTCAGCAGGAAACCTTCAGTAAAGAGTCTCAACAGTGGAGCCTGAGCCTTACTCCAGCTCCAGCTCAGCCAGGCTTCGGCCCTTGGCTCTGAGAAAGCTTTTAACTTGATATGATTCTGCCAGCAGGCCCTTTGAGATGCCGCTCACTCCCTTTGCAAACAGTCACATCAGTCAACCTGATCCAGCGGCTCTTTTTCGCTGATGCTGATGTTTTTCATTATTTAAATCAGAGCCGTCATCTTTGATGAAATGCAGCTTTGTGTGTGTGTGTGCCGTCGCTCTCCAGGACGTCAGTTGTCTGTACTCCTGAAGAACACATTCATTAGGAGGCCCTGATCATCACAGACAGCTTTACTCTCCACCTCATGCTCCAGCATTCATGGGGCGTCGTCCTCTCTCAGAGCACTTTGTTAGGTGCAGACGCTCCCAAAGACACCGAGCACTGATCCAAGACCAGTGCACTGAAAAACCACAACTGCACCCTTAATGCAGTTCACAGCTCTTTGCTGCTGACCCTGCAGGGACTGTTTAGCATTCAGAGCTGAGAAACACCTCAAGTAAATAAAGGAATAGCCAACAATGAGGACAGTGCTGGGTGAGTCGCTGTTTGCTCTCCAGAGCCACGCGTTGACGACGCTGTCGTTTTGTCTTATCTGGATAAAACTAGCTTCTCTTCTGTCTGTGGCTCTGCTGAGCTGTGGCTGGGATTTATCCACGTCAGTGACGGACTGGTGGCTCTGTGCTCCGAGTCGAGCTTCGCTGAGCTTTGAACAAACAGGTGCTCAGCTCCCGGTGCAGCAGCTGCAGCTCCCAGCTCTTGCAGCTAATCTTCATTTGCCCGTGACTCAATTACCGGCGGGCAGATTTGCATTTCTGTGAGGAAGCTGCAGCAGTCGGCACAAGTCAAGCACGCAGCCCCGCTCCACGTTGAGAATGTCGTGGTGCATGGATCTGAGCATTTCAGACTCAGTATCTGAGCATCTCTAATGGTCGGCCCAGTCACAGCAGGGGAATGATTCATGATGCTGCGTCCTCCAGTTTTATGCTTAATGCTCTGAACAGTAACATCAACAACAGATTCCTCCACAGTACTCAGAGGGGACCTATTTGAATATGAATCAGTCCAACCGGCAGCCGGGGCTGTGGGAGCCTCTGCATCCCGCCCGGGTTATTCGATCAATATCTCATTAGGAAGGAACAGGAGAGACGCCCATCTCTCTGTGTGGAGGCAGCAGAGACGCCTGCAGGCACAGAGGCCCGGCAGAGGCCGGATGTGCAGTTCTTCACACTCCACTGGTTTGGAGCAGGAAAATGATACTCCCGTCCGTAATGAGCAGCAGTCCACTGGACGGCGGCACTCCATCTCTCGGGCCTGAGCCATACACTGATGGAGCTCTGGAAGGTGAAGCATCGTGTTTTACGCTTTACTGAGGATTACAGACACTGCAGCTGGCTAATGAAGTGATGCATCGCACGATGGAGGAAATTTGGATGAAGTATGAATCCTGCAGATCCTAACAAGAGCCGAGCAAAGTGATCCCAAAGAGACGAGCTCCTGTGTGGGGTACAGCCGAGAGGCTCCTGTGAGGCCCCTAACTTTACCAAGGTGTCGGACTAAAGCTGTTCACACCCCCATCGAAGGAAAAGCAGTGAGGACTCAAACCCAAGGGAGGCGTCAGTCTGAGACAGATGGAAATGTTACAGAAAATATCTGACAATGGAGAAATGAGCATCAATACAATAACTTAACAAATGGAATTCTTCTCAGATTTGACCCCAGACAGGAAACACACCATCTCTACAGCTGTGGTCAGATCAACATCACCTGCATCAGCCCTGATCGCTCTCAAACCAAGCCACAGCATCAGTTTTTCTGCTCCGCCCCCTGACTGCCCCGCCCACAGTGGGTGCAGGTGCTGACTGTCGACTTCTTCGTTAGATGCATGGGAATAAAATGCAGGTGTCCAGTCTGACTCATTATCAAACACTTCTTGTTAAAGTCGTTGAGCAGAGGAAAGAACTGAGCGACGCCCTCGTCCTGCCAATGTGACCGGAGTAGAAAATGGATCCAACATCAACGGTGAGAGCCAGGCTATTTGTCTTACTGAGGGGGAGTGTACAGTGTGTGTGTGATTCAATTCAACGACTGACTGCCTCCAGGCAGTTTAAATGCTGGATGCACGAACAGCGGTCCCACTCTAAATCACCTGAACGTGGCCGGCGTGATGAATACGAGTCATTTTTCTGAAGCCTCGCTCCTAGTCCTGTGTGATGACTTTGTCTCATTGTGGCAGTTACAAATGCTCCTGCACGCATCGCGGCAGCAATGTGTTATGTTTATAGCGGCAGAGTAATCAAGCTATCTCAGCGTCGCATTCGCTCCAGTCAAATATTCAGCTTCATTAAAATTTTTTTTCTGAACTAACAGAGAGATCAAATCCTTCCAGTCCCTGCAGCTCCGGAGCAGACGAACTAATAACAGTGTCATCCAAACGTACACGCCGATCTCCTGACGGCTCTGTGGGGACACATCTGCTCAAAGCCGGCGAACAGCTGATGTCTTTATCTGCAGGAGTGTAGTTAGTGAGTGGAAGGATGAGACACCCAGTCCTCCAGCCCAGCTCCAGTTATTCCCACTGACAAGAGACTGACGCACCTTTCTGCCTGAACAGGTCCGCACCACGTGGCCATCACACCCTCATCGTGTCACACAGGGCCGGCCCTTGGATTTCGGCAGCCCTAAGCAAGATTTTGTGTGTGGCTTCAAAACACTTGTTTAAATACAAATGAACGGTTACCATGACTGTAGTACGTGTTGAGATAAAGACAGGGTCAAAAAGCAAATCAAAGAACTGCACAGAGGGTTAATGCCAGCGGCCGGCCCTGGTGTCACATGACACACTGCAGCGGGCCACCTGATGACCTGATGACCTTTGTGTCACTTGAACATTTGTCTGCTTATCCAAACAAAGCGCACCGATCGATATTCAGAGTGCTGGGTGGTTGCAGGCTATCCACTGTCCTGCATGCTGTTTTTTTATTTTACGGTGGAAGATTTTGCTGCTGCGGGGGAACGGCGCTGCACACCTGCTCCTCAGCGCCACGTAATTTCCCCCAACTGTTCTTCTTCTGTACGATGAGCTGAGGGTGTATTTACCCCTTTATACACATGGCTTATTAATGACCTGCCAGCAGGGCGGGGGAGGGAGGGAGGGGATGGGGTGTGAAAGCTGAGCGATGACAAACTGCTGTGTCGCTCTCCTGCAGCAGAGCCGTGATCAGGGTCATCATATGGTGAGAAACAGCCTCACAGCCGGGCGCTTCGTTGTGAATCCTGTCACCACTGAGCTATGGCTTGTTGCATCGGCACTGTACCGATGTGCAAAAAAGGTAAACTGCCTCTTTGCATGCGCATGTGATGCGATTTGCATCCTGCAGACACGACTGGAACCAGAAGAGGAAGGGAAGTGGAACATGCCTGCGACAAAGTGGCCTTAAGGCCGGGCTGAAAAACGACAGCTGCCAAGCGGAGGGATTGAATTATTCCCCTGTTGACATCACGGCTGTGCCATCCAGCACTGGAGCATTTGTTTTGTTTCCAGTTAATGATCCAGTCGGGTTGGAGAGACAAAGGGATAACGGGAGGTGCAGCTAACAACTGAATGAACAGAAAGACGGGCTTTGTCTTTGTGTTGCACATGAAGTTCAGTGTTGCTCAAAACTGCTCCGCGGAGCAAAACAATACACACTCAGAAAAAAGGAGCTGCAGGAAAAATAAATATTGCCTTAATGAAGGTTTGAAAACTATAAAACTGTGAAAAATGCCAAAAATGTTTGCAAAGGGACAGAGAACGCAGGATAATAACACTTAAAACCAAGTAAACACTTGATTACAGCCGGGCCAAACTCAGCTGACTTCAGACAAATTTCAGTCGAGCAGGTCCGACGGGCGGGGCCTCTCAGGTCCTGAGAACTATTACCAAACGGTTAGTCACTGATGAGAAATGCTCACCTACCTCTCCTCTGCAGCCGGAGAGGGAGGCCGGGCTTTCTCATTTATTCATTCACTACCTGAAAGCAGGACTTCTGCTGACAATAAATCAGTCCGCTGAGGCCCAGAGGAACGCAGGACAGACTGGGACAGAAGACGGTGACTGGGAAGGTCCACAATAAGCCTGAAGACTTAATAAGACCAGCGTGTAGGTTTTATAAGACGTAATATAATACAATATATATCACAGGGCCTGGGTATATTGGTTAGTCAATAATAATTACATCTGATATATCAGTCTTTGATCATTCTGGTTCCTCAGTATCTGTATCAGTAACATCTCTGATGTTTAACTGAGGATCAGTGTGCATTGTTATCTGGCGCTGACACACCTGGAGGCCATCGGAGCTTCTCCACCTCAGCAGTCTGCAGCCTCGCTGCGGAAACAACGCCTTAGAACAAAAAATAACTCTCCTGAACCAAAACTTTTCAGTGAATCATGTTTCCCTTTTGGTCTCAACACCAGACTGTGCTGCATCACAAGGTCGGGCAGGGACAGGAAGCGCTGGAGGACTGGATGTTGGATGAAGACGAAGTCATCAGATGTACTGGTATAAGAGTAGAGAAGGTTATGACAACTGAGGCTGAAAACGAACAGGTCGAGTTGCATTGTGGGAAGCTTAACCACTCGGGGACCCAGTCAATACCAAAAATAAATGGAATTAAACTCTCCACAGCTCCTTGACATCTGAACACCTCTGGAGCTCCCTGTGGGGCCACGTGCTTCTTCCAGTCCTCTTCTATTTCTGTGGACGCTGTCCTGCTAAAGAACGGCCTCAGTGGCAGCCGCCTCCTTTTCCTCGACACTGGGAAACATTCAGCGGAATATGACACTGTTACGATGAACGGCAGCAGACGGCCCGAGGAGCCCGAGGTTTAACGTTTATGAGAACAGACATTTGTCTTCACTTCAGCAAAACTAATTTTCATTCCAGCACACTCAGAATGTCAGCTCGCCAATAAAGGTGAAGCGAGCAGGGACGAATGTTTGCCGGGTCATTAACTCTGTGACCGATTACACTGGACGTTCAGCAACAACAGAGGCGGCTCAATACTGCATTTACTTCAGTCTGGGTCAGATTTCCCTCTGGACTGCTTCACTCCTGTGGTGTGCAGGAGTATATGAATTGCTTCAGTGTGCCTCATTTTTTTCTTTTAGACATAATCCATGGCAACATAACAATGTATGGGTGGGAGCAGAATGACAGCGTCCTCCTGATCTGAACAGGCCCTGTTCTCATCAACATGTCACTGCACATTCAGGAGCTATTTCTTATGGCAGAAATGTGTTGAACTGCTGAGAGATCAACATGTTTCAAGAGGAAATATCTCCTTTCTTCATCTTGTTCGGCTTCCTGACTTTCAACCCTGGCTGTTCAGATAAAAGGCAGAAAGCCACCGTTTCATCTCCAGAAGGAAACTGCAAACAAATGCAGAATTTCCTCGAACGTTAAACTGTGCGTTTCATGCATTATTGCAAACATGGGCCGCGACAGATCTCCAGGCACTGCAGTCGGAGCGAACTCCATCTCGCTGGCATCTGCATCGAGGATACTGCAGGTCATTTAAATATCTCTAAGCGCCGCTACTCCGCAGACATCTCTCAAGCTGCATCATGCACGCACAATACCTGTGGAGTGCACGAGACAAACTAATCATCTGAGGGAGGTTACTGAACAAAAAAACAAGAATCCCTGAAGGTTCCATCCTTTCCTTGAGGCAGCGCAGATGTTAGAGTACTGTGTTTTCTGTTGTCAGAATATTATCAAAGAAAAAAGATATGACGACTGCAGCTGCTGACAAAACACTGAATCTGAATAAACCACCAATCAGTTCGGGTCTGCTGGTACTAATGGACACACCTTGTCAGGAATATAACTACTTTGTGACATAGTACACTTACTCCTGAACAAACCTCACAGCTGTGACTCTTGTGGACGTATTGTTTCAGTAGCTTTTACTTTTCTCAGCCTCGCCGTCCCCTGCTATGTTCACTGCTATGCACCAAATGCAAATGTCTCATATCTGGACCAGGTCAATAAACCTGATTCTGACGCAGCAGCCACTTGCAGCCACTCTCATAAAACACACTCTTAACTTTAATTTAAATGATATTAAATATCTGAATCTAATGTTTTTGTGAGAGAACTCAATTTATTATGTTCTCTCTCAACAGTTTTTCTTTTCTACACCAGGATTCATCAGAACATTAAGTCCGCCCATTTGAGATTTAAATTGATATTCTACCTAAAATCTATATTGTGATTATTAAACCTGGCCTGTGGAGGTGGGGAGGTCTAGGGGCCTAAGATGCAGATGGTGAAACCTCAAAGATTCACACATTCATAAATGTCAGTGACTAAAATTCTGTGTAATCGTATTAAACAAACAAACACACTGAATATTAATACATGATATAGTATGTCATCTGTAAAGAAGCAAACCGAAGCTCCAGTTTTAGATATGTTCAAGTCTAAAAATAGAGCTCATCTGAGTGAGTCATGCCAACCAGACATAATGTTTGTTTTCATCTGGAGCCCAGAAAGCTGCCATTCCCATCAGAGTGAAGACAACAGGGCGCAGCAGAAGCAGTTTGCCCTTTCCTCCCTGCGCTGTCAGACAGACCCGGACAGTCCAGCTGGGATCTGCCCGCTCACGACTCAGCTGACCTCTGCAGTTCTTTGCAGTGGGGCGATATCATGGATTATAAACTGTAGGTAATTTGCAGCCCATGTTGTTGTGGGACGATCGGCGTCACAGAAACCTCATGCTGTTCTCCCTGTCTGCAGCACCTCAGCTGAGGGCTTCTGAGGATTTACACGACATGGTCCTCTAAACTCTGACTCTCCCATTAGGATTTACAGTGGAGCGCTGGTGAGGCACTACACCAAACAATGAGGTACTGACCCACGTTAGTGAGGCCTTCTGGGCTTGTGTGGGGTTAAAGGCTGGTCCATGTTTCTGAGTAAAGGCCTCTGCAAACACACCACCAAATCTCAACAGGCGGGGAGCCCAAATGCTGGCAGCAGTTTTTCTGCTTCTGTATTGATTTTCTTCTGGATTTCACTTATTTACAAATCCTCCGGCGTCTCTGTTTACCTCAGAACAATGGACCACGCTGGACCTGATGGATGTGCAAATGCAAAACATTTTCTTAAGTAACTACGAAGAAAAGACAGATGTTGGAAGTGGACCGTTGTAGGGTTCACTATGTGTGGGTGCACGCAGGAGCATGAATGTAAGAATGCAAGAATGTAATGAAGGTCCTGGATCAAAATTCCAGGAGGACATCAGGTGATGGAGTCCATGTAAACAAACCTGGCCAGGTGTTGGAAGAACGAAACACAGGATGGACCAAAATATGGAAAGAAGTACATGAATAGTTCGCAACACATTAAGTTACTTTTTTCTTTTAAGATTAAAGTATTTGTGCACAGCGAATACACGGTGTATTACACCAATATTTACTTTTTGAGGAAAGGGATATCGCGATATGGTTGTATCGCCCAGCCCTAACTTCTCTCTTCAAACCTCCCGAGCAGGAAGTGCTCTAACTGGAACAGTTTCCCTTCTTTAAAGAAACCATCCGGGTTAAAAGAGTTCCTGAATGAGCCTTTACCTGAGGAAACGCCGTCGGACGCGTGGCCGTGAGTCCGCAGCTGAGAGGCCGAACACTTCCCCAAAGTCTCGCCATAACTTTGCCCACGATCCGCGCCGGAGCCATGGTCAGCGGTTCACCGAGTCCGTCGGGCTGTTCGGGGCATTCCGGGTGGGAAACGCGTCCGCGGCAGGGGGACCAGAGCCCGGTGCTCCGGCGGAAGACAGGCCGGGGTGTGGAGAACCACAGAGGCGTCGTTGGCAGCTTCGGTACCGGACGCGCAGCCCGGGAGACTGAGCCAGCCGCACACCGCCTCCTGCTCTCTCCTCCTCCTCCTCCTCCTCCTCTGACAGCACGCGCCACGCCGGAGCCTCCTCACTCCGGTCTCCGGTCCCTCCCCGCTCCCTCCCTGGTCGGTGGAATGAAACAGCCCGGCATGGCCGAGCAGACCCGACTACGTGATCCGGACCAGCACAAGTTAGCCAGAGCTGCTGGTGTGTTTGATGTGAACTAGTTTAATGAGTGTCGGTAATTACGCGCCTGCTCCACAACAGGCGGCTGGCGGACCCCACAGGCGACGGCTGGAACTTCCGCGGAAGAACCCGGAAGTCCTGCACACGTCACTCAAAGATGCACTGTTGGTTTGTCTCGAGCTTTAGGTTAGCCCCCGGAGCCACCTTGAGTTATCTGGTGGTTGGGCCATGTTGTAGCATTCAAACACTAAATAAACTAACACCATTGTTGTTTTGACTGTTAGCATCAACTGTTGATGAACAGAGCTAAACTGCGAGGGAAAAACAACATTATGTCTGCCATCTTGAATTTTACACACATGTGGTGATGTGGAGTATTTACAAAATCTGTCTCTGCCGTCAAATGTAACGCAACAGTTTTTTGATCGTTCCCAACTGAAGTTCATATCACCACATCCTGATCAGCATGAGTTAGCTAAAGGAGTGCTAGTCTATGAACAGCAGCTGTGAACTCAATTAGCCTCTAAGCAACTTTATTTTGTTTATGTCCATCAATTTGGCCGTAGTTAAAATGTTCAATTTTATTTGTATAGCACAGAGTTATAATAGACATTATCTCAAGGCACATTCCGTAGACGGGCTAGACCTGTAAAGAAGCCCATGAGTTCCGAGGCAGTCTAACAGAACCAGATTTAACTAGTTCCTAGTGCCTCGGCCTGTCAGGGCGATGGGTGGAAAAGAGAGAGAATGAGTTTGAAATCATCATTCCCACTGTGTGGTGACATGTAAACACTGTAAAATTTCAGCCTAAAATTAGTGTAAGCACTGAGTGCTGTTGCAATGGGCAGGAAACATTTATGTCTGCCAGCTTGGATTTTACATGTGGTGAGGTTTATGCAATATCTGCAAACTCTTTCACTGGCTAACAATGTAGGTCTGGAGCTTATGGTTACAATTTGAAAACACAGCATGTTTGAGTTGCTGCTAGGCAACAGCAACATGGATACCAATATAAACATTACTGTCCGTGTAGACTATCAATGTCCTAAGTTAGCAGGAAGGTATTATGACTAACATAACAGACTCTATAACTACACTTTTTAAACAAAAAATTCTGTGCCATGGAAACGCCAACAAAGACATCAACAACTAACGAACGCTGAGTATCATGAAAATTCTGAGGTCTGTGCTTGTAAATAAAACAGTCAACATAAGGGAGGCCTCACCACCACAGAGAGAGGTTTATTTATCAGCTGGTGGAGACCAGTGTGTTTGCCAGTAGGCCTGTAACAGGATTCCCACTGTAGCCTAATGTTGCTTCATAAACACTGGATGTGAACATAAAAAACATTCCCAAACAAATTGACTTATTGATATGAAACGTGAGGACATGCAGTAAGCACCAGTGACTGGAGAGGCCACTGAAGTACAGCAAACTCATTGTTAATAGAATCTGTTTGACTCAACTTGGTACTATATTGTAGTGGACGTACAACACGGTAAATGATTGTTTCTGAAGTTGCATGATGCTGCTTCCAGGTCATCTTTCTGGTTGCATGATTGGGTATATAAGCAGGAGTGCAGAGGTTCCTAATACAGTGCTCATTGCCTGTATTTCCGTCATGGCCTCAACTTGCTTCTGCTGCCCCCAAGTGGCAGTTTCTGCACGTTTGAAGCAATTGCTCTAATTCAAAGTAGATTAGACTTAATTACCACATCAATAGCAACTCAATTTACCTTTAAGTTATGTTGCCATGTTTCCTCGATTAAGTTACTCTACTGGAATGGAATTACTGAAGTTGGTGTTTCATACTGTTGCACGCATAACTTGATCAATATCACCAACGACAAAAAAAGTCTCGTCATCATTCATTAGTGGATGAAATTAATGAGACATCGCTCTAACCCCAGCTCCCCCAGCGGACCTGGCTGAACATTTCAAATTGTATTCCCTACACTTCTTGCTATTGAAAAGTGTTCTGCTGTAACTCACTACTTTTGCTTCATTGTAATACGGACAGCTAAGTATTCCCCCCTCCTGGTGTCTGATGTTTGGATCTGGATTTTGATAAAAATGATAAAATGTATCTCTGCATCTGTTCCAGGGTAATACTAAACATTTTTTATATTAAATACTTTTATTTTGACTACATTTTTGAGTAACTTCGGTGTACATATCTGTGTCCCTTCATTTTTCTGGGTAATTTAAGATTTCAACAGACAGTGGAAACGTTTCCCCTTTGATATTCACATCGCTGACAATTAGTTCAAATTAAAATACACATGCTTCACTTTTATTGGCATATAGCAGCCATGTAGGTGCCATTACTTTAAACCAGTATTATTGATGATGTGAGGTTCTGATCCAATACTTCCCTGATTCACGGATATGGCCTCATTCTAGGCCTCCAAACAAATCAATGACCCCTCAGCTGCGTGCATCAATAAAGACGTCAGTTGTGCTCATTTTAAAATGCGTCCAGTCAAAATGCCAATGTGAAAAATCTACATCCCAGAACTTGGTAAGACGAGTTTATTTAATGAAATCTGTTTAAGTTTATTAAAGCAGAGCAGTGTTATATATGATGGTTTTTGCCTCACTCTACACACACCATTGTGCCCAGTTTGCAGACCAGTCGTGCAGTTAAACCGCAGTGACATCTGTTTATGTTTGTCTCATTATGGCGCCCAGCGAGCCGAGTCTGGCGCAGAGTGAGATATCTCTTCTCTTACTCGTCCTTTAAGTCCAATTCTACTGTTGCCCGTTAAATACCGATGAGTCAGGCAGTTTCATGAAAGCATTGGTTTAAATTAGGTCTGACCTCCTTTACTCGACAGACCGCTGCAATGAATCCTGCAAGATTTGTGGAAGTCATCAATACTCCCAGAGAGAAGACGTGGAGGGTTGACAGAGTGGCTGGATGTGATCAATACCTGCTCGGTAAGGAGATTATTTTACCCTGCTATTATATTTTCCAACGTCTTACAGAGAAACTGTGGGAAGAGAGTGTAACGGTGCACACAGAAACCTTGGCGAATGGATAAAAGTCCATATATTGTTATCAGGGTCATTAGCCAGCACTTGGCAGCTTGGCCTCACAGACACTAATGAAATTAGGGACAGAATGCTGCCCAGCAACTTTCCCTGTTTCAGCTCAGTCGTCATCACCCTGCTGCTGGAGTTATCCTCTCTCTTTAACCACTGGACTGCATTGGCTTTCCTGCCCGATGAATTCAGTCAGGGCAGTGAGCCAACTTTTCTTTTTCCAATATAAGTTGGCTCCTACTCTTAGGGGCCGTCGGGAGAAGCTGCACTTTAATAATAAAAGCTGCATGTGTGGAGATTGATTTGACAATTAATCCAGAGACAGCAAATTTATGCATGGACTAATTCTATATACACTTTATGAGGGGACAAAACTTATATAAATTACTGGAGTTAGATGTGCACAGCACTTGTGTTACTTTACTTTAACTAATTAAAAATGTAGAATACCTGCACCTCTAATATAACTGTGCCACAGACTCATGGCCGTCATTACCGCTGGAGTTGACTGAAGCTTACAAATGATATTGATTTGAGTGGAAGTCACCTACGTCCACGTGTTGTAATATTTTCTGGGGTTGCTGTGAATTGAAGTGCTGCAACCGAGGCTGTCTCTAATCTGTCATCATCAGCAGGAGTCATGTGGGGACAAAGGGAATTGGATGATTGATGACTTTTTGCATGGTTTCATTTTAGAAACAAAAACTTTCTTGTAGCATCACGTCAGTATAATATAGAACTTTAAATTGTTTTTAAACTGTATCTATCTAACCCCCCCCCCCCCCCATGTTACCTATGTATTTCCTTTTATTTTAATGAGGGGTATTGTAATTGACAGTATTTTAGTCATTCCTCTGTGTTGCAACCTCACCTCACCTATGCTGCCGCTGGGATCAAACAGAAACAGAGAGAAAGAGAGAACAGCTGACTGAGTCTTGATCGGTGAGCTTTTACATTTGTTTTATCTTAAGAGTCCTAAATTATTCAATGGGCAGTCTGTACACTGTCAACTTCGTAAACCAGAGGTTACCCTCATGAACCAACATGAATCTGGGATTAGGCTGCCCCCTGTAGGCCCTGGATTATTACTACAGAATCCAGATACACAATAAATGAAGCTACAGAAATAACGCTCACTATGATCACCTCAGTTCAGTTTGTGTAGTTTTTTTATATAAAATATTATTCACACAACAAACAGGACATGCTGTTGAATCCTTGCTGGTCCAGTGATGAAGCTGTCACTGCTCCGCAGGGCTGTGGTTGGTTCCGTCAGGCACCGCCTGGGAAATTGGCTCCATCTTGTGGAATAAAATACGCACATGCTCTGAACATGTTCCGGCTGCGCAGTACAGCAGATAAGAATGATGGAACAATGGCTAACCGTTAAAATTTTCATCATCAAGAGTTTCAGAGCTCAGAGTTTCACACACCGATATTATCTACATAGATGTCTACACGGTTATATAAATAGATATACAGTATGTGTACTCAGGCTGAGTTTACCCTGAATTTTTAAAATCTGCAGACTGAATATCAAAGGCCTGCACAGAATATAGATGAACTGTGACAATGCAAATCCATTTGCGGTAATTACATTGGAGAAACAGAGGAAGAGTCATAAAGCTGCAGGAATCATCTTTCACTCAGAGCACAACCAGCAGAGGGCTGTGTATTCAAAGATTCCTCCAGGATGCCTGTTTGGAAAGAAAAATGTTTCTTGTAGAGTTCCTTTTTTTGCGGAAACGGACTGTGCAGTGATTCTCTGATTAACCTCATACCGTAAGCGACAGCATCAGGGGCGAGTTCAGGTTCAGTCTGTTGCCTAAGGGAGCCCAGGATTGGAAAGTGGAGGTGCTGGGGATCCAACCACTGGTCAGTGGACGACCTGCACTGCAGTGACCTGACACCCAGCTGGGCACAGGTCCTGGCCACTTGTCTAATCATTGAAAAACAAGTGGTTGCTCTAGTCTAATGGTTTAAGTTCATCCTGTTAAAGGTGGCGAAGACAAGCTTTCTGTATTTTAAGACAACTTTGGAGAGAAAATGGTCTTTTTCTGTTGATGCATGTGAAAAGTCAGTCAGTCAGTCAGTTAGTTAGTTAGTGCAGAGTAACCGTGTCAGTGATAATACGTTTTACACGAATGCACATTTTCACATCCCATGAAACAGCAACAGAGCGACACCAGAACATCACCAGTAACAATCAGGGGCGGCTCATTAACATGAACTGAGAGCAAAGAGCTGGGTGAGGGGCGGGACGTCTGAGTCAATCAACTCCTCTGGTTCAGTGGAGACATTCAACACTGATTCCACGATTCGATTCAGACACACGTCAGTTCTATAGAGCCATGGCCGCTAGGATATATGGTTCAGATAGTGTGTGTGCGCAGAGGTAAGAGCAGGACCGGCTGTTGTTTGAAGTGCGGAGGGAGCAGCTGCCGAGGTAATTGTGTCTGACGGGCGGCGATAATGATGAAGCGCAGATCAGATCAGCTGCAGATCCCCTGCTGCTCGTCTTCACTTCTCCCTGCTCTGCTAATTGACCGGGCCGCATCTCCCCCGAGCCCCTTTGTTATTATTTATTAATAATGCATCGCTAAATAATTCACACCCTTGGACCCGCAGTGTTAATTGAGCGAATGGGACGGCAGCGCTGGTGGGTGTGCGAGAGAGGAGAGGGGAGGGAGAGATGAGGAGGGAGGTGGGCCTTCCTGCACTCGGTTTGTTCGGTTGTCCGACCTGAAGGAGCTCAGGGGCAGCTGGACAGTTTAATGTCTCCGTGGCCGAGAACAAGAGAATCAATAACTCTCACTATCGCTACAGTTCAATTCAACTGAGTTCGCATGTGAATATAATTTGATTGTGATCAATTAGAAATGACTGAATAGTAACAAATCATTTGTTTTGGATTTTTTTTCCTAAATTAATATTTCAGAAGAAAGCAAGACATTTGGCTCTCTGAAAATGTGATGGGCATTTATTACATTTATTCATGAGACACTTTGAAACACATTTAAATCAAGAATAGAATCAGCAATTTGCTTTATGATTCAAATAATAATGAGTTAAACAGTATATAGCATAGAACTGGGAGCCAAGAAGAAGTGATATTAAAGTGTGGTTACACACATATTTGGATGTTATTATTTGGCATTAATATATATTTTAAAAAATATTATTAAAATATATATATTTATCACTGGAAATACATTAAATCAATAACTCTAAGATATCACCGTCTGTAAAAACACTCGACACAATCTGTATAAAAACATAATTTAGTAACATCATTTTCTATTTGACCTATGACGATATAATTTTCTAATCTCTCAAAAATCTGCGTTGGCCTCAAAAGGACAATAAATTTGCTGCTGGGCCTGTTAACATCAAACAGGTATTATATTATGTATAAAATAGGTATACAAAGTAGATTCATTTGGATTAAAACGGTGTTGAATTCTCCGGTGAATGAGTTCTGGTTTGCTTTCGGCCCAGTAGAGGTCAGTATCAGACCAGCAGACTCAGGGAGGCCCGCTGTGGCGCTGCTGCTAATTAAAACTGACATGCTTTGTTTATGTTCAATTATTCATGCAACCTTTCATTAACACCATAAACAAAAACAAATAGCATGCAGCACCGAGGCGAGTGCAGCAGTCACACTGTGCTAAAGCCTGTTTTCCTAAGAAGACGCCTGCCTGCTGCTTTTCTCTGCGCAAACACTGAGCCGCACCGCCCGGTCCAGAGAAGCCACCGGCTGCTGAGGAGGCCTCCAGCGAGCCAACGCCTCACAGGTCACAGGCGGTCAGCGTGTAGAAAACAGGTAAAACTGTCCACTGTTCCTCAGACTTCAGCCAGTGTTTTAGAATTTTAACAGAAAAAGAGAGAAAATAAAATCCAAAGTGCTGTTTTATCACAACTGATTCGTCCTCTGTGGCTCATCTTCTGAGCTCCATCTAGTTGCTCAATCTGTTTTAAGCAACATATCAAGAAAATCAAATGAACTCTGAGCCCAGTCTTTTAAAAGTTTTGATTTTTTTTTTTTTGGGGATTTTTCTGGGTTGGGGAGAAAAAAGTTTGTGAGGGGTAAAACTCTCCCCAGTATATGCTTCTTTGGGGAATGCCTCATCTGAAGCTGTTGACAAAGTCCATACAAGTCTCCTGCTACCGCACAGCATACACAGACTCGTCTTTCATGCTGTGGTGGTTTGGGACCGGAGAGGAAGGGCCAGCAGAGAGGAATCTGTCTGTACATACTGCGTGTATTTTTGTAGACATCGCTGTAGACTTCACTTAATCTAAGAGTACATCAAAGCATCCTCTGCTCCTCTTCTTCAGTTAAATCCTTCTCTGGTCCTTATTACCAAAGTGCTCATAAATGCCTTGGGGGAGTTGAGGAGCGGAAAAAACACAAACAAAAAACAAACATGTTTGCTTTTATCTTTCAAATAACTATTTATGCTGGTACAAATGAGCATTCTGAGAGCGAATCATATTGTATCACCGCGGCTGAAGATGTAAGGATTCATGCCGTCTGCAATTGTTTTCGGTGGCGTGTGCTGGGGTGTCATCATCATGGCTAGGACCCGCACGGCTCTGCCAGTCTCTGAGAAGAGGCTTTTTTTGATTTCAAAACAGTACCAGTGAACACGAGACGAACAAATGGCTCATACCACTCTGTTTTTGATTTCTGTTTGATGGCTCTGATGTGAGCCTGGGAGTGAAGGGACTAGTTGTATACTCCAGTGGACCACGGGGCCGGGGCCAGGAGTAAACACGCTCTCAGCAGCACAGGAGTCTTTCCATCAGGATGGAGCAACCCCATGGAGATCCTAGAGAGTTCTGAAGCCAGAGATTGTGAATAATAGAACAAAGTGGGAATGAGTCTTCTGAGGGTTCGCTGCTCTTCACTATCCCTCCATCGTGTGGAGAAGGGATGTGTGCAGCAGAGAGGAAGATGGAGGGAGCTGACGAACGAAAGGAGGAGGAAACCCAAAGTTACCTGACATGTTTTTCTCTTATCAAGTAAACGGCACAATGAAAAACAGCAAACTTAGCTTGAAAGGCCGTTTGGAGCTGGAGAGGTGACGGCTACAGAAAGAAAAAGTTTGCAGCATCCAAACCTGATCCAATGGATGAGGGCCCCTTTTCCTCCTTTCCTACCTATAAAAAATTCACCACAGCCCCCCCCCCCTCCCCTTCTGTGTATCTCCAACACTGAGAACTGACACGCGGTAAACGCAGAGACATTCAAAGGCGGGCCGCCTCTGCCTGTCTCCCACTGGGGTCTCCTCTTTACCCCTCACCACTGCTGAGGAATCAAAACTCTGGACGTCACAGAGGCCGATTGAAGTTGGGCGCCTGCTCTGGAGCCGTCCCTTCGCCCGACGACGGCAGGCTTCATTAGAGCTGTCAGTCAGGCCCTGGTGACGGGGCAGTGCCGCGGGGCACCCTCAGGGCCCAATCAGCGCTGGGGTCCCCAGGAAAGGGCCATCAAACAGGCCTAGAAGATGATGCTGTCACGCTGCATTGTGGAGCCTCACGCCCCCCCCCCCCCCCCCCCCCCCCCCCCATGATGCTGTCACGCTGCATTGTGGAGCCTCACGCCCCCCCCCCCCCCACCCCCCCATTGATCACATGATTAATAGCTCAACACTTGCAGCTCTGTGTTTTTTTGAACTCTGATGCAAAGCTTTGGTCTTGTATTTTTAATCATCGACTTCCCATCGGCTCGGGTGTAGAAACGTGCGCCCTGGAAGCCTCTGAAGGAACGGTCTAATGATGAAGGAGAACTTCTCCCACCAACAGCTCCCCAGCAGTGGGAACCAGGAGCCAGTTGTTGTTTCTTGTATAATTCCAGCCTGTGTGTTGCAATTACAATGAGTCACGTGATGCAATGAAAATAAATGAGCCTGTGGGCGCTCCTCTGTCCAACAATGAGATATCCACGAAATCACGGTACACGATTCAAATACAGGAGCAAACAAAACCCAAACAAAACAAAGTCAGCGTCTTTGAAGAGCCAAAAACTCAGACTGCCCGAGTTCCTTTCAACAATATACACAGCGCAATATTCTCAGTACCAGTATGTTATTCAGAGCGTTCCTCCAAATATTTGGAGAGAAGGAGGAGAGATGAAACGGGAATAGAACAATGGGACTTTAGCCGTGTTATGGCGTTCGCGCACTTTGCCCCCGCCAGCCCTTTGTAGTGTGGGCTGTGTAGTGTCCGCGTCCCCAGTCTGTTCTGAGTCCAGGTGCCCCCCCCCCCCGCTTGTCTCACACACACCTGCTCCATCATATCATTTACTCACACACACACATCTTTTTGTTTGAGTCATCCAAGCTCAGATTTTCAATTGAACACTTTCAGAAATTCAAAAATGTGTTGTTGTTGTTTTTTTTACACCAGATATGTCAACATTGAAAAATAAGACTGATGAAAATTCAGGCACGGCTTTGAGAAGGTATTTTTGAATAAAGTCTCTGCACAAGAATAAAAACTTCATCAGACAAAAGCTGAGCTGTATTTAAGGCATATTACGTATACTTTTAATAAAACCCATTTATTATTGATTACAGACAAGATCACTGCTGTCAAGTACTGCAGTTATATGAAGAAATTTAAAGGGTGTTGCTTGTTTATTCGAGCTCTCGCTTGATGTAAATGAGTGAAATATTCTCTGTGGACCGAAACAACGATCAACTCACGAACGTGAGGCTGAAATCTGCCCTCATTTCACATCGTTTCCCTTAAAATGCCCCAAAGCATCATCGAGTGGTAAGAAATCAGATTCATTTAATCTCATGCTCTCATCAAATACACAAGATAAACCCTTCACTGGGTGTTTACCCCCCACCTCCACCCTCCTAGGGTGCAGTACCGACACAGACCACTGGAGGAGGTCTATGTATACACACACTGCTCAGAAAATGAAGTTGTTCATTCTGGAACAAAGAAAAATAAAATAATGATTTCTCTGTCAGATATTTGGCTTTGGGTACCGAGCGCGCCTCATGCTCTTCGTAAAGGCTGATCATTAGCAGCTAACGGGGACCGCCGACACCTTTTTATCTGGCAATCAAAGGCGAATAAAAACAAAAAACAAAAAAAAAAAAAAAAGGAGGTCTGACCTATATTCAGTCTGCAGCAGCAGCATCCCCCAGGAACGCCAGGTACCCGGGCATCGTGCACCCTCCCAGCAACACGCCAACCCCTCCGCATGTGAGCTGTGCATGTGAATTAGGAAATTGTGACTGTAACCTTTCTCCTTGCACAAAGAGAGAAACACTTCTCCAAACGTGGTCAATACATTCAGCTATTCACCGTAAATTTCAACCCGTCCTCCCTCCTCTTTTTTCGTTCTTCGTTCGGGGGGGGGGTGTCTCTGGTCAGCATGTAAAGGCTGCGTCTGCTGGGGGTAATCCTCAGTGATCTGCCCTAATCTGTCACAGATAGGCGGCTGAAGTGCAGAGAAACTGCAGGGAGAGCCGAGGGGGGGGGGGGGGGGGGGGGGGTGAGGAAACTGGATTATGGCAGCACGTCTGCATTAACTCACTGGTCTTATCTTTTAAATGCTTTGCAAAAACAGCTTTGGCTTGTACGCAGGGGATGGGGCAGTGTACTGTACAAGCAAGGATGTGAGGGTGTACGCAGGCGTGTGCGTGTGTGAGCTTATTTCACGGCAGCTGTACAGGCAGGAGAAGTAAGTGTCTGTGTTCTAGAGGAGCACACCCAGTGGCACCGTGTGCTGGTTCCTGTCCGCCTCAACAACGTTCCCAGGTGCTTCTGGTTCCTTTTTCATCTCTGCCCCATTTGATTCTGCTTATTTTGACCGTCATACGTCTCCAGTGACTCTTTGTTCTCGTATCTGAGTTACGTGCTCGTGACAATTTATAATCCATCCTGTCGAACCGGCGCGCAATTATGGTTTACACGGTTATTGCGGAAAAAATGACTAATTGTCGGTTATTGTGGATGAAACTGTCTCGCATGTCGAGTCGCGCCCTGAGTTCGGAGGCAGCACAGGAACACACACACACACACACCCACACATCCTTCGTAATCATAAGCAAACCGACACACACACACGCTCTCCCACAACTACAAAAACCCCCTTCACAAACAACAGTTATAAAACTGATATGTTGATTGATAGTCGTTCTGACTCTTCCTAACACAAACAGAGGGACGGCACAGAGCACGCACAGTCATGCGCTCGTGCAGTCCCTCGTCTCCAGTCATGGGAGGGTCACCCCTTTGGCCCTGAGAGAGAGGCTGTGTGGATGCTCTCATGTTTATGTTTGGGAGATTAGCAGTGATGAAAGAATGCCTTTTCAAGTCTGGGCTAGAGGGGCCTCTGTTCGATGCCCCACCCTTTCACCGAACGTGCACGCTCTCACACACGCTTCTCCCTCTGCATGCACTTAAATTTCGCCTATGTGAATCACGGTACCACACATGCGTGCATACAAAGGCGTTACGCTCGTAGAGACGTGTCATTTTGTCATTAATGCCGCTCATCGTGCCGGTATTGCCTCCATGTGTTCGCCACATCCAGAGGTTTGCGTTTGATTTGAATTAGTAAGACTGCAGCAACATGTCTGACACTGACTCAGTCGTATTCCGGAACGTCGCACTGTACGTGAAAGCCACACTGACACTTTACCCTCATCCATCCACGTCCCTCTCATTTTCCCTTCATCATTGAACCCCCAATGAAAGAGCGCCATTGTTCTCCTGGACTGTATGTGGTCTCTGCGTCTTTCTCCACTTCTCTCTGTCTCCTCGCTCGCAGCCATATGTTTGGCGCTCTCTTGCGTTTCTTCATCTCCTCTCCTTGTGGTGTCATGGATTATAATGTGGCTTGTTCAGTTTTTTGGGGGGTTCCCATGCCAGGCCCAACACTCTGGATCTGCCTTGTCATTATCCCTCCCCTCCAAACCAAACTGGAGAAGGTATGAGGTCTGAAGCTATCCGTCTGTCTCTTTTGGTTGTGGACTCAGATTAGGGGATCTCTCAGTTTGAGGGCACTACATGCTTGGGCAATTTGTTTCCCATTAGTTGTAATATAAAGCAGGGTTTTCCAAACAAAACATGACTGTAGCCGAAGTACTTACCACTACAACCGCCCCCTATCTAAAAACTACTGGCTTACAGTCCCATGATCCTTTTCACTCTTGGACTGTTTCATTGTCTGAAAGGCATCAGGTTTGTTTGACCAGGTATCACGGGCTCTGCTGTGTAACTTCTCTCCTTTACGCCGAGCCGATTCTGTTTTCTTTGGCTCTTTGACATTGATATTCCCCGGTTTTATTACCCTGCGTTGCGACTGGATCCAGCTACCTCCTTTGTTGTCCTGGCAAGAAAACCTGTTAATTCGTCAAATGCTTGGAACCACAGATGTAATTGGAGTTTTCAGTGTGATTACTGATTCTGGGGGGCCCCGGCTGTTGTGAGGCAAACTCCCTCAGGTGTTACCTACTGAAAAGTGGAAAGCACCTATTTCAGGTAACATTAGGGGAGAGGTGTGCTGCTGGAATGTCTTGGAGACTACTTAATTAAGCATTAGGCTGGATGACAGTCATTATCTCCTGACTGGCTTGATAACGATAACTGAGAGCCTCCGACCTGCTTCCAACAGGGGAGAGTGGCAGGTAAACAGAAATATCAAAAGTATAAAAGACAGGAAAAATGAAACGCTTGAGTGGAAGCCACGTTAGTGAGCGCTGAACCTGGAGGCCCGTGAGAAACGTGATCCAGCCTTTGTGAAAGCTGCTGACACGGCTTGATGTGAAGGTTGTGGAACCAGTCAGAAACGATGGGAATGTGTGTGTCTGTGTTGTGGTGGTGCAGGGTTGGGGTTGGCATGCTTCTCCAAAAAATGCTGCTGGGCAATGATACGCCATCATCCATTTTTAGAATTGTTAACCCGCAGATTAAATTGCACTCCAACGTGCCCTTCCCTCCGAGAATGAGACGTCTCGTGCGTGATGTGCCCGCCGTCAATCACTGTCGGCGCGCTGCAGTTAGCGACACGCAGGAATGTGATGTCACAGGGCTCTGACCTGCCTCAGCGCCGCCCCAATGCAGATCGTTAACACTCCATACGTCAGGCAGGCTGCTCCATTTGTCTGCGGCTCCAAACAAGGGAGCAGACATATTGACTCAATCAACATTGTTCTGGCGAATCGTGTATAAGCAGACAAGTAAACATCCGGGATGTGTTACACAGTATGTGCCTCGACATAAAGCCTATGGAGCGATCAAAGCCCCAGTCTGGAGGAGTTGGTCTGTATACGTCTTTGTAGACGTATAGTTAGAATATTTGTGCAGATGGCACTACCATTGACCCCTCCGTGTGTCTTCCTGTCCCCTAGCTGAACCACAGTGTGAGGGGGCCCTTATCTGGTCAAACTGGGCGGTGGGGAGGGGAAGGCTTTGAAGGCACGCTTGTGTGGCGATGCAATCAGGCAGACTGCTGTAGGGCCGCAAAAACACACTCCCACACTCCTTCCCCAACTCCCCGCCCTCCTCCCCCGTACCCCTCTTTGCCCTCCGTCTGCCACTAGCCACCAAAACGATGACACTTGTCGTGAGCACGCCAGTGCTCCGTGAGCGGCAGTGCCCCCTGGAAAGGGCCTTGGAAATTATACAAGGGGGATCACGTAAAGTCCTTCCCATTCCACTCAATCAGCAAGACGCATCTCCAGGAGAATCTTCAAGTGATAAAACACTTACAGAAACCCGAGGGATTCGTGGCAAATTTTCCACCCTGGACAGAAAAATAAATAGAGATTATCTGAAGAGACAACATGATCCCAGTGGTTTTGCTACCCTCTGCATAGAGGACACAGATAAAGCCTCTCGGATATCAAGTGAAGAAAAAAAAAGTCAGGGCTGCCGAGAACATGCAGGGTGAACGTATTAGACATAGCCACAGTTTGTGTAAATGTTTAAGTCAGCTGTCAAAAACACATAACTTCTGTTTGTGTGTCTTTGTGTTGGATGGCATAGTTGGAGCCATCAGTCAGGTGTCGGAGAACGTTTGGTGCTCAACTTCTCTTGGGCTGAAGAAAGCTACTGCTCCCACTTCTCATGTGGTCATGTTTGTGAAGAATGAATCCCAACCCTCCTCGTATTTTTCCAATTATTACTTGTCTTTAAAAAGACATAATTTCATCTCGCTAACCACTTTAATGCTTTCATCTTTGGCTAATACGTTCCACACTAGCATTGTAACAACACCCCACCACTCACAGATATTGATTTGGATTAGGCACTGTCACGTTCGGGTATTGTGTAAATGAGGCCCCCCCCCCCCCCCTCCTCCTTTATTCCCCCCTCACTCATTTTTTTGTTCCCTCTCTCCCTGTCACATCACCATGCTGCCTCCTCACAGGCCCTTTGATGTGCCTGCTTTAATTTGGAGCTTAATGGAATCTGCGGCACTGCTGCGCCTATCAGTGGCAGCATCGCAGATCCCAGGGTTCATTGCGGTATATGCCTCCATTCTGGTGAGTGGGTGTCAAAATAGCCGTGAAACAATGGAGGAGGGCCTGTAGCCCGAGGAGGCGCGGTGCATCCCCAATGCAGATCGCAGTGTGTTGGAAACCCCTGTCAGCGCTGTTGTGTTTCACTGGTCCCGTCTGTAGCTCAGATTTACAAACAACTGTTGACCTGATGGCGACAAAAATAAAAAGCTTATACACTATCACTTTATTTTTGAAACAACCTTTCTGTAAAGCCAAACCGTCTAACCTCACCGGACGGCTGCACGTGGTTCAGAGATGGTAGAAATGGAAAACCAACCGGGTTCTCAGGAAGAACGGGATTAGAATCGACTAAGCACTAGCATCGAACTTGCACCTGGTTCTTTTGGTGGAAAAGCCGCATATGTGTCACTTGACATTCTTCAGGTTGTGGACATTGATGCTAACGTTAAACATTAGCCACTCTCCTGTGGATCACACCTCGTGTTTAATTCCTACCATTTATCTGCTCTGCACTGTGTTTGTGGAAGTAAAACTGTTCATTTAGACCCTCAGGTTTAAGGTCTGGACTGGCCAGAGCCCAGCGCTTCGCTATTGAACTTGGAGGCGATGTCAGGGATTTAACAGAGTGCAGTCCCGACTACAACTTGCAATCCATGGGGGCTGTAAATCCAAGCAGGTGGTTTCCTCCCCCCAAAAAAACCTCTCCACAGGCTAAAGCGCTCGGGGGCAGCAGGTTATGAATGATAAAAGTACGGCCATAAATCAATTCTTCATCCTTATCAAAGGCATATTTCAATCACTGTATGTACCGTTTAACTAGAATGCTAGTAAAAAAAAACGAGTTGGGGAAGTGAAGGAAGTTCCGTGTGTGGAGAGAAGACAGGATCTGAGGCCTGATGAAAATACGCCCTCAGCCATGCGTTTGTGCCGTATTCAAAGACGCTGGCAGTTGTGTTGAGACAGTGCGAGAGCAGGGGGAATTCCCCCCGACTCGGGGGCCTTCATCTCTCCTCACAGGCTCAGCTTAATGAACTCTGCTGCGTGTAATGACACATACAGGAGCCGTGGTGGAGGTGCTTCGCCTCTGTCTTTCATCCGTGTTTGTATTTGATGTGAGCGTGCTACATCATTATGTCGGAGGGGAGAGTTGTTGATGGCTTTGAGGTTCGGTCTTTATGGCTCGTAGATTTGTCGCTGCTCACACGTAGGAATAAAACGCATTAAAGTGCCACTTTCAGGTCATCTGTGATAATTTTATTAATTATTTTAATACTGATTGTTTTATATCAACAACACTATATCATTTTACTTTTTACACCCCAGCCACCATGGGGATACTATGTATAAAACAGCGTATTCAATATAAGAGACAATCATATCGATTCATTCTCTGGCTCCATTTCTGTGGGCTTCAGATAAAAACTTCTGAGGCTGTATTATAACCAGCTCCTGCATTTATTTGATGTCTGACAACTCACACAAAGACGTATATTGTATTTGACTTCAATGAAGTTCAAAGTAATATATTTATATTAACTCATACAGTGGTGCGAATGCTCTTCATGCAGATGAAAAACCGAAAGAAAAAGTTCAATCTTAACTTTGGTCAAACTCAAAATCCCACACGGCCACAGGCGTGTAAACAAGATGTGCTTGATTTGTGCTACGTAGCCTCTCTGCTACATCAAGATAGATATCAGCCACTCTCGGCTCAGTGAGCTCGCGCCCCCCGTCACCCCTCTCCAGTCGGTCTGAATGAGCGCAGTGACATTTAAGAGGCGATATGACGATGACCATGACGATAAGGGCACATGGGAATACCATGACGCATTTTACTGGCCGCTGGACCGTGCTCTCTCTAGGCTTTGATGTACCGAGGCTTGCCGCCTCGGCCGACTCTGAGCTGAACTGTTTGCGCTGCTGCTCGTAAATTGATGTGTGTAACGAAGCCGACAATGGAGCAGCTTTAGCCGAGCTGCGCGAGCTGTCTGCTCCATTCAAATCTGACAGATGAGGAGGCTGCGAAGCCGTGGCCCCGGCCGTCTCGGCCCTACCTGTGCAGGAGAAGCCTTTCCCTCTGATGTCTGTCTGTAAATTGACTTGCCTTTTCAGGCTTTGACCCTGATGTCTGATGTAAGACCGAGACACCCACACATCAAAGGGAACCGGGGGGGCGGGAGAATGGATTTCTATTTTGGAAGAAATATTGACTTTAGGCGATGAAGTGATGAGGCATCCAGCTTTTGCATCCTGTGTGATATTACAGGATCTTAAAATTGATTTCTCTCTTTTAATTAAACGATCATAAACCATCATGGAGTGGATTCAGTGTTTTTGACTGTTGAGCACGAACTCTATCTGCTTTGCGTTATTTGCCGATGTCTCTGGGATGGAAATAATCATAGTTTAATAAGAGGCGTATTTTGTCTTCATGCTCCGAGGTCTGTGCGTAGGCCCGGTGTCACGCTGAGACAGATGTGGAAGATGTGTGAAGATGATGAACAGATGAAAAATCTGAATACAGTGAAAACCAATGGCACTCTGCAGAGCTCATGTTACCGCTGCGCCCCAGCAGCCTGTCCTGAATTCATGGAAATTCATGAAGGGTAAGACTTGATGTTAATTTGACTGTTATTGGTGAATAATCACACTGAGGTTCTTCCTTCAGACGTTTAGGTTACGTGTCAGCATTACGCGTTTGAGGGTTGAGGAGCATTGAACAGGTCTCATCTCCTCCTGTGTCAACACTCAATAGTCACGAGAGACAGAGGCCACCTGCTGCTCCTCCTGCTGCAACATAAACATACTGTATCTGCACAGCTCTGGAGCAAGGACATCAGGCCACTGCACACACACACACACACACACACACACTCATTTAGACTGACCTTAAACATCACAACTTAATTCCAATCCTAACCTAATCATAATCCTAAATATCGCTAAAAAACCATCCTCTCTAACCAAGCCAAAATATCCTCACTTTCCACAAATATCCTCCCTCCATAAGGTCTATACTTAAAATACACACACACACACACACACTGCAGGTGCTGGTTTGAGAAGCGTTGGTTTTGCTGGGTTCCAGTAACGACTCGGTTCAGAGGAGTCGTGGTGAGTCACGTTGCCAGGAAAGGCTGAATGTGCAGCCTCATGCTTTATGTCTTTTTAATTTGCAGTTAGCTGCACATCATCGCACATGAAACGTTTTCTTGATTTGGTAACAATTAGCATGCAAACAAACAAAAAAAAACAGTCGAACAGTCAAAAAGTGTTTTCTTTATTTTTGACTAAATGTCTGATGGAGCACCTGAACTAGAGTGGTAATTAAAACACACACACTCCCCACTCTCAGCAGGGCCAAAGATAACGCCAAAGCTCCTCATGATGAGACGTCTCTCTCTCACACACACACACATACACGTGTCTCAAGGTGCAGCCAAAGCTCCTGATGATCTTTGTTGAGAAAAGTTTGCTGAGACTCCAGAGCCGTCTTCAAGGTTCCGCCAGCCGCTGCGCTCGGTGAGGAGTTTGCGGGATGGAAAAGTATTTAAGCTGGATTCACAGTGGGGATCTCCACAGAGCGCGCTCAGAAGGCAGCGAGGCCCAGTATTACACAGCTTCCTTTGAAGAGTGGGAAACACCAGTTGTTATGTTTCCCCCAAAATAAGCAGCGCGGCACACTGTGGGTTTGTACCTTCAATTTTTCTCCTTGTTCAAATAAAACTAAACATGGGGGGAAATGCAAACACACACCACCGACATGCATGAGCTCACAGGAGCACTCTTAGATTTTTTTTTTTTTTGGGGGGGGGGAGCAGAGCGTAGACGCGGAAAAGCCTCAGTGATTTACTGTACTTGTGTACACACACACACACACACACACTACACATGCATGGCAAACCGCTTCCTCAGCCCTCACCACTAACTAGAGTGTAGCAGTCTGAGAGTTATGTCCCGGCTCTGACTGCTCCCCTCGTAATCGGCGGCCGGCTGCAGCCTCCTCGCTGCCTTGCTCAGGAGCCTCGAGGAAAACGCGCACCTGTGAGGTGGGCCGGGTGGCCTGCTGCCAGAACAGAAAGCAGATGTGAGCGCTCGTACCTGTGAAGGCGTCACACTCCGGTGCAAACCCTTCACACACACACACTCGAGGAAGGAGGATAATTCCCTCGGCCACATGAAAGCAGGAGGCGCTGGGCAGGAGGCCAGGCGGTGCTACCTGGAGACAAAGGAGCAGCACCTCTGGGGGGGGTTTGATGTTCATCTGGGACTCAACATGCTGATGGATCCTGCCTGTGAGGGGGAGAGAGGGAGTTTGCAGATGAATATATTTGAGCCTTGAAGCGACGTGCGCTCCCAGCATGCTGCTGCTCCGCAGTCTGCAATTAATCTCTCCGACATCAGGCCTTCCCCCCGGGGGGGGCAGATTTCTCTCTGCTGCTACTGATCTCCGCCGCACAGCGGGCCCGCGGGCGCGTGGGCGGTCTGAGAGCTCAGTCGACTCCGGCAGGAGGGGATCCACCTGAGCGCAGGGAGCTGCTCACCTGCCCTGGCAGCGCGGAGACTGTGATGTAGGATTAGTTTTGATTGTCGGCTAATTAAGTGTAAGAACGCACTTAGTTGTGTTAACGTATTTATTTTTGCTCAGGACGGCAGTGACTCACCTACTTTGTTCAAGTGCAAATGCAAAATAAATACTTGCTTTAGAACTCTGTCGCTGCAAAACAGGATTTTGGACTTTGCTTTGATGACAAAGCATTTTGACGTTATCCAGTCGGGCTTTGGGACGGAGCCTCCAGAGTCTGATGGGTCTCAGCTGCAAGTGAGTCGACTTCAGAGTCACCAGCACTGAGGCACAAAGTTTGAAAAGTTGAACTGTATAGAGTGTGTACATGTTCATACTGCAAATGTTAGACTAAACCTTGACACATGAAATCATCACTGGCCACAAAATTAAATCATAATAAAGCAGGTAGTGGATTAATCAATGAGATGATTGACAGAAAATTGAATTTAATAATGAAATTGTTGTTTTTTAAGATGGTCTCAGTTTCTGAAATCTAAAAATTTGTTGGTATAACGAGACTTTATTTTGATGAAATTGGTATATCTAGTTTTAAAATCAATTTTAATCACAGCATATTATAATATTTTATATTATTGAATGTATCAACAAGAAAGTCATCCACACATTAATGAATAGTAACACTAAACTCAAACACAAGTGACGTGATCTTTAACCCCTCTGTGGTTTAACATCCCACAATGAAAGACCTTTTCAGTGTTATGTAACTGAAACCAACTCAGGGAGCAGAGGGGGCTGAGGGATGTGACGCCGCTCGCTGCCTCCTGGGTTCACGGCTCACGCAGGTGCGTTTGAGCGACGGCCCCGATGGAGGCGGCCCTGCTGCTGCGGCTGTTTCTGCCGGTGCCAGATAATCCCGTGTTTGTGTTTGCATGTGCATACTGACACATGCACGGTGTCACTGCACATCAGCACAAAGAACCTGTGATGGGAGGATTACCACAGAGAAGCTGCACTGTGCTTTTGGTTTGGAGCGGCGGGACCACGGCGGGCTGCTGCGCTCCACCTCCCTCTGCAGCGTCCTAATGATGTTGTCTGAGCACCGGGGGGGGGGGGGGGGGCTGCGCTCCACCTCCCTCTGCAGCGTCCTAATGATGTTGTCTGAGCACCGGGGGGGGGGTGCGGGGAGGGAGGGAGGGAGGAGATGGAGGGGTGTTACTTATCTCCAGCGCTCGGCAGCATTTCTCTTAATTAAAACTCCTATCTGTGTCTTTGAAGTTCATAATGAGTCCGTTTGGTTACGCGGAGGAACAGGGAGAAAATAAGGCCAGGGCTGATATTTATGCTGTTATTTCGCCACCTCCCGATTCCTCCTGGTCTCCGACGCCAATGCTGAACGCACGTTTTTGTTGTCGTAGCTGCGTGTTACGTGCACGGAGAGAGAGGGCCGCCGCGTTGGTCGCAGAGTCTCCCATTAAGGTATTTACATGAAAACAAGCCGAGAGCAGCGACTGGGGAAGAAATAAGGCCGATAAAGAAACAGGAGCTGTGGTGCTGCTCAGTTTTCATTATGGGATGTGAATGGGTTTAATCTTATCACTGGCTGCTCCTCACAGCTTGTGCTGATCTCTCTCTCTCTCTCCCTGCTTTCACAGGCCTTTCAGATTACAGTCAAATATTACAGTCCGTGACCAATCTCCAATTAACCAAATGTTGTAGGGGTATAGTATCACCCTTGGCTCCTTTCATGCTCCTTTAACGTCTTTTCAAGGGGCTTGAATATTTTTCACTTCGGCACGATGAAATATGGCTGCGTTAAAGCCTCCTCTCCCGCGCAGCACTAGTGGAAGCTTAACCTAAATAAATCAGTCTTCCTGTGCACGCCAAATCAGCTCGGGAATAATTGAGCCCGAGAAATTGTGTTGCAATCAAGTAAATTACCACAACATCCCGCTTTTCAAAGGCTGACCAAGGAATTTTTGTCTCTTTAATTTTCGCCACAAACCGGCGACGGCATAACGGAGCTTTGATGAACGGATCTTTTGACAACGTGGACGTGTGTTGACGTGATTTGGCCGCGGCGCTGCTGAGACAGGTTTTATCTCCTTGTTCGTGTGTTTATTCGTCGCTATCGTGATCATATGCTGGACATGAAAACAATCTGAACGTTACGGGCAGAGTTAGAGAAGCCGACTGGTCCAGTGATGATGACGAGACCCAAGCTGGTTTGTCGAAGCTTGAAGTTCAAGAACAGCTTGATGATCTCTCACTCTCACCATGACATGAACCTCAGGGACAACCTGAAACCTTCAATCTCTCTTCCTTCACTCGATCAAACCCAGTTTCCCTCCAAGAAGAGACGTCTGACCCTTTTTTGTCCACGTGTTTTATTTCTTCATCTTTTCCTGGAGTGGAGAGAACTTCAAAAAGACCAGATATTGTAAAGCACCCTTCGTTTGATGTCTCCAGGGACAAATGTTGCAGCTGAGCCAGGTCTAAAGTTCAGATTCGGTGAGGTGAACGGCTCAATCTGAGAGAGACTGTTAAAGGCTACGATGTAAAACTGTATCTTTGTGATTTTAAAAAGATATATTATAGAAAGAAAATGGACCCTGTGCTAATAGTACACTTTCAACTTTCAATTCCAATTAATATATATTTTATTGATATTTCCCGTCATGTTGTGGAGGTAAAATCTCCAGCAGCCCTGGCTTGAAGCCTGAGCAAACCAAGTGGCTGCACAGGGGCCCCTGGCCATCGAGGGCCCCCTAAGAGTGCTTCAGATGTCCCATAAGAGAGCTGGAGACAGAGCAGTGTTATGAGAACCCCTTCTCCCCTCGCTGTCTAAACATGAGTTTAGCTGTGATGGAGGAATCCTACTGACAAACAGCATGAGCGCATAACCTTGTTAATGGAAGTAAAAGTACAATTAAACTTGAAATAATTGATGAATAGTTATTTGATTTGGATGTGCACCTCAAACCCAGTGCGATAGTATCCTCGTTCTTTGGCGTGAAGCGATGAATGAACCGCAGTCGGGCGGTGAAGATGAATAAAGCTGAACTTGAAACATTTTGCAGCTGAAATTTCAGATCAAATTTCAGGTGTAAATGCCAGGGAGAGCTGGAGGAGCAGAGCAAAGGTGTTTTTATCGGCGCTATCTCAGAGGCCGAGGCTGCAGCTGATAGCTGAGTCTCCAGCACCTCCATTACCGACACACAGCCCCAGGCCTGGAAATTGGCTTTGTGTGTCCGGAGGCACAATTCACCGCGGCATCTTGAGAAAATCCGCGTGCGAGGACACAGACGTCCTCTTTGGGTCTGAACCTTTGATCCTTAAGAGACCCCCACCTTCCTTTTACTGGCATCAGTGTAATTGAAGATCATTACCACGCCACAATGCAACCCTCTCAGCGACCGTCTCCATAATGGAAATGAATTGTGCGGCGCAGCGGCTCACAACGGCGGGAGGCGGAAGCCAAAAGGTAGAAGGAGTGAGGGATGTATTCCAAATAGAGATGAAGTGGAAACATCCCGTCCGCGGTGCCATTGGTTAGCCAAGGAGCCGAAACGAGCAAGATTACTGGCTTACATTTGTAGCTCCTCAGTGTTTTTGTTTTGTTTCACTGAAGTGGGGTGGTATGGTGGGGAGGGGGGGGGGGGGGGGGGGGGGGGGGGGGGGCTGTGTGTGCACTTCAAAAGAATTTGTAACAAACCTAATTCATCTGAAGCGTAGGATGAGCTGGTAAGAAAGATGAAAGATGAAAGTGAGTTGGCATGGAAACAGAAAGCATATCACTGGCACAGAGAGCGCTGCCTGCGTCGCATGTTGCATTTCAGTGGGAAGGGATCCAGAGAGGCTTTAAGTGCCGTCCTGACCTCACAAACAAAATTAGCCAATTATGACTAACAAGGGTCCTCAATTTCCACTTTTTTTCTTTTTTTTTATGAAACCGTGCTTATCATCTTTGTCTCTATTTTTACACAGACCTCTAATCTGGAGCAGAGAATCAACAGTTTTGTTACACACCTTCCAGAATATTTGCTGCACGCCTGTTAAGTTGGCGCGTGCTGATCCGCACAGGAGCGAATCCAGCGTCTCCAAAGCCGTTAAAAAAGCCTGCTCCGTCTCGGTTTCACACTTTCTTTTGACCCCTGGCCGTCCCCGCCGCTGCGGTTATCACTTTTCATCCCAACGCTGTCGCAGGTGAGGGATTAATTGGAGAGCAGTGAGAAACCGTATATCTTTTTTTCCCCCTTTCCATTTGATCTCAGAGAGGGGAATTCCACATGTTGCTACTGCTCAGACCTCCAGTGCTGCTGTTGCTGCCGCTACACTCACACACGCGCATGCACGCACATGCATGCCTGGAAAACAACACTCAGGAAAGTCAGCAGAAGACAAAAGAGGAACTGAGAGAAAAGTTTTTCTGCAGACTAAAGCAGCATTCGTAGAACAAACGTGGCCCGAGCGAGAAAACAACATTAAAGTAGACAATCATTTCCAGAAAAGCAAACACTGTACGAGATTGTTGCCCCCAAACATTTGTGGTCTGAGCGTGTGAAACAAAGAGGGCTTTTAAACAGGTAAACCGCCAGGACACGGTGTTTACCTTTTCGTGTTCTCCCTGTGCAGACGACAAAGTTTGATCTCTTCTTGCTGTATATCCCGCAGTGTCACAAACACAATGCCGCGTCTCGCAGCTTCAAAGGCCCATCGGTGACAGGTTCAGGGGGGGAAAGATCAAATATTCATTTTGAAGACACTGAGTGGAAATTTAAATGGAATACAGTAAAAAATAGGAAAACGACTGCTCGTGTCACTGGTGACGGGGACTCGCTGCAGAGGAAGAGCCTTTGTGTATTTCTTTCCATAACGTCGGTGTGGTGACAGTAGCAGTTTTCCTCCCTCGAGGAGAGTCGCACACTTAAAATTAGTTTGACAAAGAAACACAGGGACAGACTGTGGGGCCGGTTTTTCTGATTTTATTTGTTTCTTCCAGTGTAAAATTCACTTTTCAGCCATTTCCAGAACCATGGGCTGTGACACTCTTCACTGAAGCCGACTAGTTTCATGCTTATTTTGCCCTTAATGAAAACTTCTCAGATTGTTTGTGCTTGTTATGACAACGTTCAAATCATACGATCACGTGAACTGGGAATCTTCTCACTTGTGTTTGCTTGCTGCACACATCAACAAATGATCCCTGTGGGCATCCAATGACACGCCCCCCGACAGCTAATTGAATTAAACTGCATTAATCTGCTTGATTATATGTCAGTCCTTCCAACCACAGACCGACATCACTAGCTGATGCCCTCATGTTTACGATCATATGGCGTATTGATCCCAGCACTTAAAAGAGCGATGTTTTATCCCCTCATGCTTGTTTGTTTACACACTCATCTAAATCGTAGAAAACAGATAGCAAACATATGCGGGCGAAAAAATTCCCACAGCACATTCCTTCCAAACACCCTCTTTTTTAACTGCATCTCGGTGCCCTCAGAGGCGCTGGGCTGTCAGCTGAAATACAGGAGGACCGCAAACCGATCGCAAGCTGAGCGTTTCATCAATATGACAATGATAACTATGGGGCTGACCTCGGCAAACCTCCGAAGAAGAACTTCAGAGGCGGGAGGAGGGGCTGCCTGCACTTGTGTCGAGTGCGTGGAGAGGTGGAGGGCTTTAGTGGATTATTGTGATCCCTGACTGGCTTCCACACGTAAGCAGCGTCTGATCCCAGAGTCAGAAGACGAAGACGACCCGTCGCTGCCGCCATTGTTTACCTGGCGCGGGGGGGGGGGGCAGAGATGCTGAGGCTGACGGAGTCGTGAGAAAAACAACACGACAGGAACCCCTGGATATAGTTCGCCTCCACTTTGTTTAATGCTGTGCTTTCTGCCCTCCCTTTAACTCTGGCAGCAGAGAAAGACAGAGAGCAGCCGGCACATGTTGAAAGGCCCGGCTGCTCTTTAATGTGGCTCCAGCTCGGGGAGTCCTGGGCCTAATGAGGTGCTGTGGAGCGCTGCTGCCTACACACCAGCAGCCCACATACTGCCACTGCCGCACCACCCGGGATCATTAAGGAGATGCTCCCGAGTTCCTCAGGGGACCCAGAGTGAAACAGAACAGAGAACATCCCCCCCCCCCCAAAGAAAAGAAAGAAAATGACAGACGTCAAGATTGGCACACGTCGAGTTCGGCTGAGAGGTGATGCTCGATTTGCCAGCAGACACACACCCACACACGCACACACACGCACACACACACGCACGCACACGCACGCCCACACGCACGCACACGCACACACACGCACACACACGCGCACGCACACACAACGCCAAGTTGATGGCAGACAGAAGCCACTCCTGCAGGTCATGATGAAAGGGCGTGACCCTGGCTCAGGCATGAACTTGACCTTCAAGTGTGAACACGGTGTAATTGATGCCCGTATTTTTCCCTGACTGTGATATTGTTGTTTTGGCGTCTTTTAAACACGTTTAATTTGATGGGAGTTTGGCTCTCGCTCAGAGACAGTTTCCGCTGCGGGACTGAGTTCCAGAACCTGTTGAATTGTAAATATCAGGCGTGTTTGATATGGAACAATATGAGTAATTTATGGCTGGTTTTCCAAAATAATACCCCGGTCTCTGCTGTCACTCGGTTAAACAGTGAACGTGAAGCTCCTTTATGTTTGTGGGGGGAAAAAAAAACGGAGATTTTTTTCTAGTTATTATAGAGTTTATTTTTTCCAACTATTTGGAGTGGGGTGAGACATTTGCAGTGCGGCTGACAAAGGAGGGAAATTAGTGTGAAAGTAAAACTGCGACTGCTGCTTTAAAAGATGATTGCAGTGGCTCGATGTCAAGCGCTCGTCTTAAAGCTCGACGCTGTCTCGACGACAACGGCTGCTCCAACATCAAAGTGCCTTCATGGAGAAAAGTAAAAATTCCTGAGTGGGAAATATTGATGTAGTTTATTTTTCAAGTGCGTGCCAGTACGTGCACGTCTGTGTGTGCATGTGATGCTGTGGGACGGCTCTGTACGGACCGACGAGCAGGAGGAATAATCCCCAACACCATCAAAGGATCCCCGACAGGGAGCTCAGGCCATGACAGCGGCACATAGGGCGAGTCCCCCAGCCCGTCTCCCACCCCCTGTGGACGGCAGGGCCAAGGAGAAAAGGGAGAGGAGTGGAGAAATGGGTAAAGTGACAGGAGAAGGGAAGAAGAGAGGAGAGCCGGGGGGGGGAATTGGAAAAGGGAGAGAGAGAGAGAGAGAGAGAAGTGGAGGAAAAATAGACAACAATTGACGGTTGGGGTGGGGGTGGGGGGGCTGCAGTGACTTCAAGAATATTTAAGAGCTATTGCTTTAGGTGACGGAGACACAGTGGAGATGATGGAGATCTGAAGGAGGATGAGCTGAAACCAAGGTTCCAAACTGAAGAGCAGCAGCTGGAGCTGAGTCACTGAGGATGACTCCTGACAGGAACATGCAGTGTCAGGTTCACAGAGATCATCGGACACTTTCACTGGTGTTATGACAGACCAGTAACCGGGCCCATCACGCCCAGTCACAGTGTCATCTGTGCTGAGCCTGGAGGTTACTGCAGGTCAAAGGGTTGTTTATTAGTCAGGCTCACAAATACAAGTTCAGATGTCTTCCTGCTGTGTTGCAGCACATTTATTAACCTGGTTAACAACAGGTAAATATGTCCTCTCTGAATATGTCCTCCCTGGTGGCCGCCTGTAGCTGCAGCTCCTGTTGTGTGAATCAACAATAAACTTTGGTTTATTGTTGATTTGTTTCTTTATCTATTTATTTCTGTTGTTCAGGAAAACTGAGACAATGGCGTTTATCGCATTTTACCTTCACAGACTGCAGAACTGCAGTCAGAGCTTCGCCTTGTGTCTGCCTGTGCTGCTACGCCTGCTCTGCTCATGTCCTCCCTCCTCTCCCCTCGTCTCCCCTCATCTTGGCATCGCTGCGCCTCTGGCCCGTCTGACAGGGAAGTCGATCACAGCTGGCCGGGTGCCCTCAGATAGAACGGCTCCCCAGCGTCCTCACACCGCCGCCTCAGATCCCGGGCCAGTTCTGTTGGCCCGCCTCGCAGGTCAACCTCACGCTCTGTCCCCTGAGGCCACGCCCATCCCAGCAGCCCTGGCATGGCCTCTGCCGCCTCTTCCTGCCGGCTTCTTGCCGACCAGAGAGGAAGCAGGGATACGCTGAGGAGACAGACTCGTAATTAACCTCCGACCGTGGGTGTTTTCGCTTTGTGTCGGGAGCCGCACGGACGGCAGGTTAGCGAGCAGTTAGCGCGCAGGCCGGAGTGATAGCTGTGCACGAGGGGGGGCTCAATTAATAAAAGCGCCATCCATTAACCTGTGAGGCCTTCTGGCTGCTCGCTCAGCCTGAGCTGGATCACAACCACTGAGACCTCCACACACTCATTTCAGATTTTAAACTGCAATTTTCCTTTGACGAGTTTGGAGCATTGGATATTTTTCCTGCTAACTCTGTGGAGACAAAGGCCCGAGCACGATGGACGGCACTTTGTTGTCGACCCTGAAGATGGAGGTGGACGGAGGAGCGGAGGTCGCTGGGCATGATCTGAGTTTCCTGTTGTTGTAAACGCATCTGAGCCAACCTTCCCACTCACCCTGACTCACCTGGGGACCCGGGGATCCAGTCTGAGGAGGAGTGACAGATAAACCAGAGCAGCTTCAGGAATAAAGACAGCCCTCGTCCCTCCCCCAGTTCTCCAGTCCTGAGACATTGTTCATCATCAATTACATAAACCCCTTTCTGCTGCACCGTCTATTCACATGCAGATGTTTCCAAATCCCACCCCCCACCCCCCCGTGTGCATCTTGTTGTTTTATTTTTGTAGCCTGGAAAAAAAAACGCTTGAGCCAAACCATGGATGGTACAGAATTGATAATAGGTATATAATGAATCCCTGCATAGTATAGCTGTACATACCCCCCCCCCCCATCTGTTCTCTGCCCTAACCAACAATAGGCCTGATATTTTTATCCCTTCTTCTTCATTTCACCCCCTCTCCCGTCTTTAAAAGCAGCCTCAGCGCTGCCTGACCAGCAGGAGCTGCCTTTCATCATGTGCTGAATATGTTGCTCTCCGTTCTCTCCTTTCATCGCCCTCACAATAAGTCAGGAAACGTGGCGACATTACGCAATAAGCTGTAACACTATTACCTCATTGTCACGTTTAAGACGTTGTCGTAAAGGCGGGGATGGCGTCTTCCAACAAATCCAAAGGTCCCCTCGCACGAGAGAGAGAGACAGAGAGACAGACTGTGACTTCCTTCCTCTGCCAGACGACCGCGTCGCTTTGTGGCTGCTTGGCCATTTCTAATTATTTCATGCCCCTTGGTTCTGCGTGTACAGGATGACACGGCACAGTGTTGGAGAAGAATGAGGATGATTGACAGCCAGCCCCATCCCAAAGGAACTCATTAGGCTTCCTGACTAAGAGCTGGTGGGCACGCTCATGCTGCTCCTGCCTCCTTCCTCCTCTGGTCCTCCTTTTAGTCCTACATTCAGTAAGTTGGAAAAAGAAATGCCTGAACTCAGCTCCAAGCAGAGGCTGAACTCACTGTGCTCTTATCTCATCTGATCTGAGGATCAGCTCCGAATAAAAGTGTTTTTTTTTTTTTTTTTTTTTTTTTTTAAGGCTCAGCGCTCTTTCATTTCAAGTTTCTTTTTCTCTGCTCATCTCAGCTTCTGTGACTCTTTTGCATTTTGGTTTTAGAGCGTTCTCCCTTTCTGTCTCTTTGGCCCGCTTCCCTGTCCCTCTCTGGGGCGATGCGAGGCAGTGGTGCGGGTTCTGAGAAGCCCTTGAAGTGTCGGCTCCTCTGAGAGTTCTTTTAAAAGGCCATTTCATCATGTTCGTGAAGCAGCGCTGGAGACTGAGCTCAAATATGACTTGTGTGAAACTCGTAAAAAACTCCCTGGAAAGTTTTGTTGCATCCTTTGGACGTCGTCTCCCGCTGCGTGCTGGTCGCCTACTGTATCTGGTCTTCTAAAGGAGGCGTGGCTGTCTGGATGCTGATGAGCATTAATTACGTTGCACTGTGACCCTGATGTGTGCCTCAAACACCACTGCAGTGCCCCGACTTTTACACGTGAAGTGCCCAAACTTCACCGGATACTGTGGCGTGGCGACAATGACACGCCAATTACACCGAGGCAGAAAGATGGATCCCCTCTCATACTGGGAGACACATTTAACACATCTGTCATGTGCACGTGCATGTATTGGCTGAGCATGCAGATCCGAGGGAACGCCAGGGCAGGAGTCTCATACAGAATGTCATTTCACCAGTTTAATGTTGTCCGTAACTCAATCCCAAGCTTTTGTCCCCAATTAGACAAACAGTTGAAATGTCCCCGCGGCCTCAGAGGACATTGCATGATTTTTCTGGAGACTAACCTTAACCACAGCGAGGCTGTTTGCCATCTCTGTCTTCCAATTAGTCTCCAAACACTTCGGAGCAAGTTCCCATTTGAGCTCATGCAAGTCAATTGAGACAATTACTTCCTGGACGTGCAGTGTGGGACCAGGACTTTAGTGGCTCAACAGCTCATCGGGGAGCCAGGGGTAAACACGGAGGGGGGGCTGTGTGAGGATGGGGAGGAAAATCAGGCAGTTTCATCTGCGATTAACATTATTTACAATACTGTTTGGCCTGGGCTTAGCAGTAAGAAATTAATGACGATAAACACAATGTTTCTTGATGCCAGGCCAGTGGTTAAATATGAATTAACAAGAAAGCGGCAGATCAATGGGCTTTCTATCGCTCTCAAATCCCCACTGCTCTGTGTACTGTTTGATGTCTCCAGTGAAGAGCTCATTCACGCTCAAATCAAAGACCTGTTGTCTCCGCCGCAGTAAGAGCAGAAGCTATTTCAGTGTGGGACTCTGAGCCTTTAGGAAATTGTTGTTTCCACTGGGAGGTTTATCTGAGTTTAACTAAGACTCAGCTGCTCTCTGCCTGCTGACCAACATCTCCACTAGCAGGCTTCATCACCTGAGAAACCGCCAGTAGAGAATATTACTAAACCGCTTTCCTCGGTGTTAATAAACGGTGACGGTGAGGGGTTCTGACGAAGCTGAAGGAAAAAAAAAGACTGCAAATATTATGGATTGGATTAGGATTGCTCCATAGTATAATATATGCATATGTGGGCTTTAATTTACTTATTGGCATTCAAATCAAATTAAATTATCTGAAACTTAAAGCAAACCTTAAGTCGAGGTGATATCTCACTTCATTAAAAAAAAGTTTGTGAATAAATTGTCAGCAACTTAGTAATATGTACTATAATGCAATATATAAATGAGCATAAATGTTGACACTTGGGGTCTGACTGAATACATTTAATATGTTTCATATGGTTGTTTGAGTTTAAAGAAATACAAAATACTCCTTTTTCTGCATGTGATGCGTTCATTGACCTCTCCTGATAATGAGGAGCAGCATGTGGTCTTTACAGGAGAGAAAAGGGAGGAGCTCATTGTGCCAGTCTTCATGTATAGAACACGCACGTGAAGCCCTGGCAGAAATCCACACACCAGCTCATCTCAAGAGAGAGACGACAGGAGACAAACGGAAAAACTCCTGCTGCTGTCAGAGGCTGTGACGAGGCCATTCAGCGTGGAGGAGCGAGGAGAGGCTGTGACACACTGTGTGTGTGTGTGTGTGTGTGTGTGGTCTGCAGTCATGTACGACTGTGGATTTTAATTGTGCTGCGCCCAGACTGCCTTCACCAATCAGACGACGTGGTCAGGAACACTTAAGGGTGACCGCAAACAAACCAGAGACAGTGCTGTCTCTGTCTCTGCCTCTTTCTCTGTCTCTGTCTCTGACTCTGTCTCTGTCTCTGTCTCTGACTCTGACTCTGTCTCTGACTCTGACTCTGACTCTGACTCTGCCTCTGTCTCTGACTCTGACTCTGTCTCTGTCTCTGACTCTGACTCTGTCTCTGACTCTGTCTCTGACTCTGACTCTGACTCTGTCTCTGACTCTGTCTCTGACTCTGACTCTGACTCTGTCTCTGACTCTGTCTCTGCCTCTGTCTCTGTCTCTGACTCTGACTCTGATTCTGACTCTGACTCTGATTCTGACTCTGACTCTGTCTCTGTCTCTGTCTCTGGCTCTGGCTCTGTCTCTGTCTCTGACTCTGATTCTGACTCTGACTCTGACTCTGATTCTGACTCTGACTCTGACTTTGTCTCTGCCTCTTGTCTCTGCCTCTGCCTCTGTCTCTGTCTCTGACTCTGACTCTGACTCTGATTCTGACTCAGACTCAGACTCAGACTCAGACTCAGACTCTGACTCTGTCTCTGTCTCTGACTCTGACTCTGCCTCTGTCTCTGTCTCTGTCTCTGACTCTGACTCTGTCTCTGACTCTGTCTCTGACTCTGACTCTGACTCTGGCTCTGTCTCTGTCTCTGTCTCTGACTCTGACTCTGACTCTGTCTCTGACTCTGTCTCTGACTCTGACTTAGTCTCTGACCCACACTCTGATTCTGATTCTGATTCTGATTCTGACTCTGTCTCTGTCTCTGTCTCTGACTCAGACTCTGTCTCTGTCTCTGCCGCTTGTCTCTGACTCTGACTCTGTCTCTGACTCAGACTCTGACTCTCAGTTCTCAGCAGCCACTCCTCCAAGCTGGCCCTGTTTACATTGCTTTCTCTCCATCAACTTCCCTTTCTCTTCTTTACCTCTCCTCTCCCTCCCTCCCTCCCCTCCTCCCTCCGTGTCACTGGACCCATCTGGGCTGCCTGGTGGAGTTGGGAACATCGGTCCCTGTCAGGGGGGCTCAGTGGGGCCCTGCTGAAGACACAAAGAGCGGATTACTGCGGCTGCCAGTCACACTAAGACCCACAGCAGCTCCTCGGAGTCTGAACCAGTGTCCTCCGCCCTCACACCCGCGTCGATCACAAAGGGACGTCATTAGCTGCGGCACAAAGGAGAGCCCTGCTTGCCCGTCTTAAGCAACACCGCAATCAGGCCCACAAATAGCGTGATTAGTTGCGATGATATGCGTGCGTAATGTGTGCCAAGGCGCTGTCGGGGGGGCTTTGTCTTCAGGAGCGTCCTGCTCACAGTGTGTGTATCTTCTATCGTCTCATTTACCCATGAGTACTCTGGGCTGGACAGAGTTTGTTGGATGATTTTAGGCATCATTGCAAATGACTTCAAGACACACGACGGCTTTATGTTTACAGAATCTGGAGCCATCGGAGGATTAACAGCAGGCCACGTTCAGTGAATGGTGATATTATATATTAAGTGATTTTAATTATACATCAAAAAGGTGTTTTAATTGGATGCTTTAGAGTTGTGATTGCAGCTTCTGCTGAGACAAGGCTTTTGTCAGAGCAATCAGAACATTCATCTTAATTGCAAGAACAAAGGTTTCCCGACTCCTCCGATTCTCTAATCATCAAACACATCTCTTTGTTGGTTCTTCCTATTTAATCATTTCTCACAGAAGAAATTGGTGTAGTTTTAGATAGAGTTTTTATTTTCACCAGCTACGATGCAGCCCTGATCCCAGAGTCTGACTGGATCTGCAGATGCAAAGAATCCGAAGCAGCAACTCTGCGGCTCCGGTGTTAAATCATAATGTTAAATAATAACATCTCTGTTCAGGCGGTTTAACCACTGAGGAGTCAGAAAAGCATCAGAACGTTTTGCTCCTCGTCATATTCCTCCACTGGCGATGACAAGGATCAAGAGGTCAGGTGTTATCAGTCTTTGCCTCCATGACTGAAAGTCACATTTCCTCTGGACGTGCAGTTTTCCTCAACATTCTAAATCTATAAAAGCTCCAGAAAGACGAGAAGCTGGACTTCATCACTGACCCTGGGAACACGGGCATGAGAATGGCCTTTGAATGTGTTGGATTAAAGCCTGAGGAAGAGTAGAGCTGTGGCTCAGTGGCCTTTCATAGCTAAACCTGGGCCGGGGACACAGAGGACATGTTTTATGTGTAGTGGGAGGCATTTGTCCATGAAATGTGTGAAACATTTTTTACATGTAATCTCTGGAATCATTATCTGGGCTCCTTCTCTCTCTGTCTGTTGTTTATTAGCATCAAGGCGAGTTAAGGCGATGAACAACAAGGGCATGAGGTCACCACACCCTGAATGAAATGTCTTCTCCATACATTCTATCTATTTTCATTACAGACGAGGGCTTGATTTGGAAATATATTTTAAGTGCCCAGCGGCTCTGTCGCCGGGCTGCGAGGTGTGGTGGCACTAAAGCTCCCTCTCGCCTTCTGTGACTCCACTTTACGAAGCAGATGGCAGGGAGAGGCCGTGCAGCCAGGATTTCGGCGCAGCCACTTCACCATACACCCTCTGGGATTTTTACTGTTTCAGTTTTGGCTCAAAGAGTTCAAGCGTTGTCCCGGCCACTGCAGTAAAACGAGCAGCGAGCGAGAAGAACAAAGCTGCAGTTTTACAGCAGACACGACTCCACAGGGCTCCCACAGGATGAGCAGCGCACCTCCGAGACATCACCTGCAACCGCCACGCCTCAAATGAAACGAAGATTCTGGAGCAAGATGTCATGAGTCTGGCTTTCAGATTATAAAGAATCCAGCAGGAGGTTGTTCACAACAACAGGAAGCGGTCGGGAACAATCAGACGAGGTGTGGAGTCTGGGGAGAGTAATTTGGTGGAATATGTCATTCATCAGTTTATGTTTACAGGTTTAGCGAATTGAACCTGTGTATATTTGTATATACACTAACACAGCTCTCCTCAGCACGCGAAACAGAATTTTATATTAGGTATAATTTTAGATATGACATATAATGATTATCAGTAATCACTGGTCTTTCAGAACCAGTTAAACCAGTGACAGGATCACTGAATGTTTTTTTTGCCTGCTCAGGAATACAGGCCGTTCGCTCTCCCTCTGCCAAGAAAAAAAAAAAAGACTCATTTGCAGCGATTTCTTCGTTTTGGAAGACGTGGGGGGAAAACCCTGAGACAAAGGAAAGAAATGAGTTGTTTCCCCACTCTGAAGCCGAGCACGCCGCCTAAAAAAGCACTCACTTGATGCCTTTTTAAATACAACAAAGGAGCCGAGCCAAGGTGCCGCACTAAACCTGTCAAATTGGCAGCATGTTTCCCCGAGTCTGGAAACACTTTCCTCTCCAGTAACAACTCCCGGGAATTGTGGACATTTCCTCTGTGAGACTAGAACAAATCAATCAGCTGGAGTAAGTATCACACTCCGATGGTTTTAACAGTTAATTTCCTGACGGTGGAGGTTGGTGCACGCAGGAAATCAGCCACGTGCGCGCTGGGTGCTCTTCAGCTTTCCCAACATTCAAGATTAAATCTGAGCTTTTATAAAACACCTCACCTTTTATATGAAATGTTTTTTAAACCGCTTCCCTCCTCTCTCCAGTGGTGTCACAGAGCCGTGATGTCGAGGCCCTGCTGGTTCACGTGCACGACCTACTTGTGAGTAAGTCTCAGCTGTTTGATGTGAGAGAAGAGCGAGTGACGGAAACCATCTTTAAAAACGACCATGTTCTGTCCCCTAACGTGGAGGAGACGGGGTCCATGGCCGAGAGAGTGGTCAAGAATTTTTGGCTTTGTTTTTTAATAAAGTCAAAAATCCAGTCTATGCTTTTTATGCTAACAATTGACAATATGGATGAGTGCCTTTTCAAATTATAAATATTCTTCAAGCAGAGTAGCCCCACTGCAGTGGCCTGTTTTTATCTGTGTTTTGATGACTGTCCAAAAAATTTTAACCCAACCCAAATATTCAATAAGAGAACTTTTAAAGATTTTAAATTAGAATTAAAATCAAAGCGACAGCTGACACTGACCCTCGTGCACCTGGGTGCAGTCATGGACGAACTTCAATACTGATATGTACACACACACACACACACACTCAGTGAGAGTGGAGCAGGCTGGCTGTGTTTACTCTTCCGCCCTGTGTGTTGATGTGATGAGACACCCAGGCTGAGGACGCAGGGCCACAGCCACTGCCGCCACCTGTTTGATCTCAGGCCGCGGCGGCGGGCGGAGGCTGGGCGACGGGTGCGCACACAGACGATTGGAGTCAGTGAGGTGTGCTGTGTGCTAGATTACAGACTGGATGGGGGCCCTGCGACCTCTTAGCAGGTCAGTGCTGACCCCTGACCCCAGCACAGCAGGGCCTGACACAGCGCTCAATGCTTCCTCCAATAACACAGTGGGACGGGAGGACTTGACTGCTTCCCCCTCTGGACCTGAAGAATGGCGTCGGTGACGGCTGGTGGTGAACCCCCCCCCACAATGCAACTGAAGGAAACATGTGTTAACTCTCTCTCAAAAACAGTGTTTTCTCCTCGGGTATTGGTGCAGTGCTTTGTGTGCTGTGGTCAAATCAAACGACCGCCCCTATCAACAGCACACACACACACACACACACACAGTGCCCGTGGGCGTGCTCGGCTCATTTCCACAAACTCATGTCGGCAGCAGAGAAGGTGTCTGTCCCAGCTGGGCCGCGTTTTTATGTAAACACCCTCACTGTCACTTTCCCTCGAGGCACCAAGTCAGCCAAATGTTAATCTGCCTATTAGTCTTCAGGAGTGACAGTGGGACAGGGCTGCATGTCCACACACACACACACACACACTGCCTGTCATGATATGATATGCTCCATAGGAATTTTCTGCCGGCTGCACTGAGGCATGATGGGGACTTCCTGAGTGGAGAGGGTCAGAGGGGGCGGTGGTTCCTCCTGTGTTGTGCAGTGATGATGGCGGCATGCAAACACTCTGGGTTGAGCCTGTAAGTTAATGCTGTCTAGCCTGTGAGTGGGAGCCACGTCTCAGAAGAAGAGTGATCTCTTCCTCTGTGGAGCGTTCTGAGAGCATCTCCTCTTCTTCTGTCAGCATCTCTGACGAGCGCAGATGAGGAGGGCGGAGTCATCTGCGTGAGTAAGATGGCCTCTGATTGGCTCTGGTAACCTGTGCCTCCGGAGGAAACTTGTTTTTCAAGCTCATTGTTTTTTTTATGTGGAAATTCTGCAGCGTTTCCTTTACAGCCTCACGTCATGTAGGAACCACAGCATGTTTGGTTCCCCGGTGGACGGAGGGAACACGAGCAGAGGCAGAACTCATAACATTCTCGGTTGGATCCAGCGTTTACCCTCTTTAACATCATCAGACTGTTCCAGACCGTCCATTTTCACCAGTTTCCCAGGGAGTAATGCACAGATGTTGATCAGGCATATTCAGGTGTGTGTGCTCCACTGAGGGCTGCTCGGTTTATGGCTTGTTACCATACTGTGTCTATGTGCGAGCATTGTTATTGGAAGCTTTGTTAGGGAAATCCTGGATTGATTGCTGCTCTTCCCCAGTCCTGTCCAGACGGTCCACGTCCATAAAATATGAAGCATGACAAAATCCCCTCCTCTCCATCAAGGAGATAATTTCACTTTAATGACAGCTTGTCTGAGACATCCTCCTGAAAGCGTTGCCATAAATCAGCAGATCACAAATCTTCCCCACTTTTCCCTCACCTTACCTCCATGACACCCCCCCCCCCCCCCCCCCCCCCCCCTTACCTCCATGACACCCCCCCCCCCACCCCAAGGTGACTCACCATCCCCCATTCAAAGAGCTGCTCAAATAATCACTCACCTCAGACCTCCCCCGTTTTTTGATTTGCAGGTTTGATGGATGGTGTCTTTTCGTGGCTTTAATTGCGAGCTCTTTTCATCATAATTTGATGTTTGTTTCCTGTCGTTTTCTCTGAGATGGCTGCGGGTGCCAGGGTTATAATTTCTACATCAAGGAAGTCGTTAGGAATGACTAACAGGTGGAATAGACGGCGGCGTGTGGGTGTCGCCTCTGAACTCACCTGGCAAGTGAATTTACGAACTGATATTGACAAATCAGATCACACACACACACACACACACACACACACACCGCCCAATGAGCGAACTGCAGATAATTAGGGTAATTTCTGTTTGAAGTATTATGCACCGCAATGAAAATAGAACGGATAAAAGACGGGACAATAATAGATCTAAAGAGGACCTTGACTGAGTGTTGTTGCAACAAAAAGCATTTTGTTTGACACAATTCTTATTGTCTGCTGAACGGATATCGTCTCTCAGATTTATATGAGAAAAATCCTATGAAAGACAAAATGCTAGATTTGCATGATGTTCACCATTTCTCATTCATTCGCAGCTCCAGGTTGACTGCTGGTCTGCTGCTGCTGCTGCTGATAAATTATGCCCTGTGCATAGTTTTCCCCCTTCCTTACACAACATGTAAAATGTAGTATCTAAAGTGAGAGACAACTGAATTCAGGTCACAGCGCAGCAGGAAATCTTCCTTTTCATGTGAGATCCAGAGGGGTCACTCTTATGAACTCATTAGGAGAGAAATGCTAATGTAGCTCTGTTTTTTTTCTGTCTCCCTCTCTCTCTCTCCCTGCCCTCCTTCTCTTCTCACCAACTTTCCTGGTTATTTTACCAACCGGGGCTGAGATGTTCGGAGCCTCTCTGCGGAATAGAACACGTTTAGATGTCAGGGGGAACGTGTGCACACCGGTTCTGACAGCGGCTTCGTTAGGAAAGGCTGTCGTTTGTTGCCTTGTCATCAAACTGGAATCATTACCCAACAAACAAAAAGCTGCATCTTTATCTCTGCTGGTGTATTACTAGTGTTTACTGGTGTTCTCATTCGGCTGCAGGAAACAGCGCTCATTAGGCCAACGGAAGGAGAAAATGTGTTTGCCAAAATATGGATATCAGTGTGGTGTCCTGGTGAACAAATGACCCCTCGCCATTAAATAATGAATGACTAACACACTAACACAAACTGGACCAGAATATGAAATTGTCTCCAAAAAGAGAAGTTCATCTACTGCCCTTTTTTAATCTTCTTTTATCATGGCTCTTGTTAAAGGAGCAGCATGTAGCAGCAACACTGCCTCACTGAATTACATCGAACACCGATAACTTTTAATTTCTTATGTCTTACTTCCTCGACATCTGCATTCAATCCTTTTTTCATTTGAGAATTTCCACATTTATTTTGCGACATAAACATTGTTATAAATAAAAGAAATTGATTAAAATTTAAAAAATACTCCTCTAGTTTAACTTCCTTTCTGGTGTAAGAGCTAACGAGAGATAATGTCCTTCAGATAATGTAGAAATCCAAAAGGCCTGCACTCAGCCAGTGTTTAGTTAATCCTTAGAAATAACACAAATGATATCATTGGTTATTATTGTTACTGGCTGAACTCAATTCTGATGTCAATTTGATTTTGTGGTGAATAGCCAAGAATTATTAAAATAATTATTTATTCCACAAATTGAACATTAATAATAATTAATACATTTAATTATTACCCCAAAATAAGGAATAATAATGATTATATAGCATGGCATATGTTTGAAATGTTACAGGGACTATACAGGACATGGTCAAATACTATTGGAATTTTCTAAATGAAAAATGATTTGTTTGAGGGAAATTGTTTTGGCACCAATCACAAGAAACTCCATTTTCTTTAAGAATGTTTAACGAATGTCAACCAGATCTGATGCATCATTTCAAATATTACTCACTTTTTTCAAAAATGCGTGCTCGGTGACCCCAAAGACAACATTAGGGCTGATATGTTGTATTCTACAATATCACAAAGCCTCAGACTCACTATGAACCTGAGTCCTGTGTTTAATTCTCTCTCTCTCTCGCGCGGCCCTGCAGGCCTCCTCTGTCTCTGTTTAGAACCAGAACGGGCCTTATTGCCCCTGATTTCCTTCTCTCCTATAATTTCATGATTTCAAACCATGGCCAAGGTGAATGCTGGGAAAAGCCATGAAAAAGTAACATTTTAAAAGAAACGAGTTGGTTCCCATTAGCGAGGTTTTGGGAGGTGCTGGTGCACGTAGGTAGGATCATTTCAAACAGTGCCAGGAAAGAAGTGGCAGCTTAATTAAATTAAAGAACCTCGCTAATGAAGCAAAACCAACACTTTCTTCCAGAGTTTAAAGCTCGTCTCACACGTTCCTCTCTTTTGGCTGCAGACATTAAGTTTAATGTTGGAGTTTTTTTAATAAATGAAAGGTTTGTTTGTTCGGGGCTTCGCCTTATGTGTGAAATCTTTTTAATTAACTCTCTCTATCGGTGCGTGTGTACTGCGTGCTCGTGCGTGATCGGGCGCGTGAGGGTGCGAACGCGCTTTCCGCTACACTCTGGAATGCAGCCAGCCGCCTTTGATTCCACACTCCGCTCCAAAGCCCGGAGCCTTTGATCTTCTCTCTCTCTCCCTGTCTCTCTTTCTCTCTCTCTCTCTCTGTCTGTCGCGCGCTGCCTCCCTTACCCGGAAGAGAACCCCTCTCTCCCTCTCTCACTCTTCCCCCCCCCCTCAGCTGGGAGGATGAACGCACACGTGGAAATGTTGGCCCGGCTCCACACTCGGACCAAATTTAGTCATACAAAGGCAAAGGGAGAGGAGGGGGGGGGGGGTGCTGCTGCTGGGGGAAGTGGGGGAAGGAGGAGGGAGGGAGGGAGGAGGGGGGGGGGGGGGGGGGGGGGGGGGGGGGGGGGGGGGGGGGGGGGGGGGGGGGGGGGGCGAGGATGAAAGAGCCAGCCGCCGCGAGATCAAAGGGAGCCGCGGCTCCGCCCCTCTAACCCCACCCCCCGCTCTTTATAAAGCCCTGCCTCCACGGCCCGACTGCGATTCTCACGCAACCTCAACGCGCTCATACAGACGCACTGACGCACGCGTCTCCTGTGCTGCCGCTTTGGTTTTTAATTATTATCAGTATCTGTGGCCGTTTATCCCCCCCCCCCCCCCCCCCCTTATCCCCCCCCCCCCCCCACACACACACACACACACACACCCTCATTAAATCTCAGACTCCACGTCGACGCATCGATTTCATACCAGTTCTCCTCGCGTGTCCGTGGCACGTGCTGACATATTTTCCATTCTTAATTAATGACTTTAATTTTTTTAATCACTGTCTCCTTACGCGTATGTTCTTTTCTCAATAACAATGATTAGGTTTCACAACCTTCTTCTGCTTGTTGTTGTGTGGCTCGTGGCTGAGAATGAAATGATTCCAGTTTAATGTTTCTAAACAGAAACTTGTCCTTTGATCCCTCCTCATGTCTTTGTTCCACTGCTACTCATTCTGTTATCTGTCACTCTGATAATGTTTTAACCCAAAACCATCATTTGAGATCTTCACACGTCCGAAGGTGACGTGGTTTAGAAACTGAAAACGAACATCAACCTTCACCGAGTGTTGCTGTAAACATTAAATATTTGGGACAAATGAGTTCTCCTTCTTTAAGTGAATCCGCAATGTCGGTATTGAATTTATTCTACACTTCTATTTTTCGGGATTGTTTTAGGCCATCTCTCACACACCGAGCGTCTTCCTCCTCCTCACCTCCTCCTCCTCTCCTCCTGTCTGCCCATTTGTTGTGAAGCAGGAATCAGTGTCTCAGGAGGAGTGTCAATCGGTGCGGTGTCAATCACAGCCTCGGCTTCCCTTTCATCTCTCCTTCCTTTTCCACAGACTGAAAGGAGAGAGAGAGCGAGAGAGAGAGAGAGAGAGAGAGGAGAGGAGGAGGGAGGGAGCAAGGCTACATTACCAAACACACACACACACACACACGGGTTCCTGACAGTGTGGACGCGGTTCGGCAGCAGCGGGGAAGTCGCTCCTCTTTCTGTCTTCATGTGTTTTTCTTTCCCACTCGAGGATGTACTTTTGACGCGTTTTTCTCTTTTAAATCCCAAAGAATTAAAAGTGTTTTTTTTCTCCTTTTCCTCCTCCTCCATCACTCTCACCTCTGGCTGCCGCAGCTCACTTTCATTTCTCTCATTTCTAATTTCCAGGGACGCCGCCGCTTTTCCACCGGACACCGAGGAACTATTTTCTCTCTCCACTTTGTTTTTTTTTTTTGTTTGTTTGTTTTTTTTTTGTGTGTGTGAATGCACTTTTGTTTTTCCTGGACCATTTCCGCTGTGCACGCTGACTCACACGCTGTAGTGATGAGATTTTAAACTCGTGCTTCCCTCTATTTTTATTTTTTATTTTCTCCTCATGACATTGAGGCGTGCACCGGACTCTCCGTTCCGATCCGCTCGCACGTCAACTTTTCCGGGTCGCGTGTAGTTCAGAGACTCGTGGTGAAGACACACACACACACACACACACACACAAACACACACTCCTCCTGTTGCTTCAGCGGACACACACCGGCTGCGTGCCCGCGCCACGCCGCTTCCTCTCCCGGTGACTCACCGTCGACGCTCCGGTGAAACCAGCGGAGACGGTCCCCCCCCCCCCCGCTTCACCTCCACCGGGGATCTCTGTGACATCCACCCGGTCAGCCGTGGCTCCAGGTCCCCCGGTCGAGCAGACCCGGTCAGTGCGTTAAAATGCCACAGCTTTCAGGCGGAGGAGACCCGGAGCTGTGCGCCACCGACGAGATGATCCCCTTCAAAGACGAGGGGGATCCGCACAAGGAGCAGATCTTCGCCGAGCTCAGCCACTCGGAGGAGGAGGGAGACCTGGCCGACATCAAGTCGTCGCTGGTCAACGAGTCGGAGAGCAGCCCCAACAGCAACAGCCACGACGTGAGTGCTGCTGGCTTCTTATTTCCACACACGGTGAAGGAGCAGAGGAGCAGAGCAGGGCGTCAGACCTGAGCATCAAACAGGAGGAAACAGCCTGTAAACAAAAGTTGATTTAATCACCAGACCTGTTCTTATTTATTGCTCAGTGCTGATTGATGAGCACTGAGGTTAAATGAGACAGACTCGGGCCTCATGGTGTCTCTTGTTAATTATGTTGTCTTATTAAATAACAGGATGAGGTCACCTGCAGTGACCCTGTTTTAGTTTTATTTGAACAGAACATGAAAAGCTGCAGTGTCTACAGGGCCTTTTAAAAATCCACATTATCATTTAGATTCATTTTATTTTTAAATGAACAGCTTTAGCTTCAGTAACCAGGTGCTCCTCAGAAACCTTAAAGATGCTCCTCTGCACATCACCTCCTCCTCAGACACCGCAGAGGCCTACGTTTTAACCCCCTGCATCAGTTAGATTTCAATTAGCCACAGGGCCGTTTGGATTTAGAATAAAGAAAAAAATCTATTTTTAGGGCTTAAGGAATTGAGGCCTTGTGTGTGAGTGTGTGTGAGAAGTAGGCTAATAGCTATGTTTGCTTTGGTTTCACTATAACCCCTCAGCTGCTGTAAACACCAGCACATGAGTCTGTTTAGCACACATGGCTTAAAACCATATTAACAAACAAGATTATTAATTTACTCTGAAAGATCAAAGCTCATAAAAATGCAAGCTAAATGAAATGACGCGCTGCAATTATTCTTGTCACCGGAATGTGATCTTTGATTTTTTTTTTTTTTTTTCCTCCATGCTAATTTCAAATATTATTATTTGATCTGTTAGCTGCAGTCATAAATAACATTTGGAATGTGTCATGGCAGCAGATAGATATATGTGTTTGTCTGAGTTGATCAGATAAAAAGAATATTAGGAGTAAGATGTTTAAAAAAAAATCAGACAGATAATGTTGAATTCATCATGTATGCAAATACTTAAAGAATCTCAATGGAGGGATTATTGATGATGAATTTTTAATGTTTATTCTCCTGCTTAACATTTGTATGAGCACGCTCAAAAAAGAAGCAATTGCAGTTAATATTAGAGTTAAAATTTTCCCCTGCATCTGTCTCCCCGTGCACTGACCTCAGGATGCCGGCTACAGCCTCTCCGTTGCACACGGCTGTTTTTTTTTCATTAACTGCAGCGTTAATGAAATTTTGAGCACATCCCAAACAAGACTGTACACACTCGCCACCAAAATGTCCTAGAGACGCACGAGACAGGCTGAATGTTAATTAGGAATCCAGCAAAGTTCCCCTTGCTCAGCGTGAAGCCATCTTGAGGGGTCTGAACTCTTTAAAAAAAAAAAAAAAAAAAGAGCTCCTCTTCCCATTCCTGATTCAAGAAGAGAAAGGAAATTGCTATGTAAGATGCAGCGGATTTTATATATATTTTTAAGCAATTCTGTCTGTGCCATTTTCCTCTTTTGAAAATCATAATTGTATTTCACTTTTCACTGTTATTTTCAATTCTTAACACAAATGCATTTGATTTATTTGAATTTCCAGATGAGAGATGAAAATGAGAGTGGACCAATGATATTGAAAACAAGTTAATTTGTGTGCTCCTTAAGGACATGGAGCTTAATTAAGTGGTTCTTTTGAAGCTTTGATGCAGGCTGCTCCATCACCCCTCTATAGATAGTGCTGTGTGTGTGTGTGTGTGCATGTGTGCATGCGTGCAGTGTGTGACCGTGTCTCTGAAGGCCTCCTGCTGTAATGAATTCCTCGTCACTTCATGTCTCTCTTATTTGTGTTTTTATCCAACAGGCAGCTAGACAGTCCCAAGATTCATATCACGAAAAACACAGAGACCATCTGGAGGATGGTGAGTGACACAGCTCTGTGCACGTGCACGCCAGTGACATTGATATTTCGCTGCTGCCGAAAACCCTCCCCTGACTTCCAGAATGATCTGCCAGTGTTTATCAGAGACCCCGGTTCTGCTGCTCTCAGCTGCATTATCTCTGATCCAGGTCTAGTCAGGACATGCTCCACCTGCATGCACAGCTACCTGTTCCCTACCTCACAGGGTGCCTGCAGAAATGAGGGGCGGGGGTGGGGGGGGCGGGGGGGGGGGGGGGGGGCGGGCGGGGGGGGGGGGGGGGGGGGGGGGGGGCAAAGAAGCCTCATTGTAGAAGAGGACGATGTTCACTATTTTAAAACCCTGATGAACGTTTCCTGCCGCATCACGTCATCGCCACATGCAGCTGAAGATACACACTGCCATTCGGCTTGCACGGCCCCATCCGGCCTCACTGCGCCGTGCGCGGCCGGAGTGGCGACTGGCGATGTATTGAGGCCTCTTGCATAGAGCTCCCCTCTCAGGTCAAAGGCATAGAGGAACAGTTGGGGCGTCTCCTGTTTTGACACAGTCTGTATGTTCTTCTAATTGGTGCTAATTGGCACAGAGGGGCTCCTTTGTTCCTCTGTATAATGCGACCCTCCTCTCCTCCACGGGAAGAAAGGGCACAAACAAAAGGCCGAGGCGGAATGGGGCACGGGTTAAAGCAATAGAAAGCGATACCATTACAGCGGCACAACGTGGTGTTCGGCTGTGACGTTATTACCGCTTCATTTATTCCACATATCATTTGGACATTAGACTGTGTGTGGAGTCTTAACTCTTGAGTTTAGATACTGGATAATTTAAATGTTATACAGTTGGGTTTCTCCTTGGAAATAGTTTAATTTCTGGATCTCTCTGACTTTTGATCGCTTTTTTTCCCCCAATTGTGTTTTTCCAGGAAAACATCAAGACCTGTACGGGAAGGGCCACCCGTACCCGGGCTACCCTGGCTACATCATGATGAGTAACATGAACGACTCCTACATGAACAATGGCTCCCTCTCTCCGCCCATGCCCAGAACGGTCAGTGGCGCAAAGTGTTCGCATGTCATTCAATATATAAACCCTTTTGTAATGGCAGCGTGTGGCAAGGGTTCAAGTCTCGGAGAAAATCAATCCCTCACACTATTAAATATGGAATTAATGTTAATACGTAAGTATGTTTGAAATTTTAGTTTAGTTTGGAAGGTTAAAGGTAAGAGGCGTCTAACAGCTCCAGTACGCGTTGGTGAAGTGGTGTGGGAAGGAAAGTGCAACGATTTGACTTTTATGCAGATTAAATCCGAGCATGATCACAGATTCAAAGACAACTGAATCAGCAGTTGTCAACATGTGTTTGTGATCTCTGTCGTAGTAATGCCACCTAATGGTGAGGAAGCAACCTGTTGATTTACGTCCCCGCACACCAGACTGGGAGGCCTGGCCTTTAACTCCGGAGCTCTGGTATTAGATGATGGCTCCAGGCAGAAATCACAACAGTTTAAATTCATCTTATTTTCAATCCACAGCTTGTCGTTGTTTATCCAGCCCTTAGTGGTATGGAGGGGAGGAGGTCACTCACTTAGTAGTTTAAGATTTAAAGGAGCAAACAGTTAACTGACAAAGTATATGTTTGAAGTCATATCAAAACAAATGGAAAAATGTGAAATGAAGTCTGAGCTGCACATGTTCACAGCGTCATCATTATTTAGGTTGTTGTTATGTCTTTGTCACAGAATCCTTGCTGACCCGTCCCTCCGGCACTTCTCACACCTCTTGAACCAAATGTGAACCAAACGCCTTGTTTTCCGGCAGATTAGCCTGAAATGTAAAGTAGTTCTCATCTTGTTAAAATGTTAGACGGTGCTTGTCTAAATGACCCCAGTAAGCCGTGCACTAAGCTCTGGAGGCAGCACCGTGTCTCTCCGAGGCCGTGCTCTCCGAGGCCGTGCTCTCCGAGGAGCCTGTGTTACCGTCCGGGGTCCAGGGCGCATGTTGTCGCAGAAACGGTCCCAGTAACGGTATTAATTTCAGGCCAGCTGCAGGCCTCTCGCTGGCGGCTTCCTGTGTCTGTCCCGTTTGCAAATTTCTCGTCTCAAGACAGATGATAAAACGCAGGGCGCTGCGGCAGCTGTCCATTCTAATCCTGTTCCGTCCATGTTTCTGGTGTCGCACCCGGGCCGAGGGCCGGCCTGTAGGTCTGTCTGTCCGTGGCCTGGTGCCTCCACACAGGAAGCACTGAGCAGAGGAAGCCAGAGACCCGGATTGTTTGCGCTCTGCCGTGCATGTGAATGAGTCTCATCAGGGCGAAGTTTTTAAATATGGCAGTTCTGTGTAGGAATTGGATTTGGGAGGCAGATGTGATTGTCGGGGGCAGGAGCCACATGCTGTGTGTAAAGGATCTTCATTCATACGCAACCTCTATCGTGGAATGATGTTAAAATTGCGTTTCTTCCCCTCCACCAGAGCATGCGACCCTGGTTCCCTCAGCGGTTCACAAACAGAACAGCTTGTGGATTTCGAAACTCTTTTTATTGCTTGTTTTCTGGTCACTTCTTCGATTGTGCACCCTGAGAGATTCATGGCTGTGTGCATGGAGACCAGCTGACTGCATGAGAGGAAATTACCCCTCACTGCAGATGAATGAGGCCAGGCAGTGAGGCGGTGTTCTCGCTGCCAAAACTTTTAAACCCCTGCTTTCATTTCATTCACCGTGGCTGCTTTTTTTTTTTTTTTTCTTCACCCAATTTTCCCCCTCATCCTGTCTTCAATAAAACGGTAGTCATTTTATATACGTTTCTCTCACTTATCCAATAAAGAGAGCCGGGGCTCGGCGGAGGGATCATGGAACATGAGTCCTCTGGCTCTCTCACTGATGTCAGATCGCTGCCTCTGCTGCTGGCCATCGCAGCCACAGTATCTGCAGGCCTGGGATCAGTTTTCACTGAGATCAAAGGCACATTCTCTCTTTCATTCTCTTCCATCCCGAGCCCCCACCACCGCCACTGCCACCCCCCCCACCCCCCCGATCCCAGTAGTTTAGATTGATTTCCATTGACCATGACATTCCTGCACATGCCGTCCAGTCATGAAGGAGCTCTTCGGGAGTTGCTGATTGTCAGCAGATTTGAATGCTTCTCGCCTGATAGGTCACCTCCGCCCCAGGAGCTGAGATCTGGGTGTCAAGACGCCCAGCGGCGTTCAGTTTCATTTACTGTGCGGTTAATGTGGATTTAAAACAAAGTGGACCACTTCAAAGACTCACTGGTGGCTTTTAAAGACGCTGAGTTCTCCTCAAACCTGCAGGGTTGGAGGATCAGGCTGAAAGGCTGTGTCATTATTTCATGATGTTCCGACACTACTTGTTTGAACTACTGTCTACTTCTAAGTACTTTAAAGGGGTTACCATTGCAGACCAGCATTGCTGCGCCTGGCATCAACAAACCAGTCCCACTGGGTGAATGGGTCAGGAACCTCTCAGTTTTTAATGTCTGAGGGATGTGAACTGATGACGGTTCTGAATGTCTTTGGACACATATGTTCCGAAAACCAGTCAGATTCCAATTTTCAGTTTCTGTAAAATAAGTCGACGTCCCCACTCTCCCTGTTTTGTCAGTCATGGCCTAAAAATGAGCTTGCTGGTCTGATTTCCAACCAATCATTAATTATTCATCTTCTTATCATTAGATAAGAACACAAAAGAGGTTATTGGGGGAAAAAAACAACTTTTTTTTAAAAATAATTTTCCAGTCTGGATATTTGGATTGATCAGCTTAAAAATGACAGGAGGGTTGCTGCAGATTCCTTCCTTATTAGACTTTTAATATCGTATAAAATTTCTACATCATATCCCATCTGTCCAGCCCGGTCAGAAGCCCAGCACTAGGCTATGAATTAGTTTTTACATTTTGAGCTATAATTATGAAAACACATGCCATAGTGTTTACAGAGCTGGAGCTGGCGTTCAGGATGTTGTCATGACTTCAGGTTTGATGTGGAGGAGAATAACAGCTCACTGCTTTCATCGGCTTTGTCTTCTCGAGCCTCCTGAACTGCAGTCAGTAGTTTGAAGTGACAGTTTCTAAATAAAGATCAAGATCTGTTCGATTGGCACAAGGTATTTTTAAATGATCTAAAAATTGCCCCCCCCCCCCCCCCCCCCCCCCCCCCCCCAAAATTGCCCCCCCCCCCCCCGCTCTCACACACCTTCCAGTTTCAAACTCTCCTCTGAAGCGCTGAACAACTGGAATCAACAAGATAAAAACTTGACTGCATCCTCCTAATTTTGAAACTTCTGCAGTGCGTACATGTCAGAGATGGATAGCATCACGTTTCTCCACTGTAGCAGCAGGGGGGTGGAGAGCTCCATCTCTTATGCCACTCTCTCTCTTTTTTCCCCTTTGGACCCTCAGTTGCAGATCCTCATGGCGAGGAGGAGGGTTTGTGTGTGTTGGGGGGTGGTGCTGCACTTTTCTTTGATGTAGTGGGAACGTGACGGATCTGCTAGCCAGTGTCTCGCAGCGTGGAATCACTAACCCAGGCTTACCTAACGGGATTTGGTGGGACCGCTCTGGTGTCCCTCAGTGCCATGTGTGTCCTGAGCTCATGCCCCCAGCGTTACCGTGGAAGATCCCTGTTAAAGAGAACACTACATTTACCAGCATCCCTCCATGTATACACACAGCGTTCTCGATGGCAGCTTGTGCAGTTTCTCTTTTTTTTTTTTTCATGATGTCACTACAGGGTGAGCGTGATTACTACACAGCATTCTGCCTTTAAGCAGCTGGACGCCATATGACCGTCAGCTCATGTAATTATAAGTAGACTCGAATACTCATACGCGGTGTTTTTGAAGTCTAAAAATACACGTCCAGTTTACACAGTAGTTGTCCAAAAGGTAGAAGTATAATTGCATCATTCTGAAGCTTTCTTTACTCATGAATCAAAGAGCCCCGCTGACGCTGATGTCATCTGCTGTGCAGCTCGAACACACAGTGTGTGTGTGTGTGTGTGTGTGTGTGTGTGTGTGTGTGTGTGTACATGTACATGAAGGACACCACCAGAGACCTCACGCAGAAGAAGTGGGCGGCGTCTCCTGGCCTTTGTAGTGCCGCCGGGTCCCGTTGTTTTATAAACAGCACCATTAACACCATCTTTCCTTCGTGTCCTGCGCTGTCTGATGCCGGTTGACACATTTGCTCCATATGCACAGCGCTAATGACGACATGTGGTTGCAATCCCCCTATCAATGCATTTTATCTTTTTTCAGTGGAGCTGAGCGCAGTGACGCTCTGCAAGGACCCAGAGATATATGCTGGTAGGAAGATAAGACGACTGAGGTCACAGTAAAGGTCCAGGATGGTTTAGTTTTCCTGGTAGAGGCTGACGATGATTGATTAAGGTCTGCTTACGTGCTTCTGGCTGTATTTTAGTTGTTAATCTCATTCTTCAACACACTGTATTTGAAGGCATTATATCCAATCTATAGGGATTAAGCAGGAAGTCAATAGAACCAGAAACCTCGGATGTCAATCACAAATAAACAGATAAAAAAGGGCGGCTGTAGACACATTTGACAACTTTACGTGTTCAATGTGCTGAGATCCAGGTTTTCTATGTGTTTCTGAGGGAAGCAGTTTGTACCGAACCCCCGCTGACGTTTATTTCTGGCTCAAAGCACAAGACACGTACGTGGTGACGCTTTCTTTGCTCGCCATCCTGCCGCTGAGCCGGAGGAAGCTTAACCAATCAAGCAGCGCTGCCTGGAGCCGGCCGCTCAGGCCTCCAGACAGACTGCCGCTCGCGCCTGGGTAACACCTGCTTGAAGGGCGTCACTCTTCACCAGCGGCCTGCCACTGATCTCCAGGGGTCAACAGAAAGCCTCGCCAAGGTTGTCCCTTATGCCCAAACCAGCCTGGATGGCCAGGGTGTGGACTTCCTGTCAGGGCAGATCACAAACATAGACTGGAAAGGGCGGTGTGTGCATGAGTTGAGCGGTTTTGTTAATTTTGTTGTGTAACTGTCGTCGCGTTTGCCGTTGTTATGGCGGGTGAAGTGGTTGTCTCTTGGCAAAGACGATGAGCTGGGGTAGAGGAAAACCGTTATGTTCAAAAATACAACTTCAAATCTGGTTTTCTGGTCATTGTTTGCAAACGGAACTGTATTTAATACGCTCCTGCAGCACGTTTCACTTAATTGACCCAGTTGGGTCGTTAAGCCGTGATTGAAGCTTGACAGTAGTCCCTGAAGCTCGATCACAGTCCCTCACTGTTCCCTGATCCAGCTGTAAAATGAGTTGAAACATGAATAGCTTTATTGACTTCACCCTGACAGCTTGTAGGTCTGTATAGAGGCGAGCAGTGTTCCGGCTAGTAAACTGCAGCGGGGGGAACAATAGGACCACAGGAGTGAAACATGGGTGCAAATCCTGCCGGCTGTATCCAGACTTCAGAGAAGCTCAAACAGCCCTCACTTTGTCCGGCTAAGAAATAGAGCTATGATCAATAGCTGCTCTGTTGTATGAAGTTGGTCAGTCTGGTGCGCTCTTGCCCTCCCTCCTTCTCGTTGCTGTTTCATATTTTTCAGAAGCTCATTATTTCTTTCTGCTGTGGGTGCGAGTGCTAAAGAGGCTCACATGCAATGTGGATCTGACAGCGCTGAAATATTAATGGTCCCCAGTGTAGGAGGTTGGTATAAGGCCTGCATAGTTACAGTACAAAGGGTGCCTTCTCGCCACCAGGCTTTATTAGCCAGGCTGTTAAATGAATGGATGGATATAGCTTGCGCTCTTTCTTCCTTTTGTGTTTTTCGCAGCACCACGTTCTCTCTGTCTAACCATTTCTAACACATGCACCAAATGGATATTAGATGCAGACGCGCACACACACACATACAGGGGTGTACGTAAGAGCTGCGCTACTCTGTTGGATTTTGGGTGGGAGGACAAAGAGGAGGGCTTTGCTATCAGTTCATTTTGTGTGGTCTGGGCCATAAAAACACCCCGTTCTTTGACTATGAAAAAAAGCTGCCTGTCTTTAATTTTTGGGAAACCCATAAAAGTTTGTCACTCCTTTCATATCGGCTGCAGAATTGAAAACAAATGCTACATTCTCCCCTCCTCTCCTTTGAACTGGCCAATTATGGAGTTGTGAAAATAAAAATCAGTCTGTAGATCTCTTTACCCCCCCTCCCCTCTCCTTTCTTTCCCTCCTTCTTTTTCCCCCCTTCTCCCTCTCTTCGTCGTTCACTTTCTTTTTTTTCTCCTCCCCCTTGTTTTTGAAGAAACCGAGGGGGGATCACTGATGTCAAAGTCAAAACCAAGAGCATTAAGAAAACTGGCGAAATGCAATACAGCTGCAATCCGACATGACGCTAGAAAATAGGGCTGAGGAGCAGAAAGCCTCTCTCCCGTATTCCCAGGGCGCGCAACTGCTCCCGGCCTTGGCTTTGATCTCTTCAAAGCCTCCTGCCTCCTACTAGATGGAGAGTCTTGGCTGCCGCTCGTGAGCGCTGGAGAGAGGCAGGGAGGGAGAGGTGGGGGTGTTTTTTGGTGGTTGTGGGGAGCAGTCGTCTTTTCCTTTCCAGGGCTGAAATCAATCACGGTGCCGAGGCAATTATGCGTAATTCAACCCCGGCCAGATTAGTGACTCTTGTTACCTGAGCGACCGGAGCTCTGTAATCTGTGAGACGCACCGGCCTCCCCGGCAGAGGAGTAGCCAGGAACAGGCGAGGGCACTTGAGGGGAAGGAGGAGGGGATTGAGGGGGAGAGGTGCTGAAAAGCCGGCTGCCATGCTGCTGCCCAGAACAGCGAAGCATCCGAGGACAATGGAGTGATTACACTTGCAGATGCAGCCATGTTTATGACAGAGTGGATGGAAAGAAGAGAAAGTGCTGATTGCCATGGAGCTCTGCAGTTAGCGCACTAACGAGCCTGCTCTCTTTTGTGTTCAAACATGTGGGTAATGTCACCTCCCCTCCACCACCATCCCCTGCCTTGTCCTCCCTCTAGTGCCATATCTCTATCCCTCATGCCCTCCTCAGTCGGCTCCGAAATGCAGCCTCGGCCAAGGCTCCGGCCCCAGGCGCCCAATTTACTATGGCTGGAGAAAAACTCAGTGGCCCCGAGTCACAGAGGAAAACAGCCGAGCTGCTGCAGTCTGTTTCAGTGTCTTAACACACAGCAGTGTCACAATTTACACCCTTGTGCTTTTTTATGTGGCTTACTGTGGAAGATTTATCCTGATTCTGTTTGTTGCCAGTTTGAGAACGTGGGAGGAGTCTGATGCTGATGACAAGCACTGCCTTGTGTACGCTATGAGATTATACGTTCATATTTTTTTAGAGACTTAATGTGAAGCCGGGTGGAGGTGCAGAGGAAAAACAAGCAGATTCACGTTACTGTAGCAGTTAATTGTAAATATGTGATTGCTCGGGCTCTGGTTCCTCCCCTGTGCACTCTCTGCGAGCGCTGATGTCACAGGGCTGAGAACAAGGCTTTGTTTTTTTCCTCAGCAGTCACTTGATGCTGGATGATGAAACCCACAAAGATATCCAGCAAGAATGTGTTTGTTCATCTGATGCTCGCCTTGTGCTCTGTGTTGCTTTTGATCATCAGGCGGCTCGGCCGGTGATGGGAGGCAGTTATTTCTCTCGCTGCACGTTCAAATAAATCAGACGTACCATCCTGTTTATCATGGGAGGTCACTCATCAGCAGCCCGTGTCTGCTGTAGTTTTGACGAGGCAGGCAGGGAAGTGGAGCTGACTCTAAAAATATAAAGGTCACGCTGAATGGATTATGTGGCATCAATAGAGCCACCGTCCGGCTCGGCAGGAGCCTTTAAATCCACTAGCAGCCATAACCCTCAGCTCAGGGGCCAGGTGACGCTTTTCATGTCCTCCAATGAGGAGACATCACAGAGGCGGCCTGGACTTTGAGCTGCCCGCCATCAAACAATGCATCAAAACATCAAATCAGTCCGCCCCCACTGTACCCTGATCTTTGATATGAAGGATGAGGAGATGGCCCCTCACCCTCAAATCTAAAAAGTTTTCCTGTCATCGTTGCGAACGCTGATAGCGCCTCCGCTCCTTAGCTTCATTGTAACCTGACCCTGGATCACAGATGGGTCCACCAACCTTTGCTGTGAAAGGATCAAAATAGGTTTTAAATAGTGAATGTTGGGAACATTATTATGCACAATTTGAAAAGAACTTAACATAAACCTGGCAGTAAAGGTGGACGTGCTAAGGTGTCACCATAGGCTGTGGCGCTAGGGGTTCAAATTCATGGGCGCTATTCACTGTTCAATGCCAGCTGACATGGACACAGCAAGAGACCGGATGGAAAGATGACTTTTGCTAACAATCCTGAATCCAAAGATGTGAATCCACTTTACCATCCTTTCTATGTGGAAATGATAAACCCTCCTTTAGGACGAGAGATGTTTAAATTGATTATTGAAGCAGCTGTCAGTTTTCTGATGATGGTTGAGCTTGAAGATGACTCAACTGCTCATTCATTCTAACATTGCTTGTTTGTAATAGAGAGATGAGATTAACTTCAAACACGTGTCCACCATGAATGGAATGAAATGACTCAATGTTGAATTGCAGGCCCTGCCTGCTCATTAGGCTTATCATTCAGGGGTTTAGCCTCAGGTGCACGAGTGTGCCCTGTAATGTTTCTGTAACCATATGCCCTGAACTTAAGGAGTCTCCTTTGTGCTCACCATTACCATTTCTTTAGAAGTATCAGGGGATAAGCAGACGTCCGCTGCCATGTTGTACACGGTCATTGTTTTGTTTGTATTAAAGCCCGTAAAACCTTGTCACAATGCTAAATAATGATGGGGTGGGGTTTCCATGTGACTGTTCAGGTCCCTTGGAGAGGTTCTTGAAGTGCTCCCTTTTTCTGTGGAGATGGAGAAAAGCCATTTGTTCAGAGGGGATCAGATTTGAATAGCTTTGTGCGTCTCATTCAGATCTTAGCAGGGGCGTGTGCGTCTGGCTCGAAAGAAACCCTAAAATGTGTGGTTTGATTAATGACTAATTCCAAGCTGAAAGGCAGTTGTTGGTAGTCTTTACCAGTTAATCCCTTAAAATGTGGATTCACACCCAAACAGTGGGCTGCTTGTATTGTTGCACGGTCAATAGTGTGAGCGAGCCGAAAGGTTTGCAGTGTGTCCTGCTACCATGAATACTCCTTAGCATTGTGCTGGGAACCACAGTACACAGTAGAATTTAAATATTCAAATCATTCGTAACAGAACAAACTGTTTTATCTGAGCTCTCTTTATGTAAAAAGATTGATCTGAAAGTTAAGGAAGTCTTCAGGATGAAAAGTGCGGGTAGGTTGATCATATAACGACATGGTCAGAGGTTCAGATCCAGGCGTCACAGCACCTGACGGGAAAGGTTGCATAACCTGCAAACTCAGCCCTGTGACAAGAATCTCATTCAGACATTTTTCCTCACGGTTAAGTTTTTATTCCATCACGTCGCCTATGCTACAGGCTTGAGCTATCAATATTTTCATTCCGTCTATCCGCGCATGTTATGTAGGTGGGTGCACATCTGTCTCAGATGGAAAACTAGGTCAATACTGTCTGCAGCTCAGGCAAAAGAGGCTCTCATTCAAATCACCTCCCCAGCCGCATTTTCCTGGTGCGTGCTGTTGAAAACCTTCCCCCTCAAACTCAGCAGTGCCTCCACGGCTGGCCGTAGTCTGCCCTCTCAGTCCAGCTCTACCCCGGCTAGCTTGCAGCGCTAATATCTACCCCCCCCTTCCTTTGCTTTCTGTAGATGTAATGTGCCGTCGTTTTAGCATTGGGGCTAGCTGTGGCTTAGAGAGAAGAGTTCTGTCTGCGGCTCTCGTCTCCACAGGTAGAGACACACAAAGACCCCCACCAGACTCCATTTTCCCCCCTCAACGCTCAGCTCCCAAATCCAAACTGACAGCCATTCATACCCAGAATACCTGGGCGAGAGCTGAGGGGGGGAAACACTATCTAGGTGTAGCAGGCAAATCCCCTCTTGTTCGACGGATCTGTGCAGCTCCAGCGTGAGGCAACTCATCAGCACTTTTGCCGTATTCTGCGGTGCATTTTCTCAGCCGCTCTGCCTGTGTCTCTGCCGCTGTATGGGGGTGAAGGCTTTAGCGCACTAGCCACACAAAGTTAGCTTGTGCTGCAGTTTTATTTGTGTACATCTCTCAGGGCCTGTGTGTGTGTGTGTGTGTGTTGTTGTTGAATGTGGTTGTTGGCACCGCCGCGCCGCCTGGCATGAATGTAGCTACTCAGCAGACCAGTGCTGGCTTCTAACGATAAATCATGCAGTGTGTTAATGCAGCACCAGGGCTGCTATAAATAGCTGCTTGAGAGGGATGCCGATTGATTCAGGAGGAAAAAATAATATGTGTCCTGTAAACATTTTCTGCTTGTGGTCAGTTTAAACAGTTCAAGCAGATTTAAACTGATCAGCTGATTGGGGAACGGAGGCAATGGTTCAACCCGGTTACATGTGTCTTATCCCTCAGTGCTTCTAGCATGTTCAGCTAACACGCCCTTATGGCTCCGCGGCGCTTCAGAGAGTAGCCATGTTCTTTGTGGGGGTACAGATGCCTAGTGGGTGCCTGTGTGTGTGCGGTCTGCCTTCTGTGCACGTGTGTGCGTGTGCGCTCGCAGGCCTGCTGACAGTGGCACTTCAGCAGAATGTTTGCCCTTTCCTCAGTTCTTTGATGTGACCAGGTCCTGCTGTGATAATGAGCCCCGTGCCCCGCCGCAAGGTGAACATCCTGCCGTTCGCCCAGGGCACTGCCAGAGCCTAAGCCCAACCCCCCCACCACCACACCTCCACCACACACACACACGCACAGACACGCTCTCTACAAACACAACAGCAGAGGAGGCGACCTCCACTCAGCTGATAAACTCCCACTCAGTGCCTGGAGAGCACGAGCGCTACAACGACACTTTGTGTGCCAAGAAAATATAGTCCCAAAATTTACCACAGAAGTACACTCAATATGATTATTGTTTCATAAATTTAAATCTATAATACATGCTGTGTGAATACTTTCATATAAACATTTGCACATTTTCATTTCATTTGTTACTGTCTCAGTTCCTGATTGGTCACAACCTCTTGAACGACCTTTCCCATGCATCAGCTCTTTAAAAACAAGATGTGGTTGAAGTCTGTCACTTAACAGGAGAGAAAAGTCATCAGCCGGCTCATCCCCGAACTTCCTCCCGCTCCTCCACAGGTTTTTAACAGCGTCGCGACACATAGGAAAATTAAGAGTAGAAGAGCGGATAAAGTCTTTTCATCTGGTGGAGGCATATTTCACACAAATTAAAGTCTTTGCACACTCAGAGCCACAGTGTGAGAGCTCGGAGCACACGCGCCACATGCCAGCTGAAGGATGATGGGTAATCCACCTCGTTCTATTCAGTTGTGCTTGTTTGCAGTGGAAAAACTTGGCTGATAATCGCTCCTTTGTGTTCATGTATGCGTTAAATGCATTAATCTGGCGGTTGTTGCCGTCTCCCTTCACCAGCTTCAGTCTGTCTTCTGCGGCAGTGTGAAATGTTTGACAGGTATTTGGAAGATGGTGTCACAAGTTTTGTTACACATCAGCTTTGTACAGTCACAAAAGCCATGGCACTGTGTTTACAGACATGGCACGTGAGTACTTCACTGAGCACATCCCTCCTTCCTAACCAGCTGGCCTCAGCCCCCAGTGTCATTGTGTCTCCTTCAACCTTGGGTTCATGACTATGTCTTAAAGAAGGGGAGAAGAAGAGGGCTTTTTCGGGTGGGGAGGGGGTCACAGATGTAAATTTCTCTTCAGGGCAGGCTTTTCCTGTTATCCACAGCCTCCTCCCTGCCTGTCCCTGCGGTTGCTTCACTTGCTCGTCTCATTACCCCGGGCGCGTGGCGCTCCTTCGCTTGCTGCCGGCCTGGCTTTCTTCTCCATTAATTGGGTTTCGTTACATTAAGCCCCCTGGCCAAGGGGCCATCCTGCCAATAAAACATTCCATTTTTAGCTCTATGCTCAAAGCTGCTGGGGTTCAACCCGCTCCATGAATGGTAATTGGTTATTTATTTAAGCTTCCTCAGGTTGGTCTCTGCTGGTTTTGGTGGAGAAAGAGGGAGGGAAGGAGTGAGACGCTATTCCCCTCCATTGGACGCCGTGGACAGGAATGTTTGCTCAATGTTGTTGGGAGAAGGTTGGACAACTTGCACACAAGCACACCTGAGAGCGAACACCTGGTCTGAGGGCACACCCTCGTTTCATACTCCAGCTTTTAGTGTTGACATAGGAGTTCTGGCTGTAAACTGTTCACAAGCCACATCGTCAGTGGAGACAGTAGCTACTGAACAAAGGGGCGTGTCCTCTCGACCCGGTGATTCACTCAATATTTCCAGTGGAAATCATTTTAATTTTATTAAAGATTCCAGAGAAACCACTGATGATGCTTTTTTTTTTTTTTTTTACCTTTTCTTGCCTCATCTGTGTCTTCTCCTGGAGTGTGGGAAATCCCCTGAGCAGGTGAGGGTGGGGCTTGGAGGTGAGGAGGGCGTCTTGGTAAAAAGATTTAGCAGCATGGGAATCCACAGCCGCCGCCACTGGAGCTGCCATCTCCCCAGCTGTTTGTGAAACACCTCACATGGTTTCTCCACACTTGATTGTAGCTGCAGGCAGAAAGAGTCCTCATTGCATATAAATTACAGAAGTGGGAAGTGATTATTATAAAATTCCTGCTTTCCCTTTTTTCACTCTGCAGAAGTGGTATAATTGAGTGGAGCACAAAAGCCGTGAAGGGAGAGAGATGCTCAAAAGGCAACATTGCAGGGACAGTTACTCCAAATACCACAAACACACACACACACGTTTAAAAACACACACTCATGCTCAGTAACTCTGTTGGTGAAATCTGACAGAATACAAGCTGCAAGACACCGGCGTGCCGTCAGGAGAAAATATCCCGCCCTCAGAAAAAACAAGAACGAAACAAAAACGAAACGTCCCATTTCTCTTCCCCACCCCCAATTTCAGACTGCACGCCAAGTCACCGGCTCCCCGTGCTGAAACACAGCGAGCGTCTCCTCCACGGAGGGCTGGCTGCCAGCTTCAGTTCCACACAATGAATTTCTCTTAAAACCACATCTGAGGGGCTCTTTAAAAGGGCCGGCCAAGCCTGCACATGGAATTCCAAATGGAACGTTTTCTTTTCAGCCCTCACAGCCTCTCCTCTTTCACTCTGCCTGAGAAATATGAATAGAGAGATCCTAAGCCTATTATTTCTCCCGTATAATAAAAGGGACCTCCAATATGGCCGCCCTCCGTTTGCAGCACCGCTGACACTCTGGGTTTCCGCTCGAGTCCGGACGGGAGATGAGAGGGGATCGAATGGCCGTGACGCAGCGTGGCCCTCGCTGTCGTCGTCAGTTCAGGGTCCACGTGCTCTGGGAAAATGGACGAAGGCTGTCGTGCGTTTTTGTCTGTGTCAGGAAGAACGCAAACAAATCTCCACCTGGGAGAATTATCACGGTTGCTCTGTGACATCAGTTCTCACTGTAAAGTTAAGTGGACAGTATAATCGACAATAAGACCAACGCTACGTGCGACGTGCGAACGCTAAATTACGATTCATTGCTCCTCTCCTCTTCCTCAGATTTCAGTCGGCCGTGCAGTTTGTGTAAATGTGACCAAACAGCCATAAACTCTGTATTGGTCACAGAGGCCTGCGATTTCTCCCTGGTGGATTTGGCCACAAGGGAGGCGGTTTATTAAGAGGTTGACAGAAATAGTATTTGACACGTGTAACTGGGAAGAGCACCGAGCTTTCGCTGGTGCTCAGGAGTCAATCACCTTCTGATTCTTCTGCAGAATCACAGAACAAGTTAGAGAGACTAACTTCTGTCTCTGCTGGGAGACTTCCAGCTGAAATGATAATCCCCCAGGCCCTTATCTCCTTCTCAGAGGAGAACAAACGGGAGTGGAGAGGCGTAAAATAATATGGGTGAGAATGCTATCATTTAGCCCCTGGTGTAGGCATGTCCCAGGCTCCTTCAGGGTTAGCGACCCTCACTAATAAGCCCTCCCCTCTGTAGGATAAGGTCTGACGCCCCCCCCCCCCCCCCCCCCCCCCCCCCCCCCCCCCCCCCCTCTGTAGGATAAGGTCTGACGCCCCCCCCACCCCCCCCCCCCACGTACCTACAGATTATCCCTTCACCTTTGACTCTTGTTAGCAGGGGTCACAGAGCCTGACCCACCTGGACTGGTGTGAAAAAAAGATCCTGCATCACGGCTTCACTGTAGTTTTCAGGCTTGGTGTTTCAACCTGAAACTGTACAACATGAGGTGGATGACTAATATGGAACTGGAGGCAGGGCTGAAACTGGCCACGGGAGATGAAATTCTTCGGCTGATTAGGAGCCTGATGTGGATGACGCTCCATGTGGTTGGGGACACTGAGCTCTTTTTGGAAATGCAGCACACATACTGGCCTTTGTTCCTGGTGAGGACATTCCCAGAAGCTGGAGAGAGGGAGGGAGGGAGGTATTAAGTTAAGCGTCGTGCCAGCCTGCGAGAGGTCCGGGAAAACTCAGACATTCCAGCCACCCCTGTGTCCAGGGCCTGTGTGTATGTGTGTGTTGGACGCTGAGGTGCACCAATCACCAGTTAGCACCATAGGAATGTCACCTTGGCAAACACCTCACTGGGACGCCGAAGCGAGCGCTAATAGAGAGTGCTCCCGCGATTGCGTTGCCTCCTCAGAATTTAAATTCAGATGTGTATCTTCGACAGCGTTCACTAATCAGGTGACATTCCCATGGGAGCATCTGATTACCATTCCTCTTTTCTCCTTTGATCTGAAGCTCCTGGGTGCTGTTTGGCGTGAGGCGCGTCTCACCCAGCGGTGAACCGATGTCTCTCCGATTAGCCATATATCCTGTGGAGGTGATATTTTGACTCCAGCTCAGCTCTGGGCTCAGATTGTAAATAGTAGATTTAGCATGGCTAAGCACTACCATGTGTTCGCCGCTGCTGAAGCATGTCAGCGCTGCTGGCTGGGGGCTGGGACCGGGGTTGTTTTTGGGTCCGACTCGGCCTCCTCGTCGTCAGGAGGCAGAGTTCGATCTGAGTCAGCCAGCGATGGGGGGGCACTGGTGACGTGATTAGCCCTGCATTAAGTACCACTGCAGACATCTGTCTCACCCGCGCTCTCTCCCCTCCATAGCCAGCCCCCCTTTCTTCTCCTCCTCCTCCTCCATCCCTCATCTTTCCTTCCCCCGGCTCTCGCTCTGTAATGAACTCCCCTTATTCACCAGCTAATGACTCCCTTTGATCTCCCGCCTAAGACCTCTGCTCTAACTCTACCCTGCCACTCTCTTTCTCTCTCCTCTCTCTTTGCTCCTTTTCGCTGCAGCTCTGCCTGCATCTTTCTCTCCTGAGCTGTCTCCTGCACCTCCCTTTCTTTCTTTTTTTCCCCCTTGTTTTCTCACTTTGCTTGAGGGAATAATGTTTTTAAGCCTGCTGACCTAGGCTAAACAAAGTTTCTGACGTGCTCCGCTCATCTATCTCGTAATTTCCAGAAATCTGTCGAGAACCCTTCATTTTATCTGCTTCACACTCTGCATGTGGACTGTGAAGGGCCCAGGGGAGCGCTGTTCGAGTCGGGTGTCACAGAACTTTGTGTAAACTGGTCATAACTTCCACTCACATATATAACTGTACTGCGCAGACCACCCGCCGGAGGGCTGTACCAGTCTCCGCATCATGTGACGGGGAACGCTGAATAATGCTGAAGCTCATGAAGCATATTTTTAAAAATCTCCTTGTGTTTTCCCTTCACAGTCCAACAAAGTCCCCGTGGTGCAGCCGTCCCACGCCGTCCACCCGCTCACCCCGCTGATCACGTACAGTGACGAGCACTTCGCCCTCGGCTCTCACTCTGGACATCATCCCCAGGATGGCAACAACAAACAAGGTAGAGAGCAAATCGCGTCCCGGCAGTGACGGCATGTGGAGTCAAATATAAACAAACGGTTTTACTCGCGACCCGTTAGAGAGCAATTTACCTCATCCAACAATAGAACTCTGAATCATCTGCCGTCCCCATTGTTTTGGATATAAAAATAAAATAATTCTTTCACCTCTCAGCTTCTGTAAGAGAGAGCGGCGCTAACAGGCTAATTTCTCTCTCCCGATCCAAATTCTTGCTCCTCTGCTGACACTGACGATCTGATCAGGACTATTCTGAACTGAGACCTCAGACCGAGTGCTCAGTTTCCCATGGGTTGTTGTTGTAAACTATTACATCATCAGGGAGTGGGACCGGTGTCTGTTGACCCCTGCAGGACTCTTTGCTCTGGTGTCAGGTGTTTGCCAAGTTGTGCCTACCTCCTAACAGCAACATGCCTGTCACAGCAACACGCGTGGCTAAAGCTAAACCTCCCAGCGACATGCTGAGTTAGCAGAGGCTGACAAAGCTGTGAGCCAGGAGACGGGTCCTGAATCTAACCTCCACGGTCACGTCAGATATGGAGAAATAAGAAAAAGAACCTGCACTGTTCACTTTACCGTAGCTTTAGCCAGGGAAGTCTGAATAAACATTAAACTGTACAATGACACTGAAAAAACAATTTATTTAATAAAGTATATTGTAGATTTTGTGATGAATTGATTAACAGAGCCAAGCATCTTTGTTATTTTAATATAGAGATAAAAATTTGTAAACTGTCAGTTTTACATCCCCTGTAAATAAACACGGCTAATTATTTTCGTAAGTTTTTATTCAGGTCACGTTGAATGGTGAACAGACCAAACAATTTTTTATTATTTTTTTACCTACCTACACACACTCTCTCTCTCTCTCAAGAATCAATAGCGACAGTCAAACCAAAATGTGTCACTGCGCAGTCGTCCCTCCCGTCAGAGTGTGTGTGTGATGGTGCGCTCGGCTCTGCTGCCCTCTCCCTCTGCACCAACATCAAGCCGCAGCTCTGACAGCTGCAGAGGAGCTCCGCACCAATTTGGACGAGCTCCTCAGCCCCGGCGCAGCTGGAGACTTCTGGCAGCTTCTCTTGGAAGCAAGCAGACGCTGGCCCTCCGCAGCTTTGTCCTGCACCTTCTTCTCTTCCCAAGACTTTCTTCTTCCCGCGGCTGACAGTTAAAAAGGAAGCGAGGAAGGAGACGATGAAGATGATGATGATGAGGTTGTGAGGGGGCAAACTATAAATAACAGAGTGAAGCGAGTATGCAGCTCAGTGAGATGAAGGGAGTTAGACACACAAAGGATTGTGCTCCACATGTGACTCGTGCTCCTGACACGTTCTGTGGAAGCAGGAGAGAGTCGACACAGAACTGAGGAGCATATCCATAATGCACGTATGGTCGACCACAGAAACTTGTCATGGCGCTACGCTCTCCATTTTAGTTTTTGTTTTTGCCTGCAGTCCGCAGAGATCCAGTAAGTCGAGCAGATTGAACCCCGGAGGTCTTTTTTCTGACTATATTTGATCTTTGCTCTTGCAGCCCAACAGAAATCCATGTCCACGCGATGCACTTGCAGAATTAGCTGCAAATGATTTCCCCAGGCATATTCATATGTGTACACCAGCAGAGCTCAGCTGAAGATGCTGAAAACGAATCCTCTCTTATTCTCTTTCTTGCTTTCCCTCCCTCCCCCCCTCTCTCTTTCTCCCTCGCTTTCCTATCGACCAATTGATGCGCTGCCTTCCTTAGCGGCCCCAGACTTTGATCTGCTCGTTAATTATGAAAAACAATCATGGATTTCTCATTATGAGCTCTAATATGCGCAGGGCTGCAGTGCAGGGTGGAACTTTGAGTACTGGGGGCCCTTTGAACATTTTACATTCAACCCTTAACATTGTGTTTTGTTTTTTTCCCAGTGATGGGAGCACTGGTGTGAATCCAGAATGTTTTACACTGAGAAACGTGTCAGTGTTGTTTGTTTGGCGAAGAAATGCACGTGTGAACCACAGTTGGGTTTCAACGGGAACGTGTGAAAGTAAACAGGCACCTAAGGGGTGTGAGTGACAAGGTTAACGCGCTGGGGCTCTCTCCTCCCTCGCCGCCTCACCCCCTTGCCTCCTTCCCTTTTGCCCTCAGGAGGGCCCCGAGGAGTGTTCGCTGGTGGATTAGCGGGCAGGGGAGAGTCCTATTCGCACGGTGAATCCGGCGTTGCAACATTGGCTTTGGAGATATAAGCCCCTCGCTCGCCCTGCCTCTCAGAGGAGGGAGGCCCCCTCAGACCGCCGCTCGCAGAGAGAGAACGAAGAGAAAAGGCTGGCTCCAGCAGGGATTAGATGATGGTGCTAATCTGGAGGCATTTGCCCTCTTCCCTTTGTATGTGTGTTTGAGCATATGTGTAGAAACTCTCCACTTATCCGTGAACGGTATTTCTCTATCTGGATCATGGAATCACTTCCCTTTGCTCTGAAATAGGGAAAAAAAAAACTGTCGCAGGAGAAAACGTGGCGCCGTGCGTTTGAGCCTAAATCTGAGTCCTTCGTTAAGAGACCCCTCGACCTTGAGGCCCAGCAGGAGCAGGCGAGGCAGAGACGGAGGAGCTTAGTCCTGGAGATCCACTGACAGTTAGTGCAAGTCAATCCCGTGTCTACAGGGAGTGCTGCAGGCTGCGCCACAAAGAGGGCAGCTTCAATTAACCAGCTTAAAGACACTAAACCACACTGGAAGGAATCTGGCTCAGCAAAGGAAATATCATCTGACTCCACTGGGCGATAATGTGAGGTCAGGAGGCACGTTCAGCCCCAGCATGTGGGATGTCCTTGAGTCGAAGTAGAAGATGGGGAAATAAGAAATAAGAATAGATTTTTGATGAACAATGTTTTCTGTGAAACGGGTAACGATTATTCAGGAGCGTTGGCCACATGACTTCCGATCCGATCATTCGTTTGTTTTTTTTTCTGTGGAGAAACCCCTAGAGGCTGAAGGTACCATGTTATGTGTGTAAGGTCAATGTTTAGAGTCTCAGTTGAGACGTTAAGAGCTATAAAAGGGTCTCAGGTTTGATTTTATAGAATCCTTCCCTCTCCTGAGGGAGATCCCTGATCAGAACCTCAGCATATCTGCTCAGAGACATTAACATGCAGTATGTTTTATTTATTTTGCTCATCAAACTCTGCAGTGAAAAGAAAGGACATAATCGATTGAAAAAGTTGGAAAATGTCTAAATGACTCATGCACACATTTTGACACAGGTTTCAAAGTATTGACTGATGCTGGCCTCCCGTTGTCCACCTGACTCCCTGCGTTGTGTTGCAGGAATGCCAAGGCACCACCCGGGCCCAGACATGACCAACTTCTACTCGCTATCACCTGGAGGGGTGGGACAGATCACGCCGCCGCTGGGATGGTGAGTTGCAGCCAGGCGGAGCGAGAACACGTGAAGTCAATTCGCGTAAACAGAGAGATCAATTCCTCCCCTGTCTCCCCACATCAGATGCAAACTGACACTGTGCTGGCTGAACGGCGGCGAGCCGGCCTTCGCAGGGAGGTCCGCCTCTGGCTGTTCCTGCCGCACCAGCTCCTCGCTTTCCCCGAGCACACATGTCAAACACATCACAGCAGACGTGCCCCTGCATAACCATGTGGCTGCTTAACCCCCATCGCTTCTCTCTCTGAGCCGCACTTCATGTTCATGAAGTGCTTTTTTTTCTTAGTGTCTTTACCTCCATTTCCTCTCCTTTTCCCCAACATTTCTTTGATTCCCCCCCTCGCCATCTCTCTCCCCGTCAGTGAGATGTGTGCAGAGACATGGCTGCAGGCGCACGCTGAGCGATGCCAGATGGAAGGTGCAGGATCGGGCGACTGTTAGAGCCCAGGCGGTCTCCCCCTCCTCAGACCTCTTCAGATCTGAATAGCTAGAATATATGAGGCCAATTTTGATTTAGGAACCTTTCCCCAACTTGGAACTTTTTTCTGGGGTACTTTGCTGTGTTTCAGGGTTAGAGGCAGGAAACATGATAAATGAACTTACATTTGTGTAGAAGTATTTAGTGGTTTCTTGTTTCCTGCCACAGAACTGGAGATTCATGCAGGTAGTATGTTCTTTTCAACTTTCACTACATTGTTTTTGGTCAGTTTCATTTACCCCAGCATACGTACACTGGGTACTCTAACACCAGCTCTTTTAGCAACAGCGTGACTAGACTGTGTGAAGGAGAGATCTCGCGTCATGTGTCTTATGTCATTTTATGTTTGTTGTACCTTGTGTTGCTGCTGTAGCACCGTAACTTTCCCCATTGTGAGATTAAAGGAATATCTTATCTTAAACTATCGTAGTGACTGCTGTCCTAGTCCAAGAAGATGGGGACTCCGCTGTCCTGATAGATAAGCATGGGGACACATTCCCCTCTTTTTTCTTTGTCTCACTCACCCTTCCTACGAGTCCTCGTCCTCACCACTGACCTTCTCCGTGCTCTCGTGCTAATTAAAGTGCATGCTGTTATTGCAGGTTCTCACACCACATGGTGCCTGGCCCCCCAGGCCCTCACGCCACAGGGATCCCCCACCCGGCCATCGTCAACCCACAGGTCAAACACGAGCCGCCGCATGAAACAGACATCATGCACATGTGAGTCCCTCAGAAACTCAGACTGGCCTTTTATCAAAAATTTTTTCAAAAAGCTTCAAGGTCTCCACTACCTTCACTTGCCGCTCTATCAGTGTTCTGAGACGACATACTTCCAGGTATTTGTTGGGCCATCGCTTAACAAACCCTCGGTTGGAGCCTTGTTCTCGTTGCCTTGATGTGAGCAGATAAAAGCCCGTGCTCGGCTGATAACAGGCCTGTGCTTCATTTGGCCTCAAGGATCACAGCACACTTAGCCAGCGACAGATACAGGTCCCAGATTAGAGCCTGGATAAACTCAGTGTGCAGTGGAAAATCTGATATTTACATTATTCATGGCCATCCTCGAACCAAAACTGTCGACTCAGAGAGGTTATTAGAAAGGGAGTCAGGAGAGTGGGGTGTTTGGTTTTCAGTGAGAAACAATGTGCCATGGACAGAAAGCGTTTGGTAGCCATTACTGGTGAAGTAATCTCTCCGCATGACGGCCAGCGACTGCTCATGATTAAAGAACAGCCCCTCTCATTGGCTGAGAGCAACCAGAAGGCCGCCCCTTTTGTTGCCACCGATTTCCTTCTTCTGTGCCTCTCTCTCTCATATTCTAAATCTTCTGTCCTTACCTTTTTTTTTCCTTTAACTCCATCTGGGGCGCAATTGTTTTTGTCTTTTAATCGCAGGAAGCCGCAGCATGAGCAGAGAAAGGAGCAGGAGCCCAAAAGACCGCACATCAAGAAACCACTAAACGCCTTCATGCTCTACATGAAAGAGATGCGTGCCAACGTGGTCGCTGAGTGCACACTGAAGGAGAGTGCTGCCATCAACCAGATCCTGGGACGAAGAGTAGGTCACACAGCCGCTGTGCTCGCTCTCATCTTCCCTTTTTCTCTAACGTTTCTTCCCTTTGTTGATGGGGTGAAATCACAGAGAAGTCAAGGTTCAGGCCCCGGCCCTCAGGAAGTGGTGTGGACCGACTGTTCAGGCCCAGTTAGTTCAGAGAGCACGAAGGTTCCTCTCTATTAATGAACCAGTCATGATTATTGTCATAATGATTGGCCAAGCCAATTATCTCCCTCTCCACAGCACAGATACTAACTGCCTATCTAACTGACGTTTCATCAAATTGGCTTCAATAAAATATGCCTGGATAATGGCACGGCTGGAAATGACAAAATTTGTTCCTTTTGAGGATTGGGAAAAGAGTGGAACCGCAGAGCCATGTTAAAAGCCTTAACGAATGGGCCCAGCGGTCGAGGCAGCCAGCCACAGCAAAGCCTAGTTTGTGGCCTGCATAGGGTAATTGCTCGCTGACATAGTTTGAATAAAAAGCGCTGCTAAATTGGAACCAGTGTTTTGATATGAAATCAAAGTTTTTCTCCCCCTTCTCTTCGCTCCCACTCTGACTCTTTTGCATGTTAATCTCTTCATCATGTTCCCCCTTCTCCTCGTTTCTCTTTTATCCCGTTTTTTCTCTACAACAAACGTTTGGAAGTTGAAACAGCCTCACTTCATGTTTTTTTTTTTTCTATAGCAAAACACCAACACACTTCTCAGTGCAGGGAACATGCAAGTGCATGCCAGTAATTGACTGTATGCTATTTTTTTCCCCCTAATCTCCTTTGTACTGAAACAGTGGCATGCTTTATCTCGGGAAGAGCAAGCTAAGTATTATGAGTTAGCCCGCAAGGAACGACAGCTCCACATGCAGCTCTACCCAGGCTGGTCCGCTCGAGACAATTATGTAAGTATCAACAGAACAGATTGGCAGAGGTGCGCCTGCGAGAGTGGATGTTTGTTTGTTTGTGTCCGCGTTGCATGACGTGCTCCTTAAATGTCGCACAGTAATCACCCAAACACGCTAATTCACAGTCCGTGCTAATAGGGCCCGTTTGTGGCCCCTTTGTCTCAGCCTGATGTGTAATTCATGACGCTGGACTCACTGCTAGATAACCGTTCACACTTAAATGGATTGTAGCAGCGCGGATATTATTACTGCCGCAGTGACAGGAAATTGCCCGCTAATGGCTATGCTAGCTTTGATGTTCTGTATCAGTGTGGATGTGCGAGTGGCGTGCGCATCGTTCAGCAGCAGCCACCTTTGTTTCTGTGGCTGCCCGCTCAGTTTGAAGACGGTGTGCGTCTGTGTGCATGTGTCCAGAAGTTGTGTCCCTGCGTACGTGTGGTGTGTATGAATCTGTGAGAGAGCACCAGCCTTTATTAAAAGTGTGGCTCCGGCACTCACATTCACTCCACCACCAAAGTGCTTTGTGGTGTTTATCTGCCTCCCCTCGGACACTGACAGCATCCCTCCTCGTTCTGCCTCCACGGCTCGCCGGCAAACGCCGCCTCGCTGAGGACGGAGACGTCAGACATACTCCACGTGTAGGGGGGAAAGTAAAAAGGACAACTTACTATAAGAGTAAATGATTTTAATTCAGAACATTTAGCGTCCCTGTGACCTCGCCCTCAATCAAAGCCCCTCGGCAGCACGTCCTGCCTGGAAACGCCAAACACACACAAGGCGCAGGCATTGAGAGCATGTAGCATTGATAGCTTTTATTTCCCCGTGCAGCCCCTCTCTCTCTTGGTCGCTCCTCTCCCGTCTGCCGCCGCAGTGGAAGGCAGATTAGCTCATGAATAAGTGGATTAGTAGACTTTGCAGCAGGAAACCAAAGTGCTGCTCATATTTGACTAGAACGACTCTGCGCTGCTATCTATACCTATAGTCTCTCCCCTGGGGATTTAGCATAAGCTATAAATCCTCACGCACTCCCACCACCTCGCCGGGAGAAGAGTGGCACTCCTCAGTCATTGAGCTCCACCAGCCTAATTACGGCGTTTTTAATTGCACTTGGAAAGGGGCTGGTGGAAGTGAGGCTGGTCACTGGCTCCATGATCAGGACATAACACCCTGAAATAATAGAAAGGAAGTAGTGCAGGTAGAGAAGTCTGGGTTGGTCCGTCCCTCTCAGCGGGGCAGTTTTGCGGCGCAGTCCGGAGTCCGAGGGATGCTGGTCGGATGCCCAGCAGGGGATGAGTGAACATGGCAGTCAGCAGCAGGATATCAGAGTGGTCTAGTGAGCGTGAGTGCTGGAGCCACACTTTATGTGTTCCTCTGTATATTTTTTAGGGAAAGAAGAAGAAGCGGAAGAGGGAGAAGATGCAGGAAACGACCACAGGTAAGCAGCCGCCTCCTCTTCCTCTTTATCCTCCTGTCTGTTGAGGTTGTGAGTTACACCACCCTCACATAGACTTCATGTCATCACGATGTTAACGGATCAAACTAATCTCCCAGTAGACATAGAGATTTGCTCTCACGCCACACTAACGTTGAGGCAATTTACTCACTTGTTTCGTTTGTCTGTGGACATCCGTCCATCTGTCCGTTCCGTGTCCCTCTCTTAACACATGACACCTACTTTGGGATTAGTCTGTCCATTCTGTACGACCTACAGAACCAGTTCTGGGCTTTGCATCGCTTGTTTGCTTGCTACATTCCGACCTGTCTTCCTGCCTCCCGAGCTTCCTCAGCACTGCCAGTGTAATCCATTGACAATTAAGCAGAATGTCCATTGCTCTTGTTATTCTGGTCTGCACACTGTCGACCACGTGGTAAAAATAAATGCTGTTCAGAACCCCCCCCCCCAAAAAAACGTTTTAAATCCATTGACAATTAAGCAGAATGTCCATTGCTCTTGTTATTCTGGTCTGCACACTGTCGACCACGTGGTAAAAATAAATGCTGTTCAGAACCCCCCCCCCAAAAAAACGTTTTAAAAAAAGATGCAATTTTCTGCAGGTACAGGCCAGAGAATGAAAACGGCGTACATCTGAGATGATGGTAAGACAACCCCCCTCTATCCCCTTCCTGTCTGGTCCAGTTTGATGTCCGGTCTTTTTTAAACACTGACTTGAGAGTATGTACTCACAGACTAATCCTAAAAAGGTCCACCCTAACCTCACCATAGTCATTGTGTCAGTGGTGCTCAGGCCTGAAGAGGGACTGTTTGCACAAAGGCCTCAGCACAATGGGCACTGGATTGTCTGCGTGTGTGTGTGTGTTAAACTGGTCAAATCAGTGTGTTTTGTGTTCAGTGCTGGTTGGATGGAGGTCAAGGACGGCGTGTCAGTGGTTTGTGGCTTATTTTCGTTTCTCATCGTTTCTCAGAAAAGCAAATGATGCTTTGAATGTCAGCTCATCCACTCTCGTGTTTACAAAATAATACATCTGAAAACACTTTTACGATATTTTTTTTTTTTTTTTTTTACTGTGGGTGAAGGCTACGATGTCAGCTCCACTCCATATGGACTGCATGTGCTGTCTCTCTCGGGGCAGGAAGTTAATGAGATGCTATACCTTAACAAGATTTCATGGTATCTGGGCTTTCTGGGGGTCTATAAAGCTCCCGTCACAAAGGCACTCCTGTAGCGTGTGTTTTAAACATGCAAGAGATGTGTTGAGATGTATTGATTCATGACACATGTCAACCCCTCTGCAAACTGTCACCTGTCCCTCTTTTGTTGAAAAGGATTAACATGTGAGGGGAAGGCAGGCTCCCCCTCTCAGTCTCCCTCACTCACTGTGGATGTGTTTGCCGTGCCGCTCCCCTCCCAGTGAGTTGGGAGCATCCTGTTATTCCGCTCCCTCTCGGCAGCAGGAGAAGCCAGGCAGATGTGACAAATCTGGTCTTAAGTCGAAATCACCCCAACCAGACAAAGGTTTTCCACTTCATCGATTCCTGACCCAGTGGCTCTCTCTGAACCCGAAATTGGTCGGGCGGCTTTTCTTTTCTCCGTTTTTTTTTTTTTTTCCTCCTCCCCCCTTATTTCGCCGCGGCCACTTTTCAAAGCACAGAAGCGGAGGCAGCGAATGCAAGCGCTAAAAAGCACTTTATCTCTGATCCAATAATTAGCAGCGCCTAGCCGCAGCGGGATGGACACCCTTGCTGATTCTCAGTGACAGCCTTAAACTAATATGCATAATACCAAGGATACTGCCACAACTCCCCAAGCCCTCAATTTATGCAGATCCCAAAGAGCTGGATTGAGGTTAGCTCGGTGTAGACGCCAAAAAACATCTTTAAATGAACTCGTTTGTCTATTTCTTTTCATCTGCCCCAGCCTCCACCCCATCTGTCTCTGCCCCCGAATGAGGAATGTGGACGGCCGTTTGTTAGTCACTTATTTCTTCAGACACATTCTCAACACGTTTGGCTCCATCACATTTTATTTTTAGCTTCTGCAGCATCATAATGAAGAACATCCAGCCCTCCAAGATGAAATGATTCATTCCTGGTGGATTTTTATGAAGGGGAAAACTTGACGGGAAACGTTTTTGCATTCACATGCTTTATGGCCTTCGCTGAGTTTCTGCCTGTGAGGCAAAAGCGGGAGTTGAGTCGTCGCTCTGTGTTTTATGGTTTGACATTTGGTTTTCTTTGTGTTATCTTAAGTCTGTCAAACACTGGCCCGGCCACACAGCTGGCTCTCACCACAGCGGAGGAGAGAAGTCATTACTCTGACATTGTGAAATTAGGATTTCCGTCTCTTCCCCTCTGGCTCTGTTTTCCCTTCACACCGACTTAAGGAGTGCACTGAAACTCCTCACTTTACTTTGTTTCTCCCCTCTCTGACTTCCTCTCACCCTGTTGGCCCTTTGTGTGACTCAGCCCCTCTGATTCACAGCCTCAGTGATGGTTATCTGGTCGAGATCCATACGTGCCCTCCAGGCTTTCTTCTGTCTCGGCCGCTGCACTTTTTTTTCGCAATGGGAGACTCCTAGAATAAAGGTGGCTTCTTGATTTGTCTGGTGTGAGCTGGCACTGTCATAAAACTGAGTCATCTGCCCCCCCCCCCCATGATGCTGCTGGTTTAACGACATGCGAACAACTCCACGGGCCACTCTCCCTCTTGTGTTTGTCATTGGATGATGATTCTTGACCTTTTAGGAATTATTCTTTGTCGGAAACATGAAAAGAAAAAGTGCAGCAGGAGCTTTGGTGGCGACTCGCTCTTCCTCCTCCTCCTCCTCCTCCTCCTCCTCTTCTGTCGTGCCCCGGCTCTGCTCCCTCTGATGTGTGCAGCCAGAAGTCAGCTGTCAAAAGACGTTTGATGAGCACAGAGGAAGGAGAGAATAGAAGAGGGGGGGGGGGAGTGATGAAAATCCCTCATTCTGGAGAGTTCTGAGTTTCAATCTCACTCCACTGCCACTCATAGTTTAGTCTCCATCCCTTATTTATTTCCCGCTCCCCTCTCTCTTGCTCTCTCTCTCTCTCTCTCTCTCCCTTTCTCTCTGCACATTTCACACACACCCGGGCAGCCACACACACACACACTCCAGCCGCAATTAGGCCAGATCCAGTGTCCGCCTCTATTTCCCGAGTCGTTTCAATTTGGCGCTGAGCCTCTGGGCTGCAGCGGCACAGCCCAGTGGCTCCACACCCTCCCTTATTAGTGACCTGGGATAATTGAGGAAGGAATCCAGATCACCAAAAGAAGGATTCTGGCTGAGTTTTTTTTTTTTTTTACTTCTTCACAGAACAAAGTACGGGGGGGGAGCAACGCCCCAGCTAACGCTGCTGTGTGCAGGACACAGAATTGGAAAAGGTTCCCTCACTGTCCCCTCCCTCCCCCCTGACCTCCACAAAGCACACTCCGTGGAGAAATGTACCCCCTCCTCCTCCTCCTTCCAGCACCGTGGCCTTCCAGAGGGTGGCAGTGTGTCAGGCGTGTGGTTTCAGATCTTGGACTCTGACTGAAGGTTGTCTCGTCCACTGCAGAGAGGGAGACAGAGAGAACCATTAAGAGGAGGATATCGCCCTCTTAGAGTTCTGTGTTTACACGCAGCCAACGTACCGCCATTGTTTAGACTGGGCCTGGAAATTTGTTTTGATTGAGTCACGGGCCCATTGTGTTGAGGTTTGGTCAGCTGCAGGAACAGCATGAGGGTCCAGTCTCTCAGCGCTTCTTTTTTTTCCCAATGTCTTCTTCACTTCCTCCCTCTCTCTCTCTCCCCCCCTGTTACGTTCTTGTTTTGGGAAGAGGCGGAGATATGTGGCCGTGTAAAAACGCTGGTGAGATGCTTATCTGCGAACGAAAGGCCCCCAGGTGGAGCTGGGGCACAGACAGGAAGAGAAGAGCTGTTTATTTATATTTTACTCCGCACGGTCTAGTAATTGTCAGAGGAGGCAAAAAAAAAACAACCTCAGCCCCTTCTCATTTTCATCCCTCGCTCATTTTCTGCCTCTTTACTCTCCTCCGTCGCCGCTCCTTCTCCTGCCAGCTCCTCTCCTCTGTCCTGGTGGTGAATACGAGCGGCGGTGGCGGCCTTTGAAGCAAGACCACAGCAGAGGGAGCCGTCATTGTGTAGGCCCTTTGAATCCCCCCTCCCCCCCTCCCCCGGCCTGCAGCGGCTCAGACTGAGCGGTGCGGGGGCACACGGCCAGACTTCAGCTGCCCGGGCCCCCCAGCGATGCCGCCTCAGATGTGGGCGATGCCTCCCACTGCCTCCCCCCTTCCTCCCACACCCTCCTGTGCTCCCTACGTCTCACCCACACATGCCTGAGGTTTGGGGTTTTTTGGTGACCCCCCCCCCTTTTTTGGTGCCCCCCCCCCCCTTGACCACAACCAGTCCCCACCCTTCTTTACGCTGCAATATTTCACTCTTTTCTCTCCCTCACTGTTTCAGCCCCTCCTGACTGACCTGTTAGCTCCTGATACCCCCACCCCCACCCCCCAAGCCTGAATTTTGATTGGATGGTAAAAAGCTTTTTCTTCTAAAGTTGAGTCTCAGAGCCAAGAAAGTGCTGACAGGGCAGAGAGTTTAGTTTAAGACTTCACTGTCTCTTCCAGGTGCTTTTTTTTATTACCCTGCCTCTTTTCTTCTTTTTTTAAATTTTCCCTTGGTGTGTTGAGGAGAAGCTCTGTCACCACTTTATAGAGGAGGTGCCACCAAAGTGACCTGTGCTGAGGTCAAAGCCAAGACTGAATGTGTCCGTCAGTTGTTGGTGTTTTTATTAGATCTTAGTTGATTCAGTTACCGCTGAACCTCTTTGGTCTATTCTTTTGTTTCTTTGGCCAAAATCCCACAGATCTACCAAAGGGATTTCCATGAAACTTGGTGGAAGGATGTGGTTTGGCTCAGGGAAGAATCTGTTTGTTGACGTTATCACCAATTTCCCACAAAACAGTTCCTGCATCATTATGAAAAAAAATCATTATATTGGGAGTGACATCTGAGTTGTGTGCAGTTGATGACTGATTCAGTTATTTGAGAGGCTTGGGCATGGAGGTTTTATTATTATTTATAAGTTAAAACCTTAAACTTCACTGGTTTCAGCCCCTTTTCCTTTTTAATTTAACAAAGCCCGTATTAACTACAGAGTGTATTTCTTCATTAGCAGTTTTACATTTTTATTGCCAAATTAATTAAACAGTAAATCAAAAAAGGATTTGACAGGTATGTGGATGATGGAAAGCTACGTTAGCATAGATGCTACTGTAGCATCAGTATTTGTTTACAATCAAGAGCAATCGATCACACCGGGTGACAGTTGTCTCTGTATTTCTCTGGTGCTGAATCAAACCTAAAATGTTCGGCTGTGACAAATGGTCCTTCACGTGGATTCCTCTGCACCTCCTCCTCAGCCTCTCCCCACTTGGCGTATATTTAGAGTAATTTGTCAGCAGTGTTTTCCCTTTTAATGGCACAGAAAGGAACCCCAGAGCGCCGTGTAGGGAGTGAGGGAAGGAGCTGCGGAGGTGGGTGGGTTGGTGGGTTTGGAGGTTAAGGGGCTATAAGGCAGGCGGGCCCCAGCTGCGGGCTCTTTGATTCGGCCGGGGAGGTGAAAGCGGCGATTGAGACGCGAGGCTGTGCCAGTTATCTTAACCTCCCACACTTCAAAAGCTGAGCGAGAGCTGGTCCGACTGCTTCCCCTTTCCCTCCCTCCCTCCCTCCCTCCGTCCCGTTGAGGGAAAGGAATGGGGGGAGAGACTGAACCTTTGCTAGCTGTCTGAACAGAGGAGCGTTTCATTTCCTGCAAAAAAAAAAAAAAATCTCCAGCCAGCATTCCTGAGCACTAATGTAGAGAGAGGAGGAGGAGGAGGAGGAGGAGATGAAGGGAGGTGAGGTGAGGGGAGAGGAGAGGAGGGGTCAAGTTGCTCCTGAATCCCAGTGTTTGTGTCGACTGGACCTTGTGAAGCTCTGGCCTGCTGCCCCCTGCAACCACCACGCAGGCACACATCCCTGCTGTTACCACCGAGCTTTTTTTAACACGCACACACACTCACACTCTTGCCCGCAGCCCTTCAGGCCTTTTCCCCAGGCAGGAAGGCCGATGTTTTTCATGTCTGCGGTGGGGGAGGAAAAATGCTCCCCAGGAAACAGGGTGCAGCACCGGGCGTGCGGGCCAGCTTTGAGATCCCGGGATGAAAAGAGGGAGGGCAGCGGAGGTAAATAAAAGCGACAGGGGCTCGCTCTCTTTCTCTCGGAGCTCTGTGTTCCTTTCAGTTTGTGGTGTGTGCGGCTTGGGGTCAGCGCTCCTTGGGAAAGGTGGCCTATGTCTGTTCCCTTTTATCCACATGTGGTAAAGCCGTCTGCAGGCCGGTGTGTGTGTGAGAGAGTTTGCAGTGTTAAGATGCTGCAGCACTCAGCTGACTTTTCTCCTACAACAACACTCTCTTGGCTTTGCCACAAGGGAGAGGCAAACTAATACTTTTTTTTTTTTCTTGTCTTCACAAAACATCCATCTACTGAGTTGTGAGCGGCGGCAGCAGCGATCCACCTCTGTCTCTGCCTCTCCACTTTGATCACAGATTCCATTTGATGCTGCTCCGGTCTAAAATAACTCTCCCTGGCTTGTCAATAACCTCAGACGACTGTGTTGGGTTAGCTCGCGCTCAGATCACGAGTAGGAAACAAACACTTTCTGCAGCCTGACAAACAATTTCCCCGTCAGGGAAAGGGGCCAGATCTCCTCCGGTCCCTGTGAAGTGGATCGAGCAGTTGGGCAACATTTTTCTTTTGCACCACAGCGTCGACCTGCACCTGAACTGTGTTGGTTCAGATAATTACCACCAACCATCCCATGAACTCTTGCTTGTTTTAACCAGCTGGGTCAGGCCGGGTGCCTTCATCTTGTTTTCCCATCGCCCACCTGCAGCGGCAGACCTAAATGTCAAACCAGAAGCTGCACAATCGGGCGCTCGCCCTTGAGAGAGGCGGAGGAGTGAGTCAGGCAGGGGAGGGCACGGGCGAACGCAACATTTCCAGCTGGGTCACGGTAACCCCCATGCCGCACGGGATGAAAGCCAGACCAGCCCACATCCTGTAGCTGACCTTTGACCTCTCTGTAGTTCAGTGCGGGCCTGACTCTGCGGCTTTTGGCCAGTCAGCTGTAACACTGAGCGTAGAAACGCTCCGGTCCTGTGGATTGTGAAGCGTTTGCTGACGCGGGGGAGGCATGTTTGCACGGTGACACACTTTTGAGTCATTGTGAGTCATCTGGATGTGTCTGGTTTTGGTTAATGTGGACGTGACCTGTGTTTTGTTCCCCAGCAAATTCTCCTCAGTGCCGCTGGTTAATCTGCTCTGCTCTTTTGCTCCTCAGGAGGAAAACGGAACAGTTTCTCCACATGCAAAGCGAAGGCAGCAGCTACGGGCCCTCTTCTAGAGATGGAGGCCTGTTAGATTTCATGAAGACCCTTAAATCGCCAAACTGAAGCCTCCACTTCTCAGAGGACCCCCCCCCCCCCGGTCCCACCCTGACTATCCCTAACTCCCTTCGACACCGTCACATGCCACCTCCACCACCATCACCTGAAAACACCTCACTGTCTGACGACACTTCCCTCCTGACGGCGCCAGCTGTAGAGACACTGAACTGAACAAGACAATCACCATTAGTCGGAGCACCCTCACAGAAACCACACTCTCACACGGGAAAACCCCAGAATCGCCGTCTGTTTTGTCAGGTTCCTGTTACAACTCGAGCTTTACCACGATCTGAGGCACTGCACTGAAAAAAAAGAAAAAGAAAAAACAGCAGCAATTTTTGATGTGTACACAAACTTCTTCCCCTGCACTGGCCCGACCCTCCAGACATCCACCCCTAAGTTATTGTAACTTATTTGTCACCTCTGTTCATTTGTATAGTTTTATTAGGCCGACCTTCACGCCCTCACCCCCTCCCCTCACCCCCCTCTCTCTCTTTCTCTCTCTCACTGGATTTTTGGAGACCCTTCAAGGTTTCACTCGACTGACCAAACACCTCTTTTTAGACTGCACTAAGGAAGATGGAGGGATCTCATCTCGTCTAAACAAACGTCCTCAAGATGCCATTTTAGTTTGTCGCTGACCAGTTGGTGCAAAAAAGGATCAACGATTTGATTTGCTTTTCCTTTTAAACTGAATTTTATTTTGAATGCTTTTTTTGTATCTTGAACCCTCGTTTCGATTTCCCGGTGTATATTTTAGTGATTTTTTTTTTAAAATATTGTTTTTTTATATAGTGGTATATATGAAAATAAGCTTTGGACACAGGAAAGCCATTTTTCTTGTTGAAGCGTCTTGCAGAAAATTGAAACTTAAGGATTCTTTTGATAACTATTTGTAACAAATAGTGACCTCGAGTCTTGCTCAGATGTAAAATAATGCTCAGTATGTGTACTTTTTAAAAACTGTCAGGATATGTCAATTTTCTTGGTATTTTTGCAGGCAACATTAGGACAAAGGCAAGAGTGATAGCTCAGAGGCCTATATTTTATTGTTCTGAAACATGACAAATGAAGCAGATATATATATTTACCCCAGCACTTGGCAGTCTTTCTTTTATTGCAATGGACCTTTGTCTTTTCTCTCTGGTAGCTAATAGTGTGTCTTTAGCCATGTTGTTTATTCCATGCAAGCATCTCTGTAACACCTTTGATTTTAATGCTCTATTTTAGTATTACTTGATGAATTCCTTTTTTAATTATCATATTCTGGGTAACTGTCCTCTTGGTTTAGCATTTTGCCTCCCAAGTGGTCATATTTGAACTGTTTCAACATGTTTTTTGTTTGGTTTTTATTGTTTTTTTTTAAAGAAAAATAAAAAGGCACCATTGGCTCATGTGATCACTCGTGTGGTGGAAGGATTAGGGATAGGAACTGGACGCCCCAGATGGAAACGTCTGTGTCGTCAAAAAATCAGATCAACATGAAGCACATATTTAACTATTCAAAGAGATGTTTTTAATTGACAAGCAATTTAAACTAAGATCCTGTATTACTGCAATGATAATGGAACGCCCATCATTTAAGTATAAAATCAAACAACGTGATTTTATCCTGAACTGTCAAACTTTAAAAATCTAAAGATTGTGGGATCAAAGAGCAAAGATCAAAGGAAATTACTATAAGTCTGGATTGTGGTTGTAGTGTGTCCCCATTTCAAATGAAACAGCACCACCTTGTGTTCATGGGGGTGTTTGGACAAAAGATTCAGTCTATAATGTATAATTTAAAGTACATCAGGTACCATAGGTGTCTGATATGTGATGTGTTGGTTGTTTAGTTTCTTCCTGTTTTGAGCAGTTTGTTCAAACTTCTCTTTTCATATCTACTGGATACAAGGCTTCACACATTGAGCTCGAGTCTTGCTGAAGTTCATGAGAACAAAAAGTCAAAATTAAGAATTTGAAAAATCTATTTATTAGTATTTTCTTCACTCAATTACTCAGTGGACAACGTGCAGAATGGGCTGACGGACAAATGTTTACCTTTCACATAGAAGGCACTGTTCTCTTCTTTGATAGCTTATTTTCTGAGGTTTCCGAATCGTCCCTCCACACTGAACACAGTAAAAGTAGCTACTTGTACTTGTAGAATCCTTCTCCAGTTTTTCTGCCATATTTCCCTTCAGCAACCAACTTGTTGAGCAGCTCGCTCTGGCCGAACAGCGGGTTGTCTGGATCCTTTGCAGTCCATCCTAAAAAAACAAAGATGTTCCATTCATTAGAACAGGCTTGCCAGTTTCCTTCTGTAAATGAAATCTTTAGTTACAAAGAGCAAAGTGCACAATCAAGAGTCCTTGTCTCTGAAACACCTGCTTTCCATTAGTTTTAGTCACCAGGTAACTTGTCTCCACCTAGTGGCTGCTTTGGCTCATGAAGGTGCAGCAGATCTGTCATAGGGACCGAGCAGCTGTAAGCAAAGTTGACCTGGCGTCTCTGACTTATGGTGAAAGTGATTAACCAATCACAAGAGTGGCCCAGCTGACCAATCAGAGCCGAGTCTATTTGGGAGTTGTTTATGAAACTGAGAGGCTAAACAAACAATGAATGAACGTCATATACTCCCTCAGTATTTAGCACAGTCCTCTCACCGTCCATGATAAATTTCATAGTGTCCAGTCCGACGTAATCCGAGAGCTCGAAGGGCCCCATTGGATAACCAGCACCGAGTTTCATAGCAACATCGATGTCCTCTTTGGATCCGTGACCTGAGGAGGAAAAAGAGAGAAACTTTACAAACAAAGCTGTGGAAAACAAAAACTAAATACGCGCTTCGAAACTGGATGCTGATCCTCTCCCCATGTTCCCAGTTATACAAACCTCTCTCATGCAGCCGGATGGCCTCCATTATGTATGGCACCAGCAGGCGGTTCACGATAAACCCTGGTGTATCCTGGGTAAGGGGTCAGTTAGTGCTGAGCAGACAGACATATTCTGTGAGAGCTGAAGACGCAGAGCTCACCTTGCAGGACACTGGTGTTTTACCGAGCATTTTGCTGAAGTTCAGGAGGCAATCAAATGTCTCTTGGCTCGTTGCCGACGTTCCAATGACCTGCAGATCAGACCAGTGTGGTGAACGGTCAGCCACACACAGATTAACATGTTTGGATCCTCTTTAACCTGAAAAGGGAACATCTACTACAACCATTTCAATCTGTGCCATCAGCGTTAGAAAATCCCATAAATACAACTCCTCACTTCCACAAGCTTCATCATGGGGACGGGGTTGAAGAAGTGGAGGCCGCCGAATCTGTCCAGTCTGCTGGTGGAGCTGGCGATGTCAGAGATGGGCAGAGAGGACGTGTTGCTGGCGAAGATGGTGTGTCTATAAAAACAAAAGTCCAGAACACACAGACAACACATGATCTCATGATCGTGTTCAGTGTGGTTAAACACTGGTCACTGAATAAGAAACATCCCACGACTCATTTGAAACCCAGATGTAGAAGTGGGATGATGTGATTTTTGCTACTCATCGGACACATTAAGGCGACAGCACTCACTCTGGTGCCAGCTTGTCCAGTCGACCAAACAGATCCTGCTTGACTTTGAGATTTTCCACGATGGCCTCCAACACCAGATCCGAGCTCTGAGCAGCAGACCCAGCGTCTGTGGACGTGGACACATTCTGCAGGACCTTCTGGATGAACTCCTCACCTGCCTGCACACAGAACACACCCTCAGTCGTTACTTACACATATTTCGTTCTCTTTCTGAACGGGCTGTATTTTCTCTGGTGTGCTGCGCCTCGCCTCAGGCTTGTCGGCGAACTTCTTCTTCACCACTCGTTTAAGGCTCCCTTCAATTCCCTTCACGGCCTTTTTCAGGATGTCGTCCGACGTGTCCACCAGGGTCACAGAGTGGCCGGTGGCCGCAGCAACCTGCAGGGAGGAAGTCAGACCTTGGAACTGGTACACAAGTCAGATAAATATTTAAATGTCTGAGTTCCTAGAATATGATCCTCTTGGTTGTTTTTGAGTGAACTTTATTTCTTTTGGATTTGGCAGCAGCTGTTAACCTCTGAAACTCTTCACCAGCCTCCTCCCTCTGCAGAGTGCTGAGTAGATGATAATGAATAATAACTCCTGTGTTTACAGTCACACACTGAATGAGCAGTGCATGCTGGGAAACGGAGTAGAAATATATTTTGAGTTAAGGTGAAACAGCTGGACGGGTTTCAGAGCGTGGAAAGAAATTATGCAAAACCTCATACGGGGGATCACGTGACACAAGGAGCAGCCCCAAAAAGTGCCCGACCAGAATCCGGTGTTATTACCCCGCGAGGACCCGGGGTCTCACCTGTCCCCGGGTCGGTCAGCGGGTGTTGTTTATATTTACTGATAGAAAACTTTTTAATGGCCACCGTGTCACTAAACACTGGGTCTGACAACATTAGAGAGCAGCAGGGAGCGGAACCTCTGTCATGTCCCCGCTCGTCCTCCAGCGGGTGGCTATTTTTACCAAAGCTAACTGTTAGCCACGAGGCTAAACCCAACCCGGAAGTAGCGCGCCCGCTCACCTGTGCGATCCCGGCGCCCATCTGCCCCCCTCCGATGACCGTCACGTGTTTGATAGCCGCGTGTCTCACGGCGGAGGTGGACAGGGACCTGCGGAGGTGCTGGCTGAAGAACGCCATCATGGCAGAGTGACTGCGGGGCCGCGGACACGCGCACAGAGCAAGTAGGTGTGCTGAGGAATCGTGTTTCTCTTCGTAGGGTTGTGCCCACCCCGCTGCGCCCCCTGTGGGCGGGGCGGCGGAGCACCGCGTGTTGGCTGCAGGCGGAAGTGAAGGGGGACATATTTCTGAGGGACACAGATTTCAACATAACACCGGGTGGAGCGGCGGTAGCCGGTCACGTGATCGTGAAGCTCGTGCACGCGCTTCCGTGACCTTTAGCCCACATGTAGTAGCGAGTGAATGTCAGGATAATAAACACACAGGTTCACATTTGAACCCTGTCTCCTGAAGACGGGCTGAAGTCCCAGTTAAATTCCAAATCAGTTATCATCCATTTAAACTGCTGTTACTGGGCATCTGGTCTGAACCTTTACTTTCTCATTGACTCTCCTTGTTTTATTAATTATTCACATTTCATTCTTCTGTTCTGTTTGTTTTAGGATGTTTATCAAATTGAAAAGTGCTGAATGAATTAAATAAACTATATTAAGACACGATGCATCCTGATGTTATCACAGTTAATGCGCTGTGGAATTCATTTTAAAGGGCTAATTCCATGTTTGTAACACATTTTAACCACAAAGATGAAAATGAAAAGCTTTTTTTTTTTTACTTTTTATTTTTTTAAATGAACATCATGTTGGGTGAACCAGTGATCTTAAATCAAAAGATGGACATGATGGTTGAAAATCAGCGAACACATTTTGAATGCCCTTTAATCACATCATAAAGTTTTGTCGTCGTCCAGAAGTTGCAGCTTTGTCTCTTTTCCAGCTCTGAGATGATTTGTTTACTGAAGTTATTCATGATAATTCACTTTAATCCTATCTTTACATTACTCAGTGCATGTGGGCTGATCAGCCCTGAGTGCACGTTCAATCAACATCTTCTAAAAGGCCCCACAGTGCCCCCTGCTGGTGGCCTGTGATAACAATATAACAGAATATACTGTGTTATAACCTGTGAAATGCACCATGAAATGATGTGGTGGTCAAAATGAAAAGCTTCACAATTTAAAACTTCAGACACCACATTGATTGTGATCATTTCAGATCCTTATAAATAATGGAGAATTGATAATGACCTATGCTCAGCAGCAACACATTTAAAAATATATCCATCTGTTTATATTCCACATATGGAACGATCTCTCCAGGAGACCTTGGTTTCATCTGTTTTCCTCTCTCCCTTGTTCCAAAGGCCAGTGACATCACAGCCTCTCAGCTCCGTGTGCTCACACACACGGTGAAGGGGCAGGGGGCCAGCGTCAGGCCAAAGCGTCCGTTTAGAGGAGGAGGGGGTTTCCCCTCTGGAAGTCGGAACGTGAAGGCCTGCAGTAAACAGGTAACGGTCAGGAACAGCTCCATCTTAGCCAGCTGCTCGCCCATGCACACCCTGCGACCTGGGGGCACATGGGATACCTCAGATAACTCAGTCACTGATAGATCACATCACTGTCTCAATGATTGAATATGAGCAGAGAGAGACAAACCAAGCCCAAATGGAATGAAGTACTCTTTCCTCAGCAATGTTCCATCTTCATTTAAGAACCGTGCCGGGTTGAAAGTGTCTGGGTCATCCCACACGCTGGGATCTCTGTGGACGGACCACAGATTGGGCAAAAGAACTGTTCCTTTGGGAATGGTGTAGCCTCTGAACTCTGCAAACGGACAAAAACACCACACTCAAAACCACCGCCTCGGTGAATCCAGTGCAGAGACTCAGATTGACTGAGGATTTACCAGAGCTGAGCTACGTGCTGAGTTAAAGTTCACCTGTTGTCTTGGAAGCCATGTGTGGGATGCCCAGAGGAACCACGACAATTAACCTCTGCACCTCCATAATGGTGGCTTCAGTGAAAGGCAAGCTTCCCCTATCAGACAGAGACGGGACCCGATGTTTCCCCACCACGCCATCGATCTCCGCCTGGACCTGCTCTACGGTCAGAAGGAGATGCACAACCAGAGGAGTTCTCATTTCAACAAAGCTCAACAACTGATTCTGTTCTCTATAGAAATATTGACACGTTTGTTATGAGCTCAGAATCAGGTGCTGTTACCTTGGACATCAGGATATAAAACCATGAAGAGCAGAATCCACAGAATTGAGTTGGTGGTGGTGTCGGTGCCGGCGATGAACAGATCCCCCACAATATAAAAGAGATAGTCTTCTGTGAAGCTGCTGTCCTCCTGTCCTGCAGCCTGCTGGGCCAGCATCTCCTTCAGGTACATGTCCACCAGATCCCTCGGGTTTTCAGGGTCTAACGTTTCCCTGTGGTTGGCAATGATGCTCTTCAGGAACACAGTGATGTCCCGCTCCACCTGCCTCAGCTCCTTGAAGACCCCAAAGGGCAGGTGGTAGAGCAGCGGGAAGATGTTGATGAGCACCGCCGGGCTGTTGACGCAGATTTCCAGGCCGTGGTCCATCAGGCCCAGCAACCTTCGGAACTCGACGTCCTCGTGGTGGAAGCGCTGGCCCAGCGTCATCGAGCAGATGACGTTGGACACGGCGGTGCTGATCAGCGGGGTCAGGTCCACGCCACTGCCCCCGGACTCTTGGTTCAGTCGCAGCAGCTCAGTTTTGATCGTGGCCACACCCTGAAGGATGCACGGCTCGAAGCTCAGCTTCCCAAAGCCAAACGTCCGGAGCACAGTGTGGCAGAACCTGCGCTGCCTTTTCCAGACGGGGCCGTACGGTGCAAAGACGATGCCTGGAGTTTAATGACATCAGAAAACAGAACCATTGTCGTTTGTTTGGCACTTTTAAAACGTACATCCATAATATTTATGATTTATTTATTATAAAGACTTGAACAGAAGCTCAATACTGAGTGAAGGCTGTGGTCTTTAAGTAAAAGTCATTTCAGCAGGGGTGATTTTAGTATTCAGGCTAGTTTTCTCTACAACCCATGAAAAAAAGTTTGATAAAATAATGAACGCCATTTGTAGGACACTACAACTCTTTCATCGCCACTGCTGTCAGGACATTCAACTCCTCAATTTAAATAGTGCACTCCATCCACATCCAGCTCCTGCTGCGCCGTTTCCTCCCTGGGGCAGGAATACATCGTTCTAACGATAAATGAACTTAATGAATAAACTTAGCCTGGGTTTAAACCCCTCAGAGCGGTCACCTTTCCGCCCGGTCATGATGGAGACGCTGGGGATGTCGGGCCGGTCGGAGAACTCCTCCGGATGCTTTAACAGCGCCTCCCTCACCGCCTCGTATCCGTTCACCACCACGATCAGCTGCGTCCCCGCGAACACGCTGAACACGGAGCCGTGCACGGCAGCCTGCTCCGTCAGGATCTCCGCCGCGTTCCTCACCGGAGCCTGGGCGCCTCCGCGGCCTCCGCGGCTCGCCCATCTCCTCCGGAGGGAGGACGGCACCAGGAAGCCGCCGAAGTTCCCGACCACCGGCCACGGTTTGGGACCCGGGGGGATGTTGGCGAACTCCCGCCGTGTCCGGAACCAGTGTCGCAGACAGAGCAGCAGAAGGAGCAGAACCACGGGAGACAGCATCGAGCTGCCCAGCAGAAACATGGCGCCCACGGTCCGGGCCCGGTGGCTGCTCACGGGCCCATCTTCGTCTCTGCAGCACAGCGGTCAGACATGTTTGTTTACCTCTCTATGCCCCGCCCCCCGTCACACTGTTTGCGTCGACGTAATGCCCGGCTCTGGATTCCTATTGGCCGACGGAGTTGCTCCTCTCCTGTGATTGGTTCGTAGAGAGGAGGCGTTCAGGCCTTCACCTGCAGCCACTGTGCACGTCCTTCACTGTTTTCTTGTTTATAGGCTTTTCTTATCATTTACAAATGTCCTGTTCTGCAGCTGCTGTAGCCTTCCTGCCCAAACAAACATTCCCACGGGGACATCGGAGTATAGTTGATTTGGTTAGAAATTCATTCTGTGTGTAGGCTGAAGGGATGAGTACAGGGACAGGTGCAGGCTCTCCTCTCTATGTCAGGGGATCGAACCAAAAGAAATGCACTAAACATGAAGCTGTCAGAAACTGGAGGGTTAGGGTTAGATAACAAAGATAATTTAATTAAATCCAAAATACACGGAAGCCTTAATATGGTTACATTTTAATACAATGATGGGACAAGACAACACGATCTGGGCTACTTAAAGGAACACAAATGACTATAACTATTGTAATAATAATAGTAATAATAATAATAATGATAATGATGAGTAGCAGGAAAAAAGACTCATAATGGCAGTTTTGATACATCTATTGACATCTAACACACTAAGGCACCTTGTGACGGGAGCACACAATTGATATTACATTGAGGTAAACCCATCATTAAATACAGGATGTAACAGGAGCAGATCCAAAATCAAAGTTTGCAAATACTAAAACAAACCAAATCAGCTGCGACAAATGTGTCATTTACAAAAACAATGAAAATGAAAATAAATAACACTGAGAGACAATTTTACTTCGAAGCACATTTCTTCTTGCTTTCCTTGAGCCCGTGGTACCGTTACACTCCCGTCAGTTAGACCGAATGAGTATGGCCGATTATCAGGCAACACTGTTGTGGTATTGGGGTCATGTCACTCCTCCCGTGTACTCTGTACCATGGAGTACTTCTTGCAGGGGCTCTTAAGGCAGGCGGGAGGCCAGGTGATGGGCCAGCTGTACGAGCACGGCACTGAGGTTTGGACGTTCCTCTCCAGGAAGTTGAACAGAGGGTTCCACCAGGTGTTGGTGAGGTAGTTGTTGGGGAAGCATTTCAGAGTCTGTCAGGAAAAAAATACAATACAATACAAAATTAGGTTTTCTCATACTTTCCATACAAGTAGAGCAGCTCAGAGTATTAGTAGATGACCAGGCCCTTGTTTCGGTCATACAGTGAATTTGTCGAATTTGTCGTTTCAGTAATTCTAGTCTAGTTTGAGCAGTAGAAGGAGCAACTCCAAAAAAGTCAAACTAAATATGTGAAGTCTAAGTGTATAAATATATATACAGAAAATTACAGAGCATTTTCTTGGAATGTAAACTGTTGTGTATTTTTGTGTCGGTGCTGCAGCCACAGTAGATCCCTCAGGCCCCCCCCCTCCCTGTTGTTCGGCCCTCTGCTCTGACCTGTAAACTGGTCATGGTGTGGTACCACCAGAACAGGCGGGAGGTGATGAAGTAGGCCACGACCACATCCACGCTGTAGTGCTCGTGAGCCACCAAGATGCACACCACACCCACGGCACTGAGCAGCCAACACATCAGATGGTACCACCAAAACGACCGCGGCGAATCTTCAGAGCGTGAGAAAAGGAGGGTGATGATGACATGTGTCTGTCTGAGGTCTGTACATTTACGATGACAGACAAGGACAGACTGAGAAATGTGTCAAGAACAGAAGTATTTCCACACAAACATGGCTACCACAAACTTACACACTTTTTCTTCTGCTTAAAATCTCAACCAAAAAACACAGTACAAAATACACACTTTCTCATAACATGTATTACTATCACAGCATCATCCATCGGCATTCACAACACGTGGGATTTGCACCAGCTGACCTTCGAACTTCAAAGCGTAATGTGTGTTATCTGCATCCTATTAGTTCCTCAAAGGCAGCTGAATAATAAAGCAGTGTGGGCCACGTGGGAATGAGAATGGAAACAGACAATATCGTTCATGTATTATTCAGGTTTCAGCCTACGATCGAGCCGTGCAGCCCTGCTGAGAGTACTCACACTCCTTGATGAACAGGTATGTGAGGGTGAGCATCACGGTGTGTCCGCTGTACAGGAAGTCTCCACACAACAGGTGGGAGTTAGTGATGGAGAGACCGCCGCCGGAAATCAGCCGCAGGATTCGCTGGATTTTGGCCTGGGAATCTCCGTGGAGCTGAAAGTGGATGATGATGATGATGAGAAAGAATTAATAGAAGATTTTTAATTTATAATAATTATAATAACTCCAAGAAAAGCAGCAAATCTTTTCATGAGGTGTTGGATTTTGACCAGGCTATCTGTTTAAAGTGTTTGTGCTAAGCTAACAGCTGTAGCCTTAATCACAAACACAGGCTGTTCATTTACCTGGACAGATAGGAGTAAAATCAGCTCCATGTGGCTGCATCTCTTCCATCTACAACTCACTTCTTACAAGTAGCCAAAGACTTTCATGTCCTCATATATATATATATATATACACACACATATATATAATTCTTTGGACACATTAACTGTCCGACCCCTCGTCCTTTAACACTTCTTGCTTCAGCAAACAACTTTGAATCAGAGTCCGATGCACCTCTGTGTCTCGAGCAAGTCAGAATGTTTTTTTTAAAGCTTCTTCTCTTGTGGGGTTTTTTGAGTCTCAAACAGAAGGTCGAACGGTGGCTGCAGCCCTCTGTGTTTGAACTGACCTTTGGCGCACACGTCATGTGCATGCCAGGCACAGGCAGGGTGGTGATGTACATGGTGACGCAGCGGTACAGGTACAGGGTGCCGATGAGGAAGAAGAAGCGTCTGATGGCTATTGATCTGTAATCATAACTCCACATTAGACGTATGACGTCATCGCTGACGGCAGCCACAGGACTGTACATGATAAAGAGGGGATTCTTCAGCAGAGACGTGTGGAGCCAAAACAGGTTTGACAACTTGTTAGTGGGAAAAGAAGAGGATCTGTGAATCTGTATGTTTCTAATTGTCAACAAACTCTACAGAGTTACAAGGACAGGAAGTTATGTGAACCCTGTCTCCACCATAAGAGGTCCTTACTTGTATCTGAAGAAGAAGAGCTGGATCATCCAGATGGCGAGCAGCACCATGCCGTTGATCTCGGTCACTGTGAACGCCCACTTCACTCTGTCTATGTAGTCAAAGAACTTGTCAGGCAGAGGGGGGCTGCTCTCTTTGGGGGGGACCCGCTCGTGGACGATGGTGATGACGACGGTGGTGAGGACCAGGTTGAAGCCGGCGTAAAAGAAGGCCATCACGGTCTTCCACCACTCCATGGGCAGACGGTTGACCTTGGAGTCGGGCACAGAGATCTTCACGTAGTCGTTGTGCCTCCCGATGCCTTTCCTGAAGCCCCTCTTGCTCTCCTCCCCGCCAGCAGTGTGGACGGGGCAGGTTTTGCCGCTGCCGGGCGCAGCGCCGCCCTCCATCCCTGGGTTCAGATCAGTGGCGGAGTCTCTCGCGTCCATGCACTCCTGTGAAGCCATGAGTGTCTGCGCTGTCCATCCACAGGCTGCGCTCCTCTGGGCTGAGGCTGCCCGGGAAAGAAGACACACAAGTCTTCAGTTTGGAAATGCTCATCAAAGATCTCCACAATGAGGAGCGGGGAGGAGACGGACACCGTTTAGAGCTTTTACTGACGCAAACTTCTTGACTCCATTTTATGAAATTTCCAGTTCTGAAAATCTATTTTTGAGTTTCTAACAGCTTGTTCTAGATGTTGCTGTATGAGTTAATGCTGAGTTCTCTTTCCGTCCCCTGTATGTTCCCCATCACCACAGACTGGGCTCACTGGGGATCTTCTGTCTTTGGCCTCAGTTTTTTTTTTTTTTTTTCAGTTTTATGGTCAAACATTTTCTGTTGCATTTTTCATGCTCCTCATAGATGTGAGTGGTATGAATGATGGTTTGAAACAGCAGCTAATGGAGCGTCCATCACGGCCCATTTACTTCAGGAGCCTCAGACATGTCACCGGATTTTCTCTAGTCATCATGTCTGATTCCTGTGCATGAATTGACTTTATAGTCCATGACAATTGGGAAATATCCTGACGAGGAAAAGTTTGCTAAGGCAGCTACTGACTGTGGTTAGCAAAAAAAAACACATTTTGCTCCATCAATTGTTTTCTGAGGAATCAATGAAAATGTTTAAAAGCACTATCACCCGATCGCAGAGAAAGCGAGAGAAACCTAATCCGAATCCACACCAACTGATGCTGGGCCCTTTCCTGACCCACTCAGCCTCATTTCATCAACTTTTCTGGGAAGACATTCTGTAGTTTTTAATCTCCCTGACGAACCAATCAACCAAAAGCAGAACAGGGTGAAAACATGACCTCCTCCAAGAAGCTAATAAAATGTAATAAATATAATGGATGCATTCTAAGGAGAGCAAATGCGCTGTTTGTTCGTTAGCCCTCCTCAGTTCATGACTTCAAAGAGCACCATACAGCAATAACCTTTTTTTTTTAAATTCTTTCATGTCTAAAAAGGCCTCTGGTCCCGTTAACAGCAGCGTTAATGGATTTCAGGATGTTGCTATGAGCCCTGAAATGCATCACGATAAATGTCATCTGGGATGCATGCACAATGGTACGTTTACTTAGAGGGAAGACCCGGCACTTTGGCCACGGAGGGGATAGAAATAGAGCGAGGCTGCTGAAAGCATCAGTTTCCATAGGATCAATTTTTCAGAACTGATTATGACAGCAGCGAGAGACTCACAGCGCACCGAGCCAGGCTCTGCTGCTCATCTGACGGATGGTGGTGAAGCCCACCGTGTGACAGACTTTAAGGGCTTGTATTAACGTATATTAACACTGATCAACGGGAGCGGACAAACAACGTAAACCAATTACCATGCCATGCCCCTTCAGTTACTGTGAGATTATGTTGCATCTCTTTGGTTAATTCCCATCAGCGTTCAGCAGAAGTCTCTTGTAACATTTACTGGATGAGAGGGGGACATGTGTCCATCAGGTTTACAGAACAAAGCTGCATTATCATTTATAGTGGAGTTTATTTGAGCCTGATATCTACACACAACAAACTGGAAATAACGAGACCAATCACAGACCCTCACGCACCTGTGATCTCGCACACATCTAAATATAATGACATTGTTGTTGTTGTTGATGTCGGCCAAAACATTTACTACTGTTACTATTTAATATATCTTAGGTTTCTAACCCTCTGTGTTTGTTTGTTTTTAAGCAAGATTACACATAAACAACTCTGCAGTGGGGGATCCGCTGAATTTTAATGCAGATTAGGAGGCGGATATTTTTATTTCTTTTACCCCAGAATTCAATCTGTTGCCGTGTGAGCTCAGCAGCAGCACGGTCAGGACTTTTAATCCAACATGGACGCAGACGCCTTGTGAGAGCTTGAACATGAACGGTGCGGCCGACCTGCAGCTCCAAAGAATCAACTTTACCTGACGGACATTTTTAATGGAGCTTTGACTGATGTTGTCTCTGGTGTCCAGTCACAGTTTACAGATTCTCAGATATAAGATCCATCCATGTGACATTCTGTACAGAGACTATAGAAGAAGTATTTTCTCCTCTGTGAGACTCCTCTGTGTGCACTGTACATGGGAAATACGTGGCGTGTCTCCATTGGACTAGTTTTTCCATGGGTCCCCCCCTCCCTCATGTACAGTGCACAGTGTTTTCCCACCAGCCGGAGCACCCAGCACTCTGGAGGGATGGGTGGTGATGGAAAACTGGCAGAAAAAACTATTCCACATGGTCACAGGCCATAATGGATAACTTGGCTGCCTCCGCTCACCCAGGCTATTTCAAGAGAAGCCACCCAGTCGCCTTCCAAGGCTGTATTTTACTTTAGAGTGAACCAGGGCTTTGACTCCCAGTTTTGGGCCTTGGTAATAACACACTACTATAGCTGTCCACTCATTTTCTTCTTCACTTTGTGCAGATCGTCTTAATCACAGGGAGGCTTTAAAATAAGTCCTGACAGAGGAGGAGCAGCCTTCTGGAAACGGGTGACACTAAAGAGAGGAGATGACTCTACAGCCAAATGTACGAGCTGTAAATCCAGTCCTGAAGCTGTGTGTTAGGCCACAACACTCATGTTTGAACTTGGTTTACATTATTTTCTATAAAAGACGCTCATGTGACTCATCTCACAGTATTTGAAGGTTATACTTGAGTATAGGTAATACATCCTTAATGCCTTTGTGTAAAGACATTATCCCTTTGTGCATCAACAAATTACAGGGGTGTGCTTTTAAAAAATAAGTAGTAGCAGGGATTTGTGTCCTTTTGGGAAAAACTATATGGAAACAAAATGGCCCCTGAATTTGATATAAGTTCATATGATTGGATTTTTAATTTAAATAGTAACATCTGGGTAGTGTTTACATTTTGTATCACTGCTATTTTATATTGATTAGTATATTATTCAATATAAATTACTTCAGTTTGAGTATCAGTACTTTCAGCATATTTGGAAAACACTGTGATAATACTGATAACCAAGATCATTTTGGTCATATATAATCATGATACAACAACTTTGAATCTCCATTCTTCTTTACTTCATGGTGCAAATGAGACTCCAGTGATAGTGCTAGTAGAAGTAGTAAAGTCGGGCTATCATGTTGACTACATGTACCATAACTGCAGTTTGTTATGAGTAAAATGTATTTTTATTTACCAGTTTCAAAGATGTTTGAAAACTTGGTTTCTCCACAATTATGTTCTCTTACTTTAGTACTTCCTGTACTGAAGCCCATGGCAGCTGTGTTAAACACATTCACCATCAAAACAAATGGAAGAACCTTTTCCATTTCACTTTGAAAAGACAACCAGCTTCACACCAGACAAGCCCAAAACACTCCCACTGTGCACAGAGCTCCGCCAGCCTCTGGCCGCCATAACCACATGTGGGCTGGACACACTCTAATGTCAGGTTCAAGACTGGGTGTCTCCCAAGTGTCTTGTATATTACAGGGCTGCAGCCTCGTCAATGGGAGGCGTGTGCGGCGCAGCCGGTTTTGAAGTTTACTTTTGGGGTGTAGCACAGTGGCCCCACACGCACTCCTAAGCACCATGTTCCATATGAGGCTACTGGGTGGGGCAACAGGTTAATGGCACGTCCTGTAATTACAAGCCTTTCGTTTTCAGACTGTTGCATGTGGGGAAATGACAGCTGAATTATTCAAACACAATTACATTAAGCTGTATCACAATTATCCACCATCTGTGTATGCGAGTTTATATAACATTCATATGTAATGTATGTTATAATCACATTGTATGGTTATAACTGTGTTAGATCAGGGGAGGAATTTATGGTACACAGGTCAACCATTGTATCTGTAATTAGAAAAAATAGAAAATAGCCTCCATATAAAATGCTACGTGTACGTGACATAATGTCCTGAGCACACAGCTCATACTCAGTGATCGGCCACAGCAAAGTTTTATTTTTTTACATGATTTTATATAAGGTATGAATCCCCCTCCAGAAATAAACATTCAGAAACATTCATAAATAGCCCATGTTTTTTGAATGGTCTTCATTTCTGCAGCATGTTTCTGTCTGTGGGCAGAATGGAACCAGCACAATTCTAGTAGTGTTGAGAGCAGAGATCACGCACTGTAGTAACACCTGTAGTAAACATGGGTCTAACAGCACATGCAGACAGAGCAGGATAGTCTCTACGCACGTACACATGTTGCACGTCTAACGGCATCCTACCTGCGTGGCTCGAGCCTCCTGCTGCCTCCTGCTGTAGTCTCAGCTACCCGATGCTGCGCCCTGCTCGCTGATCAGCTGCTGTTCTGCTCGGGCTGGACTCATACACATGACGCTGCTGCTGGCTTTTGAGGAAGGGCTCCTCCTCCTCCTCCCTCCTCTCCCTGAAGCCCCACTAAATTCATCCATCCTCTGCATCAGCCTCCTCCAGCTTCACATGCCCCTTTAATTCAGAGCCTGTCCTGTAATCAGTCCCAGTCTCTCCCTGTAACTGAGGTGCACTGTGACAAACCAGTGACTGGGTTTTATTATCAGCTGGTCATTCTGCATGTGTCATGTGGGGGACATTTATGTCTGCTGACAGAGGTTGTCCAAGCAGATTGTTTAGTCATTGTTGTTTTTAGGGTTTGTAGGTTTATTAGCAGGATAACAAAAAAAAAAACAAAAAAACATTAAATTCCCAGAGGTTTGGAGTAGGATCCAAGCTCGACGTCATATTTAGGGAACTGACCCCTAAAAATATCCAGTTTCCCAAGGGGACTGCTGAGCTTAGGTTTTTATTTTATGTTGTGTGCCAAGAAGAAAGGAACTGTTGCTCTTATGTAATTTACCATTTAGCCATTTAGACCTATTAGATATATAAAAATACCATTTAGATATAATGCACGTGTATTTAAAAGTATTGTAAAAATTGGATATAGGATGAGATGAAATATATGGCACAGAGAGAATAATAATAATAATGGTGTACCCATGTATGCAATAATACTTCACTGGTACTAAACAATGCAGTAAATAAATACAAATAAAAACATCAGTGTTTTAAATTTAGTGTAATTAAATCATGCTCACTGACTGTGTGTGGGCGTGCGTGTTTCCTGCAGAACCAGACCACCTCGTCGGTGACGTCACGCAGAGGAAACACGTCATTCCGTCACCGGTGACGTGGCCGTAGGGAGAAGCTCTTCCCGGTCGTCACGCCAGGCTCCGCCGCTAAGGGCTCCTCCATCCTCCGGGGATACCTGCGATAACTATCCGAGTTTAACCCCCTCCACTCGGCCGCGGAACCAGCGGACAGCGCGTCGTGCTGCGGGTGTCGAACACAGGGAGCTAATATTAGCCGCTAGCTGCCGGTAGCTGCCGCCGGACATGGAGACGCAGGGGAACACGAACAAGAAGCAGAAGCGGAGCAACGCCGCGGAGAGCTGGGTGAGTTTGGTCCCGTCCACCGAGGATTAGCTCGGCCAGACTCACCGGCCCACCGCGGCTGTTCTGTCCCGCTGACCGGCCCCGAGCTAAAGCACCACCCGGGCGGACGGCTGGCTAACTGAAGCTAGCTGAGCCATGCTAACCGAGGGTTAGGGTTAGGGTTAGGGTCCAGTCAGCTGCCCTAAGTGAAGGCATCCTTTGCTGGCTTCATTCAGCTCTAACTCCCCCTTCCTCCTCCAGCCCCGGCCTAAAGGCTTTAAGGGACTAACTATTTAAACTGAGCCAGGTTAGCACCTTCCATCCAGACCAGTGCAGAATAACCAGCTGTACACTGACAGCTACAACCAGCTAATATAGATCATAACAATAAAAATGATTGTAGCGTCCCACCAGAAGAGGCGGTGACTGTCACCGTAGCTACACCAAACTAACAATGAACCTGTCTCATCCCTGACATCTTTGTCTTCTCCCTGCAAATACCTCTTTTTATTATACATCTTCTATAGCTATTAATTTAACCTCCTTAATATTTACCTCTGTTTGTTTGCTCACCTGTGTTTTTATCATCTTATTGAGACAAGAGGACAGGATCGGTTATTTAAGCTCTGTCTGACAGGTTTTGAGACTCTATCCATCTGATGATGTTATCAATGGTTTTATAATGTAATAATAATAATCTCATAACATCAATACAAGTTACAACAGAGTTGTAATAAATTCTTGTGCCAGGCTAAGCATCTGAAATATTTCAACAAGTCCTTAGGGAGTCCATTAGGGAGTAGAAGCATTGAACTGTAATAACGGCCTCACCAAATATACAAAAATATTTTATTTATTGACGTGCATGTTGGTGGAAGATCACAAAGTTCCTCAAAAACAAGTAGAAGACTCTTGAAGTTAAAATGATAACTGCAGTAGTGATGTGGTCTCCTGGTCACCCTCCAGACTTCACAGCTGCAGCAGCTTCACCACATTCACCAAGCAGGTGCACTCGTCAGTAGTTTTTTGCAAGAATTGTGCCATGTAGATCTTTCCATGTCACATGCCTTGACAAGTAATTTGTAGTAGTAGTTTGGCTATGCCAATAGTCCTTGAGATAGGTCCAGATAGGTTGGTAGTTGGCTTGATAGCCAGTTCTCCAGTTAGGTCGGGATAGGCCCTGAGTTAGGTTAGGTGAAAAACTGTTAATCGCTCTAACGGTTTTGTGGGGATCCAACAATCTTCTCTCCACCGTCTCTCTGTGAATTGACTCTGAGCTATGCTCGGGATGTCTGGCGTTTTTAAAGGTTGTACATTGCTTTGAATAAAAGCATTTACTTTACCCAGCCATAGATTGTACATTAAAGGAGTTTGAAAAAAAATTAAAGGAGTCTTACCAATTTTGCGTTGCCAGTGACGAGCCAAAAAAACTCTAAATCAACGCTGCACGTGTTTTTTTTAACTTCCAGGGAATGCAACGTGCAACTAATGTGACCTATCAAGCTCACCACGTGAGCCGCAACAAGCGTGGGCAGGTTGTGGGAACAAGAGGAGGGTTCCGAGGCTGCACTGTTTGGCTGACTGGTAGGTTACAAGATGTCCTTGTGTGTGATAGATGTTTATAAGGTCATTTAAATATTCCATAATCCTGTTTTCATCTCAATTTAAAGGTCTGTCTGGTGCCGGGAAGACCACGGTGAGCATGGCTCTGGAGGAGTACCTGGTGTGTCATGGCATTCCCTGCTACAGCCTCGATGGGGACAACATCCGTCAAGGGCTGAACAAGAACCTGGGTTTCAGCCCAGAGGACCGTGAGGAGAACATTCGACGCATTGCTGAGGTGGCCCGGCTTTTTGCTGATGCTGGGCTGGTGTGCATCGCCAGCTTCATCTCTCCCTACAGCCGGGTGAGTCACCAGTGAGAGAAGTAGACGATGGTGGGGTTTTATGTGTTCTTATCTCTCTGGGCTGTTACACCATCTTTTTGAAACTATATTTAGCCTGAGCCTCTGTGAACAGTTTTGTTTAAGGCTAATGCTTTAGTCCACTATAAATCCTGCATCTATTTGTGGAGCACAGAGTAGATCTTGATCTGTTATTAAAAATTAAAATAGGAATTTGCAATTAAGTTGTCGTGATAATGTAAAACTTCCAAAAGCAGTACTTTATTTGTGCCTTCCCTGAAATTAAAGCACCATCACTATTACAGTAGTTATAGTAACTATTTAAACAAGTGAATTAGTCAATATTATGTTTGAAAACAAAGAAGGCAAATAAATAAAATGATTAAATGATGAATGAATGAATAAATGATATCAACTACAACATGTGGACTGTACCATTTCCAGCGCAACCACCATTTTTCTTTGATTACCATTGAAGACTCTGTCGCTTTAACAGTCATGTGTTGAATTTTCTCTGTCATTTCTGGTAGTATGAGTCTGTTTTTCTGTCAATTTAAACCTGACCAACATTTATTACCTAAAAAACAAACATACTGTCTTCCACTGTCTTCTCTTAAACCCTGTGTGCATGACATTGTATTTATGTTTTGTCTGTTCAGGATCGCATCAATGCGAGGAAGATCCACGAGGCTGCAGGGCTGCCGTTCTTTGAGGCATTTGTGGACGCTCCGCTGGACGTGTGTGAGCAGAGGGACGTCAAGGGACTGTACAAGAGAGCGAGAGCGGGTGAAATACGAGGTGGAGTATGGTCCAATTGCCTTTAGAGCCAAAAGTCAGGTTCATACTGGTGACATGTGTCAGAATTTTGAGGCTGTAATGAACTGTAAGGAAAATCATGTTTAGTTAATGAATGAAGGAGGAGGAAACTGTGAAGTGATGAAAGTGACACAAATCTAATATAAAGACCATCATTTCCCTGACAGTATTTGTTGGTTAAACTTTGATGCATCACTGCTGTCTAAAGTGCCTCTGTTTTGTTTATATGAATATTGGTTATTAATCTGTTCATACAGAAATAAATGTAATGACTGGATTCATTCAGGATTGGCTCTGAACGATCCAACAACATATCAAACACTATGTGGTGTTATGAGCTGTGTTCACGTCATAAATGTAGTGGGTTTCAAAACAATGTGTTAACACTCTCATTATTGAGGTATTCTCTATTATAACTAATGAATTACCTTTACTACTGCAAACTCACATGGTATTTCTGGACAGAAGAATGTGGCTGTAGTAGTACATGTGATGGTTGTTTTTAGAGTTGAACAGAATAGAAAGAGGAACTCACTGTGCACTGCTTCTTGTCTCTGAATCGTCAGGTTTCACTGGAATTGACTCAGAGTATGAGAAACCAGAGGCTCCAGAGCTGGTGCTGAAGACCGACTCCTGCAGCGTGAACGAGTGCATACAACAGCTAATCGACCTGCTGCAGGAGAGGGTGAGGCCTCTCTCTGTCCTGCTTTGAAACATGTGTATCATGAATCAGCTGTTTTTAATGGGCTGTGACCCCTTCAGACTTCAGTTGACTCGCTCCACAAGCCTGTAATCCCTTTGTTGGCCACAGAGGGGCAGCAAAGCCTCATCATTGTGTGTCTGCTGTTGTCACATTTTCATGATTCCTTTAACTGAAACCCCACAGCGACACTCACTGGGTTTTCTAATGGCCTGTTATTGATGTGTTCCTCTGTGCAGGACATAGTTCCTGTGGATGCGTCGTATGAAGTAAAGGAGCTGTACGTCCAGGAGAACAAACTGGACCTGGCCAAGGCCGACGCAGAGACTCTGCCTGCCGTGCACATCAGCAAGGTGCTTTTAAACATTACTGTGGTATATCCTCTCAGTAAGAATGAGGAACAGGGTCGCTGCATACTGAGCAGTTATCAGCCATTTTCAGTGTTTAAAAAATACTCATCTGAAACACAGCATGTTAAATGAATTTATAAACCTCCTGCATGTGACTGATCCACAGCTGGACATGCAGTGGGTGCAAGTGCTGGCTGAAGGCTGGGCCACGCCTCTGAACGGTTTCATGAGGGAGAGAGAATTCTTGCAGTGTCTCCATTTTGACTGTCTGCTGGATGGTAAGATGTCATTCATATTTCATATTTACTTCAGAAGAGCCGGAGACACTGGGCTATCTGTCGGGACAGGAATGCTGCATCTCCTTCAAGGCAACACATAAATGCAAATATTGTTAATTGCATTCTAGTACAAGTATCATTCATTCACATGTCTCCTAAGTATAGCAGAGCTGGAGCGTCCTGTCCTCAGCTTACCTCACAGACAAAGGATCCCCTTTTAAGTCTAGATGTCTTGATTAAATGGAGTGAGAAATGACACTAACACGTGTCTGCAAGACGCAGTCCACTGAGACCCTGCTGGCAATGGGTAAATGTTGCTTGTTGCGATCAATAAGAGGTGAGAAGGGCTCAATAAACACACATAGAATAGTCTGTCTCCATTTAGAGCTCTGTTTAGATGGCTGTATGACCCCTGAATATAAACAGGAAGAGTGGTGTTTATGATTTTTTGTCGTCATGCAATATTTATTAAATGCTTGTGTGGTTTCGCACGGCGCGTGGATACAAGCAAACGAATATGGAGTAGAGTAAATTTCGAACAGAGGGGTCACTCCTGCAGCGTGGCTGCGGTTTGTTTATGAAAACCTTGCAGACTCAAACATCTCTAACTTATTTTACCACCCATGCCAGAACCGGGTCAAACAGTGCAGAATAAAGCCGAGGATGAAATGAGGAACACAAACACACAGTTGAGTGTAAAAAGCAGACTCCAGACCTCAAGAGGCCTCTGCCTGTGGCAAACCTCCTATCTAAGTGTGTTTGCAGGGAGAGATCAACAATGTCTCCTTTTTGGGCTCTCTTTAGGAAACAAATCTATCAGTTATAGTCTCTGGGTACAAAGTTAAATTCCTAGCGAAAGTCCTCTGACCTTAGTTGACTGCACAAATCTCACTTTTGTGTTGTGGAGCTAGATATTTTGTTACGAACACATAGTAAAAAGAAAAATATATAAAAATGGAATGGAATACAGCCTCTGTCCTCACGGAAGGATGAAAAAAAATCCCATAAAATTCTGACAACTTGGCATGAAATCATATTTGTTTTAGGTTAGTTTCCCCAGAAATATTCATAATCACATAAACTGGACTGGCGGCGCTGCGGCAGGAATATATACTGTTTCTGTTTGTCCTGGATGAGAAGGAGGCAGAGGAAGAGGCCTCCCTATTGATTGACACCAGACGCCACCATTTGTCCAGTTCCACTTCCTTCCAGGGACCGGACGGTGGAAGGATTGATGGCCTACAGTGTTACACTCAAACTTGTTGGGAAGCAGAAAACGGCTGTTTGACTAATCAAATAGTTTGCAAAAATAAACACAGCCAATGTCGAGCTTATGTCTCCTTCACTCGAATATTTGGAAGTTTTGTGTGTGTGCGTTATTAAAACCAGCTGTGAGCAAAGTGCGACAGAGGGGACCAGGAGAGGGTCCAGGGTGGGGGTGGGTGTAGCCAGAGAAGTCGTAGTCCTCCCTGTCTTCACATTCCCTGATCTGATGCAATGTGAAAAGCGTACCGGTCCCAAAAGATTGCAAAATGAAGTGGCCACCAGAACGTTCTCTTCACAGATGTCATCGCATGAGACAGAGGGTCAGGCTGCAGCCGAGCTGAGGAGAGGGTTATAAACTGCAGCCTGTGGTTGGGCTCTATATTCCACATTTAGTCTTTAGGGCAGCAGCAGAGGGACTGAACTAGCATGGCTGAGCTGTTTGGGTAAATGCATCAGGGTGTTCTTGAACACTTATCTGGTATTAAATATGTCTCTTTTTAAATTCTTAAATTCTTTTTGAGTTTCTGTAAGCGTTTGTTAAGTTGTATACAATAATACTTATTTGCTGTAGGTCTGAAGGATGTCCATCTTTGATCCGTTTATCTTGTTCCCCTTGTCTAATGGGCTTTGTTGGGTTAGATATATTAGAATACAAAGATCTTTGGCTATTATTTGACGAAGCTCACCACAGAATCACACCGTCACGTTGAATTGACAGTGAATAAAAAGTGAATTGACATGTAAATGTATCTGCAAACATTTGACAGTCAATTACTTCTCAAGCATAAACCGTAAACCTGAAGCTCGGCTGCTTTTCTTCGCCATTCTTTTTTATAAGCTGAATAACTGTGGCTTAGAAAAATACCTGACCTGTTTATTCTTTTTTTTTTTTGCTGCACAGACGCACCTTCTGTCCTCATAAAGCATTTTGTTCGTTGTCCTAGGGGGCGTCATCAACCTGTCAGTTCCTGTGGTGCTGCCGGTGTCCACACCAGACAAAGAGCGTCTGGATGGCGTGACGGCCATGGCCCTGGTCTACGGAGGCAGGCGAGTCGCCATCCTTCGCAACCCGGAGTTTTATGAGCACCGCAAAGAGGAGCGCTGCGCTCGTCAGTGGGGCACGACATGCAAGGACCACCCCTACATCAAGGTACCGTGATGTGACAGACTCAGGGTCAGTCGTGCTCTGTGAAGGCTGAACTCACTGCACCTGTTAGTGTGAACAGCTTGTCTCTGGGTGCTGCATCATAAACATTGCATGTGAACAAGCCTGCTTCCCTGGACTGTGCGTTGATAGAACACAGATCCAAACTGGCCTCCTCACGGTGCTTATGGAAAGAGTGTCTCTGCTTGCGCTCTGTCAGGACGCCCGGTGCAATCACTTGATCTTTCTGGTCCACCCTCGTTTTGCAGGTGTTATATTTGGATGCTGTGTCTGTGATCGAGCTGTTCAACAGTCTCCCAGCCCTTCTTTAAATACACACAGGGATTGTTTCCATCTGTGGCGCTCAGGTGGAGTCAGTGGCACGGTGATTCACGCCCTGCACAGAACAGGGTGGCGTTTGACAGATTAAGAACTCCATCTGCGTGAAGTGAAAAAGGTCTGGCTAATTTTAACCCCCATTGTTTTCAGGATCAGAGCAGCCTGTCACTTGGTTATTGGCAAAGATCTAATCCAAAACTAACAGTAAACTCTGGCATGTGATGATTTCACTCCCTGGGGTCAGACTTACTGAAAACCTCTGTGGCTCCGAACGCAGGGCCTGTCTCAATATTTCAGCTCAGTCTGACATCAGATTGAATTCTAGGAGAAATCTCTTTTTTGCTTTTCATGTTGCTTTTGATCCAATTAGGCTCGGTGATGTGTTTGAAGAGATGTTATTAGAAGCTGCCAGTTTCATCTGCTGGTGACTACAGTGTCTATGCCTCAGAGGACTCCTCATCTGTTCAACCCCTCATTGCCGGACGTGTGTGTGTGCACAGCTTTCTGTGATTACGGTGTCAGTGTGTGTGTGTGTGTGTGTGTGTGTGTGTGTATATATGTAAGTGTTTGTTTAACTCTCCGAGCCGAAGCCAGTCTGTCAACACACCTCATAGCTGGTAGCTACTTTTTTCCTCCAGCCAGAAACGACATTTCACATAGTTAATCCATGGTTTCCTGTTTGCCCGTCTGTCATTCAGGGGGAGCCCATCAGCGGAATCTACGGTGTAGTGGCTGTTTATTTGGCTCTGGCCCTGTCACATGTGAAGTTTCAGGGCAGTTTAAACAGATCGCGTGTGTGTGTGTGTAAGGCCTGCACTCCTTCATATATCTGTGCAGACATTATATTTTCCATTTACTTGGGGAAAAAAACGGAATTGCGACTTGTCGATTGCTCCTAAAGAAAGAGGCTGTTCAGCGTCGTGCATGACTACCGTCTCCGGCCAGCAGCCGACAGGTTGGATTAATTGAAGTGTGGAAAACAAATCACAACATGATCCGGCAAATGTCTCACAGCGGTGCCAAATCCTTATTGACCACATCACTGCTGAACACACTCTGGGTTTGATCGGGTTCCAAATCGCGCTGCAGACAATATGTTTGTGAAATAAGGATATCAAAAGAGTTTGTCTTGGTTTTTTTTAACATGATTAATGAAATGACATAAATGGATTATTTTTTCTTTTCATCAATGTCCAGCTCTGCTCACTTCAGGTTTCATTTATAGGCGTCGTTTTGGGTGGAAGTGTCACTTTGTGTAACACTAATGTGCCACAGGCCCTAGTGCTCAGTAACTCTAGCTGCAGTCTGATAAATGCCTCAGGCCTTAGGTGAAAGATGCAGCCTTTGCCCAGTCCTGAGCACTTTGGCGACATTGTTGGATTCAATCTCGTGAGGAGGAAAAAGTTGTCCTCATTGTGGTCATGAGCTCATCACCAGGTTTTTACTGTGAAATACTTTGGACTCTCTCTGCTCTGTTATTGAAATTGAGGTAGAGGGTGCAGCTTTTCTGGCTTTTCAAATCACACATGTCCCCCGTCGCAATTGGCTAATAACTCCAGACCGTTATTAGAATTCAAGCCGAGCTGCTTCAAGCACACTGACGTTTTTATGCACCACACTGTCTTAAGTCTGGATTATATTTGAGCTGTGCTCACTGCCGTGATCGCTGTGGCTCCTTTTTCAGATGGTGATGGAGAGCGGGGACTGGCTAGTCGGCGGAGACCTGCAGGTTCTGGACAGGATCACCTGGAACGACGGGCTGGACCAGTACCGGCTGACGCCCACTGAGCTCAAACACAAGTTTAAAGAAATGAACGCAGGTACGGGCCACGTTGTGCTGGTAATCTGCTGGGGTGAAGGGTATTAAGGAGAGATGGTGGTATTTGTAGTATTTAGACAGTAGTAGTAGAATTTATAAACGTGTTTGAAAGGAGCAGGAAACCGTCAGGGTAGTGAGGTCTGCTGTGATCACAGCCTGTGTGGTGTCTCTGTTTGTTGTCTCAATATAACCAGCCCCCTCTCCTCCCTTCACTATCTTCAGACGCCGTATTTGCCTTCCAGCTCCGCAACCCGGTCCACAATGGCCATGCTCTTCTGATGCAGGACACACACAAGCGTCTCGTTGAGCGAGGCTACCGTCGCCCCGTGCTGCTGCTCCACCCGCTGGGAGGCTGGACTAAGGACGACGACGTGCCGTTGCCCTGGCGGATGAAGCAGCACGCCGCCGTGCTGGAGGAGGGCGTCCTGAACCCAGACTCCACCATCGTGGCCATCTTTCCTTCACCCATGATGTATGCCGGGCCAACTGAGGTAAGATCAGCAGCAAGAACGTATTATATCACGTTTGTGGGTTGTTTTTTATTTTTTTTATAAAGGAAAAAAATAAATTACACTTTCCTCAAACCTGATGGGGAACAAGAGAACGACAACGTCACCGTGTAATAACAAGACTCGAAGAAGAGATGCGTCACGAGCTTGTCTGCGCGGTTCTGACTGCAACGATATGGCAGGAAAGGGGATTTAAAACCTCCTGTGGGGAGCTGTGTTCAGTGTTTCCATGCCGTGTGACGGCGCGTAGTATCTGGGCATCTTTTCATCATCCACTCATAATAATGGCAAATTGGTGGAGAAAAGAACTGAGAGTCGATCGGAGGCTGGTGGAGGCGAGTGCCAAATTAAACCTTTTTGTAGCTACTTCTCAAACCCCCACACACTGAAATATGATTATTTCTACTTGTTTCTTCCAGTCCTCCGGGTGTGTCCTCAGTCTCTGTGCTGCCTCCTCCACAGGTCCAGTGGCACTGCAGGTCTCGAATGGTGGCTGGTGCCAACTTCTACATCGTGGGCCGGGACCCTGCAGGGATGCCCCACCCCGCCACGGGGAAGGACCTGTATGAGCCGTCCCACGGGGCCAAGGTCCTCACCATGGCTCCCGGGCTCATCACCCTGGAGATTGTGCCCTTCAAGGTCGCGGCTTACAACAAGGTCAAAAAGGCGATGGATTTCTATGACCCTAAGAAGTAAGTGCTTATTTATTTTGTGATTTTCCCTTGTCAGTTCCCATCAGTCTTTAAGTAACAGCTGGAAAACAGGAACAGTTTCAGTCTGAGGCAGCGGAGTTCACGCACACTGATCTTGAATATCTTATTTCTAGGTTCAGACCAGAGTGAGAACTCACATGTACGCCAATTAGAACCCACAGCCTAAACAGTAACTTCACTCTGTCAATGCATTAGACCTGTCTTGCTTTTTTCCCATAATTCCCTTTATTCTCGCTCTGTTGTCCCCAAACCTCAGGCCAAGAGCGGCACGGTGTTTTTCTTTCTGACGCAGTAAAATGATTTCGTGGATTAGATGAAGCTTTGATGTTGCTCAAAAAATTACAGAGACCTGCTATTAATTAAAGTTTGTATACGTGTACAGCAACACAGCCCATGATGACTAACCCCCGCCCCCCCATCACGTTGTGCAACTGTCGCCTTGAAAGAATGTTCAAAGTAAATACGACCCAACGAATCACCAGACATCAGCTCTGTTTTCCATGACGCATGTTTATAATGTTGATCACTCATTGTTGACAGAGTGTGTTTTAAAATGGTAGTTGTTTTAAATCGCAGACAAGTCAGACGTGTCCACAGCAACATGTCAACTGAAAAATGTCCGGGATGTGTAGGTGCGTCTGAGACATTTTTAAATTCTTTATGTTGTCCTCCTCTGTGGCTCCTCTCTCTCCTCCTCTGAATCAGATTTAACGTCCGTTGCATGTTTCAAATATAATGGGACCCGCTCCCTCGCTCCAGCATTTCATGGACGCTCTGCTCAGGGATTGGCAGGAGAGGTTCAGGAAATGTCTGGAGCTGATGACTGGGACATTTGCATTCTCACACAAAGCACCTTTCAGAGAAACGTCTGAAGGATGAACTAATAGTAGGTCAAAGGTCAAAGTTGCTGTGGCCTCTGTCAGCACGACTCCAGGATTCTTGTGCTAATAATTCTGAAAAGAAAATCACAAGAAGGTTCAAGGAGTAAAATGCTGAAGGAATGTCTGCTTGTGTCATAAAGGTCAGAGGTCAGCTTCACTATGAACACACACTCAGGGACTCTTGTTAAACCCTTCTGTCATCACCGTGTGTCTTTTTTCTGTGGTGATAACACCTGCAGCTTTGGATGAGCTAACTCCAGTTTTATACATCACTGATGGTTTAACTGTAAATCTCAATCTCATGCAAATGCAGGGGAAGAGCTGGATTTCCAGTTTGTCCTCGTCACTCAACAAGATTTATGGGATTCCATCCTTTTCCATGCTTATAGGACTTTGCCCAATTGCAAGAGGAATGTCCATGCTACGCCTAATCACCAGCAATACCTCTCAAGTCTTTCCCTGAAGTGCAGTGGCTGAGGTCACAGCAGTCTGGTTCTAATTTGACACTGTATAAAAACGCTCTCGGAAGAATTTGCCTGCAGCTCTTCTGCATCACGCCATGTGAAGTGTGAGGTCTTCTTCACAGATTCCAACAGTCTCTGAGCCACGAGACGTGCTGTGTGTTGTGTGGTGACGATTAGGAGCTGTGCTGCGTAGGAAGGGACCTCTGCTCTCGCTGCATGTGTCTGTGAACAAGATGTCTCAGAAGCGTCTGACAATTCCTGATGTGATGAAGTGCAGCTCCCACTGCCAACAGAGAGATTCCTGTCTGCCTGAGCAGGTGTGATGAGAGCGGATCGTCCTCAGGAGAGAGCAAACGAGACTTCAGAACAACTGAAAAACAAAGAAACGTTTGGACCGATGGACGGATCGAGGATTTTCCTTCAGCTGGTTCCGTGGTTTGACAGAAGCCTTGAGTGACAATTCATCATGTTGAACTCGTCTGAATGGCAGCAGTCGATGTTTAACTTTATTAAGATGCTTCTCTAGATGTTCTGTTGCAGGGCTTGTAGAGACGGACGACTAATAGAAACTCTATTTAGAGTTTCTAAATACAAAAGAAGAAAATGTGCAAGTCTGAATTGAAATATAAATGTAAGAAATGTGCAGAATATTAAAATTACTCTTATTTATAACAAATGTGCAAAATATGTAAATGGCAAGCAAAGGGGCAGAAACAAACATATCTGTACATGTAATTTGCAACAATCTCTGGCCACAGATCGCTGAGCGAGGGGAGCATTGGTGAGATATACAGCGCTGAGCCTTTCTCTGTGTGGGATGTGAAACGCTTTCAGAGGTCCATTGTTTGGTTTTCAGAAAAACTAACCGGTCTGCCGCTGCACCTCCGTTATTGTTGGCTCTCGTGCGCTGCTCTGCCGATAAGCATCTTATTTTTATTAATTGGAACATGTCTGCAACTCAAAGCTCTCTTGTTTTTTTTCCGCAGCCACCAGGACTATGACTTCATCTCAGGTACGCGCATGCGGAGGATGGCTCGCGAGGGAGAGAATCCTCCTGACGGCTTCATGGCGCCGAAGGCCTGGGCCGTGTTGAAGGAGTACTACAAGTCTCTGGAGAAGGCATAAATGTGGAGCGTGTGAGGGAACGCTGCGGGAACACGGTGGTGGCTTCTAATCATGTTTAAAACTTGTGGACCACTCGGCTTCTATCGAACACCTCGCTCCTGTCTGTCAGCTGTTTTTAGTCTTATCATGTTTTAACGGTACTTTGTTTAACTCAACTAAAAAAAGATGTCTTCATAGTTGGTGATTGTTTCTCACTAACCTTGTCTGACTGGTTCATAATAATGTTTGAGGAAAGATTTTTACCGATGGAGACTTGTGCGGAGAGCGCTGTTGATCAGTGCTGGAAGAATGTGACTGAATATGCCCAGATTGCGCCAAATGTGGCATTGACAAGTATTTGATGTAAATGTTGAGTGCCTTGGTCTCCAGAGGGTGAATCTGCTGTCTGTCCTACCTGTCAACTGAAGAGCGGAGCAGAGATATGAACCCTAACCTTCTAAACTTTGAACGTTTCTTCTTTTTTTTCATGTATTTATTCTCCCTGCATTTCAGTTTCTTCTCGTTTCCACAGTGTTGTGCACGTAGTCTCTGAGCAGTTTTGATGTTTATTCCTTCTTCTCATGGGTTACTAATATTTTCCATGCGGTAATTCATTTTTAACTCTGCCTGTATAATCACCATTGAGGGATCAGATTTGTAATCTTCCTTATCCAATAAACCATTTTTTTTTTTTTTTTTAGCAGAACCATTCGTTTTTTTTCATCTTTGCTGTGTGCGTGTGTTTGCATCAAACTCGTCACACACTCAAAGAATCCCGCTGAATTTCATGCATTTTTGAAACTCCATGTGCATTGATGAGCTGTCATGGACTTCCAGCCGCCTGTGATCTCACCGTCACACGGTTCATATTCTGACAACTCAATAGCTCTAAATCTCTCCTCTGTCATCCACGTGAGCAGCACACTCTTGAAAATGAAGGCCCCCCCCACCCAGTGGGTCAATCAGCTGTATATTGGATGAGACGGACCCTCTCTGACCCCAATCAGACACACAGAGAGCAGCAGCTGGGCCCCAGATGCAGCGCGAAGGTGGAGGGTTAAGAACGGGCTCTTTCAGAAACACCCTGGGTACCTTATCTAATCCAGGCCTGAGATATAATGAACCTGCCAGCAGCAGTTCTTTTTGCCAGATCTTATTCAAACTCAGACAGTAATCAAGCCGGGATCTCAGCGCAGCTTCAAAGGAAGATCAAATGATCTTGGAAAGGTTGCCTTATGATTTGTGTTGTGCCTGATGTTATCGCCCTTGTAGTGTGTAGTGATGTATTCGTTCTGGAGCCTTCTCTCAGCTCGTTCGGTCCATTTATCAGAAACCACTCGTTCCTCTGAGGCGATGGACGCACGCTTTTGGACAAAGCTCATGGGAGGTGTTGGAGGAGTTGCTTGTGCTCTGACTACTGTTAACACCACTCGCCTGCTCCTCCAGAGTCTGGCGCATCTTAAGTTTGAATCTGAAATCAGATATTTTTTATTTATTTTTTTCAATATTTTATATAACACAATATAAACAGTTTATCATGAAAACAATAAATAAAAAGAAAATAAATAAATATCCATTTAAGGTTTTATCATCCCTGTAGATGTAATTAGATAATTCTGTGCTGCAAATAACTAACAAATTATTAATGAACTAAATGCTTTTTATATATATATATGTATATATATATATATATATATATATATATATATATACACTCACATTGATGTAGTTTCCATGGTGTAAAATACAGGATTGTAAAAACCTTCACTCATACAGTATCAAACATGCAGTGACATCATCGCCGCCTTGTCCCACATCCCCAAACGTTTCTGCTCCAACGTGCACTCCAGCTGCTTTTATCTCCAATTTCCTTCCATCTGGTTCGAGTTCCTTTCAAAGCCGGCCGTGATAAAAACAGGCTTTACGAAATGCAGCACAGTGATGCGGGACATGGTTAATATTCAGGGGAGGCCGTGCTCCGAGGTGCAGCCACAGCTCGCCGTGTCTGAGTGATCATCCTTCTCACCACAGCTCCACGTCTGAGGAGCTGTTGCTCCATGACATCCTGAAACTCTGACACTCGTTTCTGATACTGATACTAAATTAAAGTCTAAGTATTTTACCTCTAACTGCAAATCAGAAAACTGAGGGTTATTTTTATCTTAAGCAGCATGTGTGGTCTGTATTTATAATTTGGAGACAATGTTAACTTTCCAACAGAAGGTAGATATTTAATGTAATATTTAATATTTCACAGTGTCTTCTCTGTGACTGACACTGTTGTGCACTGAGGGACAGACGAGAAAAAAGAGTGTGAGACACTTGACATGTAACATAATCTCTACAAATCACCAGCTGTCACATACGTTCTTCTCTTTCCTGACAGGTGACATTGGTGACTATGTGAGATGCTGTTCCTCTCCTGTTGGTGTCAGAGGGAGGGCAGAAAGGACAGACGGCCTCAGGAACTTTATCTGAAGAGCTGCAGGCTCCATATAAAGAGATCACACAGAGGGAGGGGATCATGCATCACACCAGGATCCGTGGGCACATCAAAGGGAAGCATCTGTTTCACAACCGTAGAGGAGTTGGGGGGGGGGGGGGGGGTCTCCTCCGGGGGGGGGGGGGGGGGGGGGGACTCCTCATCCTCCACAGCTTCCATGAACCTCCTCTGTGAGGGAGGAGCAGCTGAGAAAGAGGAGACACAACATCTATACTGTCTCCGAATCAGACAGTCATGGAGATGCCAACAGATGATTGACAGGGAGTCATATTATCTCTATAGAATCATCACGAGGAGGTGGTGTGTGTGTATGTGTGTGTGGGAGATTTAACAAAGCATGAGCATGCAGAGCTGAGGTGAGGAATAAAACATATAATCAAATCAACACAGGCTCTAAAACAGAACCGTGAGGAATTCCACTCATGTGATGGTATGGACAGGATGTGGGGGGATTACAGAATCAAAAATTGGTGTGTCCGTATTTTCAGAAGCTCACATTTTAAGTTGGCATGACCAAAAAAAAAAAAAACTCCACAGTGAAAAACAGCCAAGTGTGAACGCAGCATTTAAAGCACACATAAACACAGCTCCTAAAATTAAAGATGACTAAATAACCGTTTCTTAAAATACCTGTCATTACAGAGGGTTCAGCTCCAGGCACTGTGAGGGACTGCAGATGCTCGGCTGCACGTTCATGCACGCTCACATGCACGTGGGTTTGTGGCTGATTTAAGGCAGACTCTGCAGATGCTGCGATAACACAGTGATCGATACTCTTTACCAGAGCCGCTGTGAAGGGAAACGTTTCCAGTATCCAGACATTTCCGTTTGTGTCCCACATTTATTACAATCAAGGTTTCGCCTCTTGACAGCGTCACAGGCGTCGTCTCAGCGACGCTGGTTTGTGTCTGTGGGACAGAGCTGAATGTTTTCTCTTTTGGTGGTTTAAAATCTCTCTGTTTGGGTTTATTAAACATAGATGGATTAAATATCTCACAGAATAATCAAGGTCCTGATCTTTTAGTCTGCAAGCAATGAGGGCGGGACACCTGTAGTTGTCTACACTTGGCACTCTATTGGCTGGAAGATGATAAAATAATATAATAATAATAAAATCCCAGTGCAGAAGAAGAACTTCAAAGAGTGCACGCTTCAGTCACACACAGATGCCACAGGAACATTAAGAGACGAGCTGAAACTCGAGCACAAGAACTCTGTCCAGACAATGTCATAGAGCAAATCTAAATACGTGCACGGCTGTTTGTGTCCAAGTGCAACAAAATCTGAATGTGAAATTGATGAGTCCTGCTTCAAACCGGAAGTTTTCTCTCCTCATCCGATGAGTCGATGTGAGAAGATAAAGTCTCCAGGATATGAAATCATTGGCCCGAGGTCTAACGCAGCCTCAGAGTCAGACTGAAGGTCCCACAGATATCAAACCTTTGACAAGGTTAGCGTTAGCTTGAGATCTGCGATGTGAGAAATCGTCTGAAACGTCTTGAAGTTTGGATATTAGTGATATTCAAATTCAAAATGAGGTCAAAGTTGCATCAAGAGAAACTCTGTTCTTCCTGTATCATGTGTGAATCTGGGAGCCATGAAACGCTCCACGGTTCGGTTTCTATATTTACTGTTGGCCGGCTTGTGTGCTGCCCGGCTGGTGAAGATGTTTTGTCTGTTTGCATGTGTCTTTTACAAAACATCCTTTTCACGTAGCATGTGGGCAAATAACGGGTAAAAAACACGATAAGGAACATTTAATTACTGTGTTGAGATGAACATTTTGTGCCATTCATGTGGGCGACGGGAGACTTAAAATAAACGTCTTGTTTTGGAGCAGGAGAGATAAAAACTTTAGAGTGCAGTTGTTTGTTCTGAAAATAAAGAAGAGGCAGCAGCTGACCACATGAAACACACTGTCAAACAAACAGTATTTCAGTCTGTGCACAATTGAACGACTTCAGTTCTAATTCCAGAGGCTTGTGAACAAATCAAATCATTTGTGTTTGCTGAATGAAACCGTTGTTGAAGGACAAACTGATGCTCGCTCAAGGCGGAGCGGCAGGAAAAGGTCACATCTTTACACTGCTCTTCGTATTAACTTGGATCTGAAATTATGTGCCACATAATGAGCCATTTCTTCTGGCCACCTCTTCATCACCCTACTGTGTGAGAGAGGGATGAGTCCATGACTTCCAGCAGAGCCTCAGACCTCTCTGTGCAGAGTCATCTGACCCAGCACACACTCTTTTAACAGCATCCATGAATTATCATTATCTCAATCTGCTCTTGACCCATAACTATCTGTAAATTTTTTAACATCCATGCAGATAGTCTGACCTCAGAGTTTTACGATTTCATCTAGGCTTGATTATTCAATAGAAGAATTGTGCAAAATATTATAATTTTTTTTTTTTTTTTTTTTTTTTTTTAACGTTTGAAAAAAATGTTATCCTCCATTTCCCTTCCACTGCTTTTCCTTTTGGATTTCTTTTCAGTGCAGAACATGGTGACAGTGATTTAACTGTATTCACTCGGTGGACTCTTAAATAAATAATTAAATATGATAAAGGTGATGGTGACAAACTCAACAAGGACCATGTCCTTGTCAGTGTGACTCCTCAGCTGTATTTATGCTGAGGATGATGAATCTCGAGCAGCAGTTCACTCTGAGTTCATCAGTCGCAGGTGACATGATGAGAAACTCAAAAACAAGTGTGGTGATGTGGTGTCTCCCCAGCACACCTCAGGTCTGCTCATGTTCCCCGTGTCATCACATGCACGGCGATCCGACGCCATGGTTCTATTTGTCTTGGACATTGTTCCAGCTTTGATCACAAATTGCAGTAATTACTCGGGGACTCCACCCTCCCTCCCTCTGGAAACGATGCATGGAACAGGAGAAGCCGACTGAGGCGGCGAGATTAATCCAGCTTAATGTTTTTTACTGCAGCTCGGCTCCCAGTGCGCAGCCACTTAGCAGCGGATCTCTCCGGATGTGCTGATGAAACCGAACCGGGCCTCTGTCTGGCTCAAACAAATAAATGAGCACAACCTCAGACTGGAGTTTCTCCTGGAAGCCAGCTGTCTGACTCATCCAGGGCCCTGAATAGCAACAGGGGGCCACACATTTAACCCCCCCCCCCCGCCACACGGCCTGTCATCATCCAACTTTATAATTAGAATTCCTGTCATATTACACCGGATCTTATCAGAACTGTCCCTGAGAATGATGTGGAACCTCAGTGTGGCTGTCCACAAACACGACCAGAGAAATTCCAAAAATGTCCAACATGCATCCAAGCAGCACTCAATGCATCACACCTGCTGCATTAAAGGTCGCCCAGTTAGTTTGCTGGGCTTGTCGGCCTTCGTTGAGCATCAAGAACAGTTCCTGTAGCATCAAGAACTCTGGAGTACTGTGGCTGGACTGCGGCCACATCATCACAGCGTCAGAACCAAGGTCACTGGGAACAGATGCTGTTCCCGAAACTCAGGAATATATCACCAGGGTGCTGCCCTGAGGTTCAGCAGAGTTGGAGCATCAGGCTGAACAACACACACACACACTCTCAGGGTTTTTGGTCATACCTTGTCCAAAGGATGATTTTGGGGACTGATTCACCGATTCACCGACCCTGTGACTAGAGGATGATCAGTCCTGTTTTATAAAATACTTATTTTAAACAAATCTTTCCCTGGAAATAAATAAAGAGTTTTAAAGCAGCGGTGTTCCCAACACACTGAAAACACACTGCACTGACCTGTGGGTTGGGATTGCTGAACACTGGTGAGAGCTCTGGGTCAGTAACTGGAGCTGAGATGACTTCCCACATTTTTCACATTGTATGACCACAGACTGAGCTACAGCCGATGTCAAAGACACAACTGGAATTCAACCACAGCCAAAATTCGGGGGTTTAAAATAAACATTCCAAAGAGTTAATTGTCCCTTTCTGGATGATTTGATAGAAGTTAGTGGGATGTCCAAACCAAGGCCATTACTTTATGAAATTAAAAGTCTTTTATTAGTGCCACAATGTTCAGGCTGTTCACCTCTGTCCTCAACATTAGCACTCCTGACATTTAATGACTGAATTTAAATTTGACGGTGAGCTGTCCCTTTAATGGCGGCTCAGTGTACCCAGTTGTATTTTTCCATGTTGCCTGCAAACAAACCCAGTTTCCTGAGGCTGTCCTCAGGGCGAAGCTGACACCTGTTGTTGACTGCAGAGTCGAGCGTTTCTCCAGTTCTCTGTGGTTTTCTCCCAGTTTGCACCTCAGCACGATAACATGATCCTGCGTTAGCCCGGGGATAAGGACCTCCAGTACACTGTGCACGTACAGTAAATACAGATTAAAACAGAACTTGTTGGGGAGCTGTGCCCCTGATTTCACCACCATTGTTTTCATGTGCTGGTTTTCTGGCACCGGTCTGACCGAGCTGTTTGGTCTTGCCTCAGATTCCACTTCACTCCTGCAGGTGAAGCCTCCCGACACTGAATCTGGATAATGAGCAGTTTAACTGTAACAGAGAATGTTGATGAGGCACCGACAGAAACACAATGAAGTGACAGTGTGGCGAGGTCTCATCTATTTTTATTTGGAAAAGACGAATTCAGCATTAAACAAATTAAGCATGAGCTGTTAGCATGAAGGGAGACAGGTCACCTGAATTGCAGCCTAAGCATCTCACTCTCCCTCTGGTGGCCGGCTGCAGTATCAGTCTGTTTATGTCATATGCTGAATATTAAATGATAATATGAGATAAAATCAATTATAGTCAGTATTATAGATACATGAAATTAGCCCATGAACATCTCCATCCATCCATCTAACCATCCACACAGATTTCTTCTTCTTCTCAATAATAATCTCTGTATTGAGTTTAGCTGCCTGTCTGAGAGCAGAAAACAGCCTGTTTCTAGGGTAGTGACGCAGGTTGACCTCTGTGTAACATGTGCTCATCATCATGAGTAATTACTGCTGTCTCTGTCTGTTTGCTTTACGTTGAAAACAAAGGACTGGTGCCAGTGGCCAGTGCCTTAGTTTAATATACATTTAAACGTCAGCTATAGAAAATCATTTAATTGATTCTCCAAAATGATGAAATTCTCCTTTCCCTTTGTTGCTAGAAGCATTTAAGCTGCACCTGGCACTGCGCTTCTGTCATTCCAAGGATTGTGGGAAATGTTGTCGTGTGTGAGCAGGGACATTTTGTTCCTCACCATTGCCTGAGGAGCAGCTCCTCTGTGCGCTGTGGTTCTTTCCACTGACCACACACAATTCCTCCAGGCAGGATTCCAACCAGCATCCTGGACGTGTGCACATGTGATCCAGGAGCAAAACATCCCCACAGTGCTTCGCATCTGCCCCCCAGCTCCCCAGGGGGGCAGAAGCTCCCAGGAGCCATTCAGCATTTGCCTGCTGTCCAAACCATCGGCCTCTTGGAGCAGCAGACCTCCACCAAGTCTAACATCTGCTATGTAAACATTTCTGCCCCACGTCACTCAACAGGCTGTGGTGTTGTCTCTCGCACAGGAGCTGCCTCATATCATCGGAGCGTCACTGCAGCATCAACGCCATCAGATCTGTTTCCAGCGGGAGAGCGGCTTGACACGTGGCATCGATTAGAACACACAGTGGAACGCTCTCTGTTTTTAAAGCTGGAGACGTCACCCCCTTTTCATCTTTTATCTCGGGTTGGAATTTTTTTCACAAGACCTTTTTGTCAGAGACACATTGTTTGGAATCGGTAGCAGGAAGCAACAAGTGCTGCAGCTCTGACAGAGGTGGAAACAGCGGCAGTGTGCAAAGTTTTCTTCTTCAGGACCTTCAGGAGGAGAAGCTTTGTCTACTGAGTGACTAAGAGTGACTGATGTTCAGGTGCCACCCTGTCCACTGACCTCAAATGTACAAAACAAGTTCATTTTAAAGACAAAGTTTTTACAGTGCATGCACCGTAAAGCATCTCATGATGAAAACAAACTGACTCCTGGGAACCTTCACTCAGTGTGTTCTAAAACACCGACACGTCTCCTCTCACCTTCAGGTTTTTTGGTGTGGCTGCCTGTGCACGTGAGAATATTGTCTGTCCTCCACCTAACATTCAAAGCGTTTTAATCAGGTCGGTGCGTCCTCTGAGGAGGAGATCCACAGTCCACATCAAACAAGGTTTCATTCACCGTCTATTTGCATCAGTCCAATAACTGCAGGCATTTGCCACGTTTAGTCACTGATTTAGTTCTGCTGATAAGAGACACAAAGCTAAAACAAAACATGTTGTCAGAAGTCTAAATTACGAGCCTGGCGTCTGGTTGAGGCTGTGAGACGGCCCACCTGCAGCTCCATCACCATCACAAGTCAGTGGCCCTTCATGCAGGTGAGAGCTGGATGCAGATGAACGATGACGAGCAGCGGGAAAAGATGGCGGGGACGTGCTGCAGGAGGCTGTGAGCACAAAGGAGCCAGTGATGGAAGTGGAGACGCTGCAGAAAGCAGAATATCCCCATGCTGAGATCATGTGCTGATGACCATGATGTGCCCTCAGCTAATGCAATGAGGGCCTGTCCTTGATTTCCTTGTTGTCAAGGAAATGTTTTGGAGTGATCGTCCAGTGACACAAAGCTGTCTTTCTTTGAAAGGTGCTCTTTTATCAGTGTGTACAAATTGCTTCAGTTCACTGCTGCAGAGAAACTGGAAACATACCACGGCTCCATCTTTGCTCAACATCTGAAGGATTCTCTCCTTGGAAAACAGAGACAAAACCAATGTTATTAGGTCCAAGTAAACACGTAGAGACATCTGGTCCCCTCACAACAAACAAATGAAAACACCAAGGACCACGACGGATGACAGGAATAAAAACACCCAGACATGTTTTCTGGGTTGACCCGTGATGTATGGACGTCTCCGCTCAGGAAGGCGTCCAGATATTGTCCAGGGGGGTGAAACACTGTGCCCGAGGGACGCAGCAGAAGTTAGGAGGGTGAAAGGTTGCAACAAATCCAGGGGCCCACAGGCAGAGGACAAATTCCACTGGGATCATTTTATTAAGAGAAGTGGGTGTCCAGAGTCAGGGCGCCCATAATTCATAGCTACAGCCCTGCACATATGAAGTTCCATGCATGTTGAGGGAACAGCGTCTCAGGATGTGGACATGAGCAGAACAGGACAGAACTGTGCCTCCGTGATTTAGGACGTGCACCCAAAACAAGTGCACGTGTCAGTGAGATAGCCGGATGCTGTGGCCACAGTGAGCGTGTGCAGTTGTCCTCTAAGAATGCCTGGTGTGTTGGCTCGTAGGCTCAGTGTGTCCACACCCGAGCATCCTGGATTTCCAGAGATGAGTGATCGCTTTACGACGAGAAGGTCAGAGACTTCGGGCCGTGACATAACAATATCTTCACACTTTTCCAAACCAGAGACATTCCAGCGCTGACCAACACATCTGAATCACATCTATCACAGATATTTGTGGGGCTGTGGTCAGTGGGAGGTTTTGGGATTTTTTTAGAAGTGTTTGATAGTATTTTCTCCCCAGGCGTCCTCGACATTATCAGCACTCCACCACATGAGGACGGAGACCCTCACAGGTTTGTTTAACAAGCTCCCCAGTGGAAGGACAAACACTAGATTTTTGTCCTGTGAACTTCAGTCTTCTTCAGTTGTTGATGTGTCCAGGAATTTCTTTTCTTTTTTTTTTTTTTTTTTTTTTTTACTTTTTTTGGACAACACATCTCCCACTTAAAACAAACCAGGGCTGTTTCCCTCTGCAGCACAAAGAACTTTACACAATGAACAGTCACAAATGTCCCGGGATGAAAAAAGCAGAGAGGCAATGACAGCAACGTTAACCTACATTTGAAAATGACGAAGCCTCTGCGACATCACAGGTTTGGGAACAATGGAGCTTTGTGGGACAGTCACACTGATAGTGAGTGATCACAGAGACATGATGTCACCACATCTGCCTGCAGGGACAACAGAGAGGCACCTTTAGGATGGGGACTGAAGTTTCAGCAGAGAGAGAGACTTGGCTCATTGTTTAAAAGCACCATAGTGGAGCTGTAAGGAGAAATTCAACCAAAGAAGAAGAACAAGAGGATGTTATTTAGCTTGTGGTCATACAGTAAAGTATTAAAGTGGACATGAAATAAACAAAGCAAGTAAAAACAGACAACAGGCTCATGTCAGACGTGTCTGTCCACTGTGAGCAGAGGCAGGTGATGGCGAAAGGATTCTTAACTTTGCCACCTCACAGCATTTAAAACCAAAACTAGACAAAGACTAGAGCCTTGATTTGGCCTTGGCCCATCAATTCATCAAATTGTATAACTGTATAGCCCCTACTCGCAAATCACAATTTGTCCCATAGGTGTTTAACGTTATATTATATTTGCATTAAATTCTACTCTCTAACATAATGTCATTTTGGAACTTATCCACCTCTGCAGCACCATACAGAACGAGTGGCCCGAGTCCTAAACACCACAGACTGCAGAGCAGAAGCTGCGTGAAGCCGTAATGGCTGCAGACGTCTGGAAGCGGCACTCCAGACTCCGCTGCAGTGTGGATGCGTGACACAGACGTAGCATGTACACCACCGGGCTCGCATGCATGTGGCCGGGCCTGGTCTCAATTAAAACTCTATTACTGTCACAACTAATCAACACTGCTCGAGGCCATCTCACAGCAGTAATTAAGCTAACGTCCATCTGTGCTGTCTGTGCACTGCCGGGCTCCCACAGATGGTATTATCTAGTTTTCTGGTTTACCATATTGATTCAGGGTGAATATTTGGAAAATCTCAGTTTATCATGAGAAGATGGTATTTATAGCCTCTGCTGGTCAGGCACATCATAAATCTCATTTGGATTGACGGCCACAAGCTCCCAGACTCTGGCCTCAGGGCGTACCTGGGGCCTGTTATTCATGCTTCACGCTCCAAACCACGTCCACCTCAGCAGTCTCCTCCCATTATGAACAGCACTCAGACCTCTGCCACCACTGAATCTTAATAATAAACTGGTTTTTAGGACGGACCATTTTTTACAACTGCATCTTTAGTGATGCTATGAATATAATAAATAGTTAGTTTTCGTGTGTTATATAGAATAGAACGTTTTTATTCCTTCCCCATGGGGGAAACACACATTTACAGCAGCTCAGTGAAAGAAGAATCAGTTGAAGATGAAAAAACAATCAGGATAAAAAAAATGAAATCTTGAAATCCTACCTATTTACAGTTAAATTATAAAGTTAAATACAAAAACAGAAAGTGCAAAAAGCAAAAATTTAAAAACCCTGAGCAGAAAAAAAAATAAAAATAATTGTGCTGATGTAATGAGACTTGAGATTTTGAGATGTTGAGATTGACATGATATGATAATGATAATTAGATTCTAATCTAATCAGTATTTTTGTACATATTGTGATGAACTCGCTAATAAAATAACCAAACATTTACAATTCAAGGGAACACACTGATTTAAGCTCATATTTCTCTGACTCAAGACAATTATGAAGTTATGAAGATTAAAGCAAATATTGGATTTGCTGATTTAACCCTGTCAGGACGATCCTCGGTGTCATGACAAATGCATCCTCCTGTTTAAAGCGATACCTGTCCTCTCAGGTCTTTTGGGAAATGTCTCTGAGACACCGTGAGACACGACCACGGAATTCCAAGACTTCCTGTCCTCTGGCAGCCATTGTCTGCGATGAAACATCAGTGACACTGCGCCTCTGTGTGTCACCACTTCCCACCACTCGATTTCAAGGCAGGAATGGCCTTCTGGGTGCTTGATTGCACGCTTTCATGTGGTCAGCCTTCTGCTGGAGAGGGGTCACTGTTATCCATTAAATAATCGGAGCCAGTTAAAGGCAGAAACAGTGCGCATTCATGCTCCTGACTGAATATGTGACTCTTCGGGAGTGGGCTAATCCATCTTCCTGGGAAATGAGAGCAGAGGAACGATTATCTGCTGAGCAACGCGTCGTCTTTTGAACCGGGCCGCGCCCGCGGACTGATCACTGCAGCCCCGCGTTCATCTGCCTGGAATGTGCAGTTGAAAGAAGTTAGGAGAGCAGCGCTGGACTTCTGATTAAAGTGACGGTCCTAACAATCCACATCAGAGCTGCAGGATGTGAGCAGTGAGCAGAGCGCCGCGGTGGGAACAATGCATCACTTGATCCCAGAGGAAGTCAGCCGGGTTTCAAACTGCTGCAGCCACAGGAGCGGCTCTCATTCATCCAGTGACACATGTGGGAGAGATTTAAGTCCCAATCAGAATTTACACGGCACTAACGACTAAATAATGACTTTTCCTAATGACCGCTGATGAAATTAAGCACTCTGGATGTTTATTGTGTCACTGAGAAAAGTATTCATACATGACGTTTAATGTATTGTACGTGTGTGTTAAATCAAGTGCTAGGTTTTTAACATGTGATCCATAATCTGTTGAGCGTGTGTATCTCATGTACTGTGTGTTTACCTTATTTCCTAAAGCTGCGCATTGAACCACGCCAAAGTTCATAGTGAATACAAATCTCCAAATTTGCGTTCCAAACCTTCTGTTGCAGCTCAGCGAGGAAACAAATAGAGGGCTATTCATCCAAAGAGCCTAAGAAAATGGTGGCTGAAAGGTCATGCTCATGCTCCGTGATCATTTCCACTGAAATCATCCAAGAAAAGGATCCTTTCATGGCCCCAATCACAGACTCTATATCCATCTGATAATTCTTAATACTCCGGCCTGTGGCTCACAGTGACGGGCCTCACACGTGGCACGTGTTCTGGTAACGGCTCAGAGCTCGCTGCGGACTGTGAGATGTTCAATATCGATAGAGTTTGACTCAGCAGAGAGTCGTCCTGTAAGAGACGATCACACCAACAGACGGAGGATATGTACAGCAGAGGTGCAGCAGCGTCCGGGCTCTCAGAACGGCTGCACGCCACGCAGGCGGGATTACGACAGCACTGGTAAAAGACGGAGCATCTTGATCGCCACCTGGTGATGAGCTGAAGCCTCCATCATGTCAGGGGATCCATGGCACAGAGTTCTGATCGGTGAATTTTCAAGTGCAAGTTTTAAATCAATGTGGATGCTATAAAATGTGATAAGACTCAGCCAGACCTGCTCTGCTCTGCTCTTTAAACCCTGTGACCAGTGAGGGTTCAGCCTCTGTGTACATGACCCTGGCTTCATTTTCTCTCAACAGAAGAATCTTCATCCATCTTCATCTACTGTCGATGAACATGTGATTGTTGAATGATAACTTGAAAAAAATGTGAATCTAGCACCTTAAAATTCAAATTACAAACAGCTACAAACATCCCTGTGTTCACAGAGTTTGGAATGAATCGGCTCCACAGTGTCAGAGTGGAGCAGCAGACACACAAGTCTCTTTGATCCCACATTTTTAACTCCTGGCTAATTCGTGTATCTGTCACAAATTCTCTCTTCATCATAAACATATGCATTGGATTTTCCTTTCAGGGAGAGAGTTGAAAGGAAACAGTCCAGATATTTATCTTGACAAATGACAGATCTTGACTAAACCTAAAATGTTGGTATTCAGTTCTTCAGTCCTTCGCTTTTAAATTCAAAAAGCAATTCCCAACAAAGTGTATTTTTCCTCTGACGTCCAAACGTGTCATTCTCTGGCAGCGGCCCTGCTTCCTATTGGCGCGGCGCTCGGACAGTCAGCCACCTGCTGGAGGAGCTGCGTCATGAGGCTGCCCGCTCACATCTGCAGGATCCCGAGGTTCTGATGTAGCTGTGTTTCATCTGGTGTGGGTGTGGTCCGCGTGAGTCACGTCGCCACGCCAACCAGGCTCTGATTCACCGACATGTTGCTGGGTCTTAGCTGTGGGGAACCCCAAACTGTGCACACAACACAAACACCCGCGCAGTGATGGACCCTGAATCACAGGCAGATGCCGGGTGGGCGGAGTCTTGGGTAGCTGTGGGTGAAACCAGCTCAGGACCTCTATGATGAAATAATCAGAACCAGTCTCAGTGTGCCACAGTGAAACTAGTTGACACTGTCTCCAGTTCCATCACCGAACCAACCCACACTTTAATACCAATCCAAGAACATGCATCCTGCGCTCATGAAGGTCACCATTCATTCAATGATCTCAGCTGCTGGACATTTTTCACAATATCAGCTATTATTAGAAACTATGGAGACTCAGCTAAACTTTACAAGGGAGCTCAAGTTGGAGGGTAAATACAGCGCTGCCACATTATCACCCAATCAAGTTGTCGGATCAAACCACTCCACAAGCGGCTCCGCTGCTCCCCGTCATTCAGAGAGGAAGTCAACACGACCCAAGAAGCAGCTGATGCATGAAGCTGCAGTGTGAAGTCAAAACACTGACCCGAAGCTGTGATAAACACATTACATACCATTTATGTTGGATTGATTCAGGTTCACCACTACTCACCTTTGACCTTTTTTCTCACCACACTGTTTCAGGCCACTCCCTGTGAGAGCAGGGCTGGCCTGGAAGAGAGGAACATTCAGGTTGTAAAATCCAAACAATGAGCTGAGAGATGGTGAAAAGCATCATAAAACGAACAAGAACTGCAGGCGGATCATTTCATCAGTCTAACGCAACACGAGCAGCACTGAAGTGTCTTCATGCTGCTCACCTCAAACATCCAGGCCTGTCAGCCAAGAGCTGAGCCTGTGGCGCCAGGCAGCGGGCTGCTGGTGCCACTGTCTCTGTCAGCATGAACATGACATTTGTTATTCCACTGGAGGAGACCGCCGCCTGTGACACCAGTCTACCTGCCGTCATGTGACGCTCACGATCCCTGGTTCCAGAGTTCTGCTTCTCCACCGTCAGGTGAGTTGACTTCACACATGGTTTGGATTGTTCGTCACAGCATTAATGCTGCAGAATGTGGTCAAAATGTGATTACCGTGTGGAGGCTGGGATGATGATGATAGCATGTCTGAACACAGAATAATCCCACTCTTTCCAGCTCAGTGTGCCAAGAAAGCAATCACAGATCTTGGCCCAGGTGCTCACGCACCGCATTTCACCGGATCCAAGCTGGGACGAAACTGAGCCTGTTTCCCCTCTTCTCCTCTTTCTTTCTTTTCTTTCTATGAATTTGTGACATCCTCAGAGCTCTTTGTCGTTCCAGTGTTGAAAATCGTGACAAAGCACAGGGGGTGTGTAAACTCACAGCGTGCACGCCCTGCACGTGAGGCACCAGAGGCTTTGCTGCTGCTCTGGTCACCAGGGCAGCAACATGCCGGCTCTGTTGCAGGATGTCATTTTTAGTGTTTCCTCTTCTCACTTGCATGTATTCCACCGATGAATGTGGTTGGTTCAGATCTGGCCCCAGCCCTGCTCCACCTGGACCTCCGCTCCACTGAGGCTCTTCCACCAGGGACTTTCTCAACCAAAGGCAGACGTGATCCAGCTAAGTGTTAAAGGTACAAACGTTGTTTTTCTTGGTTATCTGAAACATCTTTCATTTTCCCCAAAGAACATTCATGAAATGCTCAGTGGGGGAGCCCTGCTCTTTTCTTAAAAATGTTTGTGTCCGGAAATAAACTTTTCTGCCATGACTTCCAGCCGCACGTCTGCTGAAAACAAGCGTCTGCTGCCAGTCTTTCAAGGTAAATCACTGTGCACTCGGGTGACAGAGGTAGTATCACCTCCAAGCATCTACAGTTACATCAAACAAGTCCAATACTTCCTCCCACTCCCCAGTTCAGTTGGTTGTCCATTGTCTCAGACAAAAGAACTTGACACTTTGAATTGGAGCCTGTGATGGATCACTTTTGAGGTCAGAAGCCTTTACCGGTATATTGGTTTCATCCCGGCTTCCAGCTTTGAATAGGTGCTTCTAAGTTGTGTGAAAACTAAAGCACAGAGGCGTCGAGTCATAAAGCCATTGTGTGAAAAGATGGTTTCATTGACTGGCTGCAGAATTCACAGCCTTCTGAACGTGCACCGTGCTCTCTGTCTCTGCTTCATGGCGTCTCTTCCACAATATGAATCATGGTTAATGCACAAAACAAGATATTGCCGCGGAGCTTACTCCTGCACCTCCTCCTGAATTAAACATCACCAGCGCCCTGCACCAAACACACCGCCCCTGCTGACTCTACCTGAGAGAAAATGAAAGAGATCATTGTGCCTCCATGTGAATTAACATTCATATAACTCATCCTGATACAGTCAAACAAAGGAGCCTCTATAATACGTCTATCTCATACCTGAATCACCACTGTTATCACGATGGATAGAGAAAGAAAACAAATGTTCTTTCTTAACCTAAGTTATCGTGGCATGCTGGTAAAGCAGAGCCTGCATCGACGGCGGGATGGGTTTTATGGAAACACATGATTGTGGAACTTTACCTACAAACCCCTGTTTCCTCAGCGCCAAGCTGCCTCGCAGTAAAAGGGTCAAGCGCCCAGTTAAAACACACAGTGTATAATTTTATAAGCTTTTCCCAGCGGGGCTCCTGGAGCCGGTGTGGAGCCGACAATGCGCAGGCAGCGGTGGCGCGCACAGATCAGTTTCATTCTTTGTCAGCGGTGAATAGGGGCGGAGGAAGCAAACTCATTACAATCCTATAAAAAGAAAGTATCCGAGATCACAGAGCAGCCGGTTGCAGGACCAGGCGCTCAGAGACAGAGACAGGGACAGACAGGGAGGAAGCTCATGTCCACAGGCTCTCTGACCCTCAGTGCATCAGCAGCCCCACAGCTCCTCTTCCTCACTGTGTCCCTGTGCACGGCGCTCATGCTCCTCTCTATCTGACTCCCAGGAACAAACCTTGGCCTCTGGAGTCCGGGGACGCGCGGCGCATGGACAGTGTCAGGACGCGCATTGGTCTTTGAGAAACTTCTGGTGCCACGAAATTAGGCAAATCTTTTTTTTTTTTTAAATTAGGCAAATTTTTTTTTTTTTTTTTTTTTTTTTTTTTTTTCTGGTGTGGCAGCGTTTTTGTTTTGTCGAGGATGCTTGTGTCTGCTTGGAATAGATGCTGTGTTCTGCTGTTTCTCGTCACGGCGCTGAGGACGGGCGCGTGCCAAGTATCAGAGACGCGCCCGAAAATGAACTCCATCAAGTCCGGGTCGGTGGACGAGTCACCCACGCCCGCTACGAACCGGACGGTTCCTGTGCACGCCGGGATCACGAAGAAACATCACATGCTCACTCAGGTAATTTGAATGATCCTTGATCGGTGTTTACGCACAGTGGCTGAGTTCAGTGGACATGTTATAATCTCTGATGATTCCGCATTTAGTGATTACTGACTTAAATAAAGATGACCAGAAGACAGCGTCACTTTTCTGTATTTAAAAGTGATGATCAGTGCAGGGCACATGCGCGTGCGTAATTGTGCGGTCTCCAAAGTGTGCCCTGGAGTTTCTCGGGGTGAACGGTAAAAAACCCTCTCATGTGTGGATGGTTATTGGAAATTGCAGGGATCGGAGCCCTCATAAAGCCTAATTGCCTCTCAGACCTGACGCCAGCACCGGTGCCGCGCACCTCCGCAGTAAATCAGTGATGCCCGGGGAAATGTGAGAGAAAGTTAACACTCGGGGTAATTTTCTGTCTGGCTCTTCGTGTCATTAAAGTGGCCCAGACGCTCGCTGGGATTATGAGATTCTTACTGTGGGGCCTCTGAGGGATACTCTTACCGAGCAGCCACTTAATACCCACTCAAAGAGTGATCAGGTCCTGCTGTTTCAACAAAGTGCCAAATGACTGAAGCCTTGGCAGTTTTCAGTTCAGCTAAAGAAAAAAAGTTGTGAACATTATGAGTCAAGTGATCATCGAGTGAGGGATTATAATGGAGCATTCATCGCTTGGCCTGGAGATCAGAGTTCTGCGAATCATCTCTCTCAGGGCTTTCAGTTTATAAGAGGAGCTTTAAACGGACAGGAAGCATCAGTTAACCTGATACCTCAGCTTCCTGTAAAGGAACACGTCAGTCACACACGGATGCAGACGTGAACCTGAGAGATGCTGTGGATGTCTCAGCTCCTCTGAGAGCAGCAGATGGCACTGCCACATCCCCGGGGCAGACACAGGCAGCTGACATTTGGTCCAACGTATGTGCTCCTGCTGGTTATCTGATAGAGAGCTGCGCTCAGACACCAGTCAGTTATGGAAAAGACACACTCTCTCTCCTCCATGGAGTGTGGAGATCCAACCTCAAGCGGCACTGCCAGACCTCAATTTGAACGCCTGCTTACATCTTTGCCATCGCAATAATCTGGAGCGGTTTGACGGGCTCACTGAGGGAAAACAATATGAGTGCAGAGACCACCTTACTGTTATTAAAATAAATGTTATGGTGCATATGGTGCCCTGTGTCCAATTTAAGACACCTATGGCAAGAGGGGGTACTGTGTGTGTGTGTGTGTGTGTGTGTGTGTGTGTTTTCCAGCCACACACACATTCACAGCTCTGCCTGAGCTGAATAAATCACATCGAAGATGTGGCTCTGATTGAGTATACAAGGACACACTTCACTTCCTTATAAGGGCATGACAGTAAACGCAGGCTGATGGAGACAAAACAACACGCTGAGGAATCCCTCCCTGTTACTGGCGTTCACAGCAATAACCCTGAGATGTGTTTCAACCTGAAAAAATGAATTCCTGTTGATTAAGTCCTGGGTATAAGTTTGGAAAATGTGTATGCAAGTTTCCTTCCATTGCTCAGCATCATGGGAAACCTCAAAGCCCAAATCTCATAAGCTGACCATAAATCTTATGGTCAGCTTGTCATGCTGTTGATTTTTTTTTTGTTGCAGCTGGTGTGAAATTGTTGGCAGATTATGAAGCGTTCAGGATGTAAACCACTGAGGCGTCTATGAGTGTGATCAGGGATCATCACCACGCTGCCTCAAAACACACCAGCCCTCTCTTCGACGGACAGTCAAACACAAGAATATACGTTGTTTGAAATTATTCTCTGTGAGGCCTGAATCTCAAATGAAAAGTACAAATAAAACCAATAAATAGCTCTCACTGGTTTCCTTCAAAATTCAGTGATGAGCAGCCGAGGGATTCCAGGCGCCCTGCGGCGATGAGCAGATGCAGCAGGAAACAAGGGTGTAATTTGGTATTTTAGTCATGACATCAGGAACTCTTGTTGATGCAACGCACTGACAGCTTAATTTGTTTTGATTTCCTGAAGCTGCTGACAGAGTCGTATCAATCACTGTTAAACCAGGCTGGGCTTTGGCTGCCTCGGAGTCGCTGTCTGACCCTTCACACGTCAACTCCACTGCGAGTCAAACCGACAAAACCAAAACCTCTAAGCCCTTGACAGCTGCCGCTCGTGGGTGGCAGTGTTGGCTGCTTGGACAGGAACCAACAGAAATGGATAGCACGGGGCAGGCGGCGCTCACCACTCCAACCTCTGAACCCACAAGGGAACCGACGGCGTGGCTGCACTCATGCAGGACATGTCTGTAAAACATCAGCAGTGGGTCAGCCAGACTATTTAAATCCACGAGGAGAGATGGCTTTAACAAGCCATCTCTGAGGGCTCTGCCTGTAAAAGTGCAGCCACGTCTTTTAGCTCTCTGTCTCGGCCCTGCCTTAAAATAACCGTCGGCTGATCCTAATGAGCTGAGAACGCGAGTGAGAGGCAGCGAGAGGTGTGACCGCTTGTTAGTGCTCGGCGTATATATTCGTCTGCCCTGTGGCCTCTCCAATCTGTGGCTCCCTTGGGCACCGTGAAGGCCGAGCACTGGAGCCATTAGGAGTCTCCCATTCTGACCCCTCTTTCCTTTTACTGTAATTGGCCTTGTTAATGAGAGGAGAGCTGTTCCGTCTGTCATTCCACAGGATTACACCTTTCAGAGTGGCACACCATCCAGAGCCCTTCCCCCGTTCTTTGAAGAGTGCAGTCACGTGTGCCTTCATTCACGTCAAGGAATAAGATCAGAATGTATACTTAACTTAAGGAAGGTCCTGTTTATAGCACTCAGAGGGGACAGGCCTGTAAACACATGTGTTTTGAGTGATGAAAGACGCCAAGTCGAGTTTAAAGACATGGTCTGTGAGAGTGACTGTTTGCAGTCATCCCTATGTTATCTGATCCCGTCTGTCTGTGCTTTCAGGGCCTGTGAAGTTTGTTTACTCTGGAAGGCCCCCTGCCACTCATTAACACCGCTCACAGTATTGCCTTATGAGCTTGATCCCGAGCTTTAGGGTCAAGTGCGATCGTAACACCAAGCTCGACGAGCTGGGATGTGTTTCACATGTTTCATCTTTTAGCTTTTCAATTAGCATCAACACAAGCAAATGCCAACTGAGGCTGATGATCTCAGCAGGTGAAAGAGAGCGGATCCTCGGGTTGTTTGAGAGGGGAACTGTCTTCATATCAAGATTATTAAGTTAAGGTAATTAATCCCATCCTTCACAGTCTGTAAAACTATGTGAACACATATCACAGTGATCCCGCTTTAAAGAGACGCTTCTTCTTTGCTGGAGATTCTGATGTCTGATGGTAGTGATGATGATGGCAATGATGCTACTCACAACTGCTTTTAGCCAAAACAAGTCCTCACCATTGGCAGTATCAGGTATCAGGCTCCTAAAGACAACAAGTCCTCGCCTGCCCCAAACACAGGTCATATGGAAAACCTTCAGTCTGTGTCAGTGCCGTGTCAACTATTTAACTTTGTCCGCTGCTCCACGACGGCAATCAGGCATTTTATAAATTCACCCTCTTGAACAATGACTGTGCTCATGGTTTAACTTGCCTGCACAACTTCATCTCTGTCAGGACGTGGTCTTCTGAAACTCCGCTAATGAGCTTTAATTTCGTCCGAGCGCATCTGTCCTTGCAACTCGTCCAGGTTTTCATGTTTCCAGCTGTAATGATGCTTGTGTTTGGTCATTTTCATCGATGGGAGCGCATCAACGAGCACACAGCTTTTCTGTTACTTCAACAAATATTGTGATGTTTTTCCATTTTCCAGCATGACCTTCCTTCTTCCTGAGTGCTCTGAGCTGACTGCTCCCCACCCCGAGGTCACATGACTGCATGGCCAAGGTGAAGGGGCCTGTGTGATCAAAGCCACAATAATATACACACTGTTAAAGTTAGACAATGGTGGAAAAAAACAAAAACAGGGAGTTTTGATTGGAAACGGGATCCAGTCGTCTCCTGCACATGAATTCTTCCACTCTGAACTTCTGCCTAGACTTTGTTACTTTGAAATATCACATTACTGTCCTTTGCACCTCGCAAGAAAAGCTGCATGATGAAGGAGCGGCTCTCACTTTTCTAAACAGCAGGTTCAACAATCCTCACTTTCCAAAAATATTTCCATTCTCTTACAATTTAAATCTCTTGTGCTCCAACTCAGCAGACGAGACATTCTCACTGTGATTTTTATGCATTACATGGCTCCTCCATCGAATTATATCAGCGCTTTGGAATGATTCCATAGAGATATATAAGGGAGGATGGTTTAAAGCCCTGTATATGCTGTAGTAAATCCCTTGTGGATTGTTGCTCCCGCACATTTGAGTTTCCTCATCAAAGTCACAGCGTTTTACCAGCACGGAGGGAGCCTGAGACGGGGCCAGGAGGCTTCCCTTATGACTCTCTGTCTGCCTCTGCCTTTATCGTCTCACCAGCATACCGACAGAGGCTGGAGAGTAGACAGGCCTCGGCCCACTTCCTGCGCTGGATTCAAAGCTGTGCTTTTATGTGTGCAAAAGCTGTCTGGGCAAAAATAAGGGAGCAACAGAAAAAAGATGGGAGATGAATGAGATGCATCCAAATGAAGCCCTGTCTCTCAGAAGTTGCGAATGAGCCATTTTAAAACATGACAAGATAAGGCCAGATTATCCGCTGCGATTTGGGGGTCAGCCTTGTATCATTGAGTTTCAAAGGCCTGTCTTGTGGTTTGAGCCATGATGGAAGAGGTGAGCCCCAGCCCTCTTTTTCTACACCTCCCCCCTCCACCCATGCACCCGTGAGCTGAAATTGATCCAAATCTGCCATCCAGAAGGACAGATAGGAATCAGAGCAGGTAGTATGAAGCACTGCTGCGCGTGGCCGGTGCCATTAGTCATCACCTGCAGATAACGTTTTATGTCAGGAGAAAGAAAACTGACGCTGCTGAGTCCAACTTCAACTTCAATATTAAATTATCAACTGTTTTCATTATGTAAAACCAATGTGTGTGTGTGTGTGTGTAACCTAGAGACAATTTTCTTGGCTTAGATAAGAACCTGGAGCAGAGGCGCACCTCCAAGTTAATTTTTCATTTCCACCTATAAAAACTCTAAAAATCATAGAAATGTAAAATGTGTTGTATTATAGCAACTGGTGAACATGGGGACAGTCGGCTCACACACCCCAAATCCCTGAGATTTACTGTCATTTGTACCACTTCTGTTTCAGGTTATTTCAGAACTGATGAAGATGAGAAGCATTGCCTGGGTTAATGTGCTTCAGAGGAGCTGGACAGCAGATTTTATTTTTAATTTCCAGAGGCTAACCTCTACCTCTGTTTCCAGTTGTGATGCTAAGCTAAACTAATCATTCCTGGCTCCAGTTTCCCTGCATTCATATGCATCATTAACTCTTTACAAGTAAGCAAATGAGAGATAAGGTTGCCCTAAAATGTTGAACCCATTCTCCTGGGGTAAACTGGGATTTTAGGACTGTGATTCCAGGAAGTCGGATACTACGCTTCCCATAAACTTGATATCTTTATTAGCTCCTACCTGCCTGGTCAACACACCCATGTCTGTCAAATGTCTTTTGTGCACTCTCTTGTTTAAACTGAGATAGTGCTGATGACACTACCAGGATTATTTTTCAAAGACTTGACAAAGTTGCTTGAGAACAACAAAAGACACGTCCGATTGTTTCCAGGCTCACCTGAACCCCTCGTAGTGACTATCACCTTTAAAACACGAGCAGCAGATTTCCTGTGAACTCTGTCGCAATGAATATTTAGACTTAATTACTCTCATCAACACATTAAGCATCTGGGCCACGGGAACCCGACACGATGATGGATGAACGTTCGCCGTAATATTCCTGCCCATTGCTCATTGGCTCCATGTGTTTCCAGCCTGAGAGAGTGGCATCCCTCCAAAAACTCTAATCTTGTTCGCTTTCTGAGGCGCAAGGACACCGAGCAACTAATGCCATATGCGATATCCGGGAGCTGATTTAAACATGTTGTGTACGTTCCAATTTGGAGTGACGCTGGTGCTTTTGGGTACGGCCTCCCCCACTCAGCTGACTGTAATACACCCATATGGAGTTTGGGATTTATTGTGGCTATAAAGATTTCACTGGGATTTAAAGCTCTGTCATGTCCATCCATGTGTTTATTGTTCCATGTTTGTCAGTGGTGAACCACATTAAATCAGCTCTGTCAGTGCAGTGCCAGCCCAGTGTGGTTGTGGTGGCCACGGTGGCGTGCCAGCTAAACATGTTGTTCCAATGTCAGCCCGCACTGGACGTGATTTACACGGTCACAGTCCATTTTCCTGCATGTTTGAAAAGGTGTGGTGTCATTCACATGTCTGACAGCTTATTCCACTCAGTGATGAGACTCTATGTTAAGAATCAGATAAAGATGCCAGGGAACAGTTCCCTGATCTATACTGTGACCCGACCCAACTGTGGCTCAGTGTCCCTCTCCACTGAATGGTTCAGTGTAAATTCCCAGCGTTACCTCGCTTGTCTGAGCACTTCATTTGATTTGTGACACAATTTACGCTGAGCTTCTTTGCTCCTGCTCCAACGCTAATGGCGACAGGACTTGTGCATGTGCAAGGAATTAAATCAAGGCAGCGCTTCCAGTAAAGAGGTGCTGAAATGTGTTATGGAAAAAGTGAGATAGCTTTAATTGTTCTGTGCGTCCTTGTACATGAGGGCTATTATGTAAGGTGGTGTTTTAGTTAGTGCGATCATATGTAGAAGACCCTCAGACCTGGAGCATGGTTTCTGGACTACAGAGGATACGTTTCAACCTTTCAGTGTAAAAACAAGAAAATCATGGTAAATTACGAATAATTAGGGACAATGATTACCCCTCAATTAGCTTCTGAACAGAGAATTAAGTATTGCAATAAGTAGTCTTTTACTTTTTTTTTCGGAATTGTAATGGCTTGACTCTCTGGGACCCACCAGTATAATGACCACTGAAGACATTTTTATACCTACACCGTGTCCACTGCTATGAACTAAGACAAGCTATAGTCATATCTTCTCGCTCGTCTGGCCATGCAGATGGGCGACTGCTGCCCGTTAAATGAAACGAGGGGAATGACATTTGTTTTTGATGTTCCATACTTGCATCGAAATCCCCATACACAATGTGATGTTTCTCCAGAACCAACGATGCATGCTGTTCTCCGAAGACGGTTGGGAAACCTTAATTAAAAACAAAACAACTGGAAAACCTTCTGTTGCCTGGTTTTCATCAGCGTGATGCAGCTGCATGCATCTATACTGACCGGATTTCTGCTGCAATCGACACTACATGCACAAAATTGATTTATGTATGCTGATCATTGGTTTTTCCTTCAATTAAAAAACAACACAGGTAACATGTAACATTTCAAACACAATAAACTGCACTGAGTCTTTCTCCGGTTCTGTTTTTGGTCCAAACAACAACAGCTCTTCAGACCGACATGAGCACACAGCATGAGTCAGGTTGAGTGAGTCTCTCCAAGGACCCATAAACAGGAATGCATTTTCTTTTGGCTTGTTAACAGCTTGCAGTTTGAGCTGCGGTGCATCAGATAGATGAAATGCTCTGATGGAGCTTTTCTCTTCTAGCATGAAGCACTTGGATTGTTTGATTATCATCATTCATCATTAATTCCGTTTAGAAAACCACTGTGTGTGTGTGTTTCCAACTGAGCCAAATATATTAAAGTCCATGATTGAGAGGCAGAGGAGGTGAGCTGCTCGTGTCCAGTCACATGACTACTGAAGCCATTTGGTTCAACACTGACACCGTCCTCCCTGTCCTCACTTGTGTGCAGATTGTAAAGGTTTATTCTGAACATGTTGAGTAAATGTGTGTCATCCTCAGCAGGTGTATCCGTGTAGCAGTGACAAGGAGTGCACGGTGGGCAGCTACTGTCACAGCCCCCAGCAGGCTCCCTCCCGCTGCCTCACCTGCCGTCGAAAGAAGAAACGCTGCCATCGGGACACCATGTGCTGTCCCGGGAACCGCTGCAGCAACTGTGCGTACCTGACACACACACACACACACCCATGCAACTTTAAATCCCATATCTTGTTGTGACTGCACAGTAAAACTCACAAATGTAATTTTGGAGTCTGGTAAGAGGGGACCTGTTCTATGTCGATGAACAAACACTATCTAGCTCAGAGATGGAGGCACAACATTTCAATAATGCTCAACACATGCATTTTGACAGAAAGTTGAACCATAGCTGAGGTGTTTCTAAGGTTAGGAGTCATGCTGTCCCAGCAGTCGACAGTGTGAAGGGCATGAATGTATGTGTTTGCTGAAACTGTTTGTATCTGCTGCAGCTGCACAGTGCCAGGAGGTCACGTGTTCTGCTCTGGTTCTGTTCGCAGATATCTGTGTCCCCATCTCAGAGAGTGTGCTCTCACCTCACATCTCAGCTCTAGACGAGCATTACAAACTCTCCACCAAAGACCACAACTGGAAGAAGAGCAGCAAAGCTCACGCTAAGCATTCTCTGAAAGGTGAGCCCTGCCTGTCTGCTCCTGACTGTATGTTTAAAACATGGCCACCAGACTCCTCACGCTGTCACTCCTCCTCACCGAGCTGGGTCCTCCTGTTGTTCACAGTTCAGTACAGAGTTCACGGGCGACGCCAGTCCACAAACGACTTAGATAATTACCTCTCTGCTCGTATGTCAGTGTCTCTGAGCCCAGGAGAAACCACAATGCCCCTGCTGTGTCTGCACCTCCACAGAGCCCCACAAACACTTTCACTGACAGCCCCTATGGTGCGGCGCACGAGTGAAAACCTCAGAATGCAGATTGGGCGTGATTATAGCTAATAATGCAGCGAGACCCCTGCTTAGCGTGATTTAAGGTAATGTGAGGCCCTGCCCATAAAGTAATAGATTTAACAAGACTCTTAAATTACTCAACCTTAATGCACTTTCAAGGCAGCGGGCTGCAACGCTGACATCGACATGGAATAGCAGTGGCATTTTAGGTTGCTATAAATAAGGCCGATTATTTTATTCGAGCTCAACCCACTGCCTCTCCTTAACGTTATTATAGTGTAATGGGCTGACACGAGGCCGCGCTGTTGAAACCAAGGGAGGAGCAGCGTGCTGAAATAAGTCATCAGCAGGGGTTTGAATGATAACGCAGCCACTGGCAAGAGATGACATATGTTTAAACGAATTCTACATTTATTGGAGTGATGCTTCCTGCCAAGAAGAACATCAGACAAACACCAGATGGGATTAATATCAATTTACAGGAGAGGCAACGTGTCTGCTCGACTCATGGTGAAAGCCTCGTATTGTCTCGTCTGTTTCTGACAAGCTTTAAATGAAACCGAACCACTCCATATGTATTCAGCCTAATGAACAATGATTATACATTTCTTTGTCTTTAAACTCCGGATGGTTTCAGATTTCATGTGGGGGCTTTCAAGTCTCTGATGAAGCATTTGTTTTTCAAGTCCTGCCAGCTTGGTGTTCAGTTCAGAGTTTGTCTTTTGTTTGGTCCCCCACTGATCGGCGATGTGTTCCTCTGTCAGGGCATGAGGGGGACCCCTGCCTGCGCTCCTCCGATTGCTCCGAGGGCTACTGCTGCGCCCGACATTTCTGGACCAAAATCTGCAAGCCGGTGCTGAGGCAGGGCGAGGTGTGCACGAAGCAGAGGAAGAAAGGCGCGCATGGCTTGGAGATCTTCCAGCGCTGCGACTGTGCCAAGGGCCTCTCCTGCAAGGTGTGGAAAGACGCCACCTCCTCGTCCAAGTCCAGGCTCCACATGTGCCAGAAGATCTGAAGCGGAGGCAGCTGCTGTCGGCATAGAAGCCTCCGTCTCCATGTGCCAGGGAACGTTATTTAAAGGATGGGTTGTGGCTGCAGCAAAAGACAGAGACTAACAAGAGACAGAACAGACTGCGTGGGTTCAAGCCCACTGCTCAGCAAGTGCAGAGTGAACGTGTCTGCTGTGAGTGCTCCATCCCTGTAAGCACATACGGTACAAACAGGCGCGCACACACACACACACGCACACACACACACACACACACACACACACACACCTCGTAGCTTGGGATCAATGAGCCCATGTTTGCTCAGTTCCAGCGAAACTTTCGACACATTCAGGGAGCCACAGTTTGCCAGTAGATGCTGTGATAGGTTTGTTCCAAGATGGCAGCAGCAGACGTAGCAGTTTCATCAACTTATAATAAGAGAGGTAAACTATTTACATAGAAGCCATATTTGTACTGCACATTATTTTAACATAGTCCAAGAGTGAAGATGGCGTCCTGTGTTTCATGTTTTCTCTCACTGAGTATTCAGCCTTCTCAACCAGTACCATGTCCACGCCCATAAATACTGGTCACATCTTGTGAGGTACGAATTACATGGACTGTTCACTCCAGCTTGACTCGTGTGAAGACATGACAGTGATGGGTTTCATCTGGGGATTAGCTCCTCAGCCTGGTCTTTAGCTACAAGGAGAGAGATAACGTTCTACGTCTGTGGTGGTGGATCTGCCCTTCCAGTCAGATGACTCAAGGATGGAAGTGGAATTCTTTCCGTTAGCAAAGCCAGTCGGAAAGGACGCACACAGATCGATTCAATTCGATTCTCAAAGGAAATTGCAGGATGAATGAAGATTTTGTGTATTATTCTGTTTCTTCCAATATGACTTAGGAAACACTGCTCAGTTAGAAGAACTGATCCAGACACCTCCCACAAATGACCACTCGTTACCTACGTAGTCAACATAATATCACATTCGCCTCCTTTTGCTTTAATATTGTGTGATCATCAAAGCCACATATTTTGTAACCATTGAAATATCAATAAGCTCTTATATTGTAAATAGATTGGAAACAATGAAAATGTATTTAAGAATCAATGTATATCATGTACATATAATAAAAATATGAATCCTGAACATTACAGCAAAAATGATCTAGGTGAGAAGAGTAAAGGGAAGAGACAGGACCGATTCAGAATAAAGCTGAGAATGCAGTACTCCAGAATAAAGTAGTCAAGATAAAAGCTGTGTATTCAGTCCAGGCGTGGGTAGCAACCTAGATGAAAGGATATTTCCTGTAGACAATTAAAAGCACATTCATCTCCTAAATGGTTTCAAGATTTAGGTTCCACTAAATATTGTTTGTGTGAATATGTCCCATTATTCCTTGTGTGTATTTACAATGATGAATGAATAAAAGAATGTATTTTGTAACAGTGGTTACACACGGCTTGTTACTGCTTGTTGTGTTGATTGTGTTCTCTTAATATGCTGTTCAGTGATTAATGGCACAGGCCATCATTATAAACCCTCCAGTGCTTCACTTGCTCATGGACAATAAAACAATGAAAAGTGATTTTCAGAAGTGAACATTCGGCATTAGAAAATATCACATTGCCTTTGCTTTGATATTTGAAACCTGTATCAAGCGCATCGCCGCTTCCTTGAAAACAGATGTTGAAGTTTCTTCAAAAGTTACCATCACTTACAGATCAGTAATATACGTTCCATTAGACTAACTACACATCCAGGATCTATATAATGAATTATATATCAGTCTAATCCAAACTAAAATTATATTTTGACTTTCAGCAGTTCAAGGGTGACCAAAACCACCAACTGTGTCTGCATTTGAGATTTGTTCACATTAGAGCTATTATAACCACAAGAGTCATTATAAGCTGATGTATTGCAGATGGGATTCCAGCCCCTCAGTGAAAGTACAGGGTGCAGTGTTGTGTCCTGGGTGAGAGGATATGATAAGTACAATATCATTACATAGAAATGTGAGAAGTCTGATGAGTGAGCTAAAAGCAATCAGTCTGTATCTCTCCACAGAGTGGAGAAATGTTTGCTGACAGAGAAACCTATATAAACAACACCGAGGGGAACAATGTGGAACAACATTGAAAAGCTTTACTGGGTTTGATTTGTGTCAGAGATTCTTTCCATTCATCACAGATGAATTTTGCAATTTTGCTATTGATCTCCTCATTGTTTTTCAACATACTAAAAAAAGTTTTATTTTTAAAATTTTATGTTTTGAATAACTTATGCCCCCTGCTCGACAAGAATGCTGCAAAGTGTGGAAGCTGGTGAAAGCTCTTTCAGTGGTAGTGCCACGCCGCTACTTTGAACCAGATGTTGGGTTTATGGGACCTCGGAAACTGCTACAATATATTTTCCGCTAAATTATTTATGATTTTCAAAAGTCGTGTAGTAAATTTCCCAGACCTACTGTCAGCACGCATTTTTATTACAATACAGAAACTATATGAAGATTTGCTAAACTAAACTATCAGGAAAAATTCAATGAAATGTCTAGAAAGCTAGGAAATTATATAGATCAATTATTATTCTATATTCTATAGATATATAAAAGCTTTAAAAAGCTTCTGAGACAGAAACTGAATCCTGCACTTTAAAAATGTTTTGAGTGAGTTTTCGTCTCATTGTCAGTTCAGGAGCATCTCCCTCACGCTGTCCTCACATCGCCTTGTTTTCTCTCTGTGAATCTGATCTAATGCACATTCAGTTTTTCCCTCAGTCATTCGGTTGTTTTACAGACGTGTGGAAAGTCTCGGAGTGACCTGTTATGTTAATGTGTCCACCAGATGTTCAATATTCAAAAAACAAAAAGTTTACCTAGCCCTAAAGTTAAAACTTAAATGTACACGAATGTCTTCTCCTTGTTACAATCACTATCGCAATCTCATCTAAAAGAATGTTTCCTGCACATACACCCAGTTTGATGGATGTTTCATTGCCGCTTTCAATTTGAGGCGATGAAAGGCCCAATAAATCATTTTCTCACATTCCTGAACAGTAAAACGCTGAAACCTCCGATAATTATTCAGCACCATACTCTGCGCTTTACAAGCCTGTGTTTCCAATCCAGCATGTGTCCTGTCTTTTTTTACATGTGCTTTTGATTGAGAGTAATGACTCGGCCCTACCTTTGTTTGGATAAGGTTTCTGTTTGCTGAAATATTGGATGCCTTTTTTATCTTCACAGACACTGCAAGGGTACATTCATGGTGACTGGAGACTTCAGGTCTCCAATGGAAAGTAGAGGTAGATACAGAGCTCCAGGCCACCCACAGGATCTGGGGTCTCCACCAAAAACCTGCTAATGAGCGAGTGACTGTCACTGGCTCTGCACTTTCCAGCGTGTGTCAGCAGAAAATACAACAGAGGGAGCTCGCACAGACAGGTCTGACTGCGCGTGAAGTTGCCAGCTATGTAAATATGCAAAATGATTCAGTGGAAGACTTTGATTTTGTGCCTGTGTTGGCACTGTGCAAATCATAAATGTAATTTCGGTTTGTATGGCTCATATCACACTGTGGCAGAGAGGGAAAGTCTTCTCAAGCACGCAGAGCGAACGGCTGTCATGGTAAAGCTCACGATGGTCATCGTTTTATAATGTTTTTATTCCAATTGTTTGTTTGAAGGCCCTTTTATTGGCCGTTTCATCCTGATCAGAGCCAGATGACCAAATAGTCCCGAGGAGAAATTCTTCAGCATTCTTCAGAAAATTGACGACAGGAAATAGGTGGTTGGATACTTGGCCTTTCTGTCACAGGGTCTGTTTTTTATAAGTTAGCATAGGATCCAAACTGAATCTATACTGTTGTCCAGCAACTGCAGTAGTAATATCGATCTGCCGGAAATATTGGAAGACATATGTATGTAGACATATGTATGTATTTATTTATATTTATTGATAATAATAGTTCCACAGAAAAATGATCCTTGCTTGTAAAATATTTTTTTATAAATGAAATTATACTTGTTATTCCAACTCATTAATGTTAAGATTGTAGCTGGTTTGAACCACTTTATATACAACACCATAGTTCAGCCCAGTTGTTTCCAACTAAGAGTTGTCCCCCTTCCAGAGGGTCAAGATCAATCTGGGCCTGTGAGATGATTAATGTGGAAAGAAAGAAGCAAAGCAAAGTTCTGCTACATAAATTTTAGACTTTTAGCGATTGCTTGTTTTTTGGTGAAATAATGGACAATTGTACCTTCTTTGTGAACCAAACTGTTATTTAAATGAAACAACCCGAGACGGCCACAGGGTAACGTCTCAACTCAGAGACATTAGAAATATGTCAAGGTTCTCCAAGTGGATCCTGTGAAGTCCCTGGTTAAATAAATACTTACAAGGTCAGAACATTTTCTTTTTATCTCAGATCATTATAGAAAAATAAATTAGTTACTGCCTCTGTCAATTAATGTAATGAATAAATGTGAATGTTCCAAGTAACTGCCCTAGAGTTTACTTTGCTGCAGGGTCCATCATTAATTCATTAGCAACATGACAATTGAATGAAATGTAATGGTTCCTTTGAAATGAAAATGTTTGGTACAAACCATTTCTTATGGTTAAAAAAATAAAACTTGAGTTTTCAAGGAAGTCTTCAGTGCATTTGAGGTTTATTATCACCCACAGGGAACATGAAGTATATTAAGGACTATTATAAATCTATAGACACAGCCATAGTTATATAAGATATCAAATAATGTCTGTGCTGTGTTTATCTTCTCTATCTCTAAGAGTCTGCTGTGACTAAAACAATCATTACAGTTGGCAAACGTTTTGTTTTATCATTTCAGCAAAGTTCACAGTCATTATTTTCCATGACCCCCCCCCCCCTCCCAGCACCACATGCTCCAAGAAAACAATCATTAATACAACATAGGTTATCCAAATAGATTAAATCCCTCTGCCAGCTCTCAGTCCCTGGACCTCTGCCTGGTCAACCACTGCTTTTTGTCCGTTCTCAGTATCTCACTCCACTGTTATTAAAAAGACACATGGTGACAGGAGGGTTTTCTCCGGGGAAATGTTTCCACACTGACCAACACTTTTTGTCTTATTTGGAGTAATGAAAGGATTCCATCCTCACAGTAAAAACAACAACAACGTCTGATATGAAACATTCTAAAAATCTTCTCCCTCCCTAAGCATATTAAATATATGAATCTATTAAAATTGAAAATAGACAGAAGATGTGTGCTTCAATCTTAAATCCATTCACAATATGATTTATTAGACTGAATGCCTTAAAAGATTGTGACCTGAAGTCTGCACATCATTCTGCACGGTTAAAGTCAAACATCAAACTCCACATAACCACAAGAAAAAATAAAAGGCAAGTGGAAACAGGAAATAAAATTCTACGCAAATAAACTTGCATAACCAGGAATCCAGTGGAGTCATGTTAGGTTAGACCCAATTTTTCGAACCCCCCAAAATATCACTTTTTTTCCGTAAAATTGGCTCCAAAGCTTATCTTTACAAATGAAGACGGGTGAAGCAGGGACTGAGTTGACAGCTCTTATCACCGCAAACCTTTATGACTCTTCATCGATCTCTTCTATGCGGTTGTCAACCCTTTTTAACCGGGATATGGTATTTACTTCTTTCATGTTTGGGTCTGTGGCATGCCAAAAGCATCATATGTTTAAACATGCACCTCCTCAGGATGCAAACTCTGGAGGAGGTGCAAAGTCCAGTGAATGTGGCTTTAAGCCCACCACTGCTCTGTGGACGCTGTTGGTTTTTGCTTGTGTGGTTGACACATGTTCTCATAACTCTCCGGGCTGTTGTCCGTAAGTTACCAAATCATTTTCTGATCTGGTCGCAGTTCTCAAAGCTGTGGTACTTGTGTTATGTTGTGTTTATGTTAAACATGTTAATTACAGACGACTTTTATGTCTAAAAAAGTGCTATAGATATGAAATGAACTGGTTTTAGTGGCTGCAATTTGAAGTTGGTTTGTTCATTTATCTGCCACCTGGATCTAACTGGGGAGACATGTTGAGTACCAGGCAAGAGGAGGAAGAAAAAAAGTCAAGTTTTCCATCATTGGCAGGTTGGGATACAGAGAGAGAGGAATGCTAGTGGACGTGCCAAACCTCAAGCATTTCCTTTTCTTTCCATATTTTCTGTATTTGTATTTATTGATTTCTGTTTTTGCACTTGTGAAGTGAAACTCTTTTTTACGCAACAGGTGTGGGACACATTAGAAGAACAAACACGCGTGGTATGCTGCCAATTAGTTTTCGTCTTCTACTTGAGCTCAAAGGTTTCAGATGGACCGTTCATCTGGACATTAAGCAGGACATCCAAATAATAGATCCAATTACTTCATGCTCCAGCTATGAATCAGACATGTGCTCACACAATTTCTGTTTCACGAGGTCTCACATCTGCCTAACAGCCTACTCTGATGGCTAATGTCTGCCTATGTCAAAAGTACATCTAAATATGTGCATAGCCTTATGTTTATTTATATGTGCTCAGTTTATGCATCGAGACCTTTTTATACCATCACTTTGTTTATAAGCTAACCTTCTTAGATCGTATGAGAGCAGAGCAGCACATGTGAGAAAAGTTTGTATCGGAGTCAATATCGTATGGATGACAGTATTTACATCTTTATAATAAACTCATTTACACCTGCCTGAGTCTGATCTCCAACACGCTCTGGGGGTCATGACTCTTCTCTCACTTTTCCAGTCTTGGAACATCTGTTCTGGCTTCACTGAGCTCTGCGTGTGCCAGACTAAAGAGTGTTAAAATTTATGAGAACCCCAGAGGGAACTAGTTGTTTGTCGATATACGCATTTCTTTTCTTTTCAGGAAACGGCATGGAGACAAAGGCCAATTGAAACATAGCGCAATTACGAGAGAGAGGCCACCCTCGCGAGTGCAGCTCTGAACACCGGACGTTGAGTAAGACAACAGAGAAAGAGCAGGTTGGTCTGATTTAGGTAAAACAAAACGAATGCAAGAATCTCTCCACTTGATGTGTGTTATTACTTAGTAATCATGCCAAATTTTCATGCCAAAAACGTGTGTATGCGTGAACTTCCGGTTTGTTATATTCTGCAGAGAAGCAGATTTTGTTTTATGAGCTGGCTGGTTTTCCAAGACACAGAAAGGTCAGATTTACTACAGCCTGGACAAAACCATTAAGAAAATCATCATAAAATGCAAAATCTGTATGAAATGCCATGATAATTAAGTGGTTACCCCTCAGAAAAATGAGCTTAATTGTGCAAAACCGCAGCTCTCGAATAAATACGTTTATAGTGAAGGCAGTGTTCAATCAATGACAGAGTAAAGAGGCAATGTTCCCAAACCCCATAAGTAAGTAAAAGTGACCTTCACTGTGACCTGACTGACCACAAGGCTCATATGGAGCTCTTCCTCAACCAACCCAGAAGTATGCTTCTTTTCTGAGGTATACTCCTACCACACATTATCCGTGGTGTTAAATATGTTCTTAGCTTGTGTGTTGCACCAAAATAACTGTCCCCAGTTCCTGAAGATTTGAAAATATTGTGATATAAATATGAAAAGTCCATGTGATGGCTACAAAAAGGCGGGGGCTAGGTCGACATGTTCTACACTGGAAGCATCCTCATCAGTTGAAAATCCACATGGGGACAACAAGATGCAGAACAGAGCTAGCTAGTAATAGTATTAGTAAAATAGGACTGTAACTTTGTCTTTGCATTTCCCTGTTTAAGTGCTCAGCCAACATATTTGTTTTGTATTTTCAATCAGCAAGCGCTGTTTTCAGGATAAGGACCAACCAAAACATTGGAGAAAATTAACACTCTCAAGTCTCAAAAGATTTTGGCTGGTGTTTCCAGAATGCAGCTTTCTCCCTAATCTGATAATGAACAGAACAGATCTGTGAACATAAACCTAATAAATGGAGGAAGCAGACGTAGAGTCCAAGCAGTGGGAAAACAATACACAGAGGGTGTGCTTATCTTGATAGGGGCACTCTTTAAATCTAACCTTTAACATACAATCTATTGGAGGAAAAAAAATAATAATGCCAATAAATGATTCATGTTATTCATTATTCAATTATTTGTGTGTAGTCAAATTACAACTGCAATTTCATCATAAAAATACTGTGACCAAAGCTCAGCGTTTTTTCCAGACATAGATGAAGAAGCCAACAGACGTTTTGAACCGTTAGTTCCCCGAGGTCTGTGTAGTGCAATGTTTGGTTCATCTGGTTTTATCAAGGACAAAATGACAGGACACAAGAAAGTGCTGTCTTACACGCTTCAAACTGCTGTTGTAGTAAGTGATGGTGAATCACAAATAATTCCTCAATAAAAGAAGTGCGACCAAGTTATTCTGTTTGTCCTGAGAACTGTCTAGAAAGTGCACTGAGGGATCGGGCAGATAGACGGCCAGCGCTTTAACTCGGGGAGTCAACAAACAAGTGCTATGAGCGCAGCATGTGAATGTGTTTAGCGAGGAATGCAGGATATGCCATGTAAGATTCACTGCGCTGCTTTGATCAGCACTCGCCCTGATTTACAGGCCTGGATCGAACATTTGTCTGTGGTTTTATTGGTGAGAGTAAGTCAAGTTCAAAGGCTGCTTTCTTGTACATATTGAAGGTGAGGACTATACTGCTTTCATGACCAGATATGTCAAAAGAGGGTACATCTTAGGTATGAAAACTTGTGTGGCTGTCTTGTAGTCATGATCAGGAACAGTTTGTTGATGCTGACCTCCTTAAATCATTCTTTAGTGCCTGCGTGTGTTTCTTATCATTTCTCTAGTATAGAAACTGAGCCAAACACAATGTGAGGTCTAATGTGCCAGAGTCGATGTCCTTTCTCGGCATCATTTTCAGTGGAAATTGGGGGAACAGCTGGAGCAAATCTGTTGAAAAACTCAACAATTTTAGACATCTTGCTTTTTGTTTTAATGACTGTGTTTAAGGATGTACCAGTTTTATTTATTGACCTTTTCGTGTTGGAGTACATGTTAGACCAGCCAAAAACACATTTGAGTTTTAAACAAATTTGTCACGTTAAGGGCAAATGTGCAACAAGTTGAAGGAAGCTGACCTACCAAATATGGTCACGTTTAGAGTTAGAGGTAGGTGTGTTTGGGACTTTCTGTTAGAGCAAAAAACCTGTTATTGACCATGGTTCAGCAATTAATTTGAAAAGCATGATGAAAGTGTTTTCTTAATTTTGTTTGACATGACTGAGGGTGACCAACTGCAAACAAACACAACATGTTTTGCTTTGGTCCCTTGAACGTCAAGAGGAATGAGGCTTTTGGTTTGGAGTTGTGGCTGCCATTGTTTTGTTGCTCAATGAACTTTTCCATTGAGGAGTGATGGGTTTATGTGGCGGCACCTCTGTGCAACTAACTTTTATGTCCTGCATTGGTATTGGTCTAATCGGGGGGGGCTTTGAAGAGTTTTAGTGAAGATTTCTCTGTTGAGCAACAGTATTATACCAATGTATTTCAATTTCATATACCATGATATCACTTGTTTATAAGATTTAATAAGATGATCCATATATATCCCCATCTGTTTCTATAAACAGATAAAGGCTCTTGCACCCGCCACGATCACAGCAGGAGATCCATTTGTCAAACAGGTAAACCTGATACCGGGCGCCATTGTGCTCCTTTCAACAACTCCAAACGGTGACACTGCCCCTCCTACTCCCAGGAGACAAGCTTTAACCCCCATCCCATCCCCATCTCACTGACATCCCTCATCTCTAAAAGGAGGCTTTGTCAAAACGTCTCACTTTGGCAGTTTAACTTGATAGTTGCCATTGAGTGCTTGTGGGTGGCAAAGGGTACAATTTCCTCTGGCTAGATAATAAAGTCCAACAATTACTGGAATCTTCCCATGGTGGATCCACAGATCATTTCTCTATTTGCATGTCCTGCTGTCCTTGATCTCTTGGTTCTCTGGCCTTGGTTGTCCATCTTGGTTCCCTCCCAATGCTTCCTTGTGAAGATAGTGGAATATTCCAAGCTGCCTATCCAGCTTTGATTTAGCAGTTCAGCGAAGCAGCAAACTGTCAGCTCTCACTTTGAAACATGTCTCACAGTCACGCAAGCTCACAACAAATGTATTTACATCATGAGATGTCTTCTGCATGCCACTAATTGAGCAGACCGTTGACATCCTTTTTCAGTCCCTGCTGAATTCATAAAAAAAAAAAACAAACATGGCTTCATGTATCATGTGAAGGTTCACTTGTGCTTGATCCATTATTACAGCTAAATGAATGTATTAATAGATGTGATTATTTGGTCCTGAACTTGATGCAGAAATAATGTTTGGATTCTATTTCAATCTATTTCATCAATTCATGCAATGTAGATAATCAAGCTCAGTTTTTTTCTTTTAAAGTGAATGGGAGACACACCTACAATCATTAAAGGGAAAACTCCCATTGAGGCATTTGACATTTTTCCCAAAAGTGGATTTGGTTGTGACCTAGATGCACTTGTATGGGCTTTAGACCAAGGGCTTGGACCAAAGTGCCCTTGCTTTCCAAAACTGTCTTCACTCTGTACGATGGTCCTCACAAATAACATATATACTGTAAGTAGAAGCGCACGCACACTCCCTTGAGGGCGATCCTTTACGAGGTGTCACTGACTCTCTGAGCGTTATGCTCAGTGGGGACTACAGCCTGAATGAACGACCTGGAAATCTCCCTCTTTCAGATAGCAGGTGAGCGGAAGTGGAGGTGCTAGCTCTGCCCATTATGCTTCCCATGGTTCATTCATTCATTCATTAAAAAAAGAGACACATGGGGAGAGGGAGGACAGATAAATGGCCCCACCCAGCTCGCTCGTCCTCCCACCCCCACACCAGGGACTCAACTAACATGACATCATGTCTCTGTCACAGAGCAGACTGTATTGTTGTCAGGGACTGACTCTAACTTTCTGCCTTCCCTCACCCTCCCTCCCTCGTGCCCTCCCTCATCTCTTCCGCTCCCTTGTGCTCGTTTTTCTTTCTCTCTCTCCTCTTGTCTTCTTCTCTTTTTGTTTTGTTTTCATGAACAATAAAGAGACGCCAGAGTCAAGGTTGGAGACATCATTCCACTCTCTGGCCATTTAAAAGGCAGCTCCCCCTCCCATCCATTCCTCCACTTCAATAGACAACGCTCACATAGTGTGAACTGCACATACACACATATGGGACCTTTGGCTGTGCCTGAAGCTTTACACTGGGCTCTTATTGGAAGTGATATCCCACTGGTTAAATACTAATAACCATTCATCCACCATAAGTGATGGAGGGAGTACCAGTGTGGGCAAATTTAAACCTACAGACTTCAGATGAATGCTTTAATGAAACTTTACCTAACATTTGGTTATTATTTGTCATTGTCACAATGGTTTCAACCAGACAATTAGTCACCCATCAAAGGTAATAGAGAGTGTGTTCTGTGGATATAGCTGCACAAGCACAGTGATGTGTGAAACTTCATTATTCCTCCGGGTGTGTTTAATCTTTGGTTCTCTGTCTATCTGCAATCAAAGCAGGAAACATCATGTGTCATCAGCTCAGCAGACTAGTCAAAGGGAGTGATTTATACTTTCTGCAACTTTTTCCCTGTTGGTGTCAGACTGTTTGAGCTTGGCACAAAAAGCAGTTTGTCGCCAGATACTTTGGAGTGTTTCTACTAATGGGCCTAGGCTTCCTAACCTCCACCAATCTATGTTGTCATTGGCATCTCCTTCTGCTTGGTCATTAGTTGCAGTACAATGAGAGGTCCTCAACCAATTTCCATTATAATTGATCCAGGGGTTAGACATGACAAGTAAGAGCTTATTAAATTTTGCAGTGGACCTGCATAAATGCCACAGCCTTTGTTTCTTTGGTGTACCTTGCTGGAACATTACAACCAGCTTTACTGCATAGCCTACATCACACAGCCACGACCTGAGCCAAGAGGTCTGAGTCCACTGCAGGAATAATGTAGCATTTGGCAGGTAAGCTAGTCCTTTATCAGAAACTATATCCGGCACTGTCATAACAAATTAACAGCTTGGTTTCCCACAAGACATTTAACAGAATAGGGTTAAGTATCCATAGTGACTACAGTAAGATTTTCTGAAATTCTCCTTAGATGTGACATTTGAAAGATTCACAGACTAAACACTTTGCCACTCATTGGCAATTAGTAATAACCTACACCGTTTATGTGATGGAGTTCTTCAATGTTTTGTTTGGAAAAAAGGTTCCAATGAAGTGTTCTTATACTCACAGATCTTTGCATATTATTAATGAGCTTTGGTTTTTTTCCTCTAGCAATCCTACCCATGCACAACCCTGCCAAATGATTGCTTTCCTTCCTTTTGGCACAGCGTACCCGACAGAGTGGATTTTCCTTGAGTCAGGCGGTGCAAGATTATACATAACATGTGCTCAAATATCTTATTCACAGCATCCTGATAAAGGCCCAATGGAGATTGAAAGTCAGCCTTCATATTTGATGAATACACATTTTGTAAAGCTAAAAGTCGTCCAGTATACACAAAATGTCTTGGCTCTTGTCGCAGTCTATGGAAACCAAGGAGAAAAATCAACCCTCAAAATTACTGCACATATTTGGAGTCCCAAAACTTAAACCAACAGTGCTCATCATTGTTGGGTATATTCCAGTTGCTTTGTTTATTGCCTTCACCAATGAATTTAAGATTTTGTGTGCATTTGTGTGTTTGTCTGGTGTTCTGAATCAAGATGGCACAAACATTCTCATATCAAAAAAATTAAAAATAAGTTCAAATGATGAGAGGCATTTACTTGACATTCAATTAAAAAAAAAAAGCCCCAGACTTTAAATGTTGCAAATAGCTGTTCAGTGATTCAAACTGAGATTCCAATATCAGTGGCAGTCTCACCATTCAAGTCCTCGGGTGAAATGTTAAGTGATGACAGTTGTTCATTCACAACCTCATTGACCATCAACTGATACACTTGGCCAAAGGCCCCTTCCCAAAGCTTCCCTGGTCCAGCTGTCTCCCCAGGCCATGAGTGACTCCCTGAGAGAAATCCACTCTACTCACCCAACTCCAATTATTATATCAGGTCTCCAGGTCTTTGTTTTCAGGCTTTAGAGGATGTTGTTTTGTGTTTGTTTGAAAAATTATGGGTGTCCGGTCTGCAAAGAGGGGAAGAAATTACCTGGGATAGAAAATAGAGCGGACACAATGCGTTCACAATGGTTTTTCCGTTTCCTTTCACTTACTAGTACCTCATGGTGCAACCTGACTCCCCTTCTATTTTAGCTGTGTGTTTATCTAAGTGTCTCCCTGGGACAGGCCGATGTGATTCTTTAGTAGACATCCTTTCAGTGTTCCACTATGTGAAAAAAATCAGGACTCCCATGCAATCTATTCTTCTTACACAACCAATAACTGGTCAATACACACACAAAAAATTTGACAATGTACACATATATGGAGTACACACACACACACACACACAAACACATACGTACATTACTAATTACTAATTTTTCAATCATGTATCTATGGATGTGTGCAGGGAGCAGCTTGGTCGTATTTGAAAGTGTTCAAATAGTTCAAATATATCAAATTAAAATTTGATTAAACTAACATAGGAGAATAAATAAATAAATACCTTTTTGTCTGTATGATGGTTGCAGACTGTACATTTTACTTTCTGTATTATTTTCCCCAAGGGATTCAGCACATTGGACAGCTCATATTTTTAGTGCCCCGCTTCACCTCAGTGTCATAATCCTAACCATTTGTTCACACGTGCAGGCTTTAAATCATATGCAAATCATTTCGCCCCGAGTGCTGGAGAGCTTTCCTTTAAAACTGCATTCAACAGTCAAACATGTTAAAGCATGTAGTGTAAAGTGGTGCGAATAGATTTTATAAATACATTGAATCAAAATTTAATGGGAGACACGAATAGTTTGTTTACCAGGGTGAATGATTTGCATGTCTTTGTTACTGTGAGGAGGAATGAGGCTGTATGGAGCGCCATTTATCTCTGTCTCTTTTTTGTTTACTCCTGTAACACAATCTGAGGCCTCCCGTGAGATAAGATCAGTGGAGGGGATGGCTTTATTCTCCTACGTGACACCGAGCATATCTCTCCATCAACTGATGATGATAGGGCAGAAATGACTGACAGGGTTTAAACTGAGGGTCACTACACATGATTCCAAGCCTGAAATTTATCATGGTTAACCTGAAATTACACTCTTCAGACTGCGAGGTTAACTGAGGCGATGTGGTTGTTTGGCATACCACTTTGTGGGATTCAGTGAGGAGATGCAGGGCTAAGAGTCAGTCATGCTGTAGTGACTAAAGACAGCTGGAAGAAAAGTGGTCTTTGGGCCAAGTGTTAACATCAACACACTGACAGTGATAATGCTACCCTCTCTTGGCAGCCCTTAAAAATAATCTTTAAATCAGTTTTCATAGAATACGGATGGTGGATTAGGAGGAGAAATCCCCAGAGGGGTCACCATAATCTGGTTGCTGGCTGCAGTATAGGTCATAAATCTTGCCTCCTCCATGTTCATTAGACATTGACAACACTGTCAAAGCACATGTCAAATTAATGTAGCTCTTGGCTCCATTGCTTGATTGCTACTGGGTCCAAATGTTCAAGATACCTTGTGGTATCTGGGATATTTGAGCTCTATTCCTGGACGGTAGGGTGAGACCTATAGTCCATCTTTATGTCAATTAAAAAATGGTCTGACGGTGCCTTGGCACTAGAAAAAAAGTCAGACTACCCATTACCCAGTTAGTGAAACATTTCAGTGTTGCACTAGTTCCTTTAAAATGAGCTCAGCACTGAGAAAGAGATGGATCACACTCAGTCATGGCTTATGTGTTTTTCCACTGAGGGGTGTCATCACAGCCCACCGTGCTCTCTTGGCTACTGACTGTGGTTTGTAACCAGGACACACATTCATTGTGGGGTGAGTCAGCAGCACAGTTCAGGTGTGTTTTTGGGGTCTGCAGTTTCCTTTGGTGTGACTATTAGGAGACGCTGATGTCATGACACTCAGTATTTCCATTGTGTGATGTTGTGTTACTGCAGAGATACAGAGTTGTAATGGTCCCCATTAGTCATAGTTACTGAGCTCTGTGTAGCTGAAACCAGTGATATTTAAACTGGAAATAACCTATTCCACATCTGAAGAGATTACTGACATAATTATGATTAATCACTATATGTACCACTGGTACTAATAAATTGTGTTGGATTATATGAAACTTGCCCATGTGCCAATGTGCAAAGATCTGTTTGTAAAACATACCAACGTATTTTCAGGATATAAAAACCTGTTCTCGTTTACAGTTTGATTGTTTGCATATGTGGTTGTTTAGTGATTCAGCACCAGGATGTCAAACTCCTGTATCAGCGCTTTGCCCTCTGTCCATGAACGATGGGGTTTTCCCCAGAAATACTACATGCAAGCAAACCAAATGAATGAGCATTAAAATGGGAACATTCAGCACCAACAATTCCTGTCCTCATTGTTTACACCTGAAACAGCTGCTCTGCTGAGCACACTGCATCTTATTCAAGACAAAGCTGGATTAGATGGTGCATTTCACCAATATCACCTGTCAGCGTATGGTAACTGACTTCACTTGACTTTGTCCTCAAACAAAATCCTTGGCACAGCACAGAACGGTAAACCGATCTCATTCCCTGAATAATAATAATACATTATAAGACAACAACCATGGCGAAACAAGAGCTCCTTGTCAAAGCCTCCCTCACTAAATCTAATAATTGTTTTGACCAATTCACTGGGCGTTAAGTTACGTGTACTCTTTACTTCTGAGATTCCAAGATCACATAAATCAGTTCTAATGTGTTAAATAGGCTCTTTAACAGGCAAGAAGCCATAAACCAAAAAGAGAAAAGGGGCGTCAACTTCATCTAACATAAAAACATGGTTCCATTCATCTTGAGTTTCACCTGTGGATGCTAGGGACAGTGGTGTCCTTGTTTGGTACTAATTATGGTCGTCACCTCAAAGTTTCCCCCTGGGAACTTCCCTCCGCCCCCTCCTCAAAGGGGCCTAAAGACACACTCTGACTGACTCATTAAGTGTCAAGGAACATTAAGATAACGTGGGCTGTCTGAGGAGGCCGTGCTCTTCGGGAGTCTCACTGAAGACTGTCAATTGTCTTATCTTCTTTGGCATGTGGTCTCCTCAGGCAAGCTGACTAGACCCTGAGCACGCAGCCTCAACCCTAGACAATAGTCCACCGTCAGTTTTGTACTAAGACTTTTATTTTTAGCCTGAAAGGACTTACCAAGCTTGTCCATGATCTGTGCAGACAAATATAGCCCCCACAAGTTCTACTGTTTCTAAGCCGTCTCTTAAGACAAATGAGGTTATAGGAGCGAAGGTTGCAACTCAAAACACATGGCTCTGCAGCCTGTTCCCCTCTCATTCGTTGGCAACAGGTTCAGTGATTAGGGAGGCTAACCACATCCTTATTTTCTCTGTTCAGATGGATTTTTTAAAACTCAAATTCCTGTTTCCGATATAGTCTTTCAGCACTTAGCGCACTGATAAGTAATGAATGGCTTGATGTACCAGTCTGGTATGGATCAGTATCACCGACAGATCAGATAAGCACAAACAAAGCATTTTGCTCACAAGGATAATTATGCAGTCATATAATACTTCCTTGTCATCCTTTTACACATTGCTTCAGCAATGAATGAATCCACATGAGTCGAACTTTCCTCCCGCCACTTCACATTGGCTTAAATGTCATTAGGAGGGGGGTGTTGGTTCAGCGGACCATAGGTAAGCTCAATCAAGGACTTTTAACTCCAGTGAAATGCACAAAGCCCATTCTTTGTGTGGTGGGGAAGGTAATTTAGTGGTGGGGCTCTGCCCTCCTGTGGTCAGTGCAGCAACTCTCAAGGTGTCTCAGAGGTACAATGAATAATCCTGTTCAGCAGTTTCTGTGTTCGTGGTCAGCAACAAATTCCTGTGGAGACAAAGAGCCTTTACTTGCATTTGGGTTGAAAAATGTCCCCCTTGTTTTGGGTAGTAACTAGGCATGCAACTTCATCCATTAGACTCTACAACACAACTATCAAACTGCTTCTCCTTCACATCGTAATCCCTCCAAAAGTAGATTAACTCATTCAGTATGACTTCTCCAATAAGTTGAATGGGCCTCCCCTGTATAAATGTCTTCAGGTTTTAGGAGCAGAGCAACAGAACAAACCGATGCCTGTGACGCAGTTACAAGGTTTTTTTTACAACCTCTCAAGCACCATCACATGGCCGAAGTATGAAACTTTGGTGACACTACAACAGCTCCATTCATCACATCCAGACAAGCTCTGACAAAAGCTTTGGAAATAATACATTTTATATTCATGGACATTTCACTGCCAGCAGGTAGACAGTGTGATGACAGAAAGCTCCAGAACAGCCACTGGATGGACCTTGGTGATTCTGTTCCTGAGATCAAGAAAGACATTTACACATTTTGGACCACAGTGTGTTAATGTGTTTTTTAAATGGGCTGAGTATGTCTGGTTTCAATTTCTGCTTTAAGCGCGACCTGTCAGACAAAACAACTCAGCCTGGGGACAGCCCGCAGCTGTGTCCTTTGGTGTTAAGGGTTAGTCTATGCTTTTACTGTCCGTTAATGCACGTCTCTATTCTCAGATACCTGATGAATAATGGTAATATGACTGAAGAGTCATAGCAAGTGAAGACAATGTGCAGGTGATCATTCAGTGTTACTCTCATTACAGACTGTACCACGTTACCATGTCTCAACATCAGAATAGCAGGGGTGAGATACAGATGTGTTATAATCAGTGTTAAAAGATGCCTTTTAGGGGCCATAAAACAGAAAGAGAAGTCCAGATAATTTTGTCCAGTTCTGGTGAAGCATGAAACCTCTCAAAGACGAGCATGTGAGAGCTGCTCTTTCAACTGTAGCCAAAATCTGTTCAGGGAGGTTTGTCTTTCTCTCAGCACTCCGCAGAGTGTTCCACCCAAAACACCCAAAACGTCTCAGCCCATCAACTGCTATTAATCATTCAGAGCTGTTGATCATTGGTTTTTTTGTTTATGGGTAATCTGATCAAGAGTCTGATTAGTCATGCTGAATAAGGAAAAGGACTGGAATTGGATATTGTTATGAAGTGTCCATTACAGACAAATATAAATACACATGTTTCTGAATTTGAATTTTAGGCTTGGTGAAACTGTTACATAAGAATTCAAGAGCAGGAGAGAGTCAAGAGTAAACAACTTTTCAAGACACTGATATAGTAATTAGAGATGAATGAAGAAGTTCTTGAATGAATTGTATATTGTAATACTTGACACATCACAAATGTGTCTGCATTTCTGTGGGCAAATGGCATAAAAAACAGTTTATACAGCAGTAAATGCTGGTGTACACTCTCAGAATAGAAAAACAATCATTACAGCCAAAGCGGTTGTCGCCAAGACGAAAATAAAACTTCCCGATGTCGTGATTTCCGTATAGACGCAATAGAAAGTCCAGCTAGTCCAGCTAATATGCACAGTAAAATCAGTTAGCTTTCTTTCATAAACAGGTTACAAGACAAAGTGTTACATAAAAACATGAGCCTGTTAAACTGTCATGCTGGGCCTTTAGTATATTTCTGTGTCTAAGTGAAGAGCCGCCAGTACAGAACCAAACAAAGGACATACTGAAGACACAAGGTTACTGATGTGTGTGTGTGTAGGGGGCATTGCTGCACAACTAACACAGTGAACTGGATCATCACCTAATAAATCACTTTTGAGGATAATGGGTATTCTGTACAGAAAAAACAATAACATTTTTCAACTTGACAGAACCCGACAAGTAATCAAGAAACACACAATGTCTTCAGTCACACCAGATCCGATCTTGCAAAACTCAAATGCAAATGATTATGTACCATATTCATCATGACTTTTATCCCGAGCTCGGCGCGCCTTCATAAAGACCTCAAACTGACTGGCCTCAGGAGAATCTTCTCCTCGTGGTCGCTGCTGTTTCTTGATGTTTGAACTGTTGGGTCACAATTGTGGGAAACTTCAAACGCAGATTTTAGGGGAAAAAATGGATAATAAATGTGCCCATTAGTCATAGTTACCAATACACCGAAAGCCTTCAGATCAGTGAGTAAAGCTACATGACATCAAAACAGCTGGTTGGGTTTTCCCTGAATTCTTTCTCCTTTCTCTTCAGTCACGGAGGTGCTGCATTTCTATGTCAGCCCACATACATGGCCCGTTAGGAGAATATCTTTATGCTGCCTCTAATGACATAATAACACAAACCATATGATGTGTATGAGCCGAGCAGTTGTAAAATTAATAATTGTGATTTCACAATACAATCCCCAAATCCCTCCTGCCTGGGCTCGCTGGAGAAGGGAGCACACAGAGGAGTCAAGACATTCTGATCACCTACAGTCAAACACTGAGAAAGTTCAGGGATCTGCAAACTCCCTGTGGTCCTAGGAGGCCCAGGAACCGAGCGTGGTTCAGGTGGGACTGCACTTCAGCTGGTCACTCATATAAAACATATAAATAACTAGTTTTACTTCACATGTGTAGAGGTCCTGGAAAGGACAGGTACAGTGATTTAAAAGAGGACACTGAGACAAAGTGAGAGCTCCAACAGAATCAACAATTACATTTCAGTTCAAATCCACATTGCTATGTGTCAAAAGGTGCAGCAGCCAGAGAGTGAGTGTTCTCTTTAACTTTGTGCTATGCTACACAGCTAACATTAGCATTAAACACTGTTTACTTACCAGCATCGCAGTAATCCTTAGTAATCCTAGTCTTTAATCCACAGGGCGGAGTCCAGTGGGAGAAAACAACAGGTTAAGTGTCCCCAGGTGTTTGGCTCTAATTTCTCTCTGTTCTCTGTCTCTGCTGAAGCTAGCATTCTAACCAGCTAGCTTATATGACATGAGTAAACAAATCCTCCACATCAGAGGCGGCCATCTTGGCTGTTCATGAGCACACCTACACTTCACTCCTACTGGACGAGTCATCATGTCAATCCCGCCCCCATTTAGGAAAATGGTTATAATTGGCTGAAAAACATTGCTGTGTTTAAGTGGAAACCGGAAGTGTGGGGTACACTTCCTGGTTTCCAGCGATGGCTGGAAAAACAGGTTGAGGGGGAAAAAACCCCATCAGAATTCACAATTTAGATGAAACACACCAGTGAAAGTTGTTTTATATTATTCTTCTTCCTTTTGGTTTTCGTGACATCTGAAAGCCACCACAGGTTCTCTTCATATTTGTAAAGGGAGTGTGAGGTGAGAGGTATTCAGCAACTATGTAATACACAAGAAAGGCAGCAACATTTGAATTTCATATCCCAGCAGCTGATGACAGCTGATGCTGCCGTGTTGCACTGTTCGGTCACTAGTTTCCGGTTCCTTTATTCGTCTGTAGCGGGCGCTCAGGGTTGAGCACAGACCTGGGAGCCAGTGGCCAGAGGGCTAAACTGGCCTGATGACTGTGATTGCGTGAGAGTGGGAGTTCTGTATGGCGTAACCCTATGAGGTGATGGGAACCAAAGGAATATCTGGTGTCATGCAATCACGGATAATAATAATAAATCTGTCTCATTTCATCGCATTTATTAACTTAAGAGTTAACATAAGAGAGCGAAGTTAAATGGAGTATAGAAGTTTCAGACAGATGTTGTTGCAAAGTGAAAGCTCTTAATTACTTCTGATGTAACATTAGAGGCTGTGGTGCCAGCTCTGCCTTTTTCTTCTGTGTAGTCTGATACGTCTGGAGGTGGAAGGACTTTTTCTTCCAGCGGGGACAGTAAAACAAAGCACATGGCACTGGAATCCCAAAACCAAGATAATGACAGCGGACCAGAAGACTCTAGTGCCATGTATTGTAATTAGCTTCTCTGAAGAGCTTGAGGACCTCATCTGTTTTTGTTGGACTTCCCTGCTTCATCTCCCACTCATTAAAATACCAAAGACTAGATGAAGTAGAAACCAGTGAACCAGTGTACAATCGACTCCAGTTCGTCTTTCCCCTTTTAACCTCAAAGGCCAATCAAGCTGACGTGTCCTAGAAGAAGAGACAGGCTCTGAAGCGATGAACAGAGTTGTATTGATGAGCTGCATTTTATTGACCGTGACTGTATATGTTTGAGGTAAAAACATTCTTAGGGACGCACTTGAAACATCTGCTCAAATCCCTTTATTGAACAGCTTCAAAGCATTTACTTCCATTCATCACTGACTGGGGTTGCCAAGTAAATACGCAGCTATTTTATTTGATTCCACTGTTGCTCATGGTCTGGGCTTTGCAGACGCCCTTGCCAGCGACTTCAAAAGCAGCTCCTTTGTAGGTTGCGACACACTGGCCGTCCGTGCGCAGGTCTGGCTGAACCTGCTCCCACACCTTCTTTTTAGGGTTCAGCTCTTTGTCCGGTTCACCTGAAATCAAGATGTCAGATCGAAGCATGAGAAGAGCCTCTGTTTGCTGATCATCCATCACACATGCTGATGTCTAGGAACTATTTGGGGCGCATCATTGTCTTGTATCACCTACCAACACAGTGTTTTAATATATGGATGCTAAGATCACAGACTGTGTGGACGTGTCTTTAAAACATATGCCGCATAAGAACGCTTTCACACCGTCATCAATTAGACCCAAAGACCAAATAAGTTCCACCTACATAATGAGCTGAAACCAATAATCCTCCAAAGTTAATATTCAGCCATTATATTAATGTTATCCATTTGATTGATGCAACATTAACTGTGAGCGGTCCATGTTATAGCATACGCTAAAACCATGTTTGTTCTTCGCTGTAATCTGAAAAATCTCAGGATCACACCACACATCCACAGAAAACAATTAGGGGATGTTCTTATTTCACAGGGCCTTTGTTTTTGATGTTGCTTAACATTTGTACAGATTTAGAGCTGGTACTCGCTGGCTTCTGTCTAGTGTCAACTTCCTCCTTTCAACTCAACCATTTCGGGGTAAGAGGACAAAAATGTGTTTCATTTCCCAGGCCTGTGATGTCTGCCGCTTTACAGCTCAAGAGTGGCAACAATCACTTTTGATCAGAAGCGTGAAAGAGGGTTTGATGAGCAGCTTGCTCACATTCTCAAGTTCCAGCAGAAGTAGTTTGCGTCATTAGTCTGTGGAGATGGAGGCAATAACAACCATATAATCTTCACACCAGCAGCCCAGTATACAGCTCTTGTGAGAGAAAGGAGACAAACCAGGACACCTTCTCTTGCTCTTATTTTCCATTACATGGTGCCATGAGCTACAGAAACCAGCTCAGGTGTTACGCCGACATGAACACAAAGTGATCTGGTCTCTGCCTTCTGTCTTGAAACATGAGTTGTTAGGTTGCCACTCGTTTAAATGGTGCAGCCTGTGAAATTCCTCAGGTCTAATAGATCCCTGATGAATTAAATAGCTGGGGCGTGTGCAGGAGCGAAAGCATTAGCTGATACAGGATGGATGGATGAGGATACTTTGCCCAAAAATCTAACCTGATCATAACTCCCGATCTGATTATCGCTCTCAGAAAAATACTGAATCAGGGACAATATTCTTGGTGTAGAGAAGGTCTAGCTCATGTGCACATTGCAGGAGACTTGGGATTGCTCAGTAAGTTGAACTTAGTGTGGCTACAAAAAGCAGGCTACATTCCCAGCAATGGACTCTGATTAGACTGAAATCAGCAGACACAGGCCATTTAGCCCCCACCAAACAGAACCAAGGAGTCTCCTAATGAGAGCTCTCCATGGGGTCTGAGAAAATGTCATGATTGGTGCGCCATGTTGTTTCTGGCAGCGGGAAGGTTCAGCACCCCCTTCATTTCCTATACAGACGTATTCTGTGGACACAAGGCTTTTCTAAGAATTCTCTCAGCGCCAACAATGGTTCAACGTTAATCCTCATCTGTTGATCCTTGACTCATTTGTGTGTGAGGCGGCAGTGATCAGGCTGTACCTGGGAAGCCCTGGAAGGTCACTCTGTCCCCTGGTTCTGATCCACTTGGAGGGTCGAGGATCTCGACCTTGTCTGGCGAGCTGGCGCACATGACCATCGCCTGGGACACCACTCCCCTCATCTTGGCGGGCTTCAGGTTGCAGAGCAGGACTGCCATGCGGTTCTGCATCTGCACGGGGGGCAGGAGATTAGAAACATTACTACAGCCCATATGATTCATACAATGGAGAAAAAAAATAATTACAGCCAATTTCCTATGCACCCGATCTGGCTGAACAGAAACAAAAACGATAACAACGTAGACTGTTGGCAGGAGCATTTGTCCAAACAGTTATTCAATAATTAGCCTGTCTCAGACTCAGATTACTGAATGGTTCCTTCTGTTTATCCACATTCAAAAGTCCAGCCATAAAACTGAGTCCTGCTGGTCAGCATATACAAACGATAGCTCATAGGAGTGAGACAGTGAGCAAGGGCGTGGAATTAATGTGAGATTTACTGCCTCTGTGAGCAGTGAAATGACTGAACTGATTCTTGTTGTTTTGGGTTTGTACCCTTATGGTTGACTGCACTTATTCTAAGTCCCTTTGGATGAAAGTGTCAGCTGTATGAAACGTAACATTAAACAGAGAAATGGAGGCAATAACTCCAGCTTATTATGTTGGGCTACTGAATTCCACAGCTGCAATACAACATGTCTTATTCCTGCTTCTTTTATTTCCATATCTCGTACCTGCTCCAGAGGTATGTGCTTGACCAGCCCGCTGACCACTGTTCGAGGTGAGGCCTCTCCCACGTCAACCTGCTCCACGTACAGGCTGTCTGCATCTGGATGCTTCTCAGCTGTCACTATACGCCCAATACGCAGGTCCAATCGAGACACGTCCACCTTGGCGTCCTCTTGGACCGAAGTCGCCTGCTTTTTCTCAGCTTTCTCCCCGCCTGGAAAATATTTTCACACAAACAGCATGTAATAACAAACACAGTCGGCCCTTCAACATCAATAAGCTCTATGTAAAACAACATCTCATACATTTCCTGGTTTTCAGTAGGTCTATAACAGAGATTAATCTGACACTCCAGTTGTATGTGGAGCTTGAAGATGTTAGCATTCATCACGTATTACAGCCAGGTTTGCTGGAGAGGCATCTGTGAGAGTTTTCATGATGTTACACTAAATGTGCATGATATTATAGGAAATGTTTGCTGGAAAGCAGTGAGCAGGTTCCAGCCAAAGCATATTAAAAAAAACAAATTATAGTTGAAAACATACTGGGCATCTGTCTGGAATCTGATTTCATTTCCTCCCATAAATGAAAACAAAGTTCACCAATGACAGGCCTCGGGGTGACATGTGCTCCATGGGATCCATAAAAACAGACTGAAGTAAAAGAGTCTTTACATTTCCTCCTAGAAATCGAGCAACAATACGTTGATTTGATCAACAGCAGCAATATCTAGCCTTGAATGAAAGGGGCACACAGAGCTTCCTGAGGACTCCATCACACAGTCTGGAACCGTTCCTCTGAATCCACACCAACATCCAACCCTTGCCTTTGATATTCAACACGCTCTGATGGCAGCTCCATCAGGGTTCCACATGGTCTGTAGGCTACACTGAACAAGTGATGACGGTTTGAATGAGGTGAGAACACGGTTTGATAAAGGAAGACACAGTTAAACACATTTAATAGCTTATCAAAAGGAATAAATCTCTCCCAACAACAGCTCCCCAACATCTGGACGCAACAAATGCCAGACTGAGTGAATCTGTCTGGGTCTTAAAGCTGGCTGCTTCCTCTTTCTAAAAGATGATAAAGCCATAAACCACTCCAGGACTGATTATTCCCCGTCCATACCAGACAGCTCTTCCCAATTGCATCTTGTGAAAACACAACTTAATATCTGTGTAATTGAAATCTTGAGGCAGGAATGTTACTGTTTTCTCGTGTGTGTGTGTAAAACTTCATTATATTTTCTGCATGGGGAAACTGAGGTTCTATGAGAGGCGCCTGACATTACACAATAAAGGATTCTGGAACTGGACTGGAAATATCCCCGTGGTGACCAGAGACCTTGGATCCATTACAAGTCGCACATTGCTCTCTTACATGTGTTGCCACCAGATATTAGAAATGGAAAAAAAGAGTCACTGCATCATAGATGAAACCTTATGTTTCTGAAAATATGAATAGAATCTCAGTGGCAAGAGATGAGTCTCTTTAAATGCTGTCCGGTGAACAAAATGACATCCATGGCGAAGGAATTTACTAAACATCAAGTCAAAATGTATTATTATGTATTATGGCTGTATCTATTGACTGGAAGTGAAATCTTCAAAGAAGTTTAGGAACATGTTGTCATGGAGACGTTACCTTTTTTCTCAGGCTTTTTCTTTTTGCCCTCATCTTTCGGAGGGGGGCTCTGGACAACGGCCGGCGAGGCAGATGGTACGGGAGCAGAGGTTTTGGGAGGGGCGGACTTCGAACTGCACTCAACTGAGGGTTCGACTGACATCATGGCCACATCCAGCACTACAGGAAGGAAGTGTCAGTAATGTCAGTGTGAGGAAAGTGCTAAACAGAGGATTACAATCAGCAACTCAATTACTCCTGCTGTTATTCTTTGCCCACACTTGTTTTCCTGATGTCATGTGAAGTCAAAAATATGCTTGACGTGGTTGAGTGTTTTCACACAGAGCTCCTCGTCTCAACAGAAAACAGTGAAATGAGACAGAGGGAGCTTTATTTACACTGAAAAGGGAGGAGCGCTCTGCTGCTGCAAACAGCTTGGATGGAAAATAACAGCGTAAGGGACGACGGACACAAGGACATTGGGCCACAAAGCAGTGAACAATGTTCGACAATAACGCCCCTGAAAAAAATAACCCGTCATTAAAGGCGCCTGACGTTGGAGTTCCTATAAACCCTCGTGCCCGTGTCTGACAAACATCTGTCTGCAGGCGCACCACCATCACCATAAGGCTTTTAATTCTATGTTAGCACCCGGGACGAGGACCTTTCCGTTTTACCTTGGATTTCTAGGCAATAAACTCAGAAACTCTTCCTGTCAAGGATTTTTTTACATTTAGCGATTCAAAAACAAACACAGTAATATTACATGATAGTAAGAGTGAAATTTGATTTTTTTCCTCTAAGTATTTACTCTCTTTTAAAGGCTCTGTTTCTGGGCTTAACTGGAATTGATTGATACAACAGATCAAAAATAACAATAATTTATTTAAATGAGTGAGTAAACACTGCGGTGTGTTCTGAGTGATGCTCCCTCAGGAGGAGGCGGGGACCCGAGCAGAGGGATTTGAAGACCACACGAGTATTTGCTTTGAATCAAATCAAAACTTCATGCGTTAATAGAAGGTAAACAAAAGAGGAACCAACTTTTTCAGATTCAAATATTAATTATCTGCACTATGGTTATGATTTAATCGGGTCACGGTCAGATTCATCCATCTAATAATATTGACTTTAAAACGGATTGAAGTTAATTCAATGTCGAACATTAGTTACTTCTAGATTTTTCCCTTGGATGCAGAACAGTTGAACAGTTGTTGTTTGGTGGAAAGTCTTCCATTGGAAACATTGGTGGTTTGCTTTACTCATCACAAATAAAGTTTCACAACCATCCCCGTTTTAATGAAGCTATGTTATGTCAACTTTAGAAGAAACCCCCTAAAAATAAACATCACAATCAGATACGATGCATGGAAAAACTTAGCGCTGTATTGGAACACATTCTGTCCGCGTTCCAACACCATGAGGTTTTTTTGAATATTCCTTCCAGCCCCTATAGCTGACAGACATGTTGTCCCCATCACTTTAATGCAGGTTCTCCAGTTCTAAAGTTGCTTGTAACGAAAACAAAAGAGATCTGGTTATAATGAGCTGAAGCGAGAATGTGCAAGATGGTATCATTGATAGCACAAAGCAAACAGGGCTCTAATGAGCAGCGACTGACTTCAGATGTTCCTGAACCGGGCACGCTCGTCTTGATATGAAACGGATAACGACATCAAGGTCTTTTTTAAAACAAACAAACATTTGATTTGGAAGTCCCTGCTGGGAACCAAACTGAAACATACCCCCTCGCCTCTTCTCTTTTTCCAGCAGCTGTTTTTTCAGCTCTTCGATGTCGTTCTTCAGTTTCGCATTCTCCACCATGAGTTTCTTCTCTTCTCTGACGCTGGCCTGGACGACTGCAGCAGGGAAAGTCTCATTAAAACAGCACAGGGATTCCATTTCTACTCATTACTGACTCACATACATGCGATGTATGAGAGGCCTTCGAAGAGCCAATGAATTTGTGAACTAACATTAAATTTAGAATTGTTAAAATATAAACCATGTTCTCAATTTGGAAACATTTAAAGAGGGGGTGATATAGGATAATGGAGACAGATATTCATGGTTATGGATTTGTTCACTGTTCATTTCTATTCAGACTAAGTTTCAAGCTACAGGAGTTTTATATAACTTGTCTACGTGTTAGTGGTCACACTGGCATTTCTCTTGAATAGCCTGTCTAGACAAAATGAAGTAGAAACTTTATGTCAACGGGCAGAATTTATACAGTGCTTTCACTGGCTAACAGAGTGGCTGTGTATGGGTGATAATTTGCGGTGAGCTCTCGTACTCGTTTTCTCCTTGAGCAGCTGGACCTGCTGTTTGAGGTACTCGATGAGCTGGTCCGCCTCGGCCGCTCGCTGCTCCAGCTTCAGCAGAGGGTTGTGACTGGACATGTTGACCAAGGAGCGAGCCAGGAACCTGAAACACAACAGAAATGATCAACTCAATCATCTTGCATTAAAATGAGTAAAAGTTAAAGAGTGAGATCACCATCATCATCTACAAAGGTCTATGTTGGGAGTTACAAGGGTTGCATTCTAGTACGACCTCACCACAAACCCCAGGGTAAAGACAACCTCTGCCTGACAGTCTCAACAAAAAGCCAACGCTGTCATTGGCACTAAGGCGGTATGTGTTGCATGGGATCGCATTGCTTTTTGCATGATATAGCATTGTGTCTCAGTCTAAAATACTGTTTATTTCTAAGTAAGAAACATGGACTAGATAACGAAGCAATCGTATTTACCTCTGACCAGGATGTTGTGCCTTTGTTGGTCTATTTGTTGGCAGTAACACTAACGAACCGGGGTGGGGCATGGGCAAAGGAAGGCCTCATAAAATATTTAGATTTACAGGCAGGTGCAGATTTTTTCTTTTTCACTTCCATCAACGTGACAGATATTTGCCCTCTGAGCGCTCTTTTATTTTGACAAGTGTGACATGCAACCCCAGTTTGCTATAAAAATCTGTAAATGTTATTTTTCACTAATCAAGTGACAAAATCTAACCTCTGACCTCTGGCATGTAGAGAGATAATCCACATTGATAAAAATGACAGTAAATCAGCAAATCCTGATTCCAAACTTGTCAAATGGAAACATTTGCTGTAAAATTTAAGTGTTTGAAAACCTCATAAAATCTGTAACAAGTTCCAGGTCAACTTGGTCGTTCTGAATTTTGTCTGAATTCCAAGTGGCCTCCAGATCGTTCTGTCCTTTAAATCATCCTAGAACCACATTATGTAATAAAGTTTGGGAATAAAGTTCAAAAGGGATCAGCCACTCTGAAGCCAGTGGACCAAAATACAGCTGGACGCCAGTTTGGGTTCAGGATTTTCTTCCTTTCTCTACCCAACTTGGCAAATTACTCTCTCAAAGAAATGTTTTTTTTACAGGCCGAGGCATGGAGCAGAAAAGTTCTAACACATATAACAGGGAGGCGCTGGAAAACAACAGCTGGCCCCAGATGAAAACATAATGTGAGGGGATGAGGAAATTAGAAACACAAAGGAGCTGGAGTTGATAAAAAGCAGGGATCAAAGCATTGTTTTTCAGACACTGGACTGATTGAAACAGGACCAGCGGTGGAGTAATAACAACAGCCACAAAAAGGCTGATCTCATTTGGATAACCTCTGAAAACGGCTCCTCGGGCCGGGGTATGGTCCATGGCATCATGACATGGAGAGGCCACTGCAGCTTCGGATCTCAGATGGAAATGTGTTAACAATATTAAAAAAGACGTCAGGCTGTCAATCTCTCTCTCCTCCTCTTCACTGTATAAGAATTCCAATATAAGTGGAACACCACATCTGATTATTTGCATTCAGACCAATCTGATAAAAAAAAGTCATGGTGGTATTTGTCCATTTAACGTGGAATTTGAGATTGAGCTGCACAGCCTCACAGAATCCACATGTGTAAATCTGTCCCGTTTGTGGACGTGTGAGCAGACCGAGCACGAGAGTTTGTGTGCGTTTCCTCCTTCTCTCCATTCCCACAGTAAAAATAGTGGAGGAGGAGGAGAGCCCCACACCTGAACAGACCATGACAGAGGAGAGAAGAGGTTGGCAGCACCCAGGGACCTACACAGGTTTAACCTACAAGAGCTGGGCTCAGACATTCTCAGTGAACTCATAAAATGTCATGAATTCAATAACAGACGAGTCATGACTTCAATTTGAAAACGTCAACATTCAGTCAGAGATTTACAAACTAAACACATCAGCTTCTTGATCCAATCAGTGAAGTTATGATGCATCACCAAGAGGTGAAAACATGGACTATGGAACACTACATATTAACACTGACACACACATTCAATTATAGATTAAATTATATTCTACCAAAAATCTGTCAATTCCAGATCAGATCACATAAATAAATATGAAATATACAAGTTACAGCAAACATAGTTAATGGTTATAATAAATAAATAACAACTTATGAATCATTTATTTAAATTAGCCAAGTCCAAATACCTTTGACCTCTGGGAAGTGTGGGACATGGAAAGTAATGACCCAATAGCGAAAGTGAAATCACTACTGTCCTTCTTTGTCATAGTCTGGTTTATCATTATTGTTGTTGTTGTTGTTGTTGTTGTTTCCAGCAGCTCAAACACTGCTATCCTTCTCCTGGCTCTGCTGTCTTTGGACTGAACAGTGCTGTGGAGCCATCGTGGCTCGGGGACATGAACGTCACCTCATGTTGCATCAGTTTAATAAGAAATGAGCTATTGGCTAGCGCCGGCTAGCCGTTGGCTACAGCGTTAGCTAAACGATGCTAAGGGTGAAACATGCAGTTAGTTGAAGCAGCGGAATAAAACACACGAGTTATTTAAAGACACTTACATGAACTCTACAGACCCAGCACGTTTCGGGCGCTGAGGCGAACAGCTGCCTCCCACAGAGAGAAGCTAACTCAGGACCCCGGGAGTAGATTTGTAAACACTCCGGATGTGAGCCGGGCTACTGACTCGGGGCCCGCGCGCTCTGTCCATGTGTTTTATAGGTCAATGCCCAGTTCAAGGCGGCCACTACAGGCGCCTGAACGTAATTAGAATGGGAGAATACGTGGTTCAAACGAAAAATAAAAAACGAATAAAATAATTTTGCTAGAGTTTATTTTTGACTGATTAAATATTAATGTGTCTTTCCAAACACGTCTTCCCTCCACCAACTTGTCGCAGGATTGTGACGTCGCATGTCACGTTCCCTCAGCTGTTTTCCCTCACAGAGGCAGGAAAAGACTTCATTTAAAGACCTGTCCTGATAGCTGTTGGTATTCCAGCCTGATGCTGCGGACCTGACTCTGCAGTCGATCACTGTGAGTACACATGTCATGGGGATGCACCGGAGGTCACGTGCGACAAGGCGTTTAGGACCGTGCGAGGTGTTCGAGCTCTTTGTTTATTTATTAACTGCACGCCAGCTCCGTGATCCGAATACACTGTTTATCTGCCATTGGATCGATTGGCTTTGATCTCAGACACAACAACAACAACACCCAAACACACACACAGCTATTTCCAGTGATGTTTCCAACATTCACCTCTGTCTAGTTCCTGTGAATGATCATGTTATTACACGTCATCCAGATCGTGTTTTGAAGTACTTCCCCTCCTCAGTGCATCAGGCCAGTGGCAGGATGGGGCCCCTCAGAGATGCTCAGCTGGGGGCCTTCACCTTCTTTGCCTCTGCTCTCCCTCATGATGTCTGTGGGAGTAATGGCCTCCCCCTCACCCCCAACTCCATCAAAATCCTGGGACGCTTTCAGATCCTGAAGACAATCACTCACCCCAGACTCTGCCAGTACGTGGACATCTCCAGAGGGAAACATGGTATGACTGTACTATGACTGAATAGTAAAGTAATTGACGTGTGAAAATATCAAGTTCACAGAGGCATACAAGAGGACCAGTGCCCCCCCCCCCCCACACACACACATATATATATGTGTGTATATATATATATATATGTGTGTGTGTGTGTGTGTGTGTGTGTGTGTGTGTATATATATATATATATATATTTATTTATATTACACGAAAGTGACATGTATATATCAGTTATAACATAACAAGTATTACTATAACATTAGGCCTGTTATTAAGAATATTGGTTTGTAATGGACATTGCACATTAACTAATAAAAGGAATATATTGCTCATGAGTTAATATATGACTCTGTAATAGTGTTTAATGTTGAATGGTATTTGTAAACAATGTCATATCAAGTATTGGGTGATATTTGCAAAAACACTCATCCTACATATCATATCTAAAAATAAGTTTCTTCTTCTTATTGTTCTGTAGAGCGTCTGATTGTCGTTGCTGAACACTATGAGAGCAGCGTGAGCGACTTCCAGAAGCAGCAGAAGACTGTGAGGTGAGAATGTTTGATGATAAATCCTGTCGATAAATGATGTTAGGTTTGCAGTAACGTGTGTGTGCAATCTGTAGATACAGTAATATAATATATGTTAACCACAAAGCTTTGCCACACACTTGTCTCTCTGTGTGTTAGCCCGGAGAGGGTGCTGCAGATTGCCTTCGAGGTCCTTGAAGGTCTGGACTTCATGAACAAACACAGTATGGTGCACAGAGCCCTCAGTGCACACAATGTGCTGATGGACTGGAAGGTATCGCTTCCACAAAGTTTGTCTGAATGTCTCTGCGAGGAAACAGAGCGACCACCTAAATGCTGATGGATCTTTTCTCTGCAGGGGAATGTCAAGCTGGCAAAGTTTGGCCTCTATCACATGACCGATCACGGAGCCGACGTAGATTTTCCCATCGGGTATGTCTTCTTCTCCTCATTTATCACTGAGAATGGCTCATTCCTGCTCCTCTGGAACTCCTCACCCCGCCTGACTGAGCTCTGCAAGCTGTCTGTTCAGGGTCAAAGGTTCCCTCCGATCTGTTTGATGTTCGTCAAAGCTTAAAAAAAGGCAAATGGCATAACACTGAACCGTAATTGCCCATCATTCTTCATAGGAACCAGGTTTTAGGGCATCAGCAGGGTTTCCTGGTTGAGGAACTGTAACAGATTGCTGGACTTTTATCCTAATCCAAAAGCCTTTGTGCTCTACCAAGGATCTGTGTAATATCCTTCTTTGAATAGAACAGAGAGAAGATGTTTCCACACAGGACATCTGGATGGAAACTGTCCTGAATGTGTGCGGAGTTTTTAGGAATGACTGCAGATCAGAACAGTTTCACTGGGCTTCGGCCATACGTCTCATTCGTGCTGACAGAGTAACAACCTGCTCTGTGATCTCCACCACAGCTACCCATCATACCTTGCACCTGAGGTGATCGCTCAGGGCTCTTTCCACCCCAGTGACCCTTCTCGTGATGAAGCTCCTTTGCCATCAGGACCCAAGACTGATGTCTGGTCTCTGGGAGTGTTGCTTTTTGAACTGTGTGCAGTAAGACCCAGTCACATGGCTCTGGCCACACATAGCTGTTTTTGTTCCTCATGTTTCTCCTTAAAGCCTAAACACTGTGAACATGTCACAGGGCCGACGCCTGCTGCACAACATCGACATAAGCGAGAGACTGAAATTCATTCTAACCTTGGGTGAGTGGGGAGTGGAGGGGGGGGGCATCATTATTTCAATACAGATCAATAGGCTCATGCTGTGGTGATGTCACTGACAGGGTGCATGGATGACATTGTCACCGTCCTTGCCGAGGAACATGGTTGTCTGGACACAATTAAGGTAGGTCAAAAATAAGATACTGTGTGTGTGCGTGTGTGTAAAAACATTTCCGTAATTGTTAAGATCAGACAGAATGAGTGTGGAACTGCTCCCTGCAGGAGCTGCCTGAGGATGTTCTGAAGTTATTAAGGAAATGCTTGACCTTTCTTCCATCCAAAAGGTAAGTCCTCTCCGTGCTGGACGTCATATCCTGTCAGAGGACATTGGACATTTAGTTTCCATAACAATCTGGTCACGCACGTTATGAAGGAGTCTTGTCTCGGCGGCGCGTGCGTCAGAGAGGATTCAGGAGACGAGTGAAATGATCCCGGAACAAACAGATTCAGGTTATTGGGTGAAACTGTGACAGGAACTTTCAGGACCTTGAGTTATTAAATGTTTAAAAACTATTTATCTGGTTTTTATAAAACTTCACCTGAAAGGTGCAGCTGGTGTGTGTGTCCGACAGGCCAACCCCTGCGCAGCTGCTGGTAGACCCTGTGTTTGCTGGGCTCTCCTGCCTCTATACGCCCTTCCAGAAGCCCGTCAGCCTGTTCTCCTCCTCCCTCCGCTGTGCACATCTGGAGCTGCCGGAGGACATCAGTGACCTTTGCAAAGGTCTGTGTCAGAAAGATGCACCTCCACAGTGCATCAGCATGCACAGCGGTCACCTCTCTTCCAGCTGCACTATCAGGAAGCAGGTTTATGTCTGAGGGGAGGGGTTCACTGTCGCTGTCCCTGTCACTGCTGTTAGATGACGACGACGACTACCTGTCCGAGCGAGCCATCGACGAGGTGTACCATCTGTGGTGTCTGGCTGGAGGAGACCTGGAGAAGGAGCTGACCAACAAGGAGATCATTCAGTCCAAGCCTCCAATCTGCACACTGCCCAAGTACACTTCTCTCTCTCTCTCACACACACACACACACACACACACACACACTGGCATTCACAGACGTTCCACTTCATTTCAAACCTCTTCTTTGCTCTGTTCTAGTTTTGTCCTGGAAGACGGCGAGTCATTTGGTCAGGGCAGGGATCGCAGTTTCTTGCTGGACGACACGACGATGACACTCTCTCTGTGCCAGCTCAGAAATGTAAGATGAATAAACAAAACAGACAAAACAACCATCGACTAGAGACAGAGACAGAAGGACATCAGCTAACAAATAATAAGAGTCATCAGTGTCCTCGCTGGTAGTGGTGTTTGTGGGATTTTTAAGATGAGCTTCTCTCTGTCTTCCCCAGAGACTGAAGGATGTGGCAGGAGAGGCCTATTATCCTCTGCTGGAAGACGAGTAAGCAATCTTTCCATCCTGAACCGCCCGCTGACGTCCTCTCTTCCCCCTGTCACCAGCTTTCGTGTGTTGACTCGTGATGTCACGTTCCCTTCACTTCTGCCTCCCTCAGACAGTCGAGCCTGCCCCAGTCCAACAGCAGCAACGAGCTGTCGACCACCGTCACGCTGCCGCTCATCATCCGCGAGAGAGACACCGAGTACCAGCTCATCCGCATCATCCTCTTTGACAGGCTGCTCAAGGTCAGGACTCCGCACATACACACACACGCGCGCGATGACTCGCACACGAAACATTTTACTCTAATTCAAAACAAACTCAAAGTGGCAGAACCTGGTGCTGGTGTTTCCCGGATTCAGAATGAAGATGGATGATGCGTCTCCTCTTCCTCCTGTTGTACAGAAATTAATTTCAAATATCCCAGAGTTAGCACAGTATCGACCAATCAGGGGTCAGTCTCAGCTGCCGATCACAACCATCCACCCTGATTATGTAGAAGCAAAGGAATAGTTAAAGCCACCTGAAGGTTTAAAGTGTATAAACAGTAAACCCGTTGAAACAGGTGATCATTCTCTATGTTTTATTTTTCCCTGGTCCGTCATAAACAGCATCACATTTTCTGAAAGGGTCCACATCCCTCACACAAAGCTGTCTAACCCGTCAAGGTGGCAGCAGGGAGACCTGCCGGTTCACGTCCTCCATAAAAAGCTGGGTGACATTTTCCTTGTGCTGTCACCAGGCGTATCCTTACAAGAAGACCCTGGTGTGGAAAGAGGCCCGGGTAGATATCCCCCCTCTGCTCCGAGGGCTGGCGTGGGCTGCGCTGCTGGGCATCGAGGTACAGGAGAGAGATCTGTAAATGGAGATGCTGAATGGTTTTTACCTTGGTGTATGTTGATATTATTCATCCTTCGTGTTTCCACAGGGAGATATTCAAGCTAAATATGATACTATAGACAAGGACACTCCCATTCCCACTGACAGACAGGTGACTGCTTTCTCTCTGGGCACTGATCCTTGGGGATGGGGGGGTAGTTGTTTTAAATGTGGTCTGTCTGTGGGTGATGCAGATTGAGGTGGACATCCCACGCTGCCACCAGTACGACGAGCTGCTGTCATCCCCTCAGGGTCACATCAAGTTCAGACGCGTGTTGAAAGCCTGGGTGGTCTCCCACCCTGACCTGGTCTACTGGCAGGGTCAGTGTCCGTCTCCTGACTGTGCATGACGAGACTGAACACTAGAGGGTGTCCATGTCCCATCTCTTCTCATCTTCTTTTCATTTCAGGTCTGGATTCCCTGTGTGCTCCTTTTCTCTACTTGAATTTCAACAACGAAGGTAAAACCCTGTTAGAAGCTGCAGCTTACTTCGGTCATTGCTAATTGTTCTAACGCTACCTTCATCGTCCTCTGACGTTCTCCACAGCCCTGGCGTATGCCTGCATGTCTGCCTTCATCCCCAAATATTTGTACAACTTTTTCCTGAAGGACAACTCCCATGTTATTCAAGGTGAGCTTTTTCAGACACACACTCAAGAATGTCCGTGTACCTTCATGCAGCAGCAGATCGTCTGTCTCGACTAGTCCAGTGAGGGCTGCCGAAAAATAATCAGCAAGACACTTCACAGCTTCAGACTGACTGAGCTGGACGTCTGACCCAGAGCGAGACGTCCGGTCTGTGTTTGTTTTCACATGACTGACACCTGTTAGTGTCATCAACACGTCTCACAGTTCGGAGAGCTCAGCATCATTTCCCATGTTTCTCCTGACTCGAACAGAATTCACACGCTCTGCTTCCCTCCTCTCAAACACTCCTCCAGCGTTGCTGAGCTAATGCATTCCACTGCAGCGAGAGTTCAGTAATGACTGTTAAAAACGGTCAGGAGCATTCAGCTAAGTTCAAAAACAAATTAGCATCTGCTGGCGCGAGCGTCAGGCCATCGGCTCGCTGTTGATTGCGCTTTGCTTCCATGTTGTTTCCAAGCTGCGAAAACGAATTCCAGTCAGATTTAATGGCGTCTGCAGCTGAGCCACGTCACTTAGAGATGGGGGAACAAATGAAATGGCAAAGGCCTGCAGAGAAACGTCAAAAGCCACTCCTACGTGACTGATAAACAGCCGGCCACACTCCACTGGGACTCTGTGGGGAATGTGGCTATTACCATTTCTTCCCACTATGTGTCTCTGGGCAGAGCTCGATGGCGTTAGTGCGCGAGATTCACAACACCTTGTAACGTAACTGAGCAACAGCCCCCCCTGCAGGGAGGGAGAAATTCAACGAGCCATTTAGTTTTTGTGGAAAGGAAATAGTGAGTAACGTGTTTATGAGCTGTGAGTGTTTCAGCTCCGTGAACTCCTGCATGCTTGTTTTCGGTAAGAGTTGACCTCTGCCCTTTTGCCTGACTCAGAGTACCTGACGGTCTTCTCCCAGATGATCGCCTTCCACGACCCTGAACTCAGCAACCATCTCAACGAGATTGGCTTCATTCCAGACGTGAGTAATCAGCAGCGCAGCAAACATTAGTGGAGGACACGGGGGGGGGGTCATGTCGTCCATTGCTAGTTTGGCTTTAATGGGAAATGTTCCAGTAAATGGATCACTGTGTCTCTCTCTCACTGTCGCTGACAGTTTTTTTGTTCCATTCAGTCCAGAATTTGCGGTCAGGGTCAAGTTCTCCCTAAAGTCCAGCAGCGATGATTTATACAGCCACTAACGTCTGCCAGGAACACTTAACGATTGTCCTCTGCCGTGCTTTTTCTTACTCTGCGCCACCGCTTGCTGCCCTTCGCTTTCCTTCTCACGGCTCTGCTCCGACAGTGACAAGGTTACCGTCTCTCCACCGTCTCTCCCGGGTTTCAGTTAGTGTGCTGATGAATGTGTGTCGGCCGCCGCCCGGCCTCCAGGACGTCGTCCAATGAAAAGTGGGCTCATTATCGGTGAGGAGTCAGGGATTTAACCCTCCTGCTGCTCCCAGTTTCTGATACCGCAGCTCCTTTTTCAGAAGCGGTGCACGAAGCTGCCCATGTGGATATTTAGACGCTTGTTGCTGTGTTTAAATTTCTTCCGCTGGTCTTCAGGGTAAACCATTGTCCTATGAAGCTGACTGGCGATCGCTGCGTGTGAAATACAACCAGGAAAGGAACAGTGTGTTGCCTGTCTTTATTGTCGGACCAGGATAATATTGGACCCAGCTTTGTTGACGCAGCTTTCAAGCTGGATGTCAGTCCCAGGAATTAAACCTGACAGACCTTTAATGAACTGTTGTTTCACAGAGGCAGTCGGTCTGCCCCAGAACATCAAATGAATGAGATGTGCATATTTAGTCCATTCTGAAATATCTCATAGGGGCAGTTCTCATCCCAGGCAGAGGCAGTCAGGCAGACGTGTCGTGTGCTGCAGTGATGCCACAGGCCCAGTCGGACTGGATGTAGCCAGTGGTCTAATTCAGGCGATTTTCAATTTGGCTGCTTCTCTTCTCCTGGGTCGACCATTTACACCCACGCTAATCCAATCTGGCCTGACTGGCAGCGCTGCTGCTGCACAGCGGTTAAGAAGGAGGCAGCCCTATGTGAACAGTCCAGTCAGTGGAGTGGCTGAGAGCAGATCTTCCCCACAGCTTCTCGTGGTGCTGGAGCAGGTGGTCGTCAACGGGAGTGTGTGTGTTTGCGTGAGGTCTTTGCGTGTCCTCCTGGGGAAGTGTGGAAGGAAGGAGGATGAGAATAACACATGAAAGTCGTCAACTGAAAACTGAAACCGAGCTGATTCCTCTTTATGCTGTGAATCGATGATTAAACCCTTCTTTATCATTTTCTTCCTCTTTTCCGTGCAGCTTTATGCGATTCCATGGTTCCTGACGATGTTTACACGTAAGTAGCCTCTCCTTGTACTCAGTGTGGATTCCAGGCAGCGTGGAGCATAATCCCAAACTTTGAGTCAGAGTGATGATAAAAGAGGCTGAAAAGGTCATCGGCCGCACTGTGGACAGACTTCTGTTCTTTACTCACAGTGACCTTTATTCCAGCCGCTAATTATTTCTCTTCCTGAAGGCAAACGACTCAAACACTCAACCCTCACATTACTTTACCAGCTCATCTTTATTTATGTGACATTTATTCATGTGAATAAAAAAAGTCACGTCATCAAGAAGCTGCAGACATCTTAGATATTTTATTAATTAATAAAAACTAGGAAACGACTCACTAGGTTTTCTGAAAATCGCATCATGGACAACGTGATAGTGAAACCAAAGGCTTCATTTCTGGGCACCTTGAGCAAGTTGAGAGACATCGTTCATCTTAATTTACCTTCAGTGGTCTATGTCAGGTATGACTGCACCGTTAAACAGGACCCAAGAGAAATGACAGTGGCACATTCACGTCCAGAGTAAACAGACACAGAAGAAGCCATTAAAATCTATGTTAGCATCAGAACCTGGTCTCACTGCCAAGCAGGTTTACACACACACACCCATAGAATCAGCTATGGTGTATTTCTGCAAGTATAAATACACAAAATTCTATAATTGTGCAAGCCCCAGTGTGTGTGTGTGTGTGTGTGTGTGTGTGTCTAATTTGAAAGGGAAGTTAAAGTGTCAAAGTGTCACAGACGGGACGAGGCTGCGTTACCCTGATTCACGTCATCTCTGTGAGTCTGTGACTAAACAGATCTGTGCAGGTGAATCATAACAGTCCCTGCGGACCAGTCTGTTACATTCTCTGCATGCCAGTAGAGACTCACACACACGGGCTTAAGATTTGTCTGAAATACAGGGTAAAGTCATATTAGGTGTACAGCACAGTACATTCTTATCATTTAGCCAACACCTTTAGCCAGAGAGACTCAAAGTGCATTCAGCCATTATGGTACAAACCATGAATCAGGAATAATTAATGTTAGTTTCTACAAATGTACTTCCTTCAAATAATTTTTTTTGTCATGTGGTTGCAGATTTCTGTGTAGTTTAAAAAAAAAACAACTAAAATCATAAAAAGATGTCCAGGCCTCTGTACGTGGTTCTGTATACAAACAAATGTGACAGATGCCAGCAGTAACTGCAGGTATCAAGAAACGTGGATTCATCCACGGCCAACTTCTTATGCTCCGTGAGAGGTCTGAGTGTTGGCCGGTGCACGTTGTCCGCTGAGCACACCTCTGAAATATGAGCTTATTAAAAGGGGTCGCAGATAGATCATTATGGCAAATGAAATAGCTTGCAGTTAACCTCCATGGTGCAGCCCCCATCACCACTGTTTGAATAACTCTGTGCCTTCCTGATATAATTTCAGAAAGACTCATCAGGAGTCTGTCTCTCACAGAGAGGACCCGCGTTAATTAGAGTCGACTCACTGCTCAAGAACTTCGGCCATTGATTTATCTAAACCTTGCACTTTGCAGATCATTTTCATTCTTTAACACACACACACACACACACACACACACACACACACACACACACAGGGTAAAGGGTGTGAGGCGTGACCCCTTTACCCCATGTCCTCCCCTGAGGCAGTGTGTGTGAGTCCAGTATTCAGGACGTGCACCTCTCTGACTGCTAATGTCTCCAATCCAATATGAGACAAGGTTGGAGGGTCATCTTCCGTTCACACACACACACACTCTGCCTGTCAGTCTCATGCACCAGTGTGACTGCTGACTGCTAATGTGGCGTGGACCCTCTGAGACTCTCAGTCTGCCCACACACACACGTCTGCTAACAGACCCTGACGGGATGTAAACCGGCGGCCGTGCTGGTTGTCATACGTAAATCTTAATTCAAATTTCAAATGCTGAAAGAGAGCCAACTGAAACAATGTCTGCAGTGGGACGTGTTATCTGGATGTGGTTTTATTTTGCCTCCAAATAACCTGCGCTGGTCTCTAAAGCTGCTCGCCCCCCCCCCACCTCTCTGTCATTTTCCCACAACAACGCCCACCCCCTCTTATTCCCTGCTGCCTCCCCCGCTCCAAACATCCCTGCAGGCGACCTCGCCATTTCCGCAGAGCTGTGTTAAGTTAATGCGCTCTGTGCATGGAAATCATCATCATCACGTGTAAACCGATGGCCCATTTCTCAGCATGTGCACGTTGAAAGCTTTTGTCTCTTGTTTTCAACTTCCTGTGTTGTACTCATCTCGCTGTTCAGATGTGTTTCCACTGCACAAGATCTTCCACCTGTGGGACACGCTGCTGCTGGGCAACTCCTCGTTCCCCTTCTGCATCGGTGTGGCCATCCTGCAGCAGCTCAGGGATCGGCTCCTGGCCAACGGCTTCAACGAGTGCATCCTGCTCTTCTCTGACCTGCCAGGTGAGAACACGAGCCGCTGCTTACATCTGCTGATTTAACAACTGGCCGACAACCGAGGCCGATCACAGAGATGTCGATATCAGCTCTGAACTCCTGCACAAACACACTCCCTCCTTGATGCTCCACCGCGGCACCCTGGGTATTTTCTCCCAGTGATGTCACAACCTCTGGGCTCCACCAGTCATTGCATAACTCGTCCTATTTTCAGAGCTCCATCTCCAAATTTAGCCTGTGAGGGCAGTTCAGCCATGAATCATTGAAGAAGTCTTATGCTTTTTCTGTGTTTTTTTTTTTGTTACCTGTAGTGTGTTGTTGTAATTTCCTTTTTTTCAGCAGTTATTTTTGCTTCAATGCGATGTGGTGTGACCTCACAACGCTAGTTTCTAAATGCAAAGGATCCGTAGTTCAAAGAAGTGAAAACACCATGATCCAGAGAGGCTTAGTCTGACCTGACCTGGTTTACCTGGTGTTAGAACTACTCAAATGAAGGTGGTGATGGGAAACAGCATCAGCAGCAAAGAACCAGTAAATGAGAAGCATCACATGTGACCAGCATGTGTTTGACCCCCACCCCTCATTATTGAACACGTTGTAAATTGTAGTTTTTTGACTTATGTGATGACTTTAGTGCGTCAGGGTGGAGCAGAGGTGGGGTGGCAGTGACTGAAATAGAGTTTTGTTAATCCCTGCAGGCCCCGGTGCATTACAGGCTAAAGGGAGCTATTCCGCCTCCTCTCCTAAATAGGGTACAGGGGGAGGACCTCACAGGGTTGATGGAGAAGCACGGTTATTAGCTTGGTATTTTGATAGGTCTCCTGGTCTCGGCAGACGCTGACATGCTGCCTGATGGATTGTGACGTTTGTATGAGTGAAGCCTCCGAACAGAGGCTCTGCTGCCCCGGATCACTGAGCCACTCCTACAGTAGAGTGTTGGTGACATGAACTCCCAGAGTAGCATTCATAATGCATGCCTTGAGAATGTCTTTGCCATGGCTGTGGCTCTCACAATTTTTTTTCTAAACTCTATTTCCAAACGCAGCTCATCATTCTTTTTTCCTAGCTGAGAGGCAGAACGACATCGGGGTTTTAAAACCAACAGACACGGGGACGATTTGTCCAACAGGGACGTCGGAGCACTCTGTAAACTGAGGCCAGCAGCCTTCCCCTCCTGCCTGGAGTCAGTGTTGCAATACTTCACTGTGTTTTACCGCCCGAGTCCAGCAGATTCATGTGATTGAGGTGGAAGGCGAAAGGAGAGGCAGTTCTCCTTATAAAGGTAAAATATGTGGGCCTGGAGTGGCCGTCAGCTGCTTTGGCAGCGTTTCCTGAGAGCTGCCACTGCCAGCTTTTCTCTGTACATCACTGCCAGTCTCATTATCGCAGCCTGTGTGTACCTGGGTAGTTACTGCGTAGTATCTGGCAGGCTCAGCAAACTATATTAGGAATGAAATCTGGGCTGTAGAGTGACCTCAAACAGGGCTTGTTTACTTAAGCTTCCAGCAATGTTCTGGTCCACACTGCAAATGCTTTCATTTCACTTGTTGCAGGCGCCGACTGAGCTGCTGAATTCAGTCCAGAACCGAGCTGCTCAGCGCAGCACATTTATCGCCTTTGCTAAACGGCAGTAGAGGAATTACTGCTGTGTGCGCATCAGTGTGTAATGTGTGGTGTTTATTTCTTCTTCTCATTACGCTGCGCTGGTTGTTTGAGTTGGACCAACGTCTCACATCTCATGGAAGGACCGAACCCACTCATTATTATCCAGTTAGGGCTGATTGACAAATGTTCACATGGTCTCATGTCCATTCTAAACCATGACAGTGACCACAAACATTATTTTAGTCATCTCAACCAATTTAAAGGAGATAAAGACCTATCCTGTAGCCGGCCACCAGGGGGCCACCAAGGAACTTTGGCTTCACTCTTGGTGAGCAGTCATCTTTCAACGATACAGCCGTAGACCATAACATCTCATTCATTCTTTTACTGAAAATCTTTTTACTTCTTTTTGGAAGTTACACAAATGTGGAATGTTGGAAGCAAGGTTCCAGAGGTCAGTGTGTACATCCATCTAACCACATTCAGGGTGTTATTAAATGACACACACACACACACACACATATAAAGCACATAGACTGTGAGTTATGGCAGATGGTATGATTTGTGGCGTGCACCTGCGTGCACCCTCCTGCCACAAGGCGAGCAGAATTGATGTCCTCATACAACTGAGTCTTGCATTCATTTGTTTCAGAGCAGACTCCACAGGCCTGTAAGTAGGAACCGCGTGTGTGAGGCAACAAAAAAAAACCTGGATGAAAAACCCGAGAGGGAGAATAGACTCAGTGAGAACATCAAAGATAATCTTTTAATGATACTGATATTTGAGCACCGTGTAGGTGAGAGGGAAACCAGTTAAACTTCCCTCTGTGAAGTAGGCGTTACATAATGCTTCTAAAAAGATAAAATCCTTGTATTGTACTTTTGGCTCTATGTAAGGTTCCGAGAGCCGGGTGAACTTTAAAAGATGCATAAGTAGGCTTGACATTTTGTTGTAAAATATAAATAAAAAATGTCTACTCTCCCATCCCTGTCAGAATACAAAGTTATCGGTCAAGATAACGGAACAGATAACGTAAGGACAGTGACTCTTAAATGTTTGAGACACACTCCTCTTTCCCTCTCTTGGCAGTAAATGGAGCCAGTGACAATGATTCTCGGTGACAAGCCTATTACACAATGTGAACTCTAAAGTTGCCAATATTGAGCCGAAGAGCAGAGGTCCAGAGCTGAGGGAAGTGAGACAGACGACGACTCGTGTTTGACCCCTGGTAGCCCAGAATATCAGAGTCAGCTGAATACTCATCCTCCTGCTACTTTCTCCTCACAACAAAGTTCCTGAAGTCCCCCCCCCCCGCATCATCTACATCACCTCTGAATTGTTTCCCATTACGTTTCTTTCTGAATTATATCGAAGTCTTAAATGAAATCAAATGTGAGATGGGTAAGACCTGTGCTGCAACATTTCTCCCTGGAGCCAACAATACATCTCTGCCTGTCTTTTTATTGGCAATTAATCCCATTTTGTGATTCTCATTTGCTTAGTCTTGTAGCCTTGGGCAATCTATAGCTTTCTCTCGTTTGGAGAATTCATTGATTTGCGATGGAGAAGAGCGGTTCTCCGGCTGACAGGAGCCGCGTGTTTACTGATGATGCAGCAGCGTTTGCCTTCACGGGACATTAACGTCCGTCTCGGTGAGCAGAGCTGGCCGCAGAACTGATGAGCTCTAGTTATAGATGTTTAGTTCGGAGAAGAAGAACCGTGGGCTGCAGCGAGCGCTCGTGGCGACGCCGCACGCCGCCACATGTCGGGAGATTGAGGAGCACAACATTGATGTTGAAGGTTCAGGGCTCAATTCTAACGATCTCACGGTCTGAAGCACACGGTGCAGGTGCATTTAGGGCATGTCCACATTCATTTGTGCTGCTTTAACAGCTGAATAAAAGCTTTGCCAAGTTTACGATTTACTTGGCCTCTTAATTAATTACGGGAGTGTTTTGTATGTAACAGGGAATAAACTAACCAGAGTGCCCTCTCCCATTACCTAGAAAATTACTGTAATGGTGTATATTCCAGAACCCTCTGCATTGACGTGCACAAACACTGGGACACCTTCTTTTCAAAGCTGACTGCAGCTCGACTCCTCAGATAATCAGTTGTTGTTGCCACTGTTGTGATTGAGTCCCAGCCGCCGCTGCTCAGCCCCACTGATCGCTTGCTTATTCTGAACTCATCAGGGTCTCTCAGCCTCAACAGTACACATGCCAAACTGATCCACATCAAGCAGTTCTGTGGAATTCAGTGGCTGATGAAGGATAGACAACAGTCCCTTCCTCTGTAGCTGTGATCGTTGTGATCGGTTTTCAGGGGTCTCATGTACCGATGATTGGCTGTACACTCCGTGGACTGACAGGCATTTCCCTGGTGTATTTGTTTTAAACGAGAGGATGAAACACCCAATAAACCTCAATCCTCTGATTGTCAGCCCTTCCTCACAACATGGTCCAGTTCCCCGAAGTCCTTCGTAGCTAATCGTGCTATTCTACTATTTATGGTAACAAGTGGCAGCCCACAATCATCACCCCTGCATGATTACCAAATGTAATTTTGTCTTGACTAAAAAGAGAAATGACTCTGTAATGGAATTGGATGCTGTGCGGCGCCCAGCTGAGTCCAGGCCTCAAAGTAGCCATCAATCTCCTCCTCCTCCTGCTCCCTGCCTCTGTGAGCAGAGGGAGTGATTGCATGCAGCCTTTGCCACCCCAGGGATGGAGGATGTGTTTCCCGGTGCAGCCTGTCAGCCCGCTGGTGAGCAGCCTCAGACCAGCGGTGTGTTTTTCACTGGAATGAACCTTTTAACTGAGTCTATGAGGGCCAGCCCACCAGAGCTAATGCCCTTGACGTGACCTTGAGGGTGGGGAGGCGAAGGGGAAGATGCATCTTTCACTTAAGCCTGACCCTGATGGAGGTCACAGCAAATAGTGGTAATTAGCCATCTGTACAAAAAAAGTTGGGGGGGGGACTGTCAGTGTGAGAGAGTGCAAAGGTAAGGATTCCTAATTTACCCAAATCCTTGGCTAATCCGCTGAGTCCTTCACTCTAATCCACTCTATTCTCAATGCAAGGAGTGGAAGGAGGGTGAAAACCGCTGGAGAGGCACCGGCACGGAGGAAGAGACATTTTTTTGCTTTTGCAGTGAAAACGTATTTCGGGAGAGCTCAGACGAGGGCCAGTTATTATCCTCACGTGTTGCTGACGCTGCTGGAAGACTTACAATCATTACTGGCAGCCAAATGCCAAGGTTGAGCTACTCACTTCTACCACTCATCATCCCATAAAACATTCCCATAATCTCTTATTCAATTATCTTAATTCATCTTTTATTCATTCATTCATTTTCTCCCTCGTCAGTTAAATGATTCCTAAAGTAAAATGTTGTCAGGGGTAATTGAGAATTAAGAGATTAGAGGAATATCCCTGTTCTGAGGTTCTAAGGGAAATGTTGTCAGAGTTGCTGGATGAATTATCATTCACTTAAATACAGCAATTATGTCTTCAAGAAATTATCATTGACTTTTTATTTAGCGCTGCCACCAGGACACATTTTACCAGTACTTAAGGTGTTGTGAGAGTCCTTGATCCATCTGTAATGTCTGTAACGCTCATCCAATCAGAGGCGGGGTGCACCCTGGACAGTAGTTTGGACAAGTTAACCTCCTCTGATCTGAAAAAGAATAAATATGTTTTTGATTGTGTTCGCTTTTCTCACAAAGAAATTGACATCGAGCGCTGCGTCCGTGAATCCATCAACCTCTTCTGCTGGACACCAAAGAGCGCCACCTACCGACAACATGCTCAGCCGCCGAAGCTTGCTGGCGACAATGGCTTTGGGAAAACGCCAACCTACTATTCATCTGACTATCAGGACATGCCCAAGACAGACCTGGTGAGTTTCAACACACGTTCCACAGCTGGAGTGAAGTGGGACAACTGTTAGGTTCAATAGGCTTATGTTTTATATGTCAATAAGGAACTAGTCTTTCATCCTTTCTTTCTTTATTTCCTGGCGGGGTTTTCCCCCCCTGCCGTATGTTTTTGCTGTTTCCTGCTTCATGATATTGAAGACTTTGTTCCTGTAAGGAAACCAGTACATTTGTAATCTCAGGTGAGCTGTGTCATTCAACCCACTCAACATTTAGAGGCCTCAGCAAACACGCAACAAGTGCTTGATTAAAAGTTCACTGAACAGAGTCATATTTCTAATGCTGCAGAAAGTCTTTACCCTAACGAATAAGTGAAATAAATGATTGAATGATATATTCTGAAATTGTTCTTTCCCGTGCCACATTTTGACTTAAAGTTACTTTTATTCAACCACCAGTTTTTCCTTGTTTGGAAATGATACAGGCGTCTCCAAGAAGATAATATGACGAGGCGTCATTTTGGAAAAAAATATTTCTCAGCTTTAGGTCAAAATTTACCAGGCATTACTGTATATATTTATTTATTTGTATTATTAGTATTTATACTGTCTAACAGCTGTTTTTTTATAAATGCAGTATTTGCTGTTACAAAGTCCTCAGGAGTAAGTACAGGAGTGACACAGGAATGCAGATATAAGAGCAGTTAACCAGCGACGTTGTGGGGAGCGTTTGATGCGCTAGAGGCTCATACAGGCCTTTTGTCTTTGTTCAGTTAGCGTGGCACAGACCTGTTTGTCTTTCACACCTGAATGCATCGTGTCCAGGAAGCACACAAACACTCTCGTCAGCCCTGTCTACTGTGTGCCCAAGTGATTGCTGTAATCTTTCTCATTCAGCCGAGGCTCATTTGTATGGGCGGTGGCATTGATCCATGGTCGCATCTCTCCACACCCCGCCGCCTCCTCGGCGGAAAACATCAGGCTGTGCAGAAATGTCACTCTAATCAGCGGAGGGAGCACGGACACGCACGCATACAATATACATCACGCTTAGTGTTGATTAGAGTTCAGAAAATAGGTTGAATCAATCGAGAAATTGCTCTGCTGATTGCTCAGTATTACGGATTAACGTTTAATGCCAGGAAATGGGATGGGACACTTAGGAGTGTGAATGGGTACATAGCTGAATAGCAGAAAACATCCTCCAAATCCAAATATAGCAGATAGCAGTGAGTCAAAAGTCCTTTGTAATAATGGCATTCACTACTCTGTGTAACTGTAGTGCTCTCTTGAGAGGAAGTCGTAAGGCAACCGTCTGGTGGTTGTAATCACGCAAATGTTTCCAAACACGTGATGAATGTGGGATTTCTCCAGCGACCTACAGTTTTGGGCTGGTGCTAGTTTGCTGTGGGAAGCTGTCATGAACGGGGTATACTGTGAGGGTGTTAGAATAATTCATGAGAGGAGGCTGGTGCCACTCCCTGTGGATGAGCAGATGTTTTACGCAGCTTCGTCGAACAGCTGGCAGAGCTTGAATTTCAGTGATCGTACAAATGGAGGTCCATGAGTAAACAGGAAAGTATTGTCACTGTATTTGGGCACTACGCGTTCAGGCAAAGATGTGACACTGTGAGTGAGTGGAGCTTTCCCATTTAGACAAGGGCTATTATCACGGTAGACTCTGACTGGTCAGCGTACCAGCACAGTGAAACAGCAGAAGAAGAATGGAATCCAGCAATCATTCCTGTTCTTCCTTCCACCTGCTTTTCTTTAAGTGCCACGTTGAACTGTGTGCCTTGAAGAAGGCTTTTGTTTTGAACAGAAAACGGATATTAAGTTATATTTTACATTTATATTCTATTCTAAACATACATTTATCCCATATACAGATGCAATCTTTTACCAAATTTCCACTTAGAGGGGACGAGCCAATCCCAGCTAGCCTTAGGTGAGAGGCTGGGTCCAACATCAACAGATCACCAGCGTATCGCAGGGTCAAACTACAGAGTCAAGAAAACAGCCAATGTTCAGCCAGCTAACCCCACTCTATATATCAGACACAGAAGACCCCAGACCAAACAGGATTCAAACCAGGAACCTTATTGTAGCCACTGTCCCACAGAACCTCACTGTGGTAGTTCACCGATTACTTCTAACAAAAAAAAACCAAAAGCCTTCTCAGCATGTTTTAGAGATAAAAATACCACCGGCTGTGTTGTTTGTGAATATTTCAACGTGCACACAGTGTGAAGGCTCTTTAAATGAGTCATTCAACTTGTCTCTAAGCTTTTTTCTAAGCTGCACAACACTGTAGTCCCCAGTTCAATATGTTGTGTGACAAGACTTCTTTCTGGCAACTGTGAACACCAAGAGCATTTGTACACGTACACACATACGCGCACACAGATCCAATAAACTCAGCATTCGTGTATGTTTCTCTGCAGCTCCAGTTTGAGCTCATCACTGTCAGGCCAAGTGAAATGTGAAAGTGTCATTAAGCCATTTTTTTGGCTGGCACACACTGCTCATCGTGACATTTAAGGCACTACACAGTGCTCCATGAGCCCCAGGCAATCACAGGCTGCATATTTTACCCATTTCTGTCAGAATATTGTGTGTGTGTGTGTGTGTGTGTGTGTGTGTGTATACACAGATGTCTTTGTGAGGACCAGGTTGAGACTGCAGAGTGAGGATGTTTGGGCCAGTCCTCACTTGGGGACTCCCTCCTTTCAATAGTCTGTTTGGAGGTCAAGACTGTTTTAGGGTTAGGGTTAGAATGAGGTTTAGGACAGGTTAAGAGTTAGACATTTTGTTGGGATAGTTTGAGTTTGGGTGAGGAGTGAGCCTCCTCATTAAGATGGCTGGACAGATGGGTGTGTAAACAGAGACATTATTTGCTTCAACTGAAGTCGATCTAAATACTCGTCATTGCTGATCAGTTCACATGAGCCCAACCAAGTGGTGGCAGGTGGCAAAACTCAGCTCTCATAGTGGGCTGCCCTCATCCAGGTTTTAGTACAATCACTGGTAATGGCAGTTAGATACAGCTAAGCACTTTGGACAGATCCCTGGGCAATGGAGTACAACCTCTGTTCCTTAGAACCCGACTGTTTGCTGCCCACTGTGGTGTCAGTGTTTTGTGAACTGCTTTTCTGAAGCCTCACTAGAAGAATTTGAAAGAATACAGGTTTCAGGCACTTTAGCCACATTGGCTTTGCTTTGTGGACGTCCATTGTTAAAAGAGAAAGTTGGACTCATTGATAAACTGATTGGAGTTTGGTCGTCAAAGGTCAAGGTAAATTAAAAAAAAATGCAATTTCTCATAAACATCTTGAGAAAAACATCTAACCCTTGGGAGTTTCTTTAAATCTTGCACAAACCGAAACTTGGAGCATTTTTTTTTTTGAGGCCAAACATCAAGGTTGTGATGACCTCGTGTTCTTGAACTTGGGATATCAGGAACCCTTACAGTGAGTTCCATTACTTGTGGCTCAAACTCAAGGCTCAGCTGATGACTTCTTAAACCCTTCCTTGCCTCAGGTATGTGTTATCAGCATGAGAAAACCCTTTTGAATTTAGACCGCCAAACTAACTGATCAGAGCCGTGTGTTCAGAATTCAAAGGTCAAGGTCAAGTTGGCCATACCTTAACCTGATGGCTCTCTTCTGCCTTGAGGGGATTTCTTCAAATTTCATGCTATGGACTCAAAGATGAGCTCATTTTATTTCAGTGGTCAAGGATAAAAGACACAATGACCTCAAATGAGTCTGGAAACAAATGTTTGTAGACTGAAACTGAAATTGGGGGGGGGGCATAGGTTGACAACAGCTGGGTGTTAATTCTACATTCAGATGTGATACCTGATACATAAGACGTCATCAGAGTTTCCACAAGCCCCAACATTCAACAAGGTCATTTACAGCGTAAATTTCACATATATTTCAACGAAGTGCCCCTCTGAACCGTCTGCTAACAACCGCACGCTAACATCCACAAACTTAGCCTCTTCTGTTGGACCTAATTGCACTTGTTTCTGTTCTATATTTTTGGTCACCATTTACTTCAATTGCATTGGATTCTGCTCTAACGCTGTTTACCCCTTAAGGCTCATGAAGTGTTTTGTGGACTCAAACACTTGGCCCCGCCCTCCATGGGCAGAGTGGTGAGAAGATAATGAGTGAATTTTCATTTCTGGGTGATCCATCCCTTTAAGTCCTCCTCTGTTCTACAAATCACACAATGTGCTGAAACCCAGAGATAATTCCGTTGGCATTGGTCATCCGTCACATTTGCATATCAATGAACAGTCGCACCAGACTGCTAAATAACAACTCATTAGCACAATACATCTGTTTGAATGTGAAAAAGTGTTTGTTTTTTTGCTTAAACTGATTCAAGGGCATCTGGGAATCACAGAGGTACGCCACTGGCAGACTAGTGCAGAGCAGGGTTCAGTCCCCTGCAGCCATGCCTCTGGCTTGGTGCTTTAATGAACCCATTTGGCAGCGCAGGTGGAAAATGGCATGGAACTGAGTTCTGGCTGCTGCTGCTGCTGCTGGTCATTTGTTGTGCTCTTACAGCTGCAATATTTTTTGTGGTGAGACATATTAAAAGTCTGTTATGAGTCAATGGGATGAAGCGTTCTTAAAAGATAAAAAATAGAATCGATTGGAGATTGGAGATTGAAAAGTAAAAGTGTGACAGTCAGGCGGGATAGCTGATCTCATCAAGGGACATTTTCATTTCCAGTTTCTCTCTCTCTTGCGTAATTACTTCTCTGCATTCATTTTTCTCTGAAAGTGTTGGGCCTCATGTTCTTCCTTGTGATCTGATTTCTTGTGACTTCCACTCTTGTAGTCTCGGGAGCCTCTGCCACTCTCTGACCTGAAGAAGGAAGTATCCCCTAGGGTCTCGGCTGAGGACTTAATTGACCTCTGTGAGTTGTCATTGGCCGGCCCCATCAAAAGGACTAAAGCCGGCAAGCCCAAAATCATCGCTGTCGACATTCGAAACGTGGAGGAGTATCCTTTCCATTCCTGCTCCTGTTCAAAAATCAGTTGGAGTTGGGTTACATGCTAGTATGAAAACTTGTGGCAGCGTCAGCTTGAATTGTCTTCAGACGGAATAATGGAACCGTACATTTAACATTTAACACAGCTGAAATATGGCGGCGCTGTTGAGTTCAGTGCATGTATGGAAGCAGCTCACCTGATAGCTGCAGCAGCTGATCTCAAACTCGAGCTCAGCTCATTCCCTTCCACGTGGAAAAACCAAAACAAGACGACTTCTCTCTTTTTAATAACTGAACGTGTGCTGTGTCACATGATGCCCACTTTTCCCTTTTTGGGTCTGACTGCCGCTCTCCCTGCATCCAGCTTCCCATGTAGGCGTACGGCATAGAGGAAGAGGTGTGGTCCAGTGCATCAAACAAACAAGGTGATGCTCACCATGCTCCTTAACTCAACGGCCTCTAGTTTCAGCAAAGGCCATATTACTGGCAGCATCAATATTCCCTCCAGTGCGGCCTTCACCTCTGACGGTGAGCTGGTGCAGTGTCCGGCAACAGGAGTCCTGCAGAACTACAGAGGACGTGTCATTGTGGTTATCAGCCACGCCATGAAGAATGCTGCTGAGGTGAGGGTGCAGCCACACAAGCACACAAGCATGGAAATACCAGTGTACAGCACCACAGCACTCACATTTATGTTTAACCTGAACGCAGTCCAGAAACACTGAACCTGAACACTTGAATCCGCTCTTACTTGTTCCTGGTCTAAACTCTCCAGAGGCTCATTTATATCCCGAAGCTTCGTGTTTAGTCCAGTTAGCTGTTTTTAGCTTTGCTAGTGGCAGGGCCTCAGGGATAGCAATGTACGTCCATTAGTTTGTCCAAGTCTTCAGTTCAGACTGAACTTTCTCTTCAACTTTTGTCATTAATTTATCATGAACTCGTCATGCCGCCCAGACGGTGCTGACACTGGCGATCCCTTTATCCTTCTTTTGGACGACAAACTAAACTCTACCCGGCGCTACTTTCAAATGCTCTAGGCCATCTCTGGCAGCCAGCTAACAATTCTAACAGATATAATTATATTTAAACTCAAAATCTAAGAAAATGTGGAGATTCTCAGTCACCTAGGTCACAGTATCTTCTGGGGCTACATGTGTGCACATCAGCAGCTGGAACTTCTTGTGCATAAGTTTCTCTTATATAAAGAGATTTTTTCATTCGTCTACAAAAATATCTTTCCTTGCTTCGGCATAACAGAACAGATCTAAATGAATTCTCCTTTTGTGCTCTCTTTGGAATAAATTAGCCCAACTAAAATTTAAAAACTCAGTAGGGATATCGCCTCAGGAAACATCCCAATTTAGAAAAGATGTCCTCCTTCGATATGTTGGAATGTAAAAGAAAAAACAAGAACATCTCTTTAATTGAGAGTTTGGTATATTTCGGAAACAGCAGCAAGATGTCAGCATCTGATGAGAGCTCTATAAATAACTGTTGGTTGATAAGTGATCAATTGAACTGAAGAAGGATTGAGAAATCCTCGAGCTTATCTACGGTGTCATTGGCTGGTGTGAAGAACCCCAGCCATTGAAGTCACCTCAACGGTTAAGGTTGAGGAGGAACCAGCTTTAATGCCATTCACATTCTCCTCATTAGCTCAAAGGGCAAACAATAAGTCCACTCAGTATGTGGTCAGGCTTCACCCCCCCCGCACCCACACACACATCACAGGGACAAGTGAAAACCTTCCCATTTTTGCAAGTTACATTATAGTGACAACAACATGACTAATTGTCATTATCGTCATACTACTTCTGCAAATCGATCCCCTTCACCTAAATTTTACATCCTGTGTCATTCATCAATGAGCTGACGGTTTAACAGTCACAGTCGTGTGGTCTTCAAGGTTTCTGAAGAGGACGAGACTTGGAGGAGTGACAAGATCTTGCAAGTTATTCTGGAGAATGTGTATGCGCACTCTGGATACACTTGCTCAATAAAGTTGATTTCATGTTCATGAGAAAATGAAATAGCTTATGGTGTCATAATATTGCAATTCCACTACAATATTTGTGTAGTGGGACCACACCCGAGTCCAATGTGTGGTCAGGCTTTACTGTAACCTTAACTTTAACTCGATTTAGAGTTAAGATTTCACAACCAATCAGCTGAGCTGTAACCTGCACTATTTTTACACTTGAGCAACTTTAGTTCAGTAACCGCTGCTTTACATAATGAGCATACAGCATAATGAGATTGTGCAATGTTAAATTCGCAGAATTTCGTCACCTCAGTGGATGTTTCCACAACGGATAGTGTTGTGTGTTTGAGCGCACACAACACTCTTGGAGTTTCAGGGGCAAACATTGCTGCAGCCTGATCCAGTGCAATGTCTGTAAACCATGAGCGATTTTTCAAATGTAAAATTGCAACAGGAAAAAACACAGAATGCCCCCATACTGCTCCTGTGGATCTACGATTGAGACGTATGAGGTAACAACAAGAAGCCTCCCTGCAGAAATAAATTCCTTCTACCTCCTCTGCATTTCTTCCTAGTTTGCAACACATCTGGTCAAGGTGAACTTCTCGCGGGTTTGTATTCTGGATGGAGGCATCAACAAGCTGAAGCCCACTGGACTCCTGACAGTCCCCTCCCCTCAGATCTGACACCCTTCCTCAGCTTCATATCAACTCAAGGGAAGAGTGGAGGGACCGTATACTGCATTATCACTTCATGCATTCTGATCAAACAACCTGGACCAAAATGAACTGAAGTCATCCATTTAAAGTGAAATAATTAATTCTTTCTTCAAGAACTGTTGCGTGTTCTGTGGACTTTGCACTGATGCATTGTGTTCAATACAAAATAATGTTGAAATATGTTGATCTGTTTGTTTTCTTGATCTGCGTTACATGTCAAAGGGGTGTCAGAATGTGTGGATATATTCTAAAGGTGATTTCCTGCCAGTGTGTGCACAGTCGTTTTGGGACACGATGGAAATGCAAATGGACAGGTGTGCCAGCCGGTCAAAACCTTTCAGGTCCACTCCTTAGCTTCCTTCTTATCCTAGTCAACGTTTTAGAGTGACTTTTTTCCCTCCCACCTCACCTGCCCATTTTTCTCACCACCAAATTCAAGACTCCCTAAACAAAATTTTAGATTAATTTAAAAAATACACACATTTCCTCACTGTAATTATCTTAGTGACGCTACAGGAGCTGATCGTCTTTCTCAAACGTTGTGTTCAACTGGGTCGTCTCTGCTTCCTCTGCCATGTTGCCCAAGCTCGATGTCAAAGTTGATTCCGAGAACAGTGTTGTCTCCATTGTTCTGAGGGGCTGAAGGAGAGCAGACAGACGCAGGGTGAGATGGAGGATTAGCAAAAGTTTTAGATTTTCTCTAGCTTGTGGCTTTTGTGTGGATGTGTTTCATTACTCTACAAGGATCAATCCATGTGATGGTGTCACACACTGTTCGGGGAATTCATGTGTTTTCCACTAAAACAGGAACAGGGACTGACCCAACGCTACTTCTTTGAAAGCTGGTTTCACACAATGACTATATTCCATTGTCTTGACCAAGTTCAGAGTGAAATCATGCAAATATTAGAATGTCTTACTCATGTTACACAATTGTATAACAACTTAGGGTTTATCGGTTCTGCCTCCTTCCATGTATCCCTAATGTAATCAAGCGCTGCCTCATTTCTCAATGTTTCACAATCATGTCCCTTTTTCCGGTGTATATTTACATACCAGAGTCACACCCATTAAACTTGATGTATAAAAAGAGAAAGCAGTCGTGAGTCCCATCACCAAAACTCCTCAATCTTTTCAGCAGAGGTAAGAGATGAGATTCTTTTGAAATGATGTGTCTGTAAAGATTTGACTGCAAAAGACCAACAAGAAAGGACAAATGTAATGGAGTCCCTATAATAACCTTTTGTGTCCTGACTGATTCTTGCACTGGCTGATGTATTTCTGTCCATACCAGGACTCTTCAACTCTTCAACAGGGTGAAAATGGTGAAATACGAAGTAAAAGTTTTCACCAGCAACTGGACCTTTGCTGCCACCAGCGACTTTGTCTTCATAAAGCTGGTGGGCACACAAGGGGAGAGCAGACGCACCTGGCTGGGAGGCAGGAAAAATTATCCAGCCATGTTGACTGGACAAGTAAGTTTGGAGTATCCCTCTTAAGTTAGAACTCCCAGCACTCTGGAATGTTCTAGATGAAATATTACAAATGTGCTTCATTTTGTTGATAATGGATAAATGTTTTCAAACTGTTGTTGCTCCAGGTTGCACATTTGACAGTTAGCTGCCCTAAATCCCTGGGAGCACTGTTCCTGATCGAGTTAGACAAGCAGCACATCTTTTTTGAAGACTCTTGGTACCCTGCAAAGGTGGAGGTGAGATCCCCCGATGGAGACACATACTGCTTTCCTGTTCACACCTGGATCACTGACCGTGAGGTGCACTGCTTCAGAGAGGGAAAAGGTTTGTGAAGATGATTTACGATTTTAATATACTGGGGCCAGAATTTACACCTAAGTCCTGATTCAGTCAGGTCCATATTTATATATTGTGTTCTTTACCATTAGCTCTGTAGCATTGAGCTAAGCAATGCACTATCGCCTGTATTTTGATGATGTTATCCTTAATTTTTTGAATGTTGATAAGTGACAACAGCAGCTTCATAAACGTCAACATGTACAATTTGAGGTTGTACATTTACTTGACTGCACAACATGATGACTACATCACAGGTTTAAGTGCAGACAGGAAACAGGTGTGCCCTCCTTTTGGTCTCTAAGGATTAACTACACCTCAAAGAGTCACAACAAGCAAGATGACTCATTACACAACAAAAGTGGCCCCCCCATGCCATTTTCTGTGCAACATAATTAAGGAAAGATAAAGATTTTCCTTCTTTTATTCATTTATGTCATTATATCATTATATCTGTCATTATATGTTCATCAATCCTGTTACTTTTCAAAATGTTTAAACCTTGAGGTTCCTCTTTTAAGCTGTGAAAGCCTTTGAGGAAACCCACCAAGTAGCCATTTTGGCCAGGGAGAAGGAGCTCACTCGCCGTAAAATTGAGTACAGGTAAGAGATGAGATCTTGTAAGCATCAAAGCTAAAAGGCACCCAAAGTGACTTCACCTTTTCTAGAAGTTATTTAACAGCTTTACACTGCAACATGCAGTGCCACGTTTTAATATTGATTTCTTTTCAAGTATCATATGCTTACTCACTCTCAACACTTCATGACTCTGTTTTCTCCAGCTGGAAGCAGTTTAATGAAGGACTCCCAGACTGCAATAAGGAGACAAATCCTTCCGCTCTGCCTCCTGAGGTTAGGTTCTCCTTCACCAAGGAAGTACAGTTTGGGTGGACAGCACTAACCGGGTAAAGTTGTCAGATCTCAAACAGATATCTATTAATTAACCATTACACTGTTTGTTACTAAATCCTCTATAATAAAGATATTTTGTGTTTTATTTTGTAGGGCTGCTGAGAACATTGTACTGGACCACAGACACGGGCCATGGGCTAACATGAAGGAATTCGAACAGGTGTACAGCTCCAGGACCACTGAAATATCAGGTACTGTTGATAGATTAATCTGATACTGCAAACATGATAATATATATTTAACTGTATATAATAAGCTATAGAATGTGTATGTGTCAAACAAACATCAAGAAATCCCAACAAGCTGTGTTCTGTTTTTCTCCTAGATTATGTGAAAGACCATTGGAAGGAGGATGAATTCTTTGCCTCCCAGTTTCTAAATGGTGTCAACCCCATCATGATCAGATGCTGCAATAAACTTCCAGAACACTTTCCTGTCACTAATGAAATGGTCTTCCCCGAGGATGAGGGTCGCTTGACCAAAGAATTAGAGGTGACCGTGTCACACTGACTGCAGATTTCTTCATATCTAACTCATCTTTATGATGAAACCATGTTTTGACTCCTGTGATATCATTTCAAACAGAGCGGCAACATATTCATATGTGACTATAAGAACTTGGATGGAGTTCCAGCAAACATCATCCATGGGAAGCAGCAGTACATGACGGCTCCTCTCGTCCTGCTCCACAAAACAAAGGACAAGTTGCTGCCAATTGCTATTCAGGTAAGATAACATGGCAGCGGTCACTCAAGGGATAGGGAACCGTCTACTCAGCAAAAAGCTTTTCTAGCAAGACAATGGGAAATTCCATCTGCAGCAGCTAGCATGAATGAACACTGCCTCACTTTCTTGTCCTGTAGCTGAAGCAAACCCCTGCAGACGACAACCCAATCTTTTTACCCACGGACTGTGAGTACGACTGGTTGCTGGCCAAGATCTTTGTGAGAAGTGCAGATTTCCAAGAACATGAACTCAGAGTTCACCTGCTGCAAACTCACCTGCTGGCTGAGGTTTTTACAGTGTCACTTCTGCGCAATGTGCCCAGGGTGCATCCACTGTACAAGGTAACAGAATCGATCCACCAACACTGACGAACCATCAGGCCTCAGTGTTTAATCTAATGCTAAATGCCAAGAAAGTATTGACATTTATGATGCGGACAAAAGATGTTAGCAACACAGTCCTCTCTGTCTCCCAGCTCCTGGTACCTCACACTCGCTACACGCTGCAAATCAACACCTTGGCTCGATTTGCTCTGATTTCTGAGAATGGAGTATTCACAAAGGTACAAAAAACCATCACACTCACACAGCATTTGTTTTTATGTGTCGTGTCTTTTCACTACATTCCCTTCATGACAGTTTGCAGCTTCTGGGGGAGAGGCCATGTTGGAAATCATGAGGAGATCGCTGTCCTCAATAACCTACAGGTCCCTCTGTATACCCGATGACATTGCCGACCGTGGGGTAAAACACATCCCAAACTACTACTACAAGGATGATGGACTCAGGCTTTGGGATATCATCTTCAGGTATATACGTACAAAGAGTTACCCCTTGTTAGTGATAAGTTCAGGCCATTGTTTGCTCTGCATCTGACCAAAGAGATCAGAGATTCCTTTTTCACAAGGAGGGAAAAACAGTTTCTAATTACCGGTGCAGTTATTAGCTGCATCACAAGCTTTCCTCAACTGAAGTGAGGCAGCACAAACACAACACATCTGTTTCAGTGAGAAAACAGAGAGCCCCAATTCTCACAGGACTGTAACCTACAAATACAAATATAGGATTTGAATGTGAATTCAGTTATTTTTTATTTGAAGTGAAGAACAATGCCACAAAGTATCAGTGTATCGTGTCTGGTTACTGCTTTAAACATCATGCTTACTTCCCATGAATACAAATATCTGCATACCTTATCTGATAAAGGAAGGAGAATCAAATTATCACCAAAGAGCCTCTTACTACTATAGTGTTTATATAAATGTGTAATTCCTTGAGGAATGTGTTTTACTGTACTTCTCCTCATTTGTCTCAGATTTGTGAAGAGAGTTATCAACTTCTACTACAAGAATGACGAGGTGGTTAAGAAGGACAATGAGCTACAGAACTGGATCCTGGACATTTTTGTACATGGATTCCTTAAAAAAGCAGAAACAGGTGCCAAATACCAAAAAATAAATTGACCAGAGTTTAAAGTTTATTAAGCCAATGAGTCAAGTTCATCTTTTACTAACAGAATCTCTTTTCAGGAATTCCAGCGAAACTGTGCACTGTGGCTGAGCTGATCAAGTTTGTCACCATGGTGATCTTCACCTGCTCCTGCCAGCACTCAGCTGTGAACAGTGGGCAGGTGAGTCTGTCAATAACCTGGGATGATCAGTTAGACATTTCTCTCAAAACCACGGGGCGTCACGGTGCTGCTAAGGTAACAGTCAAGGGATCAGGAAAAGTGATTGGTGGTCATCCTCTGGGGACCATGAAAGGCACTGCAAAGTTTAACAGCCATCCATGTAACAGTAGTTGAAATATTCATGCCTAGATCAAAGTGGTGGAATGAATAATCAAGAGGTTGACATTTTCACACGGTCTAAGTTCATCCACTTCAAAATGTTATGAAGCCCTTGTCATTTCTTTATTTTAGTATGACTACGGGGCCTGGATGCCCAACACGCCCATCTCCCTGCAGCGTCCTCCGCCAACCAAAAAGGGAGGATATGATGACATCATGCTGACTTTGCCTGACATCAGCACCACAGCTCAAGGATTGTCCACCTTGTGGTTGCTCAGCAAGCAGTCTACTGACTTTGTGAGTATGGCATACATCATTCCATTATTACATAAATCATAAAATCCTACTATGTGTATTTATATAGACTTTTTCAATTGCCTTATCAGGTTGCCATTGGCCAGTATCCGGAGGAGTATTTCACTGAGGTATCTCCCCGCGTATACATAGAGTACTTTAAGAAAGAACTTTCCATTTTGAGTCAGGACATCAATGTCAGAAACATTGATCTGGATGTCCCGTACAAATACCTGAGTCCATCTGAATTTGAAAACAGTGTTGCCATTTAAATACCAAAATAAGCAATCTCCTCAATTGTGTCCAAATCCAGCACCGCATTAAAGGGTAGTTTGCCCAAAAGTGATGATTCACTCATTATCTACTGGTGGGGTTTATTGAAGTGTTTCAATCCACAAAACACTGCTGGAATTTCCAGGGGAAAACTTTGGAGCGGCCAAATCGAATATTACTTATGATATTAGGGAGTAGGAAAAGAAAACACATGACATGTCTCCTTACTGCTAGCATTGAGTCATACAAGTGTCCCCAAGCCATCGTTCATATTATTTATATCCGTTTTAATCCTATAAGTAAAACTATAAAGGTGAAGAAGTTGTGTTTCCACATCTTGTTTCATTTTCTCTTATTCTTATTATGTGCTGCTCTGCTTGCTCTCTCTTTCTCTCTCTCTCTCTCTCTATATATATATATAAATATATATCATCAATCAATCAATCAGTCAAATGACAAACTAAGGTGAAAAATTGCTGTTTGCTCATTGTAAATCTTCTAATGTCACAAGCAGAATTGACAGGGTTATACAGAAGTTATGAAGACATCAACAAACACATGAACCAAATGTAAAATCCAAGATGTGATGCTGCGTGACTATAACTGAACGAATCAAGTCACTATTGTGGGTGGAAATGGGAAATAATGAAAATGCTTTACTGTTTGTTTGATGTTCTAAAAACATTCTTTCAAACTTTTTGTCAATGGGTTTTAGGGATGAATACAGCGATGGTGGTATTTATGAATATAATCTATTCTTCAATAAAGACAATAGAAAACAACATCTTGATGCATTGTCTCTCTTCAGTGTTCTCACCTGCACAGACTGACCCATTGGTCCTAATGTGGAGTTTGACATGGGGAACTTTTTAGTTTCTGACCAGCCACCAGTAACTAGAGGTACATCTCAAAAAATTAAAATATCTTGAAAAAATTCAATATTTTCTGTCAATTCAGAAAGTGAAGTTATTGTTTTATATAAATTCATTGCACATAAAGTGAAATATTTCAAGCTTTAAATTCTGACAGATGGGTGACAGATAATAAAAACCCAAAATTCAGCATCTCAGAAGATTAGAATATCACATAAGACCAATCCAAAAAGCTCAAATAACAGGAACAAATGTCAGGGTTCTGAAAACTATGTGTATCTCTATGCCCTCAATACTTGGTTGGGCCTCCTTTTGCATGAATTGTTGCATCAGTGTTCCGTGGCATGGAGGGGATCAGCCTGTGGCACTGCGTAGGTGTAATGGAAGCCCAGGTTACTTTGATAGCTGCCTTCAGCCCATCTGCATTGTTGGGTCTGGGGTCTCTCATCTTCCTCTTGACAACAGCCCATCGATTTTCCAAGGGGTTCAGGTCAAGTTTGCTGGCCAATCAAGCACAGTAACACCATGGTTATCGAACCAGCTTTTGGTGACTTCGGCAGTGTGGGCACGCGCCAAATCCTGCTGAGATATAAAATCAGCATCTCCATACAGCTTGTCAGCAGAGGGAAGCATGAAGTGCTCCTGGTAGATGGCTGCATTGACTGTGGACTTCAGAAAACAGGCAGCCTAAACTTCACACTGGACTTCAAGCATCATGGATTCTGAGCCTCTCCATTCTTCCTCCAGACTCTTTCCAAATGAAATGCAAAATTGACTTTCATCTGAAAAGAGGAATTTGGGCCATTGAGCAGACCAGTTATTTTTGTCCTTAGTCCAGGTAAGGGGCGTTGTCTCTGGTTCAGGAGTGGCATGACTCGAGAAATGTGACATTTATAGCCCATGTCTAGTATTTGTCTGTGTGTGGTGGCTCTTCATGCACCGACTCTAGCCTCAGTCAAGGTCCCCCAAATGGATCTTGAATGGATTTTGCTTGACAATCCTCCCAAGGCTGCTGGTGCACCTTTTCCTACCACACTTGTTCCTTTTCCGCTCAATTTTCTGTTGCTATGCTTGGATACAGCAATCAGTGCACAAGCAGCTTCTTCAGCAATGACCTTCTGTGGCTTAGCCTCCTTGTGAAGGCTGTTGATGACTGACTGTCAGGTCAGCAGTCTTCCCCATGATTGTGTAGCCTACTGACCCAGACTGAGAGACAATTTAAAAGCTCAGGAAACCTTTGCAGAGGTTTTGTGTTAATTTGTGTTAGGGTGTGACACTATGAATGTCCAATTTGATCACAATATTCTAATTTCCTGAGACACTGTACTTTGGGTTTTCATTATCTCAAAGCCATTGTCATCAAAATTACAAGAATTGAAGCTTGAAATATTCCACTCTATGTGTCATGAATCTATATAAAATAAGTTTCACTTTCTGAATTGACTGACCAAAAATGTTGAACTTTTGAAATATTCTAATTTTTTGACATGGACCTGTGCTAATACTATAAATATACACACACTTACCTCCATTTTAGCGTTGGACCATCGAGGTACCTCTACGACCATGTTGAAGAGCACCTGAGGACACATTTTCATTTAATGTGCTGTCAGAAAACATTAGATATAGTTCTTTAACTTGACATTTACCTCCTTTTTAGTGCACTTGGGTTTTTTAGCTGGAACATCGTTGTCCTGCTGAGGAAGAACACGCTGCTCGTCAGATGACTGGTGAGGATAAATATCAACATTTATCAAATACAAGACCTACCTGCTCCGGCTCAGCTCTCAGTGGGATGTCATGAAACGGTGAAATATATTTCCCCTCGGAGGTTTCTGAGGGAAATAAAGTACAAATAGAAATCCTCCAAACATGTGGCTCAACGGAGTTGAGCCAACCCAACTGAATATCAAGGCCTAGATGACTCAGAACTTTTTGCTCCTTAACTCAGACAAAACTGAGGTCATTGTATTTGGGCCAAAACATTTTAGAGAAACACTCTGACCAGATATTCTCCCTGGACGGTGTCAGCCTGGCTTCCAGCTCCACTATAAGGAACCTGGGAGTTCTGTTTGACCAAGACATGTCGTTTGAAAAACAGATACAACAAGTTTCTAGGACAGCGTTTTTCCACCTCTGTAATATCAGGAAAATCAGACACATCCTCACATGCCTCAGAAGGATGCTGAACTAGTGCATGTGTTTATTACCTCTAGATTAGATTATTGTAATTCTCTTTTATCAGGATGTCCCAAAAAGTCAGTGAATAGCCTCCAATTAGTCCAAAATGCAGCAGCACGTGTGCTGACAGGAACTAGCAGGAGAGATCATATCACTCCTGTCTTGGCTCCCTGTAAATTATAGAATAGATTTCAAAATCCTGCTCCTTGCATTTAATGCTCTCAATAATCAGGCCCCTTATTGCATCAGGGAGCTAATAACACCGTATCATCCACATAGATCACTCTGTTCCCAGAGTCAGTAAGAGTAGAACAGGCGGCAGGACATTTAGTTACCAGGCTCCTCACCTGTGGAACCACCTTCCACTGTGGGTCCGGGAAGCAGACACCATCTCAGCATTTAAAGTTAAACTTAAAACATTCCTTTTTATTAAAGCCTATAGTTAGTGTTGGATCAGGTTAGTCATGTTGTCTTGCCTAGTTATGCTGCTACAGTATAGACTGCTGGGGGAACTCCCATCATCCACTGGGCACTTCTGTACTTTTCTCTCTCTCCCTCTCTCTCTCTCATTACATCTTCTTTATTGATTCACTTTAATTAACACATGTCAACATTATGTAGAACAGGATGTTGTTTTAACCACTCTTATCTTCAGGTCACTTTTTTTGGTCCAAAGTCCCTCCCTCGCTCACTCTCTCTTCTCTTTTATTTCAGGTGCAGTAAATCTCTGACCCCGGCGTTGCAGGAGGACAACATTATTCTGCGCTGCACTCGCGACCTGTCCAGGGTGCACCCCGCCTCTTGTTCAAAGGCAGCTGGGATTGGCTCCAGCACCCCCTGCAACCCAGTGATGGACGAGCAGTTGAAGATGAATGAATTATCATTATTATTGTGTGACTGTCCATGTCTCTTGTCTCTCTCTCCTCCCTCCTTTTCTCTGCTCACCCCAAGCGGTCGAGTCAGATTCTGCTGGAGGTTTCTTCCTGTTGACGAGGGTGTTTTTCCTCTCCATAGTCACCATAGTGCTGCTCATTGTTGGGTCTCTCTGTTTTTATACTTGATTTGACCTCCTATGTAATGCACCCAGAGATAACGTTTGTCATGATTTGGCAATTGAACTAAATTGTTTCAGTGGTTCCTTAAAACAGGAAGTTAAAACACTTCAAATCCTGCCAACAAAGTAAATCTGATCATAAATGTTCTTTCACCACTTCATAAACAAATGAGGCTGTGGGGCCTGGAGCAGGTTAGCAGTCACCTGATCACCATCATCACAATCAGAGGTTTAGGTCAAAGTTACAGAATATAATTTTATTATCAAGTGCATAAATATAAGTTAGCACAGCCCGAGATAGTCAGAGTAAACAAATGGCAAGTGTGGGGGTGTGTGTTCGCGCACGTGTGAGACCAGCATGTGACCACGTGACCATAAAACAGGAAGTACTTATCCTTCCTCTCTGTTCTGAACGTGTTAGCGTGTGCCCAAAGCTTTAGCTCTAATGCTAACACTCACCTTTGCGCCTGAGCCACATCAGACCAAGTGACCTTCAGTACAAAGGTCAGACAAGGTCACCTGTCCGGTGGCTCCGGTAACCGGAGACCCGGGAGCGCATGACCCCTTCCCCTCCACTGAACTTACTAAAGTAGATCCGGTAGTCAGGAGAATGAGGGGTCCCTCGGTCCTCTGTGACGTAGTGCATGTTTCTTCTCGGGTGAGGAGGAACAGGACGATGAAGAGCTGTTGCCACCACTCTGTTCCTGGAGGCGGAGACCGAGCCGGAGACTTTCGGCAGGAGGCCGAGACCGGAGCGAAACGACATCACACACGTCTTCCCCCTCCGGTTCCTTCTCCATCTACCTCCGCCACATCCGCCATGGAGGAGCCGGAAACTTGCCCGGTGGATTTGAAAATAAGAGCATAAGCAGTCAAAGACGCATTTAATAGTCTTCCTGTCATATATTCACTCATACGTATCTATTCAATATTCTGATTTGTACGATACAGTGTTCTGGTGTCTCTGACTGCTTAATTATTACGTTTAATTATCATTAAACTGTGCTTTTATTTTGGTATGGCACTCATGTAACAGGAAGTCAGTAATGTCCTCATTGATACTTGAAAGTAAGTTGCCTGCACGTACAATGAACAGTACTTCGTTCTGCTGCCACCTAGTTTTTCTTCCAGGCACAAATTGACCCGGAAAACTCATTTATTTACCAGCTGCAGCAAATACAAAAAAAAAAAGTTTCATTTCTGTTTCAGTTAAATTAAAAATATTTATGTTCAATCATCTTATCTCACCACTATTTCAAATAACATACGTGAGTTTCATATGCTTATTTTTCTCAGTTAAACTTTATTTTAAAGTTTAAAAAAAAAAAAAAAAAAAAAAAAAAAAATAAACTTTATTTTAAAGTTTAATAAAAAAAAAAAAAAAAAAAAAAACTGTTTTAGCGTAGTGGAGAATAGAGCAGCTTTGACCTGGAGGAAATCTTAGCAAATGCATCTGCAGATTAAAGTCTGTACATGGCCATGAACAAACACACACACCCAGTCACACCAATGAGTCCTGTTCACTCTTCTGTACGTCGGCCTCTGTGCAAACAAATGGCCCATGAGCGTGGTCATAAAAATGGTTCTAAAAATACCGATCGTGCACACTTGCCTTTGATATTGTTGCCTTAGGGCTTTGAATTTGAGAAGCTCAATGTCCAATCAATTCCATTTGTATATTGTCAGAGGGTAAAGCTCAAGTTTCTTTACTCTGTTTTATAGGTTGTTTATCTTTCAGTAGTTTTTATTGCTCTTCTTTCCATTTTCACTTTTCTGTATGTAAAGCACTCTTTAAAGAAAAGTACTATATAAATAAAGTTAATATATCATTATTCACTACTTTCCCTGAGAATTTTTTCCCTGAGAAATATTTGCTTCGTTATTTTTGTCTTCGAAGAGATATTGGGTTTAGCTGTGTATTTTTTATAATATTGTTCCTTCCATTAATTATTGCCCTTATGAGCAGCTGATCGCAGTAATATTTGTTCTGTTCACAAATGTGTTTTCATGTAACTGCGTTTATATATATATATATATATATATATATATATATATATATTTCAAGATTGAGTGATGGTATCTTAATATGTATAGAACAAGATTACATGAAAATCTCCAACCTTTCTTTTTTTAATGCACACATATTTGATGAAAATGTATTCTTTTGTCTGTTCAGTCGGTAAAACGTGAGTCTTCGATCAGTCACTGTATTTCAAAACGTGTAGCGGGGGTCAAGAGGAGCCACACCCTGAGTCACATGATGTCACAGAAGCTTCCTCAGGGCAAAACACGCTGACGGATCAGATGTTTACCCACCTGCATGTGTGTTCAAATTTAGCGTTACTACGTCCACTTACATAATCCTGACAGGGTCAGGTGTATTTTAATACAGTATTTGGAAAGTGAACAAAGTCAACTTTCAGTGAATGGTGTTGCTCATGTGGCAGTAGTCTGAGCAGAGTGTGTGTTCTAACAGATGTGTGAGCACACAGCCATCTAAGGACACTGAGCTTCCTGCGCTCATTGTTCTGATGAGCACTCGCAGGATCTGGTTGCCTGGTTGACCAGACATCATCATGTGTCTCACCTGTCGGACTAGTTTGGCATTCTGTGACTGTCACTTTATGGGTAATTACTAGAAAGACTATGTTACAGTGTGTAGATAAAACAATATGAGGAGTATTTATTGAAAATGAAACAAACGCAATCCATTATTTAGGAAGGTGATCAGCTCAGTGTCATAAAGTGAAAACGTGCACTCTCCTGCCGTTCACTGATTTGTTCCAGAGATTAGTGGAACCCATATCCAGGAGCTCACATTAGTACAGCTGGTTCCGGGGTTTATTTTATCTTTAAAATTTAAGGTTTATGTATTATTTGATCCACTTGTTCCTCACTGACTGATTGGAACAGTAATTTCCATAAATACTTCCTCATCCTCTGTGTCTGTGAGAGTCCAAGTTCATTTGGTTCAAAGGACGTTTAGCCTTTAGCTGGAGCGTGAACAGACTCCAGCCCGTCAGTACGCCTGAGGAGAGCGTGAGGAGAGGCTGGAAATAAAGGTCTTCAGGGACGCAGCATTGCACAGCAGAGGAGAGGCGGGGCCTTTACAGCTCTTATGACAGGGAGGAGCTACATTACCTGTGCAGAGCAGAGAGCCGTGCACAGTGAACATTACACCTGTTGCCCTTCCCAGGCTCTTTTTTCTCTCCCTTCCTCCTCCTGTCTCCTCTTCTCTCCCTGACTGGTCTGGAGGCGCAGGACGGCTGACGGCCTCACCATGAATCCCAAGGAGGCCAGTGGGGCTGAGAGGGAAAAGGAGAAGGAGAAGGGGATAAAGAGGAGGAACCGGCCTGTGTTCCTGCGTTACCTGGAGAGGAGGAAGACGGACACCATCGTGGCCGATGACATGGCCAAAGGTGACTACAACCTGGGGACGCTGGTGAGGAGGAGCCAGTCTGACAAGACGGAGTACAGCACCAAACTTAAAGGTACATCAGCTAATGACCTCCCCAGGGGTCACGACTATGGCAACAATCTACACACACGCGCACACACACTGACAACACTTTACACTTTGGACAGTTTAAACTGAAGCACTGTGGGATGGAAGTGTGCACAGCTCTGGCTGCGCAGCACCTGTTGTGTTACCATGCGTTGAGCAGGAGATAGTCCCGGAGGGACCAAGGCTCATATGCAAACTGTGCACGGAGGAGTGGCTTCAGCGGAGCTCCTGACCAGCTCGTAAACAGGGCCTGACGCAGGTGACGTGTCGCGTCCCTTTTGAGTCTTTCAGCTACTGTTTCATGCTGATGTTCGACCGATGGCGAGTGGCCTGGAGAGGAGGAACCACTGATGCTGTCTGGTTCCTGGGAATCAAACTGGCCTCACCGGCTGTCAGCCAGTGGAATGTGGCCCTTCAGGCTACAGGCTGACATCACCGTGTATGAAGGTTTTCCTGTGGCCCCTGTTCCTGAGCCAAAATGACTCTGCTCAAACTCCAAATCAGATAGTTGTGTACACAGTTGTGTGTAGACAAACACTTGGCTTATCAGCCACTGTATTCACCTGTAACAGAGACACTCTCCCCTGCTGAGCACTTTCTCTCCTCCTGACCGACCGTCCATTGTCAGTGTCTTGTTGTCAGTAAACCCGTAACTCCCCGTTTGACTGACGAGCAGCGTCATTCAGCCTGCAGTGTTTACCGTGGAAATACCGTGGCAAATATTGGCAGAGCGACGGCTGTGCTGAAGCATGTGACGTGTAATTGTTTAATGTGAGAGTTGATCTCTTCAAACCTCAGTACTGATTTGGACGAGAGAGAGTCTGTCACCATTTCAGCCAGTTTGTCCTCGTTCACTAAATCCAACTCTTTGCTGTTCCAAAGACAGAAGAAAGGTTTTGATGATAGCACTCTCAGGGTGTTTCAATGATTTCACTTTAGGTACAGTTCCATGGCTTGATCACTGGATAATTAATGACTGGGAAATCTTCATTTTGAAGATTTGCCCTGCAAGTTTGACTCCTTCTACATTTCTCCGATCAAATCATGACTTCAGGAAATAACCTGCAGATTATTCCTCTGTTAACCCTTTGGGATTACCTGGAGAAGCCGTGAGCGGCCTCACAGCTGACAGGCAGCATTACATATTTACTGTGGTATTACCACTGCAAATATTGACAGAGCGATGACTTCATCGAAAGAGGAAACATGTGACGCGCTGCTTGACGCTCGCTCCTCGTCTTCCCGTCAGACTGGTCTGTCGAGCCGCAGCACCATGGTAACACGATCCGTGTCCAATTATTGACAGACATGTGAGTCAATGTAAAAGCTCTGAAAATGATTTGCTAACTCACAGTAAAGTGCATGTACTTATTTAGTATGGAACAGGTCACCTCACATGCTTCTGATTGAGGAGGTGTGTGTGTATGTCTTCTTAATTGATCGTGAAGCATCAAAGTCGGTGGACTCAGAGTCCTGGCTCCTGGTCGACACGTGATCCTCCAGGCCTTGTGTTCTGTTCCGGGCCTGTGGGTTGGATCTTTCAATGGGCTGCTCAGTGAAAAGCCCTGTCTCCACTTACATGGGCGCTCCTGTGGCAGCGCCCACTCCTCACCAACATCACACAGCTTGGAATCTCCAGCAGCGTCTGCTCTCGTTCTCTAATGTGTGCTCTCACTCAGAGTTCTCTAACTGTGTTGACAGTGTAGTGTAATTTGTGTAGTACTGTAGTTCATGAGAAGCCCCCCTCTCCTGATCCTGGACTGCGGCTCTTTTCTCACGGGGGAGGTTTTCACGGTGAATGCTCACGTTGACATGTGACACCTGATGATCCTGCTGAATTGTGAACGTGATCCTTTTTTTCCACACAGCACTTTAATGTGTTCACTGGAATTCATGAAACGCAGTAAAAACTAGAAATACATTTCAAAACCAGAGAAAACCACATGAACCTGTCTCTGGAGGAATTACCACACACACACACACACAGGTTCACTGATAACTCTTTATTATTATTGGTTTTTGCTTGTTAGAAAAGTGATGACTCACCAATGTGGAAGGTTTTTTTCTGCCCTAAAACTACACAGAGATCCGACCTCTGCAGTATTTAATCGATATAAGTACTGGTTTTGTTAACAATCGCCTCTTACCTCATGTTCCTGTTCCTGTAAAAACAAACGACTGTTTGGAAATGAAATGAAAAGGAAACAAGCCACAGCTTCCGCCCTTGTTATAACAGTGGTTCTTCCTCAGAGCGAACGGGCTCGCGCACGCAAAGATTCATTTTTCTATGTACACATGCACCGATGTGTCTGTGGTGCTCGTGTTTGCACATCAAGGAGGGAGATGACACCGCCCTCTGGCCCTTTAGCCTGAAGCTGTAAGATAGCCACTGTGTCCCAAGTGTGAGTGTTATTATTGTTTTTATATTATTATTATGTGGGCCTCGAGCAGCCAAGCGGAACAAATCTCTGTGGGGATACGATGGCCTGATTGTGTGTTTACAGTTGTCCTTCACTCACCTTCTCTCATCGTTACTCTGCGATGGCTCCATCCCATCATGCAGCAGGGGGCTGTGATGGATTAGGGCCCAGCCTTTTTTCCACAATAGATATGACTTGTTCAGTGCACGTTGGTTTTCAGTGCTTCTTGCTGGAAGGTTTCTGAAATCTGACTCTGGAACACCAGGCGTTATTTTGACCTGACTCCAGAGCTGTTGTTGACCCTTGATTAACGACAGGGCGTCCAAACGCTCTAATCGCTCCCTGTAGTCATTGTGCGTGTGTGTTCATCATTGCGTGCCACTCCTCTCACACGCTCCCATTTTGAGCAGATGGAATGCCGGAGCACGCCGTGGCATTACATCAGCGGCATGATTAGTTCTATAACCTGACACAGGCCTCGCAGCCCTCCTCCTCTCTCCCTCTCTTTCCCCCCCAGAGGAGGAAGTGGTGCATGGCGTTGATTAGGCAGCGAGGAAGCATCGCTCTTCCCAGAGCAGCCGCAGACTGATGAGGCGGTGAAGCCGCGCCTGCCCAGAATGTTAAGTGAGGCCTTCGGCGTCTCAGTCAAAATAATTAGATCACCGTGAAAAGTGACTGCTGCCGAGGCGCCGGGCGAAAGGGTTGGCAGACGTGTGTGTTTTTCCAGGCACACGCAGCCCACCGGGTGTTTACGGCCCTGACACGCGTGCACGTGCCACAATTGGCTTGAAATGATGGAGCAAACATGACGGACGTGGACTCGTGTGCCTATCAGCTGACGTCCACCTCAGAGGACAGAACCTGTGAACAGCACGCACTGAACACACGCTCGTTTCTTTATTTAAATTCTCTCTTCCCTCTCAGAGAAAATGGCCCCACAGGACCTGTCGGCTCCTCCCTCTCCAGCCATGGACCCAGAGGAGGTGCGCATGAGGAAGATGACGCGCAGGGCAAAGGTCATCCAGGAGCTAGTGCAGACTGAGAAAGACTACCTCACCGACCTGGAGCTGTGCATCAGAGAAGTGGTGCAGCCTCTGCGCAGCATGCAGGTCGCCACGCCCACAGCTTCCATCCTGCTCTGTTTGTTTTGGTTTGCCATGGTTTATTTTGACCTAAATAAATCAATTAAAAAGAAATCCAGTCATGCTCCTCCTCCTCCTCCTCCTCTCTCAGGTTGTGGATATCGATCGACTGTTCACCAACATGGAGACGCTGTGTGAGGTGTCGGCAGCTCTGCTCCACCGGCTGCACGAGGCCCTGGCCGACCCCGACCCAGAGGCAGTCGTTATCGGTACCAGCGTTACCACGCTTCTCTCGCGTTAACCTGTTGGAATGCTCCTGCAATCTGAATAACATCTCAGTCCCTGTTGTCCGTTTGAAGGAGAGGTGTTCATCCAAGCGAAGGGAGCTTTAGAAGACGTGTACAAGATTTACTGCTACCATCATGACGACGCCAGCCTGGCGCTCAAATCCTACGAGAAAGAGGAAGAGATAAAGCAACATTTCTCCACATGTGTATCGGCGCTGAAGTACGTGAAGTCACTTCCTCCAAATCATCGTCACGACACATAAAACTAAACTTCCATCTAATTCCAAATGTGATTTACTGTGGTTGTTGATGGTGTGTTCCTTTGTCTCCATGTTTACAGGAAAATCTACGACCAAGAGTAAGTTTCCCAGTCTGAGGATGTAGCTCCTCCTAGAGTCAGGCTCTAATGGAAACCGATTTTTACGGTATATACGGTGATGGGTTCAGTGCATGGTGTGGATCTGCACAGGGGTAAACCCACCTTGCTGAATATGGACTCGCTGCTCATCAAGCCGGTCCAGAGGATCATGAAGTACCCGCTGCTGCTCGGGGAGCTGTGGCAGGCCACGCCCGAGGACCACCCTGACTGGCGCCCCCTGCAGGAGGCGTACACCGCGGCCAAAATCATCAACGTGAACATCAACGAGTTCAAGAGGCGCAAGGATATCGGTGAGGCGTTTTCTTCCAGCGACTCTGTCCTCGATGGAATTCAGGTTTTCACACGTTCGTCTCCACTCGCAGTGATGAAGTATAAGCGGCTGGAAGATGAAGGGACACTGAGGGGGAAACTAAACAAGTTCAACATTCACTCCATCCGTAAGAAAGGAGACAGGTTCGCTGGCTATCTCAAGATCCTCACCGGGGTCGAGCCACAGGTAGAGAGAAGTTGAAAAGGTTTAAATTAGTACGATGTCATGTATTAGAATATGAGAGAAGGTGAGGGTGTGGTTGATTCAGATGTTCTTGATTGGCAGGTGAGAGACGAAGTCTTTGACAGAGAGGAGAAGCTGTTCCGATGTCTGGAGAAGGCTGTGAGGACGCTGGTCAAGAATCTTCAGTTCTACCTGCAGCACGTTCAGGTGGGTCGAACACCTCCCCCACGTTCCATGGCGTTGTGTTAGTCGCATTAAACCCTGGCTTTGTCGTGTCCCCGCAGGAGATGGTGTCTGTCGCCGTGCAGAACATCCAGGACATGGAGAACATGGTGAAGGATCCGAACAAGAACGGCAGCAACGGCTCGTTGCACAATAATGGAAACGACCCCTACAGGCACTTTGTGAGTTTGTCTTGTTTTGAGCATAACAGCTGATTTTCCAGCTCCTCCCTCTCCTCCCGCTCCTCCCTGTCCTGCTTGTCCTCCTTGTCCTGCTTGAATGTTATGAACAGTGACGGACCTCGTGGCTCCTACACGACCTTGTATTCAGTGTGGGTCGTCTGTATTTCTGCTTCCTGTTTAATTAATCCTCATTCGATCCGGCAGCTCCCTCACACCTCCCCTCCACTCCTCCTCTCTCTGGATTCTGAATGAGACTCTTTGTGAAGCAGCTCCTCACTGCAGCAGCTCAGCTCTGACCCCAAACAGACCTGCAACGACCTTGACAAAACGACCGGCGGCACGAACGTGCTCCGAGAGGAAATGCAACATCTTATTGTGCGTGAAATGCTTCGATTGTGTCAGCTGTCGTGAAAACATGAAAGCTGCCGCTGTTCAATGCTTCCAGGAGCGACGAAGAAGAAGAACGCTCCGTGCTGAACTCACACTGTCACCTGAGCAACATCCTGTTTGTCTGAATGCAAATGAAGCTGCGGCAACATGTCGTCCCGCACTGGAGGTTAATGCAGACAGAGAACTCTAACTGTGTGTCTCCCTGCAGAAGGACAGCCTGGAGCGCCTGGTCCTTGCCCCCCTCTCGGCCCTGCAGAGCATGTTCACTGCCCCCCAGAAGCTCATCCAGAAACGCTACGACAAGCTGCTGGATTACTGCAGCCGCCTCGAGCGCTCCTCCTCTTCGTCTTCCTCACCTCTGCCGGCGCCAGAGGACCCGGCTGGCCCGACTCGGAGGGACTATGAGGCAATCAACGCTTTGCTGGTGGAGGAGCTGCAGAGGTTCAACATGGCCGCCTACACCATCCTGACCAACTGCGTGGCGTGCCTGGCCACGCTGCTCAGGGAGCTGATGGACCACATCCTGCTCCGTTCTCCGTCCATGCAGCAGCTGCCCGTGAGTGATGTCACAGTGCAGACACCTTTTATTCCATTTAACCCTGAAGCTCACCTGTGCGCCGCCCTCCAGGCTCCGCTGTCCAACATTGCTGAGGTGCAGAACAGCATCATGGAGGAGCTGAACAACCTGACGTTCGTAAAAGACAACGCCCAGAAGCTAATGGAGCGCAAGGTCAGCTTCGAGAGACAACGGGACAAGAAGGCCGCGGTATGAGTCCCCCCTGCAGTCACACTCTGCCTGACCACTCAGCTCCTCCCTGACCTCAGCAAATCTAAAGCTCCACCTAGTTTACAAACCATTTCAGCTAGTTCCCAGTCGGGCGCCGGCAGCATCTCGGCCTGATTAACCGCTGCACCTGGCAACCGAGAGCTCCGTCAGTCCCCTGAGGTGTAGAGATCTATACATGCACGCTCATCTGTACATGTAGTGTGCTTGTGCCCGGTCACGAGAGCAGCATGTTATTTCAGGCTCACACACCTCAGGGCTCGTTAACTCACTGATCACCCCGCCGCTGACATCACACCCTGACGTCCCTGTGTGGCTCTCTGCAGACAGTAGAGTTGCAGCACCAGACGGAGGAGCAGCGAGCCCGGCTGCTGGCAGAACACCCGCTGAGCCGCCTGTACCAGCTGAGGAGGAAGTGCAACGGCTGCCAGGAGCAGGACCTGAGCCTGCTGGAGGGAGAACTGGTGGCCCTGCTGGAGGACACCGACCCACTGGGCAGCAGCAGCCGCTGGCTGGTGCACACGGGAGGCAAGTCTGTGTGTGTGTGTGTGTGTGTGTGTGTTACCTTTTCCAGCATAAACCCAGATCAGAACAGAACCAGTGGACCTCACTGGGACCACAGCCCAGTCCATTTCTGAGGTCCTGGTTCTGAGGCGCTGAGATGAGAACTGTGGTTTGGAGTTTAGCCTGTTCACAGCCAATGGAAGTCATTGCGGAGTTGTTGTGATCTCTGTGTGTGTATGCATGAAGACAAAGACATGGAGCAGAGGAAGCCTTTTGAAACTAATAAGGAGAGGAGACTTCATTTACCAGACCAATGACCTGGTTGTGGTAAAGGTCTCCTTCAGTGAACTCGTCCCTCTGGGAAAACACCAAACTTTACTTTCCGACTCCAGCTCGGCAGCATCCAGCTGCTCCTGTGATGTCACGGTTGCCTCTGGAGATGGTCTCCACCTCCCCTCCACGTCTTGCAGAAGCACCTGAGATCCCGACGTCTTGTTTGGGATGAGCGGCTGTGCGTTGTAAGCAGTGGAACTTAGAGAACAAAGCCTCTCCCTGTGGGTGCGGAGCAGCCGCTGCCTCTCTGTTCCCTACACTGTGTGCTTCTCTGAGCATCCTTCACAGGCTCCTCTTCCCCTGTGGGATTTCAAGCATTCCCAGAAAGTTGTTGTTCATCCCTGTGTTGATGCACTCTATGAATATTCTCGGCTCATATTCACACACACACACACTTCAGGTCGCTCCCTGGAGCTGGATCAGATATTGTTTCTGCAAACACCTCAATGTGAGACACACACAGACATCATTCCTTCCATTGAAATTTGTCCCATTGATGCCTGATAATTCTGGGAGAGACCACTTGGAGATGATTTTTATTTGTGTCTAGTGTCTAGTACAGAAATCAGTATCATCCACTGGTTTGTAGTTTTGTCTGAACCTTTGTAAATGAGCTGTGTGTGTGTGTCAGGTGCACAGGGCTACGTCTACTCCACGTTCCTGAAGCAGTACAACCCTCTGAGGGACTCGCAGCGAGCCGCCCAGATGGTCAGAGAGGAGCCGCCGCAGCAGCAGCAGCAGCCACCGGTCATGGCGGATGATGACTTCGACGACCTCAGCCTGTTTGTGTCGGGCAGCGGCAGCAGCAGCCTGCGAAGCTTCAACCTCACCACCACAGACAGCGGCTCAACCCTGTCCGGCCTCCAGGGGGAGCCAGAGAGCGTGGACGACCTGGAGGAGGACACGGATGCTCAGCAGGTGCGGGGTCAGATGGATGACAGATGGGGAAATACGTTGGTTCAGATCAATTTAATTTTCAGCTAAAGGTCAATTAGGGTAAATAAAAATCACACACATGCATTTGCATACAGTTGAAATCGACAACATTTAAAAAATAAATCAGAGAAAATTAGGAACCGTAAAAAGAGACACATGTCCTAACAAACAGTGCCACCATCTGGAGGCACAGAGGGGTGCACTAGAATGGAACGTTCCACTGTGGAGGCCCAGCTCATGACACCACGTTACAGCTCAGTCAGTTTTATTGACTCATGGATCACACTCCTCTGCACTTCCACGTCCATAAATACAACGTTACAGTGACCAGTAAATCCTGGATCGGATCCCTGATCTGGGTGAAACAGGCCCAGTCATTTCTACCCGATCCTGCTTCTTCCAAAACAAACTCTTTCATAAACTCACACTCTGTGTCTGTCTCCACAGTTTTATGCCGTGTATGCGTTCCAAGCCCGCTGTAACCAGGAGCTGACCTTACAGGAGTACCAGCACGTCCGCATCCTCCAGTTCTGTGACCTGGGAGGCAACAAGGAGTGGTGGCTGGCTGAGGCCAATGGACAAAAGGGCTACGTCCCAGCCAACTACCTGGGCAGGATGTCCTACGCCTGAACAAAGGGGCCCTCAGTCTGGGTTTAGGACTCCCAGGGGAACCAACCCCAAAAGAACCTGTGGCATTTCTGACAGCTGGAGTGAATGAACCCGGATGCAGGTCCGATGCTCCCATACGTCTTGTACCTCAGGTGTTGATGAAGGCTCTGATGAATATGGATAATAACTGAAGGAAACACAGGCCGCCCAGCCGAGCACTTTTGTACGTCAGTGTTTGTTTGATAATGAAGTGATTTATAGACGAAGTTCGATGTGAAATGATTTATACGTAAATTATCTTTTATGTGAAATGAAGAAAATTACTTTTCCAGGGTCCGATTTTAAAGGCTGTGTTAAAACACTGGACAGACGTGTGATCCATTCTTCCTGTGCCCTGTCTGTGTAACATCCGTGCTACAAAGTCACTGACGTATGCACCTGAGTGCCAGAGGATCTTTAATGGTCAAACGGTCACATTATGAACGTGTGGATTTATTCGGGCAGGGTGAAGCACACAAGTACAGCAGCAGTTACGTTACATAAGATTCAAGTATTGGACTGGATCCTGTGTCTCCATGAACAGATGCTCTTGTCATACAAACATTATTTAGTCACTAATTTCACACGGTTTATTTTCTCCTCCTCCTCTTCGCTCCTCACTTCTTCATTTTCTTCTGCGCTGCCTTCTTCTTCACCAGGTGTAACCGTTTCATAGCATTGAGCTGACACTCTTGAGAAGTTGGTGCTTTGTCCCCTGGTGCGACCTTTGACCCATTCCCATTGTTCCCGTTGCCTCCCCCGTTATTGCCTCCATTTCCGCCGGCCTGGGCGCTGCCCGGGGAGCCGGCCCCAGACGAGGCAGAGTTTTTCCCTGGGGTTTCGCTGCTGGAGGAGCGGCTCAGCGGCTGCTTGCCCAGAGTCAGCGGCGGGGGAGGTTTCAGCGGTGCCTGACTGGAGCCATTTCCGTTACCACCGCTGGGGACCTTGGTACTCACAAGTCCTGACTTCGGCCCGGCCAGTCCAGACAGGCCGGCGGGCTTTTGGCCGGAGGGAGCGGTCACGGCTTTGTTGCTTCCACTTGGACCGGAAGAGCCCAGTTTGGAGCTGGGAGGCAGAGCAGTGCTGGTCTTGGCTCCAAAGGCAGCCCAGCCTGTGAGACCACTGCTGGAGGAGGAGCTGCCGCTGGTGGGTGTGGCCGACGTCGTGGACGCCTGTGTGAGATTACAGAGAGTCACTGTAGTTGTGTTGGAGGACAGGAAACAATCTGAGGCACGTTAACAGCTAAAGTTAGGACACCTGGAAGATGTGTTTTGCATTAACTTGGAGCTTTTAAATGAAGATAAGTGAGTCAATCAGTTAATCCTGGAAAAGGAAATATTCACTGTGTTAATTCTTGGTGACCACACCAACACAATGGCTTCTCTTGGCTTGGAGTGGCTCATTGTTTGTCTGCGACTAGTGGAGAATGTTTATTAGCAAACTTACCTGCGAGCGATGCAGCTTGGAAAACAAACAAACCTCACCCCTTCTGCGGCAGACATTAACATAATCACCGACTTCAGGCACAATGTTCTGCCTCACAGTAACTTTGTGGTGAATAAGTAAAAGTGCCGCAATGTTTTCCACTAAATTCTCTCTGGAGAAAGAACAGCGCAGCAGAAGTCAGTTTGAGAGTCATTAAAGACAGGTGTATACTGTCTGCTCATTGTCCTCTGAAGATACACTTTTAGAACCACTCTGCATATTCATACTATAGTTTTTCCTCAGTTGCTCCCAGGGATAAGGAAAGAGAATCCGACTGTGACTCTTACCTTCACTTCAGTTCTTTTAAAGGCCTGGAAGGTGCTGGTCGTGTCAGGTTTGGATTTCAGCTCCGTCTTTTTGACCAGCGAGTCTTTAACCACAGGCGCCGATGATGCAGACACGGGGGATGGCTTCTGTGGAGGTTTCTGGGCCTAGTGTCAAAAAGAGACTATGAATAATTACCAATCGACTAAACGATCACCTGATACCAATCGGCTGATGGTACTTGTTTGTATTCTCACCATGCGCTTCATTTGCCTGGTGCAGCGGGCACAGTACCACACAAGCCGCGGGTCGTTGACCTCTTTGTCTGTCACCTGGGGCTTGTGACAGTCCTGGTGGTACAGATTATGGCACTCCTGGCACTCCACCAGCTGGTTGCCCATGGTGACTGTCATTTGTCTGATAGAAAACAAACACATAAGTCATTAGAACTGGGTTAGACATCAGTCTGACCTGAATTAATCTGCTACACATTAACACGCACCTGCAGACCACACAGGCCAGACCCATCTCCATGGCGAAGTCGTCAGCGTTGGTCTCGTCATAGTCGCTGATGTTTGGCAGGTCCTTGCTCGTCTGGACAGTGATCGGAGAGGAGCGATTCTCCTGCTTCTCCAAACGAGCCTTTTTGGGAGTCTCCACCTCCACCTATCATTTCAGAATTACGCACATGTTTCTCACTATTCTATTCTCACTATTCTATACTAGTGTGTCTGAGGGTTGGAGTTTATTTAGGGACGTCTTTTTTTTGGTGTTTAACCAATGGCAAAATCCCAATCACATTACTCCATAGAAAGGACAGAGAAAGACCTTTACCTTCTCAGACGGTCTCTTCTCTGCCTCTTTTTTGCTTTTGTCCGACGTGGATTTGCTGCTGCCACTGCTGCTGGAGGATGAGGAACTTGACGAGGACTTTGAGTCCTGTTTACTTAAGCTCAGTTTGGACACAGATCCCTTGGACACCTCCATATCCTGAAATATATCATAACCTATTATTTATTTTGTTTGAATTATTTACATATAATGAAGCCGAAGGATAAAACCATGTAAGGCAAATGAAGTCTTTACCTTTTGGGATGAACGATAAGACGAGTCACTTCCTCTTGAAAGGGACTCGTCAAGCAAAGCTTTGAGTTTCTCCACAGAGTCTTTACTCTTGGAGTGCAGGTAACTCAGCCCCTTCAGGAAGATGGGGTCCAGCTCCAGACTGACCGGCCCAGCCATGGCTCTCACTGCACACCAGAAAATAATGGCAGACTATTATATTCAAGGTCAAAGCTTACAGGAAAGACAGACACTCCGAACACAAGCCCTTTCATTTCTTCAGGGGAAACCCAGGGTGGGGACATTAAACACAAGGGACAGACAGGGACGCCGCTGTCCCTTCGGAAGTGTCTCTGGACTCTCATCCAGGTGTTTCGGTGTCTCTGCTTCATGATCCAATCGCTTGTGTTAAACAGAAATTGAACTTCTGTTAGCTGGGATCAGCCTCATTCGACAGGAACTAAAGTTTACCCCAGCTCTCTGTGGTCACAAACAACCCGGACATGAATGTGGGTTTCCCCGCTTTACCTCTTCTATCTTCCTGTTCTGTTCAAGCAGGATCGGTCCCGGGCTCCGGTGATTCGGTTTTAGATGAACAGTTGATGTTGATCAACGCTTCCTCAACAGGAATCGACCGGGACCGTTCTTGTCTTACAACCTGCGTAACCCTGAAATGCGTCCGGAATGCACCCGCGCGGAACCGTTCCCTGTTGGACCTTTATTTCCGCCCAAGATTGTTCAGTGATTTAATAATCCGCATTTTAAACTCAGTCATATGCGACACCTTTACTGTGTGGTCTGTATTTTAACATATGCGCTTTTGTTCGTAATATCCACATTAGTATAAACACGCAGTTGGTGTTGGCGGACAGCTGGGGGCGCTGGGGGTCGGCTTTAGCTGTGGCACAAGCGAAGAAGAAGAAAGAGTGGCGGCGGACGACAGCGTGGGTTTGTCGTTTACCGGTGAGTGTGTGTGTGTGAGAGAGAGAGAGAGAGAGAGAGAGAGAGAGAGAGAGAGAGTTAACAGGTGCTCGTTTATTTTCCAGTCGCCATCTTTACCCCCCCCCCTCGCCCTCTTTTCCCCCCCCCCCCCCCATGTCCTCACAGGTAATCATAATGTCGGACCCTCAGCCCCGGCGACCCTCCCTCTACTTAGAAGTTTGCTCCCAGGAGGAAGAGGAGTCTCGCCTTCCTCTCCACTCCTCCATCACCCTCTTCCTCCTCTCCTACTGCGGCTGCCAGTCCTTCACAGTGTCCCTGGTGTCCCCCACACCCTCCTGCTCATGGGCACTGAGGCAGGGGCTCGTCCCGGACACCCTGGAGGTGTGCGAGGCCCAGCCGGAGGACCTGCCCGGGCTGGTGAGGGGCTGCCGGCTCCCCGCTGTGCTGGACGGGAGCGGCCAACTGTGCAGGGCCGGCCTGGCCGTGGTTCTGAGACACGTGATCCACCAGAGCCTGGAGGTGGACCCGTCCAGGAGGGACGTGCAGGAGCTGCTGGGCTTCAAGAAGACCTGCCTGAAGGCCTGTGCTGAGGTGAGGGGGGTTAGTGAGAGGTACATACATTCCTTACTCACCATCGTGCCCAATGGAGATGGAGGGGAATTGTTTGAGACCCTCTACATTTGGACTAAAGAAGTGTAGCTAAACTCAGCCAAACCCATTTAAACTAACTGGGTTACCGCTCCTTCATGTGCAGTAATGTCAAGTACGTCTGTGGAGATTCTCATTCATCCAGGTCATAGTATCAGGTGATCGTTTAGTCCTTCATCCGAAGGGCTTCTTCAGTTCAGAACTGAAGAAGCCCTTCGGATGAAGGACGAAACGTCTTCAATAAAGAAAGAAATCCAGTTGCCTTGACTAAACGATCACCTAGTAATGTCAAGTGCAATCTTTTTGTATTTACAAGTGCACATTTCAGTAATTCTCTCAAGCACATGTCTTGTTTGATTCACGACCTCAACTGTCTGATATTTCCCTGTATTCTTTACAATTTTATTTATTTATTTATTTTTTATTCTATGTTGTTGATGTTGCTGGAAATTATAATTTTCCTGAGGGAACCCCCCAGAAGGGATCAAGTGTGTGTTTCCCCTCTGGGGGAGGAATAAATCCATCCATCTATCTATCTATCTAATAAAGTTGTATCTAATCTAATCTAAATAGAGTGGCTCTGATTAGAGGCCCCACACTGAGGCTCATATCTTGAACACTCACAAATCATTTCTTATGTTCCTGAACCTTTGAGGAGATTGCAGGTTTCAATATCACAGATTTCAGGTTCTCATGTCCGCTCTTCTTCCTTGGCTGTTTACATTTTCAATCCCCCTCACTGATAAACTCCTGTCTGTCAAACTCATATAAAAATGTTGCTTTTACTCTCCTGGAGTGACTCTGAAATCTTTAATCTGTCTCCATCCCTCTCAGGTGAGCCAGTGGACCCGACTGTGTGAAACTGGCATCCCCTCCGCTGTAGAGCAGCACCTTCACAATCCCACAGATCAAAATCTGCAGCTGCCTCCCTCCATCCTCACCCTGGAGCGGAGGCTGGCGGAGCCGGTCAAAGTCCACAACGATGACAAAATACGCCGGCAGAAGCTCCAGGAGCAGAGACGGAGCGAGAAGAGCGAGTGTTCCGAGGCCACAGCAGCCAAGAACAGTGAGTCTGGACCGTCCCCTCAGGTCCCTGATGGACCGGAGTTGAGGGCGGCTCTGGCCAGGCTGTCAGTGGATGCAGTTCCCGCTGTGGCCGCCAGGGAGAGCGCTGAGATCAGGAAAGTGAAGACCACAGACCTCCCTCCGCTGGAGCATTTGTTTGCTGAGGGACTGTACTTCACTCTGACGGATGTGGTGCTGCTGCCCTGCATCTATCAGTACCTGGTGAGCGTCTGTGGATCCTGTTTGGGGGTGTTGGATAGAATCCATGCTGGTGCTGAAGGACCCTGTTATCACTGCCTTCTTTATCATATATATAGATCAGTGGTTCTTAACCTTGTTGGAGGCACCGAACCCCACCAGTTTCATATGCTCATTCACCGAACCCTTCTTTAGTAAAAAATAAAATATGATTTTTCTTACTGGTGCACGAAATGAATTGTGCATTAATATCGCCTTGTTCAAATAACAAAACCAACACAGTACCGGTAGGAAATCTCAGAGCAGGACGCTTTCAATGACTGTTCCCACTAACTGCAGACTAGACTGAGGGGTGGACCTCTGCGGAGTTCCGATTACATTAGGGCAGTGGTTCTTAACCTTGTTGGAGGCACCGAACCCCACCAGTTTCATATGCTCATTCACCGAACCCTTCTTTAGTAAAAAATAAAATATGATTTTTCTTACTGGTGCACGAAATGAATTGTGCATTAATATCACCTTGTTCAAATAACAAAACCAACACAGTACCGGTAGGAAATCTCAGAGCAGGACGCTTTCAATGACTGTTCCCACTACTGAGACTCTGACTGAGGGGTGGACCTCTGCGGCGGAGTCTCCACCGAACGCCTGAGACCGACTCACCGAACCCCTAGGGTTCGATCGAACCCAGGTTAAGAACCACTGATATAGATAGATAGATATTCTGACTCAATAAGATCTTTAAAATCTCTATTAATGTTCCATGAAAAACAATTTTGCATATGAACTATTTTTCCTAATACCTTTATTATGATGACTAGTCAAATTATGCAGGAGTCTAGTTTGGCCTCTCTGGTGCAGGGGAGCAGAGCCGCCTCCTTTCAGGTCCGTCCAGGCAGAAATGTGAGTTGAGAGGAGTCACTGCCTCACTCCTGGCTCAGGCTCCGCTCTCAGAGGTGGTCCGCAGCCACCTGGCAAGGAGCGATAACAGCGTGGAGGAGATACTCTCCATTCACATGCATTTCAATGACTTTACTCGGGGAATGTGTTTCTCTTGCTTCAGATCAAGAATCCGTGGTTTGTAAGGCTGACCTTTAAAAGTCTGATCTAGTGAATATTCCTTCATCTTAATGAGGGTGTGTTTTTAAGTGAAGGTGGTCGCAGCAGTGGTCACAGGGTTTAGTTCAGAGTGATATATTGTTATTGATTAGGAACGCTGTGCTGTCTTGGCCCTGAAGTGGAGCTCAACCTCCATTTCACCCTCCAGCTGTCAGCCGGCCGTCCCTCGACTGTGGGAATAAACTCCAGTTCTCACAATGGCTTTCAGTAGTCAGCTTTGCTCCAGTGGTTTCCAGTTTCACACTCAGCCTAGCGTGTCTCCTCTTAACGGCCACCACTGTCCATGACACATGCAGCCTGGGCGGGTCCCTTCCACTCCGCCCCTTTGCTGTCCTGCAGAATGTCCCCCTCTCGTTCTGCTGTCCTCCACAGGCAGTTGCACATGGTGACTCCTCTCATCACGTCTCTCTCTGCCCTAACCCCCCCCCCCCACACACACACACACACACCATGTCTCTCCATGCATCCCCCAGTGTGATGGGGGAGTTTTGGTGGAACCTGCCACCCCACTCCGTTGGAGATGACACATCAGATGAGTCACTTAATCACTCCCGTTGTTTTTTCTGTCCTCTCACTGTCTCTGGTAGCGTTCTCTCCGAGCCCACGCTGAGAGCGCCCTGCATCAGCTCCCTCACCTGCTGCGCTGGTTCAGCCGTGTTCAGGAGGTACCTGGGGTCCTCCGTGCAGCCAAGGCTTGTGGGATGGATCTGTGCAACCTCCAGGTTCCCTCACCCACACCCCCAGTGCTGTCAGGAGGCGGTGAGCCGTCCTGTCGGCTGAAGGAAGAAGAAAACCAGGAGGCGACATCCCAGCTGCCTTTTGTCGGCGGCCCCAGGCCTACAATGACCAAACTTAAAGTAATTTCTCCCAGTTCCTTACTTATTTCCCATCATGCCTTGCTTCTCTGTGCTCTCCAAACATTTTCCTTTAATTTAAATGCACACAAAATACATCCACACTCACGAGCTTGTATTTTAAAAACAAAAAACCTCTATGATTTAAAAACATGAAGCAACTAATTTCTGATCGTCCCACTTTAACTTTCAAACTAAAATGAGCTAAGTTCACTGCTTTGGGAGGTCAAAAACTGGAGAGGTGTGGACAGCAGGCGTAACCATAGCAACCACAATGCTTTTTGAAACACTAAGGTAGTGTAGTGGATGTAACATCTGACTGTAAGTTCGAGCTGCGGCCTCCTGTTGTCCATTAACAGAACCGACAGACAGTGAAGACGCTCCAACTGGTTGTTAACTTTTATCCCTGTAATTTCCCAGCTCAGTTTTCTGCTGCACCTTGAGGAGAGCAAGTTAATGTTTTGTCTGGCAGCTAACTTTCCTAACTGTTGAAATGTTCATGGTTTTGTCAGTGTGTTAGCACCCAATGCTCTCAGTCACGGGATTAGCCGTTTAAAGGTCTTGGGATGCTTCTCTGCAGACCTGGGTTCCTCTCAGAGGACATGTTTTTATCTGTAGACAAAATGAACAAAACAAGCGATCGCTCTCTAAACAGAATCAGTGTTTTACTGCTCTCAATAAATTTCAAAACGCTCCCTTCAGTACTCTCTGCGGATCCTGTTGCCACTTTCAATAGTGCAGACAGCGCACATTCAGCTGTTCCTCATTTCAGGTGCAATAAAAACAAAGAATCCAGTCCACAACAAAACAATGCTTTACAGCCAGGCTGAGCCGTTTCTGGTAATGGCCGAAAGTCTTAGTGTAAAGTGATAAGACAGCACTCAATATCAGCATAATGTGTCCACACTCGGAAAATGTAATTCCCTGAGCAAGCACTGGCACACACACATTTATAACTTTCCTGGCTCCCCAGCAAATATTGCCGCTGCAACATTATTTGGACGAGCTTCTTCAGCAGGAGATAAATAAGCCCAGCTGTTTAAAAGGAGCCTCCCTGGCCTCAGTGCTGAGCCTTCAGACCGTGCTCTTGGCCCAGCCGCTGCGCTCCCTCAGCAAAGATCCCTCTGTGATTTCCTGCAGGCTAAGTGTCTGGAACCGTGTGATATCATGTGACGGGAAGCGAGCGCAGGCAGAAGGTAGAAAAGACAGGAGGCAGTCAGAGTGAGCTGGGTGGTCACGGTGGGCTCCTGTCTCAAATGTTCCATGTTGCCGGATGAAATTTAGCGAGGAAGCCGCAGATGTGCTCAAATGACAGTTTTCATGGCGCGGTGGAATCAGACATTAGAACCGGGAGGAATGCGTGCAAACAATGGCCACCATTCTTGCCTCCCTCTGAGGGATTACAAGGATGGCTGCGTGTCGCCACCAGCATGTCTGCAGTGCAGCTGTTGAAGTGCCCGTGCGTGGCCTCGTGCATATGCGCGTCGTCTGACACGGTGGCGCACCATCCATCACTGCTGAGGACCAGAGGCACTGGACTTATCTCTCCATTATCCACAACATAAATGGATCATAAAATCCAAACACACAGACACATGCCAGTCAAACTGCTGGAGCAATGAGGCACGCACACACACACACACGGGGGACTGAGTGTACAAATGTCTGCTAGCGCTCCCCTCTTCATTGACAGGGCTCTTGACGAGCTAATCTGAGTTAGCAGTGAAATTACATTCTGGATTTTTCTGCTGGGAGACATGAGATGTGGTCTTTTCACATTAACTGCTGCTTCCTCCTCAACGTTACTTTATCCTTAGTATTTACTATACACTACAATACTACTTTATTGATCCTAGTTGGGAAATTGTTAAATAGAATAGAATAGTTTCATATAGTTTAATGAGTCTCTTTCACGTTACTTCATAGACCCAGATTATTGCTGCAGCCAGCGTACATACTGTAGTGAAGTGCTGCATCTGCCCTGTGTGCGCAGTATTACTCAGACATGTGGTGGTCGTACGCGCAGTACTGGAGAGTAATACGTGCCCTGGTGTAGCTTCAGATCAGTGTTGAAGGTAACAAAGGGCTAGTTCAAGAGGAGCTCTTTGATTTGCTTCATTCCAACCATTTGGACCACAGGACCTTGAGGCTGTGGAGGGGTTTCCATGGTAACCTGTGTGTCTGTGCTTGTGTGTTCCTCCCTCAGGAGAAAGGCATCGAGGCAGTCTTCGCTCCTCATCCTTGCCCGGCCTGGACCCTCCCGTGGGACAGCTTACCAGGAGCTATCAACCCCACCGAAGGTAAAGTGACCCCCCCCCCCCCCCCCCCCCCCCCCCCACCGAAGGTAAAGTGACCCCCCCCCCCCCCGCCTTTGCACTCTGCTTTTACAGATTGTTTTAAATTGCTCTTTGTTTCATCCAAATCCTCCTCCTCCTCCTCCTCTCTGCCTCCTGCCCCACCTTGTTATCTGTGTGCCTCTACCTCTCTCCCTGCGCCTGCTCTCACCTTATTACCCGGCCAAAGTCAAAACAAACTGCACAGAGAACATGGAGCAATGAGCGAGGAATGTGCATAAATGTTTTCGTAAAACCGTTGGTGAGTTTCAGTGGCAAAAGAAAACATCAGCAGCTAATGCAGAAAGGGCTTTCTGCCCGGCCTCTGCTGGCTGCATCTCCCCCTGAGTCCCCTCTAATGAATTTTAAAGTGCTTATCTCAATGTGTTCTCCTTCTCCGGTTCTGGGGGTGAGAGTGTGAAATGGGTCTGTGGCAGAGACACTGAAGGCACCAGCCACTGATCGTTGTCAGAGTCGTCTTTAAGAGAATAGAGGAAATGTGAGTTTGTTTCTCGCTCATTCTCACACCTGCATCGTTTGTTCTTTGTATAAATGAGACGTGTTTGAATCAGTGGAATCGGAGGAGCTCGCATGAATATGTAACTATTTCCTTTCCTCCTGCCCGTTTGGGTTTGGATTCATTGCTTGCGTCACCATTATGGAAAAAATTCCTGCAGAGATAAAGCTGCGTCTCCACCAGGGATCATTATGTGTGGACACAGACACACAGCTGCTTCACATGTATTCAGAAGACGACGGCAAGCTCTCGATAGAAGCACCTGGTTCATTGTCCACTTTTCTTCCAACATGAATTGCTCGAGCGGCCGCCCATGGCCCGATGGTCCCTTGTATGAGTCTGTGATTTGTAAATGCTGAATTTACTAATTCACTTACTAATTCATTTACTAACATTCACGTTCAGTAGATTAATTGTATTAAACATTTGTCGCGAATCCTTTGAGTCTTTGGGAAAGACAGCAGATGGGGTTTTATCCGTCCTCAGCTTTTCTCCCACACTTTAACCTGACGCTTCATTTCAGCTACAAAGTGCAGGATAGGGCCACGTCAGTGACAGCGTCAGAATCTCTTCCCTCTGCACTGTGCTTGTGATTTAGACAGGCTGACTCCACGAGAGGACCTAATCACACGCTCCCATCCCAGAATCCTCTGCTGACATCTCAACAGCCCGTGTCTATTCGAAGAGTTAGAATCGCGCAGAGAGACAGAATGTAAGCTGTCCAAAGTGGCGTGCTCTCTGCTGATGAGCGGTGCAGTGGATGTCTCCTCCTGCGGCGTGTGCTCAGAGCCGTTGGTCGCCTCTGCGTTTCAGCGGCGCCAAATTGAGTCGGCCAAGTTGCCCTGAACCTCAGAGTGTGGGCTCCACCATCTCTCTGCTGCGCACACACCTACATGTAAAGCACTGCAGGGATAAAATACAGCATTTTGACCTGAAGCGCACTCCATATTTCCATACCTGTAGAAGTAATTTAATAGATGAAAGCTGCGTTTTTGTGTGCTGGCTCATCTTCCTCGTGTCAGAGCATAAACAGTTCAGTCTTCGGAGTCTGAAGTACTGCTACGTTTAAAATGAAAAGCTGTTTATGAGGTTAAAGTGCTGATGTTCAGCTTGAGTGTTTTATATTCGGATCCCTGAAGGCTTTAAAAAAAAAAAAAAAAAGGTTGGAATGTGCACATCTATGGACGTGAGCTCCTCCGTGTCCTCAGTTAAAAGTCATTAATCCACTAGCTTCCTTCTGAATTGCATTATTATGGTGTAGTGCTGAAATGATACAGGGAACATGCTGGCTGGATATTTTCTGACGACACTTCTGTTTCTTTCAGACATGAAGTCCTGACATTTTCCTGAAATTTCAGAACTTTGTCTCAGAAAAATAACTGCAAGGAGCATTGATGATGTTACACAAAACACAACCGATGACAACAAAAATACACAAATATCTCCAAATAGTAAAGGTGTCAAACCTGCAGAAAACAGCTTAATTTTGAGCCTTTGATCATACTCCCCGCAACGTACTCGACCGAGACTCAACAGGAAAATGTTCTGGATGTTTTCCTCTCCTCGTCTTCTGCTGTGTTTTCAGACGTATAACTCAAAGTCTGGAAACCGTCTGGGTGCCTCCAGAGATCATGTCTGAATGCTGTCCATGTTTTCTTTATTCTGCTGCTTTATTCTCATCCCTCCCTCCCTCCACCGTGCTAATCTTCATTCAGCTCTTGCAAGTCCTACACACACACACACACACACAACATATAGAAGAACAAAGGGGCCTGTGTGAATCAGAAGGTCATTGTCTCTCTGGCGGCGAGGGCTGCTTGGCTAAATGCGCTGAGGGCTGTGTGCAGACAGGTAAACAGCAGAGCCAATACAGGGTCCATTGTGTCTCCAGCGCCTCACTTAATAGAGGGAGGAAGGGTAGGTGGTGAATAAAGTGGGCTCGGATGATGGAGTGTGTGACAGGGGAAGATTGAGATCGGGCCGGGCTGCGTGAGGGAAGCCGGGGGTTATCAGGAGAAGACGAGGCAGGGGGAGAGGGTGAGGAAGCCGCATAGTTGTCATGCTTCAGACATGCTGAGGTCCTCTAGGCTTGTTTTGGTACATGGAGCCGGGATGAGTTTCCGTGTCTTTGTCTTAGGTTACAAGGGTGTGACGGAAGTTGAACCGCTGCAGAGCCGGCTCCATTTGTCTTGAGTTATTGAGATTTCACGAGCTCCACACTCGACTGTTACACTGAGAAAAAGAGCTGAGCGTGTTTTTTCACAGTCATCAACCAAGTCGTGTTTCATTATTCCAGCGTGGACTCCACAGACGTGCAGCTGGACCCTGCTGCAGGCTGAACCCCCGACCAGTCGGGCAGAATATACACCCTGATCAAATATTCATCATCCCAAACACACAGTGGTGTAATGATGGTGCTACGGCTAGAATGACATCATTCTCAATGACCTCCACACAGAAGGTTCCCTTTGTTGATTGGTTTATCAGCAGGATCACGAAAAAAATGGCTGAGTCAGGGAGGTTTTCTAGTTTCGCATTCTTGACCTTTGCAAAATATTTGTTGTTGTTTTTTTACATGCTCAAGACTTATTTCTTCTGTGATACTGAAGACAGAAGTCAGGGGGTTGATTGTCTAGACGTTGTGTGTCTTCGTTGGGGATCCAGATGTGTCCTCATCAGCACAGTTGTTTATATACGTGTGTGGCAGAGTCTTAATTCACACCGTGTCATCTCAGCCAGTGTCACACACTGAGCCTGGACCTGCAGTCGCTCCTGGTATCAGCAGCTAATGGGAGCCTTTATGTGCCGGTAGCTTGCGGTAATGGCCGTTCAGCAGTGTGATGGCTGTGCAGTGTTTAAGTGGTTGAACAGAATCCCAAGGCAGCACTTCACAGTGGCAGTACAGTGCGGGAGCTTCAGACTCCATCACACCCCTCCTCCTCCTCCTCCTCCTCTCTGTAGTTTGAATCCCAACAGGACGTTAAGTCACCAGAAGCCACGGCCTTTGCTTTTTACTGCTTTCCTTGTTTCATTCAACGCTGCCTGGGAAAGGATTAACTAGTAGCTGAACAGCTGTCCTGTGTTGTTTCCAGACGTCCTCCCATGTTCTCGACAATGGACGGGGAATTACAACAGCTGTTTGTGCAGACAGCAGAAATGCATTATGTTTATTAAAGCTTCTCTGTGAGTTGGATTTGCAGACGGTGATCAGCCTTGTTTCAGTTTCTCTGTGGCTGTCCTATGTTTTCCTAGAGCAGACACATTGATCTGATGCCCTTGGGACACAATCAAGCCGCGTGTTATCATTTCAATAGGAGCTGTGTGCTTATTTTGTTTTTCTTTCACATTTCGCTACCTTACTGACAAACTGCTGTTGTATTGAAATCAGCGAGGCTTGATATTTTCTAGTTTCACCAATAACTTCAATTTAAATATAAACATGTAAACAAAATGCAACAAGAATACATAGAACTTTAATATATCATTTACACTTAAAATATAAACCTAGATTCACCGCATTCTACAGTGTGTGTTCTGTTCTTCATGTTGTGTCTATGAAAGGCTCAAATCAGCAGAATTCTTTCCACCTCAATATAGAATTTTTTGGTTGTTAAAAATCAGTGAATTTTGTTTTACATGGCATGCATGGCTGAAAACGCTGTGTTTTGTTTTGTGTTTGCCTTCGAGGAAAGGTGTGTGTTTATGAGTTTTGTTCTTACCTCTGTCAGTGCACGTGTAATTAAAGGTAAATGCCTGTTGTGAAAGCTGCAGAGCTCATGTTAATGTTAAAACCAGGTCGGTGCCGTTTCAGGATCGTTGTAATTGAGTGTTTGCCAGTGTATGTGTTTGTGCCGACGTTGTGTTAACACCTCATTCCCTCAGGCTGCGACTCCCAAATCACTACCCTCATTCTCAATTAATTGAAGTCATTAGAGGCTTTAAATTGAAGATTTAAAGATGTGCAGTCAACATGGGAGCCGGGACAACAGGCAGCCAGCTTTGTTACTCCCAATTAGAGGGATAATTGGCACTTTATTCCTACAATTCAAGTTCAAACACATCTCGACTCCCCGGGGCCAAGCGCAGTCTCACTCTGTGCACGATGTTTGAGTTGCGCCCATTTACATGCAGAGCCAGTGGCTGCCTCCATGATGAGCTCTTTGCAAATGTCATATCATGAATATTCATCTGCTGCTCACTTTTGTTTTGCTCGGTAATCTCTGGTGGGGCTGTGCGATGTGGGGGAGGGGAGGGGAGGGGTACAAGGCGAGGACACAGCTGCCTGACCCTGGGCCAGTTTCCAGCCGGGTTTGGATTGCATAGGGTTTCTTAGGCCATTTCACGAGCCTCCTAATTAATCACTTATTAGTTTTCAGGCCTGAGCAGAATGTGAAGTCTGCTCTCTCTAGGCGCCTTTAAAATTCACTCATTTGAATTCTACAGATCAAAAAAGGGACAATGAAGCCTGTTATCAGAATTGTTTATACTTGTAGCTGTGTTTTATTGTTTTTTTTTAAAGTGTCCACAACTTAAGAATCGTAAATTAATTTCAAGATAAGCCAAAAAAGGAGCGAATAAAGAGAGCGGCCTAAAAACATTATGGCACCTGTCCCACTCTCTGCTTTTATGTCCTCATTTCCTGGGAGGTGCCTGATTACTTCTATGAAATTATTTAGACAGTTATATAAAAACATAATCATCAGAACAACAAACAACTGTTGATTAGCTCATCAAGAATAGAAATCAAACGGAGGTGATAATGGCCCTAATAGCTTGAGATTCAAGTGTTTTAACAGGTGTATTGTTATTTCTTATTTATACCCTTAGAACTGGGTGACTTTAGAACTCCTCCCTGCGGCACTCTAGGTTTTACTCCGTTACTGTTCCAGCTGTTCACTGGTTCTGAACAGTGAGAGGATGAGAGACTCATGTGGAGGAGGACAGATGCAGATCAGTTTGTGCCTGGATCAGTGAAATTAGCTGCTCTTAGCAGAACGCACTCACACTTTGTAAATACACTCATTAGATCTGTCAGTTTTATTTGCACATTTTCTGACAGTGAAGTGCGCGTGTTATGTAATACTGTTCATTAAACTTCACAGAGCAGCTCTGAGGAAAATGTCTTTTCTTTTCGCTTTCATTTAAATAACGTCTCTGTCGTCCTCCACCTCTGTTGAAGTGCCTTTATTTTCTAACCTCTTCACATGAAGGAAATGTTATTATTTTAACAGCAGTTTGCTGAAAGTTCACTGCTGAGTGACACGGAGTCTCTGATTTTGTGCGTGTGTGTGTGTGTGTGTGTGTGTGTGTGCCTCTTTTCCTTTACTTTGTATAATTAGCTGTTTTTCTGTTATCTTGCTGGTCTGAGAGCTGGAGCGTGCAGGTGGCTCAGTGAGACAATGGCTCATCTGAGTCCTGCTCTCATCAGCAGTGTTTCTGTCCAGTTACAGTCCCTTGATCCTTGTCCCACTTTCCCCAATAAGAACGTTACAGCCAAGGCATTCCGAGTCTTAATAAGGAAATAATTGTATATTAAGCCGAACCGTATAAAGCACCCATTTCAGAACACATTAAAGGCGATAATCATCTGCAGTCTGTCACAGGAGATCTGCGTCTGCAGGGGAGGATCCCTGTATTCCTCTCAGCGGAGTCAGATTTGACAACCCGACATTTCAGGGGAGCCGCAGGAGGAGCAGGAGCTGGGGCGAGTCCAGCCTGTATTCCTCCCTGACTTGGCACCGCCAGGCTCGGGCAGAGAGCCACACTTGTTTCTGTCCAGTTACAGTCCCTTGATCCTTGTCCCACTTTCCCCAATAAGAACGTTACAGCCAAGGCATTCCGAGTCTTAATAAGGAAATAATTGTATATTAAGCCGAACCGTATAAAGCACCCATTTCAGAACACATTAAAGGCGATAATCATCTGCAGTCTGTCACAGGAGATCTGCGTCTGCAGGGGAGGATCCCTGTATTCCTCTCAGCGGAGTCAGATTTGACAACCCGACATTTCAGGGGAGCCGCAGGAGGAGCAGGAGCTGGGGCGAGTCCAGCCTGTATTCCTCCCTGACTTGGCACCGCCAGGCTCGGGCTGAGAGCCACACTGGAGGGTTTTACAAAGGTGGCAGGCCAACAGACACTGACACGACCCTGTGCAGATGCCAGCGTCGAGCCACTTACTGCCTGACTTTGACAGCTCTGGCCAGGCGCGGGGAGGGAGGGGTGGGGGGGGGTGGGTGCTGTGGATAAAACCAAACTACTTAGCTTGAAAGAGAAATTGCAGGGGAGAGTTTTTCTGGGAACATTACAATGAGAGAGCGGTGGCATTTCAATATGACTTGATTCCCATTAATAAAAGCCTCCGTGGTGCTGGAGTAACTTCAGTGGAGTTCAGTTATACGTCCAGTTACGCCTCAGTGTTTACCCATCTTAGATGCAGGCGTGGTTTAGCGACGCTCCCTCAGCTCGTTCGTTTCTCGCCTGTGAACACGTTCCGTTCAGTTCATTTAAATCTTCGAATATCCTCAGTCTTTTTCTCTGCCTGTGGCAAATACAGAGACAATCGATTCCATACCCTCGAGTCGTAAAGCAGAGGAGTGGTGATGTTCTTTTGCCGCATCCCCTTCACTCAGCACGAGCAGCTCTCTGGAGACACGGCTCCGTCTGCCAGGTAGGGCACCATGTGGCACCATGTACGTGAAGTCAGATGTGAGCATATAAAACACTGGGATTGAGCTGAGGAATAAATAAGGTGTTTCACAACCTAAAAGATGTATATGTAAAACTAAATGGATTAAATTAAAATGGAAATGGAATAATATATGTGCTGTGCAACCTGACATAATTCTGCCTCAGCCTGTTAAACTACTTTCAAGAAATATTCTTCAGTTTTTCAGAAGCATTTATTTTCTTTACTTTGTAAAATATAGTTGGAATTATTTCTCACTCTGTTGTGGAGATGGTGCTCGTAAAGTACTGTAAAATATGAATTCAAAGTAATCTCTCTCCTGCAATAGATTTAAAACGACATAATCAGCTACAAAACCTTATGAGTTAGTAGTCCTTTCTAGGGTGTCACGCACACGACGGGACGTGTACATTAAAGTGTTATTGGCATCATTTTCTTCCTTAAAGGAAATAAAATAAAATAAAAAACAGGCCACATTTCCCCAGGCGTATTGATGAGCACATTTTGGTTTAAAATCTGTGTGCAGTAGCAGTGAAACATTTCTTTCATCAGCACGTTGAGTTTAGGTTTCCTGAACTTTCTGCTCAGCAGAGGCGTGAAGCTCCGCCCCCGTGTCAGAGACCAGTTGGTGAGGGGCTGTTTGGAGTTGAGAGGCAGTATTGATGACTCACGAGGTGTGTGTGCTGTGACCTGAGAGAGGGACCATGGGATCCTGCAGCTACGTCTGCTCGTGTTTTCATAGACATTCCAGCGGTGCGTGGAGACGCACCGTGTTTGTCTGCATTACCTTTGAATCTAAAGCCTTCAGGTTTGTAAATATCTTTCTCCCCACGTGAAGCCACATCAGCAGATTATATTTAGTTGTTGCTCCTCAGTGTTTGGCTGTCAGGCCCCGAACCTTCCAAACAGCTCACAGTTGCAGTCGCGTTGTCTGGTCTTGTAGCTTTTTGTGATTGTTCCTCGAATATTTTCACAGCCAGGAAAGCTTTGTGAATTTCGATCTCTCTGCTCCTCTGCTCCCATCCACACTCTGCATTGTCTGTACCAAATTAATCTTCTCATCGTAGATAGACATATTATGTCTAAATGCAAGACGTCTGCACCCGTGGATCAGATGGTAAACCTTTGTGAGCTGTTGTTGCTCCTTTCATGCAACGATTCCCTTTTCCTTCCCCCATGTGTATAACACATGAGATCAGAGCTGTGCACATTATACTGACTCCCACCACCAACCACGCAGTGATCATGATGAACTGTTTGAAGCAGGTTTGATGGCTTTGTTGTCTGCGGAAAGTAAGAAGCGTGATAAAGGGAAAGTCAGTTTTCCGGTTTACCCTGCTCCCCTCAGCCACGTGTTTTTGTTTTTCCATTTATCTTTCTTTACATTTAATTTCTGCTCCTGCTCCATTCACTTTGTCGATCAGGCGCTCACTCTTTACTCTGGCTACTTTCTTCCTGCATGATCTCTTGTGCCATTTACAGTAACGTTCCCTCTTTTGGTCACATAAAGAAATAAAGCTGGCTCGCTCCGGACAGTTTAACAGGAGCGAGGCTGCAGAACGCAGGAATCAGAAGTTCAGCTTTTAGAGCCCCCACGCTATCGTCTGTTTTCTTTCTCTCTCATGGTTCTGAGTGGCCGTCAAAGTAAGAACGCGCTCTTATTGTGGAATCGGACAGACTGACTGCTGGAGCAGCATCGAGGTGTTCAGACCTGATAAGAACCAGAGGAGCCACTGGAATATAATGATCCACCACACCTTTCTGTTTCTGCTTCAGCTCCCGCGGCACGTATTCACATTCCGTGCTTCCGGTTGTATCAGATTGGGACGCACTGGGATTCTACAGGACCTGTAAGCACACGGCTCTTTGACTCATAAGATGAGTGGAACCAAAGGTTTACCACATTTGTTTCCATCAGCTCTAAAACCCGCCTCTCCCCTCCCACTGAGTATCTCCCTCCTTGATTTACTGACTCGTGGTTTTGCACGTTTGTTTTAATTAAACTGGTAATGAGAAATAAGCTCAGAGAACATCATCAAGATGAGGCGTAGCTGCTGACAGTCAATATCACCAGATGAATTGTATTATGATTCCTACAAGCGCAGCTGTCTGAATCAGTTTTCTGTTTACTCTCCACAAAGCTCGGCGCAGTGTTTCATCTCAGCCCAAATTAAGATGATGAACACAGCAGCTCTGACGCCGTGGCTTGTTTTAGTAAAGATGATAACTGCTGAATTAAACCTGGTGGACAGACGCAGCACGTTTGATATCTTTTCAACTTATATCATTGAAATATAAACAGAATTGTCATGGATTAAAAAAAGATGAAATTACATTAATTAATTCTTCTTCTTCCTCTTCTGAGATGAGTTAGTCTGGAGACGCTCTCTATAACACTGACCCTAACACCTCGTACCAGGAGCATGAATGTAATTGACTGACCCTCGTCCAATTGTAATGAGAGCGACTGAGATTAAAATCATCTTTGATAAAAGAAAAACTTTGAATTTGAAAATCTTCATCTTGATCTTGATCTGGGCTCTGCACATGTTTGGGCCCAGCGTGTCCTGAACAGAGACCCCCCCCGCCAGTATTCTTACATTCTAATCTGTGTGATGGAGCGGCTGGATGAGGCTGCAGGTTTTTCTGCAGGATCAGGGGAAAGGGAGCAGGGCTGTTTGCCAGCACCTCTGAACATCAGATGACACTCGGAGTAATGGGTCCTTGTCGTGTCGCGGCCACCGTGAGCAATGGGACACACAAAGCTCCAAGTTGAGCCCAGACTCACTGGTTCTGTCAGCTGGGTCTGGGGCGGCAGGTAACCAGGCGGGATGGCACATTATGTCCTGCTCGCCTCACACCAGACAGCAGAGGAATGAGGTTCATCTGCAGCTCCCGGCGTCGGCAGAATGAAGCCGAGAGGAAACCGTGCATGATGGAAACGGACGTCCTCCTCCTCTGCTACACTCAGGCAAATACACAAAGAGATTATTATTATGTCGTATGAAACGTCCTGTCACTTCCTTCCTGCTTTTCAGTACAGAAAGTTTTATTAAAGAAGACAAAGGCTCTCCGCAGGAGTCTCACCTGCTTGCTTTGTTCCAGCTTTTATTCAGAAACACAAAGGCAGACGAATCACACACGATTGTAGAAAAGTGGTGAAATTTGCCTTGGATCAGAACTTGATCATGTTTTTCTGTTTGTTGGTAGAAAATAAAACGTCATTATGCTTTCACAGCTGGATGAGCATTGCTCTCTCCATTGTCTCTGTTCCCACTGCTTCATACAAGCAAATGCTAAGTTTCTGTGAGGCCTTTATTCAATTTGAATGATTTTCATTTCCTGGAACTGACTCACTGTTAAAATAAGATGGAGTCAGATACAGTGTCAGGTAGCTCTAATATCCTCCGGTCAGCCTCTCCCCTTTGCCGGGCCACAGTGGCGGCCAGTCGACAGATAGATGTGCTCTGGAATTAAACCTCCGCTCGTCAAACTAAGAGGAGCCGCTCATTTTCAAGCGCTTGAAAAAAAAAGAAAAACTGGAATTCCTAAAATCCAATATTTGACTCTGAGGGTGTAATTACTGAGATTACTGCGACTTACAGTGATGCACATGATTGATTTTTAGCAAGTGTCAGCCAGTGGAGATCAACATATTAATTAAGGATTAAATATTTAAGATTCACTGAGTTTATCCACACTTCCAGCTGCAGAGAGGAATGAACAGAACCTTAAATGGATCCAGAGGGAATTCTCTCTGGCTTTAATTATGCTGATAATAAAAGCTAAAATTATAACCCTAATTCACAATAGATATTGATCCCTCACCTTAATCAAAAAAAGCTTTATTTATATAACAACTTGAAATTCAAGAAAAACCAAGTGAACCAAGTTCTCTGTTCTTTTCACATCCTGCTGCTTTTTGACCTTGTTTGACTCGTGCTCTGTTATGTTCGTGGGAAATCTGATGCAATTAGGGTGACCCGGGGCGCGACCTTTAAAGACCTCTCTCAGACTCGCTGCTTTTGCTTGAATCCACGTTCAAGTTATGACTCGGGAAACAAAGGCAGAGGCGGTGAAGGGCTCTTCTCCTGTCGCCCACTCAGTGCTTCGTAGTTTATGGTCTTGACCTTAAGCAGTGAATGAACTTTCATCAAACACACACACGACTGTAAAATCAATGTGTACACGCACACGCACACAGCACAGTTTTGTTTTATTGCAGCTTGTGTGACTGAGGTCAGTTCTTTGTTTCTCTCATCGTGTTTAACGCCTTTGTCTGGCCTCACACTAACACACACACTTTAATGTATAGTTTGAAATACAGCGTCTTTGTTAAAACTCTGTGTTCAGAATCAGAACAGTAAGAACCACAGTCCTCTCACCTCTACAGTGTCTGAGCAGCTTTCAGCTCGTTATTTTGAATTTCAATCCCAACCCTTCCGTCCTGTTTCACTCTGGCCACTGTCACAGCATCATTTCCAAATAATCATTTTAGTTAGAATGGTGCAGAACCTCTGCAGGCACAGTGTCAAATTACAGCACAGACACACACACACACACACACACTGTGTCTGTCTTTGTGTCCACAGCCTCAAAATATTCACTTAGAATGTTCGATATTCACCCAGTCCCGTGTGGATCAGCTGCTGCTGTTGTTGTTCTGGTTCTATCATTTCATAATAAGCATTTCTATTTCTGCCTTGTTGAATTGAGTCTCCCACAGCCTTGGAATTAGCAATTAGCAGCCCTGATGTGCTCAGAGCATCTAAAGGAGGAGTCTGCACGCAGCATCACTCTAAGTGAAGACCAGAGTCATGTCACTGCCCTCCCGCTAGTTCTCCAGATTTAAATCCATTCCGCTCCGATCGGCATCCACCCAGAAACAGTCAGGATGAAGGAGTGCTGAAGGATTGAAAAGCCTCCCCGTCCCTCGCTCCCATTTGTCGTGTACGATGCCAGAGAGCCACAGAACGTCCAGGAATAATATTTCCCCATGATTCCAGTGGTGTGAATGTGAGGGTGGGACTCGCAGTAAATGTAAAACTCATTGCTCTAGATTTATGGACCTGAGCGTGGCGGCAGCTCGCTCCCGACGTGGTGCTCTGGGAGACGAGAGACGGACGGCACAGGAGATGGAAACTGAGTTAATGGGCTGCGGCTCGCACAGCAGCAGCAGGTTGTTTGGCAAACAGGGAGGACACGAGGCTCGAGGCCGGCGTTGAACTCTGGTTGTTTCCATCTGCGTGTTATTCCCATGACCTGGAACGTTTGGCTGGAAATCAGCTACTGGGAGTAGATATCGACTGAAATCAGCCGAGCTACGACATAATAAAACAGCGTTTGAGTTCGACAGACTTGTTTTCGTCCTGAGTCTTCAAGCCTGTAAGAACCTGTTGCTTTTCCACTTCGTGCTCAGACTCAACCAAAGAACGTTTGCTCTTTTGCAGGTAAAATGTCGAACATCCGCGCCGTCAGGAAGAGACAGCAGCTGAATAACTTGGTTGCCATGGTTACCCAGCTAGCCAGGCCAGGACACACCATCGTGGATTTCTGCAGTGGAACGGTACACGTGCATGTGCTCTGCATCTATATTTACCACCGTGCCTGACCTGTGGTGCACGCTGACAGTGCACGTTACGCTCATGGAGGGGCAGTTAAACACGGTTCATACAGATGAATACAAACGGGTGATTTGGTGTGTCTTGCTGTCTGTTATCTCCCAGGGCCACGTTGGGATCGTTCTGGCCCACACTCTCCCAGAGTGCCAGGTAGCTCAAACCCACAGATCAACCCATTCCAAAGACAACATTCAAACCTCACAGAAAGATCAGTTTGAACTTTATTTTCTGCTGCCGTGTGTTTCAACTTTATCGTTTCTCATTTCTTTAGAAAAAAGCAGAAATCAGCGACTGTTTGACTTCTTTTCTTTGTTGAAGGTCGTCCTGATAGAGAACAAAGAGGAGTCGCTGGTCCGAGCCCAGTGTCGCAGTGCAGAACTCGGGCTGACAAACATCGGCTTCATTCAGGCTAATCTGGATTATTTCACTGGACCCTTTCAAGTCGGGGTGAGTGTGTGATGATGATGATGATGAGGATTCATAGATTTTATGCTAACTGTTTGACTTGACTCTGAGCTCACAGAGTCACTGAAATCAAATGGGTTTGAACTGAAGTTGTGATGTTATTTGGATTGTTGCCAGATGTTGTTAGTTTAATGTCCATAATACAGGAGCTGCAACTCAGCAACATGAAGTAGTTCAACTGTAATCCATTGTTCAAACTCTCCTTAATGAACTCAAATGACCTCCTCCACTTGGAAACCTTTCCTGTTCACAGAACAATAGAAAACAAAGGAAGTCACCTGTACCTGAAAGTGCAGAAGGTGTTACTTCATACCTCATTTCAAACACTTTGATTAGTTGTGTCTAAAGACCTCGTACTGTGAGTGCTACGAGAGAAACTTATTAGTGAGTAAATTCTAGTGCTAATAGTTCTAATGCGGACACTTTAATAATGATAATGATAATGAGGTGGCAGATCTGGATTCAGCTGCACCTGCAGATTGAGGACGAGGAAAAAAACAGAAAGTTATTGCGAGAGAGAGGCTCAGTGCACGGGGGGAACATGAGCTCATTAAAATGTTATGGAGAGGCCGAGGTAACTAAACCATCAGATCGGGTTTGGTTGTTAGCCCTGAACACATTCCTGAAGTCTGATTAGTTTCATCCAGCCCTAGAGATAAATACAGCTGCGTGTCATGTGCGTGCAGTCGGAATGCGAGCTGTGATTTATGGGATGGATAATGTTGCCTAAAGGAAGCGGTAAAAAAGTGAATGATATCAGACGAGTGATGGCTCCATGCCTTCTCACTCAGGTGGATTCCAAAGAACAGTTCTCTGGGCTGTTTCATGACTTCCAGTTATTTGTCTGCCACAGGCCTGGTGCACATACATAGAACCCTGACGAGGCAATCTCGACATCAACGATATATGGTAGAGGCAGTAATCCAGTGTTAGAAACTGCAGAGTAAACAGCTGTGATGAACGCAGCATTGTGTGACGCCTCACAACTGTATTGCTAGGCGTCTGAACACGAGAATATTTATTTCTTAAACAGAGCCTCACTTAACGTGGAGACTCGTCATTCTTTCAAACTGTTCCAGAAACTGAAAATGCCAACATGCAATTAGTTTTTCGAAGAAAAGCTAAGACGACACTTTATTTCCTGCAGTGGAGGCTTTTATTCAGATGCCTTTTAGCTCTCTGCATGTCAGTCAAGAAATGTAGCGCCACGGTTCCCTCACTAATTAATGCAATGTCAAAATGTAGTTTACCCAGAGTCAGGGTTAGAGCCCGTCTGGAGTGAGACACATTTAGGCCCCTGTTGTCTCAGTTGCTGCTTATCTTCATACTTGGAAAAGAAAGTGTAATCTTTGGAAAGGGTTTGCAATAAAAATGAAAATGGTCACCGTCCAATATCAAGTTCAAGTTTAGTGCCGCCCCGTCACCGTTTTACTGCGTAATTCATCACAGGATTTATTTATTTATTTTTCTTTTAACACCCGGCTGGGCCTGTTTGTGTATGTTAAGCACAAAGCTGCGGTGCTTGTGTTTAATGCAGCACAGCTACCTGCGACAACAGAATAAATATTTCAGCAGCTTTCAAACCTTCTGCTTAATGGGCCTGAAACAAACTCAAATTCAGCTCTGAGGAGAACTCGCCAACAGTAGAGGAGAGGGAAACCGTGGCCGGCTTCATCCACATGGCTCTGGACTCCTCTAACAGATAATGACTATTTAAAGCAAATGGGTCCTTAACTGTTTGTCTGAATCCTGCTGCACAGCACAGAGACGAGTCGTTAGGACTCAAAGTGAAATCCTCTATCCCTCAGGAGATGCCCCCCCCCCTCGTCACTGCTATCATCAGTCTTGATCGCTTCCATTATTTCCATCTCGCAGGTCGCTCCTGCCCAAACATGCAGGGGAGATCCATGTGTGTTAGCCCAGTTCCAGTAGCCTTATTCCAACTCTCTGAGGAACAAACAGGAATATTTCTGTACCTGCTGTAATTAGAAATCGCCATTGTTCCAGCGTCCTCTCACCGCTGAGACCTGCTCCACTTGGCAAGAAACAAACAGCACAGATTGTTCTCGTGCACAGTATGCGGTGGCTAATGCATGCACAGAGGTTGGATTTTACATGCTGATGTGTTGAATCAGCATCTCTTATTCCACATGCTCCCGTTTGTAGTCGCATTAATTTGATCAGGCTAATGAGGTTGTAGCATCCCAGGTATTAGACAGGACCCGTTTGTACTTGAAACAGTTTGAATTTGTCCCAAAGAAAAACAGATGAAGGGCAGAAAGGTGAGTTTGATTGAATTGGACCCTGGTCTGTTATTGGTTCTCCTCCAGGGTTGTTTTTGATTGATTTGTTTAGTTGGCTTCTTAATGTTGTGGGAAGGAAATTCTACTTTCTCATGTTGCTTTAAGCAATATGCAGAAATGGCTTTGATCAATCCCAATCAGGCCTCACAGGGCACACTTCCAGAACTAATTCAAGGAGTTTTCTTTCTCACTTCTTTTTCAGACTTTCAGACTCAGAATTCAGCTTTTGGATAAATACATAAAACTCATGGGGATACAAACACAAAATAACTGACAGTTTATTTGTTTAGGAATCTGCTTCATTTTTAATGGTCTGGTTACAGAAAACGTCTTTAAAAAAAGAATCTGTGCAACAAACAAAGCGACACAGCCCAGCAAAGATATGGCACCAGATCTTTTAACCGACTGCATTCCTCTCTGCTGCGTGCAGCAGCCGATTAAGCAGAGCATTAGCGAGCCTTCTCAGGTGCACACACAGGACAGCAGAGGGATTAATTACCTAAATACGAGTGAATGATGAGCCTCGTTATTTCTCTGATGTGATTAGAGAGTGATGCGGAGTGAAGCCGCTCCTCAAAGGACACATTAACATCAATTAATGGATGGACAATCGTCTTTGAGTTAATCTGCCAGCGTCTGTGTGTTGAACATGTCTTAAAATGAACACAATGTGTTCTCATATGAACTCTCATTCAGTCATATGTGAGAAAGCATCTTGGGTTGAGGCGATGCATGAGAGAAATATTGTATATTATAGTAATACTCGATGACACTCTCATCTCTACTGCGGCAGCACTGCTCTGAGTGACATCGTGATTGATCTTAATGTTCTTAATATTATGTTTTTAATGATGCACATTGTCATCATCAATTCAATTCATGACATCACTTTAATGGGGAATCATTTCGTTTGTTCATTTCATTTAGTTGACCTTCACCTTTGACCGGCTGAAGGTTAATCCTCAGGAGAGATGTGCGCCCACGGTTTACTCCACCGAGCTTGTCGAATATCTGCTGAGGTGTTTCAGCAAATGTGCACAGACGAGGCTGGAAGTCATAATAGGATTCTGTCAGAGGAAACGTAATGAGTGATTACAGCTCACAGGAATGTGTTGTATTGTTGTTGTTGGCGTCTGTGCTAAAGGCTAAAGGTCATTCCGTGTAATCAGGATTTAGCATGACATGACTAATGCACAGCATTCAGGAGCTGGGTGAGAGTGGACCTGTGCTAATTATATTGCCATCTTGGATAGAGACTCCTCCTCCTCAGCAGTCTGAAACGCTGCTGGAAATAAAAAACACAGCTTTTCCCTGATGCCATGAATAAATGCGGGAGAGAAAATTAGGTGTCAAATGGATGCGAGGCCATGCAGGTAATTGATGCTAATTTCTCAGTCTCCCCTCTCCGGTTGTTATTTCATGAGCAGACGCTCCGTGTTTAATCTGGTTTTTAAATAAATGCACGCACTCCGCTCACCAACGGAGCAGATGCATCATGTTTCCACCTGGGCTTCTTCACACCGATGAAAGAGATTTCTCTCCCAGTGTGGGCTGTGAAACTGCAGGTATAAAAGACAACAGGTGTCCGTGTGCTTGAGAACTGGAGGAAGCGCTTGTTTAAATCAGAGAAATGTTCAGAGTGTCAGTATCTCCTCTAATCTCCGGAGCCGCCGCCAGACTTGGCTCAGTCTTGTCCTAACTGGCTCTGAAGCCCTGCTCCGTGCCACTGCTGTCAAGGCAACGTGCGCTCAGACTCCCAGACGCCGCCATGACAACTCTTTGGAAGAGGAGCTGCCTCTGGAGCTGGATGGAGTGAACTCCAGTGAGAGTGGCGATGATGCATTTTGTGAGCGTAACAATACACACTCCAGAGGTATTCATCGAATACTTGGTGAGAGTTGTAATGTATTTCTGGAGAGGGAGAGCGAGAGAGAGGCAATAATATTTCATTCTGTTGTGTAGGAGCCCGTCATTACTAATGCATGGGTAGCTCTTCATCTGCAAGCTTTACCCACTCAATGGGAATTCGTGCCTCGGCGCCCGGAGCTCTAATAAATGTTGTTTACTCTGACTCCCCGCGTCCACACCTTGGAGAGTGTAGATGTATTTAATATAAGCAGCCATTATGAAGCAATCAATGCGATCGAGTGCTTGTTCCGTGAGCTGCGGCCTGTCTGTTGAATGAAGAGGTTTTCTGAGGGAGCACAGGTTCTTATTGTTTCTCTCCATCTCCGCTTCCCTTCAGGTGGCGCTCCACGCGTGTGGCATTGCGACGGACATGGTGATGGAGCATTGCATCCAGGCAGGAGCCGCCTTCGTCATCAGTCCCTGTTGCTATGGCTTCATCCAGAACGCCGTCAAGTTCACCTTCCCCAAGAGGTTTGTGGCCGCACGCCGGCCCTGGCCCCAGGGGGCCTCCGCGGGCTCCAGAATGTTTCTGACCTTGTTGTTTTCTTGTTAAAGCAGCTGCTTGTGTCGCTGCCTCTGCCCCCCCCCCCCCCCCGGGGCGGCGTCCCCGCCCCCCCCCCCCCCCCCCCCATTCCATTCTTTCTTTTTCACACTGTCACACTATACATGTCAGGTTAATTGATCTAAATCTCAAGGAACTGGCGACCTGTCCAGGGTGAACCCCAGTTCTTACCCCCCCCCCGCGACCCAGTGATGGACAAGTGGGTGAAGATGAATGAAGGAATGAAGCAACAGTGCCAAGGGGGAACAGGGGGGTGTTGTTGATCCAGTTGCTGCAGCAGCGTTCAGACCTGCACCTTGGCGGTGTGTCCCTGAAACAACATGGTGGAACGAGGCTGACAGAGTGAGCTGTTGTAGCAACAGGGTGGGGGGGGGGGGGGATTGTTGGGCTTACAGATCTGACAGGTCCATTTTATTTTGGGTGTGTGGCTGAGAACATCACTCAGTGTGTGGTGCTTAAGGATTCTATAAATGTTCTTTCTTTTTCCGTCACTGCTTCTTTATGGATATTTTTACCAACCACAGTCCTCCCTGTTGTTTGATGTAAAGCTTCAGCCCAGCTGCCTGCGCTCTGTTTGAGAAGGTCCAACTTCACACAGGCAGGAGGACAATGACAGAACCCAACCCCTGGGCCGTCTCACACTTACATCAGAAACATGTTTTATGGATGAAAGTGGGCGAAAGGCCGTGGGCGCATGGTGGATGGTGAAAGCATATTCTTTAGAGATGTGGTGTCACTTATTACAGGCTGTGACGTCATCCGGAAAACCTTTAAACACAGCTGCATCGTTATGTCTGGGGCCCGTCAATCAGCCCTGATCCTGAGCCTGGAGGAGGACCCTCAGAGTTTCCACCAGCTCCTCTCCTCGCTTTTGCTAGCTTGACACTCCCTTGGGCCCGCCCCCCGCCCCCCCCCCCCCCCCATTCCATTCTTTCTTTTTCACACTGTCACACTATACATGTCAGGTTAATTGATCTAAATCTAAATCTCAAGGAACTGGCGACCTGTCCAGGGTGAACCCCAGTTCTTACCCCCCCCCGCGACCCAGTGATGGACAAGTGGGTGAAGATGAATGAAGGAATGAAGCAACAGTGCCAAGGGGGAACAGGGGGGTGTTGTTGATCCAGTTGCTGCAGCAGCGTTCAGACCCGCACCTTGGCGGTGTGTCCCTGAAACAACATGGTGGAACGAGGCTGACAGAGTGAGCTGTTGTAGCAACAGGGTCGGGGGGGGGGTGATTGTTGGGCTTACTGATCTGACAGGTCCATTTTATTTTGGGTGTGTGGCTGAGAACATCACTCAGTGTGTGGTGCTTAAGGATTCTATAAATGTTCTTTCTTTTTCCGTCACTGCTTCTTTATGGATATTTTTACCAACCACAGTCCTCCCTGTTGTTTGATGTATAGCTTCAGCCCAGCTGCCTGCGCTCTGTTTGAGAAGGTCCAACTTCACACAGGCAGGAGGACAATGACAGAACCCAACCCCTGGGCCGTCTCACACTTACAGCAGAAACATGTTTTATGGATGAAAGTGGGCGAAAGGCCGTGGGCGCATGGTGGATGGTGAAAGCATATTCTTTAGAGATGTGGTGTCACTTATTACAGGCTGTGACGTCATCCGGAAAACCTTTAAACACAGCTGCATCGTTATGTCTGGGGCCCGTCAATCAGCCCTGATCCTGAGCCTGGAGGAGGACCCTCAGAGTTTCCACCAGCTCCTCTCCTCGCTTTTGCTAGCTTGACACTTCACCTGTTCTGACTCCTCATGAAATATTTAAGGTGGGCTTTGCAGCTGTAATGGACAGGAAGCCGTGTTTCTGCAGGCTGGTTTGTGCGAGGGGGCGGACACACCTGACTGTGTCAGTCTTTAGCTCGCCACAGTGTTTCACCCTCGGGTCACGTTGCAGGGTTTTCTGATTTTCTGCAGGTGCAGACATTCCAGGGAGTTGACAGGTTTTTATGAGCTGTGGACCGCCCCCTTCATTAGAGCGTCGGCAGTCTCCGTGTGATCCGACCAACCTCTGACCCCCCTCCTGTTGATTTTTAATCAGCTCTGACAATGATCTGAGTTCGACCACCACAAACAAACCCTCTGTTCTCATGTTAATGCAGCTGCCGTGTTTTAAAAAAGCTCACGTTTCCCACACGCTGTTTTACTGAAGAGACACTCAGGCCTGCTGCATGTACACACACACACACTCGCACACACACAGTAAGGTGGGGTTGAAATGTGCGAGACCAGATTCCTGATTTGAATCCTGCTCCTCCGTCTGTTCTTATAGAGATTGTCTTTCAACAAAAAAAATTGTAAACATGTGATTGAAGAAAAGTATTATGCGCATGTTTTCTGCACATTATTTAACATGAAATAAATCTTCTGCCCCTTTTTCTGTTTTTACAGCAAAAGGTTCGAAGAGACTCTGACTCATAAGGTGAGCTTTTATAAATTAAAGCCTCTGTTGCATGTTTTATTCATTTGCACTCAGGCAAAATATCAAGTGCAGAATATTTGATTACAGCAAATTTTTACAAGGATGGTGTTTAAGATTCTGTTCACCGTGCACACACACACACACACCTAAAGTTGCCTTTGTGGCACATGACTTGGTTTAAAACCTGGGATTCATTAGTCTGACGAACTTGTTTTTACTTCTCTCTAAGTGCGTCCTCATTAAGCCACCATGCTTTAACAGAGCTGAGTCTTTTCAACCTAGAGCAGGGAGAGGAGGAATGTTTGAGCATGATTGTCAGCAAGCAAACACAGAGAAACACTCAGACACACACACACCTGCTCCCACCGGCTTCTTCATCCATAGATGAAGTTTGACTTCCAGTGTTTTACTTTTGAAGAAAATAAGTGATGTGTAAATTGGATGCTTGAAAAACATCTGTCTGCTTCCCCCTGAGGCAGATGTGGCGTTAGAGCGTGATGTCAGCTGTGTGCAACACAGTCAAAGCCTGATGTAAAAGCAGTTTCAGGCTTTTGTTATAACTAAAACACTCAGAGTCCTGTGCTGTTCATTTCAGTGTGACAAGATCTAAAATCCTCCAGTTACACCAGCCTGGTTTATTCAGCATTCGTCTCATAATTCAGATTATTCCTAACCCAAGCTGCTTTCTTGTTTGGATTGACCATAAATCTAATCTACATTTCTTTACTTGGTATGAATGGGATTTTGTATTGCTCTATTTGCTTCTCCTTATTTATTTAATTTCATTTTATGGCGTAGTAATAAAAAAGTAATGAGATCCCTGAGTCCTTCACTGCCGAGGGAACACAGATTCCCCAGGCGGTGAGAGAGCAGCTCGCAGCCTTCAGTTCTCACTCCTGAGTCGCTCTGTGCACGGGGAGCGCCCGTCCCATGATGATGTACGGCGGCTGTCAGAGCGCCTGGGGACACGCTCTGCAAAAAAAGGTTGCTGCAGGTCTGCTCCATGGCAACCTGAGGAGCCGACGTGTCACGACATCAGAGTGCTGCTCACTTTTCTCTCCTGTGGTGGACGTGGAGGAAAGATGATGGAGTTCTTAAAGATGATGTCGAGTTATTTAGAAGGCGCTCATTCTGTGAGTCTGAGCCCAGGATATTTTTATTCTGCGGTCGCTCTAAAAGCCCTCGGAGGTGAAGGAAGCACAATTGCAATATTTTCTTAGGGAAGAAGGAGCTAAAGGTGTTTTTGTAGCACAGCTGGAAAAAAAACAATCTTGTGTCTGAACCAGCAAACGTATTATCTGCCGTTTAAATCCAATTAGCTTGCTTATGGTTTCTGCTTTCTTCTTCCTTGTTTTATCTGTTTCCACGTACCGGCTCCAGTGACCCTCTGCCTCCAAACCTCAGCTGGCTCTTGTAGAAATCAAAGCAGCATTACTTTGTTTTATAGCGAGATTGAAGCTGTCCTGCCCCAACTACAGTAGTTAAACAGAGTGACAGCACTTTGACGAACGGCGCCCCGCCCGGCGTGAAGGGCTAATGGTGCGAGACATCGGCGCTCAGGTCTAACTTTAAGCACCGGCTCCGTGGCCTTGGCTTCCACGTTGACCCCGTGCCGTGAGCGATAGAATCAATTAAAGTGGAGGCAGGTTAGCGATGACTAACTGCTCCTCTGAGTCACTTGCTCCCTGAACAGGGAGGGGAGAAACAGATGGAAGTAAATAAACAGGGTAAAGAACTGTGGGCTGACCTTCCTGCAGAGTTTACAGGCAACACGACGATCACGATGTGGCTACTGTTATCATCCTGCAGTCAGCACAATGAACACACACACAGACGGATGGCTGAGTCAGTCAGTCAGTGAGTCAAGGCCTGCAGGATACTGTTCAGATCATTGATCCCTGATGGACTTGATGATGATGATTCTGTTGATTTCTCACTGACCGGATCAACATGCGTCTCTGCGTGTTGTGTTGTCTCAGGAACACATGATGCTCTGCCGATTCGCCGACCAGACCGCCGCCCAGCTGCCTCCGGACCGACGGCTCATAGGTACCGTTTGGAATCCTCTCGTTACACGTTTCTTTTTACATGACTGATAAGAACTTTGGGAGAGTCCGGCAGCATCAGTGTGCCGACCCTAAGAGGACAGCGTGGTGTTCGGTGAGAAGAACATGAAGTCCTAAAAAAGGCTGAGAGGAGCTGTGAAGTGGCTTCTGTCCCCCAGACGTTCTCCTGGAGACAGCTTGTCTTATGGGTGTTCAGCAGCGTTAAAATCTGCCATCTCGGAGGTGACAGTGTGCGGTTCTCATCATTGTCAAACTTGTCGACTCTTGGGGTGAACCCTCGCGCCCCGAGGATGATGTCATCCTCACAGAGACACCTCACGTCAGGACGGCAGCGTCTCCAGGACGATGGCTCATGTCTTTTTTTTCTTGGCATTTAGACCTGGGTGCTCCCGTCCTGTGTTTCTTTAAATTGTTAATGTTTAATTTCTGTGCACAGTGCACGTGTCTGGAGGTTTGTGTATGTCTAACGCCGGTTTGTTCCTGATCTCCTGTTATGATCACATTCAGATTGAACAATAACTTTTGCAGTTTAACTCTTAACGTCACATTTTAAATAATTTCTTTCTACAGCTTTTGTCAACTTGAATAAATAAATATATTTATAAAAGTTGTGTGGCTCTCTCCAGGTAAGCAGTGTATGGGCCTGGTGGACCTGGACCGGTCGTGGGCAGCAGAGGCTCATGGGTACTCGGTGCGGATCATGACCATGGAGCCTGAGAGCTGCTCACCGAAGAACAACATGCTGGTGGGGGAAGCTTCGGTTCAATGAGTTGCAGAGACTGGAAACACAATAGTTTATTTTCTTTTTTAATTGACCTCCACATTTTATTTCTGTTCACTTTTACCAACCTTTTTTTTTGTAAGAAATGGCCTCTGAAAAATAAAAAGATGTCTGCTTATTTTCCTCCGTCCAACCTCCACAGTTTGTCAGCTTTGAGATCAAATCAAGGTTGTCCTGATTTTACACTTGATAAAATCCTCCGAGGACAAACCTGCCGCTGCGCCTCAGACACCAGGAGACAACAGGACCTCAGAGGATAGGTCAGCCGTTGACCTCTCTACTGGCTCCGACACAGAGTCAAATCTTTTATTTTGAAAGCTGAGGCTGAGGCCCCACAGAGCCACGTCAACACGGTATATATCAAGAGGAAGAAATGCTGGCCTGATCCTCAATTATCTGCTGTGATGGAGCTGTCAGCGTAAACAGTGGCGGCGACAATTACCCGCCCACGCCGCCATTTAAGCACGCCACACCTCCACATGCTGGTCCTGCAAACACTCTGCAGCCATGTGTGACGGATCCCAGCCGAGGAGGAGGAGGAGCTCATCTGCACTCAGATGAGATGGGGCGGTATCATCATCTGAGAGGGCGGAGCCGGCCTGAAATCTAACATGAGGAGCTCCAGAGGAGCTGATTGTTCCTCATACAGAACGGATGTGAGAGTGCATCCAGTAACGTGTTCAGCAACGATGAATATTTTATGACGCTGGCATAAAGGTCAGGGTGCTGGATTAGATCAGAGCCCAGGAGCTAAAAAAAAAAAAAATCACAATATGCTCGCCGCCTCCAATCCTGTGCACCGTGCGCTCCCTGCAGCCTGAGAGCCTTCGTCTTCCTCCTCTTCCTCTCAGATGAAGCCGGTCATATGAGTGTCTGAGAAGCCCTTTGTGCTTCTTGAGAACCCGAGCAGGTAGCCGGGGCGGTGTGCACTGGTCTCCAGCTTTGAGCTCATCTGAATTCAGCGTGCACAGTCAATCTTCCCTGAGGTGCACGGCCACAGACACGGTGCCTTCAACCGCTGGGATAGTTTCAGAAGGTGAGAGGGAACTGACTGCACAAGTGGATATTTCACCAGTGCAAATAGGCGTGAAGGAGGGAGGGAGCGGATCCAACCCGAGGCCACACAGTGGCATCATCAGTCTGGGACAATGAGCCACAACCCCGATGGCATCGTTCGACCGGGGCGTTAATGTGCTCCTCAGCGTGGTGGTTAGTTAGTACTCAGCCAACGCTTCTGCATCTTCAGGAGCCATGAGACTCGATCCGTTGATCTGTATGAAAGAGCAACAATGTTTTAATTCCCTCTGAGCCATCCTGACTCTACGACAAAATCTCTGGGAGGAGTAGCGGGTCAAACGTTTCCAAGCAGTAACAGCAGTTATGCCCTAATTCCGGGATAATTCTTCCGTTGGAAGAAATCCGTCATGTTCAGAGAACTGAACCAGCTGGCCCTCAGCTGTAACCCGCAGAAAGCTTGTGAACTTTAACCAGTGCTTTGGTAATTGTTGACAAAATATTTATGACTTTTCAGTGAATGAATTTTCAGTAGCTCTGCAGCAGAACGCGTCCACCAGGAATAAAGCCCCGCTGCTTTCATCGTTTAATTAACTTTTTAATTGTGATTAAAAATCTGCTCCTCTTGATGTTTTCGGCTTCATTACTCTTGGCTGGTGTTTGTGGCCGTTTGCGTGCAGCAGCTCCCGGTGTGTGTGTTTGTTTGAGGTCCCTCTCTGTTTTCGACGATCACTGATCAGTTTTTTTTCCCCCTCTGGGTTGTTTCTCCGCTGCTGGTGCGGCCCGTGCCATTATCCCAAATATCGCGCTTGCTCTCTGATTCTTTCCATCTAAGACGCATTATCCGCCGCCGTGTTTCATTTGACTTGCATCCATTCATTTTCCAAATAATTAATGGATGAGAATAATTACAGGATTACAGGATCCCAGAATAACAGCATGCACACGCCTGCAGCAGGTCGCAGCTGTTCCCCCACACTCCTCGTCACCTGTCCGTCAGCCTCCAAAAAAGACCCGCCCCTTTTTATTCCATTTATTTCACCCTTCTGTTTTGTGGCTCAGCTCATGTTGCCTCCAGAGGTTGTGAAAACATTTTCACCTGGGTTCAGTTTTAATGCCAGTTAAGTTCTAACCAAATTAACTTTATTTCGACTTGAATCCCCAGTGCATTCAAACCCGCTTGGCTGAGGGAGATAAATGGATCAGAGTGGCTGATGTGTTTTCGGGTGAACCGACCGCTTCTCTTTTCTCAGACGTCAACAACACGCGAATATTGGCGGTAATGAGGCGTGCCGCTGCTGATCTGCCGAGCTCGTAACTCATGTTGAAAAGCGAGGAGTCGTCACTGAATCACGTTGTTACAGTTCTGTCGGTGTGGAAATAACGCGATTAATGATGTCATTATACACAACACGCTTGCTTCCGGAGACGTCCAACCTCCGATTCCTCAAACCAGGTGACGGGGCGTGACGGGGCATCCACGGCCGGGTTTCCAACATCGGCAGGGCCTCGACTCCTGGTTGTTCGCGGCCCAGCAGTCCGTCGAACTTCCAGCTCGTCCATCTCCGGCTCTATTACTGGAAATGATGGTGCTTGGTGACAAGTTCACATCTTCACCCGCTTCTTTCCACTCACCTGAGGAGATGGTGGCCTCCTCAGGGCCGGCCCAAGTGCCACGATCCAGGAGGTGGAATTCATCAGGCCTGTGAAGGTCTGATCAGAGGTGGGACGTTTAACCAGGGCTTGCTCCCCTTTACAGAAGCCTGTCTGCCCTTCACCCGCTCGCCCTGAACCAGGCGTCGCTCATCAAGCTGCGGCACCGCTGGCAGGAGCAGATTGGTCCTGCACATTGGATTAGGTCTGGTTCATTCTCTACATTTTTCATGTGTTCTTAACGTCAGCAGATTCGTGTGTGTGTGTGTGTGTGTGTATGTGTTTGGGATTTTTCACTTTTACCAAAGATCTCTATTGCAGTACATGTTGACACTTTACTTTGTTGCATTCAAGTGTTGTTGTTTTTTAATATATTGTGAAAGTAATCAAGAATAATGGAAGTGACGTCACACCCGTCATCACCGGTCAACACACAGCTGTGTATACTTGAAGCCAGTACTGGCCTTTCCTCAGACAACTTGAATGTTTATTAAAGCAGTGTCTCCTGCTCTTCCTCACTGCCCGATGAAGAGTGACGGGGCTTCAGATTCCTCACACCTGAAGCAGCACGTGCACTTCAGTCAGTGATTCTCCGCCCCTCCCTCTCGTCACCGTGCGCGCTGCTCCTGTTTGTGGCTTCACCTCCGTTTTGTTTTTCACGCGCACGCGTGGGCACGTCGACCTGGGTGGCCGCTGTCCCCGCGTGCCTCTGCAGACTGCGCACGGGGTGTTTGCGCTTCCGCAGCTGCTGCGCGGGGCCGTGACGCTGCGGGTGCACAGTCCCCGGAGAGCCGGCGGCAGGATATCGAGAGGAGAGAGGAGGTCCGAACACAGGAGACAGAGAGGAGGAGGCGCTCCTGCAGGAGAGGGGAAAGAGAAGGTGCTGCTGACTGAACTTACGAGCAGAGGAGAGAGAGGGAGCTGTGCTCTGCGGAGTCCGACCTGCTCCTCATCTCTCTCACACACGCGCACTGAGGTCGCCGTGCTCCCAGGCAGCGGACGGGTCCGTCTCCGCCGCTCGTGCACAGTTGTGACCGGGAGGACCTTTTCCAACCTGTGCGCATTACGCGTGTGCGTCTAAGAAGAAGCCGTGCGTGCGGATCCGTCCACGGGCCTCCCTCCGCCCGTGCTCGTGGATTACCGGACCAGTGTCGGAACCATGGGATTATGGGCAAAGTTGGCGCTGCTGTGTTGCTGCTGCCTCGGAGCCAGCGCGGAGTTCGATGGCAGGTAAAGGTCCGACCGGTGTGACGTCACGCTCTGTGCGCGTCTATTCAACTGAAACATCCAGTTTAGATTTGAGATCCTCTGTCTGTCTGCAACTTCATGGGAATCAGTTATCTGCGCGCGTGAGTGTGACAGCTCGCTGCCCGGCGGCTCTTGTTCGAACATGAATCAGATGAAATATGTGCGCGCGGAGACGCGCCAGACCCCAAAGAATGTCCGAGATTCCCATCGGCCCACCTGAGTTCACCTAAGGGCGCTTTATTTCAGTTTGTCAGGTAGTTTGTGTCTCGTGGCCGTTTGTGATGACGTCAGACTTGTGGAGCTCAGTTGAAGTCCACTCACTGTCCAGTGTCCTTCATTTGTCTCCATCAGACAGACAGTCCTCTCATGTTCTGCCATTTTCACATGGATCGAGAAACCCTGGAGACTCTGATGGTTCACTGCCTCTGAGAGCGTGAGCGTGCATGTGTTTGAAAGAGGCATGCACCCCTCCAGAACCTTTCCACCTGCCCGTTCACAGACCTGCTCCCTCCTCAGCCTCTGTGAAACCAGTCTGCTGCCATAAACACTCAAAAGTAGAGCAGAAAAGGCTGGAGAATTCACTTTCTCTCTTCTAACCCATACATTTACATATATCAATATATTCCTTGAAGTTTCAGCTCATAAATCCATTGTTTGCACTGTGAAATTACATATGTGCTGTATCTCCAGAACCATAATAGAAACACACATGCAACTGTACCAACAGTTCCACAAAGCCCAACTTTATATTCAACTTCAACACCATTATAAGGATTAGGATCAATGCATTTCGAGTAAAACAGGTAAAAAAAAACAAAACCAAACCTTGAATTTCCTGGTTGTCATCTTGGAATTTTGCATATTCGGTGGTATTTTTAAAAATAATGGGGTTTGAAGAGTCTATGTACCAAATGTCGTGTGTGTATTACCTCATTATCTACTGCACTAATGTGGCTGTTTAGGGACGGGGGGGCATATACTTTTTATACTTAACGTTTGTTTTTATTTCTTGCTGATTCATGTGCATGTGTGATTTGGTGCTTTCTCTGTCGGCGTTTTGGGGCCACCAAAGTCCTAGGGCCGGCCCTGGTGGTTGGAGCAGTGGTTTGGTAGACAGAGGTGTGAGGGAGCAAGCAGATGGCAGCGAAGCGTTGGCTGGCACATGTGTAATTAGTAGTTATTTGGGGAATATTTCAGCGAGGCTAATGTCTGTGTGACGGGCCGCAGCCTGATAAGACGTGTCGGGCCTCCACTTTTATTTCACGCTCTGCCTTTGTGTAATGGTCATTTACTTTAGCCTAGCAGCAGCATATTGGACATTATTAACGTGGCGGCTGATGGAGTGGCTTGTCACCGTGGACATAATTTGCCAGTTTTTATGAGCATAAAGTCAGCCGGCCCGGAGACTGTGCGTCAGTATTAATTCATTGAGAGAAAATCCCCTGAGTCCGGGCAGCAGCAAGAAAGCCATTTATTTGCGAGTCCCCTCACTTATTGCCTTTTAGAGAGCGTTCCTAACAGGCTTATCCATCTCGCCCTGAAGGGTCCTTCACGGGCGTCAGTGGTGAGATGAGTTTGTTCTCCCGTGGCTTCAGATAATTTGCTTTCCTGCAAATCTGCGCCTAAAAGCCTTGTGCCGTCGCCGGAGATGTTGTTGTTGCCAGTTTTTACTCCCGACCGGGGACTGGGGGAAGCAGAGGTCCTGTCATGTAGCACACGAGACGTTTTCTTTTCTCCAAAAGAAAAGACAAACACACAGAGTCGAGGATCTGTTTCCCCAGTAATGTCACTAAACTGTTAAAGCCTGATGCAGCCAAGCAGCACATACCAGACCTCCTCAGTCATAATCCAGAGAGGTGGGCCGCCGCCAGGCCGGACCCTTTCTTCAGCCTCTGAGAACCAGAGCGCCAAAACACTGAGTCACAGTTTAATCGTATGAAGTAGTATCCATAAAAACACACATTGGTAGTTTTCTACTCGAAGACAAGCATCTTTCTGCAGGAGGACAGGAAGTGAAGTCTCATGAAGGAAGATGTGTTTCTATATCAACTGAAATAAATTGTCCTGTTCCAACCGATCCTGTAACATTTCAGTTTGGCTGCTGTGTCCCTGAGAGGACGCTGGTACAACGGAGACGTGTGTGTGTGTGTGTGTGTGTGTGTGTGTGTGTGTGTGTGTGTGTGTGTGTGTGTGTGTGTGAGAGAGATCACTGTTTAATGAGCCGTGGATGTGTAGCTAATGCTTACAGGTAGGGACATGTCCTCTGCTCTGCAGAGACAAAGACAGACTCAGACAGGCTCTACTCTCAGTCTCATCCAAACAGCTCTTTAATTCCTGACTTTGTTATAATTATTTTATCAGAATAATTGTTGTTAATAATGTGCCACAGTGAGCTCTGAGGCTGCAGTGGGAGGGGCTACAGAGCCAAGTCCCCGCCCATCAGCTGCACACAGAAACGCCCAGCTGTCAGAGACGTAACCAACATGACATCCTCTGTTTGCTTGTTGAACTTATTTCCTCCTGGACTCTGGATTTTCTCCTGAAGTTATCGAGAAGTCTTTTTCCTCTGCCAGACTCCAGAGGATGAGACAGTGAGCCCATGTGAGTCCAGATAATTCTCCACCAGCAGGAAGAGTAAAAAAAAAAAAAGCACATTTTTATCTCCGATGCAAAAGATGATAAAGAAGACTGGAGAGTTTTAGCGATAAGGGCCTGGCGCTGGTGTGGGTGTGCAGGAAGCATAAATGTGTGTTTATGTCCCACCTCCCGTATGCTGCTCCTCACGTCGTCCTGTTGAGGCTAACGCCGCATTATCGGGACAATCTGCTGCTGCGTGTGAATGTTCCTCAGAGTCTGAAACACGAGTGTTTGAGAGAAGCAGCAGACCTTTAGAGTGAAAAATATAAAGCAACAAACTGATCAATTGAACAACAATGATGGACGTGTCATTACTTAAAAACTATCCTCATGAGATGAAGGTGTAAAATATACAACATTAAACTATATTTGTAGATCTTCCTGCAGCATGTATGAACATGCACACATCACACAGGTGTAATCGCTCGGTTCATCGCTCCCTCCTCTGGGTCTTGTAAGAAATATTTAGAGAGCTCGTGCAGCTCTGGAAGCTCTGCCTGCAGACCTGGCAGACACCTCCTGACTCCACAGGCTCATGCCTTCAGCCGAGCACGGCAGGTCTGAGCACGTCGCTCATAGAGGGTGCTGCGAGCAGCCGGAGGAAGCAGCGTCCGGCGGTCATGCTTCGCATGCCTGGCTGCGGGTTCACTGATGGAGTAGAGATTGATAGCTGGGTAGATTAGATCTGGGCGAGGGCTGCGGCTTCATAGCTCTGATTAGCATGCCGTGCTCCTCACTGCTCCCCGGTGAGCGATGGACTGACTCCTCCTGCCTGTCAGGAGCAGGCGAGGGGCCAGCTCTACATCCGTGGTGAAACAATGGCTGAAGTATATCCAGCTCTCAGGTTCTGCAGGAAGGAGCTCGGCTCCGCCTGAGTGCAGGTGCCACGCAGCCGGCGTGAAGGGCGATAATTACCTGCCTGAGCTCCCTCAAGGCGTCGTGCAGTTTAGGACGATTATTCTGAGCCTCAGGGTAATAAATGTGCTGTAGGTGTTTCACAGATCGGCTTCCCTCTTCAGCGGAACGTCACCGGGGACGAGTTCCGACTGAAAAGGCCTCTTTGTTTGTGAAGTGTCATCCTCCCTTCCCCCGTTGATTGAGACGAGTTGTAATTTCCAAACACTTACCGATCCAAGAAGTGAAAAACAAGCTCCTGACATAGCTGCGGCGTTGACGCTGATATCAGAAATAACACTGAATCCTGAGCTTCAAGTGGAGGGAGCGCGTTGCAGAGAAGCAACCGCCGCCGGCGAGGTTCAGCATGGAGACGACTGAAATAGGCTGAGAACATGACACACAATGCCAGATTCAGCCGCCGCGCGTGTGTGTTAATGTATAAGTGAGAGAAAATGTTTGAATCCCCCACCCACCGACCCCCGGGGACCCTCTGGAGTTCAGACCGCTGCTTTGCTCAGCCATAAGCCACGCCCCTTCACCCTGACCCGTAGAGAACCAGAGCTGTGCATTTATTTATTTTTCTCTGTTAAACCCTCCAGCGAAAATAAACACACTAACTCTACCGACAGCTGTAACCACAATCAGTTTGGTTTTACACAGTCATCTGATGCTATAAGCTGAATTCAGAGTGTGTTGGAGAATCAGAAGGAACCAGCTGGTCTTTGACCCTCGCTGAAAGAGCGTTTAGTAGCTGAGCAACTGGTGGTGTCAGAGAAACTTCAGAGGAGGCCGAACGACAATCAGGTTACTCAGGTTAAAATGCTGCACGAGCAAAAGAGGATGGGTTGTTAGACAGAGGAGGGAAGGAACCAGTGGAGTGATGGAATAAGAGGACAGAGAGCGGAGGACCATCTGCTGTCAGACCAGCTCTGAGCTGCTCACTCAGTCACGTGTTCGGAAGAGCGTGGCAGCAGGAGCCTCTGAGACGGTGAGTACCTCATGAACCCCGATGAATACATGCATGAGCGCGACCACCAGATTTAAATCTCTGATCCTGAACCTTCAGCTCTGCGTTGGCCTGCATTATTTTATTATTGTACCATGTGACTGTGCACGGTGTGGACGGACAGAGGACTGAGGAGACAGACTGTGAACTGCCCTGTGCTATTGGAACCTCTCCTTTCCTTCATTTCCTTTCCTTCTTTTCCTGTTGTATCTGAACATTTCCTTTCCTGTCCTCTCCAAGATTCAAGAGTCTTTATTGTCATTATACAAGATGACAATATTTTGAAAAGACTCCTGGCTTTTTTCAGAAAAGGGACAGAGTATAAACATGGAAACAACATAAATAATGTCTGTAAACATGTAATAGAATGGCAGAGAAGGAAGAAGCAAGAAAGTATTTCAATAATGGAAATATATTAAACTGTAAAGTAATAATAATAAACTTTTACGGGCAGCAGCATTTAAATAATAAATAGTAAACATGTACTGAACACATGAGAAATATAGACATTTCTGAGGATCAAAATAGTGGAATGATAAATCTCCAATAACAGTGTCCACTGTATCCCCTCCTTTCCTGTCCTATAATCTGCCTCCTGTCTGCGTCCCCTCGCCTGGCAACACACAAACTTTCCCTAGACATGCCGCTCTCACTTAGCATCCACGGGCTTTATTTCCAGCGGGGTGATTGGCAGCGGGGGCAGCCATTAGCATTTCCTCGTCTTGGCACGGAGACACTAACTAGGCCGGGACAGAGGCCCGGGATGTGCCTGGAATACTGAGCGTCAGCCTCCCGCTCCTTCCTCTGTTTCAGGAAGGCTTCTGGATTCCGGCTCCAGATCTGCATCTCTGTTTTTACACTCCGGACTCTGATCTCTGCAGACTCTGGTGTGCTGGAGATGCTTTAGAATGATAAAGCGAGATGAGGAGAGCGTGTGGGCTCAGGGCTGATGGAGATAGATATTTTCTTTATTGTACTGGAGGAGAACTCGCTCCTCTCCTCACTTCACATTCATTTATTATTTGCTTGACTGGTGGTAGAGTCACAGAGTATGCAGCTCAGATTCTCATCAGAATCCTTAAATGGACTCATCCCTCCGCCCTTTTCTCTCCATAAATATATGGCGAGTCTGGGTGCAGATGAAAAGGTAATCCTCCTCCGCCGCCGCCGCTGTCTGCCAGGAGCTGCTCCGAGCTCCGACCTGAATAGAACATGGTGTAACAAAACATCCAGAGAGGACAGAACCTCTGTGTGTGGATGGATGTTATCTTCCAAACACTTCTTAATGACATCTAACCGCTTCCGCCGGCCTCCGATGACATCACAGTTTTTCATGATTTACCCATAACATGAAAATATTTAGTGTGTTCGAGATGGAACAAAACCAAATGGCTTTTATCCGTAAAGAAAGAATGTTTGCATTTCATGTTGCCTTCCCTCTCCTCCGTGGCAGGAAGCGAAAGGAATCATGGGAAAACTGGAAAGGACCCCTGCCTTGAGACACTTTAATTGGCCGTGAACTAATGATGTCGTCCCCACACAGGTGGCCGCGGCAGATGGCGTCGTCCAGTGGCCTGTGTCGGTACGGCGCCAGGGTGGACTGCTGCTGGGGATGGACGCGCCGCTCCTGGGGTCACTGCCAGCGTGAGTGCCACCGCCCTGCCGCCGCTGCTGGGGGCGGGGGGTGAGGGGGAGGAGCAAATGGGGCTAACAAGGTTGCGAGGTTTCAAACTGGGGTCACAGATGCCATCAGAGGGGGCGCTGTAACACGCACACAACAGGAACATCAAACTAATAGGGCGTGGCACCTGGGACGCTGTTTGACGGGAGATGGTGACGGCCCGGCTGCATGTGGCGGTAATGAGGCGGAGACATGGGATCGACTGTAGGTTATTAAAATGCAAAAACAGGCTGGCTAGCGCACTGACACACGCTCAGAGGACATGTCGCTGTGAGACGTGAACACACTACATATCTGACATGTGTCAGACCTCCTGCGACGCTGCCCGCAGCAGGTGTGCTCTGGCCACACCCCCTGCATGGCTGGGGGCCTGTCATTGGTGCAGCTGCTGCTTCGCTGTGGAAAAAAAAGCCTTTTCCAACACAGGAATAAAAAAAAAAAAAAAAAAAACACCACTGGACAGGTTGTGCCTTGTCCAGAGCTGAACCAGAGGACGGACTGTTCCCAGGTTCCTGTCATGGGAAAGGCTTCTAAAGGCTCCTGAGGTGTATGCTGGGTCAGATGTTCATTAATTCTTTGTCCACAGCTGTAATCATGTGAAGACACGTGTCACACTTTCATCGCCTCTCTGTTGAACTCTTGGTGTTTATTATATTATTTTCACGCGCTGCTTGATGGGTTCAGAGTTTGCTCTGTTGTTCCCTGTGATCTTTCCTCACGTCAGAATCCTGCAGAAAACAAACAGCGGGACTCGGCTTTGTGTTTCTCTGAGCTCCTCGTGTCTGTCAGACTCTAAATATGATAATTCTATTCTATTCTTACACACACTCACAATGAGAAAGCCAGTCATGCTAATGTTTAATGGACCAGCTCTGAGGTTGGAAGTGAGGCTCCGCCTTCACCCAGGCGCGGACACCTGACCATGTTTCCCTCTGACAGCTCGCTGCATCATTCCATACTGTCCGTTTCAACGCGAGCCCAAATTCGGCAGCAGTCCTGGCACGTGTCAGCCGCCTCCATGCCCAGTGCCTCCCAGTGCCTCTGTGCTGGGCGCTCTGCCTCCACAGATTCAGATCTCAAAGTGGACTGGGTGCAGGTTCTGGACAAAGATGGAGTCGATGGTTATCACAGAGCTCGATGAGGGGTTAGGTGGCCATTTCAAACCAGGACTTTAATGCTAACGGCCTAGATACAGCTCCATTAGCACCGCTGCTGTGCCTTCAGACATGAGGTGTGATCACAGCAGAGCTGGCTGTAATGACACAACAGATCAACAGGCGCCCAAGAAGCAGTGTGTGAGCATGATCCCTGTGCTGTTCTGGAGTCCCCCCCCCATCTGAACCGTGTCTGACCTGAGAGCGGCCTCAGCGCCGGCCTGAAAGCTTCTCAAGGCTCCACACCACAATCAGTGTTTCATCCAGTCAGTGAGGTGCTGCTTTACACCACGGGGGTTGCAGTCATGAGAAGTGTGTGTGAGTGTGAGGACGCCGTCGTCACAGGCTTCAGGTTTAAGTTCCTGCTGCGATGGAGGAGATTAGATCGCTCGGCCACGGAGCTCAGCCCTGAGTTTGTGCTGCTCCTCTCACAGAATGAGAAATGGATCAACCCTGACTTTTTTAAAAGCTGCTGGAATTGAAAGAGCAAGGGGGGGCGGGGGGGGCGAAGCACTGAGAGCAGAGAGAGTCAAAATCCTGAGGTGTAAGCGAAACGGGACTTTGAGAGGATTGCTTTAGATTTATGGGAGACTCAGGCTCCACTTAGAATGTTCTGCCGGGCCATCATCTGACGAGCTACTTATTCCAACCGGCTGCCATCAGGAGCGTTTCACTGTCGCTGCGAGCACGCGCACGTCTGTTCAGCAGCTGCTGTGCTAACCGCGTCTCCAGTAGCGAAACTGATCAGCGTTAATGACGGACGGCTCACGGAATTGAACCAACTTAAAAAGATCCAGAGAGTCACCGCATTTGATTTTTAATTCAATTAAATATGGAATTATCAAAATGAATGGATTGTTCAAGAAAGAAAGGTTTTGGGGCTTCGTGTTAAAAAATCCAGAGCTGAGTGAAGAGAGAAGGAAGATGATTCAGCCCAGAACCGTGTGAAAACCGACTCCTCGACTCTCCGGCTCCGTCTTCGTGCTGATGCAAACCACTCATGTTGGCCAGGGAAGCTTTGATTCTGCTGCCGCTCAGAAACAAGCACGTCCCGGACTCATCCTCGTTATGCTTCCCTCGAGTTTGCTTGTGAGAATAATAATAGCTTTATCTGTCAAGCAACTTCTGTATATTGGTTATAAATTACTTCACGTTAAAAGACAAATGAACTGAAATAAAAGTTGAAATCCTAACGTGCGTGTGTGTCCGCTGACCTTGGAGTGTGTTAAAGTTTCAGGCTGGAGACACTGTCTGTGTCCAGGCCTGAGGATGATGCTTCTTTTTATAAACACTCCAACTTTAACTAAACGTCTCTCCAGGCGGTAACGTACGGTCAGGGTCAAAGGTCAGACTTGTTTGGGAAACTCTATAAAAACGTGTCACCAGCTTCTAATGTTTGTATAATTGCATCGATTCACTGGGAGAACTGAGACTTGACTGGGGCGTCTCAACGGACGAGAGACAATGGACTGAAGACAGATAGGAAGACATTGATTTCTTGGTTGAATATCAGCTCAGAGCAGGAGCAGGTGATTGTGTGGGGTTTTTGTCCTCGCTGTGGACAGGATCAGGGTCGGACTCTGGGATGAGAGCAGAGCAGGGCTCCGTTGCTATAATTCACTCCACGGTGATTGTCCGGGCTGTGATTGTCCTCCTCCTGCTCGCTGGGCCGTTAACGTCCAGCTGACAGTGATTATAAGGTCAAACTCGACGGAAGGGGTCACTCGCAAAGAGAGAAGAAAGTCGAGGGACCATTGCCAGGAGCGAAAGACTGGAAATCTGGGACAGAGCAGAGGACGGCAGCCAGAGCGTTGTCTCTCACCTGAGGGAACCAGCCGTGCGACGTCTTGATGATGGAGGAATTTGAACTTAGTGATTTTTCCTGTTGTGTGAGGGGAAGCGACTTTTAGACATTAGTGATGAGGAAGCTAGAAAAGAAGTGAATACATTCCAGAGTGAGAGAGAAACTTCCCCCGGAGACACTTCATTTTAATTATTAACACTCAATTGTTAACACATTCAAAACTTTACATATTTTCCTGCGGCGACCGGGGGCATGTGTGACTCCAGAACTCCACAGTGTGTGTGTGTGTGTGTGTGTGTGTGGCCCGCTAACATCATGTTTCTAAACTCCAGTGCATCCTGTTCTGTGTGTGGCTGTTTGTTTTGCAGCTCTCTTCACCCGAACTCACAGAGTCGGGATCAGGTGCCAGCCCCAAGGTCAGCTCACGTGCTTCTTGAAATAATCTTATCCTCTGGATCCTGGGCCCACTCGTTTATTTATAGAGCCAAGCCCCCCCGACCACAGATCTGTGCAAACAGCCGACTCTGTTCTCACCTGAGGACATAATTAAGATTCTGACCCCTTCGAATGCTAATGAAACCCTCAAAGCTGAAATCCATAATGTCTTTTAATTAATACATCAATTTATAATAAATCCATCTGCACACGTTCCAGTCTGGATCGGTTTAGTGCAGGCAGATAATATTAATATGAGTCCAGACGTTCCAGTATCTGTAAACTTGGCCTGTTACATGCCTGTGACCCGTCCGGACTCCTTGGCTTATGTCCGGACCCATCCGCAACCACCCCCCACCATGGCCTCCTTGACCTCCTTGTGGTCAGTTGTGTTCCTGGTAAAGTTCACCTGCAGCTGCTATCACCAGTCTGTGGGTTAAGGCACTTTTTACACCAGCGGCTATTCCTGGCTCCATGTGATCCGCACTGATGCGCTCGCCGCTTCCCAGGAACGAAGGGGTCAAAGGTGACGTCGCGGGCTTTCACCATCAAATACCTGTGGTCACCTTCACATCATTTGGATGCTGCGAAAACACTACTTTCACTCATTTGTTATTTGTTAACTAACAGCTGCGTTCACAAGGCGCTGACTCTCTGACCTCTGACCTTCAGACTGTGACCATGGGATTGTAATTGTTCAGAGCTTCACCTCGGTCTGTGGGAGCTTGTTTGGTATTTGTTTTGGTATTTGTTTGGAAACCAGCCCCTAATGACAGAATCATTAGACGCAGCCTCATGTGATTAATTAGTCGATGGGGAGTTGATGCAACTTGTATTTAACTATGTAATGATTTTCCCATTATACTTCATTTAGGCGCTATTAAAATTCATATAAGGAGTCAGAGTCAACTGACGATGCGTCAGGCATCTTGCTATGTTTGGCCCTGCAGCTGGTTCAGCCATGTTTAGTCCTCCAGGTCCTTCAGAGTGTTTCATGAACGCTGGTCATTTTCTCTGGTGCCTCTGCCAGGCCACGCACTCAAAATACCCCCAGAGGCCCGGCCCAGTGATGCCCAACCCCCCATACTGCTGCTCAAATCCCCCATGTAGCCCCTCACTCAACAGTCCTCTGATGAGAAACTGACGACCGTTCTGTCCCCAGGAAACTGAGACTCTCCCTGTGTTCCTCATCAAACTCTTCCATTTTTGATGTGTGTTCACAGCTCGAGCCACAGCCTCCACGGTGTCCACTAACAGTACTTCCTCCCGTTTGATGACATCATTCAGTAAAGGGGAATAGGAGTTCAGAATAACTTCTGGCTCGTGGATGAAGAGATGTTCATGGTCAAGGTTTCTGTAACGCGTAACCATAGCAATGGATCAAATGGTCACACAGACCCAAATACAGTATTGACTGATTAGAATTTGGAGGTCAGAGGTCAAGGTCACAGTCTCTGTGAAAACCTAATTCTGCCCTTGGGGACTTTCTTTAAGTTTTGACCACGCAGACTCTATTAGGAAAAGGATTCATAAAGAGACGCAAACAGGAAGTAGCAGGCGGAGACATGCTAACAGACTTCCTCCATCATGTCAACCCCCTCGACTCCAAAACAGCATCCGCCCCTCACATTGGGAATATTTGGGTTGTGAACACGTACTAATCTGTTTGTCTTTTTCCCCTGCAGCAGTTTATAACTTCTGTTGATTCTGAGCAAAAGGTCAGGAACAGGAACAAACCGTTGCTCCTGCAGGTCGTTAACATCGACCCTCCAGCTGTGTGGCCACAAATAAAACTTAGTTCACTCACAATCAACTGGCTGCTGTGATAAGAGCTCTCTCACACACACACACACACAATAATGAAGTCCTCTGATTGCTCTGTATTATGACAGAATTAATGAAGCTTTTAATGAAAATTAGCAACACTCGGCTGCGGCTCGTGTATCAGACATGCTCAGCAGCAGGCTGCAGGACGCACAGTCCGATAAGCAGGGCAGGCCTCCAGCTCTCTGAGGCCGTGCACGGCTCCATGCACGCTCTCCACAGCATGCCAAGAGGGGAGCTCCTCACAGAGGCATGAATTCTAATTCACTGTTTTCCTGCTCCCATTGTTGTCTCTGCAGTCTAACGCAGGCTATCGCTAACCTGGGTCCTAATCCCTGTGGAAATACCAGGTTCCCTGTTGGTAATAGGTCAAACTATCTCCCATAGAATAAAATAAAATGTATATTTCCAGATGTGGAAAAAGGCCTAGTTAGCTGAAAATAACAAACATGTGTCCTCTATTGAAAATGTCTGATAATGTGGAGCGAACAGACCGTTCCCAACCAGCCGGTGGTGAAGGGATGACGGGTGACAGGATGAAATGCTCTGTCACGCTGCCCTGGGCCGAGCTGTCTGCCGGGCGCTGCCGTGACCTTTGCCCTCTCTCTGAACCCTGTCTGAACAGCGATGTGCCAGCCGGGCTGCAAGCACGGAGACTGCGTGGGACCCAACAAGTGCAAGTGCCACCCGGGCTTCACTGGCAAGACCTGCAATCAAGGTGAGGCCAAACACTTCTTCTTCCTCTCCCTCTTCCTCCTCTTCTTCATCATCGTAGCAGTCTTGATGCTGACGCTTTTTCTCTGCTATATTATGACGCACATTAAACTTAATAATGAAATGATATTCAGCCGATAATTTGTCATTATCATTTGAAGACGTAATTCTTGGGAACAACATAATTATAACTCGGACCAGAGAGCGTATAGTGTATTTTAAGAGCCTGTGCACACCTGCTGCTCGTGGTGTCAGAGAGAGAGAGAGAGAGGGGGAAAGAGAGCTCGCCAAGACTCAAACGCCTGCCGGGGCAGAGCAGCGGCAATCTGTTGTGGTCGACCCTCAGCGCAGCAATGATCAGCGTTTTAGAGTCGCTCCTTCCTTGTGAGGCTCTTTAATCACAATGGGGAGGAGGTGCAGAGAGAGAGAGGGCGCTGATTCAGCTCAAATGGAAATGAGTGGCGAGGCTGTGCTGAATGATGCATCCTCTGGGGAGATAACATCTCAATTACTGACCTGAGATACCTGAGAGCAGCCTCTGTGTGTGTGTGTGTGTGTGTGTGGTTATTGACAGACAGGGCATGTTGAAAAGCATCAGAGCGTTCCACTTGGCGGTGAGTTGACGTGCTTCAGAGCTCTTTGAGAATACTTGTGGAATTCACGCCCTGAGACAGGAATAGGATAGTGTGTAATTAAAAACAAGTGGGAGGAGGGGGGAGGGTTGGTAGAGAGGTATGGGGGGGTGGGGGGGGGTGTTGAAATCCTTTCCGGAATGTTCCAAATGACTCATCCTGCATTGGGAGGCCGTAGGTGGGACGTGCTTCAGAGCTCTTTGAGAATACTTGTGGAATTCACGCCCTGAGACAGGAATAGGATAGTGTGTAATTAAAAACAAGTGGGAGGAGGGGGGAGGGTTGGTAGAGAGGTATGGGGGGGTGGGGGGGGGTGTTGAAATCCTTTCCGGAATGTTCCAAATGACTCATCCTGCATTGGGAGGCCGTAGGTGGCTCCTGTCTACCCGGCCAGACGGCTCTACTCTGTCTTAATCCGCAACAAAGGAGAGAGGGAAAAGGATCCATGTCTCAGATCAGCCGAGCTTCAGATGGACTGATCCGACTAACGTGATACCGCAGACCCTTTCAAGACGAGGCTGTACTTTAAAGTGTCCGTCCAGCGCTCGAGTGTCCATTAGGCACGGGACGTTCCACGGCCCGTTTAGACATACGCCGCGAATGGAGGCGCGGCCCCGTCGCTCCGCTCAGGGAGGAGATCACCTTGGATTCTGCGTTTGAATGGCTGCAAGCTACAAAACCACTTTAATTATTCAGGAGCCGTAGATTAGATTTGCTCATTTAAATGCAGTGCCCGTTCAACATTGATTTGAGGTTTACTATTGATGTGCCAGGTGGCCAGTGTTTTGAAGTTTTCCAGTGCCCCGCCCCCACGGAGCCGCACATTCATCTGGACGAGTGGACTGCAGGAGCCACAGGACCAAGTGGCCCAGAGCTGCAGTCACATGACGCTCAGCAACACAACAGCTTTTCAGTCAAACTGACTCGTTTTTATTTCCCATGGACGAACATAACTTAGTGTCCTTTGAAGTAAAATCTTGTTTTTAAAGAAACACCTTTGGTACATGAGCAGGCTGCCCAGCATGCACTGCTCAGTCACTTCTTAGTTGTAATTTAAAGAAGCCACATGTAAAGGAAACGTCTTCGAGACATCAGGGTCCACAGTGAGATCCAGAGCCGCTCGCCCACATTCGAAATCCGGGAACGCTCACCAACACAGACACATTCCTTGGGTCTGAATGGGAGGTGTGGGCATGTGTGTGACCCTGAAGGCATCAGGATGAAGACAAGTGTCAAACACCGGGAGCAAAACACACCAGAGAGGGAACAGGAGCGTGAGAAGAAAACAAGCAAATTCCATATTGATGAAATCATGTGCAGAACAAAGGGTATATTACTGAGGCGGTATCATTCGGTAACCCTACAAAACCTGCACACCAAGGTTTGATTTCAGTGCATCTCATTGCTGTTCATTCACACTGTTCACACTGTTCAGATGAACAACCTGTGGTTGAAGAACCTTTTCATTTTGCCTCCTAACAAATGAGAAATGCATCCGTGCTGCAACTCGGCGACGACGCATCAACACGCTCCAAAATAAACTCATTATGGAGATAGTTTAAAAATGTGGCTGCCCCCCCCCCCCGAGCTAATCCCTTTAATACAATGATTATTCTGAGCAGGTGGCTTTGATTAGGTGTCGCTGACCTGCTGTTGGGACACTATTCAACAGGACGGAGATGGACCTTCTGACGGACGGACTTTCTAATTAACTCTGATCATCTAGCACAGTCTGTTTTCTGACTCTTCTCCAACCTCAAGTGCTCGATGCGAGTAACGCCTCATCGCTCTCACTTCACGGCTCCGTCCTGTGAGCTCCTTGTGAATTTAATCCAGTGTGTGTGACGACAGATCCCTCTCCTCTCTGCTCTAACAGCTGTGCGTCTTTAAAGCATCACCGTTCTGTGTATTTTCTCTCGGCTGTCGTCTAATTGCTGCGTTTGTTTGATCAATGTCCTGCTTCATAACGAGGTCGTTAAAGTGGTATGAAGTAATATTTGATCTATGGGGTACATGCAGTAATGAGGAAACCTCGTGGATGATGCCTCATCCTAACATCCCCCCGAGAGGTGATCACCATAATGAAGTCACATTTTCTCTGTTAAAACAAACGGGTGGAACAGTCTCCTCACGAAACCACATTTACAGTGAGATCAATTCAGAAAATATTCCAAAAAAAGTCCTTCCTCGCTGTCTTACCTCAGCACATAATGAGATGGAAATGAGCTCAGAGGTGTATTTTTCATCCTCCTGCGTAAAAAAAACTGTCAGTGAAATCATGACCTGCTTACACTGTTTAAAACAGAGCTGAAGGGAACACGGGCTCAGAATGGTTCAAGTTTCAGAACTGGAGTTTCAAAACTGCATCCTGGATCCCCATTGCAGGACTTCTAGTCCCCCCCCCAACACCAGCGGGAGGATGAAAGCCCTGGGCTGCCATAACCTGTCAGTCTGAGTTAGCGCCGCCCCCCAATGGGGACGCCGTCGCAGGCAGCTGTATTGTGTTACTGTCACCTAACAATAGGCGTCGTCCGCTCAGCGAAGCCAGAGAAGGCGGAGGGGCGGGGCTGAGACTCCTTTGCCTGTCCACCTATGAATCCTCCCAATCTGGAGAAATGATAGAATGCTCCCAGATCTTGTTTCATCCTCCTGACAGGAAAATGGTAGAGCAGGGAGGAGAAGAAAGGGCACGAGGAGGAGGATTCTTTGTGTCCTCAGCTCATCCCCGGGTTAATGTGGTGTTCTAATCCATCGTCATCCTCACATATCTCTCTCTCTTTGTCTCCCTTTTATTCGTCCTCCTCTCTTTCACTCTTTTATCTCACACCTTCCATCCCACCCCTCCCTCTCTCTCTAACCCTTTTCCTCTTGACTAAAGAAGAGGAGCTGGACTATTTAACCCCCCCAGTGTGGGACAGTCACCTCCCTCTCTTTCTTCCTGTGGACCATCAGCCAGCGCGGGCAGTGATGGAGGGTGAGAATCGTCGACCCCAGCGGCTTCCCTTCTCTACCGCCCCCTCCCCTCTTTTTTTTAGCAACCTGCATGGTGTGGCTCTGTGCCAGGCCGAGTGAGTGTCCCCGCTCTGTGCCGTCCGCAGGAGCCGCTTCCAGAGGAGATGCCAGCATGAGAGCTGAGCATGTCACAGCGTTTATTTCTCTCTCTCTGTCGCTCCACCCCGGAGCCAACCTCCTCCTCTTTTTTCTCAGTTTCCTTTCAAGCCTCTTTTTTTCTGAGCACCTGGACAAAAGAGGAGCTCCTCTTTTCTTTTTAAAAAACCGTGATGGACATGGACACAGCGCTCATGGCTCCTCCAGACCCTCCGACTTTCATCTCGTTCCCCTCCCCTGATGGAGAGACACTGGCTGATCTCTGCACTTGGCCCAGCAAATCATTTCACTTTGCATCCCTCCGTGTTCTGAGCGCTGCAGCCTGGGGCCCTCACACAGGCCGGGGGCCCCGTCACTGTGTTGCTCATATCTGTCTGTAAGCTCTTCTTCTGTCCCTCTGTGTCCTGTGGTCTTTTCCTCCCTCACAGGAGGCCCTGGCTGTGTTCTCCCTGGCATGTGCTGACGCTCACGGAGCTGCCCCCCACCCCCACCCCCCCTCTATGAGAATGTGACCACTCTAGTAATCCCTCCTTTACATTTTTAGCTGTTTTTCAGAGCGAGTGGGGACCTGCTCCTCTGTGTGGACAGTGTTGTTATGGTTCTCTGTGATCACAGTAATGAGAAAGCCAGTTGTTTACTGTGAACACCACGGTTGAAAACATGGGGTGACACTGCTAATTAAACTGAAGCATGTGTGTGTGCGCGCACGTGTGCATGAAGAGAACAAACTGCTGGGCTGAGATCAGCCTTCTGTCAGAGGACAGGACACATCAGTTGGATTATTGATGGAAAGACAAAGAAACAATCAGCCCAGACAGAAGGTGTCCTGTCTGTCAGATATACACACACACACACACACACACACACACACATACATACATAGGCAGCATTTGAGAAACAAAACCTGTTTTGTGAACAGGGCAATGTCAGTAGTCATTTGGCATCAGACTCTGCATCTGTTTTATTGCCTCCTTTAAAACCTCCTTCTATAACCTTGAGGAGACACACACACACACACACACACACACACACAGGTTTGAACTTGTTTTTGTACCAGGTTTTATTATAGTTTGACACAGCTCTGTATCGTCGATTATCTTGTCTGAAGCAGTGACGATTTTCTAAAAGCTTCTCTACTTTTGTTGACCTTTCTTCGATCTAATTACAAAATGTTCTTCTCTGTTTTTAACGAATCGTCAGTGGGGGCTTTATCGCCACCTACTTGGCCCGGCATGCCCGAGAGTTTGTAGTTGTTCAGTTAAGCTACTCAGTTAACAAAGGTCATGTCAGAAATTATACTATTACTAAATATCTGCAGCAGTGAAATCGAGGTCAAAGAAGCTTGGTGTCTTACAGCACGTGCGTTCCATATTATCCACGACTTTAAGTGCTCGTCATTCCAAATTCCAGCCGAGCCCATTGGCTCAGCCGCCATGGCTTCAGCAGCCCGGGGGCTGCATTAGCAGAGGGTGGGGTCCGTCGAATCAATCTGTGGTATCTGGTCAATGTGGGAGGGGCGTGGCACGCCGAGAATCCTCGCTGCATGTGTCCGGAGCTAAACTGAAGACGAGCCGGCATGTGCTGTGCCCTGAGAATCTATTTGTGACGGTTCCACAGTAACCCAGATACACAGCCCAGATCACAGTCCCAGTTATTTATAAGTCGATTTCTGTAGCTTTGCCCTTTGGGCCCGGACCTCCCCGCGGACCAGACGGAGAAATATCTGAGGAGGAGAGTCACTGAGACACTGGCTCTTCAGATCACTGTTTCTAAATATTGGATCTCTACCCACTCCACTGGGTATTTATCCACTACTAAATCCTGCTGATCAGACAGGGACATGAATTGGACCTGAAGCTTCACAACATTCCACTCATCCACGAGACCCTGCCCACTCTGCCAGTTTAAGTAATACTGCGCTGTGTGAAGTACCCGTTGGACTGAGCTGAGTCATAAACCAGCTCAAACCCCGAATCTCTATGAGAAAACTTTATCTCCAAATTGATTTGGGAGGACAAAGCTTGGAGCAAACGGAGATGAAAAATTCTTTGTGTGGGACATGAATCTTCTGAAATAAATTATTGACTAAGAGAAGCGTATCTAATAGCATGGGATCGATATGTTCCTCCTGAGCCGTGTGTGAGATGTGTGTTTATTTCCTGTGCTGTAGAAAGGCTCCTGGTATGCACGTGCATGGACAGAGTTCATCAATTTAACCATAGGTCATAGGTGATACCTGCCTCTGTCACATGACTGGAGACGGAGTGTCCAACTTTATTTGGCTTTCAGGCTGTTTTTCTCCGGATTGAATATTTAAATAACGTTCACAACGCGCTATGAAGGACGAGTGGAACTAATATCATTACCGGCTGCTCTCTTCCGTTCAGGAGCGTTGGAAACGCTGAGGCCCCGGGACCCAAACACCTGAGGGGAATGCAGCCTTTAACGATGCCGTTTTTACACCTGTACAGTGTTTCCTCGCGCTCGCACTTCAAGCAGATTGACGTTAAGAACGTCTGAAAAGACGGTTTGCACGGTTGCTTAGCTGCTGCTGCTTAGCTGAATGTCACCAGGCTCTTCTAAAGTTCCCTAAAATAGAAATTTGGTGGAAGCACAGTAAGAGGAAATGTGCAGAGTGTAAACCTTCTCCTTGTGGCTCCGCTCTGAAACTCACTGGATCTGGATTTTATGTTTCTTCACCAAATTCCACTGACTCATGAATCTCTGAGATAACTTGTAAAAAATGTCTTTGCAGGAAAGTTTGAAGGGTTCTCCCCCGTCCTCTTGTTTTTTGTGTAATCATGAAAAAAAAATCAAACACAGGAGACAAATCCCTCTACCACAAATATCGCAGAAATTGTTTGATGGGCATGAAACCCCCCCCAAAAGTCAGACAAACATCAGTTTTAGTACAGCTTCTATCGGCTCCTGTGTTCGATGTCTCTCTGCTTTAACACTGCAAATAACAATTAAAAAAGGAATTACACTGTCTTTGAAGAAGCTGCGGTGAGTCAGAAAGGAACAACTTTATCGGCAGGTCGACGGTTCACGCCGGCTTCCTGTTGACTCATCAAAGAGGGGAGCAATGCCCCTCCTCCTTAAACACACTCAGACACCTGCAGCCATCAGTTAATGGAGGGGTGAGGTTTAACACAATTGACCTCTTCACCTTTACCCTCCAACTAATTTCACCTGTGTTGGAGGTCCCCTCCCTCCCCCCCCCCCTCACTCCTCCCTCCAACTAATTTCACCTGTGTTGGAGGTCCCCTCCCTCCCCCCCCCCTCACTCCTTGTGTCCACTCATGTCTCACACTCTCCCCCTCTCTGTCCCTCTCTCTCTCTCTCTCTCTCTCTCTCCCTCTCTCTCTGCAGACCTGAACGAGTGTGGCCTGAAACCGAGGCCGTGTAAACACAGATGCATGAACACGTATGGGAGTTACAAGTGCTACTGCCTCAACGGCTACATGTTGCTGCCTGACGGCAGCTGTGGAAGTGAGTGTGGCCACCTCACACACACACACACACACACCCGGTGCTCTGCTGTCTGAGATGTTCTCTTCTGCTCTGTAGCCCAGCTCTGATTCTTTTCTCCACAAAGCAATGCTGAGGACATGTGCGCTCTACTCCAGTATATTCACCTCTTTCATTACCGCCCCCTGTTGGTCCTCGTCATCATGGCGCCCCCAGTGAGAAACCCTGTCGGGGGAAACACGATGTGAGAGCTTGGGGCTACAGCAGAGCTGCTGGTTGCCATGGAGCCGGCGTGTTCCTCACCCCGTCGTTAGTTCGTTGTGTGTTTATCGTTGTCGGTCTCCATCAGGCTCTGAACAGCTGTTGTGTGATGACAGCGTTCAGTGTAAAACACTGTCCTCGCTCCCTTGCTGCTGGGATCAGTAGATCCCTGTAGCTTTTAATCATTGGACCTCAGTCGCTTATAATTTCCTCTGAAAGGTCCGAAGTTATGGAGAGGGGCTGGTTTCACCGGGTCCTGATCTGCCTGGCACACGTTGATATGTCCGTGGTGCATTATGAGATTTCAAGTGTTGGCGAGGAGAGAGGATGCTGGCGAGGGAGGATGGCGTGGGCGGGGTGTGAGCTCAAGAATCTAATAATGGCAGCGGGTGTGCCGCTCTGCAGCCGGCACCCCAGGGTCACGCTGGCTAATATCAGGAGGCCGGCGAGTGGCTCGTGCACGCTGGCGGAGGAGAAGGTACTGCGCTGTGTGTGACGTCAGCATCTGATAACCCATGTTCTCCTCGTGTCCTCCAGACGCTCTCACCTGCGGTATGGCCAACTGCCAGTACGGCTGCGAGGTGCTGAAAGGAGAGGTCCGATGTCAGTGTCCCTCGCCGGGGCTGCAGCTGGCTCCAGATGGAAGAACCTGTGTTGGTATGTCCCAATCATACATACATATAAAATCAAATACAAGCAACACAACCAAATACTGTGGGCAGCAGGTGTGTGCTGTGTGTACTGAGCCCTCAGAGGCTTTAAAACAGAGCCTTTGCTTTAGCCACTTCCTTTTATATTATAATATTGCATTGCACCACAAATGAGCGCACAGGTTTTTCCTGTGGCTCCGTGCTGTTCTCCGCATTTTTAAATACGCTGAGTGATAATCATGCGACGCTTCAGGCAGAGGAAATGACATTTCTGAGAAGAAAGGAAATGTCTCAGCGAGCAAAAGTTGAAATTCATCCCAAACAAGAACTAAAACATCTCTGTTTCCTCTGATCAAGGGACTTTATTCCACATAGAAATGTCCTCAGGGGAAGTCCCCCCCCAGCAACCCTTCCCATCATCCCCTCCATCTTTTCCACACATGAGTAAGGAACAGGTGACGGGGCCAGGTGAGGCAGTTAACCTGTGTCAGGTTTAAATACAGGCTGTTCCAAACTGGGCTGGCTCACAACGAGGCCAAGCTCCAAAACAGGGCAGCCATAAATCATGGGGGGGGGTACCTGCAGTTACCTGCAGCAGGTGTTCGGGCACGGACGTTTCCGGATCCCTCTGGAAGCCAGATGAGAGTTTATAGAAAGCAGAGAGCGTTCAGCCGCTGTCCAGTGTATATACTGTACATAGGTGTGTGTGTGTGTGTGTGTTCAGATTAGCTACTATTTGCCCAGTCAGTTTTCTTTAAATATTCATATATTCATGAATTCAGACGATCTGTACAGTAGCTGCACCAAAGTGTGCTTGTGTAAATAGAATTCATCATTGTCCTCAGAGGCTGAATCATGCAGCAGCAGCAGACGCTGATCAGGGCTCCGCCCACTTCCTGCGCCGCCTGGTTTTCCCACCTGGTCCAGGTGTATTGTTTAAGGACACAGTGGAGCCTTTAGTGATGTTATGGTGAAAGCTCTGAGCCCCTCAGTGTCTAAATATTAATGCTGCCAAGGTGATAAACAAAGATGCTTAGAGCGGGTCATTAAATAATGCAGCAGAGCATTGAATACTTAATGTTCAGAAGAGTTACGGTGAAAAAAATTCAAGCTGATTGAACAGATGATGAAATGGAATGTTGTTTCAATTTTGCATTTATTCAAAAGATATTGGTGCCTGGTAAGATAGAAGAACTTTTATTCCTAAATACATGTTTACAGTAGCTCAGAGGGCAAACAGCAAAAGAAACAATTCAAGATAATAATCGGAAATACAATATACACAAGAGAAGTAGCACAGCTCTTGATTAGAGTAAGTATTAAAAAAAAGGAGTTGAAGGTTGTTCTTCTTGTTCTTCTGCAGACGTGGACGAGTGCGCGGCGGGGATCGCCGTCTGCCCCCGGTTCAGGAAATGCATCAACACCTTCGGCAGCTACATCTGCAAATGCCACGACGGCTTCGACCTGCAGTACATCGGCGGGAAGTACCAGTGCACAGGTAAGGTCACGAGAACAAAGGAAACGTGCACGTCATCGTCATCGTCATGTATGAATCATATTCAACCCAAACTTTATATTATTATTATTATTATAAAATGAAAAGTCTGTTTTTACTCAAATTGCTAAATGAGATAAAAGCGAGTGAGGCTGCAGAAGAGAGATGGGGGGGAGGGGTCGTCCCTGACCCAGGAGGATCCAGGTGTCACAGTATTTTAAATATCAGCCAGTAAACATGTCAAAAAATGCAAAGAAAAGAAAAAACGATTCATTGAATTTGAAATATTTCACATCTGAACTATATTACCCTGAACTCTCAGAGGTTTGAATCAGCCGTGCACGCAGACCGTGCACATTTACCCGGAAGCTGGAGAATTCACTATCTCCCCGCTTCATTCATTCATTCATTTTTTCAGAATGAACTTTTGAAGAATAGAACGGGCGGCGGGGCCGTCGCTTCCCATCTGCCTGAAGGACTGTTGGGCCTAATGATGGAGCTCATCATTCACGGAGCGTCACCGTTATTCACTCGTGGCCCTGACATTGGCTCTGAGCCTCCTTCCAGTGCATGTGAAGCAGTTAGCCTCTGATGTCTGTCTGTTTTGTCTGGAGTGCTGCTCGCTGAACGTTCTCACGTTGCTTTATCTTTTCAGATGTGGACGAGTGCTCTTTAGGTCAGAGCCACTGCGGCAGCTTCGCCACCTGCTACAACACGCCGGGCTCGTACAAGTGCAAGTGCAAAGATGGCTACAGGGGGATGGGCCACGACTGCAAAGGTGAGGGCTGAGAACAAAACCCCGGCCCCACTGTTCGTTCTGGGGCGCCTGGGGCCCCACGTGTTGTTTTCTTTGCTCGTGTCTCTTGGAAGGCAGCAGACTGACATTCCTGTCTTTGTGAGAGCTGTCAGTCACACACATGCCGTGACGCCGCTGTGGACATGTGGCCGTTTTAACCAGCCCACTGAGGAGTTTGTGTCTCTGCTCGCTGACACACGACCGGCGTCCGCAGCCTCAACTCAGTGGGCGAGGAGCCATTCATCCTCCACAGTTATTTCATCATCCAGCAGCAGAGCTGGTGTCACCGTCCGAGGAGCAGAGAGGACGCCGCCCATACTTCACCCTGTCACCTGCCCAGGGGGCGCATTTGTTTCACGTATCAAAGCCGCCTGCAACCTGAGGCAAGAACTGAGCTCACGCCGCTGGCCTTTGTTCACCCCCCCCACACACAAAGAATGTGTGCAGGAACAAAGGGATACAGATACATAAACAACACGTGATACGATCCCCTCGTCATCTGAGGAGAGAAGATCCAGATTGGTGGCTTTTCTTTGTCTGTGTTGTTTGTTTTCGTTTTGTTTTTCAGAGGTCCAGGTAATCATCACAGTTGGCCTGGGTTTCATGGCTCCATCTGCGTCTCTTTTTATTTCAGCCATTCCCAAAGTGGTTATTGACCCACCAAGACCAGAGAAGCCGCCCACAAACCATCACAACCACATCCCGGACCTGGACCAGAGGAGGACCCCCACCACCGCCCGCCCTCCACAGACTCCGAGGAGAATCTTCCCTGTTGTCCCCAAATCGACCGCAACGACTACAACGACCACAACCAAGGCTCCTCCCCCTCCGCACCGGGTCACCCCGACCCCACGCAAACCATCTGTTCCGACGAGGAAACCTTCTGTTCCCACACGCAAGCCCTACATCCCCCCCAAGCCTCTCGCTCCGACCAGGCGGCCCTCGCCACCGCCGCCGCCACCGCCCACGCCTGTTGACAACACCATCCAGAGGGAGGTGACGAAGCAGAGAGGAGACGTTCACAGTAAGTTCTTCTTGTTTATGTCTCCTGAACTGTCGGTGACCTCAGCGCTAATGTTTAGAACACTAAGCCTTGTGGGAATAAATAAATATAAAAACCAAAGAGCAGATGAGAAATCCAAGACAAGACTTTTCATGTAGTGAGCACGAGGAGGAGAAGAGAAGGAACTCCACGTGTTCCACTTGTTCCTGCTGGAGAACAGGCGTTAATCTTCCTCACGGGCGCGGATCATGTGGTGCTGGGCGCAGCTCTGCCCGTGTGATGGTGCAGTGCAGACTTTCAGTCCCTTGTTTGTCTCGCTATCCGTCTTTATCAGCCCTGACAGGTCTGCAGAGCATTTGCATAGACAAGAACGCGACGTTTATTTTGAGACGTGTCACATCCCGGGGGATGGGGGGGGGTGGTGACGCTCACCTGCCTGATTATGTGAAACATCATTTTCTATTCTGAATTCCAACACCTGAGTGTGTGTGCGTGCAAATGATCTGAGCCCTTCGCGGCTGGCTGCAGCGTTTAGGGCAGCGCGTCAGACGCGTGAACGCTGTTTATCACGTCATCTCATTGATCTGTGGCCCTCTCTTACATACATGAATGTAACACGATGAATATGGAGCCCAGTAACATATCTTCATCTCCAGGTCATTATCTTTCCTGGCTGCAGGGTTGAAAAGCACAGGCTGTTGTTTAATCACGTGCCACCTCGTGCGCTGTGCCAACACTGGCCTTCACCCGCCTTTGATTCAGTTTGACATCAACAGGGCAGCGTTTAAATGAACTGTAGCGAGCAGAGCTGCCTGAGATCTCTGTTTCCCTTCAAACACGACGACCCTGCTATTTGTATGCTGTTAAACACTTTTAATAATAACAATGAATCTATCTCTGCAACACAACAGCAGCCGTTATGTAGATATATTGATGCCATGTCTATATGTGTGTATATATATACATATATATATATATATATATATATATCTTTTTTTTCATTTACTTATTTCTGCTCTTCTCTGAGAGTCGAGAGCTGCTGGAAACAAATTCCTTGCATGAGATCGACGTACCAGCTGAGAAGAAGAGACGATGGAGCTCATGTAGGGAAACAGACTCTACCAGTTAGTTAGTTTGGTTTAAACTAAATGCCTGAGCTGGGTTTAGATCCTGGCACCAGCCGTGGAAATGAGGTCCGGATGCAGCCAGAGCAAGAAAAACGCCGGAGGGGCAATCAAACATAAATAGAATGTTTTTGTGTCGCGCTCAGGTGTTGGCATGGCAACAGTCGGCTGCTCCGGCTCCTCTGTGTTGGAGAGTAACAGGTGAGATCATGTGGTTCCTCTTCTCCTTGCCAGATGGCGGCGTGTAATTAGAAAAAGGAAGGAGGAGAAATCACATTAACACCTGTCTGCACAGCTCCAGGGAGACATCAGTCTGACAGGAGACATCACAGCCTCCTGGAGGAGGTCTGGAGAAGAGGACGGAGGAGCAGAGTGTCATTTGAATTAGAGCCTCCGCTCTGCAGTTGGCGCCGCAGCCGTTTCCAAGTTTCGAAGGACTTTCCTCCTCTGTAGTTTCTGGAGTGTCTCAAGCACCGGGCTGATCACCACGGAGCAAAGTCAGGAAACTTCAACGAGAAGTTCGTTCATTACTTTCTGTGTCGAGTCGGAACCTGGAGCGAGGACGTGCGCTACTCAGAGTTCAGAAAGAGGAAACTGGGTTAAAATAAGATTCTCAGGACACAGACAGATTCTAGTCTGCATGTTGGGCCGCTGTAATGTTCTAATGGTCCAGGAGGGAACTTGTCGAACCCTGTTCCTGGTGATCCTGTTTCTGACCTGCATTTCATTTTCAAATCAGAAGAGCTGCTGCTAACTGGTGAGCTTTCTGCCCTCGGGCTCTGAAGCTCAGCCCAGGCCTCACAGGCCTCCGTCCTCACGCTAACACCAGGCCCCGCTGGTCGGGAGGCAACCTTCTCTGTTCTAAATCAAATCACATCAGCATATTAACATAAAACGTCTTCTGGATGATGAAGAACTCAGAGACAAAACAAAAAGAAACAGTTTTAACACTTAACGTGTGTAAAAATAGTATAAATTAAATGAAAAATGATGCATGACAAGGAAAGAGACGTGTTCTCTGATTAGTGCATTTGCTCAAACTCCCCCCGAAGCTGCGCTCACTGAATTAAATAACGTCTTAATTATTTGCCTCAAAGCTGAAATCCCAAGTGTTGCTAATGTGCTAATTGTTAGCGTGAACTTTTTAAACCGGGGAACGTGTGGTTTCCAGCCATGCAGAGTTTAGGGTTCATGCTTCATCGTGTTCAAACGCGTTTGTGTTTGTTGAACCCTAGAAGATTCAAAATGGCAGGTAACAAATCCATATCAGTGAGAGAATGTGAATTAACTCGATGAGCTGGAAGCTCAAAGCTCAACCCGATCCTGGCTCCTTTAATTAGCTCGTCCCTTTATTTACACTCTGCATATCTGAGCAACGACCGGATGCACGGCTCCTGGGGGGTAGTTTCCTTAAAAGCACACACACACACACTGGGATGCTTGGGATTGCTGGAGAGCCGGGTGTGAGCGTGACCCCCCCCTGCTCTGAGATCCCTAGCCTGACAGACCACATGCTGCCTGCGGGGCGGTGACACCGGGCGGTGTCAATTTTTTTCTTCAACCTCCTTTTTAAAAAATGATTTGTAACCAGAAAAGACAAGTTGCCCTCCAAGGGGTCGAAGTGTCTGAAGCTGCAAAAAGATTTGCACCAACTTTTTGTGCATCACTGGTCAGCTGACCTTTCACAAGATGGCTCTGCTCGTGGTATTTTGGGCTGCATGACCCCATTGGAGGAGGAACGAGGCTATTTCAGGATTGTGTGTGTGTGTGTGTGTGTGTGTGTGTGCTGAGGGACACATGGATTCATCCTTGTCATAAATAAGTAATGAAAGGAAACCACACAATAAAACCTTTGTTAATCCTCCATCTCACCCTGCGTCTCTCTCCTCTCCTTCAGTCCCTCGGAACAACGGAGACAACACTGTCCTCGGAATCGACTTTGACATCGAGCTCGGCAACACGGCGGATGAAGCCAGAGACGACCCAGGTAAACACAGCGTTTGACGAAGACGATTTGTTCCGGGCAGGATGGAGGTGACAGTGATCAGGTGACGATGCGACAGCGAGCAGATGTGCTCTGATCACGTGGCCTCTGACGTCTGCGCACGTCCCTTCAAATAACGGCTGCCGGCTCAGGATGCAGTGCCACGCTGTCTGACGTCTCATATGAATCTGCTTCAGTGATGAATTGATCGTCAACGCTCGTCAGCTGCATTGTTCTCCGTGTAGAATTCCTACAATTACAATAAAAAATAGATTTAGTGAGGAGACACAGGCTTCGTCTGTGATTTATCGTCGCATCGGATCTGCCCAATGATTTAGTCGCGTGTTTATTTTGGTTTGAAGAGCGCCATTTGTTATGACGCGTCAAGAGAGGAGGCGTTTTCACTGGCTCAGGAAATTTTGGGAACTGTAAGAACAGAATCATGGAGGTGACTCTTGTCTTGGATCCAGTTTGAGCAGCCGTTCATGGAGAGAGACTGATTTTAAGAATATTTTTCACACTTTGAAGCAGAGGATGACAAGGAAAACAAATCAAATCATCATAAATAGAGCAATCCATTTTCATGAGATATTTCATGGTGGTTTGTTCACAATAAGATGAACTCTTACGCTGACTTTCCACTTTTTGTTGATCTGCTCTCTTCAGAAATGACATTCTAACAAATGTTTATGTTGTGTCAGCTCGTTGGTCAGAGCTTCAGGTGAGGTCAGAGGCGCACGGCACGCATCCTGCCGAGCGTCACAGAGAGCAGAGTGAGTGTGTGTGTGTGTCCTCTGAAAATGTTTTTTTCCTCTTCAGAGTCGGGGTATCTGAGCTGCTCTTTTGACGATGGCCTTTGCGGATGGATCAGGGACAGAGATGGAGACCTGCACTGGGAGACGACACCAGATCCGTCAGGTAATGGCAGGACCGCACGCTTTATTTTACATTCAGTGAATGACAATGTGTGTTAGCTCACACACACACAGTGTGTGATCCTCTCAGTGGCTTGAGACTGATACTGCAACTTGTGGGTTTGAATGAGTTTATTGCAACGAGCAACCCAGACCGGAATGAGGTGTCAGACCCTGGCGCTGCTGCCTCTCTTTACATTTTAAATTATTCTGATCTGGTTATTTCTATTTATTCAAGCCCACAGGTCACGGTCACCAACACATCTGGTGTTATGCTCCATCACACTCACTCTGTGTTTTCGCTTTACAAAGCTGTGCAGATGAGAACTGCATTACTTTTGTTGGGGTCCAGGCGAGGGAGAGGTATTGCTGCGTCACGCTGCCTCCGCAGCCTGTCTGCAGTTCGGCCAAGTTTGAGCTCATGTATTAGTACAAGTAAATACTTTTGTCCAGACTTGAAAGGTATCACACCATTCCCAGACTCAGGCCTGAGTGTGAGCAGTGTGTGTTTGGATGATGTCGTATTCATGGATGTGTGTTGTGGGACTGTTTTGATTGGCAGCCGCTGGCAGATTCTCGTGGCTTTAAATGCTCAGCCCAGATTTGGAGGAGGCTCATCGCTCGTGCAGAAAGTGTGCGCGGCCTGCGGATGCAGCAGTTACTGGACCCCCCGTGGCTCACAGCAGCCGCACGCTGATCTACTGGATATGCAAAATACATCAACATTAATCGCCTATAAGCCACAAGCACTTCTGCGTTTGCATTTTTAAAACTATACAGCTCCATCACTAACTAATGCATGAATCAATTAAACACTAGTTGCCGTGGGTAACTGGCTGAGTTTAGGGAGGAGACGAAACATATGCAAGTGGGTCAGGTCTTTTCCAAAAGTCTATTTTTTCACCACTCCTTCTTTTTGGATTTCCTCATCCAATTCCACATTTTAAATTCATTTTAATTTTATTTTTATGCACACAGGGAATCCACATCTATCAAATTTAAATGCTCGATTCAAAGGTTCTTTTGAATTAGGAGAAGGTGAAATAAACAAATCCGGGGGCTCAGGGTCATGTGCTGAATCAATGATCCCCAGATATTTTGGACAAATCCATATTTATCTACTGCCCCCCACTAGTTTAATCTCATTAATTAACTCTGACACGGCACTCGGCCCCCAGGTGGACGTTACCTCACCATCCCTGAAGTCGGAAACAAGAGGACTGGGCGAGGGGCCCGGCTGGTCCTTCCACTCACCCCTCCCTGGAACGACGGCAACCTGTGCTTGTCGTTCCGGCATAAGCTGGCGGGCCACCACGTGGGGATGCTGCAGGTGTTTGTGAAGAAGGGGAAGCAGTACAGCCCCGCGGTGTGGGGCCGCACGGGAGGAAACGGCTGGAGGCACACGCAGATCACACTGTGGGGCACGGGCCTGGAAAGTGTGAGTAACAACAAACAGAAAGGTCCTAGTTCCTATTTAAATGAAGAGTCAGTCAAGTGCTACTGTTATATGACCGATTTGAATGTTTTCAAAGTTGCATTGCTTGTTGTCAAGTTGCATGTTGTTCAAATTGCATTGCTGAATACGATCTGGCTGTCATTGCACTATTATATTTTATATATATGTTATAATTTTTTGTGATATTATTTTTGTAATTGTTAAACGTGCAATCAAAATGATAATTATTTTGTAATAATAATTTTCATAATATGAATTATAATAATCACCACCATCTCCATCATAATATTAAATAAATAAAAATAATTATTATTATGAGTAGTAATAGAATCACTGTTATTATTTGGATGGAACCTGACTGCACTATGCTGTTGTTCCCTAGGTGATCCTGAAGGGGGAGCGCGGGCGAGGCAGGAGCGGAGAGATGGCCGTGGACGACATCACCCTGAGGAAAGGCTCCTGCACGGAGGAGCACAATCTGAGGAGACTCTAACTGACAGAGAAGGAGACGAGGCAGAGGGAACACACGAGGGCCTATCATCTCTAAGAGAAGTGACTCTGTTGTGACAACCCCTCACTCTGCCTGGGCTCACGCTGACCCCCCCTGCCCCACCCCCAGCCCCGGCCGCGACCGCGGCCCTGACAGCCTACGGACGATGTCCGAAACATTGTGCGTCTGCAGAACAGTGAGTCTCTTTCTCAGCTGCAGACTGGAACCAAATGTCATGGTCCCCCTCCGCCACCCTGTTTGTCTGAAACCTGCACGTACCTGCTCGCCCCCCCAAAATCGGCAGCCTCCGAGCCGTGCTGGTGAGAGGCCCATGTTCAGCTCATTCCTCCTTGAAGAGGGAACGAGTGGCTTTGATCTGTAACCCGAGAGGCACTGCTTTTTATTCGCCTGCTGTTAAAACGTGCAGCCAGGGGCCTAGTTTGGAAATGTTTTGATCAGCAGAATATCAGAGGTACTATGCATTTTCTTTGAAGGTAAGAAATTAATTTTTTTTTTTAAAGTGCAAAACACGAATTGTATGTGTTATGATTTGGTTCGGATTCAATCACACGTGGCATTTGGATTTGCTCCTGATCCCGAAGCACAGTTTTTTTTTTTTGTTGCTTCAGTATTTCAAAGATATGTTTGGTAGAAAAGTGTCCACTGAAGCCTCTCATGTTTTTCATGTACTTGAAATGTGTCCAACCTTTGCGAACTGCCGCTATCTGTGACACAGTGCTTTGTTTTTTTTAAGTGCCCTTTGTTATAAAGACAACTTTCTAGGCATTCACTACGTCTATTATTGTAAATGTAGTTGTGTGTACATACTCTATGGCCCCATGTATATGTTCATTCATCCATGGGTATTAATTGGATTGGTTGGTATTTAAACTTTTTGATTAAAGAACATGTATACAGATTGAACCCCTGTGTAGTACAAGGCAATGTCGAGTTCACAGCGCGTGTGTCATGTGTTATGGTGAAGTGCTCTGTGTATAAGTTGCGTATTGCGTGCTGTGACAGTGAAGGGCACTGGCTGGAGGTTAGAGGTTTTCTGCATGCATGGGTGCATTCCCAACATTTAGATTTATCTAGACCAGGATGTAAATAAAATACATTTGACTGTTACATTAAGAAACAAAACACGTTTTTACAGTTTGTTAGTGACTGTAAAGAGTTAACAGCAGTGAATGCAATAAAGGATGAATACATGAGAGAAAGAAGAAGACAGCGATCTGATGTCAACAATTCAGATTTTATGACCCTCTTCAAGCACTTAATTAGGCATGCACTCTTATTCATGTAATTATCCAGTCAGCACTGCAGGAAGTCCACTTAACGTTCACATCAAACATTAGGATACACGGAAAAATGTCATCTCTGGCTGTTGCAAGGTTGCCGGTGCCAGAAGTGCTGGTTGGAATGTTTCCGAAACTGCTGATCTCCTGGGATCTTCATTCTGAAGAGTGGCGCAGAAAACTCAAAAAGTCCTCCAGTGGGCGGCGGCTCTGCAGACAGAAACGCTTCATCGGGAGAGTTCGAGACACGACTCAGACACTCGACCATTTACTTTCAGGGCGTGTCTGTGGCAGGGGGCGTGTCTGGCTTCTTCTGCAGCTTCTGTGCTGTCAGAACCTTCTGCCAGGTCTGTTGAGAGCTGTGCTTCGGTGTTTTTGAAGTGTTTCCTCTTTACTTTTCTCTTCTCCTTTCACTCAGGTTTTCCTGTGTGTCTTGCTGACCACCTGAGTTTTATTCCTTGTTCCATTTTTTTTTCTACCTACCTTTTTGATACCAATACTGTGTTAGTGCCACAATGATAACCAACGATTACACAAAGCTAAATTTGTCACTCACCAGTTTCATGAGTTCAGTGAACGTCAACCCCATATGAAGGAGGGCGAAGCGATCGCTGCAGAACCCCCTATTGGATGGTTGAGCACCTGTGTGTTTGTAAATAAAAACAATTAGATTTAAACAGCTTAATATACAAAGGTTTAGCTCTGTTAACATCTACACACACACACACACACACACACATTTAAAGTCCAGCAATAGTCTGGTTAGAAATTATGTTTAGTTGACAACAAACTTGAGAAAATGATGATTTCACCATCAACAGATCTGAAATCAATAGGAACATTTGGGTTGTGTTAGAACAGCAAACATGTTCAGATAATGAATCTGCAGAAACAGTGTGGACAAGAATCCAAGTTCCCAACACCATGTTTATTATCATCATGCACAGAGCAACAATCCTTGAATAAAATGATTACTTTAAAATTCAAACCAATTTCTTGACGCAGAGACCAGTGTCAAACTCCTGGTTCTCCTCGTCTAAGTCAGCATCATGCTTAAGCAGTGTGCTGGATTCATAAACACCATTTCACAAGCTCTTGCAGCTGCCACCATAGATCACTGTTTAAACAAATGATTCTCCACTTCTGTCAAGTCCTTCATTTTGTTTCAGGGTGGCTTGTTTGGGACGGAAAGGGCGAACAAACCGCCCGTTTATTAAGATAAACTACCACGGCAGGGAGAAATCTAGAGGGCAGAGCTGATAGCCAATACAAATGTGTGCGCCCCCCTGCATCTCTGTGTTGGTGACAGTTTTTCCACACACACGAACCGATGAAGCAATAACCAAAAAGAAGGAAATATCAAGTATTTTTTCAGACCCTAGAGAATAGATCATTATGTCTGTTAGTGCTCTGTTAGAGCAAATCTAGGGTTATTATTAATTAAATCACCTTGACATTTGTTTATCAGAGGAATACAGTACAGGGGGCTGTAAACCTGGTCCCAGCGCCCTGCAGTTCCTTCATCAAAACCTCCTAAGCTCCAAGGCTCTTCTTCTTTCCACAGCAGAACAAACTGAACAGATGAGCAGATGAAACAAAACATCCAAATCCTCACTTTGGGTCAAGCAGTTTGGACACTTTTAGGACAATATCAGAGCTGGTTCAACAGTCCCTCAATGTATGGGGCTTAGCCTGAGCTGGAATATCAAAGCACACAACTATCTGCAGGAAGCCCAGCGATGAGGTAATGTATCCTCTAAGAACTCATTGTCCTCTCATCCATCTCAGGAACAGAACAGCTGAAGAACAGCAGCACTGAGTGGTCTGTGTGGGTTAGCCTTTAGCCAAGCCACTAGCCTAGCTTGTAGCCCAGCCGGCTTGACTAGCTTCTGTTTCCTCTCTGTTCTGCCTGAATGCAGACTTTCAGCAGTCGTGACTCATCTCACTGACTTCAGACGTTGACACGAGCTTGAAGAAATAGTCTCATTTGCTGCTGTAGGTCATCAGGAGACAGCAGTGTTTAAATATTACAATCCTATTGTGTTATTGGTTCATCTTCAGAAGTCTGAGAAAAGAGTGATGATGGTGATGATGATGGCCTTGCTGTGTGGCGTCTGCGTGCCCATCTTGAAATGGACCTGACACCACCACTCCACCAGTAAGCCACCAGTAAAGTATTCTTACAGGTACAGCTCAAAAATTTTGAATATGGTGAAAAAGTTCAATATTTTTGGTCAGTCAATTCAGAAAGTGAAACTTATTTTATATAGATTCATTACACATAATGAAAACCCAAAGTACAGTGTCTTCGGAAATTAGAATACTGTGATCAAGACATTCATAGTGTCACACCCTAAACAGCAAATTAATACAAAACCTCTGCAAAGGTTTCCTGAGCCTTTAAATTGTCTCTCAGTCTGGGTCAGTAGGCTACACAATCATGGGGAAGACTGCTGACCTGACAGATGTCCAGAAGTCAGTCATCAACACCCGCTGAAGAAGCTGCTTGTGCACTGATTGCTGTATCCAAGCACATCAACAGAAAATTGAGCGGAAAAGGAAAAAGTGTGGTAGGAAAAGGTGCACCAGCAACAGGGATAACCGCAGCCTTGGGAGGATTGTCAAGCAAAATCCATTCAAGATCCATTTGGGGGAGCATGACTGAGGCTGGAGTCGGTGCATGAAGAGCCACCACACACAGACAAATACTAGACATGGGCTATAAATGTCACATTTCTCGAGTCATGCCACTCCTGAACCAGAGACAACGCCCCTTACCTGGACTAAGGACAAAAATAACTGGTCTGCTCAATGGTCCAAATTCCTCTTTTCAGATGAAAGTCAATTTTGCATTTCATTTGGAAAGAGTCTGGAGGTAGAATGGAGAGGCTCAGAATCCATGATGCTTGAAGTCCAGTGTGAAGTTTAGGCTGCCTGTTTTCTGAAGTCCACAGTCAATGCAGCCATCTACCAGGAGCACTTCATGCTTCCCTCTGCTGACAAGCTGTATGGAGATGCTGATTTTATATCTCAGCAGGATTTGGCGCGTGCGCACACTGCCGAAGTCACCAAAAGCTGGTTCGATAACCATGGTGTTACTGTGCTTGATTGGCCAGCAAACTTGACCTGAACCCCTTGGAAAATCTATGGGCTGTTGTCAAGAGGAAGATGAGAGACCCCAGACCCAACAATGCAGATGGGCTGAAGGCAGCTATCAAAGCAACCTGGGCTTCCATTACACCTACGCAGTGCCACAGGCTGATCCCCTCCATGCCACGGAACACTGATGCAATAATTCATGCAAAAGGAGGCCCAACCAAGTATTGAGGGCATAGAGATACACATAGTTTTCAGAACCCTGACATTTGTTCCTGTTATTTGAGCTTTTTGGATTGGTCTTATGTGATATTCTAATCTTCTGAGATGCTGAATTTTGGGTTTTCATTATCTGTAAGCCATAATCATCAAAATTACAAGAATTGGAGCTTAAAATATTTCACTCTGTGTAATGAATCTATATAACAGATATAGATCTATATCTATATATAACTATATAACAGTTTCACTTTCTGAATTGACTAACAAAAAATATTGAACTTTTTCACCATGTTCTATTTTTTTGAGATGTACCTCTATATATAAGAACAGATCTTTGCCTTGACTAATGGAAATCAAAGTGGCCACATTTTAAGATTCTATTAAAAAAAAAAAAAAAAATGCATGATGTTGCTTTGAATCACGTTTGTACAACACACACATTTTTTCAGATTGCCACAAAGGAGCCACTGAATCCCATCAAACAGGATGTGAAGAAAGGCAAGCTCCGATATGTCGCCAACATATTTCCCCACAAAGGATACATCTGGAACTATGGAGCGCTCCCACAGGTGGGAACACACACACCTCCACTGGTTTAATTGAAGTATCAGTGACGTTCATATTCGTGTTTACGCTTGTTTAATTTTTATGCTTTTCCCTGAAACAGACGTGGGAGGACCCAAACCACACGGATGCAGAAACAACATGTTGTGGTGACAACGATCCCATCGACGTCTGTGACATCGGGGCCGAGGTGAGAAGCTCCGGTGTGAGATATGGGACTTTTAACACACATTATTATATGTTCATTGTTCAGTGACTGTGTGTACTGTCGGGCTGCTCAGGTGTGTTCCCCAGGTCAGGTGATCCAGGTGAAAGTGCTTGGGATCTTAGCCATGATCGATGAGGGTGAAATGGACTGGAAGGTCATTGCTATTAACGCTCAGGACCCGGACGCCAAAACTCTGAACAGTGGGTGTGCTCATACAGGCAACAGTGTACTGATACTCAGTGTACTGCGAATACATCCAGAAACTCTTTACGTTATGTCTGCAAAACAAGGTGATACAGTAGAAAGGTAATGATTCATAATGAGATACAAGCATAAACGAATTCAAAGAATTAACAGCCAATGTCATGTTATGAATATGGTATAAATATAATGTATGTATAACTGCAAATCTCAGTGACTTCAGACAAAGTTAGCAAACTTATTGCGTGATTAATAATGTTGATGTATTCTTTTAGTTCAACATTTCGTGTCTGTGAGCCTTACTAGCATCAGCAGAAGAGACGTTGTCGTGGTGATATCTGTTGTAAGTCCTGGGTCCCTCCATTTTTACTGTTTCTTAAGGCATAGAGGATGTCCGCAGGAGCCGGCCGGGTCATTTAGAGGCAACCGTGGACTGGTTCAGGAAGTACAAGGTGCCTGATGGAAAGCTTGAGAACCAGTTTGGATTTAATGGACAATTCAAAGACAAGGTACAGAGACCTTCTGACGTACTGTGACCTATGAGGAGCCCCTGTGATTGAAATAGCTGAACACACCTTGACTGAAATGGACTGTTCCAAACTGTGTTTGATCATGTGTCAGGACTTTGCGGCTGAGATCATCAGGTCCACCCATGAGCACTGGAGGGCACTGGTGCAGAGGCAGACCAATAGTGAGGGGATTGAATGGTAAGGTGCTGGAGGTACAGCCTCTGCATGCTCCACTATAACACATTAACACTTTTCATTTGGGACAATTCTTGTTTTTAGCAAGAACGTCTCCTGCTGTGAGAGTCCTTTGAGATGCAGTGCTGATGAGGCCAGAGATGTAGTTCAGGCGGTGAGAATGAATTACTGATGATAACCGAAATAATAACTTTAAAAACAGAAAAAAGAATTCAGATTTTTTTTTTTATTTTGTGACTCCTCAGGCCCCAGCAGTTGGTATCCCACATCCTGTGTCTCCAGAGGGTAAGTCAACCACAAGTGACTCACACTGAAGTTGGGTTATTATTATAGTTATGTTGTTTAATACTCATGCTTCTGACATTTTGATTTGACAGTGGATAAGTGGCATTTTGTCTGAAATCCTAAAGAAGATAAGGAAACTGACAGAAGCTCCTGACATCCCAGGAAGATTCATCTTCTGCAGCTGGATTTATTTTTTGGTAAGAACTCCTCCTGGGCTGTGTGACGTGACGTCTAGGTCTGCCACAATGAAAATGAAATAAAATAGCATGCGAAGATATTTTGAGTTGAATTAAGGACACAGATTGTCATGTCGGACATCAGATTTTTCTTTCATTAATATGAATTCTATATGTTGATCACAAAATATTGGTGCCCCTTTGTTTTGTAAATTATTTTTATACATATATTTTGGAGATAAAGGCCCAGCCCAAGACCTCAAGGTAACATGCTCCAGATGTTCTGAATCTATGTGTACCCTAATGGAACCACATTCTTTTATTGTTTGGATAAATAATAAAAAAAATAAAATGTGAACATGGTAAACTGTCTTCAGGTTGAATCTATAATGACACATTTAAAATCTGTCAAGTAGGAATATTAAGTTGGAGGCACGAGTCTGATTGCTTTAAATAAATATAAATTTTATTAAAAAAACACCCACATCTCAGCAATATCAGGAATGATATAATAAACAGCTTTCAAATAAACTGCATTCAGTACATTACAATACTTACAGTATTAATACCCATCCTTAATTCCATTTTTTGTAGCATACCAAACTTCAGAAGAACTAGGAAAGCCTTAAAAAAATAAAAAGACAGGCAAAATGTTGCACCTTTTTATACCTTTAGTGTCTAACTGCAAAAAAACAAAAAAAAAAAGTGTGTATCAACTGCTAGCTTAACCTTTGAGCCGAGCACGTAGAGTGCACTGGTTCAACCCAGAAAGTTATTCAAGTAATGTTGACTCACTCAGAAACACTCAGAAGCATCTTCAAGTATGGCTATGCTTGTAACCCGCTATATCTTAGACACCTCCGCCTTCTCAACCACAACCTGCTACTGTAGCTGGGTACTGTACAATGAAATTCAACATTTTTATGTAGATGTATTTTACAAAACTGGAACAGATAGAAGAAAAAAAAAACTAGAACTTCTATTAGGATACTACAACTGTAAACGTTGCTGTGACAGTGACTGTAATATTTACAAAGACTTCCTGGATAATCTAACCACGCTCGTTCTCTTGACCTGAAAGAGTCGAAAGGATATTGTAAGATATGATGAGGACTGCTGAAAGAGAAGCTGTGGGTCGGGTGGACAGAACAAGGACAACCTACATCAACATCAAAGAATTAGTTGTATTCCTGCAATACAAATTCTTGGTATGTACACTGTGACATAATTTATTTATTTTTTTAAACACATTTACAATCTGTTTAAATAAAATGTTTGTAATTCTTTCTTACATATTTTTTTCCTGAAACAGAAATGAAGTGCTAACAGAAAATGAATATGTTTAAGAGTGGGGAGAGTTGTTACTATAACATGAATCATTCGTTTATATGTCGCAGGAATTAAATCGGGGAATAAAATCATTATACAATTGCTTAGTGGTTATAAATAAATTTAACTATACACAGGCACAAGGATGTGCAATTACTTTAATCATTGCCCTGGTCTTTCTTCGGAGCAAAAGCAAATAGGTTGCTTTAACTTATACTTTCCCTTTAATCAGCTCAGTGCATAATATCAATCAAAATATCAGTTACCTTTAATAGATTACCACCATCATTCTAGCTAAGATAGAAGTAAAGGATTGCAGGAAAATAATTTCATCTCTGTGGGATCGGCAATAACCACGGTGAGATTCGGGATGCAATGGCAAGTCCCTGAATGTGGAGATGACGAGTTGAAAACAGGCAATGAAGACGAACACAAATTAGTTTAAAAATGTCCCTGATTTTATAGTAACATCGAGGATTAAAGTTCAAGTCAAGCAGACTGATAAAGTAAGAAATTAACTTTTATGCCTTTGCCTGTGCTTGAGTGAAGCTATTCTCATACAGAGGAGGAAGAAAGAAAAATATGTTATAATCATATTGCCAAACTAATTTTGAGGTATTACAGGTTTGTACTAAACATTATTTAAAAGCCTTCTCACTGCCCCCAAGAGTCTCACATTATGTGTCTAGTAGGTTGAATAGCACCTTATGAAATAGTCAGTTGAAACCCAAAGAAATACAATGTTTGCATTTTACAACACAAAATCTATAACAGCAATTCCAAAATGGGAAATTAATTTACTGTACAAATCTCAAATGTTTATCTTACAGTTAGATTACAATAATTAAAGTCCCCACAGCAAGCCAGCTGCCCTCTGAAAGTGACACCGAGCCTACCCTGTTTCATGTTCCTCAGTGTATAAAAAGCATATTTACTAAGCACAAGAGACAAGACTACACCAAATATTCACAATCCAGGTTTGTTCAATGCACCTACAGTAAGGAACATAAACAGTCGCTAACAACATAGTAAACCTGGTCAATATTAAAATAATGCAATTGCAAAGTTTTTTTTTTTCTCAATGTTAAAAATGCACCATTTAGTATGGCTCAATTTACAGTAAAAATGACATAGGAAAGTGAAAGAAGCACCGACACAATGAGAGTTCTCAGATCAGGGATTGTGCGTTCAATCCTCTTCCAAATCTGTCAATCACATTTCCATGATTTAAGGGAATTAATTCATGGTATAAGAGAAATTCAATCAGATTGTATGATCTAAAAATATCACCATTTTACCAAAACCTTGAACTGTTATTATTAAAAAGTGGTCCAGGAAACACTGACCTGATGAAGAGCATCATGATGCTGATGGTTTTACAGCGCGACAGGATTTTCAGTGTCCAGCTGAGACCAAGTGTGTCATTATCGTGTGATGGCATTTGAATCAGAGGAAATGGTATTACCACACTTTAGCACCATGAATGTTGTCATTTGCAAAGTCAGTGTATCGCACCAAGTTCCCCATAAGAAAAATAAAGCCATCATAAAAGAAAGAAACTTTGTTTCTGTAAAAATAGGTCCTTATGTATCTATCGAAAAGCACCAGAGAATTTGACACTGTGTCTTTCAAAAGTTGCCAAAAAAAAATAAATACATCCTTGGTAGGGTCAACTTGTAAAGCTTAGTTGTCAAAGAAGTGAAAGACCTGATGTGATCCAGGGTTTGTATCTGATCACAGGCTCCTGTTTCTATACAATGCCTTTGTTAACCTTATGGGTAGGAGGGAGTGTTAGAATGAGGCCAGTGGTGCTGGAGTCTTGGTTTATCGTTTATAAAGCCCCTTTAGTTTTCTTCATTGTCACTACACAAACTTACTGTACGGTCCTGTGACCTTGGTGAAGGCGTATGGAGCTGTACTGACATAGGTGTTTGTTGTGCACGACAAGGAGCCTTCCATTAGTGCCTTGATAAAACGCTTGTACGGAGGCGGAACAGAGGGATCTAATGGCTCTACATGCTCCCGCTTCACCCCCTTTTTGCTGCCCTTGCTAGGTGTCCCCTCGCCACCGTTCCTCTCCGCATCCTCCTCCTTCTCTCGAGCCTTTTCTGCCATCTTGGCTTCCCATAGTGCCAAACCGTGCTTGGCCTCATTCAGATTTTTGTGCTGGTAGAAGACCAAGGAGATGCGTGTTGGATGGTTGCGGTCTGGATTTTTAATAGGTGTTGTGGCGTGGAGCTCCCGTTTTGCACACTCTATCAGTACTGAGCCATGGCTGGGGGCCACTGCCACACCACCGATGTCAGGATCCAAGAAGTTATGCTCGTTGTCTGACCACATCTCTGGTTTTTTGGGTGTTGTGGGTGTTGGTGGTGTTCCGGGCTCTTGCTTAATACCTACAAGGCTTCCATTGGGCAGCCCCACCCCTGGCTGTGCCTCGCGGTTTAAACACCCACCACCTAACTGAGAAGGAATCTGTGGACTAGACATCCCCATTTCTGTCTTGATTTGCATATGGAAAGGATCTTGGCCTGGTGGTAAGATCTGAGGGCTCCGAGAAAGGTATTGGTTTTGGTATCCTCCAAACTGATTGCCTTTGCTCACAGCAGCTGTGTAGTCTAGACCCCCATGAGTCGATGGTGCTCTAGACAGGGGGTCCATCATCTGGGGTTCTGATGCTCCATTAGGACCATAAGGGCCATAGGGTCTCATGGGGTGAGCTGGCCTCATGCTGCATGCACTGTAACCATTGACCTGTAGACTTGGCTCATTGTACCTTGGCGGAAAATTGACGTCATAACGTTGATGTGCACTGTACTGCTGCTCTGGATACAGCACTGGTCGCTGTTGCCGGTACATGTCTAGGTGCTTTGGGTTTGAAGCATAGTATGGATGGTAATTGTCCAGGGGCATTCCTCCGTTACATTGATAACCTGGGTATGGACGATTTGATCCATTAATGTAAGAGTTTGGTACATGCAGTGGGGAAGGATAAGGGCTGGTTGGTGTTGGTGGCTGTTGAGGATACAAGCTGCCTGGCTTAGAAGTGCTTGGAAAAGACCCAGGATGGTTTGGGAACCTGGGGTAGTTGGCTGCATTTGGGGAGCCAGGATAAGGGGGTAGAATGCTCTGCTGCTGTTGTTGTTGTTGTAGTTGCTGAGGATGGACCCCAAGGTGGTGTTTTGGCTGCCCTGGCTGATGGGTTGCTCCCACAGCACCTGGAATATGTCCTGAAACACACATACAGGTTTTTTAATGAAGCCCTGGAAAGATGCAAGACAATTAAAACATGAGTCACGATTAACGTTACTGTACCTGCTGTAGGATTGTTGTGTGCGATATTCTCGTAAGTGCCCGCTTTTGACTTAGCCTGGAGGGCCTTTTCTGCCTTATCATTGGCGCTTTCCAACATGGCATTTTTGTTGGCAGCAGCCTTTTTAGCATCCAGTTTCTTTTGCCGGCAAGACTTGGCTGGCTCTGCAAGCATGCGCACCTGGCGGCGAAAGGCACTCAGGACTTGGATAGCACCTGACTTAACTTTCTCTTGTTGACCCTCCTCACTGCCAAATTCGTCAGTCTTGGAAGCCTTGTAAAGAGGCAGAACGTGGAGCTGCTCGTCCTCTGGAATCTTTCCAATCTCACGGTTGTCTTCGCTTGTTAATGTACACACCTGTAAAATGGGGATCAGTTAAACTCTTGCTTTTATTCTACTATTGTAAATAATTAAAGTATATTGCATTTTGAGTCTCAGTAATTTTTCCATCCTCAAGATATAAACTTGGAAATGTATGCAGTAAAATACCCAGGTTCTGCTTACCACTGTACTGCCACCCTGCATGTTATGGAGGTCTCTGTGGGCGTGGGCACAGAAGTCCAAGCAAGCAGTGACACCAGAGAATGGCCGGCCCTCCTTGTGGCCCAGACGGCAATCTGGTGCCCTTTGTTCGTGTTCTACCTGTGTCCAGGAAAAATTAGTTAAAATTTAGTTTAGTCACATTATTAGGAACTGGTTGTTGTTGGCCTGCAAGCTACATTTGTTTTTATGTATGCATTTGTATTTAAACCAGAGGTTGATATGTTGAATATATTATTATTATTATAACACAATATTTGGTTAGAACTGTTGAGATGTAGGGTAATTTTTCACTTTTTATATATTTTAATGTATCATTAGAATATATATTGGCATTAGCAAATAGCCTGTTCAGTGTCTACTCACCTGGTTGCCATACGCTTCAGGGGCCAAGGTTTTATATAAGGGAGCCAATAAGGTTGCCAAACTTTGAAAGTTGTAATCGAGCTTCTCTTCCTGAAAGACAAAAAATGTCGCGTTTTAATTTCTATAACATGTTAGTGTAATGGAAGCATTGGGGAAGTCTTAACGTTAATGAAATACCTCCTTCACATCATCTCCTAGTAGCTTGAATTTTCTGGGGATTTTGCTTCGGGCAAATTTGCAGCCATTGTAGTACATGCTCCATGAGCAGCCAAAAGAGAAGGATGCGCCACAGGCATCAGGGTCCAGTCCCTGGCATGCACAGGTCCTCCTGAAGGGGGAAGACAAAACATTCAAACCATTTTAAATCACTGGAATGCAAAGTGGCGAGAGAGGATTAACCTGTTGTATAATGATAAAGATCTACTTTTTTTTAGTTATATTGTAGTTTAAGAAAGAATTGAAGCCCACTTGCTACTACTTACTCCTCATTGAGAGCACAGCGTCTCTGGGTGAGGGCTCCGTGCTTTCTCAGAGTGTCACTCAGCTCGACGTAAAGGCGGTCAGCTGTGCTGGGTAAGATACCCTCCCAGACTAGGATTACCACAATGATGCAGGCTGTCTCACATTTATGACCAGAACGTTCCCGCACCAGCACCAGTAGCTTCTCCTCTGCACTGGCTCGACGGATCACCTGAAACAGGTTGGTATATGAATATGTGCATGTGCACAGAAGCTGCTTTACTTGATGACATATACAACCAGTCCTTACCCATTTGGCTATGGGGCACCCCTGTGTACTTTTTCCTTCCTTGCCAGTATATATTACTTTCTCAATCCTGAGTGCACGGCCAGTGAAACCAGATCTTCAAAGACAAATATGCGCATTAGAGTAAATACAAGAACCAAAGTGCACAGTGGATATAAAACACGTGATTAACATTTTTTTAAAAGAGGTCAAGTTTGTGGCTGACCTCTTCTCCATCATCTCCCGTATCCCAGAAACACTGGGTGCTGCTCCCAGGTGGGTGTAGTATGGGCCTTCATCCTTCTCACTGATTTGTTCTAAGGTCATTAAGAAACATGCATTAATGTTTAACATCAACTGATCAATCATGTTTCAAAAACAGAAGTAATGACACGTACCAACGCAGTGACAGGATGCAATGTCATACTGCGTTTTCACAGGCGTATCCAGTAGATTCTTTATAGGTGTATCCAGCAGTTTCATAGGTGAGTCCATGAAGCTTTGTAAGAGGTTTTCCTTCTTGGGAGTGCAATCAGGTGGCTTTTTTAGAGCTACAGTGGCTGAGGCAGCGGAATATGATTCAGCTCCAGAGCTTAGGTCAGTGTTTGTTGACAGGACTGTGACGGAGCCAGAAGATTCCACTTTGACTCTGTTTGCTTGATTGATGACAATGGATTTCTTCTCAAATACCGGTGAAAGCTGGTACTGCCTCAGACTTTGTTCCATAGAGGCTAAGATGCTTTCTGGCCTCTTGCTCTGAACACACTGGGATTGTTGATTCTCCTGCTTCAGTTGCATCCCTCCTGTCCCGGCTTCTCGCATCTGTACCTGCTGCTCCTGCTGCTGCGAACAAGGGACCTCAAATCTGGTTCTGTTTTCCATCTTCACAGCCCTGAAGGTGTTTTTGGCGTCACTGGGGCTCTGCGGAGGATGAGCAGGGCCCTGGCGCTCCTGCCTCTGTAACAGGTGCATACGCAGGGCTGCGTGCCTCTGGAAGTCTCCTTGAGGACTCCCAGGTCCCAGAGGCAGACGAGGTCCTCTGTGGAACTGCAGCTGCTGTTCAATTTTAGGATACATTTGTGTTGACACCTGTTGGTTTAATGCACCTTGTGGTAAGTGAGGTTGTGACTGTGTCGAGGTCTGGGGGAAGTCTGTGTGGTTTGGCTGGTGGCATTGGTTGTTAGGCTGCTGTGGCTGAAATTGCTTGAGGTTACTGCTGCCTGAGTTTGGGGGATATTGCATTTGATGCTGTAATTGTTGGATTTCTCTGGAGTTATTGTAACTGAACGTTGCATGGTCAGCATGCTGATTATGTTGGTTGTTGGGTGGAGCAGAAATGTTTGGAAGTGGCTGGTTGGGTTGAACCTGCTGTTGACCTGGAGGAGGCTGACTGTGAGGTCTGTAATTGGTAGATTTCAGTTGCCCTTCAAATTGTGATGGGTGGGACAATGGACGCTGAAGATGACAGTGCTGTTGTTGCTTTGTTGTTAAAGGCCCAGGGGACAGTATGTCCTGCAGGTCAGGGTCTTCACATAAGTGCTCTGCCTGCATCTGAGTCTGGTAGTGGTTGTCTGCTTGACGATTCGGGGGGAAGTTATGGTGCTCAGGCCTTTTCTGGGGTTGTGGCATTTGAGGTGCTTTCGCATTTGGTTGCTGACACTCAGGGGCAGTGTTGTGCTGTGCTGGCAAACCATGGGTTTGGAGTGGGAGGCCGTCATGCTGTTGCTGCTGGAAGCTGTTGGGCCCCTGACTGCTATCTCTGAAAACTCCCTGTGCCTGGAATCCTTGCGGTGGATTAATTTCCAACATCTGGTTATGAATCTGGTGGTTAGCTGCCTGCTGCTCTGATGGCTTAGCAGAGTAGCCCCTCCACATATCCTGCTCTTGGGTCTGAGGAGACAGGCCATTTTGAGATTGCTGGGGAGAATGTGAAGAGTTGAGCTCTATCCAGCCCCTCTGGTTGGGGGTCGGACATGATGAATTAGCTCTCTGCTTTGATGATGTGCTCTCCATCCCATTTTCTAATCCAGGATGACATGGCTGCTGAAGACCGGGCCCCATGGGTCCCATAGCATCGCCTCGATGTGGCTTCTCAGCATTTTGTTTAAAGTCCTGGGGTTGAATTCCGAACTGATTGGCCCCATCAGCTCCGTGGTGCTGATGCTGAGCAGACCTAGCTCTCTCACTTTGTCTGATCTTGTCTACCCCAGAGCGAGTAAATGGGTCATACCTGCCCTCCTCTGGTGCCTGTAGCGGAGCACTGCATTCCAGAAAAGAGTTCTGGGTAAACTCCTGGTTGGCTTTCACATAGAGACCTTGAGGATTTGTGTCTTCTGGGTAACACTGTGGGCCATTTGGATGTTGTTGTGAGCTGTTGGCAGTGTTTGTAGGTGACATCATACCAGGCAGCTGACCCAGAGGGAGCTCCTGACCAGAGTAAGAAGGTGGCCTCTGCTGATGCTGCTGCTGTTGCCGTTCTGCTCCAAAACCATCTGAGTATCCGTTCACTACATAGTTGGCAGAGTTGTAACTTTTAGTTCCTTCAGCACTGCCAGATGCTCCAGGCTGCTGCTGCTGCTGCTGTGACTCAGGCATTTGGGCTGGATTGGACAACCCTGAGGTTAAAGAGGCGTGTTGAGCACCATTACTGGGTATCTTGTTTGTCAGTGAACCATTGACAGAATCAAGGTTTGACCCAGATGTTTGTTGTGCAATTGAAACTTGCTCAGGATAATACTGAGACAAGGTTTTCTCCAGAAGGTCACCTGGAGTGCTCTCTATGGTAGAGGGAGGCGATACAGCACCATTTGGAGTTGAAACCTGTTTATTCCTTGGCAGACAGAAGATGTCTCCGTTTGGAAAACTGCAGTTCCTCTTGTCCAACTTGACCTCATTATGTGGGGGCTTGCATTCAAAACCTGTTGCTCTTGTCAACTCAGGAAAGTTCCCTAACAAACTCGAGCTCATGTCATTATTTCCTTGAATCTCAGTGTCTACTTTGAGCTTTTTGGTCTGGTGGACCAGTAAGGACTGCTCAGTGATCGCATGCTTCAACTCTCCATTCATCATGTAGGCTCCTTGCTCAAACAGCCCTTGCCCTGAGGCCGGGCTGCTGCAGTTCTCTCTGTGCCTCTTCATGGAGTTGGCACCTGTATTAGACTTGAAATGGTTCCAGTTTGTGTCCCCAGTGTTCTGCTGAGAGCCTCCCTCTGAAGACTGATCTCCATTCTGTAATTTGTGGGAGATGTTTCGAGATTGGCCGAATTGTGCTAATATCAGACTTTCTTCTGCCTCATGTCTGGCTTGTTTTGTTTCCATCTGGCCTGCTCAGAGTCCATCCACAGGGCTGCCCTCTGTCTGTCCTGCAGGGCACAGGAGAAAGGAGTTATTTCATTGTTCTAGCAGAAAGCAGTTAATTTATTATTCTACAGTAATATATTTCTTACAGGAGAAAAATTAGACTCATTTCATAATTGTTCATCACAAATCTTCACTGCCCCCACCAACTGTTCAATAGGTATAAAACATTGGGGAGTATTAGGGGAACTGACTCTTGTTGATCACTCTTGTGTTTTCATCAGACATTCTGCTGAAAATAATTATCTGTCCATCCACCTCTGTTGCATTCACAATATGCAAAGTGTGGCACTTGTCCTAAACAGAAGCACAAAACCTCTTCTATGAGGAAATATAAAAATAATTATAAATAATTATAAATCAAAATAATTCTAAATGAATCTAACCTTTCTGAAATTGATTCAGTTGTTAAAACAGAAACACAGCATCAATTAAAACAAAATAAGAATGTGAGCTTAAGGTCACGTATGGCATATGGGAGGAGGAACTGGCTGCTCTTCAGCTGTTCTGTTCTTGTGTTCCTCACCATAGCCTCATCATAATGTCAAATGTGCAAATACAATTTAGTTCAAGTGTGAGACCTTTGTTAAGGGCAAGTTAGAAGCTTTGGGTAATGAAGGTATGGCGACAGAATCTTAACTCACCACAACTCAAAGACTAGGGTTTGGTTTCAAATATGACTCCTCATATGCAGAAAATGATTATTATCATTACACATAAAAACAACTATATTTGTTATGTTTCCAACAGACATTAAAATAAAGCTTTGAGAGAGCTAGCGCTTCTATAACACAGCTAGAATTCTTCAGAGGGTTGAGTAAGAAACTGGTTTCATTTTGTTTTCCCTGTGCTCTCCGCCAACAGCAAATAGATCCCAGTGATTCCAGTAGAATATTGATTTCTCTCTGCCGCCCTCCATTGTTAATGCACGTCACATCTGCAGCATCTGCAAAACAATCGCAGTGCTCAGGCACAAAGAGCTGCAGTCTCATCCATCATAATTATGAGCAACTCCCTGCAGATGCTGAAGCAATGGGCAGCTGATGATCACCAGGAGGGGCCCGGAATAATTAAGTGTTCAAGTAAAAGAGTTAGTGCTGGGCGTTAAAGAACAACTGATGGTACTGATATTGCAGATACTGCAGGAGATGCAGGGAGGAACTTATGTAAGGAAGTGGTTAAAACATTCTTTATAGAATTTGAAAGTAAACAAGGTCTTTGGAGCCTTAAGTGGAGCCTTGGGCCACGACTGTCGACTGCTGCAGTCAAAGTGCTAAACAACCTTTGAAAACATAATTGTATCCAGCTTTAGATTCCCATAACAGTCCTTCTAATATAAACCCCCTACAGGCTCACTATGGGCACTGGCTGAGCCTGACGTCACATCTGGAACCACTTACTGCTGCTGAGGATTCTGACCAAAGCTGTTTTTTTTTTTTTCATTGGACAAGTTTTATCCAAAGCTTGATAACCTGTTTTGAAAATAAAACCACACGCATAAAAAGTTTTAGTGAAATGAACCACCTGCAGCAGAGACATTTATTTTCTGGTATTCACTTCTGCAAAGTTCACCTCAAAAAATATTTCAACATTCTTTGACCAAAACAATAAACCCTCCTATGCCATTGTAGCCCACTGGACCATCTGGATCAGGATGCGGGGAAGTGTCAGGCTAAGCTCTGCCCAGGCGAGCTGGTCCACATAATGATCTCCTTCCCTTTTTCAATCACCCCTCCAGGACATTAGCAGCCCTCCTAACCCCCGACGTTAGAGTGCTAAATCTCCCACTAACGAGCCGAGCTGTTCCACGGCTGTCTGGAAGCTCCCACCCTTGTCACAACAGAGAGGCCAGCTGCCTGTTAGCAGGTGGAGGAGAGGAGCTGCCGGGTGAAAACAGAGACTGCTCACCGGTCCAGCGCCGGAGAAAATGGACCGGAAGATGTCGTTTCATCGGCAGTCAAGTGTGCACAACTTTCACCCCAAATATTTCCACTCTGTAATCAAGATTACAGCTTTGAAATGAGCCGTACCTCTGAAACCTAAAGGATAGATCTTTCCTCAGACTGCTGGTAATACTGACGCAGCACTGGACTTCAACAAGTTACAACTGAACCTTTTTGCTTCTGTCAGATGCAGATGGAAAATTCCAGCACAGGGTCCCAGCAGCAGCAGCACTGTAATCAGAAGTGACACAGATCCTCTGCAGGATTATGTTGTTATTACAACTTAAATGTGTCATTTTGACAAATGAGAGGATTGAAAAATGGTCTGTGCCTCCAGAAGGCGTCTTTATTCACACAGACATTGAGACATTGTCATTTTTAACCAAGCTCAGAGTTCAGTGACGATCAGAGATGCATTCAGTCACAGCGTATTTTAACTCAACATGGACGACAATTATTAACAAGTTTTCCGTTGGCCAACATTTCTCTCAGGATCATTTCTGCTTAAATATTAACTGAGGAGTTTTTTCATATCAACTACACCCGCCTCGTACCACGCCTGAGAGAATTTTAAAAACTCTCACATATTACACTCAATAGAGATGTGATTGTAGAGTTTCTCAAATTTCCAACAAGCATTTCATCTCTTCACTTGAGAAATCCGTACAAATCGGTGTCTGAACCGGTCAAATAAATGTGCTGTTACATTCCATAACATCAACCCACTTCACAACTTTCTTATCTGTACATTTCCCCTGAACCTTACCCACTCTTGAACATTACTCTAAGTGGATTGCTTTGAGAACAGGCTGCGAGCTCATGAAAAGCTCGATCCCTGAAAATGAAACAATGAGATAAGTGAGTGAATATCACTTCCCGACCCCAAGTGACGACTCTTTTGTTTTGTCTGGCCCTGGGTGCAGTCTGTAAATCAGTAGCTAAGTCAGGAGGTGAACGCCGGTGCTGAGCTGTTCTCAGTGCAGCTCCATTCCTCAGGGACACTCCAGGGTTTACGAAGGACCGAGCGGAGCCCAGCAGCTTGTCACAGTTGGATACTCCCACACTGACAACAAAAAAAATCTTTGCAAACCCAGAACAAAGCCAGAGATCCCAGCTGAGCGTGCGTGCGCCTGCACACGCACAAACACACAAACACTCACACCAATTATGCAACAGAGTAAGTCCAGCTTTCAAGAAGCTGGCTGCATTCTCCTCATTATTCCCTGGATTCTCAGGGAGGTTTATTTTAGCTCTGGAAGTGGAGCAGCAAACTGAACCAGTGGAGCTGTTGTGACTGGGTCTGCCATCAGTTACCAAGCTTTGATCTATTTTGGTTTTCCGGCAAGTAGATAATGTCCATGAGGGAGAGGAGCGCTTAGCTCCCTCCAGATCCGTGTCTTTGTCTCTGTCTGCTGTCGTTTGTCTCTCTCAGAGCCTCACCTCCACTCTGCCCTGTAATTACACCTCCGATTCTTCTGCTGCCATTCTTCCACTGCCTTCCTGTTCGGTCCATCATAATCGTGTGCAGTTATGAAGCAGGCCTGTACTTACAGCCTGGGCTGCTGTGTGTCTGTGGGGTTTACGGGGGGCCGGTGGCTTTAGTGCTCTGAGGCCTGGGGCCGAGGATGGATTCTTGTGCACAGTGTGATCAGTGTTGTAAAACAATGGCAACAGTTTGCACAAGAGTCATTTAACGGCACAAGTTACGGCACATGACAGTGGAGCATTATTTCAACAGTGGCCTTTTAATAAAGCAGCGTTACAGTTTGTCCGCTGACTGGTGAAAATACTCAGTGCTTGTGCACACCAGGTTGGAAAGAATCACAGATATTATGGATCTGTGTCTCCGTGGCCATGAAGCTCTGTTTAATCGTCTGGACACACACTGTGTTTTTGTTATTCCCAGCCAGAGCCAGTGAAATATGAGCGCTGCCATAGTAGCCGGGGTCTATTTGGCGTGACTTGGCAGCCGTATGTGACATTCACCACTAACGACAGCTGCTGGGAGACTCAGGTCTCTGCTCTCAGGTTGAAGCCCAGGCAGCTGGGCCAGAGAGCCAGGGAGATGTAAAGCAGCCCCGTAAATCAAACACACACTTGCCAAGGCACGCCCCTGTTGTGCCGAATAGACCCAAGAATAAGCCATACCCTCAAGTGAATGTTTCCTTGTCCCTGCTGAAGCGGGACCATTTGCATTGTCCTGTTTGAAAGATAAGAGCTTGGAGCATGCATCCAGTCCAGGAACGATAAATTTTCACAGCAAAAGTAAAACACACACGAGGTGGTTCACAATAAAGTTAATAACGGTAGCTTCCACTTGCTAATCCCAGCGAGTTTGCATTTAGCTAACTCACATATTAAGGCCAAGTATTAAAACTGTTTTCATGAAAGAAAATGATAGCATTGTTTTGTAACTGATGCAAAGTAAACGATGATATTGACTTAATCATGACTTACTTTAGTTCAGTTTATTTAAAAGTAATAATCTGTAATAAAATGCAATTAACCAGGAAGAACTATTTCCATTTCTTTGTGTTATTTCTGTCGTGCTTTGCTGCATCTCATGCCCCAACAAAGGTAAAAAAGAAAGGGCTTTTTAATACTTATATGTAGTGGAAACTAAGCCAAATTGGAGCCACTGTGAAATGTAGTAAAATCCCTAACCTCTCACATCTTGGCCAAAACAGTCAAATACAGATAAATCTTTATGGAAAAGGAAGTGGTGGTTAAACAAGTCCTTGTTTGGTAACTCAGTAATGTCATGTAATAGGACTGCGACCGAAGCCTTACCCTCAGAAACCCCTCACAGTCTAATTAGGTCAGATGACTTGCATTCTGCAGTGTTTAAATCCCTCCCGTAAAATAAAAAGCGCGATTGGCTTCTCCGCAAACCTCATGACCTGTGACAGCATATACACAACCCTGCATTCCAGCTGCCTGTGTAAATAGCAAACACTGCACAGCCCCTTCACGACCATTTTAGATCCTACGTTGGAGCTCTGTGTGCTAACTCCATGACTTCTGATTGGGCCAGAGTCTGACACCGAAACACTCTGGACAACGACAACGGCTCTTTGTCGAACACATCAGCCTGATTCAAGGGTTTGATTATCCTGTAGAATCTTAATTATGACAACTCATGACACATGGCTATCATATGAACTGGGGGGGGGGGGTACTGGTGTTCTTACTGGTGTTGTCACTGGCCGAACCTGATCAGCCACAGAGGGGCAGTTGTGCAGATTCCTGCAGCCAGGCCACCTGACACTTGTGACCACACTGTGCCACATGTCACACGCATGCACAGTGTACAGTGGGGTTTGTGTGTTAACATGACAGAGACAACAGCACCCAGTGTCTGGAATCCATTCAGTAAGCCTCCAAATACACTGGGCCAGTCAGAGTCTGCTCTGGGGGCCTCCATCTTGTTACAGCATATGGCCTCTGACAGGAAGCATCTCAAGAAATCCAACATGAAAGAAAAAAAACAATATGAAAGAAAAAAAACCCATAGAAGAAGACCACACACACACACACACACACACACACACACACCTCACCATTTCCTGCTTTGTCCGATCAGAGACACGTCTTTTTAACTGTCCAATAGTTTGGTTTGAAAACAGTAAAATTCTCTGACATTTGCTCTAAAATATGAATCTGCTCCAGGAAGTGACAACTTAAAGTCAGCGGCTCACGCTAACTCACACGTTACCATGTCTTATGACTTTATAATTTCAACTTTTTAAGTAAGAAACATTCACCAGAGGGAACTATAAGCTCCAGAAATGCACTAACCTAGCTCTTGAAACAATGAACAGACGTTTGTCATGGTGAACTGTTTGAAGACTGAAAGGTAATCTGACGTGTGTGTGTTGGGGGGGGGGGGGGGGGGGGGGGGGGGGGGGGGGGGGGGGGGGGGGGGGCACTGTTGGAGACTGTTGTTGCTCAACAGCTGTTTATTATTCACATATTTTTTTTCCTAAATTGTCCTCCACTGACGGCTGCTCCATCTTTCCAGAGCTGGGGCACAGGCTCTGTTCGACATTAAGGTGCTGTGATCTTTGTATCTGTGACTGAATAGATGCAGAAACATGTGCACGTCATTACCAGGAATACAGAAGCATGAGAATCTGATTTAGTGATGCGACCAGTGTTCCCTTCAGAACCATTTCTAGATCCCATCAGATATTTACTCCCAGAAACTTCATCCCCGCTCTCTGTGATGTACGTGCTCACATACTTCCAAATTATACTTGTGCTCTTTCTGTTGGAATCTGAGGACAAGATGAATGGACGTCCACTTCTGTTTGTGATTTCTTCCCTGCAGAGGCTCCCCCTCCCCCCGCCTAAGAAAAATGGATCTGTACAATCTACATTGTTCTTTATGTCTAATGGAAGACAGATGTGTCCTACTTGAGGAGGTTCCCTCTGCATGCTGTCTCTGACATCTCATAACTGTAGAACAACTGAATCACAAACCAACAACACCTCTGCATTTATCAAGGCGCACGTCTTCGCGCTGATTTCCATGATGTTACGTGAGCCTGCATATTCTGTGAAGGCAAATATCAAGGGGCTTTAAAATTTGATCAACCACAGCAGAATCTTTGCTCAGTGAAAACTCAAAGAGAAATAAGAGACCCTGGAGGAACGGTGCACCGAGTCTTCATCAAGTGCCCAAAATTAACAGAGAGAGAAGACATGAGGGATAATCTGGCACAAACAATAAACCTTATGCCATAACCAAGACCAGTGTCAACATGGATCCAACCCCCTCTGACAACGGTGAGCTGCGTTCCGTGGGCCCAGGAAGCAGTCGGCAGGACATGAAATATATTTACTTCTAACGAGCCACAAGGCACTTGTCTGAGAGGAAAAGGAGTTGGTGATTTGTGGCAACCTTTCAAAGACCCAAGGACAAGACCGGTTGAGTCAGTCTGGCTTTAATGGCTTCGGCTGAACCGGATGAACTGCTAACAGTTGTCACTTGACACTCTTCACTTTGTGGATCCAGCATGTTGTCATTCACATATACACACACACACACACACACACAGTCTCTGGGTGGAGAAGTTAAATTAACTGGTAGAGAAGAAGTATGTACGTACAGGATATTTTGAAGGTGTTTTTTATGCTGTTAGATCCATGCCAATGTCTGAGGAGGGTTGATCATGTTTTAGTGGTAAAGGTGGAATTCATATCTGACACGACCTGTTCTGCAGGTGTTCTGAAATAACCGCTCACAAACACCGTGCCGGCACGTACTCCTGTACTTTAAAACCAGGTCTACCTGAACCACCCTGATCTGTTGCGACAGAAGGACTCTGAGACACTTGAATTAGCTCTAGCTCTTAAACACATGACTGTCCCAACGTCTTTTGGATTCTGTCCTCAAACTGTGCAGGATCGTCTTCCTCAGGGTGTTTAAGTCCCTGGGGACCAGATGATGATTTGAAATAATGCCACATATTCCTGGATCCACCTCGTAGCCCAGGTCCCATCTTTCCACCCAGTTTCATCAGCTCTGGAGGTGCTGAGTAATCCTGCTGACAAACAACCAATCCAACCAGCTCATAAACAGATGGAGGGGGGGCTGAGGTAATAATGTGACTCATGGTCAAACTGACCACTAACTCACTGCTAATAACAGGCCAAAAAGGAGGTGTGCTCTCAAATCTCAAGGCTTTGACCAAAAATCAACAACATACGACTCTTGGACTTCAACACCGGCTGTTCCTTCCTCTCGCTAACATTTTGTCTTATAAGGGTGATTCAAAGGTTCACTCCTTAGTTCTGATCTTGAATGAGTAACTGCAGCAGAGGATCAGGAACTGAGTCCTGACCTTATGTCACATACCATCTTATTTGTGCATGGAAACCACGAGGTGGACTTACAGACTTAAGTGGCCAAACGGTAACTGGGCCCAGCCTGTGGGTCACAGTGTCATCGCTCTGAATATGAATGATTTGAAGAAGTCGGCCAACTTCCTGGTCTGATCTGGTGCTAGTGGTTTTTCCTGTTGGGTCAGCACAGCCTGGAGGAAATGCTGCCTCACTTTGAAGCGCACTGTGCAAAGTTTGCACACAGACCCTGATCCTCTGTCTGTGTCACATGGAGACTCTAATGAAGAAATGGTCTTCTGTGCTCACCCCCCCCCCCCCCCCCCCCATGGTCTTCTGTGCTCACCCCCCCCCCCCCACCACCGCTGCCCTTCAGTCCTTTGTCCACGCAACAGTCAATATATCCAACTAACCTGATGAACTGTGTGCAGAGCAAAGTTAATTTCTACATGGTAGCCATGGCGACCATCTTATGAGCTCTCCAAAGCCCATCTGGTCTAAACATTAGCCCAGCATGGCTGACTGCAGAGCTCGCTGCTTTGCTGGTGAGTGCACACGCACATGCTTGTGCTGTGTGCATTGATCCTGCCAGTAAATCAATAGTGCACCATATTACTCAGGAACCTACATTTGCACTTCTGGACATCCTTCTGTAAAACTGCTTTTTACAAATGTGTTCAGCCACAAAACCTCATTTTATTTTTATTCAGGTTGAACATCTTGAGCGTCTGCATTTATGTTTGGAGCCTTACCAGGAAATAGATTGCGTTAGAGCCGAGATTTATTACATTCCACTTCTTTCTTCATTTGTGGCCTGAGTTGGACCTTTCATTCAGATGTCATGAAAGCATGGCACAAGCGAGGGACCTCTGAATGTCCTGATACCAGGACAGAGCTTGAGTTCCAACAAAAAGCCATCTGTATTTTCCTCTTCTGTTTATCAAACTGAAGCCAGAGACATAGTGTAGCTGCTATTCCTGGAATAACTTTCCTTCAGTATCCTCTTTTGTCATCTGCAAAGCGAAAGTAACGGTATCTTTCCCTCAGTGGTTTCTAAGCTGCTGTTGCTAAGCGCTGCCTTTCCCTCCACTGAGTGGGAGTCATGTGACTCTCATTGAATAGAAATCACAAATCCTCCTGGGTGAGGATATTTCCTGTGATTCATGTATAAAACTGCAAATCTTGCTCATCTTTCAGAGTTCTAGATTTCAAACATGGCTTCAAGAATAACCACAGAGGAGTCCTGTCATGCTCACCAGTGTTTGACTGTCTCTGCGTTTGCTCTGACTTCACACCTGGACCAGTGTTAGCGGACACAGATCCGACCTGATCGTCATTGAGTGGCTCCTCTCATAAGGACACCAGCTGCCACGCTTGTGCATTCCGCGCAGGAAACCTAATATCGAACCTGAGCCACTTGAACCCTCAGAACCTCAGAAATAGTTAGTGATGTCATTCAGAGCCTTTGGTAGCGTTACGCTTCGTGACATTCAGGACCAGCTGTCTGTCTCGGGGCTCCGGGTGGAGACGACAGGGGGCCGTGGGCCTGATCTTTCAGTGACAGCAGCAGCATCATCCATGTTTCAGACCAGCCATCAGTTGTTTTGGTCACCATTTGCACGTCACGTGACAGGGCCTCTCAAATGGATCTGGATCAAAATGGGTTGGTTTTATTCTGTTGCCAGTCGACCTTTGAGAAGCGTCTCAGAATGTGTCCTCGTTGTCAGAAATGTTGAGAAATGTTTGAATCAGAAAGGTCAGATGTGAGGTGAGGTCACGGCCTATCAGCCGTCACTGAGGCGCCCCCTCCACGTTGAATCACTTTGTCTGCGACTTGTTTGACGTGCGAAACGTTTGTTTTTACAATAAACTTTTAGTTTTATGGTGAAACTGCTCATGGAACTTTACAGATATTGAAGATGCGTGGTCGTAACCCAAAGCTGGATCTGTGTAACGAGGTTATGAACTCATACCCAGGAACATTTACAACCACCATTATCTCCAGATTTGCCACCATTAAAGGCCTTCGCCTCTGTGAGAGCTGTTCATTATCTCAGCGGCAGAACAGGCTGCCTCTCAGGCCCGACGCTCTTGCCGCCGTGGCCTCTGATTTCTTTTTTTAATCCTCACTTTTCGTGCTGGAACCGGCGAAGGCAGCTCTCCAGAAGACTATCCGGGGCGTAGGAGGAGGAGCGGTGCGGCGCAAAGCGGGAAGAGATGCTATTCGCTTTGAGGTGGTTACGTAACATCTCACTTTCCTCTCTCTCCACGGAATGCCAGGATGGTGTTTGTAAACAGAGCGGCCATGTGCGTGCGCTCACGTGGAGGAAGCGTTTGAGCCGCTGCCCTCGCTGTCTCACCCCCGAGGTAAACCCTGACATCGATACACGCTCGCAGAGCCAGCAACACGCCCTCCGGCCCCGTGCCACTCAAACAACGCCTTATCACTTTCGCTCCATAATTACGCATCAGCCGCTTATCAACGCTCGGCCGCGTGAATGAGAGGGCCGCGAGTCACGGGCGGGATTTTCCAACCCGGAGGCGTTGACCGATAATGTGTTTGTACTTTAGAAGCTAAAAATATTATTACTACTGCCTCCACAGAAACACGACCATGCCACAATAACGTGAGGATTTGTCCTCTCTGGTTAACCCTGGTTGGGGTTTGGCCTCAGCCTGGTTGTTCATTTATTGCGTTTATATGTGTATCTGTATTAGATTGGATTAGTTAGAACTCTCCAGATGTTTTCGTGCATGTCACAGGCGTAATTAATATCATGTTAGTAAACTGGAGATTTGCTGAATTTCTACTTTCTCTCTCAAAGGTCCAAAGTGACACATTAGGCCAACACGTCCTGTATTACTACACACAGCTGTGCAGTGCTGATGGAAACACATATATCACATGTGTGTCCAGTACTGGGAGCACAGTCCACAGCAGAAACAGCCAATGGTCGTTTGCAGCTCCTCCCCTGCTTTCCATCGCATGAACCCAACCCCCCAATAGCAGACAGGAGGGAAATCAATATCGAGGAAATCAATACAACACTCAGTATCTCGCCATTTTGTCTCAGGAAAGCTCAGCTCTCAGCTGAGCTTCAAACCAGCAGCAGGCAGGTAGCACAGTGTAAAATGTCTAACTCTGTGTCACGGCCCCTGGCTGGAAATATGAAGCGTGGGCTGGACAGAGCGGGGTCAGAGGTCAGGGCTTGGGTGAGGGCTAGGGTATTGTCAGCAGACAGCATTGTTGTAGCACGCTATGGCAACTGGACATTCTTCCCAAAGGTGATATTGTCTTTACCCCTGGGAGTGACATAAAGGGGACTTACGACCATGACGAAGGAGCAATCCAAGCGCACGGCTTTATCTGGAGGTGGGGACGGACGGGAGCAGATCTGTGTGGCCCTTCCCCCACTCAGCCCCCTGCAGCCCCATTAATGCTCTGGAGCCGGTAACAGCAGCCGAGCAGAGGCTCCTGAAACCTCTCCAGTCAGCCCGGGGTTTTTAGGTTTTCTGTTTTATAACGTGGAAGCTGAGCAGCGCAGGATTAGCGTTTGTAAAACCTGCAACTGCAAACCATGGGCAACACAAATTACATTTAAACTATGACAGTCATGTGCTCTCACTGGTATGCAGTGAACTGGGTTAGAGGCAGGAGATATGGAATGTTAGATATAATCTTCTTAAGGATTAGATCTAAATAAATCTGACACTGCCTTGTTGTGTTTGGTTTTACTTATCATTTTAATTTTGTCCAAGATGTGAAGGAACAAAGCAGAACCCGCATGTGGCGCCGTCTCTTTAGCAATGGGACCCACATGCGCACACATGCACTAATGTGTGGATCACCTGATCTTATCCAGTCACAACATACTTTATGTATTCTGTGGGGAACGCTCGTGTTGACGCTGCAGTCACTGACCATGCTCCCATTATCAAAACACGGCCGTGCCGTTGCGTCAGACAGCCACACTGGAAGCTGCTGGTTCAAAGTTTCCTCGCAGTTCACGAGGATTCCTGTAGATCAGCAGATCCATTTAAGGTTGATAAGGAAAGTCGAATGAAAACCTTAAAGCTTCCACTGCTCCTCCTCCCTGTGGCTCCGTCCTCCGTGCATTTCTCTCTAACAGAAACTCACTCGTGCTTCTTTGCTATGACTGTGTTTCCATCAGAAAAACTTCAGAGTGAACTTTAAGTGAAGTTGAAGCCCAATTAGTGGCGGGTCATTATTGTCCGCCCTGCAGGCGAGCCTTTACTCTGCTCCGCACCTGAGGCCGTGAAACACTACCGCTGCAGTCCGGACAATACACAAACCCAATACACAACCTGGGACGGGCCTGTTATACTCCAGCGAGCCACTCTCAGAAGTGCTGTTCACTGGATTCAGGGGAAAAGAACTAACAAGACATTAGCTCCTTGCTTTGGAGATAAGAAGTTCTACTGAAAATGCATTGCTAACCACTGCATTTCCAACCCATCACTCAGTGATTATCTCCCTGTAATCACTCCATTACTGGTTTCAATGATCCGTTAACAAAATAACCCTTCACCGCTGATACTGCATTCACATGCACCCCCCAATGAACTACTGTCAGTTGGAGTAGTTTAGCCGGAGCAGGCAGCCTCAGAGTGACCATTCTTCCCCCAGTTAATGGTGCGGTAGGATTGAGTTTCAGCTTCTCCGCAGCCTCTGACCTCCACCACCACTCTCTGCTCTCGGCTTCTCCTTGGGACTTTGCCTTTTGTGTGCTCTTGTCATTCAGGGGTGAAAGCAATGAAAGCTGCCTCACAGAGCTGGACGCTGCTGGACGTGTCCTGGTTGGACTTTTTACTCTCCCACACAAACAAACAGGCACACAGCTCTGGACGTGGAGATACGAAGCTACACGAGCTCAAAACGTGTTCCTTTACACCGGTCAGACATTCTGTGATAACCAGCCATTGAAGAAAATGTAAAAAATATCTTTGTGCTCATAAAACAAATGCATTCAGACACCCCCCCCCCACACACACACACACACACACACATTCCACACTCAAACACTCTTCTAACAGAAGGCTGCAGGGTTGGACGCTGAAAGCGAAGGAGCAGAGCCGTCCACCGGCGTTTGCCTCAAGCTGGCAGAAAAACTCCTGAACAAGCAGCCAAACTGCACAGTTTTCCACCACACGCGGAAAAGCAGCGAGGATGTTGGCCAAGCTTGACACAAAGGAACAGGGAACTCATTCTCTCGAGCTCAGCTGGTCAACAAGAAGCACAGAACAGCGTCAGCCATGTTGGAGTAGCTTTATCTAATATCCCCTCCTTATTATGTTGCTCTTGGTTTTACGGTGGGGGACGTTCGCTTTGCCTCACCGGATCCAGAAAACCGCCACAGAATATAGACAATGGATTAGGCTGAGGAGAGCATTAACCCTCCGAGCAAAGTCTCACCTCCTTTTTTACGTCCCTCCACTTTGTAGAAATTCCAACAAACCGTCTGGATCTCCTCTTTAACAAATCCTAAAGGGCAGCCATCTTGCCTCCTTCTGTTCTTCTATGAAACAGACTCTCCTCCACATCAATATTCATGGAAACCGCTCTGACGTCGGCTCTCATCATCAGGAGAAGCCCGGGTGTCGCTGTTTGCCGGCTCGAGAGCAGCACTCATCTGTGGCCCTGGTGCGAGGCAGCCCGGTGCTGCCGGTCCGGGGGAACAGCCTGGCTTTTCTGGCAAACTCTAATAATCACAAAATCACTTTCCTGCCGAGCCGTTCCCACACAAAGAGACAGGTTTTCTCCCCCTCTCCACTCCCTCCTCTTTTCTCTTCTTCCCTCAGCCGCACACAATAGTGAACACTATGACGGCTGCCCTGAAGCACCGGAGTGGATTCACAGCGCGGGACAGGACTCCTCCCCCGGTGCAAGTTATGCTGAATATTGCACTGGTCTCAACTGTCTGACTCCGGGTGCCTCCGCCCCTTCCTCCTCTCAGACAGGAAGCCGAGTGACTCAGGGTTTTTCCCTCCCTTTTCTCTCCACTTCCTTATTTCTTTTTCCTCAGGGCCCATGTCACAGGTTTACAGAAGTTCCCCTCTCACGTAAAAGCCCTTCAACGGTGCCATGTGGCCGGGCTGGAGTGCGACCATTTGAGCAATGTGCCCGTTTCCAGCGACTCGGTCTGATTTTGGCGCGCCCAAGCCCGGGCTCGTTTTATGATCGGGTGTAAGACTCTGCTTCATGTGTCTGCCAGGACCCACCTCCTGTTGACACTGGCCACGTGGGCTTGGAAGAGATATCGAGAGGGAGCAGTGAAGACAAACTCAGGCCTGAACGGTTGTTAGAATAACACCGGTCAGAATGTGCCTCGCTGGTGAAAGACTCAAAGTTCCGCTGTGGTTTCTGCTGCGGGTTTCCGTGTGAGGTCACAGAGCATGGGTGCACGGCTCAGCGAGCAGCATTTTGAATTTCCAAAGGTCACAAATAAAATCTCACAAACACGGCCTGCACAACTTCTAGAAAAAGTAAAGCCATGTGGCTGCAGCTTTAAGTCCTCCTTTGCTAACAGGTGGCTCTTCTCTGAAAATAATCTGCCTTTAGCTGCAGTTCAGCCTTAAAGGAAGACCCCACCTCTTTCCCAGCAGCCTTTGCCTCGCTGCAGTGACATTTGTTGACTCAATAGACTCCGACTCAGGGCAGAAAAGGAGATTTGTTTTTACACAGAATGGGGGAGGGGAAGAGGCAGAGAGAGGAAGGAGGAGTCACATATCCCACAAAGACAGAATAGACCTCTCTACCCCGAGCGTGACGTCTCCCTCTGCAGCCGTGGGCTCCTGCAGGAGGCTGGTGAACCTGCTGAGGGGTGGTGGGGGGGGGGGAACTAATTATTACTCTGTTTTACTCTTTTAAACAGTAATGGAGCTGAGGAGAATATATGTCATTTGTCCCCTTTAAGTCTACATCATACATATACTGCTCCTAAAGGTTGCTTTTATCTTTTATGTGCTCGTTTTTTAAATTCAATTATGGTGTTGATCCAATTCAGAAAATACATTTGTCACAGGCTGTGTCCCAGCTGTGTGACTGGGTAATAACGTGTGTGTTGAGTTTCTAGTCCATGTTTACTCGTCTCCTTTGTTAATCCCTGTGTGCACAGACCTGAGGTAACGTGCACTGCTCCTGCACAGTTTCAATTCTCAGATGAGCTGTCAACACCCTTTCCCCTTCCCCTCAGTGGCCGTTAGACGACTCGTGGTCGTGGTCAGCGCTGCAGGGCCCTCGACCGGTCGGCTTCCGTGAGAGTCGCATGTTTCCTCCTGCACCGTCCAGACCAGATGTTTCTAAATGAAGGCCAGTTTCATTGGAGATGAGCCCCCCTCTTTAAGTTGTTACTGCGCTGTGGGTCTGTCAGGGTCTGTGTTGCATGCTGTGGTCAGTCAGCCACGGCGTCCCCTTGCGACAGCTACTGTAACTCATAAATCAGAGATTATCTCATCATTGCTCTCACTTTGTTGCATTTCAAAGGGCTGGAGGCGTGTGCTGCCACCTCATACATAAACACAGAGCTCCGGCCTGGTGCTGACCCCGGGAAGTGAAGTTTAGGCACACTTGTCACTTGAGAAATTTCACACCTCGAGATGGCGATGAGCATTAGTGCGGGATTTGCACTGGTTGATTTATGCCAAAGAAAACAAAGACCGCGTTAGACCTGCTCTTCAGATCTGAGTCACTTTAAGCCGTGCACTGATTTATTGTCCCGCTCCCCAAACAGGCTTCATCAAACTGGGTGCTGGAAGCCACCAGGGAGATGAGTCGACCTGTTCAACACTTCTCTCTCTCCATGTTAAAAAACATGTGACTTTCACAAGGCAGGATGATAAATCCAACTTTTTAATGTGCAGAATTCTAACCAGATTAGAAACCAGGACCACTGTTTAAATATCACATTCAGTCAAGACAATGATCAGATTATTTATTTTTCGGTCAACAGAGCATTTTAATGGTGTGACTGGGTTTAGGTTTTATATTTGGTGCGAATCATTTGGTCCAGATCGAGGCGGAGGCTGACGTGTAATGAGAGCAGTGATTGACAACTGTCCCCACATGAGACTGGGAGAAAAGAGGACATCTGAGGCGCGACACTGGATCTGAGAAAACCAGCACTTCTCAGAGGAGGTGTTCGTATACACACACACACCTCACCTGGGGCTAAACACACACTCTAAGTCTTTATGTGGGGTAATAACTCGGCCTCCTCTGCTGAGGCCCAATACACAAGACCCTGACCACAGGTCGCCATCCTAACAAGATGTCACCCACTGCTGCCCCTCCTCCTGTCGTTATCTTAAAAGACAAGAGAGTCGTTAGCGTGCCTCTCATATAGCCTAATTGTTTGAGGCACAGCGGGGGGGGGGGGGGGGGGTGGGGGGGGTGGGGGGGGGGGGGGGGGGGGGGGGGGGGGGGGGGGGGGGGGGACAGGGGAGTGCAGAAACATGAGAGACAGAGCTGGCAGTCAATACTTTCCTGCTACTGAGCTGCAGAGAATCCCAGAAATCTCAACATTTCATGACAACTTTGAGCCAAAAGAATCTGCAGGACTTTTTGTTCCACCTCAGCACACCTCCCTGTGTGTGTGTGTGTGTGTGAGACAGATTTCCTCCCCGGGCACAGCAGGGTTGGACGAGGCCAATCACGGCCTGCTGCTGTTCCCGTGGTGACCAACTGCTTCTGAAAGGTTTAAGAGCTGGTTCCCGCATTCAGGTGCCTCCTCCGTCCTCCTCTGACACTCCTCCCCGGGCTCAGGGCTCCGCAACCTCGGCCAGCTGTGAGGAGCGGGGAGGCCCCTTCCTCTGAGCAGCTGTGACGTAAGCTCCTCACATGCTTGATTCCACGAGGGGGGGTCGTCTCCTGAGCCTCGCTCGTTTGTGTCACTAACGATAACTGGAAACACACGAGAAGCAGAAATGGTTCACTTTGCTACAGTCTCACCACGGATTAATTTTACTTTTAATGAATTTGTCTTGAATAAAAACAAGTTTACTGACATTGTGTGCAGCTCATATGAGCATGTGGGCAGGACAGAGTGGAATTGGATTCACACATCAACACATTTATTTAGTGATTGGAGGAAACAGTTTTTACTAATATAAATATAATACAACAGTATTTAACCATATAAACATGTTAAATATTAGTGACATTGGCTCTGCTGTTGGCTGTGCAGCAGACAATGACCCCTGCTGGTGAAGCGTGATGACCACCTTGTTGTTAAAACCTATTTATATTTTTAATCTCTACAGATTTAATGGTTATGTTTATTTCACGTGTTCTCCTGGACTTTATTATTATGGAATTTTAACAATGAAACGTTGATTCAGAGAGAGCGTCTGCACCTGTCTTTGCTTCAGACAGGTCAGGTTAATTTATGACTGCGCTGCGTTATATATGATGCATTCCTGCGGTCCAACCTGAACGCGTTTAAGGTGACAGCTCTGCTCAGGCTCCACCTCGTGATGCGTCTCCTCCACAAGAGGAGAAAATGAGATGCAGCCACTGCACATGCAGGCAGCTGCCACTTGACATTTATGACTGTTAATGACACAGTGCAGCACAGACAGAACAACACCCTAACCCCCCTACTCCTGCCCCAGCTTCCGTTTGTGATACTTTACTATATGTCAAAAAGTATATTCTGTTATAAAGAGACAAATGATTAGCTAGTGGAGGATGTGGTGGAGAGGTCAAACCCCACATGGCTGCACATGCACCTGCACTGATCAACCCTCCTCCCTATGTTCACACAGAAAACCACTGGCTTGAACATGTACTGCCACCTAGCACCCATAACACCCGCTAACATCAACAGTCTGGCCCCTGCACTTCATGATTTATCACCCATATGATCTGTCACTCAAGTCAGAGGTTAAAGGGCCAGTGTACCGGATTTAGTGACACCCGGTGGTGATTCAGTCACCCCATTCAGTCATCATAAAAAACTCAAAAGGTGTTTAGAAAAAAACATGGCTGCCTCCTGGGTTGAAATAAATCACATCCGTACATTTCAGATATTCAGAAAACATCCCACAGATTAATTTATATTTGATTTCTGTTGGACGTTTCTTGTTGAGGTTTCTTGGTAACGAGGTAAGCAACATCGACTTCCTGTTTGTCCGACAGCCTGTTGAGCTGCTCAGACACACGGCGGCAGCCTCCTCCTCCTCCTCCTCCTCCTCCTCCTCCTCTGTGCTGATCGATGCACTGGCAGCTGAGATGGTCCTTGTCAATAGCACAGACGTGAAATCATCCCCTCACCTGCCCCGGGGCCTCGTTCAGCATGACGAGCAGCTAGTGCAACCCCTGCCCCCCCCCCCAGCAGACAAACACTTGAAGCTGACAGGAAGTAAAAATTGATAAGAAATGCACAGCGATGACTTCACTCCCTAAAACAAAACTGGATCTGACGATGGGCAGATTGAGGCGTTCAGACGCAGCCTTGCGAGCAGGGAAGGTGCCATTCAGGTAATTAAGGGGACGTTTTGCTGCAGCGGCGGTGAAGACGTGCGTGTGACTCAGAGTATGTGGCGGAACAGCTGCGCCGTGACACATAAGCCCCCTCCCCTCCGCAGCCAACCGCTGATTGTCACATGTCCTTGGCTGTGACCTTGCTCTGCTGCCACCAGCACGAGAGGGTTGACGATCAATTCCACCTGCGCACCAGCCAGCATATGGTTGGACGTGATTTACGCACATGGCACTCCCTGATATGCTGCCCCCCACCCCTCCCCCTCCTCCTCCTTCACACGCAAACATACAAACAGGCAAATTATCATGTTTTGCTGCAGATATTTCTGATGAAGAGTGAAGCATCAAAGCAAATCAGCTGCCCAAAGCAAAGGATTAACTCGAAAATGTCTTTTATTTTCCTCCGTGTATTTTTTACAGTACAAAGGTTTATCTTTGAACCTTCGAACCTCACTCGCTCTGTTCAGGAGAGAGACATTGACTCCCATTCATTTTATTTTCGTACGTTTTCCCAATTTCTGAACGGAATATTGGTCGAAATCCTCAGAAAAGTCAAAGCACAACGGTTGACGGTCCGTGTCTCTACGACAAAATCTCTGGGAGGAGTAGCAGGACAAACTTTCCTGAGCAATAACAATAGCTAATGGCATGAATAGCCTCCCTAACTACAGGTGAGAGGGTTATTAGGGTTTAGATTCAAACCATTTCCCTGCCCATGTTGACCAAGATTAAACCTGAACAGGATCTGAGCATCAAACAGAATCCTGTTGAAATCAAATGCCTCTGCTGATCCAACTTTCAGTCCCCTGGTCTATAAACATGTAGTTTCTCAGAAGACGTGTACACTGTCATGGCCTCCTGTTCTAGATGACTCGCAGATTATCGATGTGTCACAGAGGCAGGAGGCTGCAGGCTCTGACGTTCACTCTCAAAATCTCCACTGCATCTTTTTAATCTTTGAACCAGATCACATCAGAAATCAGAACTTTACTTAATCATTCATTCTTATTTCATAAAATGAGCAACAACAGCAACCAGATGTTTTTTTTTTTATATAGTTGAACAAGCAAAGTTTCACTGAGGCCAGTCTCAGTGTTTCTGCCTCTTGGAATAATTCTAGTCGAGACCAAAAAAAACAAACAGGAGACACGTTCCATTCACTCTCAGTCTGAGCCTCACATAATGTTTTTTTTATTTTGCCAGACATGGCCTAAATGATTTCATGTGCTAATGCAATGGGCCGGGCCGTCCCCACGGCGATGGCAGTGGTCTCATTAGGGTTTCCAGTCATGAAAGTGCAGAAAAGGGAAAAGCGCTGAATGCGGTCGTTAAATATATCATCAAAGAGGTGTGTCTGCGCTCTCTCGTTATAAGTTAAGATAACGCAAAAAGCCCCCCCCCCACCCCCACCCCGTCATGAGGGAGTCGCTTAGTGTTGCATGCATTTCTGATTTTGTGTTTAATTATCGAGTTGTAATGAATTCTCGATAGGAAGTTTAATTTCGCTGCAGCTAATAGCACCAGTTGCGTGGTTTGGACATCCCAAAGAAAATTCATCTTCTTCGTTGTGGTTTGCAGGGTAGAAATAATAATAATAATAATAATACAAGTTTAAGGGTCCTTTTTTACTTGACTCTATTCACATCTCTACTTTGAAATCAATAAGTAATTATATAAAATGAATGTGCATTGTTTATTTATTTGTTTGCCACAGTAACTGGGGACTAATGATCATGTGCAGGTTGTTTTGTTTTTTTTTTAATATTCATTATTGACTGAGATCAAACCGAGAGCACGACACGTCGCTCTGCGTTCCTCTGTGGCAGGAGACTGTGCACGTGACTCACTTCCTGTACATTACCTGCATACGTTGAATTTCCACTAGGGGGCAATGTGTCCAATGCATTGACTGTGATAGCTCGGGTTTCATCAGGCGACGGAGCCACACAAAGAGCCGTGACAAAGAGTCAGATATTACAGCTGATGGTTAGCTCGATGAGAGCTGGGCTTTGGGACCAGGAGGGGACGGACGCCCCTTTGCAGCTCCTCACTGAGCAGCCGCCAGGCAGCGTGACATTTTAAAGTGGAGAGAAACTGCGTTTTATCAATAATCCCAATGCAAAGGACCAGGGACAGACAAAACATCTGTGACATCTCCGACTGTAAATTGGATAAAGAATTCAGAATTTAACACGTGGCAATAATGATTACAATTAGAATCGTATAAATATGACTGTGGCTATGTTCATCCTCACATCCTGATTGATTTTTTTTTTCTTATTTTCAGCTCATCAGAACCTGCCAGCCTCCTCTCCCCCTATCTGCTCCTGCCCCCCCCCCTCGCTCTTTGTTCGTGTGTGCGTGTGTGTGTCCCTCCGTTCCCCCTCCTGCTATCTGTTCCTCCCTCCTGTGGGATCATGGGAATTGTGCAAGTAGCGTGGCATTCCACGCTCTGCCCGCGGCGCTCCAGGAGGAGGCGTGCAGTAATGACCTGCTCCTCAGCTCGCTCGCCATCATCGCCCTCACAATTAATTCCCGCCTCGCGTTCCTCTGTGGTGGAGTTGGAGGGAGGAGGGGAGGAGGGGAGGTGGTGGGGTGCGCGCTCATTAGAGCTCCTTGTAATGTCTCTGGCAGCAGCTCCCATCCTGCGCCTCCTGCCCCTCCACTGCTGCTGCCATGTTTGCTTTATGGACGCCTCCTCTGTGATTTGCTGCCGTGCACGCTGACTGACGCTGAGTGTAGAGCTGCACCTGGGTTGTGTTTTAAATCCGCCACGGCAAGAAAACATACCGTTCACGCCTGTGTGTGTGTGTGTGTGTGTGTGTGTGTGTGGAAAAGCCTCCTCAGCAAAGGAGGCTTTTCACTCAGAAACCGACGGCTGAAGAATCTGGATTTGAACTCTGAACTTTGTCTGACCTGGGTGTCTCACCCCTCACATCGTGGTCAACCTGCAGATTTCCCAGGTCACCATGAAAACCTTCAGACCACCTGCTCTTCTTGCTGATCTTAAAACGGTGAAGCAGCTCCATGCACGTGATGCGAGCCTGTTGGTCGCTCCGGTGTTTGATGTGGGCTGAGCTGGGCTGAGCGGCCCACTTAGCATTTAGTTCGTAAACACAGGTGGTCTGCTGCTAAGCTACCAGGAGATTATTAATGTGACCCTGACTAGCCAGCAGCTTCACATCTGACCAATAAACATGAACATATTTCCATTAAACATTTTCCTGCAGCTCCAAGAACCAACGAGGAAAATCTTGAGACTGATCGAATCAGCATCTAAAGAATAAATCACATAGAGTGGTGTATTTTATTTTGTCCATTAGGATTAATAATTTGTTAGAATTTACAAAAATTGCAGTAAAATATATCTGATGAATAAATATATTCAGCTAATAAATAATTATTGCCTGTTCCATTGTGTACATTCAGCACCCTCTGGGTGAGGTACAGCTATGTTTGGATCGGGATGATGATATTAAATATATTCTAAATAATTTTCTTGTCTCTGCTGCCCCTCAATGAACAAAAAAAAAAAATATCAACAGTTTTAAAACTAATATCATCAGTGAGATTTGTCTCTTTACTGGAACATTAAGCTTTTCTTTGGAACACAGTGTGAAACAGGCTCATATTTATTGTTATATTTATTATACGTGCCCATGCCACACACAGCAGCACAGTGGTCTGAATACGAGAAGGAGGAGGCTGACAAACTGAGACCCATTAGTCAGTTGACATTTTTCTATAACATGCTGTTTAAATGTGGAAAGTAATAAACAGAAGGCCTGACATATCAAAATGTCAAGCACTTCTATTCCAAAAGTCAAGAAATTATTCCAGAATTGAGTTTAGGGGTGAAAGTGGGTCAGTTTCATACTTAATAATAAGTTGAACAAGTTTGTGGAGATGTGTCTTCAGCGATCCTTCACTCCTTTAAAATTTTCAATAAATATAAAAAGTACTCTGGCAGCTTTTAAAACCAACACAATGGATGACGGTGACTTCGGTCACACCGAGTCATGGAAACTTTGGTCGGTGGGGCTGCATGCTGCCTCGACGTGGATCTCATTCTTGCGGTGCTGCAGGAGATGCATTCAGCGGCAGCCATTGTTGATTGTTTCGGAGCCAAGGCTGCAGCTCAGAGGTTGAGTCAGCACACAGAGAAATCTGAGTGCTAAAAGAGGTTTTTAAACGTTGCTCTCCTTTCATCTCATATTGATCGAATGATGAGCTTGACATGTGTGTGCACATGTGTGTATTATCTAAAATAATGAGGGCTGTTCCAGCCTGTTCTTCACTCCTCGATCCTCCACATGATCGTGTGGGTCCAAGCAGAGCTCGGTTCTATCTGGACATTAAGTATAAACCCTGTAGTTTACACACAATCGGATCTGTATAGCAGGAACCGCTGACTTTTATGAATAAATGAAGTCAGAGATCAGAGTTTGGATCCAAGTGTAAATAAACACATGTATAATGTGCGCTAAACAAATAAAGCTGCCTTGCTTATAAAGCAGGAATTGTTCTACAGGAAGTGATGTCACATCAAGCAAACCTCCTCCATGGAAAAACATAAGTGCTGCTGCTGTTTGGTTTGTGAGGGAAAATAAATTAGCTGTTGAAAGGTTGAGAGAGTTTGTCCACAAAGGACGAGTTCAAAAAATGCACGGCACAAATGTGGAAGGTAATCCGGACTAACAGCTTTGGGAAGAAACGTTCCAGCAGCTTCTTCACCAGCTGCCGCTTCACACGAGTGAAACGGGTCCAAACTGAGCCTCTGTGAACGGGACTTCTGGACTTAGCTTGGTTCCTCCAAGATGTTTGTGTTTGCCGATGCTGTTTGCTCAGCCACGCTGGCAGATGAGCTCGCCAACTGTGTTTGCTCATATTAGCGCAAAAACAAAAGTGTCCTCGATCCAGGTTCTGGAGGAGAGACACTTAAACTTGAATCACTTGTCAGTGTTTGATAAATTTAGTTTGTTGTTTGGTGAACAGTCTGTTTTTAACAGGGCAGCTGCCTCAGTGAACCCACAGACAAAAAGTTTCTGGAAAATGAACGCAGCAGCTCAAGGAGGAAGCCGAACCTCGCAGCATCCACATGGTTATTTATGAGTTTCTGGGTACATTTGCAAGAAAAAATAAATAAACACGAAAATATGTTCTTATTTCTCTAAACCGGGTTGGCTCAAACTATCCTACCACCTCAACATTTATATTTTACAAAGCTTAAGAATGCAACAAATATTTTTAAATTATTTTAAACCGTGTTTTTTTATTATCCTCCTTAATTCAGCAGGGACAGGTCATCATGAGCACGTGCACCGTGCGACCTCTAGGGGAAACTACAAACACACACTTAAAAGCAAAATAAATAATTTGATAGAATAGAATAGAATGCTTTATTGCCATTATACACAATGTACAACTAAATTAAAAGATAAAGAAAGATAAAGAAGATAAAGATAGATATTCTAAATGACTGTGGCTCCAGGTCATGTCCCTGAGGGACGCTTCACGGTAAGTGTCAGATTCAGTCAGAACGCGCTAACATCATGGGATTTCATCTGTAGAAGTACAACTGGCTGGTCAGGGAAGCTTCATTTCCATGGAGGCACAGACTTGATATTTCAGCGCCACCGGCCACAGCCCCTTCATCACAATACTTCCTGTTTACTGGCTCTGTGTTTAAAGGTGCCGTCCCAGAGTTTGTGTTCATGCGGCAGGACAGCCGGGGGATGTCTGAGAGCAAATATTGATTGTTCTTTTAATTCCACCTCATGACCTTTGTTACCTGTGGCACCACTGTTAGTGCAGCCTGTGTGTGCTAAGTGCTTAGCCTTTGGTGACGCTGCATTTTAAAGATCCAGAATAAAAACAGTAATAACACTGTGAAGAGCATAAACTTTTAGACTGAATCAAGCTGCTCCAGATTTAATTTATTTCATCCCAGGGAAGAATGGGACAGTATCATCTTTCGATGCTAAAGAAAGCGATAGAATAAATAGAATAGATATAGAATAATTCCTGGATCCAAATGTATGAGACTTCCATCGGCGCCCATCGTCATTTCCACGGCTCCTTTCAGACAAACAGACCAGGCAGCTCAGTCCTCCAGTGTGGCTTTAAAATGAGGCGTTTCACACATGTTCCCGGAGTTGAGGTGATTGTGTGTGGGTGCTGTCATCTGCACTGTGACATGCGCCAGGAGTCGCATTTCACTCAACAGAGCCGCTAACTGGATAATTAAGAGCGCACCGTACACTCCAATTAGCAGGCGGCAGCAGCAGCGGCGAGGGGTGGAGCGATCGCTGGACTGTAGCCGAGCAAATTGACGCGAACTGGGGGAATGCACGGGAAGACACGTCGGAGGGAAGCTAATGTGAGCTCACGTTTCAGCCTGCAGGAGGACACGAGGACATGAATATATCCTATCAAGGCTGCTGCTGCTGTCCCCCCTCACCCTGTACCCCCCTCACCCTCGCTCCGCCTTTGTTTGGAGGAATGCTGTTTACATCACAGTGTGAGAGAGTCCATCAGAAACACCTCCTTCCTCCTGCTCAGGTTCTCCTGCTCATGAGGAGGAACCTCTGAGGGGGTGTGTCCAACCAAGGGCAGCATTTATGGAACATGGCGAGCACGTGTTGCTCTTGTGTTTCTTTCATTTCCATCTGGTTTTGCTGGGTCTCAGAAGAGGGACAGATCCAGGCTGGATGTGTGAGTGTCCCCCTGTTTCTCCTCCGTTCCACCCATGACAGATGGAGACGGATGAATCAATGGATTCACAAACAACCATGACCTATGACTCTGCTCCTCTCTGATTCTAGTCCCATCGACTAGGCCACATTTAAATCCGGGGGTCGTGGTTATTAATTACTCCTCCAAGTTTGGCTGAAGGCCCGGGGAGATGGGGGGAGGAGCGGACGCACGGGGAGTAACGGCGGCATGCAGACAGGAACAAAGGCCCGCCGCCAGGGTTGGTGCCTCCCACCGCCGAGGCTCTGCACAGACAGGCTGGGACCACCTAGGCAGATTTCCCCTGAGGGCGATTATCGCCCGAAAGATAAAATTATTTCCTGACAGGGAGCTTCCACTCACACAGATGAACGGGGTGAGATACCGGAGCTGCTGAGGGATGGCGTGCTCCGAGGACACGTCCGTTAAAAAGAGACAAGATGCAGACATCATCTCATTTTGCTTCCCAGTGATTTTGCAGATCTGAAGCCATTTACATTGAATTTTGGAAATAAATCAACATTTACATATAAAATTAAGATGAATGCTAAAAAAACATGTTGTCTGAGCACTAAAGACATGGAAATAACAGCCTTTCAAAATAAGAGTCCACAGGTCTTTTAGTTTGGAGGTCTTATCACCTGTAAGGAAATAAGTTTGATTTGGTGACTTAACAAAATAAAACAAAGACACATCCTTAACTCTCTGCAAACACTTAAAATAAGAAGTGGTTTGATGAATTGCCACCTACTTCATTTTATTTTGTTGTTCTTCTTCCATTGGTTCACCAACCAGGGGACTGACGATCTGGGTTTGTTGTTATTGTTCACCTCACTTTATTCTGTTGTTTATTTTCTGTAGTGTCATTCTCCTTTAATATATTCTGTTGTTCTTTGATTATTACACATCATCATAACACATCATCATCATAACCTGTGATAGATCAAAGGCAGAGTTCAAACAGTGTCTTTATTGACTGAAATAAAGAAATTACTGAGATAAAAGACGAGCTGAAGACAGATATGAACGTGTCCACAGCCCAGAGAACAGTGTCTGCCAGCTGCCAATCTAACAACAGCAACAGAAGAAGGGGAAGAAGACGAGGACAGTGTGAGTTTGGAACAGTCCACTGCTGAAGAGAGAGAGCCCAAAGGCTAGAGGTTAGTTTCATTAAAAACTAAACTGTGTGAATGTTGTGATTTTGCCTGCTAATGGATGAAAGAAGGGAAAAGACGTTTTGGGGTTTAAGGTTTGTCCAGTCCTGTCTTTCCCCTGTTTTCATGGAATTCATAATTCTTTATGAAGCTTCATTCTTCATGAAGCCTGGAAATGCAGCTGTGAAACGTTTAATGCAGACGTCTCCTCTGGAGTCAAAGTGCAGCCGTCAGCAGCCTACAGGCCCCAAGGCTCACCTGGAGGACACGTGACACTGAGACACTCAGAAATGTCAACCTGAGTTAAAGTGGAGCGAATCCAGGGATTGTTTATTCCTCTGTGTTGTGATGTCATGATTAACTGGTCGTCACTCAACTGATAATCAAGTTTTAGCCAGGAAATGATTAGTTCATGTTTTTATTTTGAACCCTGACCTGAAAGGCTGCACTGTGGAAACCTTCTTATTGTGTTAAAGGGTTAAGTTATTGGATATATAATATATATAAAATGATATTTATATAATGTGAGAAACCCACAAGCCTTTAGGAACACAGGGTTCTTTATTCCTCTAGAGATAGTTCACCCAAAATCTGAAGATGAGTACATTTCCATGTTTGGGTGAACTGTCCCTTTAAGCCCCATAGACACTGAGTTTTTATAAACATGTTTATATACATGACGAACCCTCACAGTGTACACACACACACACACATACACATATCTATATATTTATATTATCCACAAAAAAATGTCCCTCTTAAACTCAGCAGCTGAGAAATAAAACGCTGATGTACGAGGAAAGAAAACAAATAATCCACAACTTTCAGCGTGGATGAAGCCACGGTGTCACACGCGCGCGCCTGTGGGAGCCGATGAGAGCCGCTGGGAGCCATGGGTGGCCGGCGGGAGGGATTTCTAATGGTGATGAATCCCGGGGGTCTGAGTAATTATGGGGTAGGGGGGGTAGGGCACAGCCCGGCGGAGGCATTTCATCTTAATCACAGCTCAGCTCAATTCAAATTAATTTGACAAGCCCCCCCCCCCCCCCCCCCCCCCTGCCCCATCCTTATTAAAAGACGCGCCTGGCAAATGACCCCCCCCCCCCCATACCTCGTCATTAAAGGAAAATATTAGAAATATGTTTTTAAGGGAGGGGGGGTGAGGGTGATTTCCCGGAGATATTTGTCTCCCTTTAGTTCGCCCTGAGCCACCATCCATCCATCCCCCCCCCCCCCCCCCCCCCCCCCCCCCCCCCCCCCCCCCCCCCCTCCCCGGGTGTTTCTATAGTAATTTCCAGCCAATGATCAGGAGGTGTCCGCATCCCTGCTCGCTCACCTCAGCACCAATCAGCCACACACAGCGACAGGAGACACGGGCTGAGCGGAGGCAGACGCACACAGCACGCACAGCACGCACAGCCCCGGATCAGCAGGAGAGGAAGCGCGTGAACCCCCAGCTCTCCTCCTTCTCCTCCTCCTGCTCTCCTTCTCTTTCTGCCGCCGCCGTCCAGCGACTCTTTTTTCCGGAGGATATTTCTGCACTTTTTTTTGTCCTGACGTGAAAACAAAGTCGATAAAATGCTTCTTTTGTTTTGAGCGCTCTGGACACGCGCGCGCGCACACACGCACACGCACACGCTCGCCCCGCTTTCCCGTGTGTCTGTGCGTCTTCGCGCATCTTTGCGTTATTTCCAGCCGCGCAGTGATGAGCCGTCACGCGGGCGCAGGCTTGTAGCGTCGTGGGAGCTCCTCTCTACAGGAACCTGGTAGGTGATGCTCTCCCTCTCTCCCTCCCTCCCTCCCCCTCTGTCCCCCTGTGTGTGTGTGTGTGTGTGTGTGTGTCCACATGCACGCGCCCCCTGTCCCGGACAGTCTCCGTGCGGCTGCCAAGTGATCCCGCCGGTGTCAGATATGTTTGTGGGCTTGTGGTTGCTCTGTAGCTCCGCTCTCCTCCTCCTGCTCTTCCTCCTCCTCCACCTCCTCCTCTGTGGATTATCTATGCTCGACCTTTGCTCTGGTCGTCGACCACAGACACTGAGCGTCATTAACAGCATCACGGTGAAGCGGCGGCGGCGACACCAACACAATGGTTCGTCATCGGACGTGGCTTTTTCCACTTTTCTTTCTTCAGTCTCCTCTTCCCCCCCCCTCCCCGTGTGTGTGTGTGTCTCCGGCTCCAAAGTATTGAACATTTCTGTCTCTCTAAACTTTGTTTACAGGCTGAAAAAAATCAATGTCCGTGACTTGATTGCCTTTGGGCTGCGTTTTTTTGCTCCAGGGTGAATTGATTAAGTAATAATGACCCAGAGGAGGGCCGATCATTAGGCCGAGCAGGGTTTGTTTACTGCTGCTTTGCGGCTGCTTTGCGGCTGGTTCTGGACGCCTCGCGTTTAAAAACAGGTTTTAGCAACATGTTGTGGAAATGTGGAGATAAATAAAGGACATGTGTGTGGTGCCATCTATCTTTATCTGTCCACCTCCATGTGTGCACGTGTATAACGCACACGCTGTGGGAGTGATGTGAAGCTGTAGAGTTGCAGTGGATCAGCTTTGGCAATTAGGAGAGAGAGAACCCAGAAAGGTAATGGAAGCAGAAAGATGTGTCTAATGGGCTTTTATCTTTTTATCTGTGGAAACCAAAACCAGACAGACTGGGGGGGGGGGGGGGCAAACCCACCGGGGGGGGGGGGGGGGGGGGGGGGCGTGGAGCACCCTCTCTCTCTCTCTTTCACACACACTGGACACCTTGCAGTTGGTCTGGTCCATCATCTGGATCCACCAGTGCCGTCAATGGGCTGATGTACCAGAGCCCGTCTGGAGTGAACTCTGCACTCCAGAGGCTGGATGGGCTCGTGTGCACATGTGGGTCCCCTCTGCTGTTTGGATAAGATGAAAAAAAAAAAAGAAACTGAAATATTTAACTCTGCTCCTCCTGGCGCTCAAAGAAGATTATTTTTTAAGAGCTTAAATCGCAGGCCTAAGGTAAAAGTCTTTGTGTCTGAATTCATCTGAATTCTGGGGAGCCTCTCCTCAAACTTCCAAAAAAAAAAGTGATATTTTGGGTTTGAATATTTGAGCGTTTTGATTCGGATGTATTTATTCAGCCTGTGAAGTCGCTGATTGGACTTTCTTCCAAATGTGTAAGAATAACTTGAAACGACGTCTAAGACATGTTGAAAGTGTGGCGTTTTCTGAAGCATGCTAATTCCTCCCCGCATCCCAATAATGGCGCGTAGCTCTGTCACAGCGATCAGGCTGTTGTCACCAGGCGGAGATCACTCCTGCCTGCCTGTGATAGCTGCATTATGAACGTCAGCGCGTAAACAATGTGCCAGAGGAGTCTTCAAATGTTTGGTGAGACGAAATCTGATTAGAGCGAAAATGTTTGCCTCTTTCACGTCTAACTCCTGTTTCTTTGCTTTTAGCGCCGGAGAAGACACACCAGGATGCTAACACACTGCTGGTGACCAACTCGAGTTCAACAACGGCCACCATCCCTCCACGCTCTCCTCCCAAACACTGACGACCAGCCTGCCGCCATGTCGGCCATCAACAGTGCGCTGTGCATTGAGAACGGACAGAACGCTGACGTCTCGCTCCTACAGAAGGATACTCTGTCCGATGGTGGATTAAGCCAGCTTTTGGATTATAACGCCGAAATGGAAAGGTACAGGTCTTTTGCAAACTTTTATAAAACCAACGGGGCGTTTCCACAGACTGCCAAGATCGCCCGCATCACGACGCCCATTTTCCCCAGCGCTAGAATTGGCATGTCCCCATGGAACTGCGATAACGCCATGCTCTGGGGAAGGAAATCGGCGGCAATAAACCCTAATAGGACCAGCATGCATAGAAATGAGTCCCAGAGGCCGACGAAGCCTGGTGTGCCGCCGGAGACGCTGCAAATGGCAAATAATAATTTCCTCTCCACCTTATCCCCCGAACACTGCAGACCTTTAGCGGGAGAATGCATGAACAAGCTGAAATGCGGCGCCGCTGAAGCAGAGATAATGAATCTCCCAGAACGCGTTGGAACTTTTTCCGCTATTCCGGCTTTAGGGGGCATCTCATTACCTCCTGGGGTCATCGTCATGACAGCCCTCCACTCCCCCGCAGCCTCGGCAGCCGTCACAGACAGTGCGTTTCAAATTGCCAATCTGGCAGACTGCCCACAGAATAATTCCTCGGCGTCCAGCGGAAACCCGGCCAAGAAGAAGAGGAAACGGTGCGGGGTCTGCGCGCCCTGCCGGCGTCTCATCAACTGCGGCGTCTGCAGCAGCTGTCGGAACCGCAAAACGGGCCACCAGATCTGCAAGTTCAGGAAATGCGAGGAGCTGAAAAAGAAGCCGGGCTCATCGCTGGAGGTGAGAACCGGGGCTCTGCCCCCCCTTCCTTTGTTATTATCCCCGTGCACTCCCAAGCATTAACCTTTTCATCCAGTCACGTTCTAAGCCCTCGAAAATTGTTTCCATGCCCACCCATGCCTGAACATCCCCCTGGCTTCTCAAATCTGCCTACCCGCCTCGCCTAATTGGCAGTAATTAGGGGTGTTTGTACGGAGCGCAAGCTGAGCTTGGCTCAGACACCCCTAATTGCTGCCAGTCAGGCTGGGGCTGGAACGCTTCCGAACAACCCCGAGCTCGGCTCGGCTCCAAGCAGGGCTGGGAAATGGTTTTCAGCAGAGAGCCGTCGCTCTCTGCACCCGGTCATTTTAACCAATTATGGAAACCGTCTCTGGATGGGGAGAATCAATATCCCACAAAGCCTCAGCCGCCGACCACCAGGAGACGGGGAGAGTGATGGCAGGCCGGCTGACGGCTCTGCTGAAAACAGGCCCCGGTTTGGTGTTGGGGGGGGAGGGGGGCGGTGCATCCGCAGAGGGGCTGAGATGAAATCACTCTATATTATATTTGTGTCATTAAGGCCAATTATAGATCAATTTAGGCCATGGTGCAGATCAGGAGGGAGGCGGAGCCACAATCACTGTGTTTCCTGACGAACGCCATTTTTCAAAGTTCACGCCAATCAATTGATTTACTGAATGACGTCCAGAGGCAGAACGTGGAGCGTCGTCTCACTGTGTTTGGATGAGTCACCTGCAGAAGCAGCCGGAGGGCCTGGTGATTCGCTCATTAATTAAATGATTACACAGAGAGGGAAAAGAGGTTAATTAGAGGAATTCCTCCTAATCTGCTTATGGAAAAACACCATGTATGGGGGATTATTTGTTTGCGATTAATTGTGCGATTGATTTTTTTTTTTAAATATAAATTTAATGAGGCGATGTTGTGTCCTTGTCCCCGCTGCTCTTTGCTCGAAACTTTGAAACTGCATTTTTAAATTTTGGTCAAGGGCCCGAAGTTTCCAAAGTTCAAGAGTTTCAAGTTCATAAGAAATTATATTTTTATGTGTGAGTTGAGCTTTTGAAAATTAACTTGTGTGTGTCCTCCAACAGGAAGTAATAAAACTGGAAACCCGGTTTTCAAACGGTCAGAGAGGAGCTTGAAGGAATCAGACAGTACTGTCTGTCAATCATGTTGCATCCATTAAACATAAGTTTAAACAATCCACTCTGTGTCTTGAGCGTTAACTGAGGGTTGGAGCGACAGGGGACACACTGGTTCCACACTGGGAGCTGTGGGAACCCTCAGGTTGAATAGAGGTCACTGATTGGCTGCGGCTCGTGGGTCAGACAGAAGCTAACTCAACACTGTTTCCGCGCTAACAGGTGTCACAAACAGGTGTGCGGGAAGCAGCGTGCACGCCTTTAATGCTGGGGTAGACGCACCTTTGGAAAACATCCATTTGCGAAGAAGGTTAGAATTACCTCCAACAAATCCACACTTGCTTTTAGAAGCTGCTGCAGCGAGCGCAGTAATTCATATTATACGCACTCCTCTGGCTCTAATTGTTATTTTTGATGGTGCGTCTGCGGCGGAAACGAGTTTAAAGGCGTCACAGGTGTGAAGTCGTGCCCCGGCTCGGCCCGAACTTAGAACATTAACCAGGGGTTCTTTCCTCCTTCCTGTTGATGCTGCTAATGGTCACTGTGGGGGGGGGGGGGGGAGGTGGGGGGGGGGGGGGGGGGGGGGGGGGGGGGGGATTTACAGCCTGAGCAGCACGACACATGCACGCACACGCACTCACAAACAAACACACACTCACAGGGAACATGAGCCGAGCGTACCTTTCGCCTCGGAGGAGCCGATAAGCCACTGGCAGCCGGTTAGATTTGGCTGTCAGTGTTTTCCACATGGGAATCACCCTGAACTAATTATATCTTAAGCAGCGGTGGAAAATGCAAATCAGAATTTTACTCACACCCCTGAAATTGGAGAGCCAATTTAATCTAATACCCCCTTTAATTTAGCGCGCTAATGCAAGGCCCTAGAGAATTGCCCTGTGTCACTGCTGCTGTTCTGCAGCAGATTCCGCTCCCCCTCTCTCTCTCTCTCTCTCTCCCCCCTCCCTCTCTGTCTCGGTGCCGCTCTCAGGCTCCAGGATGGATTAGTCTGGCAGAGGAATCTCATCTAACCTAACATTTCCTGAGCAGTTAGGTTTGCAGAGCGTGAGCTGCGATGGCTCAAAGGTCTTTCATTAACTTTCAATTGAAATAATGCTCGTGTGGGCGAGCGGCGCCGAGCCTCACCTGTTTACCTCGACTTCACTTTGATTCCTGCAGCGAGCCGCTGGAGGAGTTTAGTAGGTGTAAACGGAAACCGTTGCCTGCGTGTTGATCTACAGCGTGGAACCAGAATCCACCAAGGGTCAGGGATCGCAGCTGGTGACCTCACATCCCAGGTCACGGCCTGAGTGAGACACTGCTCCTCACTCATAGGACAAAAACACAATCAATCATATATTATTATTATTATTAGCTCATATATTATTCTTAAGAAACATTTATTATCTCCTGTGACTCTGCAGCACATAAACCATAAAGTATCCAGTTAATTTGATTCATTGTATCAGGATTATCTGTGCACTTATTCAAAATTATTTTAGTCCTTTTTTGCTTTAAGGGGCATTTTGCAAATGAGAAATGAGATCCAGTGTTAATGCTGATATAAACTAGACAGCTGTGCACCTTGTTGGTCAGTAATGTAAGATTTATTTATGAGAGGCAGAAGTTCTAATTAATGCAGTCCAGGTAACAAGGCTGTTCGTTTTCGGGAAAGACGTATTTCCAAGCTGCGAAAAGATCCAGAAGGTCCAGATCTGCAACCCAAACGTTTCTCTTGATTATTCAGTTAAAAGTGTGACGCCTGCATCTGCGTCCATCACAGATGTTGGCAGAAACCTCCCCATTGTCCCCAGGCTGATCCCGTGTGTCGCTCCGCTGGAAAGGGTTCGGAAATATCGTCAGGAACGATTTGACTCAAACACGTTAGGGACACGCAGAGAGATCACCCAGAGGCTGATTGATCGCAGTAACACGAGGAACGGTCCAACCCATTCCTCCTCTCAATTAGAAATGTCAAAGGGCGGCGTCCAGTCATGTGAGCCTGGAATAAGGCTCTCTCTCTCTCTCTCTCTCTCTCTCGCTCTGCTCTTTGTGCAGCGTTGATATGAGCACATGAAACGGCTGAGATGAAAAGGTGGCAGAGGAACCTTTGGCTGTTGTGATAAAAGACAAGGCCCCAAACGGTCGGACGCAGACCTTGAGGAGAATCGCTCGGATTCAGCCTCTTAATGAGAGTGTGGAAGCCAAATAGGCAACAGCAGCCAGGTCTAATTTGTTTTAGGTGTGCTCAGAATAGATAAGGACAAATCTGTGGCCTTCACACTCCCACCCACCCCCACCCCCACCGCCCGCCACCAACCTTTGCCTCCCTGGAGATAACACTGAGTGCTTGCAGCCAATCTCCGCGGGCAAAGGAGGGGGGGGGGGGGTAAGGAAATATAAAAAAAAAGCAGCGACGGAAAAGCCTGAGGGACAGACGGCCTTTAGATCTGTAGATCTCTAACTTACTGGATTTATTCAAGCTTTAAAACTGCAGATTAATTTGGTCGCAGAGGTCCGGGGGAGCGTGAAAAAAGAGGAGGAAAACGAGGCTGCACGCTGCCGCGCGTCTCCACCTAAAGGGCAACCTTAAGCTCCTGTCAAGACAATAGGATTTTGCCATCTGAACCGCGCCACAGACCGCTTAATTAAACACATCTCCCCTGCAAGCTACCGCCGGCTGCTGAGGAGCGCGGGCCCCCGTTTCGCCGTCATGCCCTTTCTCCCCAGATCGGCTGTGCCGTGTGGATTTTCTGTCAGCTTCCATTTGCAGAGGCTCGGCGCGCTCCTCAGGCCTGAGCCACGCTCGGAGAGCGCCGCTGTTAAAGAATTCATCGTTTTTGCCACCGCCACCAATTAAGGCCACGGCGTAATCGGAGGCGTCCAGACGATGGCCCTACATTATGTGGTCTGTCGCCTCCTCTGCCCCCGTTTGATTTAACATCCTGGTTCAGCAGTGGAAAAGAGCTCGTTGTCATTGTCTTTATTATAGAGGGAGGGAGGGGGGGAGGGGAGGGGGAGGCAGCCCGGTGGACGGTGGACAGCGTGAAAAAGAGCAGGTGCGGCAGGACGTTAATGTGTGGCACTTTAAATTTTAAACAGATGAGAATAAATTATTGATGCGGACTCTGGCTGAGAAGTTAAAAGGTATCTCGTCATTACCGAGCGGTCGCAGGAAAACGTGCGAGGGAAGCGGCGGCAAAGCGTCGGGGGATTGAAACCAGAGACGCGCGGCATCTCCACCACAGTTCTGATTCCTGCTACTTTTACTCTTTAATGATGACGACATACAGATTAGATTAAATGATAAAACATGGTATTCCTTCGTTATTTCTCCAAAGAACACAATGATCCTCATCATTGTCCATCACACTCAAACTCTCCTGATCATACTCTCTTATTACAGGATCAGATTAGATCTAATCCCCATACCCTCTCTGAATGAGTCGATCAAACCCATTAGAAACAGGAAAAGCTGAAAATGCCAAAATACTCTAAGACAAAATATGATTAGGTTGTTGTTTTGCCTTGTGTTGCTGATGTGATCCAAACAATGACAGAGAAACTTATTCTTGATTTATTTTTACTTCTGCTTTTACGAGGTGTGTTCAGGTCACTGCCAACCCGTTTGTGTTGGTCCCGGTTATTAATGGTCACATGACCCCATGATGTAACATCTGAGACCGCCAACAGAAAAAAATCTGCAGCCTTAACTTTGACGTCAGCAGAGCTGGACCGTGGTTCTGGTGAAGCCACGCTGCATCCGATCTGCCGTGCACATGACAGTAACGTGCTCTGTGTCTGGATTTCCGTGCACACATAGCTTTGCTCTCTGTCTTTGTTCCTCGGGCTCCCACACATCGATCTCTTTGACAGAACACTAAATTACAGCTCTGCCATCGATTTTGAGCATTTTCCTGGAGTCAAACCTCCAACCCGTCCTCGCGAACGCTTCCGTCCCACCACTGCTCCGCTTGACTGGACAGATCTGGTTTCCTGAGATGAAGACATTACCCGGCCCTCGGTGCCAGGGCTTTCGGCAGAGCAGCGCGTTAAAAGGCCCGGAACACGATTGATTCTGAAGCGAGTCGTTGGCTCAGTGTGGGCCGACGTACGCAACGGCTGCTCTCCACCGCCATGCCCATTCGAAAGAGGAAATCCATCCCAGAGCAGGAACACGCTCCAATGTCAGACTAAGAGAATGTCTTCATTTCCTAAACAAGACATCCCATCATTTCTTTGATTGACTAAAGGTGCATTCAGGAACCATCTTTGACCACATTTTATCTGAGGTGTACTTTGACTTGGTTTCATTCCAATCCACTAACATGGAGGAGGCCATATTGCAGCCTTCCACCAGGGGGCAGTCAGGAGGAAAATACACTCATTATAAAGAATAAAAACAAAAGACTTAAATTTGTGCTGCTCCCTGACGGACGGCTCCGAGCCCCACCCACCACAACCTGACGTGAAAGTGAATTTGTGAGTGACAGTGGGTGAGAGAAAACCGGTCACCGCGCTTTAAGCGCCTCAGCTTCTGCAAGTCAAATCCTCGCGTGTTGCCGCCTCCTCTATTGTGGCTCTGCTCGCGGATGATGAATATTTCATGGCGAGCATCTGACACCAGGCCCAGGAAGATATTTCAAGTTTCTCCTGCCTGATAGAAACCCGGGGGTTAGAGCGTGTCACGCAGGCATGAAGTCGGTCTGCAGCCCCCCGGCGAGAGGGAGGGATTGATGACACCAGGTGGATATTTTCATTCCTTTGTCCTCCGCCGCTGATAAACCACGGAGCTGCTCGCCATTTGTTGTCGCTCGTTCTCTTCTGCAGAAGAGCGATCTCGATCTGCTCTGAGTGCATGCTGCGTTTTGACAAACTGTGACCGGCCCGCCGTCTGATCAGCGAGGCGCCGCGATGACTAAGCGGGGGGGAGTCTGCCGGGATTAGCGCCGTCTTAAATGCTGCCTTTAGCATGTGACGTTGCCCACTGACTCTGCAGTGATATCGCTCTTGTTTTCGTCTTTGTTGAATTTCACTTTCCAGTTGAACTAAAGCCTGCTTACACGTGTTCGACACGTCATTAGTCTGACTCTAATCCTGGTTTCTTTCTTCTCCTCAAGAGGAACGGAAAGATATTCTCACGTTCTGGTCAGAGTTTGTCGGAGAAATTAAAAAAGACTTCATATGGAGTCACTTGGATTCTCCGCCGGCGTAGAAACACGCCAACGTGATGGCTCCAAATTTTTTGGCTTGCAATTCTTGAAAGTGGAATGCTACGCTTCTCTGGAGATAAACAGTCTAATGGGTTTCTGTGGGTGGCAGAGGAGCCGGCGTGCACATCCCCCCCAATCACAGCGACGCGTGGCGTGCACCCATGTGTCAGGCACCGTGATTGGATGGCTCCTCTCCCGTCAGGCGACACACACGAAGCCAACGCCGAACCAAATGCAAACTGTCGGCAAACAGGATTCATCTGCAGCCAATTCCCTGAACCTGGGATCATCCTGGTCTGGAATCCTGATTTTAGATGTTCACTGCAGAGATGATGGGTGAGAATGAGACCAATGTGTCAGAGACCAATGATGAGGAGGAGGAGGAGTCCACAGCGGACCTGGATCCTACGTTTGACCCATGTTAATAAATGTGGAGCACGTCTGACCCTGACGTGGAGGAGAACGTTACCACAGAGCCTTGTGGAGAAATGAATTTTATATTATAATATAACAGTTTGCATTGTTTCCACTGTGCATGTGTTAGAAATCAGATTCAGGAAATCAAGCAGTCGGAGGTCCTGACCCAGAGCTTCAGCTTCAGCGTGTTTCTGCTCATTGGCGGATAAAAGCCTCGGCAGACGAAACCTGGACGCTCAGGTTCTAAACCCTAGGCCTCGTCTCAGGTACCTGGGTGCAGTAAAGAATTCAGCCTGGGCCGTGTGTGAGTTCTGATCCCAACCTAAACATTCTGTTGATTTACAGTCAACATGCAGAGTTTAAAGGCTCCCACACAGATGCTGGGAAATCTGCTCGAAACAAGGAGGCCTGCTCCTACTTTGCATTTCAATTTAACATTTCACAGAACTGGCAGCGTGCTACCTCACTTAGCCCTCACTGCGTTCCACCCACACGGCTCCTTGTGCCTCTGCTCCAGCTTGGCTGAGAAATTGGGGATTTCCGTTCCCGGATCCCTCAGGTATCTCCACGCCAGAATGTCCATGTCCTGCTCATCCTCTGATGTCTCCATCGCCGAGACCTCTGGGCCTTGGCATCTGTTTGTTTGGTTTTTGCTGCGGCATCTCGTTTGGGGCTGCCTCCCGCAGGAGAGTGACCCTGTGCAGCTGCCCTGTGTAAAATTGCTCGACTGGGACGAGTGTTGTTAGGTGAATGGAACTGAAATGGACGCTGCCGCTGCCGGGTTTGGGCAGCAGGAGAACCCGGCCTCTGACCCATAAGTGTCGCCTCGCTCTCTTCCTGCGAGGGTCAGCGCGGCCCGCGTGTGTGTGGGCGGCTGTTTGTTCCGTGCGCCATGAATGAGGCGGCGTGGCATCTCTGCCGTGTTTTTAACCTGGATGTCTCCATGCACCGTGTGGGAGGAACGTGAGAGTATTTATCTGTGTTATAGCACGAGACCCGAACAGCCACGATCGGAACATTATTTCAGTTTTAAATTCATTCAGACGACAGATTCCATTGGACATTTCCTTCGGCAGAAACATGTGGGTGGAGCCAGGATGATCTTGTTTTTTCCAGTCGCGGTTTAAGCTATGGAGAGGTCGTGGTTTTGGTTGAATGGAAATTCTTGATTTTTGACAAATACTCTACACAACCCGGTGCATCATAGACGATCGTTGCATTACATAGCTAAACCTTCGGCATCCAATGGTAAAAGCTATGTGCTAGCTCCGTCTCTGCGTCCTGTAGAACATTTCATACAAGGGGAAGATGCATTTAACCAAATCCAACAGAACAAACTGGGTTTTGAAAACAGCTGTTTCCAGCTCAGCTGATTTGTTTTATAGTTTGACTTCAAATGGTTTGGTCACGTTTCTGTGTTCAGGCTGAAGCTCACGCCTTCAAGATTCAAAGGTCAAAAACTGGCGGTCAGAAATCTGAAGCTCTTTGTGTCAGCTGCTCCTCAGGCCATGCGCCACCGTGCACCACTTAGTGGCTGCTCTGACATCACTAATTGGGGCGTGTCCAGGGCGGAGCAGCAGTGGATTTCCATTTTTTAAAGCACTTGACTGGAGCTGACATGTACTGACTGCCTCATAAAGCGACACATTGCATAGCTGCCCCAGTTAAACTGGGCCAGTTCCATTTAACTGTCCACTCAATGGCTGTTTCGATTAAAAAAATAAGCGTATTTTCTGAAGCTTGGCCCGTCTTGCTGAAAATCCTCTCCTATGGAGGGCGAGTGAGATATACGTCCTACAGGAATACTGCACTGTAATTACATTCGCCCATTAGCATACGGAGGCTGGGAGTCACGCTGCACTCAGCCTCCAGCAGCTCTTTGCCATATGGTCCGTCTGCACTGCCCGGGCGCTGTTTGGCAAGACTCTAGCGGAAGGTCAAATATCAAGTCAGAGGACGGTGCCAGAATTGCATCTATGCTAATTGCTCTCTCTCTCTCTCTCTCTCTCTCTCATCCATCTCACGCTCCTCTGCTCCTCTGCTCCCCCCTCCCCCCTCCCTCCCTCCCTCGCTCCCTCACTTCCTCTCCCACTGAAGTAAGTAATCTGCTTTAGGATGTTTCTGAGATGGAGATGGATTTGGTTTTCCTTCGCTGCCCCACAGCCTAATCCCCCCCCTGTGACCACCCCGCCTCTCCCCAGCACCGCTCTTAAGCACACCATCATACACCTCCCCCCTCCCCCCACATGCCCCCGCCCCAAGTCCAGACCTGCCGAGTCAGCAAAAAACTCCCAAATTCCTCATTACTCACAAACATCCGCAGCACACTTAGCTTGATTTGCTCCGGCGGCGCCTGGTGCGAGGCTGGGCTGTGAATTAAAAGATTGTGGCCGTATCTCTGGATGGATATCAGGACACTGGCGTGCATGGATCCTGTGTGTGTGGGTGTGCATATCAGTGCTGGTCAGGTGATGCACGTTAAACCTGCTGGCAACCGTCTGCCATGTTTGACGGTTTATGATTTATCATCAACCTTGAAGGGTTTTGATCTGGGCAGTAAAAAGCTGCTGTAAAAAATTAGAACTGATTAAAAATAAATTCTTATCAATCACACACCTTGATTTTTATTCCAAATCATTATGAATGAAATGATCGTTCCCCTTGTAGTTAAAGTGAAACCATTAAAACCCTGACTGATTTGGATCCTGCGTTTACGGCCACCGTGAAAAACCGAGAGCGTTTGTGACCTCGGCAGGAATTTAAACTCGGCATCCATGGAGCTCACATTCCTGAGACGTCTGTAAAAACATTACGGGATAAATTGTTTGAGAAAGATAATTCAGGTTAACGAAAACTATTAAAATAAAAGACATTAAGTTCTACTTCTTTTGGATTTCAAATTGATTTTACTTAATTTTATGATATTATAATTCTGAAAATTCTGACAGTAACACTATTAAAGATGAGGGCTATTGCTTTAATAGTATTTATCATATGTTCTACATAATTACACAATATTATATTTATATATATAATATGATATTTATTTATATTTCATGGCATTAATATCTGAAAAACTACAAAATATAAAACTCGTGTAATCTATCACATACAGAGAACTCCATTATCACAGAGATAATCAGCTGCTTCAGTCAGTATTATTTTTATATGCTGGTAATATCGGCAGCGTGGGTGTGTTTTACGGTGTCGTGGTGCAGGGGTGGGGGCGGTGGCGTGTGCATGACGAGATGAGTGGTCTGTCCGTGATGGCGGCCTTGGAGAGGGAGCTTTTATAAACGGCATTGGGCGGCTGGAATATTGGCTACAAGCTTCAAGATGAGATTCCACCCCCCCACCCCGCCACCGCCGACGCTGGTAACAGTGGAGGTGATGGATTGCTCTACCTTCCAGGTTTGAGCCTGGCAACGCCCCAATATTCCTGCAGAATAAAGTGACAGGCGATATATAACACATCAGTTAGGGCTGGCTGCCCCCCCCCCACCCTACCCCTCTGCTCAGACCTGGAGATGGGCCCTGAATGTTTGGCTCCTCAAGTCCTCCTTCCTTGGCTCAGGATGAATCATCTCCCTCCTTCCTGCCTCTGCCTCACTGGAGAAAAGAATCGGCCGCTTCCCCTCGTCTTGTCACTTTAAACTGAGGCCGTCGCAGATTTACGCTAAAAAAAAATGGGATTTAGCGGCATGCGGAGTGTGTTTGTGTGTTGTGTTTGCACCCGGCCGTCATGGTTCTGAGTGGTGGCCTGCGAGCCAGTGAATCATTACCACGGTAACGTATGGGCCATGTGTTCTAATGAGTGTTCACAAACACATTAGCACACGCCCACACGCCGCTGATCAACCCAGATCCTCCCCACCTCCTCCCAGCCTTTCACTCCTCACTCTGCACATCTCCCTCAGAGTCAGATTCAGAACCTTAAGAATTCTTAGACAGAAAAAATAAAGTTTTTTTTTCTTAAAAATCCACCCATAATTATGGAAAATTAAAAGTTGTATGATGCCAGTGGGGGGGGGGGTCTCTGTGACAGGGCTGGCTGGGAGCACAGAGCTGAGGGTTAGTGCCAGACATGTCTCCAGAGAAACCGGGGCACATTTGCAATCACCCCGAGTTCAAAAGGGTAATTTATTCACAGGCTGTGGTTAAAGCTGGTGGGACGGTGCCGGGAAGCAGAGCAGTGGAGACACATTATTTTCATTTTTCCTCTCTCTCTCTCTCTCTCTCGTTTCTCCCCTCATCGTTCTCCTCATTGCCTGTTGTTGTCTCTGCGAGCCCTGTGTGGCGTCTTTTAACGCACGCCGGCGAGCATATTTCACTTTTACACTCATCCGCATTGACGTCCCGGCGCTGATTGAATTTTGAGGCGCTGCGGCGTCTACCATTATCATCCTCATCGTCTTGAGTGGTTTATCTCTGGCCCCGGCTCAGTGTGACGCCAAGGCTGCAGGGGAGAGGAGGAGCGGGGCAGGAGTGGGGCAGGGGCGGGAAGGGGCGGGCTGGGGGTGGAACACTGCTCTTGCATTTTTATTATTTGTGTGGAGAAAAAAAAAAAGAGGGAGGAATGGCCGTAACCTGGGTCTTTAAACCTGCGGCTGGAGGGTCGTGTTGTGTGGTCTTTTCACGCTTGGCTTCAGTGCGACTGGTTTGATTACGATGACCCGTCATAGCGGCGCCGTCTTTCTACCGCGTCGACGTGATTCTAACCACAAGTTGACCTGCCAGGCCCGGTTAGCATTGCAGGGTGTCTGAGACGCTGAGACGGACTCAGCAGAGAATTCTTCCACCACACGTCACTTTGGCTGTGCCGTTATCACGGCGAGCCGCCGGCACACGGTGGAGCGGGGGGGTTAATTTGAGGTCTGGACGAACGTCTTCCTCCTCCTCCCTCAGTCGCGTGCGTTCATTGGCAGAGTGAGGAAACCGTCCTTCCCTCGGCGTGCCGCTGTCGCCGGGTTGTTTTGTATGCACTGCTGCAGAGGCGACGGTGTTGACACGAGACGAAGCTGCTGCCGCCACGTCTTGATTTGAGGTGAAACCTCGGCATTGCTCCCGTGTCCCCAGTGTAACACTATCAACCCCTCCTCCCCTCCCACTGTATCCTACCCCCCACCCCCGGGTTTGATGGAGAGATTTGGAGGCGCGTGCAGGTGGAGCCGTGCTAATTGAGCCTTCTTTGTGCCTGGTCACTGCAGTGTTCCGAGGCCCGGGAGTGAATCCAGGCAGCACTTAGGAGCCCCGCTGGATCAATAACGCTGGAATTTAACAAAACAGAGACATGCCAAGTGCCCAGATCGGGGTCATTATTGTCTCTGGCGAGCCACACTTCCACCGGGGACTGATCAATGCCAGAATATGGATCAAGATAAACACTCTCCTCTCCGCCTTGTGGAGCGTCACATGGTGCAGAGAGAGGCTCACGTCCCGTCTGCAGAAACTTCTCTTCAGTTATCGGCCTCTTTTACTAATGTGTTTGCTCCGACTCAGTTGTCTCGCTGTGCCTTCAGCTCATTAGCTCTCGTGTGTTTTCACACAGATTCACAGGTCAGCTTAACCTGTATAATTATTAATATTTTGTTACTGTATAATGTTTATCAATATTTATTGTGGTATTCTTGTTTTCACTCAGTGTCATCGTAGCCACAAATGTATTTGTTGCTTCATTTCTTAGATTTACCTTTACAGAGTAAAAGTAGATATTCCATTTAAAAAGCAATGACTCATTTAACTTGACATGATCATAAAAGCCTGAGAACCTTGAAACCCTAACTCTAATGAGGAGAAGAAAGTTAAAACCAACAGTAACATCTTATTTCATGGACACATCACATCCTACAACCAACTAACCAACAGCTAACCAGCCAACTACCCGGCTCCTCTCCAGGTAAAGCTCGCTGTGGCTGTGGTGACTCGCTGGTAAACAGCAGTTAAAGAGCGTTCAGCTCCAAGTGAAGTGACTGAGTTTAAGGTCACAGCAAACTCATTAGACTTCGTCAGAGCAGATTCTGTCCCCAGTGTTTGGAGGCTCAGACGATAAGAAACAGCTTGTTGTAATTAGGCCAAACCCACCAGATGACGTCTCAGTTGATCCGTTAAATGGTGGAGATGGTAGCCCCTCCCTCACTCACTGGTTAATGTGGTGTGAAGGGAGAGTTAATGGTTGTTAAACAGTTGCATTCAGAGTGACTGAGGTGGACCACGTTGACTGCCCGCTAGTGGCTGGCTGCTCTACAGCCCAGAACCGGCGGCTCCTCCTCCATGTTGTTTCAAAACCAAATAACACGTCAGATAATTTTTAAAAATCATTACGCCGTGTTTCATCATGTGTTCGAATCTTTACCGTTTTATTTTGATAGGCTGATGATGGACAGCAGAGCCCGAACGCGATTGGCTGAGCCATCACAATGATTCATGGACACATCAGGACTTTGTAAATCTTGGTACTTGTTAAACAGTGCAGCCCATAAAGTGCACGTGTGGCAGTGAAGGGCCCGCTCTCATCCGCATGCCTTTAAGGAGCCACTGATGACACTTGGTATTAAAATGTCAAATTGCGCTGCACTCAGACTAAAGTGATTTTAGTTGTGATTATGCACCGCCGCTCACGCACACGCCCACCACCACCATCAACAGCCAGGGAAAAGAAGAAATCAAGAAGTGTGCTAATTGGTGATGGAGATTGGTGGGAGACTTCAGTGTTTTATGTCTCTGACTTCCAAATGAGTTTGGGGAAGGAGACGCTGTCATTCTGGCGTGGAGGTTCGGGGGAGGAGAGGGGAGGAGGTGCCGCTGCTGGCGCCGGCTCAAATTGAAATGATGCACTGTTCCCCCTCACTGCTGCCGGAGCTGCAGTAATTAAATGCCTCATTGTTGCTTCTTGGGAATTTGTATTGAATATTTCATCCAGTGTGATGATTATTTGGGTGTGGGCGGGGCCGGGCGGGGTCTGATCACCTTGGCTGGCGCTTTGATGAAGGACCTGGTTTGGTGGTTATCGCTGCATTAGCCGAACCGGCCTGTGTGTGTGTGTGACATGACGACGACGTGGCTTCTAACATGTCCTTCACTTTCTGTCCCCCACAGAGGACGCCGGTCAACACTGGCGAAGCGTTCCGGTGGTTCTTTTAGGGCCGGCAGCCCTGGGGCCGGTAGGACTCTGGACTCTGAGCCAGCTGCACCGAGCGTGCTCGGCACATTCGGAGGGACGAGAGAGGACAAAGGGGACAGACGAAAAGATCAATGAAAAGATAATGGTGTTGTTTTAACTCTGTACTTTCCTTTCCTGTGTAATTATTGTACCTTTTGACAGTATCACCTGTATATTTTTTGGTGTCTATGAACGTGTTTCCAGTGTTGTGGCTGCGGCTTCGTAGCCAACCCCGTGTAAAGGACTCAATACAGACAATCGTACAATCACGCTGACTCCATCAAACAGAAGAGGCCACAAGGATTGACGATATGACAAAACACACCTACTGGAGCAATAATCTGACCTGTTGATTACTTGCATTATTTTTATATTCTTCATCCAACGGGATCATCCTCTGGTTTCTTGCTCCATCGCACACGCGTGTGTTGGACAGCCTGAGGGACGTGGGGACACGCTTCCTCGGGACTCGTCGAGGTGGACTCGCTGCGGAACAGGGCACATTGTCCTGTGCGGGGAGTCGTTGGGTTGTGACCGAAGGTTGAGTTTCTCGAACATGTTTTAACGAATCGTTTTCCTGTGTTCAGTTTGAAGCTCGTCAGCTGACTGACGGCGAAGAAACTGTAGGTTATGTTGAACAAATTCAAATTTAGAATCCCACAGTAACGTTAAAACATTCCAAAACAACAATGATTCAATAAGTTACTCATTGTCTTAAACCCTATTGTTGCATGTGTAAATGTGTTTTGGTTTTAAAGATTACTAAGAATTTGTATATTGTTGTTGTGATGCTTTTATGTGTTAAAATAAAAAAAAAGACTTCAGTAAAAGACATCTTGACAGAGGACCTTGGATTCACAGGAGACAGAGGGAAAAATAAAACAGATTAATTTTTTTTTAAAAAGAAAGAATAATAATAACCAGCCATCTGTCAAACATTCAGAGTTTTTCTCCTCCTCTCGCAAAGCATCAACAGAAATCAGAACCGGAGGAGACGCAGGAGTTGCCTCCCCAGTCACGTATTCCCTAGAATACTAAAATGTTGCATGGAGCAGAGTGGCTCCCAGAGGCAGCCGACTTTAAAGGACTGAGAAATCCCGTGTGGTTTGTCATGCTGGAATGAGTGGGGGTGGGGGGAGGTAGGGGTGAGGTGGGGGCGAGACAGGCTCCTGAGATAGCTTCAGTAGAGGAGCGACTGCCGGGTCTGTGGGTTTCAGAGGTTGAGATGTGTGTGTGTGTCTGTGTGGTGGAGGGGGGGCACAGACGCATATTTTGGTCTGTAGCTGAGGTGGTTGGGGGGAGGAAGGGGGTTGGGGGGGGGGTGCTGAGGAGAATGAGCAGAGAAGGAGGAAATCATCCGGGACCGACTTCTCCCCTGACTGAGCTGCTGACTGCCCAGGGCCAGGAGCACGACAGAGGGGCAGCAGCAGCAGCATCAGTAGAGCAGCAGTAGAGCATCAGTAGAGCAGCAGCAGCGGTAGCATTGGTCCAGCAGTAGAGCATCAGTGGAGCATCAGTAGAGCAGCAGCAGCGGCAGCAGCAACATCAGTAGCAGTGTCTGGGCCCAGTCCCCCCTCACTGGTCATCAGACGGTGATAACGCGGTTCGCTCCCTCCCTGACTGTGAGATCAAATAACATCAGAGACAGCTCTCCCTTATCCAACCCCCCATCACCTCCTCCACCTTCTGGAACTGGGGTTTAAAGATTTCAGGCCCCAGTGGTAATGTTCACTTCCCTGCTTCAGACAGGGACAGACAGAGGAGGCAGATGAGGAGGCAGGATGTTGGAATACTGACCTCAGTAGACATCAGGAGCTGCTAAGGACTCTGTGTGATATCAGAGCAGTGACAGTACCACTCCACTCCATTGACGAGGATCAAGGTCAAGGGTCATTGTCAGGGTGGATGTAAACAGAATCACGTGACCTCCCAGCACATTTCAAACATACTGTCCCTCCGGATCATGTGTGACGTCCTCAGAGTCCTCAGCTCTGCTGCTGCAGACGCGTGGAAACAGCTGACGATCACCTGGCGTGTGTCGACCACTGTGTTTTATATTTATCTATGGATCCACGAAGAGACCCATGGAGGAGCAACTGGCCAGAGGACAGGATCTGAGCACGAGGGGAATGTGGAGCAGGTGTGTGGGCAGGGGAGGAGGTTCTAACTGGAGAGAGACTCCCTCCCTGTGCCTCATCCTGGCGGGTCTGACGGACAACTGGAACAGTGTGGATCTCCCAGTAAATGCTGCCAAACCTCCCAGTGCCCTGCACCAGGGAGACTCTGATGTAATCCAGTTCTGGAGAGAAGATTTCCACCAGTTTTTAGAAGAATTTAAGTCTGATTTCATGGCAGTGAACTCAGGTTGAACCTGGCTGTGCCAGGTCTGCAGCAAACACTGCAAATCAAATCACTCCATTCATTTAAAAAAGCAGAAACCAATTATTGGCTCCATATATCACCGCAGGAACGCAACGAGGCTGTTTTAAGCTTCATCTGCACAGGACGCTGTCTTACCTTTACCCTGACCTCTCAGACTGAACCAGGCTTTGAATCATCTGCACAGAAACTTTTCAATAGTTGACACAAACCACTGGAACCAAAACCCTCCAGATCAACCTGAACCTCCGGTTGACCCCGACTCTCCTCAGAGCAGTCGCTCAGATAAAGACTGAGCTCAGGACCCTGTGATGTCAGAGGTTAGTGGGCCAATCGTAGGCTTACCCTCTCTGTGTCCTCTGTAATCCCTGCAGGGACGTTCACTGAGGACAACTCCCTCACTGAGCAGAGGAGGAGTCCACGCTCCTCCCTGAGAGGAGCTGCTCCTGAGCCCTGACACCACACTGGAGGAGGTCAGAGGTCAGGTGCTCTTGATAGTGATGAACTACACACGTGCATGTATGCAGCACGTGCACTGCACGTATACATATTCCATTACACAACGCACATAACATTATCCCACATCGAATCAGTGGCGCTCACACAGAGGATGGAGGGGGAGAGGGAGCGTCGAGCCTCCCCCAGCTTGTCTTTCATTATTTATTTACTGTCTGCAGTTTTTCCATCGCACGCATATTGATGCAGAGAAAGCCGGGTGTGAGTGCGTGTCAGAATCATTTCCTGACGAGGGAGACAAGGTGGAAGTAATCAGCAGAGCGCTGATGCAATATGACAGTGTGGAGAGGCGCTGGTACACCGTTAAGAGCAGGAGAAGAAAAACACCTCCCCGCTGAAGGAGGCAGCAATGATCGCACAAGCGACGTTTGGATGGAAAGTAGATTTTCAAAGTTCTGAAAGTTTGGTGGAGGGGAAACTGCATTCTGTGTCGTCTCAGTTTGAAGAAGAGGCAGTGATTTGTTTTGTTTTTGTTTTAATCTTTACGAACATTCGGCAGGCAAACTGAAACACGTCTTTGCTGTTCGCTCCTCTAAAGCTCCGGAGTGTCCGTCCCGCCCCGAATGAAAATGTCCTGCAGTAGATGGAGCCCTGAGGCTTCATTATTAAAAAAAAAAAAAGCTGAATGTGCTCTGATCGGTGTTTTGCAGCAGTAGCGTGTCGCTGATGTCACGCCCCTTCGTCCACACAGTCTAACAGGCGTCGTGTCATCAATACTTCATTGAAAAATGCTCAGTGACAAAACGTAATATTTTCACATCATTCTGTTTCTAATGTCTGAGAAGGTCGGCTTCTGCGATGAGGGCACTGGGTTTCTTATGTGTTCAGGAATAAGTGGAGGAGGTGAAGGAGGACACAGAGGATCCTGCTCCACTGATCGTGCCTGACTGGCTCCCTCTCTCCCAGGCAGCGATGGGTTGATTAGTTCTCCTGCAGGCCTCCGAGTGCGTCAGCTCCTTCAGCCGGTTTCCCCGTGTGAAACACACCTGCACGGATATCTGCCTCACACATCTCCCACAGTTCTATCTCTGCCTCTGTTGCGCACACACACACACACACACACACACACACACACACACCATCTGCTCCTCCTGACAGGCACAACCTTCCCGGGTGCAGTAATTGATAAATGTGGAAGATGGTGCATTTAGGGTCTCGCTGCCTCTCCTCCTCGCTTGCAAATGGGATGGGTGAACCCTTGCGCTTAAGCACAGACGCACACTCACACACACACACACACACACAGGTGCCAGCGTGCTGATTGATTGATTGGGGCGGTAGGTTTCATGACAGCTGGCGACATTTCTCCACATCATGTCAGTGCCCCTGGCAGCAGAGTCCCTGACTGATCTCTGTGGAGTTTGGTAATCAGAGTCAGAGCGAGTGGATTGCAGGCTGAGGTCCGTGCACGAGAAGAAACCCAAATCCAAAATATTAGAAATTCTCTTTTTAATGTTTGTTTTAATTGAAAAGTATATTCAGCTTATTTGTGGCGGATTTGGGTTTTTTTTTTTTTTATCAACACGAAATTTGATTGTCTTTGATTGTCAACCCTCCAACACACACAAACGCAAACGCACACGCACACACACCTGTCTTAACATATTTATTATCATCAGATGGTTTCCAGAGGTGTTGGACTGAGATCAGCACCTCTTTGATTCAGACCAGCCTATTACAATGATGTTTCATAATAAAGAGACAGATCAGCTCCAAACTGGTCCCATTCATTTCCTCTGCACTCTCCCAACACCCCCCCCACCCCACTCCACCCCTGACCAGATTCATAACGCTGATGCAGTGCAGCTGTGAAAGGTTACGGAGCCCCACAAGGACACGTGTAATCAAGATGGAGTAAATTACTGACGCACTATGTCTCTGACACTTTGAATCACTTATCGCTCAAGTTATCACTCATCCTGCAATCTATCCACCTGTCCTTTCATCCATTCACCCACCCTGCTATTCATTATCTGTCCATTCATCTATCAGCCGCTGCCACCGCCCGCCCATCCAAGCCTCTTCTCCTGTTTTAACAAAAACATTTTGGGCTTTGTTGCCGACCTCGGACCAAGGTCTCAAACTGTTGCTAGACCAGGAGTATGGAAGGAGGAGGAGGAGGAGGAGGAGCAGCAGTGAGGAAAAAGGATGAGGAGGATCCAAGTGTCAGCTCCCATTGGGGTCAGGGGACGGCGACTACATTTACCAAAGCAAACAGCCCAGAGGAGCAGAGTACTCCACCTGTCGCCGTGGATCACTCCATTATCACGTCCAGCCGTCTCCCAGCGTCCCGCTGCAACCGCTCACCATTCAAAATTCATACGACGTGCAGAGCAGCGGCGCTATGAAATGTTAAACCGCGGCAGCCTGGATTACTGGGTCAGTGCATGTGAAGCCAGGGGAGGAGGGATGATGACCAACGCCGCCCTGATTTCGACGTGAAAGCGACTGGACTGCTCAGCTGGTATGTGATAATGTGGAACCAGTGAAACCAGTGGCCGCCCCTGCTCACAACAAAGGAAACGGCACAAAGACCAATCCAGGGTAAAGAGCCGTCCCCGGAGAGGAGAGTGACACCAAGTCGTCCCTCTTCCCCTTTTTCCATGGTGTGATTAATGACCCCGCGGCCCCTAATCTCTCCATCATCTATCTATGTAAATGCTCCCGGACCTGCAGCGCCAACACACTTTGACTGATGGCTGCTCCACGGCGCCGTCCTCAGAGTGTGTGTGTGAGACGGGGAGGGTCACATGTTATTCTCCATGTCTGTCACAGTCTGAGAAGAGACAGAGACGCACGGCAGCTTCTAATTTCCTCACGAATCATCAACAAAAGAATTCGATTTGGCCAAATTGTTGAAAACATTCTCGTCTTCTGCTCTTGTTCAGTTTCAGTAAACAGGGTCACAGGGATTCATTAGGTGTCTCAAGGCACCGTTTTGAATATGACATCAATTATTAATGCTTGTATAACAGCTCAGATCAGCGTCAGCTTGGTCCTCATTTGTCCCACAGAGACAGAGGGACGTCGCTGCTCAGAGCTGGATCCGTTTCCCAGAGTTCAATGCAGCAGCAGTGTCCAGGAGGCAGGAAGTGACCTCCACATGCACATGGCTTCTCTTTGTCACCAGATACCTCATGGAGACATTTCCAGCGACACCGTCGCCAGCCCACCCGCTCGCTCCATGGAGCCTGACGAGCAGTTGTTCCACACGTTCTGTCCGTAAGGCTCGAACACAGGAGGGTGGGGGCGGGGTGAAGTTTGGACTCTTCAGTCTCAGTTTATATTGATGATAATAAACCGAATCACAACCAATGTTTCCTACAAAACGTATTTGTTTTGAAATATTAATAGTTATATGACATATAAACAGTTTTATTTCTGTGGTCAAATCAGTGATGCAATTTGTATTATTTAGTTGTAAAAAAATCAAATAATAAAAAAAAAATCTGTAAACATTTCTGTGATGAGAACGAAGTGCACGTTCTTGTCTGAGTTATTTTACCATTTCCTGTTCTTTTCTGTTCTCTAACGATCTGTGATCTGATGATTTCTGGGTCTTTGTTTGCACCTGCTGCCTCTGACCTGACAGAACCTGACACCTGGGCCTGGTTCTGGTTCTACTGCAGAGGGGAGCGCTGATTTCACTCATTATCACATCGTCTCATTCCTGTAATTGATAATTACAGCCGTCTGATTGGTGGATGATTACAATGCAGCCAAAATCAAAACAGACGTTTATTGATGACATCAGAGTCTCCGTGCTCTGTCCCCACTGGGTCTGGGATAAACCCTCAGTGGTCTGAATGAATCCAAAGAGGGTTGAACACCTACTGACAGCAGCATATATATTTTTCTTTTAATAACAGACGGTACGTGCTTGGAAACCAGGGAACCTTCAGCAGATCAGGAGACTGAAGCCTGAAGAGCCAATCAACTCATTTCTTCTGATGCTTTTTACACGAGAAAAACCACAGCGGCAGATTTCTACTTTTTCAAACGCTTGAATTAAGAGTCATAAACTCTGTGTTTGCAATCAGGTTTGATACGACGTCTCTCACGAGAGGGAAGCGTAATCTCCCGTCTCCGCCCTAACGGCACGTCTCCGTATCCAGCTCCGGCCTGGACTCCAAAGGCACCTCACACAGCTCTTCAGAGGCGGAGACATGTTGTGAATAATTAAGGCTGTGGCTGGAGGCGCAGGGAGGCTAAACTTCCTCTAACAAGTGGCGCCCTGACAGCGCCGACATATGGCTCCTGCTTCCCCACGTTCTCCTCCGCCCCCGCCACTGCAGCATTTCACACACGTCCAGAATGAGGGGCTGAGAAACCTCTGTCCTCCTCCATCCTCCTCCGTCCTCCTTGCTCTGAACATTTCATCGGGCCACACGGCGTTTTGTTTTTACTCTGAGCCGATTCCTCCCAAACGTAGAGACTGGAGCGTCTGCTGTGGCACACGGAGCCCACGGACACCGCTTCCCATTAAACGTGTTTATTGGCACCGTGGCGTAAATCCTGCAAAACGACAGCACGCAGATGAAGAGCACGTGTGAGGAGATGAGTTTCATTTTATAATCAGTGGTAAATAAAATCAGACAATTCCCGAGGCAGAGGTTTCTGAGACTTATTGGGGCAAACTGAACGTTTTTGATCAACCGATGTCTTCAATGTGGCTTCTCCTCTCTGAGAATAGAGGCAGCACTTAAAAAGAGTTTTGTGACAACAGCTCCAGCTTTTATTACCACAATGAGATGTGACCAGCACCAGCACCAGCACCAGCACCAGCATCAGCACCGCCATCACCGCCGTATGCAGACTCTCTCTCTCTCTCTCACACACACACACACACACACACACACTCATGCCACATTGATGAGTAAATAATCATGTCATTAGCCGTGTGCGTTCACGTCGGTGGTTCATTTGCCAGCATCCAAGCCGCCACCTCTGGTCGTGATTGGCCAGAAGATTAGCCGAGAGTCGCTCTGTTCCCAGTTATTGCTTGATCAAGACACTGGTGCTGCTCTGAAATACTAATGACAGAGGGACCTTCTCTTTCCTCCATTATCTGTGAACCCCGAGCATCACCTCTGTCTGGCTGAGCGCTCCTCCGCTCCTCACCTGTGGCTGTGGCTCTGTGTGTGCACCATCAGACGGATGAGCTGTGAAATCTGACCTGAGAGAGGCATGTGAACCCAGGTCCACAGACGGACACACAGTGAGAGTGAATACCAAATATACCAACTGAGCAAAATGAGAAAAATGGATAGAGAGTGTAGCACCTATAATAAGGATATAATACATAATATACAGTAAGGATGTGCTCTGTAAAGTGCTGTATATATTAATACAGCTCATTTTCCATCTTCAGGCCAGTCAGTTGTAACCCAGGAGTTTGCTGTGCTTCACTCCCCTGGGCCGACACGAGGAATGACAGAGACGAGAAGTGCAGTAAAATCTGTTCAGACCATGAAGCTGCACTGGTTCACTGAAGCAACAAGGCTCCTTAAGAAATACTGAAAACTAAAGTATAAATATAAACCTCATCATATCAAATAAGTAATCATCAAATAAAGTCATGTTCGATGCATCTGATCGACGGAAGCAAGTAACTGGATGAATCTGAACGTGGACAGCAGCTCCTGCTGGAATCAAACCGGTCCACGGCTGCAGGGCCTTTTATGTCGGCTGGAAATGGCTTCGCCCTCTTTATCCCTGGAAATCAAAATGGTCTTTCAGCTGTACGAGCGAGCGCCGCGGTTTCTACGCCGCTGCACATGACTTCAGATGGGGGCCGCTGCTGGTGGGGGCGGGGCCGCGGGGATCTCTGGTACAAACAGCCATCAAAGATGGGGGGTGTTTCATGTGAGCAAAAGGAGCCACTGTTCTCCACTGAAGCTTACAACGCAGGACCCCGAGGACCAGGCGGAGCAAAGGTGGACACATTTTACCCTCCGCACTGAACTGATAACAGCTGCGGGCGCCACAGCACCGAGGCAGATGGGAAATTTCTACTTGACTAACAAAGACACAGAGAGTGCAAATTCCACTGGTCTTAATTTCACGTCAGATTTGAACAGGATGGCAACGGTTTTTCCATTTAACCTAGAAATAAAAATCAGAATGAGACATTTTGAAATGAGCAGCTCCTGAACACTGGGACCAGACAGGGATTCTGCTCCTGCTGCTCAAAATGAATAAACATGTTTGTCACTCAGGGGTTTTCTGTCTTTATTTCTATTCTAATAATTCTATTAAGGTCATGAAATAATCGTATGATTTAAGGCAATGAAAGCAGAGAAAACACTTGTGTATCCATTTCTATAAACCGACCAAACCCAAAGTCGACACGAGGTCACAAACACAGGAGAGACGACGTTGACGAAGCCCAAACCAGGAGAGAGGTATTTAAAGCAACGTGCAGCTGGACATTTATTGTCCTCCAGTTTTTATTGGACCGTTAGAGGAAGAGGCTCCTGCAGGGCGAATTTGCTGCGTTTAGCAGATGCAGGGTGCACGCAGGTGCCGATCTGTGAGCGCCTGCACCTTTTAAAGATGATTTGCACATGTTACCGAGGGCAACAGGCGCCTGTCAACAGGTGTTGGACCAGTGGGCGGGCTGTGGGAATATTCACCTCCCAGTATCTGACACTCACGACCGCTCCATGTGTCTGTGTCCTCTACAGAGTGGCTGGAACAAGGAGACTGACTCCAGGGATCAGAGTTCTTAGACAGCACCCAATTGGACATGCACCGTGAAACAACCAATCCCTCAGACACTCTGGTCGGTTTCTATGAGTCTCTTACACCTGCGGCCACATCAGCAATGTAATGGGGGATGATGCAAATCATCAGCAGGGTGACATCATCTCTGAAACCCGCAGTAACAGAGCAGTATAGATCCATCAGAGACACCTGAAACACCCGAAGCACAGCTCAGCTGACTGCTGATTGGACCCCGAGGTCCTCACCAAGATCCAACATATCTGAGACTGCTTCGTTCCTACAGTGAAAACAAAGGTGGTGCTGGTCCGCAGCAGGTGAGAGGCCTGACTGAGGCCTAACCTCCATGCCTCCCAGTGGCGTGCGCAGGTGAATGTGGTCCCTCCAGGAACGAGTGCTGGGAGTTTGCGTTCCACCAACTCTTGGTCTTTGGTCCAGCAACAGTTATGTTGAAAAGAAGCGAATCAGCCATTAGGTTAAACACTGAAATCCTCCTCAGAGATCCTCTGGAGCTCTGCAGTTAATTTCGTTGTTAACACCTGTTTGTGCAGAAATCTGCACGGAGACAACGGACCCTGAGAAACGGCGTCTTCAGAACCCTCCGTGAAATGTGGGATTCTTCTTCTTTACTCTTTTCTCTGAGAGGAAAGCTTTCTTCATGCATGGCTTCCGCTCGCTGCTCGGTGAAGAATGTTGTTACCAGGCAACAGGCATAACAATGACACAGGTGCTCTCTCTCTCCCTCTCTCTCCCTCTCCCTCTCTCTCTCATCCTGTGTTCGTGGGGTTTGCATCCTCTCTTCAATAACGTTAAATATCACTTGTTCCAGGTTCAGCATGGATTTGTTACACTTATAAAGAGGTTGTGCCTCAATTATTCAGAACATCCTGATCTGGCCTCTCTTCATTCTCATTTAGCTCTCGTCTTGTGAGCTCAGATGTTTCCTTTTACTTTTTGTCAACGTTCTCCAGTGTGGGAATAAAAAAACACAAGAGGACATATTAACCTCGCTCTGCGTCTCTGGGATGGAGCCTGGTCAGACCTGCTCTCGTTGTAAACAGTGAAAGGTGGAAACTTTGTTTTAGGAAAATCAGATTTAGAGTCCTGGATAAAACTGACCTGGTCGGTGATGTTTTTACGGTGGGAAAAAAATAATCAAGTTCTAAAGCCTGATGGTTTTATGTATTTTCTGAAGACAGATTTTCAAAGTTTCCGTGAAACGCCTGCAGTCATCTGAACGACACAAACAAAGAGGCAGCTGAGGAAGAACCGAGCCAGCCCGGCTCCTCTCCCCGTTCAGAGATGGCAGACGCTTTGAGCTTCGTTAAATTGTCCCTTCTGCCCCTCCCCCACATCTCCCTCTATCTCCCCTCCACCGTCTCTCTCACTCTGTTCTCGGCATCCCTCCTCCCCCCCTCCCCCACCACCTCCACCGACAAGTCTTTCGCCCTTAATCAGAAGGCTGCAGCTCCCCTCGCTCCTCCGCCTCCTCCCTCCATCATCCTCATCACCCCATCCCCCCTCCTCCTTCTATCCTTTCACCACCAGTCGCTCTCCCGCTCTCTCTCTCTCTCTGTACATTTTCCTCTCTCCTCCCACCTCCACCCCACACCTCCTCCTACACCCCTGCAGTTAACGTCTGCCAAAGGCCGCTTCTGTTCATCACTCACTCGTGCACTTAGCTACAAAAGACGTGTGGTAATTTCCCTGCGCGTGCGGCCGACCGCCGGCCCCGGTCACACCCTCAGGGGGTAGGGGGGGTGTAGAGGGTGAGTGGGTGAGGAGGTGAGGCAGCTTGCCTTGCCGCAGCTTGCCGTTGACCCCCATATCACGCATGATCGGCGCCGGGAGAGTGGCGTGCTGCGGCTGTGTGACTGGCAGACCGGGAGACGGTGGCAGAGGGTGAGAGTTCTGTCAGGGGGGTGGCGGTGGGGGTGATTGTGTGTGGGTGCGTGTGGGGGAGGGCGGGGTGGGGAGGGTTTGTGTCTGATGGCTGCCACCGGCCGTGGCCACCATGTTTGTTAAAATGACTTCCTCATGCAGCATTGTCACCAGCTCTGCTGCACCTGCTCCCCTCCCCCCGTTCACTTCCTACAAACTGGTTTTCAAATGACCACAGATTCACACAGATGTGCACAACCTGTCAGAGACAAAACATGCACAGCACTGAGCATCTAAACATCCGTGCACAAAGCCAGAGAGGTGAAACACAGGTGAGCGTGCAAACACTTTGAGCACACACTTAAATACACACACACACACGCGAAGCATGTATATGTGTGAGTAAAATCACAGCCACCGAGGGGGAAAGACAGACTGGAATTCAGAGTGCTGAGCCGTGTGTGTGTGTGTGAGCGGAGGGGTGGTGGAAGTGTGGTGGTGGATGTGGGGGTGGAGGGATGGCGCTGGTGCGAGGACACTTCCATCCAATCTGATCAATGGCGATATTAATCTGAGCAGCAGTCAGCCCCGCCGCCCCGGCGTTTGATTAAAACAGGGAAGAAATATGACGTAACCAATAAATCTGTTTGTCAGGGCGGCACGTGGCTGGAGAGGAGAGGAAATACTGGCACAGATAAGGAGAGGAGGGGGAGAGGAGAGAGGAGAGAAGGTTGACTGACAGGGAGAGAAGGAGGAAATGCAGTTTGGGGGGACTGACCTCCTCAGCATTTGCAGCATGAGTGAAGCACTGAACCTCACCTGCTCACCTCCCTCTGCACTTCACCCTCTCTCCCTCCGTCCCTCACCCTCTCCCAGCAGCGTCCCTGGAAACCAGTGCTCCTCCTAATGGGAACATGAATGTTGAGGAGTGTGCGGCATCTGAGGATGGAAACCAAAGAACACACACATCATTTTATAACATTTACCAAGCTCATTGGGTCCATGTGTCATCCAGCCCCATCAATCCAAACACCTGGGCTTCACTTTCCATGTCAGCATCTTTAGTGGAATATAAACACAGACCTTCTGGACTAAAGGCTGGACCGCTCCACTGATAGGATCTGGTCTGACCTCGCCAGAGCATTTGAACACCAAAGGCATGAGGCCCGCCCCCCCTTTGCTCTGATTGGCCGGCTCTGAGGTTCACACTTCATTCCTCAGCGTTTTCTCTTTGTTTTTATGTGTAAATATGCCAACGGTAATGTGAATGTCTCCAGGGGGGACGTGTCAGAATGTGCAGCATCACCATCATATTTAAACAACAGCTCTTCTTTCTCCTGTTTGATTCTGAACGCGGTGGGACAGAACGATGATTATTAACCATTCTGACACTACTCTGACATTTCTCTATAATATTACATGAAATGTCTGTTTGTAGCTTCAGGTCAGAAGGAACAGGGTGTGTGTGCCATTAATTCATCTCCTCCTCTGTCGCTGTGGACACCGCCTGGACAGGAAGGAAGCAATCTTGTTTATACGCTTGTTTGTCACTCGTCTTAATCCTAATGAATGTTGTAAAGCAGATAATTAAATATGTAAATAAAACATTTAAAAGACTTGACAACTTTAATAAAAACAAGTCGTCATGTGAAGTGGACGCTCTCGTTTAGCAGCGGCTGCATTTAGTGAAGCTCTGTTTGCTCTGATGATGATGATGACTTCCTGTGGACCGGCACCATCTGCCAGCAACGCAGGAAGGATTAAAGCATATTGAACTTTGGTGTGAATCACCAACCAGGGACTTGTTCCATAATGATGTGATTCTTTGGGATCCAGTGCTGAGTGAGTCACTGTTCTTGTTGTTTGTGCCAGTGGAGCACTGGTTTGTTCCTCGTGCCTGTGGAGCACTGGTCTCTCCACGTGGCACTCTGGGTGCGTCTGCAGTTGCTCTGTGGTTTCTGTATCTTCTGGGCCTGCCCCTCAGCGTGCAAGTTGGCTCCCAGTGAACCCAGTGCAGTGATGAGAGCAGTATCTGGGCCCTCCTTCTAACTGAGCGTGGCCCCGGGCCCCAGGGTCTGCCTGGCTGATGCTTTCTTAATCCACGTCTGTTTAACGCTGGCTGTGCTTGAGTAATTAAGCAGATAATATTCAATTAAACCGAGCGCGACCCCACACCCCCCCAGCCCCCAGCCCGAGACAGATGGGCCCGAGAGCGCACGGCTCTTCTCCCCAAAGATGAATGGTCCGCTCCCCTGCCACACAGGCCGGGTGCTGCCGTGCTTTATGGCGAGTGTGTGTGCCATTATCATTTATTACCGCAGGACTTAAACACGGCACCTCTGACACATTCTTGGCCTCGCTTACTGCACTTTGTTTACAGAGGGATTCCAACATGGTGGGTTTTTACGTTCACATTCGTCCTCATTTTCATTTTGATTTATGGTTTCCAGTTCAGCAAATATTTCAAATCTTACAGTCTAAAGGATTCTAGAATTCCACAGATTTATTTAATATTGGGTGAAAACACGATAAGCTTCACAAGGAATCGTTAACTTGACCTTGATCATAAAGGTGATCAGAATCCACACTCAGTCCTTCTTGCTCACCGTTTGTATAGACACAGATTAATGAAATGGTTTTAAAATGACCTTCAATCATATGATGCCAATTAAAAAGGTCTCATAAATATTTGTAACTAATTAAAGAAAAAAACTCTTCATTTAAACCCTCTAATGTTTATCATTTGTGGGGTTATTAATAATTATAAATAATATCTGTGCCAAACAATTGTCCAACAACGCTCAGCAGGAAACTGCCATGATCTTTAAAAGGTTTGTAATCTAAGTAAAGACCTAAAATTACTAATCTGAATAAACTCCACTGATTCACAAACCAAGCATCACCAGTAAAACCATTAAACTCCCAAACAGTCCCATATTGTTCATCTTTCAAAAAGATTTTTAATCCAATCAGCTAGACAGAGAGTGTGTGAGAGTGACGGTCATTTAGTTTAACATGAGCAGGAAACCTTCAGAAAAACAGGCAGCGCCTCTTAGAAACCTCTGATGATGTCAGCGGGTCGTACGCACCAGCCGTGTCAAATATGGGCTTATTTATTGAGTTTAAATCAGACTCACCCAAGGCACGTATGTGTAATACGCCTTGTGGGATCTCGGTGCCATTTTAGCCCGACGCTAACGATCTATACAAGCTTATCAGCGCTGCTAACACGTGCACATAAACCTCCCTCCTTCCCTTCCTCCCTCCCTCTCTCTCCCTCCATCTCTAACCACTCCTGTTTCCACAGCGATAATTAAGCCATCAACGCGTGCAGCCATGCCCATCCTCCGTCTCTAAGGTGAAAACACAGGCCCACATGTCAAGTGGAGCGCAGCCACCCGTGTGTCTCTTTAAAGGGGAGGACACAGGGGACAGGCAGAGACTGTGTGTGTGTGTGTGTGTGTGTGTGTGTGTGCCAGACAGCACAGTGTGACGTCGGCTGCGTTTGTGATACCTGCTGCCGCCGCGCTGCAGAGCCACAGAGGGCTGTTTGTGTGCAGCCTGGTTCCTGCAGCACTTTTTATGAAAACAGAGGAGTTAATGAGATAAAATAGAGCCGCGCACACACACACACACACACACCTGTCCCAACGTGCAGGTCTTTACCTGGATTCCTCCCACACACTCGGCTGCATGTGATCAGGCACTGATGCTCAGTCCCAGCAGTCATGTGTTTATTTCCTTGTACCAACATCCCACCTCAGCCACGTCTGTTTTATTTAATGATCTCCTACATTTCCCAGCATGCCTCTTGACACTGCGGCAGATAATTGTCAGATTCACTTGAGTATTTGATTAAGAACATGACCAAGTGCCAAATTAAAGCTGACGAAGCCTCAACGGGCCTCGTTAGGTTCACATCTGCCGCCCTCCACATCCCCACAGACCCAACGTGGACCCACACGCGCGCATGTGATAACGAACCCAGGGTGCCCTAAGCAGAACAGGACGTCCTCTGTCTGTTTATAAACTGTCAGTCTGCAGCAAGACGGGCTCCTCGACAAATTATTGAGTCCCCAAACCAGGATAATAACAAGAGAGGTTGATGCAGAGTTGAATCATGGGATTTGTCTTCACCAGTATTTCCTGTCCCATAATCCTCTTGGGTCGCTCAGTTCCCCTGTGAGACAGTTGATCAGAACCTCGATCCAAACACAACAACATGGAGAACAATGCAAATGCTTGACTGTCGATGAAACAAGAAGAATCCTAAGAAAAACTGTTGGAAATATTTTGAATAAAATAAAAACGGGGTCCAGTAAATATTAGACATATAGTCATGTATGTTCACATTTAACAAAGCATAGACTCAAAAACATTTCATTTACTGACATATTCTGTCAGAAGTCACTTTGATATTCAGCCCCACGTCCACGTGGGTCGGCGTCTGTGCACGTGGCTTGTTTGTGGATGGCTGAACAGGTGAACGGGTACAGCTCACTCCACAGGGAGCAGAACTAGAAACTGGCTCGTTGGGTTGCCAGGTTGGTAAACTTCACCCTGCCCAGCAGAGCAGAACAAAGTCCCACAGGCTGGGGACACGGGGACAGACCGGAGGACAGACACTGACCCCTGAGCCAGCGTCTTGTTTTTAATGGTGATGGTGAACCTGGATCCTCAGATTTAAAGGCGTCCTCACAGCTGCATTGATGGAAATGAATATTTCATATTTACGTGTTCACCTGCACCGACTCTCTGCATTAAACAAACAGGGAGGAAGTCAAGCCAGAGCCCCCCCCCCACCCACACACACTCACACACACCCTGGGTCTGTGGGGATGGTGGACGCCTGTTCTTTACCGGCTGGGTGCCTCCCCTCATGTCTCTGACAGCTCCTAATGGCGGTGGTAGACCTTGCGTAATTAGGAGACCGCACGGCTGCCGTGACGCCTGTCTTTCAGAGGCCAGTGCTCCCCAATGTTTTCCTGCACCACCACCACCACACACACACAGACACACACGCTCCTCTGCTGCCCCCTGAATGGCTGCCGTCTGCTCTCTCTGGCGCAGTGCCCCCGGTGGCAGCACGTCTGCCGTGTATCGCCGTGTCGCCGTACCTGAGGGAGGTAATTATCGAGATGAGCAGCATGACTGAGGAGGGCCTGGCTTGTTTGAGCACGTGTGCACTTGGGAGGGAGGACTCATGTCAGTGTATCTACATCCCAAAACTAAGACACGGCCCAACAGGAATTACCCCCCCCCCCCCCCCCCATGTCAGTGTATCTACATCCCAAAACTAAGACACGGCCCAACAGGAATTACCCCCCCCCCCCTCCCCCCCCCCGATACACAAGAGGAGACATTTATCTCTCCTGCTCTGCACCCTCGCTCCATCTGTCCCCTCCTTCCTTCCTTCCTCTTCTCTCCCTGATTGGAGCCATTAACCTGCTCTGTCACACCTTCACGCTCGTTTCACCAGCAGCCGGCTTCGAGCCAATCACAGCACTCAGTGTCACACAGGTTACAACACAAGTTCCATGACATCGAAATATCTTTGAGTAACTCCTCCCTCAGGATCTGAATCAAGCACTTCCACCATGATTAGGTCACGCCTAAGCCCAGCAGAGCCTGGCATGGCTCACAGGGAGTCAGGGGCCCATGATTGTCCTCCGGCCTGGGGCCTCAGGGGCCGGGGCGGGGGGCTCCTGAACACAGCACTGTTAATGAGCACATGGACACTTCAGGTGTCTCAATATGACCCATGATTAAATACACACACATGATAAACCCGCCCGCGTGGTGAATCCTCGCGGTGGGGCCATGATGCGGTGATGATGGAGCGGGGCCGTGGGCTCCGGTCAGCAGCCAGCGGTGCTGAAGGGGAGAGAGATATAACCTTTGTCTCAGGGACGGCAGATATATGAGCCGGGCCAGCGCCAAGGATTATACTCGGAGGTCCTCGGTGGAGAGGGAGGGAGGGGGGGAGAAAGCCTGTGACCGTGGAATAATTTCAGCCTCCCTCCATCCCTCCTTCGCTCCCTCGAGACCACACGCTGTCTGAGCCAGCCCCCTCTCCCCTCCGCCGCCCCACTTTGCTTCTCCTTCTTCCTAACCCCCCCATCCCCCACCCCCTCCACCTCTCCTGCCAATCCCCTAACTGCCTGCCGATGCCGGATGTCTCTTCTTCTCCTCTTCAACGTACTGGGGGGATGGGAGGGGGGGAGGGAGGGAGGGAGGGAGAGGGGGAGACAGAAACTGGAGTCAGGCTCCTGCTGCTGCTACTGCACATCATCCCTGCATTAGGAATATGGGCAATTAGCATGGTGGCACATCCCTGCAGACACACACACACACACACACACACACACACACGCACATGCACGAGCACACACCAAAATAAGAGCCCCATACCCACATTCAGATGTAAAACAACATCTCCATGCATTGTCTTTCCATAGGATGAAACATCAGAAAAGGTTTTTTTTTCTTCACCACTGAAAAAAAAAACAATTACAGCTGCACAGACCTTTCACCGAAGGTGTTTCAAATCTCAGAGACCACACACATAATTGCCAGCAGACGTTCCTTCACAATAAATCCGTCCTGAGCGGTGAGCTGCAGCGTACAGACGCAGGGGGCTGCAAAGCGGCAGCTGCCGTTCCACCTTAAGAAAGGTACCTTAAAAGATTATCTCGGTTATTTCACCGCCACTGAGCCGGCACTAATAGTCCAAGGCAGATATTGAAGAGCAGCGCAGGGCCGCAGAGATCTATTAGAAATTCCCATCTACGCGCCTCATACATATTGATTTCTGACACCAAGCAGCGATGAAAGGCCCAGGGGAATAATATATTTAGCAGGGTTTGCAGTGAGGAGGTCACAGAGTGCATAAAGATTAGCTGCACAGACCCTGACAGGCCCCACTGTAGACAGAGACACGCATGACTCACTGAGACACACCTGCACATGCACGCTCACACACACAGAGATACGCAAACACTCCGACATGGATAGATAGATACAGTCACACAGTGGGACGCTGTTGTGCGTTGTGTTGTTGTGTTGGAACCGGGTGAACTGGGGCTGCTGGTCTCCTGAAGTTGAAAACAGAAGACCGAGAGGAGGGGTGAGGCCAGGCCTCCACCTGCACTGGACTGTGTGTGTTTTATATATCTACTTATTCTATTGTTCATGTAAAGAGTCCCTGAGCATTAGTTAAAGTTCTTCACACAATTAAAATCAGAGCATTTATTGTCATTGACCAACATAAAGTGAACAAAGAGCAAACAGTGAATTTCAACATTACAGTTTCTTTAATAAATAGAAAAACACATGGATGGAAACGAAGGTGGAAGAACTGTTTTTATTTTATACACTTTTATAAAAATCCATAGTAAAGTCCTGAGGTATGTCTGCGGCTCATCCCTGTTTCCTCATTTCAACCTGCGTTTGGAAACCAACAGTCTCTCTACATGGGTTTAACACATGCTAAAAAGTAGATGTGTATGTTACATGTACAAACACATCTGTCTCTCAGGATGTCCACCTCCGTCTCCTCAGACTTCCCCGTTAAACATCGACCACCACAGAAAGCAGCATCATCTATTCTCGAATAAGTTCCTGTCTACGCCCCTCGTGTGCTCGCTGTGCTGCCTCCTCCCTCCAGCATTTGGCCGTCTTGGTTGGAGACCTGCGCTGCCAGAGAGGAAGACAGTGGGGTGGGGGGGGGGGCAGAGTGATTCTGTGATGAGCTTGTCCAGGTGAAAGGGTAATTGCTTCAAAGAGGGTAAGACCACGGAGAGCGAGGCTGCGACCAGCAAGAGGGAGGGCTCCACTCCTCCACGAGAGCACTCAGCGCCACCCCCCCATCCATCCATCCTCCCCGCCCCTCCCCTCCCCACCCCTCCCCGCTCTCACCTAGCTCCTGCATGCTCAATGCCATTGCCATTACCGCCTCTTCTCTCTCCGGTCTCGCTCTCCCCTCCTCCCTCCTCCCCTCCTTCAAAGCGCCACTCGGCAGCTCTTCAGAAATTACAATTGCTCAGGGTTTAGGCAATTTGACCAAATGCACGGCTCGGCGTGTAAGGATTGGGAGAGGAAGGAGGGGGCGGTTAGGACCGCAGGGCGAGCCTGGGGGGGACTGGAATGAAATTACCAATTCAATGGCTGGAGCCGCGCGCACGACAGTGGCAAACCGTGGACATGAAATGAGGATTATCCGATTTTAGGAGGGGGCGAAAAGTAGCGCAAAGAGTCTAAAGTCCACGAGAGCTGACGCCCCCAAGTTTCCTTTGATAAGTGTCTGCAGCAGAATTCAGATTTTTGCCAGAGACGCTCATTGTTTCCCTGAGATGTGTGAGAGTAATGTTCCTTAAGCATTTCTTTCAACGTGCACTCGCAGGAGGGGTGAGTGGGCAGGGAGCTGCGCCTCCTTCCCAGCTGATGACATTTGCCCATTTGAGGAAGAAACAAAAAAAGAAGACAGCGCCGATCAAAAGCAGGACAGCTGAAGTCAAGATGAGAGAAATGTCTGAAATCGAAGATCAGTGCTGATTTTTCCAGGGTTAAAAACACAAGATCAGATTTGATGGCGCCACCTCGGCTGGGAGGTGCATTGTGGGAGCCTGGAAAGGTTCAGCTGGGTTTCGTCTGATCAGAGATCCCAAATATTAGATATTTAACGTGTCTCTTTTGGAAGAACACACCTTGAATTGTTTCCACGCAGGAGTCACGGATCCGTTTCTGTCACTCGTCAGCGGCTGACAGCCTGATGAGGCCGCCGTCACGTCTGGATGACGGGAAAAACAAGCATAAGCTAATCCTAATGCGAAACCTACGGATCTGATGAATCGCGATGATCCCGTGCGCTGTGATGAATGGAATGAACGGCGATGATGCTAACTACCGCCATTCATCACGCCGACATCAGTTATCCTAAGGTGGCTTAATGTTTCATCCACTCAGACCTGAGAGCGAGCGAGCAGCCATCGCTCATCGCTCCCCACACACCTCAATCTTGTGTTGTCATCTGCCCCCCTCCTCCCTCCCCCCACAGCGTCAGTTTTATCAGCGCCAGTAAACCTCGGACCCTGGACGGTGTGGAAGATGCAGATTTTTTACGGGCTGGAGAGAAATGAAACCCAGTGAGACCTCCCTGAGTTTGTGAAGGAGCGGTGAGGGGGTTGGGGGGGGAGGCTGCAATGCCAGCCGCTCTTTCAGCGCGTCGGTTACAGTAAATTAGCATTCGAGCCACACGGCGCGTTTAGCACTTTGCGATTGGGTTCAGCAGAGGCCTCGCCCAGACTGTCCCTGGGGGAAACTTTGGCAGCGGCACAGCGGCACGATGGGCGGGGCCGAGCTGTCAAAATTAGATAATAAAGCACCGCGGTGCTGGCGGATAAATGCGTGTGAGAGGGCATCCATCTTGCAAGCGTGTTGCCGAAGTGGATGCTGCTAAATGACAGCGAGGGCTTTTGTGTGTGTGTGTGTACGTGCATGAGATGACTGTGGGGAGCCGATGGGAAAGCGTCCGTGTGTTTGCCGCTCAGCCTCGCCGTTTATAAAAACACATCGAAGGAAAGATAATCAGAGTCTTTTAATGGGAAGGAGTAAAATATTAGAGGCTGGGAAAAAGGGAGAATGGACAGAGAGAGAGAGAGAGAGAGAGAAAGAGAGGGAGGAAGGAACTCTGACGTTAACCTTTCCCTGATGACGTGCGGCCTGCTGAACCAGCAAAGTCCCTGATGTTTCATCAATACTCCTAATGAATGTGCAGCTGCCACATTCTTGGCGTTTACAATATGGCTGAGCAATGCGATCAATAATATTCATATTCTCTTTTTAATATGTACATGCATTCATACTTCCAGGATAACTTTCAGGTTCTTCTTCCTTCAGTTGGATCACAATCAGGTGCGTTGGTCCTCCGCTGCTCTAAAAGCACTTCCTGTTTTAACGACCTGAATGACTCTCAGATATTTGTATTTGTTTAAATCAGGTCCAAATATGTCATAGGATGCCAGAACAGTCAGAATAATCACAGCTGCTCAGGTGGTGGGAGTGAGCTGAGTCAGTGATAGCTACACGACCCAGTATGCACTGCACACAGCAAGGGTTCCCTCTTACCGATAAAACAACTCAATTTAAATTAAACCAAGGATGCTACATATGATGACCCAGAACTGCAGCTCAAATGTTGGCTGTGGAGTTTGTGACCACTGGTAGCGCTGTAGAGCAGCTTTGCAATGAGCGGGTTATCGGACATGCAGCCCCCGATCCACAGGTGGTGACGCACCAATTAAGGCAGTGAAGAAGAAGAAGAAGAACATCGCTGACGCATGTTCATTGTTTTTTAAAAAAAAATAAGATTTGGGACCAGTTGATCAAATGATTCAAATATGATACAGAGCAAGATTAACATTCAGATCTGACTGGGAAACAATGAGCAGCTGGGAACGTGCACTATTTACTCCCATTACAGGGAATTGGTTTTTTGAATGATTTCCTAGAGTTGGACGCTGGAAGCAGGAAGCACTGAGAGGCAGGGGGCATTAGTTTTTACCTGAGAAGGTTAGCAACAGAACACAAAAATCTTTATTGCTTTATTCTTTAAAGATGAAATGAGTGCACTCAAGGTCTTCTATCCTCTAAGGATTTGCCTTCACATGTGAACCTGTGGAAGCTGAGGGAAAGCTCACACTGTAATGCTCCAGAGAGAACATCCAGATTTCCTTCACTAAGTTGTGTCGCTCATTCTCCTTCGTGCACTTTGTGCTACAGCGTCTTGATTAATGTCTTTTTCAGAGGAGGTGCTAATGGCTCTTTAATTGCTGTGACTCCCTCTCCTCCAGATTTCTGCTGCTGTGTCTCGCTCCGGAGGAAATGGACAGTTTATGCGTCTCCATGCAAAAAAAAAAAACCCTCTCTGTCGTGCAGTGACAGTTAGCCACACGCAGCTGAAAGTGTCCAGGTTTACAGCAGGTAGCACCTCCTCCTCTTCCCACACTGACTGCCGTGCAGAGAGACGCTGGAGGTCACTCATGGGCTGTGTATAAAGATGGACGTAGTGTCCGTGACGTTGGTTTCTGAAGAGCTGATTTGAGACTCAAATGGGCGTTCACCAAGCGCCATATTGCCGCTGCACGTCTCTTCCTTTATTCCTTTCTAACCAATAAATGGAAAAAGAGGCAGGAGCTGAGTGATGACAGACAACTACGCAGCACCCACGGAGCATCCTCGAAGAGTGCCCAGGTGTCACTCAAGGGACCACGTCCTAATTTACACGGAATTTCAAACAAAGATAAAAATTAAACAAGGGCCCCCCTCAGCATTGGCCCGAACCAAGAACTGAGTTCGGACGGCCGAAGCCATGTTTTGAACCAGGCTGTAAACAGGTTTGATTCTCCTCTGAAATTGGGCATTTTAACATGGGAGTCAATGGGGACTGCCGAATTCTTGGAGCCAGCCTCTATCGGCCACCCAGTGAACTGCACTGGCCTCCTTGCTCCGCCCGGGATGTTGCCCCTCGAGGTCACTTCACAGGGGGCGGGGCTCCGTGAAGGAGATTCATCAGAATCTGAGAAAGTCATCCTTCTCTATTTCCCCCGTGTCCATCCTGAAGTTCTGACATGTTGTCCAGCGTGTGAACCTTTCGTTCCCATGCCCCTGCTCTTCATCGTCAGCAGCCAACATTAACCCAAACACATGTCTGTGTGTTCTCAGCTGGTGTCAGGAGCTCATGAGGTGTTACAGCTGCACTCTGGGATCTTTAATACTCGCCATCGCATTTTAATGACACAAAGCGTCTGGCTGAGATCACACAGCCGTGCACGTCCTCCCTCCTCGCCGGCTGACTCCCGCCTCGCCGTGGCTCCACTTTAATGAGCATTAGCATGAAAAGTATTCAGCACAGCCGTGTACTGGCTTCAGGTTTTCAGAAAGGTTCAGGTTTGAACCAAGGAATGCTTGCGTCCTGATTGGTCCACAGCTCCGTACGTTCATGTTTCTTCTGCTTCAGACAAACTCCGGAGAACTTGGAGGCTTGGGAGTTTCCCAGAGTTTCCCTTTCACACGTGCACAGCCCAGCAGGAGGATTTCGACACAGCTCCTCTGCATGATTCAGGCAGGGGGCGGAGCAGGAAGTGACTTATTAACTCTCAGACTACCGTGGCGTTCAGTGGGTTCTAGATGAGGACACCCTCACTGAGGAGGTCAGAGGGAGTCAGCAGAAGCCACCCAGGGTCTCCCTCCTCTGAGGAGCCCAATGCACATTATCTTAGAAACGCCCTGTCACTTTATTATGAAGCTCCTGGGCTGGAAGTAAAGAAACCTCTCCACGCAGTACTCTGAGTCTGTATGGTGAACAGTGAAGTACCCGTCTTCCAGCTGGCACATGTGATGGTCACAGCCCATCTTCTCCTGGCTTCTAGCTCAACTCTCATCTCTTCCAGAGCCAGGATCTGAGAGCAGCTGCTCCTCCGTGCTGCAGCCAACCGACTGAAGGGGGCCAGGTCTGCCGCCCTTTGCATTGTTGGACGAGGTTCTGATACTTGGTCCCTTCCTCTCCTCCTCCACACCTTTTCACACCTGTCCTCCCACGAGGTCACCTGTATCCTACCTGTCTTAGTCCAGTCTTACTTTCAAGGCAAGTCCTGCACCCCTGCAGGAAGTGTTCATATAACTGGCACAGAGGCTCCTCCCTCCCTCTCCACCTGTACAGAGGCTCCTCCCTCTCCACCTGTACAGGGTCATTGGAGCTGTACTTGAGCTAAGGTTAACTTTACATGTCCACATGTGTCCAAGCTTCCAAAGTTCTCGACTGTTCAGCTCCCCAGAGGTGGATCCATTTCACTGAGCTTTCCTCAGCTCAAGCCAACAGACACACTAATATCCAGCCATCACATTTAACTGGCAGTAAATCCACAAATATAATCAAGTAAACCTCTGTGTAATCCTTTGATGATTAAAGACTAGTCAATGGTCTAATGACATCAGACATTTAAACCTTTGTCTCTTTTAAATTAAATGTTTTTCTTTGTGCGCACAGAAAAACTATGGCTCCAATAAAAACACGACGTGCGCGGCAGGGTGAGCACTTACATCACCATAAATACCTGTACCCATAAAACTCCCCCCATCCTCGGAGTCAAGTCATTTTTAATTTCCTACTCATCACGTGTGATGTCTCATTTTGTCATGTGTGGCATGTGAATGTTGTGTGTTTCTATAAACATGATATAAATTGAACATCTGTGGAGCCTTCCTCTTGTTTTTAGAATCATTTTTTATCAATAGAGCTGTTGAAACTAGTTCGGCCTCATGCGTCAAAACCACAACAACAAAATGGCACTTTTCTGTTTGCAACCCTGTGAAATAAATGCACAATAAATCCTGGAATTCTCAGCGGCCACAACGCTGGTGGTCGTTCATTCCTCCATTTTCATCTGTGTGTGTGTGTGTGTGCGGCAGGGGAGGTTTGGGTGGGCATATCGTTAATAACGGAATAGTGATTCATCATTTAATTATGATTTGACAAATGCTCGCGCCTTCCCCATTCTCAGCATCCTCCTCCCTTTCAATTCTCCGCTCTGCCAAACTGTCACGCGCTCCCCCCGTGGGATTAATTCAAGCTGTCTGTCTTTGTGAGGCTGCCGGCGCTCTCGGGGCGGCGGGTGCACGACACTGTCAATGAACAGAGAGCCTGACACTTCCAGGGAGGCGCACACAGACGCACGCTCCCCGCTCCCCTTGTTATTGTTTTCACCTTAACCCCTTCCTGCCTGCCTCCGTGCCGAGTGTGTGCGTGCGTGTGTGTGCGTGCGTGTGTGTGTGTGTGTGAGAGCGTGCACCTTCCTCCCCATCTCCCCTCCTCTGTCTTGTCTCACCTTGCTTTCTTTGCACCCCCCCCCCTCTCTCTCTCTATTCCATCTCTCTCTCTCTCCTCTTTCCTGTCTCCCGCTCCTCATGCTCCCTCCCTCCCTCCTCCCTTCGTCCCTCACACCGACAGAGGGACAACAGCACCAGGAGCAAATATCACACAAAGGAAACTGGAGAGGCACTGACACCATAACGAGGGAAAAGTCCTGAGAATCAATTAGAATGTTGATCTACATGCGCGTGAAAGTTCAGGGGGACGTAGAGACCTCCCTCTGAACCGCAACGCGCCTCGTGTTGACGGGCGATGCTAATGGGGGGGGGGGGCATTAAAACAAGGCATGTTTGAGTTGAACTGGAGCGCCTGGCCAGCCAAAGCCAACAGGCCTTCGCCCCAGCTGGAGAGATAAGGTTTAATACCAGGCACCAGGCCCTGCCTTATCTGCTCCACTGATAGAGAGAGCATGGAGGTGAGGGGAGGAGGGGAGGGGAGAGGGAGGGAGGGCAGGCGAGGAGAGAAAACAAGAGGGACAAAAACAAGTGTCTTGCAGGAACCCTGGCTGGCTGCGTGAGTGCGTCCTCTTGCCGTTGGCATAGAAACTAATCCACGTTCACATTTAGCACCTGACTCGTTTCCTTCTTTTTTTCCAGCCAGTCTCTCCGTGGCTGGGGGGGGGGGGGGGGGGGGGGGGGGGGGGGGTATCCGTGAGCTTTCTCCATCTCATAATGAGGCCTGTGGGTGGGAGGGAGGGGAGGGGAGGGGAGGGGGAGTCGACAGGCTGACACCCTCGGCCTGGAGCATCCAGCTGCGTCTCTCTGCAGGACACATGCTCACACACCTCCTCCACCTCCTCCTGCACCGGAGACGCTATTGGAAACGGTATCGATTGACCCAGGCTAAACACACACTAACCAGCTGCTGGGACTCGGGAACTGGCTTCAGTTTGATTTCCCCCAGCGGTTTGTTTATCCTGCACGTCTCTCATTTGTTGCCGTGCGCAGAGGGAATTGCTCCTCCAGCTCTCAACTTCACTTTTTCTTCCTCTGCCGTTCAGACATGAGGAACACATTCAAATGAGGGCCTCTGTCAACACCAGCATCCTCATCCTCATTCTCTTCTTCCTCAGATTCATCCTGAGCTGTTGGTTCCAGTGTGAGAGTCGGGCTATGACTTCACATGGTGGAATCAACAGTAAACCAGCAACTAGAAACAATATTTATTTGTATGGGATAAACATAATAATAACTATAAATAGTTCAGCATGATTCTGATTACACCACTGTCAGCAGCTGTTTTCTTTTTTTTCATCAAAACACAAAAACATTTCATCCTGTCACGGTCATGTGATTAAAAACCTTGTGTTCATATCACACAAGGAACTAAATCAGAAATGTGAATGGGGATGATGACATCATTTTCCTCTCCCAGTGACGATGATGGCCGTCGTGGTCAGAGGTGAAGGTTAAAACGGTGGCTTAATAACCAGTCTAACATGAGGGGGAGGAGTCTTGGTTCTAATCACATCCTGAAACTTCTTCAGTAGAAATCAATTAGTGTAACCGAACCAGCATTTGATTGTGTGGCAGTGGGCGTTCACAGTCCATCACAGAGACATATTTCAAAGTGAACTTGTTAAGATGCAATATGGCGCGAAGATGGCGAGCAGAATGTGGCGCTGACATCGACACGGAGTAAACACGCCGTCACAGCCTAATGGGCTTAGCAAGGTGTTTATTTCCCTCCCTTGACGTTGCACTCACGTCACTCACCCCCCCCACTGTGGTGCAGCCCCCCACCCCCACCCTGTGACATCAGTCAATGAGCTGAAAGACAGAGGAGACGAGACGAGGAGCGCCATCTCGCTTCTACTCCACCCCAGCTCAGGTTCTTCCTGTCTGTCATTTGTGTGTGTGTGTGTACACTGCCAGGCTCACACAACAGGCTCTCAAGGCTTTTGGTGGATGGCGTGTGAGTGGCGTGTGAGAGGCGTGTGAGGAGCTTTCCCGTGGTCGTCCTTCAGCTCCCACTCACTCCGCCTCAGTGCTGCCCATGTTGCAGCCATTGTCCCTAATTAGGGCGATGGGACCCGAGCCCGTTCAATTAATGTGCAGCCACAATGCAGCAGATTCGCCCCTCTTCACCCTTTCACCCCCCCAGCCCCCACCCCGTTCTGCCACAGCAGCAGTTTTCAGGGTCTGGGGGATGAAGAGCAGGATGACGCTTTAAAACAACCATACAATCAAAATACACAGGAAATCCTGAGGAATAAAAATATTCCTGAAATCTGTCATTTTCCTGTTATGACTGATGGGCTGACGATGGAACCTCCACCTGAGCTGAAGGAGGCATGATCAGGACTTAATGAAGAGGAGTGATGTATGCAGCCGTGCTGTATTTGCATAACGGTGGCTGAAGTCATGGTAACGCAAAAGCTTCGAGACAAATTGGCTCGTATCCATTATGTCGACAGTTTAAGTGTTTGGGAAAAATCTGGATGGGGCGATGAGGATGAGAAAGTGTCTGCAGCGAGGGGGCCGTCATTTCGCCTTCCAGCAGGGCACTTAACCCCCAGCTGCTGCCGCTGACAGGCTGTGGGCCGGCTCAGCAGCTCGCCGTGCTGTCTCGCTCGCAGGGCCCAGCCTTACATCACCGGAGCAAATAAAGCTTTCACAGGGGCCAATCAAAAGTTTTTCCTCGAGCGGATCTGGGAGTAAACATCTGCAGCGACAGCGTGCACGACTCCAGACGAACGGCGCTAACGCCCGTCCCAGGATTTATTAAACTATTAACGTAACCTCGCATTGTCCCGTGTTGGTGCTGCTGCCAGAGGAAAAGTCATGGGAGTCATTAGGATTCATCCTCTGGGCACCATAACCGTCTGCTCCAAATTCCCCGGCTATCCATCCAGTCCAGCGGTCATTAAGACATTTCAATAATAAGCAACAGGGTCAACCTTGAGCTGCTGCTGGAGGAAAATGACTCAAGAGAGTGCCTCGAACACCAGGTCCGGACAAGTTTTGAAGAGGTGGAAATGTGAGGGGCGGAGTCTGGGTGGTGTTGACATCATCACTGAAGGCTCTCGAATCGACCTCGTGCTATAGCACCAGCTGGGTGGAAAAGCCCTGGCAGAAGGAGGAGCTATGGGTCACACGGCCCCTCCCCCAAAACCTCAGGAACATGCCCACAGATCTTCAGATCACTTCACAGCGACCCCTCACAGAGACGCAGCGTGAAGTTGGACCTGAGGACAGCGTCCATGATGTCTCAGCACAGAGCACGGCGAGGACGCCTCAGTTGAGCGATACTTATCCTTCGTCTGTGTCAAATGATTCAATTACTGCAGTCACCCAGACAGGAAATGAGGGATTTTATGTATGAAGTATTTTGCAGAGGGAGGAGGCGTGAACAGGGTTCTCAATGAGCTGGGCTGCCTGAGCTCACAATGAAGGAGTGGGAGGATGATCACACACACACAGGTTTGTCCAACTCAGTGTCCTGGTATGACTGGCCTGACCCCAGTCTAGGAAGATGGGCCAGTTTTTTTATTCTGTTGTCCCTCCCTCGTTGGGCTCAGTGCCGTCATTAAACAGCATCCACAAGAAAACAGCTTCAAATGAATAATTAGGGCAAAACAGAGAGGAGGTGCCGAGAGCCTGAGAGCCAAACAGAAGACGGAGGAGCATCTTCAGCCCACTGTCCGATACAAACACAATGAGGAGGAGCTAACACTAGGTTTCCACAATGTCACGTCCGGCTCAAAAGCCATGACAAATTAGACGGAACGCAGTAGCTAACTTTAACATAAATAAGAGCTTTATTAATCAACAGAACAATAACCCAAAAATGATACAAAAATGAGGTGTGACCGTCAGTAGAATCAGTGTGTCAGCGAGTGTGTGGGAGGGTGAGTAATGAGTGAGTGCCATGTTGTAAGGTGTAAAACTAATAACAAGAGTTAAACGCCAAAGGACATGCAGAGGAAAGAGAGAGAGCGTGCTTGGCCAAGCCTCTTTATACACCTGGGAGGCTGGCCAGGTACTCCCAGGTGAGGGCGGGGAGTCTGCACCACATGGTGTCCAAACGGAGCTCACAGGCCCGTGGTGAACAAACTCTGCACACGCTGTTCTGCTTTTATTTTGGAAGCCTGTTCCTTCATGGCCAAGGTGTAGCCAGGTCCTTGAGACTCAGTCATGTGACTATGAGACCTCGTCTGAGGACAACATGGACAGATGGAGGCCGTGCGCATACAGCGGTCTGACACATGCACACCACATGATACATGGTCAGTATTGTGAGGTGGCATTATGGGAAATCATAAATAAGGCCAAGGTCAAAGGAAATCAGTATTGATGCAAAGGGCGGAGCTGCACACTGATTCAGAATGTCATTAAAAAAACATCGTCATGACCCATGTGTCTTAAATAAAGTGGCGAAACTCCATCAGGACGTTATAATGCCGTTAAGGCTCATACGTGCACACGTGATGCAACGACGTTAGAAACCTCCAATAATCCAATTATTCTGAGGCTGACCTTCTGCGGTTAAAGATAATCAGGCAATTGTTCTAACCTGGTTAATATTGGTGTCCCACACAGATGACATCACTGAGCTGTATGCTCATCTCTAGGAAACGTGAATATTACAGGTCTTGCATCATCCTCCTCCCTTTTCTTTCATCTCTCATTTTTCCTCCAGGAGGAAGAAAAGACACCTTTGAAAGGCGTGTAACTGTATTTATTGAAGACAAATAAAATACAAACAAAACTTTCTGATGAGTCATGCTCCAGAATCAGAGGTGATTACTGGACTGAACCTGTAGTTACATGTAGTTACCTGTGCTGCAGTGCCAGGGTGGGAATCTCAGACCAGCTCGTTCTGAAAAAGTAAAAGCGTCAGAACACACACTCCTCGGAGCTGTTTTATTTTCGCCACAGCGAAGGGAAATAGCTTAGTTCCAACTGGAATAAATTTCTCCTTCACAAATGTCAGAGTGTTGTTGTCAGGTGACACACACACACGCACACACACGCACACACACACACACCTGTGCACGGACATGTCATCAACTGTCTCCTCCTCTCATCACGTCCGTGCGCACATTTCCTCCTCCCCCTCCCCCCTCCCCCCGTGTTGTGGCCTGCCCGTGACAGTAATTGAGGGAAGCTGGCCGGAACAGAGCATAGATGGGAGGGGGAGGGGGGGGGGGCATTCATCTGAGACCCATGGCTGTGGAATGGCATATTACAGGTCTAATGTGTAATTAGATAGATAGGGAATAAGGTCAGCGTGCTCTGAGGGCTCTCTGTGACACAGTGCCATCTAGTGGCGCCGCGGGGAACAGGAGGCGCTGTCCCATCCTCAGGTGCAAGGCTGAGGAACAAATGAGGATCAAATTAGAAGTTAACAAGGATTGATGACGTGCTCCTGAGGAAACGATGATGTGGTTGTTTACCTGTCATCGTCGTGTGTGTTCAGCTGTTCATCAGCTGCTGACTCCGCCCTCCCTCAGGCTTGTGTTTACATGTCGACCATGATGAGCCAAGCCCTTAATGAGAGATCCTCTACCTCCCTGTGTCCTGACAACAGGTGTTTGCTCCAGACCTGGAGGAGACCACTCTACCCTATACCTAACCTAGTAATAATAATAACAATTACCATTTATGCTGCAGTATCACTTTTAGTGCAGCAGAATTATAATAAAATAAAAAAAAAAAAACAAGGAACAACAATAGGGTTCCTGCAGCTGTCGCTGCTTGGACCCCTAATAATAATAATAATAATAATAATAACAGCAACAATAATAATAATAATGAGGAGTGAAAGAACAACCCCTGACTGAAGCAGTCCTTATTAAACACTGCTCAGCATAGTATAAGTGTGTGTTTGTGTGTGTGCGCGCATGCATGTCCACGTGGGCACGCTGCTCTATCGTTCTATTACATGGGCCAGTGACTGCACCATCTCGCCAGTCTCAGCCCTCTGCTCTCCCAGAGGTGGAGGAGAGGGTGACTACACACACTGTGTGAGAGCATCTCAAAGTGTACAGCCTTGACCTGCTCACCTGCTGACTCTGATGAGCAGATTGAATTCATTACGATGTGTCAAAGTGAAACGAGATAAAACAGTTTTATATCTTTATATTGTCATTTACATGATTGATTAAAACATGGTTCACTGTTTTATATCTGTATCTTTTTATATTGTTGTTTATGAGACTGATTCGGCCTTTTGGGAATTCAGAATTCTCTTTCTCCATTTTAAATATAGTTTCATATTATTTCTTTGAAAATGTATCATTTATATTTCCCACAGAGCTGAGCTCTTCCGCATAGGTGAAGGTGAATCCCTGTCTGTGGCTGAATTTAGAAGCAAGTCTGCCCCCTGGTGTGGAGCAGAGGAACTGGTGGTGCTGGTTAGGACGTGATTTCTGTCATGCCAAAGGTCACTGGAGTGACTCAGATCCTGACTGTGGTTGGTCATGTGATGTGCTTCAGATCAGCAGGTTTCTCTTTCAGCTCCACACAGTGGGGGCGGGGCATCCAGGATCAGGGATCATTATTATTCAGTTATTCCTGGTGTCCGTCAGAGTCTTTATGAAGCTCCTCCCTTAAATAAATACCTTATACTGACACCAGGGCTCATCTTCCTGGGACAGGGGTCCCAACGGGACAAACTGAACCTCTCACCCTTTATCTTCTCTGATCATAGTATACATGGGACATGTTTATCCAGAGCTGTTGTCACAGCATTATCTCCATTATACATCACTCACACACTGCCCAGCTGTTCAGTGCCATTGACCATGGACACCTTGGCACTCGGCCCTCTGCTTACTGGGGCAACCGCTCTAACTCCAGCTCTATCTCTGCATGCTCTGTTCAGGAAATAACTGAACACCCAGGTTCTTCTCTGTCTCCAGGTGATGGACGTCTGGATTCTCAGCACTGAGTCCTGATGGACACAAACAGTCCTCAGCACGTTTGTACCTGTTGCTTGCACGTCGCTTTGGATAAAAGCGTCTGCCAAAGGACTTTGTAGCCTTTGTAGGATACTGTACACACACACACACACACAATACTGTATTGAACCCCGTGGAGAAAAGTGCTCAAAATGTACAAATTATCTCCTTTAGAAATCTGTGAAAATGTTGCAATGATACAGAAAGTCAGTAAAGATCAGATCTGGATCTGGATCCTGATCTGGATCCATGTGGCTTCATAACCATCATTACCCGTCATCGAGCCGTGAGCAGAGGTTCAGGTGCTGCCAGTCATCTCTGTCATCATATCAAGGGGTGATGTCACCTCTCTGTAAATGATTATCCAAGCATGGAAGCACTTCCTGGAGCCTTTATGACCCATCCTGGAAAAATAAACCACCCTGAACCTGGGCGGGGCCTCATGCCACCAGAGGAGCATCTCAGTGTGAGAGAGCTAAACCGAGATAAACCTTCATCCATACCACCACCATTCCTTCCTCTGTCTGTTCCAGCACCTCAAGGCACCTCAAGGCCCCGCCCACTTATATATATATATATATATATGAATGTGGGAGGGACCAGCACTGTGTGCATGTGACTGGCACAACCAGGAGAAGCTGCTCACTGCTCATCTATCCATCTGCAGGGAAATCCCTGAGAGTGTGTGACCTGATTTGACTCTGACACACACACACACACACACACACACACATCTTGTTAGGAGATGCTAAAAACATAGAGAAACCCAATAGTTCCCACACTGAACAGCAGTTCAGTCACAGTGGAGAGAAAAAACTCATCAACTGGAACAGAACCAGACCTCTGGGAGACAAGAGGAGACAAGTAGAGTAGAGAGAGCAGAGGAGAGGAGAGGAGACAAGAGGAGAGAGCAGAGGAGAGGAGAGAAGAGAAGAGGAGAGAAAGGAGATGAGAGAAGGCAGAAAGAGCGATGGGGGGGGTGAGGTTCTATCCATTCTCACACACAGGCCTTGTGGGTAACGTGAGGTCACCCAGAGAAACAGAAGCCAGTGTCCTGTCCATCATTTGACCCTCCCACCCATTCTGATGTTTGTCCAGTTGTCTTTCAGAAGAAGTAACTGTATTAACAAGAACACATTTGAGAGCTTCGTGGTTCTGTGTTGACCCAGAGGCTAGGTCTCCTTTACATTCAACCAGCTCAGCACGACCATCTCAACCTCACGTCTCCTCCCAGTGTGGACTGAATTATTCAACACATTAATCAGATGTCAGCATTCCCAAGTGATCAAGTGATGAATCTCCCGTTCAGATTGGAGCAGCCTCAATTCAAATGAAATGCATCGCAAACACTAAACAGCGCTCGCCTGTTGGATCACCACATTTATATTTAGACTCCACGGACTGGGACCAGTCTGGTTGGAGGATAATCTGCCAGCAGCCGTCCAGTGGTTCAGGTTACGGTGTTACTGTTAAAGACCAGACAAGACGCTGCTTGTGAGGACGTGCCCTCTACATAAAGCAGCATTTCGCATGGCGAGGATCGAACCCAGAGTCGTAACCAGAGGGAGTGGAGAAAAGCTCATGAAGCGCACCATTGTCTGAGTGGCCTGAAAAACACAGAGCTCCCACTGATCCCAGGCCACTTCCTCATTTGTTTACAATATCAAAAATAAAATGGAAACTACTGGACTTCTGGGGTGAAATCGATTTAGGGGGCGGATTTAGGATTTGATTTTTATGTTTTTTGAAGCCTCCCCCCCCCCCCCCCCCCCCCATTTTTATGAATTTCTCAAGAACTAATGCAGAGTTTTTTATTTGATTTATACTACATTCATTGCTTTTATGCCTGCTTTTAAAACACGCATACCTTTAATATATTTGATTTCATCTCTCGTTTTGTGTATGTCTCAGTAAAGTCTGGAATGTTAATTATGTATTTTAATCATGTGTTATTTGCTTGTTTTATTTTGTTGTTGGCAGCTGGAATCCTGCTCCACGTGCTTCATTTTATTTTGTTGTTATTCGTCTACCAGGGGACTGTTTTCGTCTTCTGTAGCCTCTGTGAGGCACATAATTTCATGTACATTACCAGCAGGACTTTTTGGAGGTATAAGGTATGTATATAAGGCACATGAACAGGTATTTGTACACGAGGCATTGGGGTATTATTTCCGTTCATGAACTGGCTTCAGATAAAAATGTTTACAGTGTTGTGTGTGTTGATGAATAAGCAGTGACTGTGCTCAGTAAATGAAGCATTCATTCATGAAACGGTGATAATCACATCCTCCCTCTCTCTCACTGGAGCCGTGTGTGAAACTGACGGTGGGTCAGTGACGTGCTCTGAGCTCATGGAAAGTATTTGTCTGTGAGGGCGACCGAACAGAAGGTCGACCTGAGGTACAGCCTCCTGAAGTGTGTGTGTGTGTTTGTGATGAGACAGAGGAGGAAGGGTTGAAACTCTGGGATCCCCGAGTCACACCCAACCACGACATGCAACTGATGTTGGTGCTGAGATCACAGTTCATGTCAGTCCTCTGGGGAAACTCTCAGGGGCCTGAGACGTGAATAATTCAAACCAGAACAATGTGAGGGGACAGAGAGTGCTCAGGGGCGGGGCCTCCGCTCAGCACCGCACTGACAAATACCACAGAAGGTCCAGGTCGCTGCAGAGAAGTCGGGAAAAGGCTGAGCTGAGGGATGACAGCTACATCCATCTGACAGAGCCATGTGTTTTTGCTCTATCATCCACATTTAGTAGCAATGGATGCAACTGCAATAATAATGTTTGGTAAACCTCTGAACAGTGTATTCTTTGAGCAATAAAAAGGAGCAACAATCAAAACCATTGAGATGGGGGGGGGGGTGTTCAACCGCATAGTGAGCAGGAGGTGACTTCATGCACTGGGAATCAGAGCAGGTATTCCCCCTCTGAGCTGTCGTTCCAGTGGCTCTTCGCTGTCACTATTTAAAATCCTGTTTGGCTCAGTTTTCATTCATTCTCAAAACACGTGTCTCAACTGCAAAATACTGAGCAGCCAAATACTGAGAAATGGAGCTGACGAGCTTCAGATTACCATCACGTCCTGTTGACCACTCCCCTCCAAATGAAGCGCCTAAATTTAGCTGAGAGGAGTCGGACTGATGTCATGAAGTGAACCGCTGCGGCCTCTGTTATTAAAGTCAGCCTGAATCGTTCCTCAGTAAAAATGTGACCTGTTTACTCTTTCAGACTTTGAACAGAACATGAAAGGCTTAAAACCATGAAGTCTGAAATAACACACACACACACACACACACAGACAGACACGTGGGCGTGCACACAGGGGACTTCCAGACCAACACACCTCCACCCATGCACACTGCGTCGCTACAGGCAAACACACACATTCCTCCCTCACAGATACACTGGGAGTGAAGATGCTGGGACTCAGGCTGCCGCACTGGGAGCGCTCCTGCACGCCCATTAACAGAGCTCGCTGCTCTCAAGCTGAATCCACATGACACACGACAGTCTGCATCACCTCAGTGCTCACATGCACAAGTACTTCTGCTTTAATGCTCTCCCTGTAAAGTCACCCTTTCGTGCATCTTTTTAGAATCATAACGTATGATAATATGCAGACATAAACACACCTGACTGGATGTTACTCTGGGTCTGGTGGAATGACTTGTTTCTGTTTTGTCCCAAAGGGCCACCAGGAGTGCACCATGTGTGGAGCAGAGCAGGTTTTTAGTTTTCCCACAGGAGTCTGTGTCAGGGACCATCACTGCTTTCTGCTTCCATCACTTTTATTTGGAGTGAAACCCCTGCTGTAATTACTCATATATCATATATCATATCATAATAATATATGAACAATATATATAACAATATTTCTTGTCCGAGTGATTCTGTGTCAACCTTAAATCAGCATTAGTCAGACTGAAATCAGGAAACTGCCGAATAAACAACCCTGAGGCTTTCATATTTCTATGTGGGTTTCCCCACGAAAATCACACGGACGATGATGAGCAGCTTGAGCTCAGCCGCTCCTGCTGACTGCACACATTAGTCTCAGACGATCCTGAACTTCCTGTTGCACTTTAAGAGAAATATCGTGACACGTGTTTAAGGTTCCTACCCTCCACAGGTCAGTGGCAGGGTGATACATAATAAAATAATAAATGTGTTCTCCTGATGAGAAATCAGTGACAGCAAAGTGACCCGGGGGTTCTATATAATCATGAGCTCATGTTTGGGTCGTCAGAACAGCAACACGTGTCTCAGCTGGTGAAGACGCGGAGGGAAATAAATACCTCTGATCTCAAAGCGATCAGTTAGCGTCCAGCTGGAGATCTCTCACTGGTCTGTTTCCACAGACCTGGGCCGTTACAGCAGGAGGAGCAGCAGGAGGAGAAACACGCGCAGCGCTGCTGTCACAGCTGCAGCCATGCAGGCAGACGCGCATGCGCACTACCCGACGCTACCCATTCAAAACACAGGCAAGCCCAGACACACACCGAGAGAGCCCGCTGGACGCGACTGGTCCGCCGCCCCCAGAGCTCCACCGAGGCCCGCTGACCACCGCTGACCACCCGCCGACCACCGCCCCCGGCCCGGCCCGCTCGGCTCACATGCTGCAGCCACGTTATTAGCATTAGCCGCTGCCCGTTTCTCCGGGGAGCATCACGGTACCTGTTCCAGCGACAGTCCCCGGTCCCCCCCCCCTCCCCCGCCCCCCCCCCCCCCGGTTCTCCTCGGTCCCCCTCGGTCCTCCAGGACACCGCGATGGAAGATGAGCTGAGCACCGCCGCAGCGAACGGACGCGCCGCGGACGTGGAGCGTCTCCTCCGGGCAGGGGCGGGCGTGAACGGCCTCAACAGCTTCGGACGAACCGCTCTGCAGGTCGGTGTCCCCGGGTCCTCCGGGTCCTCCGGATCCTCCGGATCCGCCGTGGAAAACTTCGTTTCGGCGCTTCAACGCGTCTGGTGTTGTCACGCAGTGAGGCCTGGTCCTCAGGGGAATAAAGTCCCGAGTGTTTATGATATTAAATTGTGTCATTATTTAGAGAAACAGTCTGAGGCCTGCTCGGTCCAACTCAGGCTTCTGTAGAAATAGAGCCGAGCTGATTCAGTACTGGGACTGATCTGGATTTAAACAGAGAAGCCTCAGCGGAAAAGAGCGGAACATGTGTGTTACTAGGTTACTAGGATGAGAAGAGAGCAATACATATTTCTATATTCATATGTCTTTATGTACATATAAATATATATTCTTTCCTTGTCTCGCTCCCTGCCGTCAGCAGGGTACCAGCCCAGAACCTGATGAGAACCAGTCCTGACCGGACTGTGAAATACTGAAGCCTTTCTTTTCTTTTTAGACTTTTGTGCCATTAAGAAAATAACGTTGAGCACATCTCAACACGCACGGGAATTCTGTGGATCGAGTGTAATCAAGTGTTATTGTGCCGAGGAAGTAATTTCACGTTTAGAATCAGAAGAATAAAATAAAATGAGTGTGTGTGTGTGTGTGGGTGGGTGTGTGTGTGTGTGCGTGTGAGTGTGATGGGACAAAACGAAAGTAAAGTAGGACTGAGGCTCAGAAAAGGCCTCGCACTGCGCTGGCCCTTTGTGTGTGTGCGCGTTACACGAGGACTGACTCTTACGTTTTAAAATATCAGATACGTATATCTTAAATGTAAATATAACTCGTATATTTTAAAATAATAGATCCAGGATGAAGTCAAACGGAGTGAAGTCTCAGCCTGGCTTTGAGCTTTTGTTGTCTGAAGCGTCAGTCCTGGATTATATATAAATATATGTAATCCAGGACTGGTTCTTATATTTTAGAGTCATTATTCCTCTAAAATAAAAGAGTCAGGGTGAAGTTAAATGGAGTGAATTCCTTTGTTGTCTGAAGCGACTGTCCTGGATTATATATAAATATATATAAAATCCAGGACTGACTATTTCAGAGTCATTATTCCTCTAAAATGAAGTTAAGTGCATTGGATTCCTTTGTTGTCTGGATCGTAAACTCCTGGATTTTATATATATATTTATTTATTTATTTATTTATTCTAATGTGTTGCATTTTAAAATAATGGAATTATGAAATTGAATGAGTCTGTTTTTAAGAAACTCTGCTCCAGAAACTGAATTCTTGTCTCAGTGGGTTTTATCAAACAGCCGCAGGTGTTCGGTTCTGTCCCCGTGGATCGAACTCAGTCTGTGTGTCTCCCCGTGCAGGTCATGATGATGGGCAGCGCCCCGGTGGCTCGGATCCTGCTCAGCCATGGAGCGGATCCGAACCTGGCGGACCGCAGCACCGGGAGCAGGCCGCTGCACGACGCGGCCCGGACAGGCTTCTTGGACACCGTGCGGCTGCTGGCGGAGCACGGTGCTGACCCGGAGGCCCGGGACCACCGACACCGCCGGCCCGTGGATCTGGCCAGGGAGAACCGGCACGTGGTCGTGGTGGATTTCCTGGAGGGTCTGTGAAGCGCACCGTGCGTGTGCGTGTTCTGAACCGGGAGGCAGAGCACTGAGCGGCGGCCGCTGCAGAGGCCTGCGGCCCGGGACTGGGCCCGGTCCCGGGACCGCTCCTGCTGTGAGACCCGGCTCTGTTTATTTCACTGTTTGCAGCGAGCTGGACCAGACTGACTCGGTTCGAACGAAATCCGGATCGTGCGCAGACTCGGCGTCGCTAAAGCTTCAGAAAAGCGTCAGAAAGCTGCAATAACCACCTGAATGCTGCCAGACGGTTTTTACTCTTCAGCTTCCGTCGTGTCATGGAAATCCTGTAATACGTCTAGAAGCAATCCAGCTGTGTTTTACTCTGTTTTATAGTCTTTTTATTTTTTAAGCTGTGGCTGTGGGAGATTGTCCTCATGGATTTACTATGAATCTGAAATATTTAACCAAATATAAAAGCCAAAAAGAAAGAACGAATAGCACAGAAACCATTGAAAAGGTTTTGCACATTCTGCACACGAGTGTGTTAATGTAATGCACTATTATAAAACCATCTGTGTAAACATGGTCAACAGATCTGGGATGGTATGCACTTTAATAACACGTTCCTGCTTCAGATAATCACGTGTTTAAAGGTAACTGATTAACTCTTTTAGGGCAGAGGGGGGAAAAATCCTCTGCTCTAAACATTTATTATTTGATGTGAAGACCCCCAGCAGAGCATTTAAATATTTTTAATGACGTTACTTTTCTTTGGACTTTCTTTTACTAAAGAGGTTGTTCCAGAATATCTTTACAGGAAAGTGCACGCTCGTGCTGTAGCTCTGGACTTAACGCAGCCATTTAATCATCCTCACATTTTACCGACACTAGAATATAAAGCGCCGAGAAGGTACACTAAGTACTAGATTATTGCGTAAGGGTTAAATACTTTTCCTACTTGAAGGTTGCGTCTGCACTTAAGATGTGTTGCAATTTGAGTTTTGAATATGTATGCAACAAAAATAAACCCTTTATTAAACATGAGCCAAAAGTTGAATTTGACCCTTGATCAGATTTAACCTAAAAGCCACGACACTTCCTGAACACCGTGTATCAGCAGTGGGGCTGTTAGTCTAACAGCTGAGAATATAACGGCTTCTTTTCTGTCCAGTTTGATAAGAAATTTAAATCGGAAATGACAAATCCAGAATATGTAAATACACCAATACTTTATCTGTCATACTTTTTTCCTGTGTATTATTTCAACTGTAATTCTTCTAAAAGTGATTTCTTTTTAAAAAACACATTCAGAAAACGTTCCAGTATGGTCTCAGCCCTCTGACGCCTGTTTCTGCTGAAAAATATATTCACCATGTTGAGGGCAACAAAGAGGAAACAGTGAGACTATTTTTAGATTTTCTGCATAGTGACATGATTGAACTTCAGCAAATGAAGATGAGAAAAATGACCTGAGCGCTTCTAACAGTCCCAGCTACAACTCTCATGTGTCTGTAAATGTAGGAAGATGAGAGTTTTCCACACATGAACAGAAAACTGCTGAGGAGGCAAACATTTCCAAGAACAAGAATTTATTCAAAGTAATTTGAGATGTGTTGGCAGGCATTTCAAACTGTTTTCAAGTTGTGTAACACCACAAAGGCAGTAACTTAATGTTCATGTGCTTGATTCCATCCTGCCTTAACAGCAATAAAGACACCAACGGCTTACTGGCAACTAATGTTTAAATTCCAAATGTTTACAGAAGACAAACAAATAGAAATCCACCAAAAAATAAGAACTCTAGCATCGTGGTGAGATTTAAACCTCGAGTTGGTCTTTGACTGTTTTGTAAACATGTGATCGGAACTGCAGTGTTCCGCAGAGAGACAGCGTGGCGTGCCGATGAGAGAAGAGGGACTTTTTATGCATCTTGATTCAAGGAAAAAAGAGACACACTGGAACTCCAGCTGCAGACGCAGCACATGCATTATTAACGTGAGGCACTTTCCCGTGATTCACTGATGACAAATCCACAGGCAGCGTCAAGGTTGTTGTCCGCGGCAGAGGTGGTGCAGGTGGCGTCTCCGATCCTTTTTCTACACAGTGCTCAGTGCTTCGGTAACATCACTGCAGACTGTGCCATGGACTGCAACAGAGGAGGAAAACAGAACGACTCAAAACCTGACAACCTGCTGTCATTGAGTCAGTTTCAGTGGTTTTGGTTTTGGTTTTAGTTGTAGTTCTATGCTTTTGTAGCTGTTTGCTGTGAATAGCAGAACACTTGAAATTTAAATAAAAAAATTATGACTTATTTTACTGCAACCTCAGCGTTCTTGATGCATGTTTAAAACTAGTTACACCACCAAGGATTTTAGTTTTGTGATTTGTACACACTATATATACACACACACTATATATATATATATATATATACACACACACACACACACACACACACACACATATATATAAAGCAGCTCCAGACATTTTGATTAGACCGTCAGGAGATAAGAAGTCCCCATTTCACAACTACTCAAAATACTTGATGGAAATGAGTCAGCTGACAACTTACTTTCAAGGTCCTGGTTGTGTGAGCCCAGTCCATCTGACTGATCTGCGGTATCGCAGTGAGCAGGATGCTGCTGGCTTTGTTGGCATTCTCCTTCATCGTCTTCATCACATTGTCAACACAGACCTGAGATAAGAGAAGAAAAACATCCGCCTGTGATTAAAAAACACATAGCAGTTTTCACTTCCTCGTGTCACAATCACTTCGTATTTCCCAATAACGTATCTGTAAACGTTTGCTCTGGCAGTAATTCATGGAGCGAGAGCTGTAGCTAAAAGCACTGTTCTACTCGAGGATTCACAGTGTGGTTGAGAGATTCTAATTAAAAATAAATCACAAAACCAATTCAATACTTTCTGAGATCACATAGTGAAAACAGCTCAATGAGTTCAGTCCACAGACCAGCGTTATCACGTCCGTCTACACACACAAGTTGACGTAACCCTTGACCCCTGGATTCTGATCATCCGGCAGTCCCAATTAACAAGTGTAAAATTAATTTGAAGAAATTCCCTCAGGGCGTTCACTGAATGGAATGAACAGACTTGTATGAAGGCATGAAGAGAAAATGAGCCCCACAGACACGGATGTGTTTTCAAAATGACAGAGAGCAGCCAGTAACAAAGCTAGACATTTACAGAACAACACAAGGATGGATTCAGTACTGGACTGATGGGAGCCAAACACAATAATGGTAATTATTAAAATTGTAATACAAATCAGTATTATAATTTAAATAATAATAATAATAATAGTAACAGTAACAGTTATAATATGTATAATAACACAATTATTATACATATAATAATTGTGTTATTATACACAATTATTATATGTATTATAATTATTGTGTATTATATAATAATTGTATTATACATATTATAACTGTAAATATATTGTAATTGTAAATTAATGACATTAAAAACTGAAATAAAAATGTTTTGTTGACAACATTTTCTTTTGAGTCCAGCCTGAATTTGTTTCCAGGGAAACAGTTACAGGTCAACCCTAGGGACAGAGAGACACTGTCAGACACAGAAGCAGTTAAGAGCACATTGTTGTGACCAGCACACAGTGAGCCTTCATTAATGCGTGTCAGCCTGCTCATTACCCATAACTTCAAGAATGTGAGGATTTGAATCAGAGATGATGTGACAGCATCCAAGGACTAATGCTGAGATAATTCCGGGCCCAGATGCACAGCGAAGGAACAGCATGCGCCAGCTTTGTTTGCATCCTGTGCTGCCCTATGAGCCCTTCACTCGACGGCTCTGTTTTCACCGCGCTATCAATGACTGGGTTCGTGTGCTTGTGATATTTGTGAGGACTGAGACAGTGAAGTTGATGAGTCACTCTGAGTCACCCTCCTCTGGCAGGGCTTCCACCGGAGGCTGGCAGGCAGCAAGCCGGCCCAGGAGGTACTGAGAATCTGGTAGGAATGGAAGGGGGGGGGGGGGGATGAGTCACTCTGAGTCACCCTCCTCTGGCAGGGCTTCCACCGGAGGCTGGCAGGCAGCAAGCCGGCCCAGGAGGTACTGAGAATCTGGTAGGAATGGAAGGGGGGGGGGGGTAGGTGGGCGGAAGGATGTGGCGAGCGTTCGGCAACAGGAGGGGGAAGAGGTCAGTGGCAGGAACTCGGAAGTGGAGTTGTGAGTTGGGCTGGATCACTGACAAATAAGCAGAAACTCGCCCACACGCAGTTTATCGGCTGCGTTACCCAGAGCGTCTGACAGTCACTGGGACGCTGTGTCTCAGGCGGCGAAGACTTCTACGGAGAGAGAAGAGCAACGACTGCCAGCTGATCAAACGCTGTGTTATCCTGAACAGAACTGTGTTTATTATGAAGAGTGTCACTGACACTACTCTAAAATTTCTTTTTTAAAAATATTGGAATAATCCACACATCACCAAATATATATATTTATGATTATCTTACAAAATTCAAGATGCCCCCGACTAATGTGTGGTCAAAGTTTTTGCACTTAAATAGACCAAATAGGACTGAACTTTGTGGCAACAATGAAGAGCTCATGTCGCCACACTGATCAGCACAGTAAACAATAACAATTACGGATTCCTGTATGTTTGTAGGTTTTAAATGCTAAGAGCAAATTCCTCTAATAATTCCCCAAATGACTCTCTGTCTGTGGATCACATACCTTACAGGGGAAATGCAAGGCCCACTTATATAATATTCCAAATGAATAAACCTTGTAGTCAGAGGGTCAGAAAAATGGAAAATAAAACCAAGTCCAAATGAGCTCAGCCACAAGTTTATATCAACACCAACATCGGTCTGTCTGTTTTTATCCATGTGACCATTGATGATTATCTTGCGTGAGGAAGCAGCACTTTATTGAGCCATAATGGTTTTATGGCTCAGCTCGCCATCACACCTGTGCTTTTATCAGCCTGGCACAAATCTGAGTTAATCTACAGGAATGACTGCAGAGCTTCAGAGAGTCCTGGAACCTGGAACCAGGTTTGGAATCACTGGTGAGAGGTGACCGGGTCAGGGAAACAGTTAGCGAGGACAATGAATTAAGCCTGACAACAGTTTAATTACTGATGAACGATTATCGCTGAAAGAGTTCGGAGAGGTGACTCAGCACTTTCACCAGCACAGATGTACAATTCTAAATTCTGCTGATAAATAATTCTCATTGACTCAATTTTACCAGCAAACTAATGGGAAAATAATTTATATACTATTTATACAATAAGGTAGACAACAAGATGGTCTTTTATAATATATAAATACCACATTTATAATAAATGCTATTTTAGTTCAGATAATTTAACAGTTCAAGCTAACACAATTAGCTTCCTGGTGCCTTGCTGGAGGCTTTTACCCAAAGGTTTAAAAGGCTAAAAATAAAAGAGGACTAAAAGTGCGATCCAGTTGAGAGGGGTGAAGAAGAGAAGCTGTGGAGGAATGTACGATAGAATAAAAACAAAGAAATTATGGCGGAGGACATGATGTCACTATTGACCAGTGCTGAGTCACACAAGGACAAAGGCAGCAAAGATAAACGCAACCAGCTGTTAGGGCCAGCCTGTCACTCACCGCCTCCTCGTGCTCCTTCCAACAGTCGTAGTCTGTTGCCATGGCGATGCTGGCATAGCACATACCGGCCTCCTTGGCGAGGGCCACCTCGGGCACGGTGGTCATGTTGATGACGTCAGCGCCCCATTGCCGGAACATCAGGCTCTCTGCTCTCGAGGAAAAGCGGGGCCCCTCTATAGTCAGCATTGTCCCTCGCACGTGACACTTAACGCCCAGGCTCCGTGCCACCTCCACCAAAACCTGCACCGGGGCAGTTGGTCACATGGTTGGAATGGAGTTGAATCAGTCTCATGTGCATGTTTCAGTCTAATGGAGACAGCGATAGACAGTCTACCTGCATGGGCGGCAGAGTTATCTTCATCAGTTCAGAACCAAAAGCTCTATCTCAGGCATGAGGTCACGTTTGAACGTGGACCACTGCTCTTGGTTTCCACCTCCTCACCAACCCCGGCAGGATTTATTTCAGTCAATAAAATGTACAGGGCAGATATACTGAGTTAGATAAATGCCTATGTGTTCACAGACTCACCTCTCTGGTTCTGTTACAGAAAGGCTCGGCCATGGGGATGTGACACACACCTGGAGGACTGGTGGGCCGTCCATCATACAGCGTCTGAGCTCTCTTTGTGGTCCTGGCAAACAAAGGACTTAAGGTTAATGTCATGGCAACAATGGCTTTTTTATTATATTATTGCCATCATCATAAACCCATTTAAAATGTGAAAGGTCCTTTCACAGCTATCTATCCAGGACCATAAAGTCATTCACCGAGTACGGCAGCACCTGGCTTCTATCGTTATGGCTGCGCACCAGTTTACCAGTTTACACTTCTGCTGAAACTGTGGGGCTATGCCACAGTCCCAGGCTTGGTGGGTCGGTAAGCCACAGACTGATTCAGCCCAGTGGCCGGGGAGTACCAGGGATTCTTTAATTAAACACTGAGCATGAGACGGTTCCGTTTTACAGATTGTTATGAAGTAATCCAAAAGAGGAATTTCTTGGCGGTGGTAGGTCATTAAACAAACATTTATTTGTCTTATTTTCCCAGAGATATACGCCATGAGACAATTATCTCAGACATTCAAAATATGCATCCTGCAGTCGAAGGTAATCTGTTAAGTTGATGCCCAACCCAATGGCTTACTCATCAACCTTGTTTTCAGCAGGCTGCAGCTCCACCCGGCTGAGGGAGAAAACACTCACAGCAGAGTGTGTGTGTGTGTGTGGTCTGAGGACAGTGCTTGTTTTTGTGACGTCAGTCACGTTATCTGGGTCTGGCATCATTTCATATGCACGATCAATTGTAAATCACAGTTTTTGAATCTATGCTTTTGTTACCATCCATTCTGTTTTTAAAAGAAATTAATACTGGGTGGCTAAGGTCATTTCAGGTCACCAAGCTGTTCATTCTTTTTATATAATTTATTTCATATAATATATTGTATTTATATGTTTAAGATGTAGAGTGAATAAATTAAGGACCAACATATGAAAACACAATTCAATTCAACAAATTTGGATTTTGTTTATTAACTGCACACACATGAATATCTGTCTATTAGGCATACCATATTTTTTTAATTGCAATATAATATAATATTTCTGTGTCTCAAAAAGTACCATATCTCACAATGTCAACCTGAAAATATTTCCTGTAATCCTGAATATTTAATGCCCCCATCCTTTCACATTTGATGGTTATCAGTGCAGTAGTTTTTTCATAATCCTACAATCAAAACACTGTGAAACTATAATCTCCTAAGGCATCAGTCTTTAGATGCTAGCTTATTTTTAAAGTTAACAACTCAACAGCAGAAAATCAATAAAGGTTAAAGAGTTTTAAGGCTGCATGTACATGAGACTGTTAAACTAAAACCTTGACAAAGCCAGTGACCCAGACCGAATGTGTTAACAACAAGAAGAGGTAATAACAACAAGTGTGGCATCCATAGAGTGAAGCCCTGAGAAATAAGTCACATGTGGCAGGACAAGTCTCAACAGGTCCCAGCAACAACTTCCTCATTTCTGATAAACAGATCTCTTCTGTGCCTGATTCTGGGAGCTGGACTGCTCAAACCACAGGCAACGTGATACACTTGTGTAGAAGTATAGAGGGGAAACACACTGACACAATTCAGACTCAATCAGACTGTCTGCCAACACACTGCCAACCAAGACCCCATCCTATTCAAAAAACAAGCACCTTTCACGGCACATATTGAGTTATTGAGTGGAATTTGTGCAATCAGCTGCCTCTGGCTCACGCTCATTGTATGTTACCCATAGGAACATGTGTGTGAGCCCAGAGGTCAGAGATATTGTTGAGTACGCTCTCATGGAACGATATCCTCAGGTTCAGCCAGTGTTATTGATTCTCAAGGAAGAGCTCACAATCATCTGGTGCAATCTGAGCCACTGAGACAATCACCTGGTTCCTGTTGTCACGTGCTGTCACTACCTATGACATGACCATGGAAACACCTGTCTCTTCTCACAACACCTGGGCTATGAAGCCATGGCTGTGCACATCCAGCAGAGACAGAGCAACACACATAATCATTCTTTCGGTGCTGTGCTTGTGTCAACTTGACAAATGCATGTGCAATACCACCCATGGCCACTAGGGTATACAGAGACCACCAATCTGACATCTGTGCTGAGTGGTGGTGTCAATGTGAGAGCTCCAGCTACAATGTGCTGGTTTTAATATGAAGGACAACAGCTAATTAATGAGCTGATCACACATTACAGCCGCTAACAGGGGAGCAGGCATTAGCTGAGTAAAAACAGTGAATGAGAAGTGACGGATGATTCCCAACAATGACAAACAGGAAGGTAATCCAACACTTCCCACCTGTCAGTGTAGTCGAGGTTGTGCTGTAGATGCTCTGGTACCATACTTGGGTCAACTCTTTCTATAGGTGCACATCACACAGCCTGCAATTAACGCCCACCAGGAGCCTGAGGTGCTCTGTGACACCTGAGAGCTCAACAAAAACACATGAAACACAGGTGAACAGTTTGTTTCCCACTGAATGTGACAGTGAACTCTTGGCTTTGACCGTGTGACTCGTGTTTCTCACTCAGCCATCAGCTGCTCTCATCACAGTAACACGAGTCCTGTCACTGAGATTTGTGGGAAGATGTTTAGGCTGCTTGTTTAGCCATCCTTCCTCTACATTTGTTACAGAACAAGCACCATCAACAACCTTTTGACAAAAGCTTGAACTTATGAACAACAAGAGAAACATAATCAACACATTCAGTCATAGATATATATAAAATTTTCATTCCTGAAAGCAAACCCAGTTCACATAAAATGATGTTGTTACAAAGACAACAACAGGTTCAAATATAGCTGTTCAACCTCTGAATACACAGAAGGAGAAGTTTGATCAGACACTGAGGAAGTTCCCCAAGTTCCGCTTGTGGACCGGGCTCACACCTTACACATCTGCACAAGGTTTATTTGTTAATCTAGGTTTTGAGACTTCTAACTGAGATTGGCCAAATGTGCCCTGGCGTGAGAAAGTGCAGCGGGTCAGATTTCCAGATTTAAATAGTGGTAAATAGTGGTCATGTTTGCTGGACAGCACAGTTTGCCTCAGTGCAACTGAAATTAGGATCGGGTTCCGATTGAAAGCAGCATGAGAGGAATATGACCAAGGTAGTAGGAAGAGTCCTGGGAGTACATTCAAGGAACCAATATATATATAAAAAGACTGCATTAGCAGGTATCCTGAACCCCTTTATCTGAAATGTTCTCACCTGTCAATGAACTGATCTATGATGACAATGTCTCCGGGCTGGATCTCCTCCCGCAGAGAGCCACAAGCCGTGGTCACCAGCATGTGTGTGCAGCCCTCTTCTCTCAGGGCCCAAATGTTTGCCTGGTAATTGACGTTGGATGGCATTATGGTGTGTTGTCTCCCATGTCTGTAAGCAGGAAAAAAAATTGCATTCGAGAAACAGTCCATGTCGATCAACGTCAGAATACAAACATATACACTTAGATGCAACATGACACACATTTGAAAGGAAGTGAAATATTGTGTGATGAGACACAGAAACTGACATCCAGAATATTTCAAGTGCACAGACGTTCCACTAGATGGTGGCAGCAGAAAACATCGTGACGATTCTCACCTTGCAAGCAGGACACACTCCACATTTTTTATCTTCCCCAGTATCAGGGCGTCAGATGGCTGTCCCAAAAGAGCAGAACAGTCCAGTAATGTATAAACCAGGTTGAGCTAATAATTTACACTGATCTGTGGTGAAGAGCTACACCGACCTTTCCATAGGGTGTCTCAACGTAACGCTCCGTCCTTCCCTCCAAGATGTCTGGATCGTCAAGGCCTGAGCCACCAATTATTCCAATCTGGATCAAAGTCAAATTCATTAAAGTTATTATGAACATGTTGGTACAGCCACATTTGAAACACAATAAAAAAAAATAAAAATTCTGTAAAATTAAAATTTTTAAAACACACATGCAGATATCCATTTGTGTGGGAGCCTCATATCAAGCCGCTTTGTATGGAAACAGAGAAACCAGGACTCTACAAGCCCGACACAATCCCAATTTAGCAAATCCATCATTATAATTACTTACTTGTAGTATAAATACTTTAACATCATCGCCTATTTTACAAAGGTGTTGTAATGGCGGTGTAGCTCTATTTGAAATGGCACATTAATGAGCGGTGGATTAAAAACTAAATGTAAACATGCTGGAATTAAGAAAGAAAAGTGCTTGACCTTTAGCCCTGACGGGATCTGTCCGACGATATAAGCAGATGCTAGATGCTAGTACCTCCACATTTAAAGCCTTCACGCAGTAAGCGTGGCTAACACGATGCTAACGTCCACTAGCTGCAGCCGGTGTGAGTTTACCTGAGTAAAACATCCTGACTGGTTCTCCAAAGTGACGTTTCGAATGCGGCGTGACGTCACTGTGCCTTACCTTAACCGGAGGCGCGGAGGTCATGGCTGCGTCTTCTTCTGTTAAAATTACAGATGTGTCCAAACACTGAGGCACGAGAAGGCTGTCTGAGACACGCGCCAGGAGCCGGAAGTCAAACATTTCACTTCCTGGTACTGTGCTTCAAAAAAAAAAGGCGCGACGGCGAACCCATGTTCACAGGTTTTTGATTTCTATTTTTACTTTTTCACGTCTCTCTCTCTCTGTATACTCTGAATGTATCTCTACACACATGAAGTAACAACAGTATTTTCACCTTAGAGCGGATTCAAACAGAAACGATGTTATATTCATCTTCACCGATGTACGATAATCAAAATGGTTTGCTTTAACAAATCATCTATCACTCAGCTGTAAGAATATGTATTAGTATTTGAGTACATCACTTTAATGAACTATAACACTGTCTTAGTCTGTCTGTACCAAAAATAAGCAAAAAGAGCACATTTCAATTTTGAATAAAAGAGAAATGTTAACACCATCTGCTGAGAATGTGTTTTATTCCATGAACTGCAAGGCAGAATTGGTGTGTCAGAAGACACGATTTATTCAAATTATAGTAATCAAATACATCACTGACTGTAACTGATGTTTTCCCTGAGTGCAATTTCAAAATAAAATGCATATAAAGAAATGTGTTTCCAGAGTAAGGACTGATACTCAAAAAGAAAAAAAATAATCATACTTTAAGTCCTGATTCAATCATGTCTAATAAAAAAGTGGCAACATGCACATCAACTAGATGAAGAATTTGTGGCACACATATTTGTGAGGTTTTTAAACTGATATGTGTATTCCCCATATTCTCTGTTTACTAAATACTGCTACCAGATAATAGATGAATAATCTGGATCTTCAGAGACAGGTCAGAGCGGGGGGGTTATTAGTGATACTGTCAATAGCGTTGTCTTGACTGGTGCTGCAGGCCTGAGTGCCACTGTTATTAGCAAAGGAATCACTGTCACTGTCAATGGTGATGATAGCGGGCGATCGCTTCTCCGTGTGCTCATCACTCTTGTGTTTTTTGCTTTTTTTCTTGTGTTTCTTCTTTTTTTTGTGATGCCTCTTGCTTCGCTCGTGTGTGTATTCCTGGGTGACGAGCTCCACACTCAGGCTCCTGCTCGTCTTCCTCGACCTCTCTTTGGATTTTTTACGATGCTTCTCTTTGCTCCTTTTCTTGTGCTTTGCTAATTGCATTGAGGCGTCTTCTTCCCGGTACGAGTTGGAAAATGTGCTTTTGGATGGCTCCTCCAAATGTCTTGTTTTGTACTTTCTCTTTCCACCAGGCTTGTCATGGTGGGATTTACTTTTTGCTGAAGGAGAGCGACTGCTGGAAAAAGATCTTGAATGCCTCCTATCCCGCCTGGGTGAGTCTCTGCTGCGGCTCCTGGAGTGACAGTATGCCTGCCTATCTTTGAACGTGCGACTACTGCAATAGTAAGATCGCCTCTCTGTATAATGCGTCTCACTGCCATTTCTCTCACGGCAATAATGTCTATCCGACTGATTGCTCTTATAGTTTCCCCTCCTTTTAGAACAACTGTCAAAGTGATAATCTCTTCCCCTGGAAAGCATGTTGGAGCTGTTCGGGGGGCTCTGCAGCCTCCTGTTGTTGTGCTTGTGCTCTCTAGTACTGGACCTCCTTCGTCTCCTCTGGTCTCTGTCCCTTGACCAGTGCCGCTCCTTAGACCTCTCATTTCTATCAGAGCCACCATTCCTGTCTTTTCTGTCTGACTTTCTGGACGTCTTGGATCTGCTAGATGTTGAACTACATTTAACTTTTGAATCCAGCTGATGCTTGTAGTCCATTTCTACGTTCTCTGTCTGTCTGGCCCCACTTGGATCACAGCTCTGCAAAGCAGGAGGACTGGTGAAGCGGATGTGTTGAGGTAAATGAGGCACTTCTGTTGTATCTTCAGAGTCTGACTCTTCAGAGTCTGAGGAGAGCTGGACCAGCTCAGGTGTTCTATCAACCGTGGGCTTAACAAAGCCTACAATGACGCAGTCGTCGTTGTCTGGAGAGGAATCCTCTTCTTTGCTGACTTTATCCTGAGTCTTGTTTGTTTCGTTATGGGGGCGCATCTGCAGTGGAGACGCATCAAACTCTTGTGTCTCCTCCTCAAAGCTGTTGTCAGAGTCTGTGTCAAGGACTGACAGATGCTCCGCCCGGCTCTGCTCAGTCCTCGTAGAATATGAAGGTCCAGGAGTCTCATCATCCCACACAGAGTCACTAAGAGTCGAAGTGGTTTCTCCTGGGGGGCCCAAATTCATCGCCAGGTCCTCATCCTCTGAAATTGCTATCACAGATGAGTTGGAGCTACCGTCTTCATTTGAGGAGGGGGCTGGGCAGTCGTACACAGCATGCTGGTCATATGCCTCCACATTGAAGGGGGATTTTGCAAAGTTGATGAACTCATGCAGAAAGTGCTCTGTGCGGCCCTGGATGAACGGCCTGAGCTCTTCCAGAATAGCTCCATCTTCCATATCGAAACGTGTTATGCATGACATGATGACGTGCTGGACGATGTTGACCAGGGAGCCGTGGGACCCATACAGCACAGTGAGCTCTCTCTTCAGCCAGGGGACCAGTCTATGTAGGCAGGCTGGATTTCTTCGGTAGAACTCAGCTGAGGTGTCTCGCGAGCGGCCCCCATCACGAACCATACGGACCCTAACTCCTTGCCGGTAGAGCTCCCTCCTGAAGTTAACCATTTCCTGTTCTCTCACAGTGTTCACGGCTCTTCCTTCTCGCGCAGCTTGACGCTTGGCCTCCAGCCTCATCATCATGCGCCGGACGTAGCGCTCCTGAGGTTGTTGGGGAGGGACTGTCGAGGCTTCAAATATTGGCGGGGTCCTCCTGCGCATCTCTCGTGAGACTCCAGTGAGTGTTGTTCGGTATCTAAACCGGACACCCCCAAAAGAACCAAAGGAGCCATTGTTCACTGGCTGCAAGTCATACTTCTTAAAGTCTTGCTCTGATCGTATGCTGTGATAGATCGACTTGAAAGGCTGTTTGCATAGAGGGCACTCTGCTTTGTTCTTGGACCACTCATGAATGCAACAGAAGCAGAATTTGTGCAGGCAGAGGTCCAGGTACGAAATGTTGTTAAACCTGTCCAAGCAGATGGGACACTTGGAGTCTGGAGACACCTCTGCTGACATCGATTCCGAGGATTTCCTCCTCCTACTCTTCTGGTTCTGCTGCCATGCACTCTTGATTGCTGACATGATCTGATACAAAAGAAAAGATGAAATCAGTTTTGTAAATTCTCTTATCAGCAGACCAAGGACAGTAGGGCAGCCAACAAGACGAGTGTCAAGTTCCACCCAGGGTCTACTGTTAAAAGGCTTAAGTATACAACTACCACATGTAAACATTTGGAATTTACATGTGATTCATATGCAGTAAGCGTTGAAATCTGCATAACTTAATGTATCATCACTGAGTGAATACCTTTCAGCTTCAGCTGTGGACTCATAGAAATGAAAAGACACAGCACATTTCTGGGGTCACAAGAACTGAGTTTCACAAACTTAGAGCTGCGCAGGCTTTGGGTTAATGTTCTCATCCCGGTATTCTCTATCTTACTATTCATGACTAACAGTTCCTCACAATACCAATTTACATGATGTATGTTATTGTCGTGTAACTGACATGTGTACGGAAGCCCTTAAGGGTGCACGTTGAATAACTGACCGCAGAGATGTTCCAGTCCACAGACCAAACAGGTGGTTTATATAAGATGTGTAACCCGGTCGGTTGTCAGCTCGTGTCACCCTGGGTTAACCATCCTTGCCTATCAGAATCTCAGGTTCACGTTATTTGGAGGATCCGTCGCGACTGAGCTCGGAATTAAACCGACATCAGTTCTGTCCTCCTCCACCTTCCACTCTGTTGTTTTTCGCCTGGTTAGCACATTAGCACGTCAGGCTACAGACGCACCGAGCGCCGCCTGTTTGGAGGCGAGTGTTTGCGGCTTCACATCGGGAAATAAGCCGCCCCGAGGCCTGACAGGCGAAGGACGTTAAACTGTTCCTCCAGCAGGACACTGGAGCTGGTGATGAGCGAACCCGCGGAGTGTGGTTGGAGAACGTCTTCACTTGGTTAGCTGGCTAGCTAAGGCGGCTAACATGCTATGTAGCTAGTTAGCCAGGTTGGAAAAGTTTACCTTGGCGTTCCTCTGTCACGAACAATGGTGACGGCAGATGAGTCTTCTCTGTCCAGGAGAGAAGAGTCAGTTCACACCGACCTTCGATCCGAAGGGACCGTTTACAGGCAGACACAGGGGACACATTCTCCCTGCGACGACAGCTCCGAGGCGGCAGTTCGGAGAGGCACTTCCGGCGGCAGCGGCAGCTCGGAGAGGCACTTCCGGCGGCTGCCAGTGATGTCTCAGATCGAAGGCAGCTGAAACTCTATAATGCGATGAGCACAAAGACCCCCCTTAGAAAATAGAAACCCTTTTAGATGCTTATTTTTTGCAGAGAGGTAAATAAGGGGGCTTTTACATAATAAAGCCTTTGAATGTTTTAAATGTACATATTTTATATTATTGAACCTCAATACACCTTCAAAATCAAATGCATCTAACAAGTTAATGTTCTGTGTTTGTGATTTATTGTCTGCTGCTCTGCCACACCTTTATTATGAAAACCCCTTTCTGAGCAACTCACTGTTGATTGATTGGAAATAAGAGTCAAGGCAAAACATGATATTACAATGTAATGGTTTATTGGCATATTAACAGTTTTTACAACATAAACTCAGGGAAATATTTTAACTTCAGTGATGGCTGTGGGTCTCAGGGAGATCTGGAACAACTTCCCCCGTCTCAAGAATGGTGTCACCCTAAACACAAGACCAAGAACAGACATTAAAAAATGATCTTCCCTCTTTCAAGGTGTCAAGCTGTGGCCAATGATGCAGACTTGTAATGAGATGTGAGGAATAAATGGGAACTTACTGGGAACAGCTTGGGTTTCACTTCTACAATACTGTACGGCTTAGGCTGCGGAGCACAATGACAAGTTACTCAGTACGACAATTATATAATGAATATCCATCATTCTAAGCGTGTGCATGCTTTCTTAGCATATGCCCTTACTGTAGTCCATATAGAATGATACAACTAAATATTATGGACTGATTGTCGTGGAGCATCAGACCTCCAATATCATATGAGTGGTAGTGTGGCCCCCTTGAGGAACAGCCAGCCTTGTCGGGTAAAGCTACTACACATACGAGGATTGTTTCTGTCCACCCACGTAAAAGTGTCTATTTCTGTTTCTCTTACCAATGCCCTGTAATTGAACATTAACGAGGGGTTCATCAGAGGAATACAAGCTCATCAACACTGATTACAAACTTTTTATTGACACTTTCTAACTCTTATCATCAACTTCCAAAAATCCAAAATCCTTAACGTGTGACAGGTCCTCACTCTGTTTCCTCGTGTCTTACCACCGTGATCACTCCATGGCACGACTTTACATCTCAAACAACACCAGTTATTGATTTTACTTACAGCAACATGGTATTTGATGCAGTAGTGAACAACCCAAGCAGGCAACAACAGCCGTGTTAATGTGAAAACTCCTCCTTTATATGCTTTGTAGGTCTGTAAGGAGAAAAGCATATACATGAACTGATCATGATCTTCATCCACAACGCGCCACATTCATCATTATAATGTCAAATACTAAGGTGTATTAGGTCACCAAGCAAAAACACTGATGATGGAAGCAGAGGCCATTGTATATTCTCCAAGTAAACTGAAATACATTTTATAGTGGAAAATGAAAAAAATGAATAAAGAAGAATTGTAGAATTTGCCAAGGCTGATAATAATAACAATGATCACTTCGTCTAAAGACAATTTAATTTAAAAACAGCGGTTATGATCCATTCTAAATATAAACACACGAATAAAACTCTAAACTGAATTTGATATGGTGCCTTTTTCCCAGCGGCCATTTTAGAATCAGCTGTCCCTGAAAACATAAACAAAGTCTCTGTTATCTCAGTTATCAAACTGATAATTAACCCTGCAGATGCAACATGGTCAAACACCAGCTGCTGGTGATCAGAGGAGCTTCCACAGCCTGGAGGCTCTCGATGGGCTGATATTACCTGAACAAGCCCAGTTCTTACACCGTGCGATCGCTCGAGCATGCGCGTGGCACAATGTTTACACTCACGTAAAGTCTCCACAGGCTCTTCGGCTCCAGGAACCCGGCCCAGAACCTGGCGACGGGGCCGGGAGGCTTCGCCTGAATCACGGGCTCCCTGGGGCTGAGCTCCTGGTCCTTCAGCCACTGCCTGCGGAGTTTCGACAGCTGCTCGAAGCGGAGCTTCTCGTCCGGCGTGTACCCGGACATGGCTTCTCTTAAATGGACGTTCTGCCTCGACAGAAGCGCAATGACACCACGGAGGACACCACGGAGGACGCCACACTGCACGGTCAAGCGAAGAAGAAGAACAAGCGGAAGTAAGGAGCTACGGTCCGGATTGAAGAGTTCGATAGATTATAGTGCGACACCAGCAGGGCGAGCGTAGGTACTACACGATGGTTATTAACTAACCCCTGTTTGAAACGATAATATCAAATAATAATTTAATTTAATATTTATCCCACAGCCGGGACATTTGCAACGTTACATGACACATTACACCAGCTGGATGAGAATGATTATATTATATAATACTACTTCGTTCGTTAAATACTCGGAGTACTATTGGTTCTATGTAGTTTCTGTCCGCTAGATGGCAAAAAGGAGCACAGGAAGCTGTACATAGGAAAACCTTTGAGGATAAAATGTCACCCTCAGATTACTCGTCTGATACTCAGCAACTGGTGAAATGTTTTCAGTGGTTCTGAGTGAGGAGTGAGAATATAACCCATAACCAGATTTAATACTCATTTCAATAATTTACAATGTATACAAACATATCATTAGTATTGATTTTTACTCTTATGTATTTCTGTTTTAATATTTTTAAAGCAGTGTTTCCAGACACATTCCAAAGTTTTAACTTTGAAACGCGGACCGGATGTAGTATCATCAGAACCCCCCTCTTGTCCTATGTGTCACATGTACCATCATGGTGAATGTTATTAGCTAATGTTGGATCTTCCGCCGGCTCCAGTGGTTGAGCAGACCGACCCGACATTTACCAGTCAGTTGTTTTATCGGCACTAACTTCGGGTAAGAGTTGTCTCTTGTGTCTTCACAGACAACAACACTTTTCTCCACTAGCCCCGTTGCTAGCTAGCTAGCTAACAGAATGGACGCACCTAGGTCAAGGCGTTGTTATGCTAGCTGTCAAATCGACACAAGGATGAATACGATTTGAAAGAAACGGCTTACAGGTGCATTTATATAGGTCAGCACCCGGACTTACATCCCCTCTTCGATATGAAAATGCTGTATCAGTGCTCACAAGCTAACCTAGCTTAGCCGCGTAAGGTGCTAACGTTAGCCAGCGGACCAGAGGTCCGATCCTGCGTCACTGGAGTCGCACTTCAAAATGGTGTAATGAGTAGAGTTTGCTGTCAGGTTTCTGAAGATTTAACACGTTTAATATTAATGTATTTAATACATAATACTAATATTGCGGGAACTCTGCCTTATGTGCCTTAGCAAGCATCAGGCTGTAAAAGAATCTCTGGCTAGATCGCTGAAGGTTGATGACTTCGTCAAATGATCACATGAACAAATGCAGTTAATATATTCTAAGTTCATCTGCATTCATGAAGTCTTCTCTTGACGTACAGGATTGTTTCAGGCTTTGGATGGAGTCAGTGTTTGGTGCAAGCGCAGCAGGGGACCGCAGGGTTTGGGATTCAGGTCATCCTGCACAGCAACAGAAGAATGGTCAAGTATTTCTGTAGCAACACTGACATCAGGAGCACGTGGGACCATGTGGTCTCTGCTTTCTGGCAGAGGTACCCCAACCCATACAGGTACTGTGATATTTTGATTGTCACTATTATTATGTGGATTGTAAAATATGCACGTTACTGCTGCCTCCTCAAGATATTCCATCACCACGACCAGTCTGAATTAAAATTGAACCTACGATGTAGAAAACAAGAGTGGACGTGTTTGTTTTTACATGTGATATTTCACACGTGATGACTGGAAGTGTTTTCATGTGCAGATTAGTGCCACAGTATTTGGATGTTTGGAATGCAGCAGTGTCATGGATTGTTTGCAGACCTTGTTTTTATTTTGAGGCACTCACACAATTAGAATACAGTATTGAATATTGCTTCATATTTCTGAAACAAAAAGAATGATGATGGAAAGAGAGAAAACACATCAGAGAAGTATATTCTGACAGGCTGTGTGGTCATTACTTTATGACTTAACCTGACATCTCTGTTCTGGAATGTGTCAACCATGTGTGTTTCAGTTGATCTTTCTTGTTTTGAGGAGAACAGCAGTGAATGATGAACGGTTCTGAAAACTTAAAATGAGTGCTAACATCCAGCTGATATGGCTGTGTCTCTTTTTATTATTGACCAGCACCCATGTTCTGACAGAGGACGTAGTGTACCGGGAAGTGACTGCTGACCAGCAGCTCCTCTCCAGACGCATCCTGACCAAGACCAATCGGCTGCCTCGCTGGGCAGAGCGCTTCTTCCCCAGCGGCATGTCTCGCTGCGTCTACATCATCGAGGACTCCATCGTGGACCCTGTCAACAGAAGCTTGACCACCTACACCTGGAACCTCAACCACACGACTCTCATGGTGTGTAGCTGTTTCAGCTGAACCTTTTAGAAAGCTCCAATGTTCACTGATAAAAACATAAATGGTTCACTTTGTGTCTTTGAAAGTAAACGATTTTGATTTTCTGCTTTTCAAACATCAGTCACTGAAACAATCAAATCCAGTTGTGGCTAAAGTAACTGAATGTAAAATATTGTCCTGACATGCTGTCACCTTTCCCTCTCTCTCGTCAGTCAGTTGAAGAACGCTGCATTTTCCGAGACTCGGCCGAGCAGCCGGCCACCACCCTGCTGAAACGGGAGGCGTGGATATCCTCAGGCATTTATGGTTTCTCTAGACCCATACAGGTATGCTTCCTCTGGTCAGGGACATCTTTCTCCCTCTGGGCAAAAGTAAAAATGTGTACATCAGTCAGTAGTAGTAAGTACACCTAGTTATTAATAAACCCTTAGTCAGTGTGAGTATGTGTGTCAGGCGGGCAGACGTTTGGTCTGAAGGTCATCGTCCAGACATCAGGAGCAGCCTGGGTGGCAAAGAGAAGAAGAATCCTTTCCCTTAAGTGGTTATTATTAGATGTAGATGTTGCCAGGTGTGTTTTTGAAGCTCCTCAGCTCACTGTTGTTTTTTAGGTATCTCCACCATGTAAAGCCATTTCATGTTTGGTCTTTTCCCAGGAGTTTGGACTGGCTCGCTTCAAGAGCAACCAAGTGAAGGCCATGAAGGGGCTGGAGTATGCGCTGTCCAATCTACAGGGTGCGTACCTTCTCCAGCAAAAGAAACATATTTGTTTTTAGTTGTTGCTGTTTCTGGAAAGGAGAAAACTCATTGAGGAAGTAATTTATAGAACTATATACACTGTTTAGTATTTGTATTTATTTATGTTAGTTTACAAAGCCGAGACTCTGTGGGAATAAACAGCAGCTAAACATTTACTTTACCTCAGTGTGAGTGTTGTATAACAAACACACTGTCACCACCCCTGAGACCACAGAGAGGATTCATCCATAAAACAAGGTTAGAGACGGTTTAATATGAAGAGAAGAGATGCATAACTATGTCTGTTAATGTTCTCCATCACAACTCATCCCCTTAGATTCATCACCAGTTTCCTGAAGAGCATTTTGTTCAGCAAACATTGGAGGTTCAAACATGACTCTTTGTAATCCTCTAGGCCTTTGATAATCAAATCCAGGATTTGTGTAAGAGACAAAAGTCTGAGGTGTGTTTTCAGGGCGGAGCCATTCAGGGGTCAGGGGGGTGCCTTGTTGTGAGTGTGTGTTTGTTGTGCTAATGCAGCGTTCTGTCCCACTGCCCCTCTGCCGATGCCATGCAGGGATCGGCATCAGGCTGAGTGTTGTGGTAAGTGTGTTAGCAGAGAGGTCATGCATGATGTCATGCATGACCCTCCAGCAGTAGCGTGTGTGGCTCAGGTAGCGACATCCCTTTGTGTGTGGCAGCAGGTCAAACACATAAAGTAGATCCTGAATAGTTTGGTTTGAACCTTTTTGTATCAGATATAAGCCTGAGTCTGTGGACGTCTAACGAGGCCTATGCCCATGCCAGGCTGCAGCTCGGCTGTATTGTCCCTCGGGTTGTTGTCCCCACGTGAGCTGCTCCATGTGCGAGGGTTCAACCCAAGGTCAGACACACACAGACTCCAGTGCCCGCCTCAAACTAAAACATTTTGCTGTCTTTGCACGTTTTGTGGCAATGTTTATTTTTTTTTTAAGTCACAGTTTCAATCTGGCAATCTCAGATCTTCCTGGAATCTGAACTCCACACCAGTCCAATTTGAATGCTGTCAGTTTAACACGTTCCACTCACAGAAACTCACTGGTGCATATCTCACCTATCGGCTCCACACAGTGAGCTGGTGATCCACTCTTAGAGCTTCCCCTAATGTCAGATGATTCTCTTGGCGCAGCAGGTCAGCGCAGAAATCACCTGAGGAGACCTCGGAGGGAATCATTCGTTTGTCCTAGGAAGAAAGAACCCATTGGGTTTTGACTTGGATCTCAGACTTCCGTGGGACTTTGGCTGCTTTTTGAAATGTGGTGCAGTGGAAGTTTGTCCTCATGTCCTCCCTGTCTCTCTGGTCTCCCAGGAGAGGCACACCCATGGCTGCTCAGGGACAACTTGAAGGATGCGTCAGGAAAGGCCAAAGAAGCAGCGAAGAACCTGGCCAGCCCACAGAAACCCCAGCAGTTCATCTGACAGGGCTGCGTCATACAGGTGACGTCCACTCAACACAATGCCTGCACTCTCCTGTGTCCCTTCATTTCACCCTCCTCCCCGCTCTCGGCTTTCATCAACACTCAGGTCTTAAGCCTTGGTGTGAAATGATGGCTGTGGCTGATGTGTCTCGGCCACGTTTTTTAATATTTGACCACACTCTCCTGTTAAAGACCAGTGTGTGTACTTAAATTTCACTGTGTATTTCTGGCACAATATTGAAAGTTTATAATTTACTCATCAGCTGCTTTACCAGTCTTATAATGGTTTAATGGGTTTTTTGGTTCCCATTCACTCATTCGATAGCCGGAGTGTGTGCCACCCGCATGAGCATGCACTGTGTGTTCTGAGATGTAGTTTAATGTAAATGCAGAATGAAAGCTGATAATCGCAAGAAACCAAAGTGAAGATAGAGCGAGCAGCTCCCCTGCGTTCGGGAGAGTCTATAGTTTCAGTCTGTTGCTGTGAATCTGAACATGTTTATTGTAATTTTCAATGATTCCAATGTAATTTATCATATTGAGTATATGTAGGTTTATTTTAAACAGAGTTTAAGCTAAAGATGTACAAATATTCAAATTTATTTTTCAACCAAATTCTGAATATTTCATTTGTTTTAGTTTCTTTGTCTAACTGAACATTAATAAAAAGTTTGAAGTTACTGTTTGGATTCTGCTTCATTTCCATTTGTCTGATTTGTCTGCTAATGATGAGCGGTAACATTTCAAAATGATCTTCCAGTTTCAAAGCTGCTCAAACTTTCAGGTGAGTTATGAGGCGGTGGCATCTGTACGTATAAAACATTTTAATTATATTACAATGAGAGAATACACAAGACCTTCAAGTGTTTGCTAAACATAGCCAGCACCAGGTACTCGCATACACACACAAAACAAAAGGAACTTATATAACATCTTCTGAATGTTTGTTAAACATCCACTAAAAAGGAACATATTCACAGGTCTCTGGCACAGAACCCTCCCTCTTCTGCAGGCTCCACTGGCTCCTAGCCGCTCCTCACACCTTCTCACGAGCAGGAGGTGAGCTGTGGAGACAGAACGGCTCCAGGCCGAGCCAAGCTGAAGCTGCTGCTGGAATTACATGAACTCTTGACTAATCGTTCAGCATGGAAGTTTTCAAAGTGACTATTCATTTGGCAGGAATACAGTTTTGTCTTTTTTAAAAGCACCATTACCCAGCATGCTTTGGGACGCGACGGTACAAACTTCTCCGCACAGACTGGATCTCGGTTTCCCCCCTCTTCTCTTCTTCAGAGACAAAGGGGAAGATCAATAGCAAAAAAGCAAGAAACCGTGGAACCTGCCGATCTCTGCCGTCAGTCAAACTTGACCTGTGATCTTTGTTTTGATCAGAGCTCTGTGACAATGATGCCGTCCTCATTAACTCTCCTCTAAGAAAATAACAGTTCAAAGGCACATTGATTTATATTTAAAGAGTTTCCATTGACGCCACCTGCTGAAGCGCCATGTTTGCGTGTGCTAAGTTCGTGAATAATCTCGCGTGGCCCTGGGCTCAATTCACTGGGAGGTTCTGTGCAAGAGAATAATGGTATCCCATGATCATGGCTGACTCAGTTGTTCATGTGACCAACAAACAGAAGACATGGATGCTACACACAGTCCTGCCCCAGGTGGCGGACACCAATGTAAACTCCTGATGACAAAGAGACATTAATTGTTTGCCCTGCTGCCGTTTGTGGAGAGAAGTCATCAAAACAAAATAAAGAGTGGGTCACCACAGAAAATGCAGCCCCCCCCCCTCCCCCCAGAAAGCACAAGATGGTAATATTGCCATGTCTCGAGAGGTCCCCTGATCAATGGGTAACACTGTTCTGGGGACAGACCACTGGGAGCTGAGGATAACACCGTAAGCTGCCATCGATTGGATTTGTCTCTTTATCGCTCGTCTCCCAGGGACCCCCCGCTGAACAAACACACAGTCATCGACATACAACAGTAAAATGTCCAAAAAACAGACAGACACACGCTTCAAGCCCAAACGTTGTGAACCCTGTTGATGACCATACTGGGCGACTGGAAGCTGCCATGGGAGATTACCAGTGTGTGGTGTTGGTTTTTCTGGGACAGTGGCAACACTGGCAGATGATTAGTGGGGGGGGGGGGTCGTACATTGGATTTGTCTCTTTATCGCTCGTCTCCCAGGGACCCCCCGCTGAACAAACACACAGTCATCGACATACAACAGTAAAATGTCCAAAAAACAGACAGACACACGCTTCAAGCCCAAACGTTGTGAACCCTGTTGATGACCATACTGGGCGACTGGAAGCTGCCATGGGAGATTACCAGTGTGTGGTGTTGGTTTTTCTGGGACAGTGACAACACTGGCAGATGATTAGTGGGGGGGGGGGGTCGTACAGTAGAGACTGGGGGGCTTTTTGTTTGTGTGATGCCGTCTTCTCAGGACTTCTCCTCGCACACCCCCTGCTCATGGAAGTGTCAGCCCCACAGAAGAGAGGAGGAGGGGGAGGAGGAGGAGGGGAGCGTTACCTGAGCAGGGACTGCAGGTTGGGGGGGGGGGGGGTGTTACCAAGGCACAGAACTACAGCAAGGACAGTCGACCAAGGGAGAGGGGCCAGTGTATGAGCTCCCTGCCCCCCTCCCCCACTCTCCCTTCAACAAGCCTGGCCTCCTTCCTGTCTCACACACACACACACACACATATTATATTTATATATCTATATATATTTATAGATACATATACTCACTCTTTTTTGTCTTTTCATTTCAACAGCACATTTAGGAAAATATAATACAAAATTTAATACAAGAAATATAGACTACACTGGCTAGATTCACTTTCAGTGACGAGTAGCTTCTTTTTTTTCTTCTTTTGAGTCTGGTACTTTTTTGTTTTTTGGTCAGACCTGCCACGATGGATCGGCCCTTTTGTTTTTGAAGTGTGAGGACACCGAGGCCCAGTGATAATCAGACGGTGCGACTGTGATAAGGTTTCAGACGAGTCGGAGGGGACGCTTCTCTGGCGCGTCACCTTCAGCAGAGCGGGACTCAAACTAAAAACTGGGTATTGGTCATTTTTCTACCTTGGCTAAAACAAAGGCCGAGACAAACACTGGTCCTTAGAAGAGTTATTTTTTCCACATTTACAGCTTTGACTTGTTAATCAGAGAGAGAGAGACACACACACACACACACACAGTGCTTGAAAAAGCATCAGAGCTGCAGGAAGATGCTGGGTGGATGACGTGGTGGCGTTGGGCTGGACAAACAGAGAAGGACCATTCATAAAAACTAAAAAAGGAAAGCTGCCCTTCTCTCTACACGTGCACAGTCCTTTCTCAGGGAGCGCGTCCGCCTGGTCGACTTATTGCTACATTTCAATTCACTACTGAGACAAAAGAGTTAGACCAATCTTATTTTTGAGGCCACTCCATGTTTTCCGTGACTAGTCACTATGTGGGGTGCAGTGTGGAGGTCAGGTGACCCAGCCAGAGGGACACATGGAGGCTTTGGACAGTGCATCTGTTCGCACCCTGTGCTCTTCGCTGCAGCTCTGAAACACTTTCAGTTTGTCTTTGGTTCTGAGGATGCTCACTGCGTTCAGAGGGAGCTGATGGGATATTTTTGGTTGCAGAAGCTCTGCAGCGCAGCGACGGCACACAGGAATAAATCCACGTCTGTGTAGAGGAGCTAACCTGGCTCTGTCCGCGGCTGCGAGCTCTCCTACAGCTTTGTAATGTTGACACTAGCTTTCTAAGTATAGGAACCATGGATTCTATATCAGTCCATGTGCTCCGCTAACTGGCTGCCTCATAATAAAAGTGACAGGAATGAAAGTTGTGTGAAGGTTCTCGTCTGATTCTCACCAAGGAAACAAAGGAGCAGGAACTCTGCGGCTGCTGTAAATCTAATCGTGTCAAAGGAAGAGGCTGTAACTGACACAGCACCTGACGCTGCAGAACAAACAGGAGAGCTTTGGCATTACAGCCCATCTGTGTGGGACGGCCACGTAGAGACAAAAACAGTTCCTGATCAACAAGTCAAAGCTGACAAACACACCACACGAGCTCTGACCTGCTCTAACTGAGCCTGTCACGAGGGCAGTGGGAGGGCAGGGCGTGTGAGGAGGTTCAGGCAGGATACAGTAGGGTCAGTGGTCAGGATGGTGGTCAGGAAGGATTAAGTGGCTTTTTAGCCCCGTGTGTTTCCTGGAAACCCAGCGCCAGGAAAAGAGGAACCGGTTCAGGGTGGTGCTGCCGCCGTGGACCAGTCTGTAGGTAGTGGGCGGCGATGGCAGACGGTCGGGGGATGGTTGGGTGAGAGGAGGGACGCCCAGGTGAGGAAGCTGGCGGAGCTGGATGGTCTGCGTCTAATAGAGGTGCGGCTGCAGTCTGTGGGAATGTGTGGCTGTGTAGCTGGTGTCGCTGGAGCTGCTCTGGAGGCTGTAGTGGTCCTCTTCCTCCACGTCAGTAATACTGTCCAAACTGTCCGCTTCGCCCAGGGTGAACTCCATGCCCTCGATGTCCACCTCTGCACGGCACAGAAAACACACAGAGTTATTTTTGTGAACAAGAGCCGTGACCATATGATTTGCTGCTTCTCCTGAGTGGATCCACCTTGCTCTGAGTCGGTGGAGATGGTCGAGCCCATGCTGTCGGTGCGGATGCGTTCCACCGATCCTGACACTGACAGCTGCTCCAGGCGGCGTTTGAGGTAGCGGTGCTCTCTCTGCAGCTGCTCCTTCACATTCAAAGCTTTCTTGTCCTGCTCCTCGAGCTTCTGCACCAACACAAACAGAACCGTTAGAGATGGCGTTCCCCGGGACTTCCTCTGTGCGAACTGTACGAATATCATCATCCCCTCCCTCCACCACAGATGCTATGGTTTCAGCCCTGTCCTGTTTTTTGTCTGCTTTGTTTTTCTACCAATCAGGCCTCAGCCGCAGTCTGTAAACTTTCATCAAGGTTAGAAAGCACAGTGAAAGTAGGCCCTGGTGACAGTTTGACTCAGCATGGGATCAGATCTCGCCCCTGGTTTGCATACAAATGTTTTCAGGGGTAAATGAAAGTGCAGCGTGAGATACGAGAAGACACAGCACGGTGACGAGAATTAGTGCTGGAAGAATGTGAATGACAACAGGAAATGAAGGGTTAAACGTTGTGACGTGCACTGTTGCTGCTGGTAAACAGTGAGCCCAGAGGAGCGTGACCTGAACAGTATTTTTAATACAGCCTGTATCTGTGTGCTGAGCCTTAAACAAACAGCCAATTATCAGAAGATCAGCCGGCACATATACTCTGTTTGTTTTTTCCTTTCAGGCTTTGGAGATATTTTTTTCTGCCATTCCTTGATCACCTGATTGAAAGATTAGAAAACAATCCACTGAGGAGAAACCAGAGAGAGAGCGTGAGCTGGGTGCATGAGGATCTCGAGGAAAACTGAATCTATTTTAAGTCAACACGTTTAAGCTGTCTTTCATTATTTGATCTTTAACTCAATTAGTATTTAACTGACAGTTGACATGATTCTTTAAACGGGTTTTCTGCCAGTAAAGATTTTGCTTGGTAATTTTCTGATGATAAATGAACTTATCACATGTATCTGATGTGATTCGATGATAAATGAACTTATCATACTTGTTCCTTATTCCTTCAGTACCTTAATGTGCATCTTGGCTCTCTTCAGCAGGCTCAGTGTGGTGTGTCTCGTGCTGTCTGGACCCAGAGGCACCAGCTTCTTCAGCTGCTCCAGGTACAGCCGCAATTTGGCCCGTCTGCAAACACACGAGCACGAGGTGAGTCAGCACAAAGTTAACCCGCAGAAAAAGGTCCAGGAGAGGGTCCTAACGCAAACACATGCAGCACACGTCCCTGATGTGCACACAAATACTGCTGCTCGTACTATCTTTGTAAAGTTGCGTACTCATTTCACAGTGTTCTCAGTACGGTGATATTCAGTACTGCCAGCATTTCTGAAAACATACCATGTGTCTTATACTGACAATAAGAATGTGTTACACTGAGTGTGGTTGGGACTGAGAGGAGGGCGGTCTCATGTCAATGTATCCCCACAGTTTAAAAATGTTTAAAATGTGCAAACACTTGACATTCAGCTGTTTTGTGTCTGAGCCTTTTCACTGGATCCCACCAGGCAGGGGTCAGTTTCTGTGGTTTCACATGTTGAGAGCATCCAGAGGTCCCACAAAACTCAGTCCTTATCATCCAGAAACAAACACTATTCTGTTCCCTGCTGAACATCTGTTACCAACTCCCCTCAGAGTTTCCGGCAACCTGTAATTAACTGTCCACCTGTCCAGAGGTGCATCAGCTGACACACTGACAATGAGACAGCAAAGAAAAGGAAAGTGCTACCCACGTGACACACATTGAAAGAGCCACGTTATATTTAGGTAACCAAACTACAAAATAAGACTACACATAAAGTAAACTTTCTGCCGTTATTGGTGGTTCTTATGACACCGATAAGTGTCAACTGTAAGTCCATCTAGTTTAGTTTGTTAGGGTGCAACTAACTGACAGCTCAGACTGCTTTGTGATTGGTTGACCACATGTGTCAGATATTTGATTTCTGGGTCTATGAACTCCACAGGTGAAAAAAATCATTGCTAACCACAATGACAGCCATGAGAAGTTCCTCGTGACCTCAGAAAACCCCGCTTCCTCGCCAAAGCTCTGCAGGCCAGCGCCCCTGAGCTGCCAATTACACAAACATTTAGAGGAGGCAGTGGTGGGAAGTTTAATGCCGTGATAGTGGCAGCATAACAAAGCTAATCTCTGCGTGGTCATGCAGTGACTTTGTATGGATATTGTAAAGGACTGCTTTTATTGACAACATTTTTTAATCAGCAGATTACCTCCCCTCTCTGTCCTTGGGCCATTCAACTGTGTTCATAAAGGCCATTCAATCCTCCATTAGTCAGGCTCGTCCATGAACTGTGCCTTTGTTCTGAGCTAGCCTTCCCGTTTCCTCCGGTTCCTTTGGCTAACTCAGACTGAACGGTAAACAAACTCTGACAATGCGAGGTCTCGGTCGGCCATCGCCACGACCACAATCAACCTAACAAGAGACAGGCTGAGCAAACAGGAGGCCAACGCTACAGCACAAGGATCTTTACATGCACAGATCTTTTTTAGCGACGGACGTCACCTGTGTCTTTCACCTGAAGTAAGAAACTCTGACTGCCTGTCAGATATAAAACGCTGCCTGTTTCATTTAGAGTTCAACTCAGAATGGCCTGTGTGCAACAAGAGACTAAACAAGGTCTAATGAAACCAAATGCTTCTGTAAAACAGCAGAACAGATATTTAAGCTCATTTCATTTCGATTAAAAATATCCTCAGAACTACGTGCACCTCTCTACAGGTGCACACAGCCATTCCCAAAACAGGGCGTGTGAAAGTGCACGGGTTCCTTTATTCCCTCCTCTCCCAGGGGGCAGCCTCCAGCTCCCAGCCCTCCCCCCATCCGCTGAGCCCCCTCCACCCCTCTACTCCACCCTGCCAACATCAACACACCCTCATCCCACTGGAAAACAAGTGTCTTCTGAGGACAGGGGTGGGGGCCACCTCCAACCTGGCCCAGCAGAGCCACATGAAGCAGCTGGAGTGGGTCCAGGGGGAAGCAGGCAGGAAGGAGATGGGGGTCTGCAGCCCGGGGTGGGGGGGGGCGTCTGAGCGACTGCATGACTTTCTCTGGGCCTGAAAAAAAGGGCTCTTTGAGTGCAGTGTGCTCAGCTGCACCAGGCAGCACATGATCCAAGGGGTAACTCGGGCCAATGGGCAACCATCTTGTAGCCCCCTCCCCCCTCTCCCTCTGTGAAAAACAAAAACAAGGCGTTCCCCAAATATTCTGCCTGGCGACCCACCTTTTCCCCAACAAAACTTCCCAGGCCTCAAAGGCCCCACCTGTTTGCTCACCGAATATTTGAGCTGGCATGCGGAGGGCAGACATGTGCACAGATGCACCTTCGCTGCCTCTTTTATCCACAGGAATATCAAAGCCAAAGTCTGCACGGTTTCCTCGTCCAGCTCTCAGATACACTGCTTCTTTTCACGCCCTGAATCCAAAGCAGACAACTTCCCTAACCCTGAGCACCTGTCCATCAAACCACAATGGTACATTATGAAAACAAAGACATATAACGTAATGAAAAAAGAGAAAGTTGTTGCTGCAGACGAGCTGTTTCCCTTTGCCACTCCTAAAAGGATCTCTTTAAAGGAGCGCTGCGCTTGTCATTGGTCAGTGGCCTCTTGTTTCACCTGGCTCTGTTCATCGGCTGGACTGCTGATGAGGTTTTACTGGAGCTTCAGTGTCTTCCCTCTTATGTGGACTACGTCTCCTCTGTGTGTCCTCACTGTGACGTGCTTCATGCCTCTGACATCAGTAACTCATAACCTGGTTAATCCTGACAGCAGCTGCCCCCAATCCTGACAGCAGCCCCCCCCCCCCCCCCAGCAGCACGTGTTTCCTGCCGTGAGACACGCTCATTGTTTTCCTCCAAGAGTGCGCAGCTGATTTGGAGTTAGGACCCACTCACATTTGTTATTCCTTCTCTGATCCCTGGTCATTATCAAACAGCCACACACAGCCATGCAGAGTGCTGGCGGAGGGCACAGAATTCACATCTGTACCTGTGACATTTCCACATTTGACCGGGCTGAACGTGTTTGATGCTCCAGCCATGAGCCGCGTCGCAGTGGGGCACATTTCAAATCAAATGAAATACAACAGTGTGTTCTAACATCTAAAACTGGACTTGTAACAGTAAATGTGCCCTCTACCTTTCCTCTGCAGGGAAACGACCACCTGACTGTTCTCACGTGCCGACTACCACGGGATGATTAGTGTCTGATCCCTCCCCTCCTCCCCCTCCTCCAGCGGCAGAGAGAAAAATAAAAAGGAACTTCAGCTCAGAAAGCTGCCAAGATGCAGCAAGCTTTTCAAGTGACTGCGCTCCGAGGCCTCTCTTCCCGACCTGGCCACACACCGGGAGGGGAGAATGCGTGACCTGTGTTATTCTGCTGTGTAGCTGCAGCAGCCTGATGCAGACATAACCACACGCCATTCTGTCATATGGCTCGCAGCGCTCTGGGAATCTATTGCTGCACATTTTGAAAATCCTTGTGAGAGGTCTAAGTCACAAACAACAGCCCTTCACTCACTACGCTGCCTAATGAGCGCTGTAGCCCAGCGCATTCCTCGAGCCGAGTGGCTCGTCTGGCTCCGGGCCAAACCTGCCCCACCAAGGTCAAAGGTCAACGGAGACACTACTGCCTGAGCTGACTCAGTCCATGGTGATGTTTTCACATCAGCATGCAAGATCATGTCAGAGTGCAAACTTCATTCTCCTGCATGGGCAATGACTTCAAGAAGTTATGTGCGTTTTCTGAAATCTAGAGTAGGTCATGATGGAGGGGTGGTGGGAGCGTTCTGTTTATGGTTCTGTTCAGAGGACGGGCTGCGTGCTGTGAGCACCATGATGAGCTGGTGGAATCTGGGGTTGCCAGCGAGGTGTTCCACATCTGGCTGGCAGGTTTCTGGGGAGTAACAGGGCAGATGGGGGAGGTTGGAGGTGGTGAGGGGCCTCACCCAGAGGCCAAACACAACACACACACACACACACACAGGGCCTTTCAGCAGCCCTCTTCATCAGCCTCGCTGTCACCGTGCAGCCTGAACGTGTTTGTGTTGAACAGAGATCTGATGTCTCTGAAAATACAGAGGAGAAACAAGAACTGTAAGAGAGAGATTCATGGAAGCTGCCGCCGCGCTCATGTAGGCGAGACGTGACACAGCGAGACTCTTTTTTCTTCTTTTTTTACTGCTGATATGAAATGTAAGTCATCTGGGACAAACCGTATTTGTTTTCTGGCGTGGAGGAAGCCACGCCCGCCCTGTGTGGAGTGGCGAGGTGAGATCTCCCATAAACAGCAGGATCAGGGAGTCTGCTCTCAAACAGAAAGTCTACTCTCACAATTACCATAAAGAAAGAGCAGCGTCACAGCTGCTGGTTTAACAATGGGAAACCACAGAATTAGGGAGTTTCTTCTGTACTCGAAGTCGTCGTATCATTCTAACTGGAGTGAGGGAATGCCTGTAATTAGGCTTTTATTCCACATCTCTTCTTCAGCCCAGCCAGCTTTCACTGGGGTTAAAACTGGTGTCAGATGGGATTTAAGGAGCAGAGCATGCACAAGGTCCCTCCGTGCTTCTGCATATGTTGGACAACTTCAGTGAGCTCAACCCCCCCCCCCAGCTGATTTTCTAATGAATCCTTGTCAGTGATTCCAGGCCTTAAATTTGAGAGGCTGTGACGTGACAAACAGAACAGCACAGGCTTAGATTTCCTCCAACTTTACATGAGGAAGAAAACTTTGGTTGAGCTCCAGACAAAACTGTAGGCCTTATGCAACTTGTGGCAAAGAATCTTTGTAAAGGTCACAAGCCAGAGAAGGTTGACAGCTGCTGCTCTGGAACATAACACAACTTAGAATCAAGAAGAGAAGAGAACAGATTGACAAATGACAGACTGCCTGCAGCTCTAATCTCTCAGTATTCCAAATATTCGCTGGTGATCCAAAACAAGTAAAGCCGAATGTGGATGCATCTGCAAAGCATTCTAGTCATACTCTGCTAGTTGTGTGACCCCCATCCACCCCCTCCCCCCTACCCCACCCCTGTCTTACTTAACTGCACATTCCAGTGTATGTCTGCATTCTCCACTGACCTGAATTTCAAGCCTGCCTGTTCCACAGAGCAGCCACGTCCTCCACTGCCTCGTCCCTCCCTTCGACAGCGCCCTCCTCCTTCTCATTTCTGTCTTTATTGTTTTTACATGAGAGATAAACGCGTTGTTAAAGTGCATCCCTCGTTGTTTTCATCAGCTACATTACAGCAGCGAATCAGGTTACTGACAGAGGAACAGGCTGTAGCCTGCAGGAGCAACACCTGAGAGGGAATGTTCTCACCTCAGTGTAGGTCTACACACACACTCAAATAACGTCTGCACCAGGTTACACATGCACAAGAAGCCAGTGCACGCCGCCCTCCAGGCAGCGTGCAAACACAATCATCCACAGAGCCAATGTGCAGTAACCACAGCCGGTCTGAGAAAACTAAAGAACCTCTCAGCACCCGATGATCTCAGGGGGAGAAATGTCAAGCGACCTCTGCCACTGACCTCCAGCTGTGGTGTTACAGCCCAGACTGACCTCACTGTGGAAAAGTTTGGACAAACCCAGTCTGAAAGTTGATATCCTTGTCCATTATTTTTAGTTTTACATGAAATACTATATGTGGAACAACCAGAGGCCACTTTAAAGTTCACTGATAGATTACAACATGGCCACAGTTATGTGGCTGTTTTTTTCTCATATCATGACATTTTAGTAAAAACATTTAAAAGCAGGACGATGACATAATGAGTTGACAGAGGCTGTGTAGTTTACGATCCACATTAAATTGCTCTTCAGAACTCCTGCACCCTCAGAAGAAAGGAAACAGGCAGAGGTCTCTCTGGTGCCTCGGGTTTCTGCTGACTCAGACACTTCTAGAGGGTAAAAATGAGGAGCAAGGGGAAAAAGATAACTGAAAAAACAGATGTGGTCTCTGGAGGAAAAACGGAGACAAAGAGTAAACAGGTGAAGTAACTGTGGACGTCTCTGCCTCCCACTGCCATAACTCAAACTGCAGGGCACGGTCCTGCTGTCCGGCCTCTGAGACGCACTAACACGCACAGACGTAATTCACTCAGAACCAAACAAGTCATTCATCCATTCAGCTGGGAGAAGGAGACACAGGAAATTTAATTAAAGGGACGATCAGAGCGTGACAAACTCAGAGTCTGCTCTGGTGTCCGTGATGTTTGTGTAAATTTAGATCCAAGTTCAGAAGGTGTTGCACGCTTGCTGCACATTCTCTGCAGTGAGATATGCTGTGCAGCTTTGTGTAAAAGAAAACTGAGGGATCAATCTCAGTATGAAAACCAGAGCACATGATAGCCATGCATGGCGACTGGAGAGATAAAAATAGATCTGCAAATCCTTCGCTCAGTTGCTGCAAACAACAGCTCCCCGAGTCTGACGCGAATTGACTCTGATTTCCTGTAAACAAACAATATGTGGGAAAGCAAAAAACCTCTATATACTTTTGCAACTCCTTGGCACAATGAGAAAGGGAAACTTGTGGCATGCACGAGCTGTCACAGGCGTGATGAGCAGCAGCTGAAGTCAGAAATGGGAAGGAAGCAATGCCAGCCGAGAGCAACCACACAAGACGCACTTGGTTTCACAGAAATGTCAAACTGACGCTCTGCAGCTCTGCGTCGATGAGAGAGGATAGAAGAAAGTGCAGAGTCACCCTTTCTGACTGTGACAACTGAGCTGGGCTGCAGCAGATAAGCAGGTTGTGTGAGGGCAGGAACCCCTGTGGGACGCACCTGACTCAGGCCCCGTTCAAACCCGGCATGACCGGGTGTCTCAGGTGATCCGGTCCAAAATGGACCGCTCTAAATACATGGCTTCACACTCGCTGTCTGACTGTGTCCCCATATGCCACTGCAGCTACTCCACTGACCACATGTGATCTGTCGACGTGCATCAAGAGCAAGAGGCAACTAGGAATGTTTTGTTCCAGGTAAACCAGTTCGTCTAAAGTCTGCAGATGTTTGGCTTTATTAAGACATCGCAGACAAACCAGCGGAAAGCAATTTGATATACAAATGTGTAGGTACTTCCTCTAATGCAGAGGAGGTGTCTTGAGGGGGCGGGCCTTTCGGACACACTGGAATTAGAACTACGAACAGCTGTCCATCTGTGATCGCATCACTCTGATCTGTTCAGGGCTCGAGCCTCCATACTTGCTCAACCAGGTGAGCTGCTGGCCACTCCCCTTGTTATCGCCCCACCAGCCCATGACTACACAGTGGAAGGATGTGCCTGCATGGCAACCAAACAAAGACAGTGAGTTAGTGTCTGTCTGAGGTGCGTGAGGACGTCAAACGTGAGGAGACAGGGCTGAACAGGTCACATGGTCATTGAACAGGTTGGACGGGAAAGCCAGACTTTAAGTTTACATTTGAGTCAGACACAGCCTGAGATCAGCCGAGGTCATGGGTGAGGTCCTCATTCTGCAGCCAGTGGATGTATTTAAAGTATTTATAGTAAACAATGCAAACAGTGGATTTGTCTTTACTGGGTCTACTTGATTCTAGACATGTTAATACAGATGAGCTGTATCCTTGGAAGAAGGATTCTGTTGGTGAATATCAGCTGCTCACACATGCCTCACAGACGATCGCTCTACAGCCTGGAGACGGGTTCAACCTTTAACACCTGCATGTTGTTGTAATTATAATGTAATCTGAAGACACAAGTCCAGACAGGGTTTGAATCAGGACGCAGTACGACACCCTGTTACCGAAGGGCTTGTTATTACAAATTAGTAGGTTGAAATTCTGGCTTAAAAACGGTTGCAGGTGGAAAAACAAACAGGGGAAATAAGGATAAGACAGGAATACAGAATCATGCTTCACTCATCTCTGAAATCCTAGAAAATAAATGAGAGAAGTTGCATATTTTAACACTTTTCTCTCGAGGTAAGTGAGGTCACTGATTATGGAAGACTAAGATGGAAGTTTCAGTTTAACTGGAACTGGCTTTATTGCTCAGCACCACACCCCGTCATTGGACGTGAGGTAAGTGGTGTCTCAACACTTCGCCACAGTGTAATCAGCCCCAGTCTCAGGTCAGGGAGGACTGTGTCTGCACTTGTTCTCTCTCCCTCTCTCTCCCATTACACACTCAGCCATGTGACTGGCAGAACCCAAACCCTCAGTGTGGGTGATAGTGTGTCACACACACACACACGCAGCCCAGCACACCCACTTCAGCCTGGCTCACGTGCTGAAAGTCACATCAGCTGTTTCCCTAAATCCTTACGCAGGCAGTTTTTTCGAGAAATCAGCTGAGTTTACTGAAGCAAAAACAAAACTAACATCAAAAAACCCTGTACAGCGTCAGACTCCACTGACATTAGGTTGTCTTGCATCAGTGTGAAGTCGAAACACACGGCGAGCGGATCAGAAAAGAGAATATGTTTGCAGTGAAGTGCATGCTGGGAGTCTGTCACTGGCCTTTTCAGTTTGACAGAGCAAGAGCCAGATTCCGCCCATAGCATCAGACTGGGCAGGATTATCACATTACCGACAGGACTCCCCTTCCATACAAGGGAACGAGTTTCATCTGTGGAGACAGACCTCATCGACACCGAGGTGCTCTCTGGAATCAGCCTAAGATCCATTCTGAAGGAATGAACTGATCTGATCCAGTCTGCTGCTTCTGACTGAGATGAACAGATCTGCATCCCTTCACTTCATCTGTCAGGAATTCTGTGGTGCTGACCGGACACGTGAGAGAGTTAGGTGAAAGAACCTGAGCTGCCACCTTACCTGTGTTTCTCCAGCTCGTTGTGCGACGATCTGAAAGGCCAAACAGACAAAGGACACAGATGAGTGTCAAGACAACGTGTGCCAAGAATACTATAAACAGTTAGGCTGTAATAAATAACCCCAGTGAGAGAGGCGTGGTGGGTGCATGTAAAACAGATTAGAGAGACAGCGCTGAGCAGCAGCACATCTGAGGAGCATTCAGGGAAAATATGTCAAGAGATCAAATGAGGACAAATACGTTTTTTCTTCTGTGTCTTGGAGGCTTTTAATGCACAAGAAGAAACCTAGTAGTGTGAAATTTGCATATTAATTCTGACTGGATGAGCACAGACATCCAGAAACTCGGTCACACCTTTGGTCAAGCAGAAAGCCATGACAATAAAAACAAACAAACAAAACATGGCTCTGTGCTTAAAACCTCTGTCTGTGTCCATGTGACATTTTGTCAGAGAGCAGGTAGGTCAAACGTGGACTAGAGAGAGAGAGAGACAACTCTCCTCCACCCCTGCTGGCTCACCCAGCATCCATGCAAACAGCGTGCTTGCAGTGTGGACATAGGATGAAAACACACCCAGTCGTCTGGGAGGCCGAGACGCTCCAGAATTCCTCAGTGTGTGGGCTATTCTGAGAAGACTCTCCATTATGATGTGCAGCCGGGGAGCAGGGATGGGGTGGGGGGCGGGGGCACCGCAGTCCATCTGAAACAGGCCCTCTGTTCCCCGACCGTCATGGATACCACCACGGCAATAAAAACAAAAACAGCGACAAACAAAAAGGGCCAGACTGACAACAGGCCTTTTCAGATTCCCTCGACTGTTTGGGAGCCCTTGAGCTCACAAAGCTGCGGTTCACACAGCCCCCTTCCCCGCACAGAAAAAAGTACAGTTGACCAGGAACAGGGTCAAATCCTTTGACCAATAACCCAGTAAGAGCTTAATCCATCCTGGAGGAAGTTAGATAACCAGGGGGACATCCAGGTCAAACCACAGCAGATGACAACATCAGGTGAATACACCTTTGCATATTATGTAAAGCAGCAACATAGCATGCAAAGCGTTATGTGTTCATGTGCCTGTCCCTGATGTTTGTATCACCTTTACAGGATGTTAAAGGTTTAGAGCGCCCTGTGTGTGTGTGTTCCCTTCCCTTATTCTCTGAGCTATTTATATTTTAATGTGCGACAGAGGTGAAGCAGGAAAAGTCTCACCAGTAAAATTCCAGGTCTTTTTTTAGGAGTCATTGGATTTAACAGCCTACGTGTAAACAAGGAAATTCCACCAGGGTTCATCTTTCTGTTTCTGTTGAATTTGAATTCATGGCCATGGTATCGAACACTGCACGCCAGTTCATAATTTTTTGAAGAAAAAAATGGAGATTTCCTACGGACAGCCAGTTGGTTTAGGTTCAAGTGAAACACGTGTCCCCTAAAACTCACGAGAGAAAAGGAGGGAAACTAGGTCTGCTGCATGAAACCCAAAGTGTGTGTGTGTTTAAGCCACCACACCCACCCACACCCCTCACCCGCACGTACGCACTGCGCTGTGTCAGTCTCTTGGAGTAATAAAGGGAATGTAGTGCGGGTTGAATAAAAATAAACTTTCAATTGTGCAAAACATCACATGACGTCAACAGACTCGTAATTACAACAGTGGTTGTACATGTTGGATGTTCGATGATGTAACTCTATTGAGTTAACCAGGCTCAGTGCATTTCCCCAAACTAATATTACCCAATGGCTTTTTTAATGTCAGTCTGATGTTGACATGGCAGCATTCTGGGAAACTAAACGACACTGACACCACAAATCATGCAGCACAAACATTTGATGGACATTTAACACTCTGTCAGTGAGAAATACAAGCCCTGGTAACCACCAGGTATTATTATGAGACTAAAATACCATCCTGAGTTTTAAACAGAAACTGAAACTTCTGTTTACTAATGTGAGAACAAACAGCAACACCGGAGAAAGAATGGAGCTAACACGTCAACACACAGACACACTGAAGGACATTTACTTTCACATCCAACACTCACACAAATCCTACAAGGAGGAATCAAAGTTTTGAACAAGTGACAGCACGTGATCTCAGTAAACACCAAAGCTTCTGTGCATATCCACAGACTTCTCTATCAGCATGGGGAGGGGTGTGTGTGTGTGTGCGTGTGTAGCAGAGTGAGAGCAGCAGAGTTGACAGTGTACGCGTGGCAGTGTTTATTGGAGAGACCAAAACAGAGAGAGCCCAGCCCAGGCATGAAAACAGAGTGCGTGCGATTGTTGTGTGTGCGTGTGTGGGCCCACATACAAACGGTAAGGGGGGGGGGGAGTATATTTACCTATTGTTCTGATTTTTTCTGGAAATCGGAGAGGGTTTCGTCTTCTTTCGGGAAAAGTCGCTGGTGAACGGGAGGACGGACGCGTAGCCGTGTTCAGCCTCTGAGGACACAGAATGAGTTCAGGATTCACCACAGAGCGTTATGATGCTGTGATGTCACTGCTGCTCACTGAGCTCTGGCTGTAACCCAGTAGAAGCGGTGGAGCCCAATCTGAAAATGCCATCCTCTGAGCATTATTTCCCGGGAGCTCGGGGCTCCGTCGTCTGCCAGGTGACGTCACACCTGCACGGCTCACGGCTCGAACTTTAGTCAAAGCTAAGCTAAGCAAGCCGCCGCCGCCGGGTCTGCTCCGCCGGACGGACCGGGAGTTGTCAGCGGACTCACCTCGGTCTCTCCTCTCCAGGTACTCTGCCGCCTCCAGCAGGATCAACAGGGAGTTCAGCTCCATCTTCTCCTTCTTCGTCTTCTTCTTCGTGGCTAAACAGACAGAACGGTGTGTTTACATGGATGTCGGAACCATAGAATCTCTGAGATGATGGACAGCTGAACTGAACCGCGGCTCTTCTGAGTCCCACTGACTCCAAACTATCAACCGCACAACTCGGCTCGCTGACTGACAGCCGCCCCGCCCAGTGACAGCAGCCCGCTCCGGACAGTGGGCGGGCTTTGAACGCCGAGTCGCGACGTGATTGGCGCGACGGGTTGAAAAGAGTCATGAGGGACATACCCTAGCAACAGCCCGAGCCACCCGCCCCCCTCCGCAGCCGATTGGTTTGACGCAGCAGTGAGCGGGCTCTGATTGGCCCGTGTCTCGCCGCTGAACTTGGGGCGTCGCTGTGAAAACTTCTGTAAAGAGTTCGGAGTTGAACAGTTCTACACGTCACCGTCAGATGGGTTCTGTTTCCGGCCCGAGCTGCAGAGCGTCATGGAAATGCTCCTGTTGCAGCTCAGACTTCTGTTCAAGACAAAGCTTGGTCCAGTCCGCAGAATACCAACGAAACCCATAACAAAGATTCATGTTTCTGACTGTAAACAAAGCGTTCCAGACGTCCCAGTTATCCCTGTGTTTATGTGGGTAAAAATCTATAACTATCATTTCCTTGTTTGTCACATATTAGTAAACTAATGTGGGGCACATTTAATTAACTGTCTTGCATTTTAGAAACAGAACTATAATGGAGTGGGGAAAAAATATTTTGATACAAGTTTCATTTTTAAACCAAATGTTTCCAAGACTCTGTCTCTTTTTTATTGACCAAAGACATTTCCGGAGTGTTTTGTAGTGATTTAGTCTTCATCTTCAGTTTCAGAGTGATTCTCTCATCGCTGTAGCCCCTGAGCCGGGTGATGGTGCTGATGGTGCCCTGAGCTGTGGGAGTGAGGAGGTGTCACGACTGCTGGAGCAGAGGAGGAGTCACGGTGGAACTGTGGGCTGCTCTGCGTGGCCAGGCCAGATGCTGGGGCCTCAGATGAAGCTGGAGACTGAAGGACACTGAAGATGATGATAAGGAGGCCCAAGAGGACTAGAGCCACTGACAACAGGGAGGTGTACAACACACTGTCCAGCATGCCATGCGTTTGTTTTGTGGTCGTCAGTTAAGTTTAAATTAGAAAAATGTCCAGAATTGTGCAACACTTGAGAATATCAGCGCCACAGATGGACATGTTTACGTGGTGCTGAAAACATGGTTTTATTGAAAGTACATTGCTTGCATTGTTGATCTTTTTATAGTGACCAAAGAATATTCCATCAAACTGAGATGTGTTTATATACAGCCTGTTTTCATTCATATAACTTGCGTCTCTCATTCATCAATAGGTCAAACTGCAGCTGTAGAGTTGAGTCAATATTCCTGTCTGAGCAGAAACATTCTGTCAGGATGGACTCATCCCACATGCTTCTACCTGAATGTATTTCTACTTCAACTTTATATTTGGTTCAGACAGAAACAACATTCAGCTGCAAATGAAACAAACTGGAGTTTTTATTTCCTGCTGTCGTTGTGCATGACTTGATGTCAGCATCGTACTTCTGTTTACCGGAATAATTTCAGTACTCTGATGATGTGCTGGCTTCTATGTTGTGTTAGATAAATTTGGTTTGACTCTTAAAGACCTCATTACGTCAGTCCAGGCTTCACGCCCGTAACATTATTCATGCTCGCTGCTCCTGTGTAAATTCAATACACCATATTCAGCTCAGAACATTTGTTTTAAACGTGGTATTTAGTCACAGTGTCTGTCTGTGTGCTCTTCTCTGTAAACAACAGACCAAATTAGCATCGCTGCACCCTGGTTGTGAAACTGAAGCCAACTGACAGTCATAGTGAGAATATAACCCATCTCACATGCACTGAACTGTGTCACAACAGCAGAGTTAGTGTGCTGCTGTTTGGGCTGTCTCACGCTATTCCCTGGGTAATTACAGAGAACTTATGTAACTTGTACACCTCTTATCACAGGCCTGCATATGCTGTGATGTCACAGCCTGTGCATCGATCTGCTGGAGTCCACAGGTTTCTGCTGTCTGTCTCTCTGGGGTTCCGACCTCGCCGGGTCAGTGCAATCAAGCAAAGCCCCTCCCACTTGACCTCATAAGGATCTTTTATGTAAGCAACAATTCATCATCAACTTGTGCACGTTAGAAGTGCTCTCTCTGCTTGGATTCAGAAGTCTCCACCTCTGAACGTGCTTTGAAAATAACTCCTCTCAGTTACAAATCTGTAACAAATTACGAACACGTCTGCAAAATAACTTCTGTTTCAGTTCTAATTCATCTCAGAAACATGAACATAAAGCTATGAGGCTGCAGTAACTCCATTTCAGTTCTGACTTTTCTCTTTTCACAAAGCAGGCGTTGTTGGCCTGCTGAGCTGTGTTTGCCAGTCTCATCCTGTCATGTTTGCTTCAGTGTCAACCGTCCATGTTGTGAAAAACAGATATTCAACTCTCCATCTGCAGGGGAAACAGTCTTTGTCTCTCCCACCGCACTCGTCTATTTATAGACTTATCATCTGCTCTCTGATCACAGCAGCTCAGGCCTCGCGTTGCTCGTTGCTTCGGGCCTGTCAGCCGACGGCCGCTCTGCTTCATTCTGCTGAAACATAGTCACTGTCGATGCACCAGTGACCAGCCAGCGGATCCAGGCCATGACATCAGCCTTCCATATATTATATATTACACATGCATATAAATGTGTTTGTGTGATACGTTTGTACTTAATTAGATTCGTCTCACAGTCAGTTAAGGAACTGAGGCTGCCGGCCTCTTTGAATTATTCTTATTGTTATGTTGTATCCTGTTGAATGACGTGCCTATGAACCACTGCAGAACTGTCTGGGACATGAACAAACTTTAATGGCAGCAGAGCAGCACACACTCAACGTATGTTTAATCCATCAGCACCAAACTAAAGACACCCACAGATCTTCAAGGAACAAGCCTGGAGAACTGTTGAAAAGGTTCCGAGGATAAAACTAGATCTGTTCTTTGAAGGAGTCAGAACTCCGAGGACAAACAAAAGCAGATAGGACTTGGGACTACGACTCTACAAATAGAACGGCCACACTGTGTTGAGTGAATTTCACTCGTTATCCACCATCTCATCAGTTTCTGCTTCATTCAATGTCCATTTTTAGTCATGACTGCTTCGAGAATATCAGCACCATGTGTTCTGTGCTTCCTCCGCAGCAGCAGCAGGCGGGCTCCGAGTGATAAACCCCCAATCAGAAAGATGTTCTCAGGAAATAACCTAAATGCTCTCAACATGTGGCCAGAGGGTGGTTTCATTTTACTGTCATGCTCTCAGGCTCATAACACGTCTTTGACGATAAATATGTGGAGCCTGGAACATGAACCTGGGTCTGGGCGTGAAGCGAGGACAGACATGTCTCTGCCAGTTTTCATGTCATCCATTGACCTTTAGTGAACCTTGGTTGGATCAGAATCCCATTCTATAGCCTGGTATTATTATATATAATTATGATTGACTGAGGTGTGCGAATGTGGCTCCAGAATTAGCGCTAAACTAATGTGGGGGTGGGGGACGTTTACAGACTGCCTTCCTCCCATTTACAGGAAGACTCCACCTCCCACTCCTCACTTCATCTTTCTTTGGGCCAAAGGTCAGTTACAGTCGTCACTTTGATCTGGACTAGGAATCAAGGCTGGAGTGAGTCCGTTCTGTCATCGGCTGATGACACATCTGGAAATGTTCCCATGTGGGCGGAGTCTAAACATCCGACAGCGTCTGTCATGGCGTTGTTTATTTCAGAAATGTTCCTGGAGAAACGTGTGTGAGTTGAGGCGTTACTCATTCCAACCATCCAACCCCTCAGCCATCAGGTCAGGAAGTCGGTCTGAGTTACGGTTGGTAAGAGCGTGCGTTCACCGTGACGAGTATGTAATGTAAAGTTCCCAGGTTCACTCCAGAGGTCTTTAAATCCAATTCACTGAAGAAGACACTGAATCCAACATGAAGAGACTGAACGATGTCACCTCAAAGCCACTGACCTCCAGCCTGCGCTCTGAACCCAAACTGTGGAGCCAGTGGTCAGTGAACTGGACACAGTATGTGGACATAATAACCATGTCCCCTGTGTCCCACCGTCTCTCCATCTGTGCTCTTCCTCTCCGCAGAGCCAAGAGAAGCTTGAAGGTGGGGGACGAATGAATCGACCTCGGCTCTGCAGCACTACCTCAAACCTCCCTCCAGGCTCCCGTGCTGCTCGGTTCCTCCTCCTCCTCCCCGATCAACGTTCACCTGCTCTTCACCCTCATGAAGGCCCCGTGTTGCTGTGGCATATGTCCTCGATAGGACATGAAGCAGTGAGTGCACAAGGCTGCTGCTCTCAGGTCTGCTGCACAGGGTGTTTAAAATCATAGACACAAGTTTTAATTTCCATCCTCTGTCTCAGTGTGTCTCAAGTGAGGAATGATCAGGGACTGAAGAGGAGTGACCAGGGGCAGGGCTCTGTGCATGTGGGGGGGAATAGGCTCGAATAAAACAATCATATCCGTGACCATGGCGACTGGAGAACTTAAGCTAATGCATACTCTCAGGCAGCGGGTCTCTAACAACAAACATCCTTCCTATAAATATGCAAACCAGGCAGGTCTTCATTGGTGGGCAGCAGAGAGGGGCGGAGACAGACCACCCACCAGCAACGCCCTTGTGATCATGGCCCACATTAGACAAGTAAAACAGAACCTCTCTGATCCCTGTGACCCGTACATGAATATTTGTTCACAATCAGGTGAGGGGCACAGTCAGGGTGGAGCACACGTGACGAATTCATCCTGCTGTGGAAATCATGTGACTCTACAATAAATGGACGTCGGCCTCTCCCCTCCCTCACTAAAAGCTTCCTATTGTTTCTTCACATGTATTACAGCTCTGTTCCGTTCTGACATATCAGTGCGACACGCCCAGTTGCTCTCTCTTTACTCTTCCTCACATACTCTGGAATATTTCAGCCAATTGTTTAGCTGAATGCAGCTGACGTCGCATGAGTTCAGGAACTAATTCATGTAAAGATGCCATTCTGTGATTCTGTCCTGAATGAGATTACAACAATCTGCGGGGAGAGTGAATAAAAATTAATTTACAACGTTCCCAGAAACTTCCAAAACCACGTTTGCAGAATAATCCAGCATCTGAGCAAACAACAAAGAGTGTGCACGTCACACGAGGACGAGCACGGGAGCAAACAGACCAGAACACAGTCAGGCACAAACTGAATATATGTGTCAGGTTTGGTCAGAGAGTGAGCGAGCACGCTGCTGTGCGTGTGCAGCCATGCTCTGTGATCACTCTGAACAGGAAGACAAGACTAAACCTCGCTCTGTGTTGTGAGCAGATTTCTGGACGTGTTTCCTCCTTTCTGTGCATTCTCGGGCCGGAGCTGCAAGGTGCCGCGGTGTTGCTCATATCCGGTGCTGAGCTGGAAGACAGGGAGTCATCCTCACTCCCTCCCTGCTGCTCTGGCTTTGTCCCAGGCTGCAGGGACGCCTCCCCCTTTCTTGTTGTGTAACAGTGAATGTGAAGATTGATGGGCAGGGCACTCCTCCCCCTCCGGTGTCCCGGTGGCAGGTTGCTCCCCTCTGGGCCTAGAGTTGGATGTGAGAGTTCATCTGGTGTTAATCAGACCTGTGGGAGTCAATGTCACCTTCAGTTGTGGGGGAAGGGGGGGGGGGTTGAAGTTGAGAAATGTTTTGCTGGGGAAACAAGGTGCGAGAAGCACAGAGAAGCCTGAGTGTGTTTCAGGAGGTTCAGAACCTCCACACAAGCACACACACACACACATCTACAGCGCTGTGCAATCCCCTGATTCATCACTTTTCACAGACTGAAATGGAACACAGGACACAGGAGTTTCAGGGTGGGGGGGGGGGGGGGGGCTGGGCAGTGAGGGGGGGGGGGGTCTGAGCATTGAAGTTATTGCTCTGCGATGGCTGGAGAGAGAGAGAGAGAGAGAATGGCCCACAAACGCACAGCTGGTTTTAATCGGTAACTCAGCACCGACGGCTGACCTACATTCTGCTGAACCCGTGGCCCCATCAGACTACATCCATACGGGGGAAGGCAGGGGGAGGAGAGGGAGAAGCCAGGAGGGGCAAGAGAAACAACAGGGGGTAGTTTGTATTTCGTTTTAATGGACTGTGCAGGTACCGGTTCTGACCCAGGTCTGTGAGCCTGCTAATGTTCCTGCGGCCCAATGTGCACTGTGCACGGACACGAACTCCTGTCAGAAAAACAGACTCATTCCCTGTTGCTCTGCATGCACGGAAAAAACTCATGTTTCAGAAATGTGTTTTCCTTCGTTAACACGCAGCTGTCTGTCAAACTTTAATAAAGTTCTGCCTCTGAATGAGCGTCCCCCTTTCATGCACTGAGCAAGCATTCTTTGCATGCAGAGGAGGGGCACGGCCGAGTGCCAGGGGTCCCCTGGTAATGACTCATGGCAAAGATCCCTCTCCCAGCCCCCTCCCCAAACAGGACGCTGCCCTTGGGTATGCGGGGGGGGGCTAAAATGGTGCACAAACCGTTTCATTTGCACTCACAGAAACATACATGCTTAGGCTCGCAGAGAGGAAGGAGCTGGAAGTGGGTCATTGTGTCTCAAGACTCCGGAAAAAAAGAGAGAGAGATAGAAAAGTGCAGGGGAGTGAGAGGGAGTGGTGGACCAAGGCCTCCCAAGAATTCCCTCAGAAATGACAGGGAGGGCGGGTGAGAGAGCCAGTGGCTGCAGAGATGTTTCACTGGAGCCACAGACGCTCGCTCCTCGTTCCCCACAATGCAGCTGTGACACGGGCGAGTGCAGCAGGACGAGGCCTGCATCAGCCTCCCTGTCTCACAGTGTCTCTTGGTGTCTCACGGTGTCTCCTGTGAACCTGACTGAGCCTGTTGGGGAAACAGACTCGTCACAGGCAAACACCACGAAGCTGCTTTTCCGCTGGTGCTGGAGTTTTCCTCTGCTGACAGGCTGCATCAGGCAGTTGAGAAACTCTGCCTGTGCACGTGCTCTGTGTGTGTGTGTTCCTCTCTAACAGTCCACAGGATTCCTCTTGTTTTTGTGCCGGACTGCGACAAAGGCCTTGTGTCAGCAGTGATGCGAAACTCTGGAGAAACACTGGCCATCAAGGTCCTGTGGGGGGAGGGGGGATCTGTTACTGAACGTATTCATGTTTTCCAATACACACTTCTGCAGCGAGGGGGCGTGGCTGTGCAACAGGCCCATTCCACAGGTGATTAATCCTTGTAAACAAGCCCAGCAGAATGTCAGTCTGTGGATCACAGTGCACAACATGTGCATGTGTTGATGTGGGTGGAGGTAACCTGACACACGGCGTCTCATATGATGTTTTGGTCGTTTCACTCAGCGGAATGATAATCAGGTTTGATAGCGTGTGTGTGTGTCACGGTCTCTACCCTCATTAAGTTAACTGCGGTTGACTTGCCAGGACTTGTCATGGACCTCTGTTTGGCCTGTTCCAGACTGTGCGTGTGTGTGTGTGTGCCAGCTTAATCCTCTGTCAGAAAGAGACAGGAGCAGGAGAGTAAGGGTTCACTCACGTGCTCTCTCTCTCTCTTTCTCTGTAGATCTAGAGTTTGTGAATAACCCGTCGCCTCCCTCAGCCGCCTTCATGTGGAAACACCACTGGGAAGGAGCGAGAGGTGTTTGTGTGTGTGAGAGCTGAGAGCTCAGGGTTTGATCCACAGATACTAATAATGGCCATAACTTTATTAAAAAAAAGGCTACAAATAGCTTCATGAAGGGTCAGGTCAATTCTAAGTTCCAAACCAGCAGCTCCCACTAAAACCAGAGATCCCATGAACGCTTCATGTGACAGACTCCTCCCCAGGAGCCGTGTGAGCAGCCAGGCCTCTCCAGATAAATCGAGGTTTCGTGACGCTCCATGTTTGACTTGCATGTGATCGTGTCGGGCTGCGCCGCCACACTCGATGATGCTTCCAGATCCTTCAACAAATGTCAGAGGAACAGTTTGTGTCTCTGGTTTGACAGCTGAGGCGTATCAGCACAGCACAGCTGATCCACAATAACACACTGATCCAGGGGCAGCTGCTGGAGGCTCATGGAGGGGCCACACTGAGGGCCTCATGTCAGGTAGGGGACCTCAAGGAGACTTTAGAAAGGTTTCAAGTTATAACCCAGCTTCTCCAGGACTGTGGAGGACGGACAGCGACATCTCCATGGAAACACAGGAAACAACCCTCAACACAACAGACTGAGCTCACTTTTTACAGTGTACTTCAATGACATCATTCCTTTTTTTAACACAACATGGACAACACCAAACGCAGTGATGTTACTGCAGAGTACATGACTTTATACAGACGTATTATTGCTGGTGTTACTGTACAGAATGACAGTATGTGTCGTCTCACACAAAGTTCCTTTAGTCATCACAGCAGGGAGACAATGTGCTGACGGCCTGTTGTTTAACTCTCTGTGCATGTTTCTTGTGGTCAGCTCCAGAGGAACATGATCAGCAGGACACGTGATCAGAGGCAGAGGGCTAAACTGCATGTAAGTTTTCACATGTCACAGGATGTGACCTGACCATGTGGCGAGTGCAGACAGACACATTTTTTGTTTGTTTTTCTTTGCTGCTCCTGACCACTTTACTTTAAGTTCCAGACGATAACGGATTACTGGTTTTCTCTGAAAGTCCCTGTTGGACATAACGAGAAAAGGAAGTTTAAAATGACAGAGGGATATCATCATCGCCACAACTTGTTTCATTAGAACCCGGCCACAGATGATGCCACAGGAAGCATTCCTCCATGACACGTCCTCCAGGGTCCGTCTGCTGCTGCAGAGGTGTCTTCACAGAGCACTGAGACAATAGGGACATATGTGTGTGTGGGTGCGCGCATCACATACACATTAGACTCTTTAACAAACCTGAGGCCTTTCATTTCATCAAATTCACAAGTTATCCAAACATCTCCCTGGGTCTGCCCCCTGGGAACCGACAGACAAACAAACCCCACCCCCTTTGGGAAAAACTGCTCAAAGAAAGAGAGCTGTGACATCATCACTGAGTGGACAGAGGGTGGCTGGAGACTCTGGCCTGAGATAAGACAGGGGGACGTGCTGAGGTCGCGTCAGGTCACAGAGTGTGTGACCCGCCGAGTGTTCAGATCATGGAGGTGTGAGGTCACACACACCATGTCTCTGACCTCTCCGTGGAAGAGAGGAGAACATAACACACCCTGGTTTCTTCCTGAGTTTCACTCCCGTTTTCAGATGAATGTTTGATTGACAGCACAGCACGGTTTATTTATTAAAGTAAACAACTTCCTCTGAACCTCTGTCATGTATTGTTTGCTCTAGTGTGTGTGTGTGTGTGTGTGTGTTTGAAACAAAGAGACAAATGCAGATTTTCTGAGCTCATCGATCTGCGTCCAGTTTGAGAGGGAGAGACGATTTCAAAACGTGTTGTTTTCCTTCACACACGTAATGTGTACTCTGCTGCCCTCTTGTGACTATCTAGGCGTACTTCCATTGATACGCCACTACATGATACTCCCAATGAAGTATTACACACTGACAACCTTTAAACACACGACTGTAGATTTAATTCTCCTTTTATTTGATTTAAATAAAATAAAAAATAAATAAAATTGTGTTTGTTATGTTCCATGTGTTAATAAAAATATCAATAACCAATAAAAATAAATAACTTCTCCACACATTATTATTATTATTAGTAGTAGTAGTAGTAGTAGTATATACGTAGCTCTACCCGTTGTTTCTCATAGAATCTCTCTCAGTGCAAACTGTTGTTATGTGTCAGTACAATGTCAGGCGTGTGCAGTGCATGGGTCCAGTGGCCCGGCGGTCGCAGCCCGGCTGAGGGGCCCGGCTCAGGCGGCCCCTGTGCAGCTGCTGTGAGTCTGTTGCTGGGAGCTCCGGCCAATCAAAGGCGCCGTCAGTGGGTTGGAGAAGCATGACATCATGCCCAGCTCCAGCCCCCTGCGAACACAAAGCGTGAAACATCCACCTCCCACCACAGCCGCCACCGGACACCACCCGGCCGTCTGCAGCGAGGCAGCCCGCCGCCCCGACCCCGAGATTCAGACCGGGAGACCGGTGGAGTCTGAGAGGGGGCGTCCGTCCGTCTGTCCGGGCGGTGCACACGTCTGTCCGGGGGAATGGCGGATGGAGAGGCCACCGTGCCTGTGGCGGAGCGGGACAGCGGTGCGGTGATGGGGCTCTAACCGAACAACGTCCCTCCTCTGCGGCTTTCACCCCCCTTCTCGGCTCGGTACTCCGCTTCAGACATGGATCCTGAGAAGAATCTGACATTCTGCCTCGGGGTGAAGGCTGACTTGGTAAAACACACACACACACACACAGTGCTGTCAACAGCTGGGCTTCAGTGACTCTGCAGACTGGCTCCTCATCTCCTGCTGCTGCTGCTGCTGCCGTTGTTGTTGTTGTTGTTGTTGTTGTTGTTGTTGTTGTTGTTGTTGTTGTTGCTGCTGCTGTTGCTGTTGCTGTTGTTGGTTCTTCCTCCACCTCTTCATCCGTGGCCTTGTGTCTCAGGTGCATGTGAGCTCCACTGCAGTGAAATGGCTGGAGTGTGTCTGACGGTGTCAGGTTCTCCTGCCACACACTGAAATGATTCTGTTGCTGTAGTTCGGGTCCGGCCCAGAGGTTGGGCCGGCCTCCACATGGCTCCAGGGATTGTCAGGTGATTGTATATGCAGACATTAGATACCTGATAGATAAATACAGCTGTGTGTTGTGTTTTACTGAGGGAGGGGGGCAGATCCTTCACAGATTACATTCAAACATTAACTTGACTCTATTAAATCAGGTTACCTGGTGGTCACCTTCCTATCTCTAATGTCCAGATGGGGAGCTTTTGCTAAATTCTGCCCCCCCACATTTCCTGTCTAATGTGCAGACCTGAGGGGCCACAGAGGTGGGCCTCATCAGTGGTCTCTGGGAGGCCTGAATGAACTTACAGCTGTGTGGACGCTTCCTCTCAGGAACGCAGGTGGTTTGTTTAGTGTCTGATGGTCTGCACAGGTCAGGGGCCCAGTTTGCCCAGTTTATCTCTTCTCTGACCTCACGTTTGCTTGGGTATTTAAATGGTCAGTCATTTAATGGTACTTTAAATGTGCTTCAGACATTTCCGTCAGGAATCCTACAGTTGTCAGGTGCTGCTGCTTTAGAGGCTCTAAGAGTAAAGAAATACTCTGATGGTCAGAGTCGTTTCCACTCGATGAAGCCAGGATGTACCACAGAGGACCACTGTCAACATCCTGAGCAACCAGGCGATGGGGTCTGTGAAGTGTCCAGTTAGATGCACAAACACTCTTTTACACACACACACACACACACACACAGTAGGCCTGGGGTCCATTTCAGGAAGCATGTTTAGTGAAAACTCTGATTTAGTTAACCCTGAGAAACTCTGGGTTTTTGGTTTCACAAAGCCAGTTCAGCCTAAGTCTGAGTCAGTTACCCAGGCAACACACTCCGTGGACCTAACCTGCTCGCCTGCTCACTAACCCTTCGCCTGCAGACTGAAGACAGTGGCAGACATGAAGATGTCGCAGATCTTACCACACCAGACTAAAAAGTATTATATTTCATCTTTAGTTGCTGCCAAGTATGTTTTGTGTCTGGTAGGTTGCACATGTGGGGACATTCTAAATCTCTTAAAGTAAAAAAGCGTAACGACGCTCAGTGTTGGAGACAGAGATAAATCAGGAAGTGGGCATGAGCAGAGATGTCCACATGTTTTGGTGATGACTGACCACAGTTTTTGGACGATGTTAAGCTTTTATACGTTAAGCGTTTTGGAATGTGCGCTCAAACACACATATAGAATGTAAATGTTGGATGAGTGGAACACATAGGAAATGTTTGTTTTCTCCAGTCAATACGCGCGTGTCGACTCAAGCTCTTGCTGTTTTGTTGCTGACACAGGGTTGATTTATTTTTTAAAATGTGTCCAATTTCTGCACATGCGGTCATTCACATTGCCAACTCCACTGGGAAGAAGTAGGAGGAGCTGGGCTTTGTTTAACCTGTTGCCATGGTGATTCCTGTTATCTGCGTTCCACTGATGAGAGCTTCATGCACAAGCTTCACTCGGGGTTACTGTGACTCAGAGTTGATTGAACTAACTCTTAACACCTGGGATCCTTTTCTGGAAGCAGGTTCAACATACTCTGAGTTAAAACCTCAATTCTGGGTTGACCAACTCTCAGCTGTCAAACTCAGAGTTTTGGGTTTCAGAACAGGTGTTAAGAGTTAGTTCAACCAACTCTGAGTCCCCGAAAGTAACTAACTAACCCTAACCCGAAAAGCATGCCCTCATTAGACAGCATTCATTCACTACGTTCACATTGTTGAGACTGTGCGTTTCTGTGCGCCATCAGGGAGTTATAAAACCTCTAATCAGGTCTGACAATCCTCTCCTGATGGAGATTTCTGCAGAGCATCTGGGCTGCGACATCAACTGGCTCTTGGAGAAACGGACATGGCGTGTCTGCCACTGTCTTCAGTCTGCAGGCGAAACTTAGGGTTAGTGCAGGGGTCGGGAACCTTTTGGCTCATGAGAGCCATGAACGCCACAGATTTTAAAATGTAATCCAGTGAGAGCCATACAACATGTTTCAAACTAAATACAAGTAAATGTGTGCATCTTATGTAAGACCAACACTTTCAAAGTACAATAAGTCTCTGAATACTTCATAATAACGTTGTTATGCTGTTGCTAAAAGTCCTTCTTACCATGAATGCGACTTGTGGTGCTGCGCGCTCTGCTCAATGCACGGTGAGTGGGCGCTGACGCGTAACCGCAGGTTGGTGTTAATGTTCTTTCTATGTGAGAGAGGCTGCTCACGTGCACGCATAGAGTCCCCGACCCCTGCGTTAGTGGAAGCAAACCTACCAGCGAGCAGGTTAGGTCCACGTGTGTCGCCCGGGTAACTGAGTCAGAGTTAGGCTGAACTGGCTTTGTGAAACCGAAAACCCAGAGTTTCCCTCATCTCAGGGCTAGCTAAATCAGAGTTTTCACTAAACCTGCTTCCTGAAACAGAACAGACCCCTGTTCTGAAACCAAAAACTCTGAGTTTGACAACTGAGAGTTGGTCAACCCAGAGTTTAGGTTTGAACTGGGTGAACCTGCTTCCTGAAACGGACCACTGGTATTAGTGACCGCTCCCTGCCTGTCTGACAGTGATGGAGGTTCATTGACCAGCTGTGTATGTGTATGCTCACATGGGGTACATATACATGCGATGAATGTGTCTCCATGTGTAACGAGCACGTGCTTGGTGTGTTCTCCATCTCTTCCAGATGACCATGACCCTGCACGGGCTGGACGGAACTGAAGCTGCCACGGTACTGAGCTCCACTGCTGCACTACCAAACACCTCCCACCACAAGAGGAAATAAAACGGTGTCAGCATGAGTGAAGAATGCCTCCGAGTGTTACCGCGGTGGTTGTTATGGCAACGCATAATCACGTGTTCACACTTCAGTCTTATGTGTGGTTCCTATGTGCACGGCAGTGCACAGCAGACTCAGCAGTAAACATGGAGTTAGCGCCTCACAGCTAATGACTGACAGGTGCCATGCTCACAGTGATGATGTCATTTCTCATGTCAGGTGGCTGCTTCTCAGAAGGAGGCCGACGTGCACACAGTGAAGGTGGGACACTGTCGCTGTTGTCACTCGCAGTTTATTGAAGACTCCTGAACATGTGTCAGCATGTTCAGCGTGTGTGTGTGTGTGTGTGTGTGTGTGAGACAGCTCTGATGATGTCATGATTGCCTCTAAGAACTGAGATGATGTGATGAGGGAAATTGAGAGTGGGCAGGAAGCAGTCGACCAATCAGAGCAGACGAATTTTCTTAAAGGAACAGGTGCTGAAAACAAACGTTTCAGATAGAGGCTGAAAAGAAGATGTGTAGCAGTTAACTGTGTGTAGGGAGGTGATGAAGAACACAAACTCAAATCATGAAACTAAACATGAACATAATATAGACAAATTTTGGCGTAATTAATTTTATTTGTGTGTAACTGGTAAATTATAGCTAACTGATTGATGGAGCTTGATCATCCACTCCTGTCTGACGCTTCCTGCGAGTTCTGTCCAGCCCTTTCCTCCTGCCTTTGTTTCCCGTGGCGACACTGTGATGTGGTGTTTTGTCCAGCAGGTGGAGGAGCCACCTGGAGGTTCTGGTAGCCAGCCTGTAGTCAGCCCACAGTACTGTCCTGGAGTCAACAACAGTCCGGGTTACCTGTGTGAAACGGGACACTGCTGCGGAGAGACAGGCTGCTGTACCTACTACTACGAGCTGTGGTGTGAGTCTGCTGACCGGCCTCCTCCTGCTCCTCCTGTTCCTCCTCCAGATATCAGACACGTGTGTGCTCCTGTCGCTGCAGGGTTCTGGCTCCTGTGGACAGTGCTCATTCTCTTCAGCTGTTTCTGTGCTTATCGCCACCGCCGGGCAAAGCTGAGGGTCCAGCAGCAGCAGAGGCAGAGGGAGATCAACCTGATCGCCTACAACGGAGCCTGCAACTACCCGTCCTCCATGCTGGACCTCAGTGAGTGACCTTCACACTGCAGCTGCACACGGGTCGATGTCTGGTCCTCAGACTCCTTCCTGCACCAATCAGTGTTTAATCAGAAACCCAGTCTCCTCTGCGTCAACCAGCTGCTGTTTCTTCCCCGCAGGCTTTCTGGCTTCGTTCAAGTTGCCGTCTTACGAGGAGGTGGCGGCGCAGCCCTGCACGCCTCCTCCGTCTTACAGCTCCGTCTTCGCCCTGCAGGGTGGTAGCGTGGGAGGTGCTAGCTCCTCCTTCCCCTATCACCACCACCACCGTAACCCCTGCCCCCCCTACCTGGGCCCCGGTTCCAGCGGCGTGACGTCCTCCCAGAGCTCCGACAACTACACCAGCTGCTCCTGCGAGTCCTGCTCCCTCACCTCCCCTTCCAGCACCTCCTTCTCCTTCCAGGTGACAGACGAGACATACGACAGCAGCCGCCTCTCCACGCCCAGCGAGGCTGGAGGCGACTCTGCCCTCGTGCCACGGGTAGGCACCCCCTTCCCCCCCTCCCCCCCACTTCCACTGCTTCCTCCTGACGTCATACCTGCGGCCGCTCCCGACGTCGTCCCCGTGCAGAGACGCTCCTCTCACAGCAGTGAAGGAAACTCACCTCTGGCTCCTCCCTTTTCCCTCCCTCTCCTCTCTCATCCTTCGCAGCCCTCCCGTCTCCCGCTGTCTCCCCTCACCCTGCTGTCCTCCCTCCCTCCCGCTCAGGCCCATCCTCTCCTCTTCTCAGACCCTCTGGGAATCATGGCTGCCCAGAAAGAGAAAGAAGAAGACGTCCCACCTCACGGCCCTGCCCCCAGGCCCAACCTGCCCCCCCCCAAACAGGTGCTCATCTCGTCAAAGGTGGCCACCTTCACACGTAGCAGCAGCAAGGAGCAGCAGAAGCTGGAGGAAGAGGAGGAGGAAGATGAAGAGGACGAGGAGGACCATTTCCGGCACAGACGACTGACAGGCGACTCGGGCATCGAGGTGTGTCGCTGCCACGTGAAGAGGGAGGAGCAGGAGGAGGAGAGGGAGGACGTGCTGCACGACAGCGTGGACTGCTCCCACCGAGCCAAGGCCACGTCAGTAGACTGCGCCTGGCAGCCGCGAGGCCACGCCTCCTCATCCTCCCGTGGCCTCCAGAAGAAGGTGGAGGCCTCGTAGGCTGACAGGGTGTCTGGAGACGAGCGGGTGAAACTGAGAGTCGGGAAGAGGAGCAGATCCAGCGGCTCCCTCTGTGTTTTATTTCATCGTTCAGGAGAAAACTCCTTCTCCTTCATTTCCCCACGTGCTTACCTGACCTTTTACCCTTACCCTTCCAGCCCTTTACCTTTGCTCTCTCTGCTCGCTAATATAGCATTTTAACTGGTTTCAGTGATTCCCAACCTGGGGGTTGCGGCCCCTCAGCCCCTCCCAACCTGCGAAGCTGTTCAGAGTCATGTGCTAATGTTCCAGTATTTCCCTGATGATCTCTGAGGCGGTGAATCCATATTTATGTCAGCTGAATGTTTGGGACCACTGTCAGTGGACCGTGTTCCAACTGCTGTCTGATCAGCACCTGGAACCATAACCTGACCCTTTTCTTTGAAAGTAAATAACTTCTAAAGTTCCTGAAGTGAGATTGAAAACAGGAGTGTTATTTTTAAACTTGACTGGCTTCTCATTTGTGAAATATTTACCGGTCACTAACATATTGGGTGATTTTTTTTACTTTCACCAGAGGAGCTGGTGACAGAGGCATCTATCGCGTGTGTGTGTGTGTGTGTGTGTGTGTGTGTGTGTTTTTTCTACATCTTGTCTTCTGTTGTTCCCTGACAGACAAAGAGGATGCAAACATTGATTTCCAGTGTACGGGCGGCAAAGCTTTACAGTGATGAAACCTTGACGTTTCAGAGTGTTACTGAACATTCTGCATCATCACCAGACTGTTTGACTTAGGATAACATAACGTCGTTGCCATTTTTTGGGGTGACTGGTCCATTGAGTTTTTAGACAAGACAGAAACTTTCAGGCTGATCTCATGACTGACCATGAATGTAGTAGGCCGTGAGACGCAGAGACAAACATATCGAAGACGTGATCTGTTTTATCGGACGCTGCTCGCCTGAAAGAGTCTGGAGGAGGCAGCACTAACTGAATGTCCCTCCGCCACAGCTGATTGGCCACTTCATCACCCTGATGCATGTTGAGAGATGATCTGCAAAGTGTTTACATTAAACACAGGACAATTGATTTCTCTGACATGGAATATTTGCTTTTCATAAAGATTCCTGTTGAAGAAAGAGGACGGGTTCTTCTTTGAACCACTCCACATCCTTCTTTTTGTGTCTCTTTTTGTTTCGTGCTGCTAATTAACAAGCAAACACACATGGAGGAAAGCATGATGTCATTGGCAGGGGTCAACAACGACGTAGATGCACGGAGCGAGGGTTTACAGTGGCAGTCATATGATGCTTTTATTTTGAAAACAGGCATGTATATAAAAGCCCTGCTGGCTGATGGTCCAGGCGCACAGTGTGTGTCATGGACACTCTGTGTGACGTCCGTCCTGCTGCGATCTGGCACTCGAGGCCTCTTCGTTGTGTCTGAGGTGGTTTGTTCCTCTGCCACCTGTTGTTGGTTAAAGACAGATCACGTGTGTGATCTTCTCTGTCTCCTGTGACAGAGGGGACGCCTCACCCTTGGCTGTCCTCACTACTTTCATGTATTCATGAAGGTATTCGATGATTTTCAGTAGTATAGAGGATTTGTTTGAATCAAGTATACGGTGCCTAGATGAAACTAGACTTTCTGTTCCACGGTTTTTCTCGCTGCTATGTGACTGTGTGTTTTCTGTAAATTGTGTGTCGTCGTATACCTGACATCATTCTAGCAGCGCTTACAGTAGTCTCTTAATTAAATATACGCAGTACACACGAGACTCTAGTATCCAGCAATAGTATTCACACTTTTTTCCTTATTCTAGTTGATGCTGGTTGATAGGAAATGAACTGTTGTGAAAAAAGATGTTTACCTCTCCGTGATGACTCGATGCCGGTGGACGCCCTCGTACAGAACAAACCTGAAGTTTGAGTCTCTCATGTGTGAGTGTTGGAGGATGAGTAGCCGACAGTTTCAGAAAATCCTGATGATATCAGCCTCGATCAATAAAATCCTTCCATTGCATTTTATAATCGATTTTTAAACCAGGTCGTATTTTTAAATTCCATATCTACAGTTTAGCTTCAGTCCTTGCTTCATTTGCATGGCGTTCACTGACATCTGTTTCTATTCTTGTTTTATAGAAACAAATGCTTTTCTATGGCAGTGACTTACTATAGATGTTTAGTCGTGAGACACTTTGTAATTGTGTTGGCTTTAACATTAAGGGCCAACATTTCTGCATTTTGTAAGAAATGAAAGCTCCATTCACGTTTGAATTGTACAAATCAACTTTTATTTTTAACTACAAATCCAAATGAATCGTGGCTGAATGAGACAGTACATGTCCGCTGAAGGACTTAATCATTACTAGAAACCTCGGTAGGGCTTTTATGAATGCCCTTGACTATGTTTTTAGACGACAGGATGTATTCGTCACACATGCTAATATAGACACTTGATTCTTGTATAGATTTCAAGAAATGTGTCATTGTGCTGAGGACTTGACTCCAGAGCTGAAAAGAGAAGTTGTTCAGGACGAGCGTTTGAAAAACACACGTTTAGCTCTAAGGTGAGATTCACAGACTGTGTGAACTGAGACAAGGCCCCGACCGTCCCCTCATGTCCCCTCATGTCTCCAGTGAAGGCCGAGGCCTGATACAAGACTGTTACCTCGCTGAGTTTTGACTGCAAAGGACTGTTTACTTTTCCTTATCCAGATAGTATCTACTCTATATTTGTACTGATGTTATTTTGTAATGCTGAGAATTGATGATGAACAGAAGAAAAAAAACGCTCTCGGCTGATCTCGTGGAACCACCGAAATATGAAAAACCTGCTGAGGCAGGAAAACTCAAGGCTGTTGGTGAAACTTTTCCTTCTTACTTTCTGGCAGTGTGTGTCTGTGGTTGTGTGTAGTTCAGATGAATATTACTGCAGTGGTGTTGTTGAGGGTTTCTCTGTGCAGCTCTTCCGTGTGCTCTGTGTGGGGGGGCTTCCCGTCAGCCGTGTGATGTTGTGCTCTTCAATCACTGTCGCTTATGAACAGGCCAAAGTCGAGTGTCGCTGGTATTCGTTGACGTGTGGATATAAACCCTCGACACGTGTCTGTCGTCATGGATATCCAGTTGATTTTGTATCTTGGTGTTTAGCGTAGAGCTTTCTGTTGCACTCTGACGTCAAACCAACCATCACATAAACGTCTGGTTGCACATGTTTTGGTGCTTTTTTAGATGGTGGGGTTTTAGGTTTCTTCCGTTTTAGTTTTTTTTTTTTTTTATTGATGCCATTTTGGACATCTGCTTAATTCAACAAAAACTGTGGATTTTGTGTCAAAATAAACGATAACAAGTGCTAACAAACACGTGTACGTGCTTCTGTGAACATTCCGCTCCGGAGTCCAGATAATGGAGAGGTTCTTCACCAGGCCCAGTGCTCCACCTGTCACACAGACGAACAGGAACACTGATAACATGGTGGTGCTCTGCAGGGGTCGTCTGTTGACTTTTCCCAGCTGACAGAAACAGGAGGGGTGGAGCTGGCGCAGGCAAACTGATGTCAACCGGCCAGCATCATTTCAAGCCTGATGTCCTATCTCGAGCTAGCGGTTTAATTGTGATGCAAACCACGTAAAATCAAATACGAGAAATGTTTATTATATATATGACAAACCCATCACCCATCATCAGAGTTCTGGACTCAGCGACCAGCTGCAGAGCTTATGGCGACACCAAGTGGCAGGATTTTAACATGTTCAAACTATTTTCTAATACACCAAAATGTTGTTTGTTTTATACGAATGAGACACCAAAGAAAACAACAGAAGACCCACCACAGACACAACCAAACCCTATGACACAGCTAATGTGTTATTATTATTATACAATCCAAATACTAGTACACAAACTGGTGTCAAATTCCTCGTATGTGTACTTGTACGCGGTTGTTAGTGTGTGTTATTAGCAGATCTCTGTAAGTCGCAGTTTGATGACAGCAAACAGGAATATTTGGGACTTTGGTTGATTAAAAAGAACTGCTTTATTTTCCTGCTCTGTGATTGGTCAGAGTAGACCAGCACCACCCCCTCCTCCGACCAATCCGGCGTCGCGTTTTCACCACGTGACCGCTGTGCGCTGCTCCTGCAAAGTTAAAAACAGACTTTGTTGATCCGGAGCTGTTTGTCTCGATGCTCCCAGACTCCTTCACCGGCCTCCTCCTCCTCCTCACAGCGCCTCCTCCTGCTGCTCCGCTCAGAGCAGACCTGCCCGCCTCCCTCTCTGCACCTCCTCTCTCTCTCTTCTTCTTCTTTTTGTTGTGCCCAGCTGAGACCGAACAGGAGCAGTGAGGAGCTGTTGTTGTTCTTTTCCTTCCTCCATTTTTACTTGAATCTCTTTACCTTTCTGCAGCGGCAGAGAGAAAGTGAGAGAGAGAGAGAGAGAGAGAGAAGGAGAGACAGAGGGAGGGAGAGAGAGAGAGAGACATAGAGAGAGGGAGGGAGGGAGGGGGAGAGAGAGGGAGCTGCTGTTTTGCACCGAGCACTGAGAGCGGACAAAACCATGGCGACCGAGGTGGAGACGTGGCCCGCCGCTCCGCAAGCCGACGGTGAGTGCATGAGTTGGGCTGCGCGTTGGGCCTCTGCCCGGGGCGCAAGGCCGGAGGTGGGGGAGGCGTCCATTGTCCCTGCATGGGATGGGCTGCAGCCATGCTCCGCCATGTGCTCCCTATACCCCCCCCCCCCACACACACACACACACACACACACACACACGCACAGTGACGCATCGCTGCACTTCGCCAGGCACCAAGCCGCGGTTTTGCGTTTTGACGCTGTTTTCGTGGCGGTTGTGTTGTTGTAGCGCAGCTTTCGTGTTTAACCCTTTCTCGTCTGTGATCGGACACGACGCTCACTTCCGCCTTGGCGATCACACGGTGTTCTGGGTATTTCTGCTGCCTTTGTTGACACTGCGCTGAATCTCAGAGGATGAACCCTGGAGCCGCACGTGACGCCGAGCACAGAGACCGAATGTGTGTTAGACTCGGTGATGTTGTGATGTGTGTCTCATTGTGTCTCAGTCTCACTGACGTAGCCACGTATAGCCCCTGTGAGAGCCAATGGGAGTCACCGCTTTACGTAATCTGTGCTGTATTTACAGATTACATAAAATGAGATGAATCGAGTCAGGTGTGTGTGTGTGTCCTCTCTGGAGTCGGCCATGCTGGATGGAGCAGCCTTGTTGATGAAGTGTGTGCACGCTGTCAGAGAGCCTGTTGTCTGAGCTGACCCTTGACCCTCTGCCCGGAACGCGTCTTCTCAGTGAAACTGAACGTGCCAGTGTCCGGGACACATTCTGTCTGGCATGATCTTAAAATAACAACTCTACGACTGACGTCAGATCAGATAAATGACCTGTTTAATCGAAAGACTCCAAACAGTTAATTTTAATTCATTTGATATGATCCTTTATTTAGTTGAAGATGCATTTGTCAGTGTGTCTTACTAACTCCCAGAGGTCATAATGATGAAGTGCTGAAGTTCTGTTATTAATTCATGGATTGATGAGTTTTAGTATCTCGTGAAAAGAAAACAGGTTATCAGTCTGAGCTGCTCTGTCTGTTGACTGCTCATTCTGTATCTGTTGTTGCTCTGCGACTACAGACACAAAGAGAAAAAAGCTAAACAAAGTCCATGGTTTCTCTATAGAAACAATTTGTGCAACACGTTTATTTGAGCAGCGTGTGAGCGATCTGACCCTACTCATCCCTCATCAGAGTCTGTGTTGTACTAATGACAGTTAGTCTGAGGTGGCCACACCCTCCTCTTCCTCTGACAGATAATCACCTGCCTCCTGCACACGCCTGATTAGAGAACGATCAGAGCAGATATGCACTCGCGCTGACCTGCTGGGGGTCAGAGGGCAGGAGGTCAGCTCCCAGGAGGAGCTTCATGTGTGGTCCTGGATGAACTGTAACACACAGTCATGTTTAATCTGCTTCCTGTCAGCGTGTAAATGAGTCTGACTTCAAGGAGAGGTTCTGACTGGACCTGTGTTAGAACAAAGCAACAGGATGTTTTTACCAAGTAGAATGTGTGCAATCTGTGCACATGCATCATTTCTCCTCTGTTGCTGCGTACGTGTCAGATCAGCCCCCTCTGCCCTCTCAACAGAAGTTAACACAATGGATGACTTCTTGACTGCCTTGCATTTGTTGCAGTATATTTCCCACAATGCACAGGGCTTTAAAAATCAGTTTTGTCGCATGTACAGCTCTGTGCGTGGCGCAGGAAGTGAGTGCTGTGAGTGGACTGGCTGCATTCTCCAGACTCTCTCTGGAATCCTGGGTCTGAAATCTCGATCCACCTTGAGGGAGGAGCATGAAGATCTGTGCTCCACTGACCCCCTTCACCAGCCCCCCCAGCATGTAGGTCAGAGGTCAACCTGAGTGTTCTGACTGTGTGTGTTTGTGTGGAGAGGGTGGTCTAATGTTTGGTCAGTTCCTCTCAGGCGAGTGTGTGAGTTCACAGCACATGATCTTTGCCATCTTGAAACCAGTGACTCCTGCATGTTATCCTGTGCCTCCCCTCTTGGCAAACCCCTCAGGCGGTTCCTGCTGTTTTTCTGTCCTGCTCGTTTGGGCCGGCCGTGCACTTGGCTCGCAGCCGTTGGTTAGTTCCTAATTCACAGCGCAGGCCGTGGCCTCCGTGAGGGCGGGGGGGGGAGGTGACACATGGGGCCTGTTTACAGATTTATGGAGGCCATGGGTGTGGTGCTGCTCCGTCCTCAGCAGGTTAATGCTGCTGCTCGGCTGCCCTTTAATTTGCTCTGAGCTCTGCGGAGGTCTGAAGCCCATTTCAAAAGTCGGAGGAGAACCTGAAGCTGCAGTTGCTGCTTGTATCTGTAATCTGGGCCACCACTCTTCAAGCCGCCGTGCACACACATGCAGGAGGGGGGCTAAGTATTCATTACACCCCCACACATTCCTCCTCCCCCTCCAACTACTGCTCCTTCTCTCCTTCAGCCGCTCACTGTCATGTGACCGCTCCCTTCGTAGACCCGACCAGGCCATATGTAGGCAGGTCCACGCTCGCTGCTGCGGACGCATCGCGAGAACACAGAGGAAGGAGAAGATCCTGGTGTCAGCATTTCTGCACCATGTGTTCCCCTTTGCCCCTCCTCCCCCCCTCCCTTTCCTGCAGAAACGCTCTGGCTGTACTTGTTGTCACTTTTTACAGTCTGAGCCATAAAACTGCTACTGAACTCCACTCACCAAAGAAAGTCCCGTTCATTTGGAAACAGCTTTTTAAATGTTAGTAAACTGACTCAGCCTCAAACAGTCCGAGCACTTGTGGCGTGCACTCTCTGGTCTTGGGTTCAGGTGATGGGGGGTGGGGGGAGCATCGTCCCGTTCGTGTATGTTTACATTTCGTCAACTCATCTCTCCCCTCTCTCATCACAGGAATGTTCTCTTTCGACGAAAATGTTGCAGAGGACAAACGTCCCCAAGATGAGGATGACGAGGACGCGCTGATCGAGGCCGAGCTGAACGGGAACTGGACGCCCCAGGAGAAGGCGCTGCATGAGGCGCGGCTCAAGGCCAAAGCCAAGCGTCGCCTGCGTAAGTCGTCGTCCCGCAACTCCACCAGCGAGTCGTTCTCTGAGTCGGGAGATGCAGCAGGAGGCGACCCAAACAGTCCCAAAGGCAAAGTCAACACCAATGACCGCAAATCCAGGACGGGCAAGGGCCGAGGCCTGCCCAAGAAAGGTAGGGGCTGCAGCCGCCGGCTCACTAGGTAGTTTGGACTTTTTCCATCAGCTGGCCGAGCGGCATTCACCTGTGGTGTGTTCTGTCTGCAGGAGGGGCCGGCGGTAAGGGGGTGTGGGGCGCTGCTGGGATGGTTTATGAAGACGAGGAGCCGGACGCACGGGACCCCAACTACGATGAGTTTGCCCAGGTGAGCGAGGCAGACTGTGCCACCGCCTGTTATTAAATTAAGACTCGAACACACACACACACACAGTGTCAGAATTATAGTTAAGTTAAGAGTGTTATTTAATCAAGAGTAGAGAAGTGCAGCACGCGTTTCTAATTCTACATCTTCTGTTATTTTGTAAATATAAGAGAGAGGTTGTGTCTCTGCAGCCAGCCTTTAAACACTGCTGTTGCACTCCTCAGGTGAGTTCAGCTCTGGCTGTTGGTCACGCGTGTTGTTGGCTGCAGCTCTTTGTTCCCAGAGGCCCCGCTGATCACGGCTGTGTGACACCTTTTCTTTCTTGTGTCAAACAAATGTGCTGACACTGCGCCTCTGAATGGAAACGAGGCCGCTAGTCAACACACCTCTGTAGAGAGTCAAGTGCTTTCTTACCGCAGTGTGTGTAAACAGTCCATTTTCCTGCATTGTTAATGCATTACAGGCTAAAGCTCATTTTAAATGAAAGACTTTCCCGCTGATATGATGTCCTCCCAAACTTGTTTAGCCCGCAAGCTGGGAATGGAGCTGCTGTCGGAGCAGCTGATAACGCTCTGGGAACCACTACCAGAAAAACCTCTGTGATTTGGCCTTGAGTGCAGCGGAAACACTTCAGTGTGTCAGGGGGAATTGGGACAGAGAGGGGCAGTCTCAACCCAGACTTCACTGACTGATCCCGGATCAGGCTGTGAGCAGCTGCCCTATGAAGAGCATTGTCACATGTGGTTCGTGTGGAACATTCAGCTCTCTAATGTTAAACCAAATATCAACAGTGGATGTGTAGAAAGGAGAGAATTTGTGCTGAGGTTTGTCAGTTTATCTCCAGGTAGAGCGGCGCCTCGCCTCCAACCCAGTCCGACTGGTTTAGACCTCTGAGGTTGTTGTTGTTTGCTGTGCAGGAAAAGAAAAACCCTTTTGTCCGTCCGGGCCTTAACACAATATCTAATAATTTATGATAACTGTCCCTCATGCTGGATCGGGCTGACCTGCATGGTGCTGATAACGTGCGTCACCGTTCCTCTGCAGGGAGACACGGTTTATGCAAAGGTGGTGCCAGAGGTGGATGAGAGGGAGCTGGAGAAGATGGTCAACCCCATTGTGCAGGAGTACTTCGAACATGGAGACACAAAAGAAGTGCAGGTACGAGCCTCCAGGTCTGATCCCCCTAACCCAGCATGGTGAAGCCATGTGAGAGCCCAGCAGGGAGCCAGGTCCTGACATCTTCTAGAGTTCACGTCTGAAACATGCGTTTTAATCCATGGATTTCTTAGTTTCCATCTGTTATTGACACGTTTACTGCTTCTCTCTCCCATCAGACGCTGCTGCAGGGTCTCAACCTGGGCCCCCATAAGTACGAGTTCTCATCCCTGGCTGTGTCCCTGTCCCTGGAGGGGAAGGCCAGCCACAGGGAGCTGACCTCCCGCCTGCTCTCCGATCTATCGGGCAAGATGCTGTCGCAGAGCGAGATGGCCCGAGCCTTCGACAAGACGCTGAAAGAGCTGCCAGACCTCATCCTGGACACACCGGAGGCTCCGCAGGTAGACCTGAAACACTGAGGACAGGACAGGTTCTGGCTGGGGACCAACTTAGAAGAGGAAGCACACGTGAGTTTCAGTTTGGAATGGAATAGAGTCTTCATGGTAGACTGGGATGTGTTGTCTTCCAGATGCTGGGCCAGTTCATAGCCAGAGCCATCGCAGACCACGTCCTCCCCATGTCTTTTCTGGACTGTTACAAGGGCAAAGTGGACTGTGACCACGCCAGGTGAGCGTGCGTGCGTGTGTGCAAACTCAAAGGTTTACTGGCCAAGAGCGGTGACACAGACTCCTCTGTCCAATCAGATCCCAGGATGCTGGGTCATTACCCAACTCCTTTAGCAGAACGTTGGTTAGCTTCTGGTGTCACCGAGCAGGGGAATCTTATAGCTGTGGTTCCACAGAAGCCGGTGTCCTGTTCAGTCTAGGGAGGTGCGTGGTCTCCACACGTTTCCCTAACGTGGTGCTCTCTGCTCTCAGGGTGGCGTTAGACCGGGCTGCCGTGCTGCTGACCATGAAGAGGGAGATGGTTCGGTTGGATAACGTGTGGGGTGTGGGCGGCGGCCTGAGACCTGTCAAACATCTCGTCAAAGAGGTAAGACCTGACCACAGTCCAAAAAAAACCTTTAGAGTCGCCTGCTCCTATTGCTCTGAATGTTTTCATGGAGATGACCCCAACACCTGAGAACGAGCTGTGCTCCTCCCTCTGTTGACGTTATGTAAACAGAAGGCACAGATGCATGCTGGGTAGAGTGCCACAGGCCAGCACGCTGCTGTGTTGCTATGTCAGCAGAGCGCCATCCTCCCCTGAGAAGTGGGAGCTGCAAAAACCAGGGTGCAGGAAGGACGCACACACACACACATACCCTCGTGTGTTCTCTGCTTTGTCTTTGTTTACAGTGACTGTTCCTGGTCTTGATTTGTGAGTGGGTGTGAACAGTGTGGGAGTTTCAAGTACACGTTTTTTTTTTTAAATAGTAAAGTTATGCAACACTTGACTCACACCACACTCTGGAATGTTTTGCGATGGCTCGTTGTGTCTTCATCCTCTCTTCTCTGTCCCTCTCCTCACATTGTCTCACTCGCTGCTTTAATCACACTTATCCTCAGCCCAAGTGGCTAGTTGTTCCATAAATAGGTTGAAGTCGAGCGGTGTATACTGGTTTAAAAGCGTAATACGCTGACAGCTTTGGCTTTAGTCCCTGTGAGTAGATTGCTAAATAGAGACCCCTGGATCGTCAGATATCAGACTGGTGTCCTCTCTTTGGAGCTTCAACAGTTTATTTCTGTGCTTGTTGTGTGTGTTGCAGATGAACCTCCTGCTCAAAGAGTACCTGATCTCAGGAGACGTGAAGGAGGCAGATCACTGTCTGAGAGACCTGGAGGTCCCCCACTTCCACCATGAGCTGGTCTACGAGGTACTGTCAAATGTCACCATTTTAGAAAATGCTTTCTGTCAATCGAATGGAAGTGAGCACATCTGTGAGTGTGTTGAGTGTGCACTTCTTCTTGTGCAGGTTGCTTTACAACCGGTGAAGCTAATGTTTACAGTTTGCAGCTGATCAGATATTTTTTAAATATCAGATCAGCTTTTTATTAGCCCAATAAAAACACAGAAGCTCTGCTGGTGAGTGTGAAGGAGTTTTACAAGGACAGCGGCCATGGTTTAATGTGTTCAAGCACTGCCCCCCAGTGGAGAAATGGGCCACATTCACTTGTCTGGATGATGTGTGGCCTGATGCAGAACATGTCCCCCCCCTCACGATGATGTGTCCCATGTGTTCTCCAGGCTGTGGTGATGGTGCTGGAGTCAAAGGGGGACACTGCTAGTCACATGATGATGAAGCTGCTGCAGTCCTTTTGGAAGACGGGCCTGATCACTGTGGATCAGATGAACAGGGTCGGTCCTAGTCCAGTGATGGTCACAGCGTTGCCTCTGTGTGGGTTAACCCTAACCCTCCATCCCTTTTTTTTCATGTAGGGTTTCCACCGTGTTTACGATGAACTCCCTGAGATCAACCTCGACGTGCCGCATGCCCACTCCATCATGGAGACTTTTGTGGACCTTTGCTACCAGGAGGCCGTCATCACCAAGCAGCTGAGGGATGCTTGTCCCTGCAGGTCCGTGAACTCTCAATGGATTTTCTTCTTGTTGTTTCTCAACACCCTTTGTGAGGACTCTGTGCTGACGACTCAAAGATGAGTTCAGGGTCATAGTGGCCACAACGTGTTTCCGGTCTCTAGCTCTTTGATACATTTAACACTGTTATCGTGGACCAGAATCACACTGATGTCTCTCAACCTTCTCTCCACCAGAGGGAGAAAGCGCTTTGTGAGTGAAGGCGATGGAGGAGTGATCAAGACCTAATGCAGGAAGAGGAAGAGCAACAGCAGCAGCAGGAGGAGGAGGAGTTGCTACAGGGTCTTTACACCTTGATTCTGCTCCATTGGGTCTCTGTGACATCAGGCGCCGGTCTAAAGTTTCCTTATTCCTCCCCTGATGATGTTGTCATTACACAAACCAGCGTTGACGTTCGGTGGAAGTAGACTGAAGAGTGCCGTGGCCGTTCAGTTCCCTTCATCTTGTTAATCACTGTTTTTGACATTTTTGTAAGAATCTTCTTTGTTTCTGGGGGTTGATGCGACCTGTTGCCTTAGTCTTTGTACCTGTTGTCAGGAATTGATTCAACTCAGAGCTGCAGAGGAAAAACGGAGACAGGCAGGTGGACAGGCTGTCTCTTGCTCTGCTTCACTTGTGGCTACCCTCTTTTTTTTCTTGTTTAATATCAGATAAGCTTTTTATTACCCCCCCAATAAAAATAGAAGCTCTTTTATGCTGGTGAGTGTGAAGGAGTTAAGTGGAAAAAAGCACTTAAAAGACAAAGCATCCTGTACAGTCAGTGAGCACTTAGTCATTTAGCTCCACAAGGATCTAAAGCTTGATGATTTGAAATGATTAGGAACACCATGCTTTGTACCTTCTGGTTCCAGTGCTTCTCTCCATCCCTCATCAACAGTTATTTTTACAGTCTTCATTTTTCTCTAAGGCAAATCTTCACTTTGTACAGCACAGCTATGGCCACGAGGTGTTTGGGCAATGCCTGGGTGTTAAAGTGCATAAGGGCCAATATACGTGTGGAGCTCTTAATGGAAAAAATAATAAAGTGGGGTTTATATGTGTAAAGATAATTGAACGAGCAGTATGTTGAGCATTCTTGACTCTGCTTGTGCGTATGAACAGCCACATGGTCAACGATGGCTCCGGGATAGGTAACCTTACAATATGAAGCCAATCTTGTTATGGAGAGCAGAAATAATCTGGATCATTGTTTAAGGCATCTGAAGAGGCGGCCCTGTTCGGTACATTCAGATTGTTAACTGCCACTGTCTGTAAAAGTTTTACATGTTGACCAAAGTAAAAAATGTGGATAAGAAATATATTTCATTCATTAAAAAAGGCATCAAAATGAAACATGCTGTGTTTTTCTTCTGTGCAGTATTTGAGAGGAGACAGGCGCTGCAGTATGCATCCTCACCGCTAGATATCACTGCGCCCTATACACTCATTTACTATCTGTGAACATGCTTTTGACAACCAAAGGCTTGTTTTGGAGTATTTGATAGTGAACATTTGAAACTGAACTACCAGATTTTATTTTTACGCATTTCTCAGGAACTGCCAATAGTTAAACTTAAATTCATAGCTTCACTTCACCTTGTTTTCATTTATATTCATAATTTTTAATTTGATTTATTCTATGGATAGAAGGGCACAATAACACAAGAGATTGTGTATGTATCCATAAACAGACTGAACTGAATAAATAAACTGAATCTAATAATAAATCTTTCATTTGCTGCGTCGGGCCCCCTTCCTGTTTTCTTTCCACTGACGGGCCGTGAAGGCAGCACGGGGAGCAGAGCCCACGTCACTGAATGGAGCCCGGACCAGGAAGTAGATCGCCAGCTAGCCGCGGAGGATGAGCAGCTGATCGTGTGAGTCTCCACAGGTTTGTGATCATTTCCTCTATGGACATTAAACCACAGCCAGGTCTAGGGCGCGTGTCAGTGCGCGTGTGGACTGATTAAACGTAAATAGCATGGAGGCAGCGGAGGGCTGAAGCGAAAACTGACGCTAGCACAGCTCGCGTGCAGCCTCAGGGCTACGTTGCATTCCCGGACAGCGGCGGAGTGCGCTCACCGGTGAACAGTTGTCGGTGCGTTTAACGGGGACTCTTTACAGAGTCATTACCTACAGGTTGAACAATGAGGAACAGGAGAAACCCGCATCCGTCATAATGTTTGCGTTAATTAAGTTTTTAGCCTGAGCCGCTGCAGGAAGCTCCTGCAAGACCGAGCACAGGAATTAGACCTGCCCCTTACACACCATGATGAGTGTGTGCTGTTAGTACCAATTGGTTAGTGTATAGTTACTGTAATACATGTACTCCGTTACCTGTCCACCGGGGCCACGCGGCCCAACCACCTGAATCACCTTATCCCCCCTGTGTAACCTGTTCTGGTCCGAATGTCACCACTACATCCGCAGGAGCCCGCGTTGTCTGCTTTTTAATAAGCCCCTTTCATTCTGTAATTAATAATATTGTATTAATATACATTCTAAAACGGTTAATGTTGGTGTTAGAGCTGAACTGGCCAGGTCAGAGATCAAATCAGTTAAATCGCTGGACAGACATTTCCAAGATTGAGTTGAGGACATTTAGAAATGGTGTCCGGCTTGTTGTTGTTGGTGGTGGTTTGATTGGCAGCTGGCATCCTGTCCGTGGTTGCATTGCTGCCACCTGCTTCATTCCATTTTGTCCATTGGACAATGCCCCTCCCCACCATTGATGGCCTACAAAGTCTACAAAGTCTTTCAGCAGACGCTTTTATCCAAAGCAATGCAGGAGCAATAAATACAAACACCGGCAAAGTGTTTCATGTTTAAATTATGAAATTAAATTCAAAGATGAAAAATGAAGAGGGTGACGAGAAGAATAATGGCAACAAAATAAAATGAAGTAGGTGGATGCCAGCCGCCATTCAAATCAACAGAAGATGGTTTCACTTCTAGTTCTTAGTCAGTGTAGTCAGGTTACTCATTTGACTGACTTGACAACAATGATGGCATGCAATCATTAATCAACAAAGGCACATTAGATTATTAAGACAGACAGAATGGACAAAAGAAGGGAACTTGTCTGCCTCTCAGGTGTTTCAATCCTTATATGTTGTCTCCAGTTTCAGCAGGGCATGATGGGAAGGCAGAGGAAGAGAGTATTGACCAGTGAAGCTGCACCGCTTCCCAGAAAAGATGACAAACCCTCTGCCTTTCATCGGAAGGAGAAGAAAAAGAAGATGGACATAGGCAAAGTCTTCATCAACATCTCCATTGGCCTTTGCATCTTCAGCCTGATCTGGTTCTTCTACGCCCTCTACATGCGGGCCAGCCTGGCCAAACGGGTGGTGACTCTGCACCCGTCCCCTTCCGTCCTGGACTCAAACAGCAGCAGTGCTAAGGTTTCTCCAGAGAGATTCTGGGGCTCATACAGGCCGCAGGTCTACTTTGGAATGAAGACCAGGACTCCCAGTTCCATCGTGACAGGTTGGTGGGCACGTTCAGGACACGCCACTAAGCACAGGGATGATAAACAGAACATGTTATAGCCTGAAGTTCTTCATTACCCCGTCTCCACAGGTATGATGTGGCTGCGTCAATTTTCTGACATGGACGTGAACTTGAGGCACACCTGTGAGCAGGGGGACCGTCTGCATGGCTATGGCTGGCTGATGCATGATGGGATCAACTTTGGTGTCCAGGAAATCCGAGAAAACGATTTCACCCTGACCACAGAGTTTGTTAAGAGGATGGGAGGGGATCATGGAGGGGACTGGACCTGGAGGATCACTGCCAAGCAGCATGTGAGTTCTGACTGTGCACATTCACATTTGTAATTATTTTCTGCTGAATGACATTGAAGGTTTTACTGATATCTGTCCTTGTACACCCTGCAGAGCTCTGCCCCTCAGGCACCCGTCCTTTCCCTGATGTTCTACGCTGCAGCAGACACACAGGACTCTCTGGAGGCGCACGTCGAGGACAGGAACCGCCTTGCATCCGTCACCGGCTTCTCAGAGGAGCTTGGGAATTTTAAGATCACCTTCCGAAAGCCTGTAACTGGGGAATTATCCAGCGCCAGATATGCAAGGTAAATGGATAAATACACTTTTGAACGGTAAAGTCAGCAGCAACTTTCAAAGGGAAGTCACCAGATAACCAGTGGGAACATAAGGAGCCCAGATTTATCAGGTCTAAAGATAACGCGTGGTTTATAGATGACCTCAGATCTAAGTCAAACATCCTTTCACAAAAAACCTAGAAAACAAGTGTTTTCTCTCTCTCTCTCTCTCTCTCTGTATAACGTCCATTCCTTTGGGACGATACTCTGTACTAATGTAGTGATTCTATAGAACTACAGGAGAGATCAATACTACTACAACAAGATGGCAGTAAAAGAGAGATTTTCACCATTTGTTTTCAGTTATTTTCTTCACATTTTATCACAACTTGCATCTATATACATCTATCTCTCTCATATATATATATATATATATGTATATGTGTGTGTGTGTGTGTGTGTGTGTGTGTGTGCGTGTGCCTTTTACCAAAACCCTATTGTGGTATTTCTTGCACTAAGGAGATCAGCCCTGTGATATATATTTAATTTTATTTATATTTTATTCTTGGTCTGAAGGGGGCTTGACCAGTCCTTCTGTGTCACCTGCACAGCATTCGAAGGCAAAGATTCAAATATAATAAATAATAAAGGATTATCATTATGATATTGTGATGGGCTTCCTCAGCTACTGTTTGGTTCAGTTTATTCAGACTCACCGTTTACTGCACTTTGAAGATTTGGGAACATTACATAATGATTCTCTTACCTTTTCAGCTACAACTATCTTAAGACTGTCTCTCCTGGCTTGGAGAAGCTCACGGAGATCGTGAAGCACAGTCTGAACCACAGGTTTGTCTACAGCCTCCCCTCTGGTGAGAAGAGGCATTACATTGCTGTAGACACCTACAAGCCTCCTCAGCACCCGAACCAACAGAAGCCTGCTGACGCGAGGAAGGACAGCGACTTCGTGGTTCACCAGGTGACTGTGCAGATGCCATTTCAGGTCGAGGTTCTGTTTGAGTCCGGAAGCTTCCACAATCGGCCCAACCAACTGGTGGGCTCAATCCTGACCCAGGAGCTGGAGAAGAGGAAGGCTGAGTTTGACACAAAGTTTGAGAGGACCTTCGGCCTAGAGAGCAAAGGTTTCAGCCCGGCCCATGTTAGATTTGGCAAGGCAGCGCTCAGCAACATGTTGGGCGGAATGGGCTACTTCTATGGGCAGTCAGTGGTGCAGTCAGTCTACAACGAGTACCCACTCCTATACCCTGAAGGTGCTTTATTCACCGCTGTACCCTCACGCTCTTTTTTTCCCAGAGGATTCCTTTGGGACGAGGGCTTTCACCAGCTGCTGCTCAGCAAGTGGGATCCCCAGTTGACCAGGGAGGCAATTGCCCATTGGATAGACCTTATGAATATGGAGGGCTGGATCCCCCGAGAGCAGATCCTGGGGGATGAGGCTCGCAGTAAGGTCCCAGCTGAGTTTGTAGTTCAGCAGAATGAGAACGCCAACCCACCAACTCTTTTCTTAGCTCTTCAGGAACTGATTGAACAGTTCTCTGATAATCCAGACGAGGCAGTTTCTCAGCCAACTTTGCCTTTCCTTCAAAGGCTCTTCCCCAGGCTGAAAACCTGGTTTGAATGGTACAACACCTCGCAAACCGGGCCCCTGCCCAACTCATACCGTTGGCGCGGTCGGGACAAGGACACCAATCTGTTCCTTAATCCCAAAACCTTGACTTCTGGGTTGGACGACTACCCGCGAGCATCGCACCCCTCTGCCGAGGAGCGGCATGTGGATCTACACTGCTGGATGGCGTTATCCTCAGGTATCATGGCCAGCGTAGCGCGTCTTCTTGGTGAGCCCCATCAGGTCTACGAGCTCTCGCACCAAGTGCTCTGTGACAACAACCTGCTGAATGAGCTTCACTGGTCAGAACAACTCCGTGCATTCAGTGACTTTGGCAACCACACCCAGTCCGTGTCCTTGCAGCAGGAGAAGGTGTACGTACCTCCCGGTCAACCACGGCATCAGTTCCCCATAGCTCGCCTTGTGCGCTCAGTCCGCAGAGCCCCCAAGCTGCAGTATGTTAACGCTTTGGGTTATGTTAGCTTGTTCCCCTTCCTTCTGCAGATCCTCCAACCTGACTCACCCAAACTCGAGCATATCTTCCGAGACATGAGAGACCCCGATAAGCTGTGGACGCCCTACGGCCTGCGTTCGCTCTCCAAGGCCGATCCCCTGTATATGAAGCGAAACACGGAGCACGATGCCCCCTACTGGAGGGGCGCCATCTGGATTAACATTAACTACTTGGCAGTCAGAGCTCTCCATTACTACAGAAACACACAAGGTCCATACCAAGAAAAGGCAGCTGCTCTTTACGAGGAACTCAGGACTAACTTAATCAGTAATGTTTATAGACAGTACATCGAAACAGGATATATCTGGGAACAGTACAACGACAGCACCGGCAGGGGCCAAGGAAGCCACCCCTTCACCGGCTGGTCAGCTTTGACAGTATTAATGATGGCTGAACAGTACTGATACTTCTTATTTCATCTCATGTGTTCTGATAGCGGCCTTGGTTTCTTCACCATGATCAGGTGTTTTAGGAATATTGCTATTTGATAAAACTGCTCAGAAGAACCAGCTTAAAGACGTCGTCATGATCTCATCTCCACATTTAATCATTCTCTAAAATTAAAAAGGTATTGTCTGAATAATTAAATCATGGTAATTTAAAACGATTACTTCCCTCACCAGGTGATCATGTACCTCAGCTCAGTGTTCTGAATTAAATCACGGTGCAAAAACCGTCACCAATACTTGGAGGTCCACCTTTCTGAGAGGACTCCTGCCTGCCCACGAGACATGAGGAGACTTGTTACAGGGATTTCCCTCAAATATCAGTTTTCTAAATGTCCCCATTCTAAAGACTGGATCCACTCCAGTATGTCATGTCCCCCTGACTCATACCTCATCATTCTTCAAAATTTAATAGAAATCTGTTGTTTTGTTTTTTTTTAATGTCATCTTGTTTATGAAACCAACCAACACATGAAGTTTGCTTTCCCCAAACAAACAGGGAACTACATGTTTTTATTTGTGCCATGTGCTGGTCCTGTCAGAATGATATTTGATTCATATTAAAGTTCTATCCAGTCTTGCTCAACATTTGTAAAGCTGTGGAAACCCGGTCAGTTTGTTTGCATAGAACAACAGAAACGGACATATTTTGTAACCTGGGAAACAGCACGGACTGTGACATGGGACTTGTTTTGTTAAAAACAATAAACAGTTTAAATACACATTTATCATATTTTGCTTTGGTGATATTGAAAATTACCTCTGTGGTTCATTTGAATTGAAACTCTACAATCTGTGGTTGAAACACAAGAGACAGAAAATTACCATCCACCTACTTTCTAATTTAAGCTTGGCTGTTATTGCCCAGACCCGACAGTGCTTCTCACTGGCGAGCTCTATATGGAAGACAAATCTCTCATTGTGGGTGAGCTGCCATCTCAGTCAGCTGCAGACAAAATGGATCACTCCATAATCTTCCTGAAAATACGTAACCCATCATGATCACAGCCATTGTCCTAGGATTGGACACTGATAATTCACAGGGTCATGGTGTGGAGCATTGCTATGGACCAGAGGTTCTTATACCTTGGAATCAAACAGCTGATTTTTAATGATGATTTTATTTTAAACTCATGGTGGCAGCGGCAGGTTGAATTCTGAAAGTCAAAATATTTCAGGTGGATGGAGACAGTGACCCAAAACAGTCTTTGCCTTTAGCAGGCAGGAAAAGTGGAAGATGAGACCGAGCGAGGTGGTCACATGTGCTGAAAGAAGCTGTGATGAGAGTCTGGAAAAGCATCACCTCTGAAGAAAGCCACAGTTTGGTGATGTCAATAAGTCACAGTCCCACCAAATAACCTTTAACACAATGTTCTCTGTCCCAGAGAATGTCAGAACATGGAACAGATTCAGGGTCCTCGTCTCACATTCGTTTCTCTGACTCAAATGTCTTCAGAACTAAAAACTTGTGTAGTTGTCTGAGGGGACACTACATCTGAAATCCAGATTATGCTGTAACATATTTATTTATAATTGTTCTTTGTCGTAATAGTGTATGTATATACCATTTCTGAACATGAACACATATAGTATTTACATCTTATCAATTTCTATAAGACCCTTCTTGCCCATCCCACTGGTTCGCAATATCTTAGAGTAGTGATATTTAATGAATATTTGAAAGTCTGTATATTATCCTTATACTCAATGTCAGTGATGCAGGACTTAATCATGATCGGCTTCCTGTTGTTGGTCGGTACCTGAAGCGTTGGTGTCCCAGGATGCTGCAGTGTGAATGACTGTAGAATTTGTATAGATCTCTGTCAGTTAACTCCAGACTGGGGTGGTTCAGGTTAGCTTGAGGGGTTTGTTTCTGTCACTGATCAAACCCGTGCAGATGTCAACCCTCCTCTGCCCGTCATGGCTCTGACACACTGTGACACACCTCTGTCCAGCAGCCAGGTCCTCTTCTTTGTCAGGTGGCACATCTGAAGGCCTCAGGCTGACGTCAGTCTGCTGCGAGTCATTTCATTTGCTGCTTGGTTTCCATGGAGCGCAGTTGTTGTGAGGGCTCGCTGCTTAATTAGTTAACATGAAAAGGCGCAAAGAGAGATCACATGGATCACAAATTCTTTTTACTCCCTGACATATGCTGGCGTATATTCACAGATCAGGACGGGCAGTTCCTATTAATACTTTGACACCAGAGAGGAACTGTGGGCTCTGACAGCAGAACTGATGCTGCCTCCCCGTCTGTGTGTGACCACTGGGTTCCAACCTCTGAATGGCTTAATGTGCAGCTGTATAGTAGAAGGCTTAGCATGGAGCATTAAGGTTACCTGGCTATAAATAGTGTCTCGGTCGGTGCACGGAGCAGCAGATATGAGGCACAGATTGGTAGCAGCAGTTTTTCTCTTCATGATTACCAGTGATTCTAGTTCTGGTGCTTCAGAGGAATCCTGTGAAAATCGAAATTATGCGCATGTATGTGCAGTAAGTTATGCCTCTGGGCTCCGTCGTAGGAGACACAAGCTGATTTTACCCTTTGACTTGTTAACGCGCTGAGGGATTTGGACACAGATGAGCCGCATCATCTCCTCTGGGGGGAAATGGATTCCACATCCCCTCAATGCAACTCCACTCTGAAATGTGTTGATTTCTTTGAAAAGTGGCTGACAATCTGTGACTAAAGCACTCACTGCGCAAAACAGCCCCCTCACCAAAGACCCTGTTCTCCCTGGAAGATGGGATAATAGCCAAACGGCAGCAGAGCTAACTAATGTGACTGCATAATAAACAGATGAGTCAGGGAGCGCTCATCTGCATATCGTCCCAACCTCACCGGAGTCCATACGGTGGAAAAACTGGATCGTTGTACTTCTCCAGAGTGGCTGTAAAGTTGTCTAACAAATGTTAAAAATACCAGCAGCTCCTGCGGACACTCGTGTTGAATGTAATTACTGGCAGCATGTGCTAGAGGGAGCTAACTAATCATGCATTTGTGAGGCAAAGAGGCACTCTGAATCCAGCCTAGCTATCATGTTACTTACAATGGAGAGCTACTTGGAATTAAAGCAGTGTAAGTGGATAATTATGCTAATGGATCAATTTGGGTTTAAGATATGGTGGCAGGTTTTAGTTCCATGTGATCGCTGCTGCTGTGTTTCAGCGGCTGTCACGCTGTGTTCGTGTGGGCTCGCTCGCATTGTCAGATGATTTGTCCTGAGGCCACAAACGAACACGTCTGTGTGTGTGTGTGTTAGTCTTCTCTGGCCAACTTCTGTTGGTTCTGTGGGCAGACTTTGTCCATGGCTGCTGATCTGTGATTTGTCATGATCGCCCTGCCTGTTGATGCTGCTCACTAACCCTAACCCTGTTCGATTTAAACAGCAAGTCCTTGTCTCTAATCGCTGTTCAGACCATGCCCTGCAGGATGGAGCATCTCCAGCTCACGCCACCCTGCCTTTGCCCCTGGAAGCTCAGTGCCGAGCACCGAAGTTGCCTCAGCCAACATAGGTCTCTGTATGTTATGTAAGGCTCACTATAAATAGGTTCACCCGCGATCTTTTGTCTTTACCTGATTCGCTCTGAGCCCAACAGTTTTTATTTCTGGAGAGAGCTGTGGAAGCTAGTGCAATGTAGAGCCGGCCGTTTCCATAGTTACTTTTGTTAGCTGCAAGCTCTTAACATTCTTCTCTGTTTCCTCACATGTCTGCTGTTAGCTAGGCTGTGTGTTTGAATGTGTTCGCCTCGCATGTCGCTGTCAATGGCTGCGTGTGCATCGATGAAGCAGTGCTGTCAATGTTTTAACATTCTGTCTTTCCGTGCACATGCTGGTGTCATCGGATGGAAGAAAGAGCAACAAATAGAAATGAGTGTGGGCGCAGATGAGTCAGAGACTAGAGTATGCAGACCTATTACCTTCTGTTGGTCAAAAGTACATGCAATTAGTCCCATGTTGCATGATAATGATTTTGTTTCGTGGAAGTTATTGAGCTGCGGTCTGAGGGGAGTGTTATTGTATCTGGTGAAGCAGATCAACTCAATGTTTGCTTTTTAAACACTTCAACAGCTAATCAAACGTTTTTCATCAGCCGTGGTGCGATGAAAAGAACAATGAAACTCCGCTGCCCTGATTTTATGCGTTTCTCTTGAGCACGTACCAGCGGTTAGGTAACAGCAGGTACAAGCAGCTGGAACGCACCCAAGAATCGGAGTGTCAGAGCGCTGCGAGCATGGTTCTGGCAGAGGAGAGGGCGAGGTGCGGTGTGTGTGGAGGAGTCTGGGGGCATGGTTAGAGAATCACTGGGGCATTCCGCATCACGACCGGAGAGCTGAATGTGAGTCTTACCCATCCCTGTTGTAGAAGCAAAGAGTACAGGCAGCTGGGGACCAAAGTGGGCGAGTGAGAAAGTATTTTTGGACCGCATGGGAAACCTGCCACAGCAGCAGCAGCATCGGGGCCTGGTACCGGGCTTCCCTAACCCACTCCCACTCTCAGAGGAAGAGCAGGAGAGAGATGCTCCTTCAAAAGAAGAACCACGCTTCCGCTGCTTTTATTTTTCTTGTTTGTGCTATTTTTCCGTCAATTGCCCGGCGTTTGAACGATGGTGGAGTGTGTATATATAACTGTGCATAGAGGGAGAGAGAGGGAGAAAATAACGAACTTGGCAGCTGAGGCCAGCATCTTGTATTTATAGAAAGTCGTGTTTCCGGCAGAGGTTTCTGTGGTACGAGCACTCCCAATCCATTTTGCTGTGTCTCTACAGGCCCCATTGTATCCTGGTTGAGATTTAAGATGTTCCCTCATCCAGCGCCTTGGGGGGAGATTTGACTGGAAGACCTGTCAGACTGTGATTTGGGGGAGGTAGCTAGATTTCTCCAGCTCTTGTGCAACCCTAGCTTTTGTAGGATTGCTCCAACAAATCTGCTTTGTGCGGGCAAACTTTCTATAAAGGTGTCTGTTGAAAGCAGAAAGCAGCATTGAGGCTGGATGTTAATGTGCATGCTGCAGACTCAGTCTGTCTTGTAGGTGTGGAACAGTGAATCCTGGACCATGATAGGTTGAAGTGCCTTTTATTCCAAACAGCAACAACAGCCTCTGCATCTCAGTGGATTTCCTGGAATGTATCAGGTTCCTCTCTTATTTACTTTCAAACAGCATGGCCTGCGTCGTTGGTTTTATTTTGAAGTCACACTTACAGATGTTGATGCTGTTGAGTAGAAATGTAGAAGCCAGTAGTCTGAATCTAAAGACAGTACAGTTGTAGCCAATTCCATTGGAAATCCATGGATAAGAACATGGCTAGCGATAAGTCAATGAAGTCTCCTTGAGAGCAGAGGGATTCACGAGGTCCTGAAGAAAAGCAAACCAGGAAGGATGTTGCTGACAGTATGGTGACTGCTTTCTCCTCAGACTCTGACCCACGAAGAGATAAAAAACATTTGAGTTCTGAAACTGGTTTCTCCTCTCACTCAACTCTAATCTGTAGGTATTGACGTGCTTTTAGTTTTCGTCAGTCTGGTGCAGTTTTACAAAGCCTGGGTCCTGGTGCTGTCAGAACAGCCGGCCACTGTTTTATCACAAGACCGAAGAAGAAGAAGAAGATCTAGAGCAAACATTAGTCCAGCCCACCCCTGAGTGCTCAGAGGGCAGTCACTCCTCACTGCCTCTTCAACTCTCGCCGGATCCCACCTGCAGGCAACCTCCCACAGCCTGTCCAGAAGTGAGGCTGAAAATAACACCGCCAGTGGTTTACACTTGCAATATTTCAATGACATATATTTATATATTCTATATTCTTTGTATAAATATCAACAAAGTATTTAGCTAATACTGTATGGAGAGCAGGAGTGTTTGTGACGTGGGTCTGCAGTAATTTAATCTCTAACATGATCATATTATGTTTGAAGGTTTATGCAGACATTCATTGTCCCCTGATGATAAATCCTTGTGTCCTCTCTAGCGCCACCATCAGACTTATGGATTTAAACACTGAAATAAATGATGATCTCTTCAGTTGGTACCATGTAGTTTCACCTTGGGGCTGAAACTCTTTTTCCAAACACCTTGAGAACTAGTGACATACTTGTAAGCAGCGGATTGACTCTTTCCTGTTTACTGCTAACTAGCACATGTTAGTAAGCTAATAGGAGAGGATGAACATTAACATTAAACCTCAACAATTAGACTGGTTCAAAATGCATTCAGATGCATGTGCAGTAAAGATTCAAAGCTTGTATTTAAAGAAGTAGTTAGGATAAATAATAGATTTCTCACGAGTGAGATCAGAACTGTATTACAGCTAGTTGCACTTGTTCCACTCAGAAGAAGTGCAGGACATGTTTTCATTAGCACCACTTTGAGTCTGTGTCCTTGTTATCACATGGAGGGAACTTTGCATTGCTCCAACCTGAAACACAAGCCTTTATGTACTCAACGTGCACAGTGCTCAGACTTCCACAGCTGCAGAGCTACCCGTGCACTATAATGTCAGTAAGTGCTAACATTACATAAATCCATTACTTAGTGCCTGTGCTGTGGCATTTTCTGGAGGAGAGAGGTTAGCCACACTGCAGTTATCATAACAGCATCCTGTGATCTGAACTCTGTGTGATCAGATTGGTTTTAATAGACTCTGGATTACCTGGAGGCAGAACCTCAAAGCCAAACATCTCTGGGCCTAGAATTAGAGTGCACATCTGAGGTGAAAACCATTTGTCCCGGAGAATGTCACAGCTGCAGCCAAAGCGCTTATATGCTATTATCATACACGAACATAAAAAGATGACAGGGAAGGACTCCGAGTTCCTGTAGCTCTTTGTTCACCGCTCAGCATCGATGGAGGGAACAGAAAATGTGAGTCGTATAACCAGGCTGTTGATTATGTCTGAGAGGCACTTTGCATTTGTTCTGCAGCAGATAGCGATAAACGTTCCTACCCTCAGTCTCTGAGTCTGGTCAGTAACAAAGTGTACATGGAATCTATTCATCTGAGCTCAGATATGAGCTCACAGGAGTGAAATCATTCCACTTACCTTCTTACCCATTGGTCAGGTTTCTGTTCTCCTCCATATAATCCTTCATTCAACATTTACATCTGCACCTTAGCCACTTTACTTTAAAGTCAGTGGTATAGCTCCACACTTACTGCTTACTTTTTATTATTCCTTTTTGTGCTGTGAAATGTCTCCCATACCACCATGCTCCCTGGGGATAGATAAAGTTTTCTGAATCTGAAGTTGAAATTATTCACTTGTATTCAATTAAAAATTAAAAAGGAATAGTTTTAGAATTAATGTTTTGCCTTGAGTTTTAATAAAGGACTGTTGCTCTTATAAGTTACTGAGACGGTTGCAGTCTAATGCATTTAGCACAATAAAAGGCAAAATGTTTCCTTCATAAATATAGTGTATTATTACAGTAGTACATAAATCAGAAAGAATACTAGAAAGTAAACCCAAGGAGCATAAATTTTACAGGGTACAAATAACCCCTGCTAGAATATTGATGGAGGACTTGCATAGCTGGAGTTATTATATACGTGTATATGTGTACATTGTGTACTTGTGCGGTATAATGTTATATGGATATGTGTGTAACCGCGCCTGCAAGTTATTTGTGATCCAGGTCAAATCTAACCCTGTCCCATTCAGGACCATTCAGCCCAGTGAGACCAGTACAGAGCTGGTTTTGTTCACGTGATGACACAGCTGAATGTTGCTCCGGCGCTGTCCGTGGTCCTGAAGGCCCGGTCACTGAAAGCCTATTGACTGGTCGCTAATAGGAAGTGCAGCCAGGAGCGCACCCAGCAACAGATGTGGAACTGGGAAAAAAGGCTTTGGGGTTGAAATGTCATGTGAACAGTTGGGTTCAACCACTGAACACCTCAGGGGTGTTATCGACTCCCTTCAATGCTTTTAAAGGCCAGGGGTTCGTTCAGACCGAACACTGCAGTTATTCATCTTGATGGTGTGAGTGACCACGGCGGGGGTGAAAATGAATTTCCTGAAAGGGCTTTTTCAACCCAACGCCTGAAAACATCTTGTTTGTGTAAATCTGGCCAAAAGTGACAGAGAAAGAAATGTCAGGACCGAGGGGAGGTGATAGTGTCTGTTTCTCTCCTGTGGCCTCTTGTGTGATCAGGGTCACATCTGATCTTTCTTCACTCTCGGCTTCTGTCACAGATGAACAGTGTTAAACTGTCCTACATTACGTGGCATATGTTACATAAACAAACCTTTATTTACTACATTAAAAATAACAATACATACCTGTAGGTTTTTATTTGACTGATCTAAATGTACTGAGTCTAACCACTAAATCTGTGTATTGGGTATTTTCTCTGTGTTAAATGAGGTATCTTTTTACATCAGTAGTATCGCCTATAATATATATATATATTTAAAAAGTATAAATATTGATTTTTTTACTGTCACATCCATCTGTCTCCTCAACATCATAGGTGAATGGTCAAGTCCCAGTCTCTGTGTTCATCTTTACGGTGGGTAGGGGGGTAAAAAACATTCTAGTTTTACTGTAATGTTGTCTGAATTTAAACAATAAAGCATCATCAGTAACAGTGTTCAGCACGAGCCGCTCTTTGCCACTTGTTGAAACGTCAGACTCCATTTCTCCAGTATGGGGAGGGCCGGAGGTGGGGGGGGGGGGGGGGGGGGGGGGGGGGGGGGGGGGGGGGGGGACTCCGTCACATCCTCTGTCCTTATATGGGCATGAAGTTTACACGCAGCGGGGAATCCTCTCACTGGAGCTGATGAATGGGGAGGAGGGCCGAGGGAGCTGCCCAAGTGTATATAAGGAGAGAGAGGGGAAGTCGCTGATGTGAATCCACAGCAAAAAGCCAGCGAGGAGCAGAGCCGCGCAGGAATACACCTTTTTACACCTTTGGATCATCTGTTAAAGCCATCAGAGGGGGGGTTGAAAGACAAGCAGCCACCTGCACTATCTGCTCCCCCCCCCCCTTTTCAAAGCCTTTCCAGGGAGACACGGACTTCACCATGTTGAATAATATGGATTTGAACGCGAAAGATTCCTTCTACCCTCAGTTTGACAATTGCAACAGTTCCTCCCTGGGAATGGAGCACGGCGTGCGCAAAGACAGCCAAGAGGTGTACGTCGACGCGGAGCGGGGGGTACCTGCCCAGTTCGGCCATGGTGAGTTTGCCTCTTTTGCACAGTCGATGATATTGTGCATGCACGGCAGTGTGAACGTGTTGAATGTGAGCGCCACAGGGAACAGGCGACCGCTCCGTGAAGGAATTCCTGTGCCAATATACGCACCGATGTTTATGTAACCCGGACCTGCTCTGATTCCCCAATTTCAAGTTGTTTTTCTCCTTCTGCTCCCACAGAGGGGACACCTGCCACCCTCAAAACCGAGGCTTCCAACTCGGAATTCGCTTTTAACCCGTGCGAGTGCCCCAAAGACTCCTATCCCCCCTCCTCGCTCGCCTACTCCGGCAGCTTCTATGTGGAGGCATCTCAGGGAGCGCCGTGCAGCACCGAAACACTCCTCAACATGATCACGGAGATCGTGGGTATCTCCACCCTGCCCATTTCCGAAGTGCAACACAGCGGCGGCAGCCGCGGAACTTACCCGTCGCCTGCGCCGTTAGACAGCGGCGGCGGCTTCACGGACCCCGGCGTCAAGAGGCAGCCCTACATCGGCCCCGGGCCCTCTCCTCCGGTGTACTCTCCAGACCAGACGGGCCAGAGGTATGCCGACGACCAGGCCGGCGGTCAGGCCCAAGACCCGTCCTCTTCCCAGCTCAGCTTTGTCTCCCCCAGAGCTGCCCCCCACAAGAAGCCCGAACCCAAGTCCGAGGCCGCGTCTTTCCCCGTGGTGGTGAAGAACGAGTTTGACAGCAGCTGCTACGAGTGGGGGGCCTTCAGCAAGCCGGACTGTCTGGAGACCAGTTTCCAGACCGAGACCTTCCCCACGTCCAGCGACTTCCCCCCCGAGCAGCAGATGGACGTGAAGGAACTTTTGGACACGTTCCCCCCGATCTGCCCCAACCCGGAGCTGGAGTTCAAGGTGGAGGGGGGCATCAAGCAGGAACCGTGCTTCTCTGACACCTGCTCCCAGAGCTACTCCAGCCCCTTGTACAGTAACTACCTCCCCCCACCTCCCCCGATGGGCCCCCCCTCCAACCCCTGCGACCCCCTGTACTCGTCGCCAGCTCTGCCCAGCACCATTGACTCCCTCCTGTACTCCTCATTGTTGCCAGATTCTTTCGCCCAAAGTTACACGGCCCGGGTGACCAAGCCCCCCCGGGCCAGAAAGAGCCCGGCGGCCTCCCACGGCCCGGCCAAGGAGAAGCCCTTCACCTGCCCCATGGAGAGCTGCGACCGCCGCTTCTCCCGCTCGGACGAGCTCAACCGTCACATCCGCATCCACACGGGCCACAAGCCCTTCCAATGCCGCATCTGTTTGCGCAGCTTCAGCCGTAGCGACCACCTGACCACCCACACTAGGACTCACACCGGGGAGAAGCCCTTCTCCTGCGACGTGTGCGGCAAACGGTTCGCCCGCAGCGACGAGAGGAAGCGGCACGGGCGCGTGCACCTGAAGCAGAAGGAGAAAATGGAACTAAAGCCGCAGGTGACCGCGGCCGCGTGGCCGTTCTCTGTCCCCGAGGGGATCTGAAGGCACGGTCCTGTCCACGCTGCTTCAGGGTCTTTCCGTCTTGGAAGATGAGCGGACCGTGATGTCTGAGTCAGCCTGACACGGCAGGAGGAGCAGAGGGGAGGAGCTGTGCCTGCTCCAGGTAAAGGTGCACACACTGACTGGCTGCTGGTTCCGTCAGAACCGAACCTCTGTGCTTCGGCATCGCATGCCTGCTGTTCAGCACCTCTTCACGTGGACAGCTCCGGGCCTGGAGGGTTTGCACTTATTCCTTTGCGCCATTTCAGATGCTCCTTTTTGCTTTTAGCGCTCTTCGAGCCATGGTTTGGACCATGTTCCTTCAGATGCATGTTTCTGTCAGTGTTTCTTTTCTCCTTTGACACCACTGTCACTGACACGAATGTAGGCAAACACACACCCACACACACACACACACACACACACACACACTTCTCTATCATTTAGATGTCAGTATTTTTGTCATTGATCTTTGTGTTGTGTTACAATTGTTTGGATTATTACAGTTGTGAAAGATATATCATAAATGGGAAATAAATATATTTGTATTACTGTACTTCTTTGTATTTTTATAGCTAACTGTATATTTTACATTTTGTGTCCTTTCTAAAGTGAACTGTATTATAACTCATTGGTTTTTGAGGGCTACTGTTTAGTTACACAATATTTTAAATGTTCCAGTTTGATATGAGAAACCTTTTCGCACTTTGATGAGAGGCATTTCACTGAACTGCTCATCAGAATGTATACTACTATACTGTACAAGGATATTACTCTGCAGTATGTACAGAACTGGGTTGGATCAAGACGGGACCAACCAATCCTCTAGTTATTAATCAGGTAGCACTCTGTGAGCTTGACCTCAATGATAACAAAGGGTTGACAGCTGACGTCTTTCACTGGAATCAATGCTGAAATGTTCACTTTAGCAAAAAAAAAAAAAGTATCAAACTATACGAGGAGCTTGGTGACATCATCACCAACAGGGTACTGCAAAAAGTAATTGAAATGGCCTTAAGTTATATTAACTGTTCAAGTCAAGATTTTGTACATACACAGTTTCTACAATATTTCAGATTAATATTGATGTTGTTATTTTTATGAAAAGTTTATGAACAAAATAAACATTTTCTGGAAGCAGCAAGTTTCTTGTGCATGGTTCAGAATGATCTCCTCCCTATTGAAGAGGACAGAGAAGGCTGCCAGTGGCACGACTCTGCCCTGACACTTACACAGTCAGTCTCTGGAAGTTTTGGGTCCACTTCTGATGATGTCAGCGGAGAGACAGTCCTCACCACAGAACGTTTTCTTGCCCTGTCAGTCAGATGATCTCACATCATTCGATTCTTTGTTCATTCATTCACTTGGAATAAAAATATGAATTTCCACTCAAATGAAGTTATGGTCTATTATCATGTATTTTTTCATTTCTTTTCATTTCTTTTCAAAACCCCCACGGCACCATCACCATCACCATCCTTGTAGAAATCTCTCTATTAGAAGAAAGCGGTGCTGATGGCAGCGTCTTAAAGCAACACAGAGCTAGAGACACTGGATTCACGTGTAGGGGTCGACGCGCAGGGCACATGTTTATGTGTGACATGTTTTGGGAGAGACGCGTGAAGCTGCTCCTCCCATGTCTCTCTGTGTGTCACTGCATGCAGGCATACGTGGGACATGCATGTGCTGCTGACGCAGTCGACTGGCACAGCTCAGCCTGGCGTGCCCACAGCAGTGCGTAAGCGCCTGCGTTGCCTGTGGCTGACAAACATACTGTGGCCACATGGAGCCCTGTGAACAGTTAGTGGCTTTCCATCGCTCACCATCACTACAGCAGCACATGGTCCATCGACATGAGCAGTGGTGGATGGTGGAGGTTTTGAATTGCACAGTGACCATTATTCACACACTTGAAGACTGAAGAGTGATTGAACTCTGGCCATTGATGGGATTTCTGCATTTGGAAGCTGAAATGTTCATTTGCATACTGTAGATGGTCCTCGACGTCCCTGCAGCCTGCAGCAGAATAGTTTCAGCTCACATGTGTTGACCATAAACCTTCCTCTGAGCCTAAAGGCGTGAATCAGATCTGTGGAAATGTGTCATTTGCTGCAGCCATTAAGTCATCGTGCAGTGAGGTCACGTGACATCCAAGGTTTCTGGGAACCTCTGCCCTGAGCTCCACCACATCGAGTACATTAATGCAAACATGTCAACATTAGCACTGTTGCATTGTCGGGAGGGGGCTAATCCAGAGTAGTGCTTGTATGTGACTAATGCATTCCATATGTGACTGGAGAGGAAACATGAGTTCTTTATTGTCTCGTCCAGTGAATCAGTGCACGGGGGACTGCTGCTGGATATTTATCTGCGGCACCCACCGAATATTTTGGCTCCAGATTAAACAAAAGAAAATGACGCTGAAGGATTAGATGAGCACGAAGAACGAGGATGAGTGTCACTGTGGAATGATGTGTACTGACATGTTCATCAGTGTCCTGATTGGCCCAAAAACACATTTCTGATTTGTCTTCCATCATACGAGAGCAAAGCCCGTCTTTATTATGTTACACAGGTTGATAACTGCCCCCCCCCCTCCCACAGCACATTCACACAGCCCTTGCCCCACCCCTGTAACTCTCAATTTTCAATTTTTTCCTTGTCTCCTCCAAGCACCGTATCGTCTTTATTATTTTTTACTTATTTTTATTTTAAAAATTGATTAACAATTCTACCTCTGCAATAATATATATATATATATATATAAAATACTTCAATCAACGTTTACATCTGCACCTTAGCCACTTTACTTTAAAGTCTGTGGTATCGCTCCATGCTTACTGCTTATTATTCTTCTTTGTCAAATGTCTCCTCTACGTCATGCTGCTTCGCGCACCTTAAATAGCCCCCTGGGGAAAGGGTTAATGTTCGGGTTAGGGTTAGGGATAGGGATAGAGATAGGAATAGGGTTAGGGTTTTCTGAATCTGAATCTGAAAGAAATGCCGCACTCCAGCCTGCCGGGGCCCCAGTTGTCTCTGAAGGGCCCAACTCCCCTTTCATCTGTGCTTGAACTCCAAACAGTCCTGCCTCTACAACAATAATCCAATAATGACTTTGGCAACGTCTGAAATGAATGTGTTTGCTCAGATGAAGGATCTGATTCAAGCTTCAGGTATCAGGTCACCTCAAGTACCTATTAATCATCACAGTACTACTTGAGACGGTCCATACGGCCACACGGCCTCCTTCGCCCGTGGATTGATACATTGTGGGCTAATCACCGTGTAATTTTATGCGCACCTTAAAAATGTGGCGCGTGGCGCGTGGCTGTCCTCAGAGTGGACTCGGTAATCAAGGTGCATAATCGCACGGCGCTAATGGCAATCAGCCGGAGCAGATTAATTCCTGGGATCATGCATCAGCCCTGCGCTCTATATCTGATCCTGAAGAAGGTGTGTAGGTGGTCTGGAGAGGCCAGGTGATTAAACAGAGAAGGACCTCGTTATGCAAACATTCTGGAGGGGCTCATTCCTTCCATTCTTCTTCGTTTGTGTGACTGATCAGGCAGAGAAGAAGTTTCCCTTCTCCTCCTCTTCTTCTTCATAAATTCAAGTCAACTCCAAGGTCAAGGACCGGTCTGCCACTTTTATCCAGTGCACAGCATCTCTATGGAAACTGTGTCAAAGGATCCACAGTGCACGGCTGCACGCTGCACCGTAACTGAATGGAGCACGGTGAGCGCAGCCAGCAGCTCAATGACGGCAGTTACATAGGAACATTTACCACTGCCCTTGGAACATTCCAGCCTGATGCAGCAGCGTGCACGTGGAAGCCTCCGGGACGCCGAGTCTGATCCACATGTTTAGTTCTGATGAACTGAAATCCACATGCGTGTTTGGGCCGCGTTGCCTCAGTTAGGGCAGAAACTTCATGTTTCCTAACTAAAACACATGGCTCCTGCACTTCAGTCCATACAGCCTGATGACCACAGGACGCACAGGGGTCAAAGCCACAAGGGGTCGTACAGATTCACAAACACAGACCTGATTAGCTCCTTTTACCCACCCAACCCCCACGGGGGTGGTGAAAGGTTAACCTTTAACCTGGTCAGCTGGTGGTAGAGTACTCTGACTTCCTCTGACCATGAAGGATCATCTGAATCAATCATGATACTTGTCCCCAGATGTGTCCTCACTGACCTGTGCTGTGACACACGCACGCACACACGCACAGTGAGGAGCAGCTCTGGGGACAGTAATGTCTCTGAAGGAAGTTTGTGCGCCTGTAAAGAATCAAATAAATAAACCGTCCATCATGGGGATATTTGTGCAGCAGCCACAGACCCGGCGTCACATTAGCATCAGAATCTCCAGTGAAGACGCACGGCTCACGCGCACGGCTGTTAACCCCTCTCCCCACGAAATGAATGTGACCGTGAGTGATTACTTTAGTGCTTTGACATTTGCAGCCGCAGTAATGAGGCATGTCTGTGACAGGCGCGTCACCAGCGGCAGCGCGTGTCTGTGCAGCCCGGCGCAGGGAGTAGGCGCTGCTCGGCGCTGTGGCCAAACACTGGCACTTTCTGGAGATAATAATGACGCTCCGCCAGTGCTGAAGTCTGAGGGCTCCGTGCGCATGTGCGCTCCGCTGAGAGAGAAAGGAGCCGAGCCACACTGTGCGTGAAGTGTGTTAGCGTGAGTGCATGAGTGTGTGAGCGCGCGTGCGCATGGCTTGTCACTGCCAAGAGAGGAGGCCGGCGCTGGGACATAAAGACTAGTAGTATGAAAATGAGTGGGCTGAACACAGCGACGATTTGCATGTTGCACAGCATCCTGGGCTCCAGTGTGTATTCTGCATGTAAATGACCCATCAGGCTGAGCCTTGAGGAGCATGGCTGACCTGTCAGTCACACAGTGTCCTGCTGAGGCCTCATGGCTGGGTCCACTTGTTTTAGAATTAAAAACACAACTGCTGAGTTCTGCTCTGGTTCTGTCTAGGCATCTGCTCTGCTCTGTGTTTCTATTCAGGATACGAATCCTTCCCAGTGCAGCGATGATTGCCTTTTAAATGTGGACTAAATGTGAATATTTATACAGTGGTGTCATGTGTAAGCGACTGTGACTGTGAATACTGCTGCTCCACTTCAACCCTGACTCTTCTCAGAACCTCCTCTTGGACCTGATCACTTTCCTCTCATCTTTACTCGTTGGTTCTTGTCTGACAGGAGACGACTCCTTCCATGGACAATTGGTATTTTCTGGATGTTTTACCCTGCTGAGGAGGTTTGGATCAGTCAAAGTATTTCCATGACCACCAAAGTATCAGGTGATCATTTAGTTGAGGCAACTGGACTTCTTTCTTGGTGTTGAAGGACGAAACATCTTCAACACCAAGAAAGAAGTCCAGGATGAATGAGAATCTCCACAGACGTATGACCACCAAAGGACGACAGTTACTTCAGATGGATGACCTCATGGATCCTGTAAGGCAGCGGTCCCCAACCTTTTTCGTGCCATGGACCAGTTTAATGTCAGACAATATTTTCATAGTATAATACCACCTGCATGTAAACTGTGGTATTTTCTAAACATAATAATAAACGTGAATCCACTCTACCTATTTGCTACTACAGCGTCCTCTTAACATCGCTCCAACATCATAACATAACGTCCTCGCTTTCTGGTCGCGATGGTAATGTTTAAACATGCCTTCAAAATAAGATACACCACAAATACAAAGTGCATTAAAATACAACTCACCACAACGCTTCGGAATTTTGTTTTGGTCGCCGTCACTGCAGAAAACACAGGTAGGATGTTGGAAATGGCAACAGCGTTTTCAGTGCTGTTCAGAGCAATCTCAGGGTATTAAGCCATGACTTTAATCCAGAACACTGGCAGAGTTGTTGTCTTGAACATACTTTAAAGGCTGCCGTCATTTGCGATATCCAGACGGATGTAACTAAGAGAATCGGGTAATTTTTCAAAATAAAACATCGTTCAGATTCCGAAATAAATAAAACGGAAATAATGTAAGTTATTTATTCTTTCTGTGCGGCCCGGTACCAAATGACCCACGGACCGGTACTGGTCCGCGGCCCGGGGGTTGGGGACCGCTGCTGTAAGGTAAACTGTAAGGTAACTCAAGTATTTCTGATCTTGTACCTGAGTAAATGTACTAAACTACGGCATGATGATGCAGCTCTCTCCCCCCAACCCCACCCCTCGGTCAGAGGATAGCGGAGCTGTAGCATCACTCCCTCGGCAGTAGATAATGGTCAGCCCCCCTCCCCCCCGTGGCTTTTAGCTGTTGACGGGCTGTCACTTTCCCCAGTGGGCGGGAGCACAGAGAGTGACGCGTCCCCTTGTCTGAGTGTATAGGGGCCACGCTGGGGTCACGCAGGGATATAGGTGCTGCAGTCTGTTTCCCAGGAGGCCAGGCAGCTGAGAGCGTAAATCAGACGAAGCCGCCTCTGATCTCAGCGCTGTGGAGTATTGGAGACCTACAGAGACGCTTGTGTCCCCTCCTGTGTTGAAGAGGGGCCTTTCCTATGCATGAGTCAGATCAGCAGATCGTTTAGAGATCCAGTGGAAGCTGTCTCTCTGCAGAGCTCCCCGGCTCCTGCTGGAGTCACATGATTCTTCTGCAGCTGTGGAGGACGGAGACATGAGCGGAGCAGGAAACAGAATGAATTCTGTGATCTACTGTTCTCTGAGTCTCACTGTGAGTGTCTTTGATGATGCTAATGTCAGCGTTGGACAATCCTCAGCTCAACACGGGACGGTTCCTTGTTAGTCGCCGTGATGCTGTCACTCAGAGTCGCGGCCTGCTTCCTGTTAACAAGCTGTTTACCATTGAACCTCCTCGTCACTCCTCGGGATTGATGCGTCCCCGTGTCGGTTAACCATTAACTCACAGCCAGCGTGCACGTCCCTGTTCCTCCACTCACAGGCTGACGCAGGCCCTCCTTTTGTTATGGAGCCAAAATGGTGCCCAGTGGCAGGATGCTGCGTCTAACCATTAACCAGAGCCACTGCACTGGAGCTCACAGGTGACACGACAGATCCCAGTGTTCCCCTGAACTGAGCCTGGAGAACATTAACCTGACTCAGCCGGGGCTCTTCCTCTGTTGACCCGCAGAGGAATGAATAGATGCTGATGCTTCCATCTCCATCAGCTTCTCCCTCCTCCTACTCACCCGCGCTGTGTGTCTCTGTTGGCGCCGGCGTGTTGAGCAGAGATTGATATGACGAGAGGTAGCTGTGCTGCTTCCTGCCTCTAGTCGCTGAAGATCATTTATGGATCCGTCACTTAGCAAGTTGTGAAAACAGAACAACCCTCAGAGAAATGATCAATATGAACGAATAAAGGAGTTGAACAATCACTTAAACAGTGGCAGAGCTTTTAATTTATAGAGCAGCTTCCCTCCATGATTAACACCTGGGAAATATTTCCTCCCTCTAAAAGCACAGCAGATTGAGCAGAAGCCACCATCATTATATCCGGTGGACCTCCGCGGTGTCTCTGTCCCGCGCTGTAATGGTCGCTCGTGGTCCAAATGAACTGGTGAGCTTTCATGTGTCCTGCGCGGCGCGCTCGTCGTTACGGCCCGTCGAGGATCCACATCAAACAACCTCATTATTTTCAATGAAGTTCAAACCTGCCCTCTGCGGTGGTGCCGTGGTTAAAGATGGCAGTCCTCAGTCCTCTAATGTTTCAATATGAACGTCCTGCATGCCGTCCCGTCACAGCGACACCTCAGAACATTCCGACATCAGGAGGACCCAGGGTTGGGAACCTGACTGTTGAAATGTTCCCGTCACTCTCAGCTGAGTGAGTTTCATCTTTACATAAGAAGCCTAATTTAACATTAGCTGCCAGCAGAGCGACAGGGCGGGGTCAGAGGTTAAACTACCCCTCCATTAACGTGGAAATGAGCGCAACAACTCCATAGCCTGTTGTCATACCTACAGCCTAAATAAGTTGCACAGAAAAAAAATCACAAGGGCTGTACTTGATAAGACATACTGGCGTTACTATGGCAACATCCATGGCTGAAGCGAAGAATGCAGGGATGGAGAATCGCTGTCGTTGTGATACACTGTGCTTCTGCTGTAAGACCCGTGTAGGGACATTAATATGTTTCCATTCAGAAACCAGCAGCTGTCGGCCATTACACGCAGCATTACTGCTCATGTGCACACAAACTCCACTTTGCACAAAGGATGGTGATGATGATGATGCACGGTACACTGACAGTGTTCAAACATCAGAAATGCCCTTTAAAGTTGTAGTGTGGTAATTCATGTAAACAGATCAAAGTTAAAAAAATACCTACAGAGTAGTCATGTACTTTGAATATTTCAATGAATACTCTGTCGTCCTGTTTGAACCTTCAGTCAAAGCAACAAAGATATTCTGTCATATCTTTTTTTCACTTAGAATTTCTGCAGAACACTGAAGCACCAACTGTAAGGAACAGCAGGAGTGTTTTATTATATTGAGACCATCTCCAAATGTTTGGTGTGTGTGTGTGTGTGTGTGTTCTTGTTCACTATGACAGTGGAGCTGCTGTGAAAGAGGCCAGCTCCGCTCTGTGTCGCCCCGTGACCGAGAGCAGACATCAGTGTGTCCATCAGCTAATAACCCAGCAGGCTTTCATTCATTACATATCTTATCAACAGTCTTCTGATCACAAGAGAACAACGTGTTTAACATCATCCTTCTGACACCAGCAGCCATGAGAATCTGCTGGTCGGTGCATATAACTGGCGCCCCCTGCTGTTTGAAGCTTGAGCTGCCTCCTCTCACACGGCTGTATTTATTGTTGAGTGTGACCACGGGACCTGTGGATTCCACGACACACTTTCTGCCATTTTTCAACACAAGCTTCTTCCAGACATGTCTCCTCCACTGAAGACGACATGTTGCCTCCGTTCTCCTTCGTCACCTTTTCACAGCCTCAGTGCCAAAATCCAGTAAACCACTCTGATGTCAGACATGTTGTGGTTGCTAAGCAAACAGTGCCTAATAATATCTCCATGGGAGAGCTTTGCATTAGTGCAGCGAGCCTGAGCACAGCACGTCTCAGTCTCCACCAGCCTGAAGACAATGAGGTTCACCACACTGTAATTAGCCCACAAAGAGTTTGTCAGTCACTGCTCATAAATATGAATGCAGAGGGACGGGTAAAGGTGTTCGGTCTAAATTTGCCACGATTTTTGATGCCAGAGCGAGAAAACGTCCCCGGCCCCATATTCCTCCTCTTGACACCTTGTGAGGGAGCGCGCTCAGGCCTTTGTGTGTCAGTCTGTCCCTGTCAGAGGGCCTTTACTTTTTAAATGATGATGGTCGGGTTAGAGCTGATTCCCTGGTTTATTCATCCAGACGTTAACATACTCCATCCTCCTCCTTCATCATCATCATTACACAGGCAGATTTTACCACACACAGTTCTGTTCATCACGAGATCCAAAACATCATCCGTGTGACCTGAAGAAGACAAAAGGAGCTGTTCATCTGGTTCTTTCAACATACACAATGCATCCTGAAAGAAACTAAAATTTGTCTCAGTCCGACACGTTAAAATAAAGAGGTGAAAAACTGCACTTGTACTGTTCCCACACTGTACTGGTGTACTTCTCTTATCTGACCAGTAAGTGGTGCTTGAGGTCCTAAATGCATCCATCTCAGTCTCTCTCAATTCAATTCAATTGTATTTGTATAGTGCCAAATCATGGCAGACGTTATCTCAGGGCGCTTTACATAGGAGGTCAAATCAAGTATAAAAACAGAGAGACCCAACAATGAGCAGCACTTTGGTGACTATGGAGAGGAAAAACACCCTCGTCAACAGGAAGAAACCTCCAGCAGAATCTGACTCGACCGCTTGGGGTGAGCAGAGAAAAGGAGGGAGGAGAGAGAGACAAGAGACATGGACAGTCACACAATAATAATGATAATTCATTCATCTTCAACTGCTCGTCCATCACTGGGTTGAAGGGGGTGCTGGAGCCAATCCCAGCTGCCTTTGAACAAGAGGCGGGGTGCACCCTGGACAGGTCGCGAGTGCAGTACAGAATAATGTTGTCCTCCTGCAACGCCGGGGTCAGAGATTTACTGCACCTGAAATAAAAGAGAAGAGCGAGCGAGCGAGGGTGGGACTTTGGACCAAAAAAAGTGACCTGAAGATAAGAGTGGTTAAAACAACATCCTGTTCTACATAATGTTGACATGTGTGAATTAAAGTGAATCAATAATGAAGAAATGAATAAATAAGAATGTGTGGGGGGAGACAGAGGGACAGAGAGATAACTATGATAACTAAATGCCCTGCCGCCTGTTCTACTCTTACTGACTCTGGGAACGGAGTGATCTATGTGGATGATAGGGTGTTATTAGCTCTCTGTCTCAGACACACTAACTGGCATCACTGGGATTGATGGGATTTCATTGAACATTGCAAATACTCAGATACTTGCAGTGGCACGTGACCTGATCGTCAACATTTTAAACACATGTAAATATTGAGCTGAATTAAAGATTTCAAATCCAGTCTGTGTCTGACAGAGGGAGTGAACAAACAAACAAACAACGACAACATACTGGAAACACCAGCTACTCTGACTGACACTGACAAGGTTTGAATCACTGCAGCCAGATTGATCTAAAGACTGAAGAGCCTCTCGGTGAAGCTCTGCCTCGACTCCTCAAAATACGGTTAGGCTTCAAAAATCCAAGATGGCGCTGGACAACGACGCTGACCTGAGCCGGTGGCGTCCTGATGGGACGCTGGTTTGGACGTGTGTTGATGCCGTCCAGCTGCTGCCATATATTGAATATTGAAACAACAGAAACATAGAATGTTGTGCGGACGTTATTATGAATCATTATTATTTAATTAAATGAATTTGAAGTTTTTTGGACGTTATTATAATGGATTCATTTCATCTGTCTGCAGGAGGAGGGGCCTGGAAGGTAACTCAGAGGTCAAGGTGAATCTGGACAGCTGATCCTCAGAGCCCAGGGTCAGGGTCAGGGGCGGGGTCAGGGGCAAGGTCAGCAGCAGCTGGACCAATAACCAGTCCTGACTCATAGTGCTGAACCCAACTCAGGTGTGCACAGGTCCTCCTCCTTCTCCTGCCCAGAGACACTCCCTGGGACCAGTGGAGTCTTCCTGTCCTCCTCAGGTATACTCACCTGAGCCGTGTCTTTCCCTTTTATTCATGATTCATGTTTTTGCACATCTCTCCTCCCTCCTCCCCCCTGCTCGTCCTCTGCAGGCCTCCTCTCTGCAGCATGGAGAGAGGAGCTGTGTGACGTCACTGGAGGCTGGAGCGGTTCCTCGGTGGAGAAAGGGAGAGAGAGAGGGAGGAAAAATGGGGAGAGGACTGCGAGGTGAGTGAGACACATTTCGGTCTTTTTTTTTTTTTTTAAAGCCCCGCGCCTTAGGAGGACATTTGTGTCGCTGTGCATGCACAAGGGGGAGGCGTGCGTGTGTGCCGTGCATGTTTTCCGTCCCTGCTGCTGAACAGAGGGCTGAGGCGCAGCGTCGTGGAGCTCGGTCCGCAGATGATGACGAGCGGTGGAAAAACCTGAGGAAATCGGGTTCGTGTCCAGCTGTCGCCTCCTGCTCCTCCGGGAGCTCCTCTACCGCCGCCGATGCCGGGAGCTCCGGGCCTGTTCACGTCAGTCATCTGAGGCTTCCATCGCATGTGAGCTGATGACATTTGATGGTCCACACCCACATTGATATGCAGCCTGTGGTGCATGTGCAGGTATCACGAGCCGTGCGCGCGCGTGTCACAGGAGACCTTGATGGGCCTCGTGACCTGAATGTTGGACCTGCTCCTGCCGTCGGAGGTTAAACCAGTCTGTCGATTTAAAGGGATGTTCATGGTTCCGCTCTGTGTTTTGGGCCCCAACCACGGCGGGGGGGGGCTGAACTAGTGGTTGCTCTGTGAGTGTTTTGGGGCCACACACAAAATCTTGCTTAAGGCCACCAAAATGCTAGGGCCGGCCCTGTAATGACATCACAGCTGCAGGTTGTGTTTGTTTCTTCTGCTGATCAAAGGAATCCCCCCCAGTTGGACCCTGGGCCTTCTCATGTACTTGACAACAGATTCATTGGTTCTCAAACATTTCCCCTGAGCGCACTTCGACTGAAGTGTCAGAGGGTTCCTGAGTTCCCACTGGACTGCTACTGAGGGAGGGGTCATGTGACTGGAGAGGGGCGGGGTCAGGGGCTTCAGCCTGATGATGTCAGTGTGTGACAGAAGTTTGGAACAAGGAGCGATGACCAGAAGACTCAAGTTATCTGCACTGCAGTAGTACACGACTTGTATACTATACATGCCTCTGTACTGTGCCCCCCCCACCCCCAGCAGCTTCCAGCACGTGCAGAAAGTTTCCCCGTCACCACGTGACAGCAGCAGAGCATGTGTGTGTCCTTCGCACTGGGGAGTGTTATCATTTGGAGCCCGGTCAGTGCAGATTTGTAGTTTTGGAAAAATGCTGTTGTTTACATTTGACTCTCCTGACAGGAAGCGCTGTCCGTGCACACACGGAGGGCTGGAGCTACTCAGTGTTTCTCTTATTGTCTTGTAAATTAAACTAACACACACATCAGCTGTGTTTGATCTCCTGTGATCAGACCCATCATTAATGCAGAACCGATTCTCGGGGTTAAATTCTGTTTCTGTTTTGCCCACCTGCTAAATGCTTTTCATTCACCCATCACTCAGATCAGCCCGTGGTTTGGCCTCGGGGCGTTCGAACTTTCCTGAGACTTGTGTGTGTGTGTGTGTGTGTGTGTGTGTGATTCCTAACATCTGGCCAGGATAATCAGCTTCCACTGATTTGTCTGTTGTGATGTCATGTTCGTTCTGTCATTCCCTGAGTGGAGCCGCAACAGTGTGAATGAATGAGGGTTAATGAGTGTCAGAGGACTTCAGACATCAGAGAGGCCATTTTCTGCATCATCTGCCACACATGTCCTCCACAGCAGCTCCATCCCTGATCTAGTTCACGCCACAACTGTTCTGATCCTGAAAGCTGCGGGTTCTCCTCCTGCTCTGCTCCTGCTCTGCTCCTGCCCTGCTCCTGCCCTGCTCCTGCCCTGCTCCTGCCCTGCTCCTGCTCTGCTCCTGCACTGCTCCTGCCTGCTCCTGCTCTCCTCCTGTTCTCCTCCTGCTGTGACCGGACCAGAGGCTGTAGATCTCTGGGACGGTAGCTGTCTGCTGATTGATGCCACTGTGACTTATTTATGGATCTAATCACTGATAGAAAGCGCCCTAAGATCAGTCAGGTTTCTGTAGTCAGCTTCAACTCAAACTGTCCCCATCCGTCCCCTCGCTGTGGCCTCCTGAGGCGCTCAGATGTTTTCGAAGTGTCTGTCCTCAGTGTTTTCTGTCCGTGTCACCGCCTGTGTGAGATGGCCGTGACTGTAGATACAAGCCTGAAGATGCTCCATGGAGCAGCCGTCTGGATCAGTGTCCACAGTGTGTCCCTCTGACAGCCTGGTCCAGCCCAGAGGCATTGGTCGGTGGCTCTGCTGGGTGCTCGTAGCCTTTAGCACGATGCTATCTGAAAGAGGAAGTGGTTCTGCTTCCTCTGGCTGTAGTTTATGGTGAGGATTTCTTCAGGCGCCGGTTGTGATGACTCAAGAGGAGGAGTCGCAGTGACAACACTGTGGGATGACACTCGTGTCGCACCTTTAGCTGCAGCATCTGTGGGCGGAGCTCTGCAGAGGACTGGTAAAACAAACCAGAATCAGAACCCACCTGAGTCTGAGAGTTAAGGCCCGTGCACGGATTCACAACATTCCACCCTGAACCTGTAACAGGCCCATTAGTGAGGCCCGGGGTGGGAGGGGCTGGTGTTTAGCACACATGGTGGAGTGGTGACTGCAGAGGTCTGGTCTCCAGTCTGAGGACCCAACTCAGTTTGACACTGAGTAAAGTCTTATAGAGGAGGAGGAGGAGCAGGAGGTGAAGGAGGAGGCCCGTGCTGTTCTGTATTCATATTAACTTAACACACACACTCACACACACAGACACACACACCTTCACCTGACTACAATTAAAAGTCTGACTTCCTGTGAATAAGAGGATGTGAGGTGGCTCTAAAAGCTATAATCAATAACAGTAATCTATTACACTCCGATGTGTGTTATCTCCACACTCCTCTTCACTGTTCCTGACTTCATGTCCAATCACCTGTGATGGAATGGACTGTAAACAAGCCTCAGGTTCCTGCAGGAGAGACCCGCAACCAACTCTTATTCCAAAACGAGGTTCTTATAGTTTCCAACGGAGAGCCTTTAAAACAGCTCTCAGTTTGAAACAGGAAATCAGGTGACGCACATGTCCTTCAAACACATCTGGCATCATGTGACACGTGGCCACTACGCAGCCTCCTCCATCTCCTGCTTGGTGAAATACTCCTGGTTGTAATTGGGAGCAGACTGGGGCGCCGGCTGTCTGCAGCGTCTCTGGAACCCTCCTGCTTTAATATCGGGGCAGGGCCTGCTAGGTCCCTCCCTGATCCAGCCCCAGCAGACGCCTCATACCAGTCTACTCCACTGCTGGAGATGGTGCTGTTAGAGCCTCACAGAGGGCCTGCGCCGGTGATTTGTGATTACTGTGCCTCTGCTCAGGGTTAGGGTTAGGATCTACTGAAGCCATAATAACCCTAACCTTCTCTGAGTGGCTGTTCTGGTCTCAGAGACTGAAATTCTAAGATCAGAGGATTGCTCTTTATTTGGATGAGCTGCTGTGACGGAGCGAGAGGGGCTGAATGGTTGTTGTGTCAACAGGTGGATGAACCTAAATGATCTGTGAGATTAACAGAAAGTTTGCTTCAGTTATTCTGAACGTTTAGTGTACGTGGTACCTTAAAGGTTTAGGAGGAACACAAGCAGCTCAGATAATAGATGGTACAGTCTGGCGTTGCCCGGGTCCCTTAATGAAGGACTCACCTGTGTCTCCTCTCTGTTGCAGGTCCTCGGGCAGAGGAGCCATGAGCAATGAGGTGTCGCCACCACGCGTGGTCACGTCTCCACCACCGAACATGGGATTTGTCTGTAGCTGTCGCGTTGCCGTCATGAGAGGATCGGTCAGATTCTCCACCTCCGTGCCCTCATTCTGGCGCTACCATTGCACTGCGTGAGCGCCCCCCCTCCTCCGGCAGTGGCTGCACGGAATGGCCTCTCTGGACCTGCCCTACCGCTGTCCTCGCTGCGGGGAGCACAAGCGCTTCCGAAGCCTGTCGTCCCTACGCGCCCACCTGGAGTACAACCACACGTACGAGACGCTCTACGTCCTCTCCAAGTCCAACAGTGTGTGTGACGCTGCTGCTCTGCTGCCCCTAGTGGCCGAGGGAGCCCTCCTCACGCCTGCCAACAACAACGACCCCTTTGAGCCACTGCGGCCCTCTGCTCTGAAGGAACGCCGCTTCCCTTGCCGTGAACTTCCCTGTGCGGACGACCTGAGTTTGACCCCAGCCAACTCCAACACCGCAGCCCGGTATCTTCCCAATGTGGAGTTTCCCCTGGGGGAGATCTTCATGAAGACTGCCATGACGTCCACGGACTCTGGTCCCCATGGAAACCCCAGCACAGCTGTAGCAGTTGCTGCTAATGTAGCAGCTAGCGCAGTGGAGGCGGCCTACGAGGAAGGGCTGGCCAGGCTGAAGGCCCGGGCGTTCGAGCGGCTGGAGCTGGACGAGAGGCTGGAGAAGCTGTCTGAGGAGGTGAGGGCCATCCCTTTGGCTCATTGAAAGTTCATATGGAGCTTTGCCTCTGACTTACAGAATATTTCTGACCACTAGTGTTTGGGTCAGACATCAGAAACTTTCCTTCTGATCAAACAGCATTTTCCTGGTGTCTGAGATCATTGATCTGATGGGAATCGCATGTCACTCGGGAACATCTGATCCATCAGTGATAATGTCCTGAATCTTACCTGACAGTGTATAGGTCTGCCCTACAGATACATAACCAGGTGTTTTAGAAAGTAACCAAACCTCTGAACCAGGTTTTACACCCGAACCCTTCTGTGGTCCTGCTGATGATTCATTCAGGTCCAAACCTTGACGTGTCAGGTGTTTCCACACGTCTGATTCCGTTCAGGTGAATGTCAGGAGACATTAATGGCCTCATGTGCGTCCTACAGGTGGAGCAGAAAATTGCTGCCCGTGTGGGCCGTCTGCAGGCGGAGCTGGAGAGGAAGAGCTCCGAGCTGGAGCGGGCCAAGCAGGAGAGCGAGCGGCTGAGCCAGGAGAAACAGGACCTGGAGGACAAGGCCTCGGAGCTGTCTCGCCAGGTGGACGTGTCAGTGGAGATGCTCGCTAACCTCAAACAGGACCTGGTGAACAAGGAGGCGGAGCTTAACCACAAACAGCAGTGAGTGAATTCTGCTGATGAAACGTTGGGTATGTGGGTGTGTTTGTGTCAGGAAGAGCCAATGAGTCAACTCAAGCCTTACTAAGAAGAAGAATGTAGTTAGCTGATTTAGTTCAGCCTGCACTGCACACACACACACACACTCTATCTTTACTCCGCCTCTGAATAATTTAAAGACAACGTCTGGACCTTAAACCAGGTGAACTTAGTGAGACGGAGACAAATGGACTTTTCTTCTGCTCCGTCCTGTGATGGTAGGGGGAAGCAGGAAGCTGCGAATCCTAGCTAACCCTAACTTGGAAGCTTCCCTCTGAGATGATCCTGATCTGAAAACCCTCCTCCCAGCCTCTCTCTCACACACACACACCCTGTCTCGGCTGGCAGTCAGACAGTCGGCTCATTCAGGGCAGTGGTGGAAACACAGAGTCACTCTTGGTGAGTGTTCAGCAGCTCAGCCTCAATGTTTCTGCATCCTCACACTTCTCTGTCTTTGATTTTCACCAGTGACTTTGGAGAATGTTTCCAAGTGGAACAGCCCTTTAATACTTCATAATTTTGTTTGTGTTAAATGTGCAACATTCAGCAGTGTCAGGTCATGTGCAAGCTCAGCTCAGGGACAGTGATGCTGCGTCCACCTCCTGCACAGTGACCAGAGGAGACCTCGATATCACACTCTGGAGCCTGCCTTCTTCCTGACAGCGGCCTCTGGCCCCACATGGAAGCAGGAAGCTGTCATTGTTGCTCTGTCAGAGGGGTGGACTCCTCTCATTGTCAGCAGAGCTTTAAAGGGGGCCGGGGGGATTCAGAAATGTGTTTAAATTGTGCATTTGTTTCTTGAGGAATCTTTCCTGGATCAGACGTGAAGGGAAGTGACGTGCTGGTGGAATATGAGGGACTGTCCATCCTCATCCTGCTGACCCGCCCTTGGATTAGTGGATTGTTTTTATTCCTGAGGGTTTTACAAGCAGCAGATTCCACCATGCTCTGCAGGCTGGTGTGTGTGTATGTGTGTCTTCAATTTAGGATTTGGCAGCAGGAAGCAGCCACATCCCATCTCTCTCTCTCTCTCTTTCTCACGACTGCAGATTTGTCTCTGTGTTTTTCTCTCACGCTCTTTGCGGCTGCTCTCTCTTATTTCCTCCTCTCCTTTATTTCCTGTCTTTCTTCTACTGCAGCATCTCTCCTCTCTTCACTGCTGCCACCTCCCATCTCATGTCCTCTCTGTGAGGAGTCTGCATGCAGGGTGAGGTCACTGTGGCTCCTCCTGTTGGAGGATGAAGGTGAAGGACTTCCTGGGCTGGTCCCAGTGTCTCTGTCTGCAGTACCAACAGGAACCTGCTGATGTTTGCTTCATAATTGATGGAGAATTATGGATCTCAGAACTTTTCAAAGGCAAAATGGAAACGGTCTAATTTAGAACCTGCCTTTCAAGGGTTCATCTGTTTCTGACCCTTTGCTTCAGGCTCTCAAAATTAGCCTGTTTTATTTCCACCCTCACTTGTTCCCTTTTCAGTGTTGACCCCGTTACAAACTGAACTTAATCCGACATCTTCACAGTAATCCTTCACAATCCATGTTGTTGTGGAAACTCATTGGTGAAGAGAGTGTTCAGGAGCCCTTTGATGTCTTAGGCGGAAGTATTTATTGATGCTTGGCCAAGGAGAAATTCAGAGTTCATTGACACGATCATATGTGCATGATGCTCTCTCATATTCTGAAGTTTGCTCTGCTCCAGTCCCAATTTTATCCCCAATCAGGGTCAGCTAGTTCCTAAACAATTGAATGTTTTGATAATCATGGAGCCAGCCTGCCAGATTGCGCAGACTCATATCGGTGATGTCTGGGGAGTGAGCACTTTGGCCTTTGCTATCACGGCGGCAAGTTGCACTATGCCCTGAAAAAGGACAGAGACTAGGAAAATACCATAACAATCCCCTCTTATTGATCGGAAGATCAATCGTGATTACCCATAATTATGAATTTTCTCTTTCAGAATACATCCAACACCATGAAGTGAAATCCCTTTCAATTGAACAGTAAATCAACAACCATCAATTTTCAAATTCATTTTCAGTTAAGTCAATTCATACAATCACCAAGGTAAATAAACCCCTCTTTTATCCCACGCTTAACACTTTTTACTTGTGACCCAGGAGTTCTGTTTGACTAACAAGGGCATTCGTGAAACATTATATCATCAAGAATCAATAATCATTTCACGGTGATCCCCTGAAACACCAGGGTGGGAAAGGAGCTCACCACAGAGGTCACAGGTCACATGTATCTACTGAAAGAGGCCAAAAATTCCACTTAATAGGCAAAAGTGAAACAAAAAGACCTCTACGCTAACTACTCTACTCTTAGACAGGTGCAAAAGGCCAAACCTCAATGATGGAGAGGAGAAAGACCTATTGTTTGTCCTGTCTTATATCAGATGAAGCTCTAACAACTGAGAGGGTGGTAATGTGAGCACTTCATTTCATAAAACAATAACACAATTGACTGAAAATAACAATAAGAAATGAGAAGAATAGAATAAGAAAAAGAATATAAAAATAAGAAAATAAAAATTAGCAAATCAAAACAAATTAAAACACAATGATCACCGTCCTAATCCTAATCCTCCTTCTCCTCGCTGGATTATCTTTTCAGTCTTCACAAATTTTCAAACACAATACATTCAAATACATTATTATTATTATTATTATTATTATTGCAAAGCTGAAATCAATACTTTATGCATGAAACTAAAAAACACTGGAATGTTAAAATAGTGCATCTCTCCCAAACTTGATTTATTCATGTTTTAGGAAAAAACGTAGCATTCCTCCACCCCTAAAAGACTTGGTGTATAAAATCTCATTACAAGGGAAATATAGGCAGAAAATTAATGTAGAATGATCATCATCTTTTCTGTATTTTACTTCATTTAATTTGTGTGAATTGCAGTTTTTCCAGTCTTCCAGAAAGGTTCTTATATATCATGTTGTGAAGGGGTTGAGATGAGAAGTGGTTTTATCCTGCAATTTCAACAGTTCATCACAACATTATACACTGCACCTTTAAGAAGCATCTTTTGTTTTACAAATTAGGAGTCTCTTTGTCGCTGTCATCCATACAGGGGCTCGGTGCCTCTTACACATATCTGAGGTGCTTGAATCACAGATCTTGTAGTCTTTTTTGCTATCAGCTTGATTATGGAAACCAAACATGAGCAGAGGAGAATGAGCAAGAGAACAACAACAACAGCAGTTAAGAGTTTTACCAGCCCCTAACCCCAGGATCCAAAGACACCTGAACAGCTCCCAAAAGTGAACCCATGTTTATTATGTAATTCTTTAATTCCTCTCGCGGTGTCTTGTGCCATGTCCAGGACTGCAGCTGTTGCATCAGAGATGTAGGAGCAGCACTCAGTACCTATACGTTTACAGGCTCCTCCTTGCGCTGCCAACAGGAGATCAAGTGCCATGCGGTCTGTAAGGCCACTGTCTTGACCTCCTGTAACTCTTTATTCTCAGCCAACTCTGCCCTACAAGAGAGATTGAGATGCCTCTCTAAAACTTTTGATAGAGATTTTAGTTCTTGCTGGGTCGTGTATATACCATACCAAGGCAAGAGAATGCTGGCAAATTCCTGTGCTGGTGTAATTTCCCTTCTGTGCCTGTGTTTTGGAGGATACAGCAAGGCTATTTCTGTAGGTTCTACCTTCCTGATCAAGGGGATCAGGTAGGCTAAGTAAGAAACACCATGCAGCTCTTCATATGGCATGCAACTATAGGCCCACTCTCCACAAACTAAAAATGCTCGCCCAGGTAGTGGGGCCTGTTTTACAGTGTTTACATTTATTACCGTGTTACAGTTGCTCTGTCCTAGATCTTCATCTCTTTTTCCTAGTCCCTGGAAACGAAGAAACATTCTGCAGCTCATGAACGGATACAGGGGGGCATGTAGCTTGAGCAATCTCTCTCCGGTGTTTGCTCAGTCTGCTGGGGAGCGGAACAGTTAAGCATCTGTATTTTAACTGAATCTATGGTTTTAGGATTGTACATAGACTAAGGCCTCAACCAAAATACTTTTAGAATACGGCTGGGGAACGCAAACCTGGTGTTCAGAAGAGCAATTCGTCTGGGCTAGTACTATTTGTACTCGATAATTTATGCCTAATTCCACATACATTTGTATATGAGCAATGCGAGGCAATGTAGTGTAATTAAATCCGCTCAGGAGATATTGGTAATTTATTGTTTCATCAACATATAGAGCAATGTCTGCATTTTGTGTGGATAGCCTGCTTTGGTGAATGGGATTGGATTAAACATTGAGGAATGTATTGATGATTCTTTGACATATCCAACAATTACTGAGATTACGATCACGTGCATAGGCCACCATCAGGTTGAGAGCTGAATTTCCTTTTTGCCCCACAGGTGGATGACCATTGTGTGTGTCTTGCATTTTGGTTCAGATCTGGCTGCATCAATTATGTTCATGGATAAAATATAACTGCCAACACCATCTTGAGTTGCATCTGGAAGGCTTTCTCTCTTGATCATTCAGTTGCTGTTCAGTGAAACACCAAAATTCCAATGGTCTAGTCCAGAGGCCAGGAACCTTTTGGCTCATGAGAGCCATGAACGCCACAGATTTTAAAATGTAATCCAGTGAGAGCCATACATGTTTCATGTTTCAAACTAAATACAAGTAAATGTGTGCATCTTATGTAAGACCAACACTTTCAAAGTACAATAAGTCTCTGAATACTTCATAATAACGTTGTTATGCTGTTGCTAAAAGTCCTTCTTACCATGAATGCGACTTGTGATGCTGCGCGGTCTGCTCAATGCACGGTGAGTGGGCGCTGACGCGTAACCGCAGGTTGGTGTTAATGTTCTTTCTATGTGAGAGAGGCTGCTCACGTGCACGCATAGAGTCAGACTTTGTGAGTACTCACACGCTGCAGTCGATCAAACTGTCCCTGCCTCATCTGCGCTGCCTACGCGACAGACAGATAGACTGACACCGCGACATGTATGTCACATGCAGCCGGACGTCCTCTGGTCGCCGCTGCCTCGTAGTGAAGCGGCTTTCTGGTCGCCGTGGCAGTGGTGGGCGGTGGCCGTCGCGCGCTACAGTGGAACTTCAGATAAATAGATGGATGGATAGATCGACCTGGACCGGACTGTGGTTCCGACAGTCAGTGTTTATCGTTGCCGTGGCGACTAGAAAGCCGGTTTTCTGCGAGGGCTCCCTGCGAGCCAGATGCTGCCATCAAAAGAGCCACATCTGGCTCGTGAGCCATAGGTTCCCGACCCCTGGTCTAGTCAGTGATGCTGCAGGTGACAACTTTACCTTCATTGACCTTGGATTGCTTTGTTCTGTTTCCACCACTGTTTTGTCCTTATTGGACCACCACCATCTGCCTCTATAGAAAGCTACGGGATATACAACAAAACAGTCACTCACTTTACATCTGTCAATCGGACAGGCAAAAACAAAAGGTTTCATATTTCTTCTTGTCCGGAAGAGAGCTGGAAACAAATGTTCATCAGTCTTTTCTGATTCTTTTCCTTCAGGCTCTGTCATTGAAACATTGTCAGCTTGTCTCTCAATTTTGTTTGCACTCACATCTCTGCTGTGTCCAGTGGGAAACGTTGAGGTGCCTTTCCACCTAGAATGTGACTCACAGTTCTCTGCTCCCGGAACATTCTCCAAAAACGACTCCATTTCATGAGTTATGGAGTGAATGGCATCGTCAATGCCCTGCGCAGGAAAGCCTCCCTGCTCTCCGTCCTCTGGAACACCCCCCGTCTGCTTTATGCAGGGGCCCACCCAGCATGAGGAAAAGGAGGAGTGACCGTCCAGTCACTCGCCAAGGATCTGCACTTCTCCTTCTGCAGGGGGAGGAGCCAATTTGCACCTCGTGGCATGGCTCCATTCTGCTTTTCCTCTGACCTTTAGGGCTGTTCTGGTCGTCAGCAACACCTGGAAGGGACATTTCCACCTTGGAGACAAAGACAACTTTTCCAACGATTGGATTAGTACAAAATCACCCTCTTTAAAAGGATGAATCGGTCCCTCTCCCAGTCTGGGGAGCCTGTCCGCCACCTCTAAATGATATCTTCTCAAACTCTCGGTTAACTAACTTATTTACATATTCATTCATGAACTCATCTGTCCAAAGCAGGTTTATTTTGTGCAGTGTCAAAGGGGGACTTATCCCTGTGGACATTGGTCTCCCCAATAACACCTCATGAGGACTCAGTCCTGTTGTGGCACTTGGTGCACTTCGAATGGAGTACAGTACACTAGGCAATGCATCAGGCCATTTTAGACCTGTGGTCAATCTTTCTTTGATAGTTGCGTTCATTCTTTTTACCTGACCTGAACTCTATGGGTGATATGGAACATGTAACTGCCATTTAAATCCCAAAATAGATGACAGAGCTTGAGTGATCTTTGACATAAAAGCTGGCCCTCACTATCTACTCCCCGTGGTACACCGTACCGAGGGATAAGATCTTTTAGCATTTCACAACTGTTCTTGCATCTTCTTTTCACATTGCAAAACCCTCTACCCATTTCGCGAAGCGATCTGTTATGACCAACAAATATTTGTAGCCTTGACAACTTGGCATATGTACAAAGTCTATTTGCAAATTCACAAAAGGCTCTGATGGAGGCTCCAAAGGATCATGTTTCACTGTGCTATTCTTCTTTCTGGTTCGTTGGCATATCATACAACCATCCACAAGTGTTTGGGAGACTCTTGTAATGCCTGGGGCAAACCATTGCGAACGAATAACATCATTTATTACCCCTCTTCCGACATGTGCAGGACCGTGTGCCACGCGTGCCAGCACATGTAGGAGAGCGCGAGGGCAAACAGGTCGACCATCAGGGTAGAGTCACAAGCCAGACTACGCCTCTACTGCACAACCTTTATGCAACCAAAGACTTCGCGCCCTGTCATCAGCGTGATTTGGCATTCTCTCAAGATCATGAGTGGGAGGTACTGGAATTGGATTGGTGGGTTGTGTGGAGACACACTGGTGTACCATGGAGGAAGAGGAAATTGCGGCTTGTTTGGCTGCAGTTTCATGTGTGTGTGCAGCGCATTTAACAATTGCAAGTTGGGACGGACGCAAAATGGTGTCCAGCAAATCATTTATCAATGCACGATGCTGTTCTGATGCTGTTCTGATGTTCTGATGCTGATTCTGGTTTGCCAGATGATGACACAGTACCTCTGAGCTTCCATAACTAGCCGAAATCATTAGCAGCACCGAATGCATATCGGGAGTCAGTGTAAATAGTAGCAGCTTTATCGGAAGCTAGAATACATGCTCTGGTGAGGGCATATAGTTCTGCTGCCTGTGATGAAGTTCCTTGGGGGAGAGCCCTCACTTTTATCACTTCCCAGTCGTTTACTACTGCATATCCAGCCGAATGTACTTTATCAGATGGTCTGCTAGCAGCGCCATCAGTATAAAGAATCATATCTGAGTTGTGGATTGGTGTCTGCAGTAGGTCTGGCCTTGGAGATGTGCACATGTCAATCGTGGCAACGCAATCATGCTCATCATCTGAGTCTGTCAGTGGAAGGAGTGTGGCTGGGTTCAATGGAGGAGAGCGCTTTAAAGTTATGGGGGGACTGGAAAGAATGATCGCCTCATAACCTGAGCGACGTGTTGCTGTCATGTGTTGAGTAGCGGATGTGTTTAAAATGTGCAATACCGCATGTGGAACATACACAGTCATGAGCCAGTACAATCGGGGATTAATAAAATAGAATAGAATAGAACGTTTTTTTTCCTCCCCCATGGGGGAAACACACATTTACAGCAGCTCCATGATAGAAGAAGAAGTTGAAGTAGGTTTTAAAAAAAAAAAAAACAGATAAGGATAAAAAAATACTCTCAAAGGTCTACCTATTTACAGTTCAAAATACATGTTAAATACTAAAACTGTGTGTGCAAAAACAGAATGTGCAATGTGCAAAATTTTTGAAAGAAACCCTGAGCAGAAGATGATTATGCTGATGTGATGAGACTGACACTAAAATGCGTTAATGTCCTTAATATAGACTAATGAAGTCCATTTAAACAGAGGAGTTGTGTATTCTGACAGCAGAGGGGATGAAGGACCTGCGGTAATGCTCCTACCTGCACTGTGGGTGCCGGAATCTACTGCTGAAGGAACTGCACAGTCCCTCCACTATCAAGTGCAGTGGGTTTGACTTATTATCCATGATGGAGGTCAGTGTAGCCAGTGTCCTTTTCCTCCCCACCTCCTCCACCGTTTCCAGTGGGCAGCCCAGGACAGAGCTGGCCCTCCTGACCAGCCTGTTCAGTCTCTTTCTGTCCCGGTCTGTGCTGCCCTCGCCCCAGCAGGTCATGGCAAAGAAGATGGCAGAGGCCACCACAGAGTCATAAAAAGTCCGGAGGAGAGGCCTGCACACACCAAAAGATCTCAGTGTCCTCAGGAGGTGGAGGCGACTCTGGCCCTTCTTGTACCAGTCCAGCTTATTGTTGAGGTGAACTCCCAGATATTTGAAGCTGTCCACCAGCTCAATGTCCGAGCCCTGGATGTTCACCGGTGTGTGTGTTTGAGTCCTTTTCCGGAAGTCAATCACCATCTCCCTTGTCTTACTAGTGTTTAAGCACAGGAAGTTGCTCTAACACCAGTCCACAAAGTCCATGATGACCGACCTGTACTCCAGTTCATCCCCCTCAGACACACAGCCAACAATGGCTGAGTCATCAGAGAACTTCTGGAGATGACAGCTGCTGGAGTTGTATTTGTAGTCCGCAGTGTAGATGGAGAAGAGGAACGGTGAGAGCACTGTCCCCTGTGGTGCTCCGATGCTGCAGATCGCCACCTCAGACCTGCGGTCCCGCAGCCGCACATAATGCGGCCTGTTGGTGAGGTAGGTCGCTGGTCCATGCAGCCAGCTGTCTCTCCACCCCTGCCTCCTCCATCTTCCTCCGTAACAGCGTCGGTCGGATGGTGTTGAAAGCACTGGATAAGTCAAAGAACATGACTCTCACAGTACTTCAACGCCCGGTGCAGCAGGTAGATGACGGCGTCGTCCACCCCGATGTTCGGCCTGTAGGCAAACTGCAGTTAATTAATCAAAAGTAGTAACTGCAGCCACTGCCCTAAAGCAACCTGGCAGACCGAGAGCCACAGGTGTCAGTCGAGAGGAGTAGTACGCAACAGGATGGAAATGGGACCCATGTTTTTGCACCAGAATGCCCGTAGCAAAGCTGTCTCTTTCATTTCACTCTCTCTGGTGACAGAAGGCGGTGTCCATCCTTCAAAACATGACTCAAGTATGTGACCTCAGGTTGGCAAAACTGCAGCTTAGTCAGCGATGCTCTGTGACCACGCTCTGTCAGTCTTTGCAAGAGCAAAACAGAGTCAGTTCGAGAAGCTTCTTTGGTCGGAGAAGCGACTAGGTCATCAGCATATTGCAGGAGAATGGATCCCCCTGACAAGGGGAGATCATCCAAGTCCTTCTTCGCTGCCTCCGCGTACACCGTGTGGCTCTCAACATAACCCCACCGCCAAGTATACTGCTTGCCCTTAAATGTGAATGCAAACAGACACTGCTATCTGGATGCAATGGTATTGAGAAGAATGCTGACCTTAAGTCAATGACTGTGTAGTACGTGGAGTTGGATGGTAATGAAGCCAAAGTTGAATTTGTGTCTGGAACAAGTGGAGCTGTGGGAACAACTATGTTCAACTAATCTCGCACAAACCTCCATTCAACTGGATGATTTGCTTTTGGGATGGGTAGGATAGGGGTGTTGCATGGGCTGGTGGAACCAGCACACCCTGATCCAGTAGTGATTGAATGACCACCTTCAATTCCTGCTATCGCTTTGTGTGGCAAATGGTACTGTCTTATCATTGGTAGCTTATCATTGCTCTTGAGTGTGACCTTATGTGGCAATGCCGAATTCACAAAACCCACATGATTCTTATGTCTGGCCCACAAAATAGATGGAACCTCTGAGAGCTCAGATGGCAGCCCATGCTGTGCAGGAGGGGGTGGTCTGTGTACAACAAAAGTGCTTGGTGGTAAATGAGTATGCTCGCTTCAAGGCACCATGTACAGTTCCTCACCCAAGTGTGTTATTGTTTTCATTTGAGGAGCTGATAAAGCCCTTCTCAAGGTTTGGCAGCGGGCCACCATCTTGTCAAGCTACTGTGGCTCACAGCCCACAGCACCTGCTACTGTGACATGAGGAGATGAATCTTTAACATTAAACAATTCACGCTGGGCCATAGATAGTTTGATTGGTATGGCACACCCCTGTGGACCAACAAACAAACAATGCTCAAATTCCAAACCTTTGTGTTTATTCAATTTTTCCTCAGCCAATTGTTTGTACTGTTCTGAAGGGTTAAAAGCTGCTGTACAATAACAACTCAGGAGAGGCCTCATGGCAGACATCAATGTTGCACATGCTGGGGAAGTTTTAGCAATTTGTTGAATGTTGGGCTCTGTAAAGTTAGAAAGCATGTTAAACTCTGGCAATGTCCTGTAGATTGCAAAAATTGAAGCACTTATGCTTCGCTTATTTTCAGGGGGGTTAAAAACTGTGCGGGTTAGAGTGAATAGTAGCATGCAGTTTACAAAGTACATCTTGTCCCATGAGATTGATTGGACTCTTATCAGATATCAGAAACGAATGCTGCATATCTTTGCCTTCAGCTGTGACTGTAGCTCTCTATGAAAGGGGCTCTGCTGAACTCCGGAAACGCCCATAGTGGTTACACACTTAGATGCTGGATGTCGTAGCTTAAAGCCCCAGCTCATTCAAGTCTCAGGTGGGTCCCTCTGTGGCGAGTGCAGCCCAACGCTGCCCCAGAACATCATGGATCTGCGGGGGTTAGAAACCCACACATATAGGAGAGCCTAAACTCCGAGATCAGAAATCCAAACAAAGTCTCCGCTATTCCCAAAGGACACAGAGCGGATAATCCCCGATCTTGACTTAAACGAAATGGGCCTTATTTGCACTCATCATCCCAAAAACGTCTTTTCTATAGTTTAAATCTCAGGTGGGTCCCTCTGTGTCGGGTGCAGCCCGAAAACGCCCCAGAAAACCAGGCCACTTTTTGTATGGCCTCAGCGGGGGTTAGAATAATAACCCGCATGCTGAACTTTACTTCCCAATCACACTTTAATCCATAATCAATTTTGACCAGTTTTAGCGAATAAATCACATGTGTTTATCAATTGAGTTCTATCATTGATAGTTTCCAATATTTCTGATCCCTCTGATTGGGTCAGTTTTGTCCTATTTCTTTTTGAACCAAATGAAGAGTTCCACAGAGTTCTTTCATATTGGTGATATCTGGGGAGTGAGTGCTCGCTATCACGGCGGCAGGTTGCACTATGCCCTGAAAAAGGACAGAGACTATGTCACATGTCACTCCCCCTGCCTCGTCCTGTGTCCCCATTAGTCTGAGACGTTCCCCTCAGTGTTGAACGGGCCTGTTTCAGTCCTTCATTGTCGATGCCTTGGTTACTGGTAAACCCCATGATGAGCAGTTACCTGACTGAATACCGGAGGTGGGAGGAGGATTCATGGCCAATTAATTGTGGTTTAATGTCCTGACACACAGATATGATGCCCCCCCCCCGCCTGGCTTAATGCAGCACTCGTATTTTTGTCTCTTTGCCTGAACATGACAAACGTGAACTGTGCCAGGCATCCAACTATTTTTATCTCAGGATGTCCCCATTTCAGGAGCGTTGACTTCAGGAGCGGCCTCCCCCACCGTCTGTCCTGACACCTCGTTACTGTCTCCTGACTGTCAGGACACAGAAGAACCAGAGACGTCTTCAGCCTGTGGGAACTGTGGAGTTCAGTCTGAGCTGGAATAGGGTGAATAGAAAGAAATGTTACCAGCAGAATTACAGCGATTATTAATCATCACTCCACATGTGATGAGTCATCAGAGGTTATAAAGATGGCCGACCTGAGCAGTGTCCGTGTGAATATTTTGAGATTGAGAGATTTTAACAACAGTTCGCGTCATGTGTCAAAGACAAACCCTTTAAACCCTTTTGCACAGTGTGCGCGTGTGTGTGTGTGCTCACTGCACCCCCATCAGTTCCAGTGTGCTCCACTCTGCTGGTCTGAATGCTCCCAGGCTGAAGCTGTGGTTATAGATCCTGGTCACTGGACATCAGAGGCCTCCTGACATCCCGGTGCACGAGAAACAGCTGCTTGGGGCACCAGCCCTGTGTATGTGTGTGTGTGTCTGTCCCTTACAAGTGGATGAAAATAATGATGGTGTCAAGTGATTGTCGTCTGTACCCACCCTGTTGCTCCACCCCCTCTGCTGACTCTATCTATGTGCCCCCCCCCCCCCCCGCAGGGAGGTCGCCCAGATTGACCAGTTCCTCCAGGAGACGGCAGCACGGGAAGCCAACGCCAAGGTGCGTCTGCAGCAGTTCATCGAGGAGCTGCTGGACCGCGCCGACCGCGCTGAGAAACAACTGCAGATCATCAGCAGCTGCGGCACGACGCCCAATGGCAGCCTGGGCCGCTGCAGCCTGCAGGCTAAGGGCAACGGCTGCCAGGTACGTTACCAAGTCCCAGTGATGTCTGTGCTTGTGGCTGTGGAGTGCTGCTCACCCACTGGAGGATGAGGAGGAGAGGAAGAGGAGAGGACGGCTCAGCAGACGTGTGAAGGGATGAATCTGATTGCTCTTCGCCTCCTTGAGTTAGAGAAATACAAGTGAAGACAGAGACGGCGCCGTCTGTTCCTAGAAATGTCACTTATTGAAATAATTATTCAACACATCTCTCTCAGCTGACCTGGTCCACGCTGCACCAGTGTGTGCTGCCATGGAAACCAGCGCCTGCTCGCCTTCAAGGTTTGATTTTAAATGAGATGCTGCAGAACAGCCCAGAGAAACCCTGCGAGAGTGATGCTGGACTCTTCAGATCAGCAGATCTTTCTCTCTCCCCTCAGAAAGCTGTCAGCCGAGCCTTTACTAATATAATATTATTTAATATGATACACGCAGCCTTCACACGAATCAAACACCTTTAAATCCACTCGATCCAAACACTCAGATCTTATGAATATATGTCTGTATATTTTAATTAATTCTGCTGACAAACCATGCAGGACATGAAGACCTCTTACTCTGAAACAGTATCAAATCTGTTGAAACCAGGTTTTCCAAATAAACAAAATGAGCCATTACAGAGTAAACAGAAATTTGATCTGTGGCTGGAACCTTCAGACAGACCTGGCTCTTCATCTCTCCGCCCTCCTCTGACAGCTGCTGAGAGGGGAGGGACAAATGTTTCATCCATTTCGTTCTCTCTCACTGCAGCCTGCTAAAAACAGACAAGCGTGTGCGAGTGTGAGCGAGAGAGTTGGTGCACATTTTCCCTCTGTGACACACACACTCTGTGAGATGCTAGAAATATGAAGCTGCGTGGAGAACCTCCATGACTGTCCACGCAGTAACACTCTGTCCTGTGTCTCTGCAGAGGAACTCCAGCCTCTCTGGGAGCACCAGAGGAATGTACCCGGTCTCAGAGCGACGCTCGTCCCCCAGCACAGGGTGAGTCTGCCCCTGACCTTTGTGACCTTGGTGCTGTGCCATAAGGAGGCGAAGGTCAGATGGTTTGAACACATTTAAAATAGCTCTGATTGTTGATCATGAGATGACTCCTCCTCTGACGATCAACATGAACATGTCCCGTGGATCTGTGATGTCATGCCTTCTGTTGTGAGGTGGGACTGTCATATTCGGCTCTCTGCTGGAGATGAGACACATGGTGACTCACTGCCACATGAATGTGCTTCCTAATGAGATGTCGCAGCACCTGTCGGGCCTCCCCTGTGAATCACGGACCCCAGACAGCATCCCTGGACCCTCCTGTCAGAAATCATCATCAGAAATCATTTATGCTTTCATTCCTCACAAGAAGAAACAAAGAGTCTGTTGATTGAATTTGTCATTTAATGGAGGGATATCTTGAACGTGTGCATGGGGGTTAGGGTAGTAACTACGTTAGTGTCTCCGGACCTGTGTCCATGCGTGGGACGTGTTCTCCTGTCCATCACCACTCTTCCTCCCGTTGTCCTACTGCAGGGCGTCAGGGCGGATCAAGTCCGTGTCTCAGGGCTCTGGAGGCTACGACAGCGACAGTGTGGAGATGCACCCCATGGAGGACTGTCCCGAAGCCCAGTACTACCACATGCAGTGTCGGCTGGGCGAGGGCGGCTACGAGCGCTCCCCCGGCTGCGGCTCCAGGAACTGGGGCCTCCGCAAACAGGCCATCCAGAACTGGCAGCGGCGACCTTACAGGAACAGCACAGAGGGCGACGAGGGCGACATGTCGGACGTAGCCTCCAGGACCACCGAGTCCGAGGTGGAGATGTGGGAACAGGAGAGGAGAGCCGTGGCCGAGGTGCAGCAGTCTGCCGCGCCCTATCCCCACCACGGCCGGGCAGGGTACCGCCCCACCCCAGGTGAGGCCCACGTCACTCAGCAGGGGGGTAGTTAGTTGTTGTTAATGTTTTCACTGAATGAAAACTAAACCTAATTATATTATATCTAGGGATGCCAGCCTGTATCCCTATTTGACTAGTTAATTTATAGTAGTATATTATCTATTACTAGATAATATGGTCAGTTGCAGTGACTCTTCCCTGTGTCAGCAGGGTTCGGGTTAGTAGTTGTATTACTAATACATGGTCAGTTGCAGTGACTGCCGATGAACAGTAGGGCCTCTGACCAGAACATCTCCAGCTCCACCACAGATTGATCGTCTCTCTGTTCACTTCCTGCTCTGCCAAGATCCTTCCAGACGCTGCTCCTCCTCCTGCTGTCGTCTCTGGTCCAAACAGCAGGTGGAGCGATGTGGTCTGGGGAGGAGTAGAGCCGGGCCAGAGCCCTGTGATAAACTGATGTGTTTGCTGCCGTTCCTGTGACGTAGCTCTGCGTGATGGGAGCGCCTCTGCCAGCTCCCATCAGATGGCGTGCCGCTACTTCCCCTCAGCGTGCCGCACACAGCTCTGTACTTCAGCGTAGGTGGTGTGTGTGTGTGTAAGCAATGGTTCAGAGCCCTGGTGGTTTTGAACAGACGCCTTTCAAGGCCAAAGATGAAGTGAGTCATCCAGGAGGCGGGGCCTGTGCGCTCAGCCAAAGCCAAAAGCTTCTCTGGTTGGAGGTTGGCGCCACCATGTGACAGGAAGTTCCTTCACTTTGTTGTTTAGAAAATCAGCTCGATGTGCAGTAACAGATGGAAAATAACTTTCTGCCAGGCAATTTTCACTCTAATAATCAGGAAGATTTTATATATGCTTGTGGTGACTTTTTTAAAATTATTATCATTATTATTATTGTTGTTGTTGTTGTTGTTATGATGATGATTATTATAAGGTCGGTCAGAAGGAGTCTACAGCAAACCGTGTCGCCATGAGAAGAGCCCGTCCAAATCCAGCGAGGTGATCAGTCCGGAGATCCTGAAAATGCGAGCCGCTCTCTTCTGCATCTTCACCTACCTGGACACCAAAACCCTGCTGCGGGCTGCCGAGGTCTGCCGGGACTGGAGGTTTGTTGCCCGGCACCCAGCCGTGTGGACCAGAGTGCTCCTTGAGAACGCTCGCATCTCTTCCAAGGTGAACACAGTCCCGAGTGAGAAGCGTCTTTACTGTGTGTCACAAAAAGGCTCCCTCATCACCTCTGTGTTTCCTCCACAGTTTCTGAGCACACTGGCCCAGTGGTGCACACAGACGCACTCCCTCATCCTGCAGAACCTCAAACCACGGCAGCGAGGCAAGAAGGAGACCAAGGAGGACTACGTTAAAGGCACACGGTGAGTCGCCTGCAGCACGACTTCATGTTGTGGACAGATGTTTGTGAGTCGTTAAATCTCAGTTTTATTTCTGAGGAAGAGGTTCCCATCTTCTTCTTCCTGCTCGCAGCTTAGTGCCTCTAACTCGTTCAGGAACACTGTGTTCTGTACCGTAAGTGGCAGAAGTGCTTTTCTGAGGGACGGCAGAATGACTGTACTTGCTATGTCTCTGTCTCCATCTTCCCTTGCTGACCTTCACTCGGCTCTAAGTGGCTGTCTGGAGGAGGGTCTGGAGGCGCTGCTAAAGGCCACCGGAAGCAACCTGCTGATCCTGAAGATCTCCCACTGCCCCAACCTGCTGACCGACCGCTCCCTGTGGCTGGCCAGCTGCTACTGTCGAGCTCTGCAGGCCGTCACCTACAGGTGCGTCGCTGCACCTTCATCCAGCCACGCGCTCTTGTGAGTGTCGGTAAACTGGTCTTTGTGCTGCAGGAGTGCCACAGACCCAGTGGGTCAGGAGGTGATCTGGGCCCTGGGAGCCGGCTGCAGAGACATCATCTCCTTACAGGTGGCGCCGCTGCACCCATGGTAACGTCCAGACTTTAATCACAGCTGTGACGCTACGCTGCGCTGGTGAGGTCGCTCTTAATACATCCAATCTCTTCTCCGCCTCTTTCAGCCAGCAGCCGGCTCGCTTCAGTAACCGATGTCTACAGACCATTGGACGATGCTGGCCACACCTCCGGGCTCTTGGTGTGGGGGGGGCCGGGTGTGGCATTCAGGGTTTGGCTTCACTGGGTAATATTTGCTTTTCTATTTCTATGCTTCAGTGAATGAGATATCATGGGGAGCAGAACTGAGGCAGAATTGTTCAAATGAAATGTTTTATTTGTCATCAACGTGATCACCTGTGCTGCATCTCCTCCTCCTCCAGCGAGGAACTGCATGCGCCTGCAGGTGCTGGAGCTGGACCATGTGAGCGAGATCAACCAGGAGGTGGCAGCAGAGGTCTGCAGAGAGGGCCTGAAGGGCCTGGAGATGCTGGTGCTGACCTCCACACCGGTCACACCCAAGGCCCTGCTGCACTTCAACAGTGAGTCTCATCACTAGAGAGGGATGGAGAGAGGGACAGATGGGCGCACAAATACTTTACTGACCGTGCCACTAATCCAATCTGATGACATATATTATAAACATGTCTGAACCCTGTGTCCTCTTGTCAGGCGTGTGCCGCAACCTGAAGTCCATCGTGGTGCAGATCGGCATCGAGGACTACTTTGAGGACCCCAACAGTCCCGAAGCCCGGAAACTGTTTGATGAGATGGTGAACAAGCTACAGGTAGCTCCCTCAATATTTGATTACTATTTTGTTTTTAGCTTTTTTTCTTTGAGTTTTATTAATTTGTGTTACCCCTGGGGGCGTCCTGGGGCCCCAGGGCCTCTGCTCACCTGGTAATCCATCCCCTTTTTCCTTCATTGTGCAACTGCTCGTCCAGTGTTGACTGTGAAGCCGGTGACTAACGCGTTAGTGTGCTCTGTTAGCGTGACGAATAGCTGAGCTGCATTGATTTTCACGGTTCACCATTGAAACCATGAGTCAGTGGGGGGGTCCCAGTGCTCGGCTACGGGTCCGTGCTCAGATCAGGGTTTTTTATAGCTGACCACAGAGAGCAAAGACCCGGCGTGTTCTTCTTGTTATTAAACTGAAGATGGCGCTCTGGCTCAGTGTTAGGTAACCTCTCAGCACCAAGGTGTTTTTACCTCCAGGTGAATTCCAAACAGAAGAATGATTTCATATCTATATAAATGACATTACATCATCCTTTTCTTTCAGGCTCTGAAGAAGAGACCAGGCTTCTCCAAAATCCTCCATGTCAAAGCCGACAGTCTCTGCTAACGTCTCTGCTCAGACTCCTCTCCGTGTGGGCGGGGCGCCGTCTGGGCTCCAGTCAGAGAGACACTGAGACCACCGAGTGTCCGATTGTCCGAGCGGCGGCCACAGAAACAGACGTATGACGGACCAGAACCAGACCAGAACCAGGCTCAATGTAAAAACACAGACAAATGTCATTACCATGTCAGGTATTGGCCACATGAACACGCAACATCCCTGCTTCCCTGCGTTCACCATAAAATCAGACCCCGCCCTGGAGCTGGGGGGCAGTGCTCTGTGAGGTCTTAATAACAGACACATGATGGCAGGTTCAGACTATAACACATCTCAGTGGACGTGGAGCCATCCACACCCTCTGCATGGCCATGATGTTCGTCCACCACCCTTTGACCTGCACATCCTTTTTATTTGACAACACTCTGTGATCGGGGGGGGGTAACCAGTGCCATTTGGATCCATGTCTTCTGTCAACGTGCCATCAGTGAGGGGACAAACCACAGTCCCCAGGTGTTGTTGTTGTATATCACGATGGTTTCATGCTGGATTGTGCCATTCTTTGTCACAGGGCTCATCGTGGGAGCCCATGTATTTACTGGCACCCTCTGGCTCCCCCTGTTGGTGTGGCCAGGCAGCTACAGAGCCCTTGGACTCCCCTGCTTTCTGACCGGTCTCTGATGTCTCCCACAGTTCAGTCAGGGTGTAGGTTCACAATAATTATGAGCAGCAATACTTCACAGGTGGTGAGGGTCATAAGGTCGTCTACGGTCTGAGGCTCTGAGAACAATCCAGACCATCTCAAACCAACCTGGGTTTAGAGCTCAGAGCCTGAACATTAACCTTTGTTCATTGACACTAAAGACACATGAATACAGGACAAGATGGAGGAGGAGGAGGAGGTCTAGTGAATGAAGTGCAATATTAATCCCAGTTCGCTGCTGTTTGTGCAGCAGGTTTCAAAGTCGTTGTGTTCCCACCCGGTCCGTCTGCTCAGCGCTGATGGGAGGAGTGCGTGAGCCACTGGTCCATGTCCACTGGTCTCCAGCAGTGTTTCTGGGGACTGGTGTGGCTGCTTATCCTAATGAAGGTGTGAGAGGTGAATTAGTGAGAACCATCTTGGGACGTCCACTTCTACCAGTTCTTCCAGTTCATATCCTACACTGGTTCTGATTAGCTGCTGGGTTCTGTTGAGGTTCGTAGTGGAGATTAAACAAAAAGCACTTGTTGATTTTGAGTTGTAGACAATCCGGCCGCGGCTCTCAGCTCCTCTGTACATACCGTTGGTAAAGAAAAGAAGGACCAACCTTTGATGTTGTATCATATTAAGGTCATTAGGGTCGTACACGTGGACGTTTACAGGTCTTCAGTCTGTAAATGTTTTCCCTCCAAAGTCGAATGGAAGCAGCATAGAGAATTCTATTATGTAGTGTTGTGTGTTAGATCTTTATATACGATGTGCATCAGAGTCATATACAGATGGAAATTATTTAAGATGATAATTATTTCTATATAAAAAAGCGCGCTGTGTATAATGTTGGCATGTTTGTGTTGGAGCATCAATCATTGAGTTGCCTTCTTAACTGTTCTGCTACTGTGGCCAGACTTCGATGTTTTAGAGCTTTGATTGCCTGCAGGTTAATGATGTTCCTTTGATGTTGCACTAGTGAGAAAAAGATATTTCAGATGTTTATTATAAGAGTGTTGTTTTTAATGTTTAGCTATTTCTCAGTATTTGACTAAATATGATGCACTTTTTTCCTGAGCGCGTTTATCTGAAGCTCCTTCCTGCGTGGGCGTCCGGCTGCATCTCCTGCTGTGGAGCCAAGCACCAAATGTTCACGTTGGAAACGAGTTTCCCTCTTTTCTCTCCTGAGCCCGTCGGTTGGGAACGGACAAAGATTTCTTCTGGTTCCTCTATGTGCAAGTGCTCCGGAGGATCGTTGCCAGTCTGACCCTGGTGTCACCTTTGCGTTTATTTCATACTTCATGAGCCTGTGTGTGAACATGGACCTGCTGATGGTGGGAGGAGCCTGATCCTCTGCCTCCAAACGTCCACTGGACTCATTCCGAAATGAGTTTATTGCTCGTCTGTGTATTTCAGTTTTTCATGTACCTCGGTATGAATGATTGTACTCATGCCCGTCCATCTGAATAGTATTTTACACATTACCTCAACACTTATCTGGGCAATTAAGTGTGCAGTTTGTCTTTATGATTGTTTATTTGGTCTGGAAAAAAAAAAAAAAACATTCCCAAAAGATGATCAGCCTTCTCTGATGACTGCAGTATAGATGGAAACGTTTAGGACTCATTTTCACTCATTTGCTGACATAAATAAAATTGCTTTAAATTGTATATATTGCCAAATACTTTTTAAATCCATGCAGTCCACACACATTTTTTGTTTTAATTTGCAAAGAGAGGGAAGAGTTTGTTGCCATCCTTTAGGTGGCAGCAGACATCTCACAAGATGTCTGAAAATGAAATAACACCAAAGTTATATATAGCTGCTCTCACAGGCTGAGTGTCCGATTGAACTGTTGCTGCCAGTCCTCTGGAACATGTGTTGATATCTTGGTTTGGCACCTCCTGTTGTAGTGGAGGTGAACACAAAGATGTGGGCTCCTCTCAGAGGTGACTGTGAACAGACTGTTTCCAATGGTAAATACGTATCCCTGACATCCTGTCTGCTTGCCATGGACAGTTCTTCTACAGTGCTGAAAGCCGGTGCCTGTTAGTGAACCTGTGATCTTCTGTGAGCTGCTCATTCGCTGGCCTGTTTCTTGTTTCTTCTTCTCAGCCTTTGAGCACAGTGCCCCCTGGGGCCTGAGGTGCAGCCTCACGTGTCCTCCTGCTGCTCTGGGACTCGGGCCAGAACTTTGTCCTTGTGTCTCCCTGTGAATGGAGGAGGAGGAGGAGGGAGGATGCTGGCCTTGAAGCTCGCTGGCCACAGGTCGATGAGTCGTTTCTCTTTACACTGATGAAAAACAAACAGTCGGCCTGCCTCAGTCTGTTTTTACTGAGTGTTGCTGTTCAGGATGATTTTCATGGAATTTGCGGCATTACTCAAAGAGGGAAACCAGTATGCAGATAAATCAAGCCAGAGATAGTTTTTCTTAAATATTTTGAACATTTTCCTCCATCTCTCAGGAAATAATTTACGTCCCTTACTGAAAAGAATCAGGCATATTTAGGCTGACTGATTTTAATTTGAATTTAATCTAAATGTGGTTTGTTGGGCTGACGATGACGCTGACGAAAAATCCCTTTAAAAGCTGATAATTATTTAATAACTCTGTCTGGATGGTTTCTGCTCCTTGGCCTTTTCATTAGTCATTGTTTCCTTTTTTTATTTTGATAAGCTCCCCTCCAGTCCTTCCTGCCATTGTGTGTTTCCTGCTCTGATTATTTTCATCCATGTCCTGGTGGTCCCCTCCCTCAGGGTGACCTGGTTATTGACCAGTTAGCCTCCCTGTCCTCATCTCTGTCCCTCGCAGGTCTGTCTGGTCTTCTCTTTTCTAATGGCACTCGTGGAAGAACGTGTGCACGTTATTGACGAGGGTTGTGTTGTCATAATAATTGTCTTAACCTTTGCTGGATTGAACCCCAACGGTCGAGGCAGGAGCCAATCCAAGATGGGACAGAAGGACTGTACATGTGTTGGTGTCCAACGGAAGTGAGGACTGGGTCTGTCCCACATACAGCAGCCGTGGACAGCGTCTCATGTTAACGAGGACACGGAGCAGGCTTTGTTTGATGAGGATAAAGTTTTTTATTTTGTTAAAACTCTCTGAATACCGATTTAGTATTTCCATGATTTCCGAAGGAACGTGACATTACGTAAGGAAGGCACTTACAAAACCCAGTGAGATCACAGACACTGTTATTAGAACCATTAAATTACTGATTTTAAAACTGAACCACATAAGACAAAATGATAAAGACACAACAATGACAGCACCACTGGAAATGTCTGAGAAGAACACCCCAAAGAAAACTACAGTACAACAGTCATTTGTTAACCATGTCTTAATGCCCCAGTTTGAGTAGTTCCAGTATTATTCATTTTATTTACATATTAGGCGTCGTGGCATGAGCTCTGTGCAGGTCCTGGTACATCTCCACCAGGCGAGTGGCTTCTCTTTGTCCTGACAGCAAAGCACCATGGGTCGTGGAATAGTATTTCCTGTGGGTGGCCTCTCCGGCGAACAGGACCTGCAGAGGCTGAGGACGAGAGACGGGGGAAACGCTGTTGGCCATCTGAGGAGGGGTCATACCGTTCCAAACAGAACCCCCCCGACCCGGGTCAGGTTTCCTGGTCTAGACTCATCAGCCCTGACACCAGCTGTGTTTGCTCTGCAGCGTCAGAGCGGGGACGGTAAACAACCACAGGGACGGGCCCAGTGAAGACATGTCCACAAGTGTTTTTAAAATACTCTAGTGTATTTTCCTAAAAGGTGCTAATACTACAACAGAGCATGGTGAAGAGGAGCAGACATGTTTTCATCCACTTCTGTTCATGATGACTAACTGGTCTTACCTGGGCCTTGGTGCTGTTGGCGTAAGGCAGGGGCGTGGCCAGCCTCTCACAGTCCCCACCGCTGGAGCCCACCCTGGTGAAGGAGTAGGAGCCGCGGATGAACGGGTTACTGCCCCAGGAGGAGCGCAGCACACGCCGGGGCTTTGGAATGTCAGGGTTCCCTGTGGACGGACCGTCACAGACAGTCAGAGACAGTCAGAGACAGACAGAGCAGACGGTGGAGGGAGACCCAGTCTGTGCTTCAGAGTCAAGACCAGTTCAAACTAATACTCTTTACTGGGACGTCCCATATGCTCAGGCTAATCGACGTGCAGCTCTCAGTAAGTCTATATGTGATTAAACAGCTGGGAGGATTAAACCACATGAGCTCAGTGTGTGTACAGTATGCATCTAGAGGTCCATCGACCTCATCACCGCGTGATGTCCCTGCTCTCGCTCTGTGACCCAGTTCTGCAGCTCAGCCTCGATTGATCTACAAAGATCTGAGAAGAACCCAAGACGAAATACTCATTTCAATATCACTTCCTTTCCTGTTGTGTGTCTGACTCAGTCATTGAGAGACTTAGGAGCACGGATCAAAGGTCAGAGAGTCGTCCTCAGGTTATCTATCCCAATGTTTATCTTTTACTGTGCGCTGAGTCATCAGCTATTTGATCTGTCAGCCCTTACATCAGTGCATGTCATTTCCTTCAGAAGCAGCACAATGATATGATTCACTGAACTCACAGGCTCCGCCCACTTGTCCTGATATTTTGGGCAATACTGATTAGCATGGATGAGAGGATGTGCGTGTGCATTGGCTCCTGACCTGTGAAGCGCCTCAGCAGCTCAGTGCATGTCTCCGACACGGTCTCGTCATCGCAGCGCTCCATGTACAGGGCCTCCTGCCCGCAGATCCAGCCACTCAGCATGTGGCCGTAGCGCTCGGGCGGGTACAGGACGTCGAAGCTGCAGATCTTCTTGTACCACAGCTCCTCAGGGTAAACCAGCTGCTCCAGCTGAGCCTCGTCCTCCCACACAAACTGGATACTGTTACACTCGGGGCTCCAGAAGGGCTCTTCAAACTCCAGGAATATCTTGTCGGTGGTGCTGATGCCCAGCTTCTCTATGGCGAGCACCTTGTCCTCCGGCAGAGACGGCGAGAACATGGCTTCGTGGTTCTGCTTCAGCACGCCCAGAGAAGCCGTGACGATCACGTGGTCAGCCGCGATCCACTCCTCATCCTCGCACTCCACGCAAATGGGCCGAACCAGCGGGTCCTGAGGCTGGCAGCCGCGGTAGTTGGTGTTGTGGTCGTTGTCCCGGTTGCTGTCGCCGCTCCTGGCGATCACCTCCTGGTGCTGGGCTGAATAGTTCCAGTGGACACAGCGGACTGGTTTGCTGAGGCTGATGGTGCGGGAGGGAATGTCCTGGGCCAGCAGCTCCACGATCTTCATGAAGCCCTCAGGAATGACATAATGGGCACCAGGGATCTCGGTCCACTCACCGAACTCGCTCAGAGACACCTCGTCCATACTGGGGGAGCTGCTTTCACAGCTCTCCACCTGGAACCCATGGGGGTCGGGTTAGACTAGACATATGATGCCCACATGATATGGTTGACTCTGTTTTGGAAAAACAAAGCTCCTGACAGGCTTCCCTGCTAGCATAGCTTAGCTGGACACTTGCACCTGATCTGGCATGGCCCACAGCGAAGCCCTGTGAGGTGAGGTCACTGCATAGCTACAATGGGCTGACCAGCGGCCAATCAGAGCCGACGAGGCTACACAGGGGAGGGGCTACAACCAAGCGTTTCAGACAGAGGCTGAATAGAGGAGCTGCAGCAGTGTACGGTGGAAGGAGATTCCCAAATGATCGGGCAGAATCTGTCTCCTCCTCCTGTCGGTACTGTTGTCTAGAACTGGTTTCTACAGCTACAGCTCTGAACTTGCCAGCTTCATGACACCGTGCTGTTTTATTTAGAGGACAATGCAAAAAAAATGCAACATTATGCAACTGCCAGGGCGTGGTTCGCTGCTGAGCCAGTGTGGCAGCAGGTACCTGGTGGTTAATGTGTTCTGAGTGTGTCAGGAGATAAATAACATATTACACTCAGTAGCTTCTCAGAATAAGACCCAGAAAGCTCCAGCTTGCACATGTGTCTCAGGCTATCTCCCAGTAAATAAAGTAAATCAAAGCTCTGTAATAGCATGTGGTCTCATTAGCCCCACAATTACACAGACTCACTGGGAGTTTTTCAGCTGGATAATGAACGTCTGTTTTATTTTAGAGCCATAGCAAATTCCATTTATCAGCTGTTGTGGCCAAAGCAAAGACACACACACCTTGAGGTACTGCTGGAGCATGGACAGTTTGAGCCTCTTGATGCCCTCAGAATCATCGGGGTCCAGCATGATCTTCTTGCGCACCCCGTCTCTTGTGAAGATGCCGACGCTGTTCTGGCTCTCAGCACACACCGGCTTCCCATTCTGGAAGAACTCCTGAGTCAGCTCATAGACCTACAGATAGGCAGAGGAAGGACGTAAAGAAACATACGACACTAAAAGACAGAACAGAGACAGGTCAGAGACAGGACTGGTTTGGAAAGGTTTTTGTTTTCCTGTCAGGACTCATGGTGTGCTGACCTGAAGGCTATACTTGTACTTTGTTATTATTATTATTATTAATACTGAAATCAAATCATTTAATCCTTGAGTCTGAAATAACATTTGTAAATCAAATCCCCTGAGATCATGTCAACCAGAACAAAGTGGACTTGGAAGGTGAAGTTCATTCCTGATGCTAGCAGACTTAGCGACACAAGCGTGGAACAACCAACATTGCTTTGGCTCTTCACAACGCTGAGGTGCATGTGAAGCTGCTGAGCAGAACAGAGAACGCGTGTGTGCACGTGTGCCCTGTCACCTCATTGTACAGGTCACTGAACTCCTCCACCAGGTCCTTGGGGATCCTCTTGCCCACGTTGGTCTGGTAGTGAGCGACACCGTTCTTGGCGTACAGGCTGATGCGTCCCACGCTCCTCTCCCCGTCCGTGGAGTGCTCCAGCAGCCCATTGTCCTCTGCGAGGTGGTACACAGGGTTCCCGTTGGCACCATGGATCCAGGTGGCTCCAAGCTCCAAAGTTGCTTCACCTGCAAAACAAAGAGAAGAAGCAAAGCCATCAGAGTCTCCAGCATGGCTTTAAACAGGAGCTGAGGAGAGGTTCGGATCATGAAGTGGATGGAGCTGCAGTTCACACACTGTAGCGACTGATGGAACACACATGTTCTCATAATGCAGAGGAAACACTGTCAGGCTCTCTCACCGTGCTGAACGCTGTGGACCCGCCCGCCAATGTGGTCTGACGCCTCTAGAACGGTGACATCTGTGAAACCGTGTCTCAGTAGGACCCTGGTGGCAGCAAGGCCGGCCAAGCCAGCGCCGATCACCACGATTCTAGGCTGTCGATGAATGCGCAGGCTGCCGTGAAGAGGATCATCAGTGCTGTCTGACGAAATTTCACAACTTTGCATGCCGTCCAAGCTCCTCTTCGATGGAGTCTGTTGATAAACGCGTTCAGGCATCAGCAGCAGATCACAGAGCGTGAACATGATGAAATACGACTAAACAGAGACAAAGGAGAGGCCACGTGAATCCATCTTTCCTCTCACTTCCTGTTACAAACTTTTTCACCTTCTCAACCCCAGAACCTTCCCACCTGACCTTCTGCTGAGGTTTGGCCTCAGCATCTGCTCGTCGTGGCTGTGGGATTGTAACTGTCGTTGTAATGGAGGAAACGCTCGGAACACACAGACCTGACCACAGCTTTGTGACCTTCTGTGTGACCCGGTTCACGGAGCATCCACCGTGGGTCTGACTTCAGCAAAAACATGACACCCTCACGCACTCGAATAAAAAGACCTCCTATCTCAGCCTCTCTTTTTCTAGGGACAGTGTTCAGGGACAGAGCCGTGGACAGAGAGGAGTACACAAGTGTCCTTGTTGGTCCAGTGCAGGGACAGCAGGGACAGCTGGGACGGAGGGACACAGGGGGGGGTCTGTTCAGAGGCAGCTCTGTGGCACATTTCCATGTTCCAGTGGTTGTGAAGCTTTTAGTTTATAAACAGCCGAATCCTGCTGTTACCTGTGCATGTACATGCGCACTCCTCTTTGTTCCCAGAGAACCTGACAGAGTTCACACGGTCGGGAACCAACAGGCTTAAAGATCAACACTTGTATTTGGGATTAATGCGTCTGTGTTTGAGCTGATTGTTCAGGACTCAACACGTGCACGCAGATTAGTGAGACACGAGACGCTGGTCATGTTCACATGGGTCGAACCCTGAACCCTGACACATTGCTGCAGTCACTCAGTCATCAGATTCAAGAGCGCTGACCAAGACGATGAGGGGAAACCGCCATGTGTGTGTTTCTGTAAATCTCTGACACATCTTGTTTCCACTTCCCCCGCTGACCACAGACCTCCAGCACCTGATCTCACTTCATGACCTCTGACCTGAATGTGGGTCAGAGGAAGTGGCTGTTTCTTATTATACTGTTTATATTATCGGATCTCTCCAAGTGTAGAAAGAACAGATATGAATTCCTTTTGTTGGAACTGAACAACATCTACTAATAAAACTAATGTTAATATGAAACGAATCTTAATTTTTATATCTGATTGTTACTGCATTGAACGTGGTAATACTTGCTCCACACGGTATATTCCTGTTCCCACACGCTGCTGCTGGAACCACAGAGTTCGGCTGAGTCAGTGTTTTGCATGTATCAAATAAAGCTTCTGTTTCAGTTCCTCTGCAGTAAATCTCCCAAACACGGTCGGTTTCTCAGAAACTGAGGATGAAATATATCTATGGATGAACAGACTCATTATTGTGCTTCAAGAAAAAAAGGACGTTGTTGAAGCGACGCTGCTCCGCTTCGTTTATTTCCGGACTGATCCAACATTAAGAGCAGAACCAGCCAACGGGCTGTAAGCAGCTTCCTGTGACGGCTGGTTGGATCTGGTGTTATCCCACAGCGGTTAGGGTTAGGGTTAGTGGTATTCCTCAGTGCTGCTGCAGCTCCTGTACGTTCGGTCAGGATCCCAGGAGGATAGACGCCGTGGTGGGTGGTGCTGTTCTGGTCGCTCTAAAATCTAATATCTCTAATATCAGTTGTGGACAGGTGCACATATTCTCATGCCTGCATGGAGGGACTGTGTACATGTGTTTGTATGTACAGTTTACTTATTACTTATGTATGCTCATTTTAACCTGTATTAAGTGGCAGCAGGTTTGAGAAGTGTGTAATCGATCGTCAGTTACTCCTCCTCATCAATCATTACGGTGCTGTGTAGTACCTGTCTGAATACTGGTAGTACGCACTACCTGTGTGAACTTGTCTCTGTGTAGCACTGTGATAGTACCTGTATTCAGACAAAGCTCCAGCACATCGTGTCATAACAGTTTCATCTTGTTGCTGTGATTAGAAGACGTTTCCTGTCTGTCTGCATTTTTAACAATGATAAGGACTTTTTCACAACAGGGCCGTCACTGATTGGTCAGGCTCTTATCACATGACCTCCTTCTGGACGAAAACAACTTTAAAGAGAGTGCTAGTTGTTAACCCTGTTTTCCTTCAACCTGAGGTCGAGCCACAAATCCAGTCTGGACTGCTGGACGAGACAGAAAGGACAGGAAGACCTGAGCTTTACCAAAATAAAAGTCATGGATGCAGGAAAGTTCTCGCTGCGTCCATCCCATCGTTACGGCATACCATGCTCTGCAGATTCATTTGTGGCCCGGGCTTCTGTAGATGGGCAGAGAAGGCGGGGCTAGCGCTGACCTAGAAATGACAATCTACAGCAGAGTCGGAGCATCTGCCCGCGGGGTCATCCCGAGCCCGACCTCTCCCGGAGTCACACATCTGTGTTCGCACATCACTGTTTGTGTACGTTGGTGTTCTGCTGCCAGAAATTCCACAAGTCCCTCACAGCTCTGGTTTTCCCAAGCTGAGACAACACACACACACTGGCTTTCCCCCGTGCACATAAAGAGCAGAACAGTGAAAGATCACTACGAACACAAGTGGGACGCCCAGTGATGATGATGAGCTGCTAATCCTCCTCACTAAAACAGATTACACACCAGATGATTAAAAAAGCACCAAAATACAAATAGAGTTCATTTTAGGTCAGTTTGTTTAACACTTGAAGTCGGAACCAGGTTGGAATGGAGCCACTCAGGGCGGGGTCATAGAACTGTCAGTTCCCCAATGCAATCAATAATCATGGTTCTGAACATGTATTTATATCAATATATCTATAGCTCTATCTATCTATCTATCTATATACACACACACACTGTACATATATACTCACTGATTCTGATCCTACCAATGAGGAAGTCAGATTCATCAAGTTTTAACTTATGACTTCATGAAATCATCTCCTTTAGGAGCAAACAGAGTCCTAACAACAACATAATAATAATAATAATAATATAGTATTACTAATGATAATGATGATAATGTGTGTCTTGAAGTTATTGTTTATCACCGTGTTTTCAACCTGCAGCTTTGATTGACTGATCCTAACCTTCAGAATGGGCCCTGGTGACTGGGACCTGTGGATAATGAGCGGGTTACTGGGCCCACACTAGTGAGGGACAACATGAACCGAGTGAAAGTGAGGTGATCTGGACCTTCAGTGCCACGTATCAGCGCCGGGTGCGAAGCGGCCGCAGTTTGGAACAAAGTTCTCCAAGTTCCTCTGAGTCCTCACCAGAACCAGGACCAGGGCCAGGCACCGACACAGACACCGTGCGTGTGTGAAGCACACACAACATACAACAGCAGCAGCAGCAGCAGCAGTAACGCGTCCCGTTACACACACGCACACACGTCAGCGTCCACAACCCGTTCATCCAAACCTGACGTGTCCATCAGTTCACAGTGCCTCCTCGTTCTGTACCTTTCTGTCCCCGTCATTAATGAACCAACCCGCGCGCGCGTGTGTGAGCGTGTGTTGTGAATGTTACCTGACTCTCTGGATCTTCAGCTTTAAAAACACACGCAGCCTCCGCACTGCTCCTCTCTCCTCTCCTTTGTGCTCCTCCTCAGGCCGGCTCCGGACTGATGTCTGGAACCAGAAGCAGCCAGTTTCCCTGCGAGGACACGCCCCCTCATTCACTATGCATGAGCCGCCGTGACGACACACACACACACACACACACACACACACACACACACACTCAGAGACACAGTAATGCTTCTTATCCGGTAGAGTGATTGCGTGTGGACTGTGCGCACGTTCATGTGAGGAAACATGAACGCTGCCATGTCAAGACGTTCTGCTGACTCTGCCATTAAGAAACAGTGAGTCAGCCCCTTCAGGCTTCAGGACCACAATTCTTTGAATGTTGTGTAACATCGTACCTGGTCAATGACAGTGAACCAGGACGTTATCGCAGCTGGCAATAAAAAGATATTACATAATTTACCCACAATGCCTTGCAGACTGCAGAAAGTAACTGAAGAGATGTTGTGTTGTGTATTTACTGTGCATTTTGCGGTATTCACCTTTAAAAATACAGCTAATGAGCCCCTCTGTGAACAGAACCAGAACTCTGGATTAAGACCGAATGAAAACGTGTTTAGTGAGCGTTTGAAATGGAGCAGGAAGTCCGTTGGGGAGCTCATGCTCAGTTTCTTTGGTGGATTGATCAGTAGGAAGTGGATGATTCAGTGGATCCTCTGGTGTGTTAAGCCACAATCCTTTGTCTGAGGGTACTCAGACCATCCCCTGAGTAAAGTCCAGTGTCACAACACAGAGACTAAATACAGCCAGTATGAAGGTGTTATGACATCATCTTTAATGTTCATGTCTGTGTGACATGAACAAACAAACTATGAATCCACCAGTCCACCTGAAGTCTCACTGGAACCAGTGGCTCTGTGCTTGGTCTATGAACCAGGGAGGACATGAAGGCAAACTGGTCCCATTCACCACACTCACCACACAAAAGTCATGCAGGGCACCTTCTAACACCACTTAATAAAATCAATGATTGCAAGTCAAAAAATGCAATCACACCAACTTAATTTAGTGTGTACTTCAAACTCAATTTCTTGTGTTCATTGGTTCAAAAGCAAGGCAAGTTCAGACGGGTAAGCACACGCTGCAGGATTGAGCAAGAGAAGTAGCAGGGGTTTTTTGAGGTGAGTGTTATTTTTGCATAAGGTTTATTATCATGATTCTGTCTGTGTCTCTGTGAAGTAGTTAGTCTTTCCTGGAATTTAATGCCGATTGGTTTTGGATTAGTTGGCTCAAGTCTTAAAAATGGGATGGGGGTGCAAGATGTGTAAATTTGAAACCTCGACAAAAACAGGGTTGCTAACAAATTACAGGTTACGCCACAAACATAATGGGCAACTGCTGCCATGTCTGTGCCAAGATTGTTTCTGTACCTGTAAAACATGGGGTAGCATGAGATCACATCTCTCTCGAAATCACCATCAGGAAACTGAGGAAACTCAAGAAAGAGTTAGATCTGCTGAAATTCTCTCTTTTACTTGCCACTTGGGCAATGTCGGCGCAATTTCCACAGAAAGAGAGTATTTTGTTCACCTTGGTCATCATTTGAAAAAACATGAGACTACCCAATGTGTTTTTAAGAACTGCGAGTTTAGCACTAAAGTTTATGGAACGTTTTTCCCCCACAAAAGCCGAAAACATACTCCTCACTCACTCCAAGACTTTAAAGAAGACCTGCTAAAGGGGTTTGCAAGTTCTTCAAACACAGATGTTCAAAGTGATGTGGATGTCCAAGATGCTGAACTGCCAACAACTGATGATTGTCCAGAAGCACAATTGTGATATTGATGAGTCTGTTGTAACAGATATGGTGACAGAGATTTGTGACGCCAACCCCTTTACCTCTGCCTTAAGTAATGATGGTCCACTTTCTTCTGCCTGCAAGAGAAGGGCTTACTATAAGGAGCAGTTTGCGGTGGTGGAACCAGTGGAGTATGTTCTCAGTGGGGAAGAAGACAGAAGCTTCCAGTATGTCCCCATTCTGAAGTCACTGCTTCAGGTTTTGAACCACAAAGAGATCCAGGATCAAATCTTTAAGGACCAAAAGGCTCAAAGTAATGGAGAAACTCAGTACAGGGCATATTCTGATGGAATCTATTATAAAACAAATGAGTTGTTTTCTAGAAAAGAGCCTACCATTGACATCATTCTATATATTGATGACTTTGAGATATGCAATCAGCTGGGCACATCAAGGAAAAAACACAAAGTCACAGCTGTGTACTGGGTGTTGGCTGATGTTCCTGCAATGCTCAGATCATCACTGACTTCTATCTTCTTAGTCATTCTCTGCAGGGCTGAGGATGTGAAAAGATTTGGTTGCAGCACTGTCCTGAAGCCACTGCTCAAAGATCTTGTTAGCTTAGAAGAGGAAGGCCTGTACGTCCCAGCATTAGGCAAACGAGTGAAAGGAACGGTCTTTTGCGTTGTGGCAGATAATCTTGGGGCCCATTCGATAGCGGGATTTGTTGGAAGTTTCTCCAGTGCTCAAATTTGCAGATTTTGTCTGACTGATCAAACAGAGTTTCAGAACGACGAAGTGAGGACAGGGGTATTTCAACTCAGAACTAAAGAACAGCGTGAAATGCAGGTCCAGGCTGTGCAGGAAAATACTGCCTTGACTCATGTCAGTGGAGTCAAGAGGCAGTGTGCACTTACAGAGCAACTTCAGTATTTCAATGTGTTGTCAGGTTACCCACCTGATGTGTTGCATGATCTGTTTGAGGGTGTAGTGCCCAGAGAATTGGCTCTATGTCTTCAAGTATTTATTAAAAATAAATACTTCACAAAGCATTCCCCTACAAATGGACAGACAAGACTAACGCTCCACAGCAGATCCCTCTGAATTTTGCAACAAGAAAAAGTGTTGGAGGGAACGCCCATGAAAACTGGTCATTGCTGCGATTCCTACCCCTCATAATTGGATCAGAGATCCCTGAGGGTGATACAGCATGAGAAGTACTTCTAGTGCTCAAAGACATTGTAGAGCTCGTTGTAAGTCACGTTCACACAGAGGAGACCATTTGTTACCTAGATTCTAAGATCTCTGAACACAGACACAGATTTCTCCAGGTTTTCCCACAGGAAAAACTAATTCCTAAACATCATTTCCTGGAACATTATCCACAGCTGATCAGGGCCTGTGGTCCACTTGTGTTCCTGTGGACTATGCGGTTTGAAGCCAAGCACCGCTTTTTTAAGCCTATTGTCAGGCACACTCACAGTTTTCGAAATATTCTGCTGTCACTTTTCCATGAAGCATCAGTTGATGGTTTCATACAACCACCATGATCCAAGTGTTGTAAAACCTGTTTCACAGGCCACACAGCTGTCTACTATAGATGTTACAGTGCTAAGAACAGATACCCAGGAAGCACTGCAAGCTAAATTCCGCGGTGAAACACATATCCAGATAGCCAACAGTGTGTGTTACAGTGGCACAAAGTGTGCAGTTGGAATGATTTTGGCTAATGGCTCAACAGGGGGTCTGACAGATTTTGGAGAATTGATCCAAATAGTTGTTGTGAAGGCTACTCTTGTATTTATCGTGAAATGCTTGAATGCTTGGTCAGTAGAACATCTCAGGCGCTTCATCCTTGAGAAAACATGCACAATGAAATTGCTGGAGCCTGCACATCTGTCCGACATGTTCCCTTTGACACCTTACTCTTTTGGTGGAAAAAGAGTTATAACCCTAAAACGTTACATTTGTGTTACCTAGACTGCCACCATATCCTTGGCTTGTCAAATCCAAAAAGCATGCATGGAACTAAAAAAAAAAAAAAAAAAAAAAAAAGACAGATGCTCAGATTTGGATAAACACTTAAAAGTTCTCGAAAAAAAAAAGTACAATTTTTCCATGATGAGGTAGGTTTTTTTAACTTTGTTCAGCTGTCCAAGATGCATTTGGGATTTCTGGGGATTTCTGTTTGCATTACAGGGATGTTCATTTTGGAAATGACTTTTTCTCCTTGAGATCGACAACTGACATCACAGGTAAGGACACTGTCAAGGTTGTGTATATCCAGGAACCCCCTACAGTAACATTGACCTTAACAGGCGTCGATGACTCCTTTTCAAGTGTTATGGATTCAACTCTTCAGACCTCTGATGATGCCTGCTCATCTGTGTCCTCGCATGACACATTACCTGTTTCTCCAGATCGGATGGAAGAAGGCCTCGCTCAGCGGTCAAAAGGCTGGCCCTCAGAATTTGAAATTCCTCGTTTCTCTTCCAGTACAGAGATTCTGCTTCAGTCAGGTAATGAAAAGTTCAGCTGTTCTGGGACACTTTTCGGCACCAAAAATCTCATATCCCTACTTCCAGACATTCTTGGAAGATTAGCTGAGGTTATTTTCGAGTGCTCTGCGTATCCATCAAGTGCACAAATAAGTCAAGTCGCCGAGGCCCTGATCAAGAAACATCCCTGTCTCAAAGAACCGGGACCATTCAATGGATGCTACGGATGGATCCAGAGACTCAAGTTCAAAATTTAGATCCAAAACTCCGAGGTCTTGGCTTTCCAGAAATTGCCGTGAACTCACTCAAGAGGAAACAAGCACATGAGCAGGCTCCAGCAAAAAATGTTAAGAAGCCTAAAAAGGCTGAAGTAAATTACCTACCGCCTCATCCTCAAGGAGAAGCCAGTGAAAGTCTGGAGGAGGAGAGAGTTGAGCTGTTGCATGAAGTGACAAAAAAGGAAAATTGCAAGGTGGTTGCTGAGAAAATGGTCAAGACGTTATCCCTCCGAAGGCAAGAGATCATTTATGAGGCCCCTGCAATCAGGGACCTCATGGTGCGCTGGCCTGCATTATTTGATCCAATTCAGGTACGTTTTTTTCTCTTATACTTTAGATATAAATGATTGTTTAGTAGCCAATTTATTACATTTCTATTTGGCAATTTTACCATCTTTAGGCAACAACTGTTACAGTTTGCTTTGACAGGTTATTTAACTAGCCCGTATCACTGGCTGGTCTACAGTTCCAAGTCACATCTATGGAAAGTGACTTCACTTGGAACAAATTACCAGCCAGTAATAGTGGGTCAGTTGAGTTATCTGCATTTGTACTACTGTATGTCAGAGTTCACTCTACTACAGAAATTGTCCATCTTTAACTCTACAGATAATTGTCTGCAAGAATTAATTGTGTGGTTTGTCTGGTCTACAGATAAATGAGGAATTCAAAAGAATTACCACCGTTAGCCTTGAATCTACATTTATGGCCAAACTTGACCATTGCACCCCAAAACTGATGGAAGAAGTCTCATCAAGGGGAGGAGCTACAGGAGCGAGGGTGAAGAATTTACACTTTTCTTTGAAATGCAAATTCTTAGCAATCACCCATTTAGATAATATTAATTTAGGTACTTCATTTGATCCTTTTTACCCATTTTTCTGAAATAGCACAACACAATTGAAGTCCGCAGAGAAGTAGCCATACGCTGCCTTGTTGTTTACCTTGGGGAGAAGGAAGAGGAACTTTTCAAGGAATTTCATGTAAGTAATTCAAGATTTTAAAAGAAAATTAAATCCACACTTGGCAGATACCTGCTCCTGCACTGTCCCCTATCTTTAATGCAAAGTCTGTGTTACACAGTGAACTTGTCAGATGAACAAGTTGCTAGCATTGACCCACTTCACACACCATGTATGTTAGAAATGCCTTTTAGTTTGCCATAGCTGACTCTTGCTTCAACACCCCTGCTTGATTATTAACTTCATGTTGAGGAATTGAAAAACCCTTTTAGATATCTAATTAAGTAAAGCAAACCAATATTGATGTAGTCATGCTGTATAAGTAAAAGAAAAGGGAATTTGTTATCTCACCAATATTGTGTTGGTGTCGTGTTTAAAATTGCCATCATCAGTGACCGGTCAATCCCAGGTTCTGACCACAAGACGGCAACCATTGTGGTTGAGGGAACCAAAATCCTGGACGGAGAGGATCTCCCAAGGTGCTGTGCTTTGTTGATGGGGATAATATATGCTGTGAATCTAAGCTATCGCAAGGAACTTAAATACACTTTTGAAGTGTTTCAGAAGCTGTTTCTTGAACTTGATGGACTGAAAGCCAGTGCGAAGGTAATGAGTCTCAAAAATGGTATTTTCTGAAGATGCTACTTGTTACACAGCACTGTCAGACTTAGAGTTGACTGCTCAGTTATAAAACTGATGGTGTGACAAAAAAAAGGAGACAAAAGACAAAATTGTTAATAGAAATACATGTAAGTCCACAGAGGGATTGCTACAGCTAAGAAAAAAGAATGCTAAGGAAAGTTATTGTTATGTGTGTTCTGTATTTTATCTCCATGAACATTTTAAGATCACAAAGGGTCACTGTTGTAATGTAGATACTGTTTGCACTGTCATTTATTCCTCAAACTGGTTTTGGGATGGATGACTAAGCATTCAGTGCATGTTGAAATTGTTCGCTGCAAAAGCAAACACTACAGGTTGTTTTTTTTGTCACAATAATATAAATAATAAAACGTTCATTGTGTAACAAATTAGTTATTGGACTAATACATTTCTTACAGGGTAATACATAAGTGAAAATATGGAAAAGTTAAGACTAATAAAGAAAATGTAATTGTAACAACTTACATTTTTTAATGGTTATCAGCTTAAAAACTTGAGTTGAGTTTATAATACTTAAAAATGCTTTTGTATAGCTCATAAAACATTGTGAGAACAACTTGATTTTTTGAGTTATCAACTAAAAAGCTTATGTTTAAAATTATAGTTATTCAGTCCATGTCACTTAAAATTCCCTTTATTTAATGCAGAAAAACTAGTTGTAAGGACTTGATTTAAATTAACACTCAACTTAAAAACCTGTGTTTGTGCTGTCAATTATCAAGTGAGTGGTAATAAAAAATACCTCTGGTTATAGAGGAAAAGCTAATTCGCCTAGCTTAATTTAGTTGGTTCTCTGAACATTATTTCGTTAGAAGTTGTCTCAACTTAAAAAGGCTGATGCAAACCCTTGCGTTAATTTTCTTCGTTGATCCTAAACATTTGTTTTTAGAGTGCAGGTACGAACAGAAACCAGTGGCCAAACAACATGTCCTGTCTCCAGTGTCTGCACCAGCACCAAGATTCATCATCAAAGCTGTCTCAAACCTACAAGTACTGCCATGGTAAATACAGTAAAATAAAAAGTATCTGCTGTTATTATGAAACTGTCAAAGTCCCTGGGACTTTGACTCTATGAACTCTGGGGGCAACAGTTTATTGAGGCCCAGGACTAATCTTAAGGGCTGATAAAGATAACGCCAGAGATTTATCAGCAGGTCCCTCAGATAACCTCAATATAAAGAGCGCGTCACTGCAGAGACACAGTATCACTCACTCGCAGAGCTGAGAGAGAGTTACCACAGGGCTGGACCCTATGGGCTGGGCCCTATGGATCCTGGGCCCTGGTGTCCCGGGGATGCTACCTCAGACCCGGCACTGAGGTGCAGTGCATTGTGGGAACTGTAGCAGATGTTCAGGAGTAAGTGAAGCTCTAACATCACAGCACTCAAAAGAGAAGCATGATAATCCTGAACGTGACAAGTGCCAGGTCTTTCTGATGTGCTTTAGCAGGACATTTGTTCTGATCTGGAACGAAGACAGGCTGTGCTCACTGAGCTGTCCCTGCTCTCCCTTCATTGGTCCCCTGGGGTCACATGGGTACTTCCCAGGGTGTCCTGGCCGAGGTGACGTGCTCAGCACGTGAATATGCATGTGTTTGCTGCATAATTAGAGTTCTCAGGAATGCTGGCGTGGGATTGGTGGAGAGGCTGGACCGTGAGAAAGAGCTCTCTGTGTGTTGTCCACCAGGCCACCGGACCTCACATAGGGAGACTGTATTGTCCATCGTGGACACACAGAGGGGGAAGAAAGTGGCTTTTCACTGATGGGTCAGTTCGAGCATGTAGAGAAATGGCCTGGCAACACAGCAACCCCCGGTACGAGCATCAGGCTGCACTTATCAATGGCAAATCCTGGACTTGCCAATGTTTATGTGGAGTCCACGCTTTGTGGGGGACAGACGCCTCTGAAGCTGCTCTCCTTAGTTACTGTTGCTAGGCTGGCGAGGTCAGACGAGGATCCATTTGAATTCACAGCAGTACGTTCTGTCGGAGGTCTCCAGTAGAAACTTGGTGTGCATGTGACACTGAAGAAGCCAAAGGCTTCAGGTTCCATTAAAGCAGATAAGGTAACGCCCCATACTGGCGACCTGTCTTCTCAGTGCTGAGAGGTATCAGAAATATAAAGAGTCAGGCTTGTATACATTATATAACTGCTGTGTGTTGGTTGGCTGGTGAGCAGGGGACCACCAGACCTGAACAGAAGCAGACGGGTCGGGGGCGTCCAGGATCTTCTGTGACACTGGGAGATATCTGTTTAGGATCTGATGACCAGCTGAGGGATGATACTGGACTGTCAGGTTCCTGACAGGGCGATGACGTCATATCTTTTTATATAACATAGAAAAATAAAGGCCCAAGGTTGGGAACCTTCCTCTCAGGTCATGTGGTTTCCTCCTGTCTCGCTGCCCGTCGTGCACACGCTCACACCACCAGTTGCACAACAGGACTTGGCTAGAGCCCTGGGTTTTCTGTCGTTATACAGTAACAAGGAGCCCTGTCACAAAGTGTTTTGGCCAACACACGCCCCTCCCCCGACTCCCCCGACTCTCAAGTCAAAGCCTCTTGTTTAACCAGTGAGCTGCCTCCACCGCCCAGTACACAGGCTGGTTGGACTGGGTGTGTGAACAAAGTGTATGATTATTGTGTCAGTACAGCTACCGTTAGCTTAGCTTCACACACTCAGTGGAGCCAGTGGGGAAACCTGGCTCGGCTCAGAGCTCTAAAGCTCATTAGTTTGCTTCCTGTGTCTTCATCTGTTTGAGTCAACATACGACTTTATAAAGAAGCCTTTCTACATATGGAGTATTGCCTGGGGAGCATGAAGCCACAGTTCCTGATTTCTGTCTGTGTGTGTGTCAGGAAACGACCACACACAGCAACGAGACCGAATGATGTGGAGCTCGTAGGAAGGAGGGGTGTGACAACAATAAATATCACTTCCTGCCTGAACTTTGACCCGAAGAACAAAAATGTCATGTGACATGTTTAATTCGACTGATATCCAGGTCAGCTTCCCGCTCGTGTGGAGGTTATTTTGGACATCCAGGAAAGGGATGAGACACCAGCGCTCTCCATCTGCTCACTCTGTGACCTGAAGGCCTTTTCCTGGGGACAACGTCTCTGTCTCACTCTATCTCACTGCAGCAGCATTTTTCTCTTTATTAAATGATGTTCAGTAAATGCATTTTATTGCTTTGGTTTAATTTCCCTGTATTCATTTTCTTGAACAGGCCACACAGGGTGCTTTTCAACATGTTCACGGGTTTCCAGGGAGTCATGAATATTTATGCGCTGCAGAAAATGGAAGGGGAGTGTCTAACCAGGGTTGCTGTGTTGGTTCTTAGGTGATAATTGTTTTATTAAATTAAACAGCTAATAACGACAATCCAGATGGATGAGATTCAGAAGACCTCAAGCTCTCAACAGTGATCTGATTCTCTTCTTCATTTGTCCAATGAGCAAATCACCCCAATACGTGATGCGCTGGGATCACCGCTAGAGGGCAGCACATCTCCATTAGTGCATGTCTCTAAAGGGGCACGAAGGTACAGAGAAGGTACTATATGAGTTTGTTCTTCTTGTGAGTTACACAGCCAGACTTGTCAAGATTGATGGAATGATAGAGGCTGATCACTATTCATTAGCCCATTAGCTACAGTGAAGTTCACATCCACCAGAACCCACTGTTCAGAACACAATCATTCTGTCTGTCTCCCTTGAAGGACAGAGTCCTCAGAGATGTTTGTGTTTCTCTGAGAAGGTCCTCTTTAACCCCTTTAACCCGGTCAACAGGAAAGAGACTGCGAATGAACTGGGAGGGATCCGTGACGACTGCCCGTCGACCTTCAAATGAACCTATCAAGAAGTGACCTTGCCATTGGTCATCTCTGCACCGTGTGCATGACCCAATAAGATACTGCACTCTAATAACACCCGCTAAAGAAAAGGAACCTGCCTCCCTGCTGCAGCCTTCACTTCATAAACTCTGACCAGGTTTTCATTTGTCCAGGCAGCAACCATAGAGAGAATGTCAATGTAAAGTGTTTAAATTCAATTCAGTTTTATTTATATAGTGCCAAATCATAACAGACGTTATCTCAGGGCACTTTACATAGCAGAGCACAGTCAGATCAAATATGAAAACAGAGAGACCCAACTATCCCCACAATGAACAAGCACTATGGCGACTATGGAGAGGAAAAACTCCCTCATCAACAGGAAGAAACATCGAGCAGAACCAGGCTCAGTGTGGTTGGTCATCTGCTTCCACCGGTTGGGGTGAGCAGAGAGAAGGACGGAGAAAAGGAGAGTGCAAGGAAAAGGGAGAAGAGAGACAAGAGAGACATGGACAGTAATAACGATAATAATAATAATAATAAAGAAAGAAATAAATGAGGTCAGGGCCTTTCGGGTGTTAAGTAGTCATACTGGGAGGAAACGTCGAAGATTATTTCCTACTCAGTTCATGGATGAACATGTTCATTTACAATGATTGACAACGCTGAAACTTCTTCTATCAGAACGACAGCCTGGGCTGTGGCTCCATCCCATTAGACGGAGATAATAAAACTCCTCTACAGTTCATCTGAAAGAATCCGTCCATTCAGCCGGTACCAGGCAGCAGCCTCCTCCTGCTGTCCCAGGGAGGGGAAGGAGGACCAGTGCCAGTTTTCAACCTCGTCTGCTTCAATGGGCCTTTGTGGTTGCTGCCATCCTTCGCCCCCGGCCGGGCCCCACTCTGCAGCCATCCCACAATGCAGCCCTGTCATGTGCGCCTCATTGACATGCTCCCGTAGTGATGCGTCAGGGAACGCTCCTCCACCTCTCTCACAGGAAATAAAGCGGCGTGTTGGGTGGCCAAAGGGTGGCTTCCTGGATACGCTCTTCATATTTTGGAGGAGGAAGTGTATATGTGTGTGTGTGTGTGTGTGTCCCACTAACCTCCCACACTGTCAGTGAGCACATGCTGACCAGTAATCATGGTAAGACCTGGTCAAAGTGTGAGTGTCCTTCATTTGGAAAAATGCTGCAATGCAAGTGTCAGAACTTCTGTTGTCAAATCTCTCTGAGTGATGTCAAACCCCTGGAGTTCATTTTAAGGCAGGCTCATTGTGATCTCTGTCACATGACATGACACAATGTCAGCTGAAACACAAATAACATCCAAGACCAATAAAGAGATTTGATTTGGTTTGCTTCAGAATTATATATTATATATTATAAAAATGCACTATTGTTTTGAGCAATTATTTTGAAGGAGCACTTGAAACCAGCTACGTGACCATGGACTCAACCTCTGTCCCTCCCTCTCTCCTCTCTCTCTCTCTCTCTCTCCCTCTCCCTGGCCAGCATCATCGTCCACGTACACGCTGCACCCCCCCCCCCCCCCCCCCCGGCTCGTGTGCACGCGGGATTGACCCAGAGGAGGAGTAGGAGGTTGGGTCTAGCCTGTGGTGGTCGTGTGCTGGTTGCAGACGTGTACGTGTAGCAGGAGGAGCAGATCTCCGGTGAGGAGGAACCATTCGAGCTGTGGTTTATATTTCAAGGAGGGAACCAAAGAGGCCACCCTCCCTCCCCGGGACCCCCTCTCTCCCCCTGCCTCCGACTCACATTTCATCCGTCCTGTTTTCTCCGTGTGCCTGTTTACTCTGCCGGACCCTCCTCCCGGACCCTCCGCCCGGAGCTCTGTGATGAGGTCGTCCTGCGGCAGCGGCTCGTTGACGCCAAGATAAAGCGACAGTTGTCGGTTGTTGTTGTCGGGACGGTGCTCGGCTTCAGCCCGGGCCGGTGAGGACACACGGTGAAGACACGGTGAGGACAGAGAGGACACGGTGAGGACACGGTGCGGACACGGTGCGGGGAAAGGAAGCCGCTGCCGGGGCTGAGGGACACGGTGAGTGCGGTCTTTACGTCATTAACCTGCTGATTGATGATATCACATGCGGGATCTCCGCAGACCTCGGTGATGTGCGGGTGTGTCTGTGTTTGACGTCATCTCTGGTTAATTTAGTTACCGGTACCGTGAAGCTAAACCAGTCGCAGCTAATGTTAGCTGTGCACGCTGCTAGCTACGCAGCCCACGCCCAGCTGTCCCCATCAGCAGAGACCCGAACCACTGGGGGGGGGGGGCACAGAACCAAGCCGGGGACTTGGTTGGTAACCTGGTTGGTGATTACCAGCACCAGGTTAGCAATACCAGGTTAACAGCATCAGTACCAGGTTATAACCGGGTCTCCATGATGGAGGAGCTATCACATCCTTCACTATCGGCGGCTGCGGATCAAACCTCTGCTCGACCAGTGGGGGATCAGTCAACACTGAGGGTCAATGTGTCTCAGGCCTGACACGCTGACCTTCAGTGGACAGGAGCTGGCAGCAGAGCGGTTAAGGATCCATGTGGACCGCACACAGTCCCAACTGTCTGTGTTGGTCCAGGGCTCTGTTGGTCTCTGCTGTTAGTGGCTCTGGAGTGTCCAGATAAATAACCCCCCCCCCCATGTCTAAACAGATGAAATGTGAGGACTGAATCCTAAAAACAGATCGTAGTTGTTGAAGCCAGATGTTCTCAGAGTTCTGGGCCCGAGCAGATGATGGACTGAAGGTTCTAATACACCTGGGCCTCTGAGTGCAGAACCGGGGGGCTCAGTACACATGGTTTTGTCTAGAAGTTCTGAAGTTAGGATCAGTTTAGTAGTGGTACCAACCCCGGCACTGAACTCATGACCCGACTCCCAGAACATGCTGATCAGGGCTGTAAATACTGAACCGAGGATGAACTTTGCCTTGCACACGGAGTACGGACACTGACCTGGTTCTGCTTCTGTTCAGGTTGATCTTGGTCTGAGGTCTGAGGTTGAGATCCTGGCGTTAAAGTGGCTCAGGGTTCTGACCCAATCCTGTCCTGAATACAGTGCCCAGGCTGCACACACTAGCATGTGCTGATGTCCATCCTTGCCCACCCCCCACCAACCGTCGACTCATCTGTCAATCATCAACTTTCCAAGCAGACTGTTTCTGGGTCGTCCTCTGAACCCAGTTCTTCTCACAGATGGACGTTAATGGTTATTCTGGTATTTAGAGGATTTCTGCTAAGTGTCTTGGGGGTCAGCTTTTCTTCCTCCCTGAGTCAACATGGAGCTAAATATACTGTCCCCTTCAGAGTAAGAGCCCTGCTTCTGGTGTTCAGCCTGTGTAAAGACAGCTTGTCACAGCTAGTCACCTCCATCACCTCCAGTCGCCTCCAGCTCAGGGTGTAACTGCAAACCCCTTCTGCGTAAATGTCCGGCAAACAGGAAATGCGTGCTACCGAACACTTCAGAGCATGTGTGTCTCCCGGTGAAGCCAAAGGTTTAACATTTAAATTCCACACAACAGTGTTAGCATCTGTTTAACCTGTCCAGCATCTGTCCAGCATATTCCCAATCCACATGACTGTGCTGCGCTCAGGTTCATTTGAAGAGCAGTTAAGACTCCTCCTAAACACTTCTCACTCCTTCTGACTCCTCCTCCAGCTGGTGCTCGTGTCTATGATGAAAAGACATTACGTATTCATTAATTTTGTAGTAGCCAGGGTGGGAGCGCACATGAGGTTTTTTCTGTCAGATGGTTCCCTGAAAGCAATGGTCAGGGCCAAGATGTTCTCATGGAGATATTCTCAGGTCCTTCATGGAGGAGGTGCAGTTGCGTGCAGCTCCATTGAACTGAGGAGCGTTTGTGGAGGCATGTGGCCCGGTGACCTTCAGGTCAGGGCCTGTCCCTGGGAGCTGCATGTTCTTCCCGTTGGGGTTCATTTACCAGTGGTGACCATGCAGCGAGCTGAGGTTTTCATGATAATCTCCACTGGTGCACTGTGACGTGGTCACTCAGACCAGGGTTCGCTCTCAGCCCCTCTCAATTCAAACCTGGTTTACAGAACAGATGAAGATGTTTATTTCCTGCAGGTCAGTAACAGATTGACTCACTTGCCGTCACATGGCTACAGGTTTTATTTTTAGTGACTCTGACCCTGTACTGTGTAGAAGGAGGGTCTGATTTCTCCAAAGCCAGTGACCATGAAAAGATTGCGCAAGTCTTTTTATTTTCAGATGAAATAATGAAAAGCTCCTATTTTAAAGGTCAGCAGACCTAGACACAGCGAGCAGAAAGATAGCAAAAGCCTGACATTCATGAGGAGGAGCGTTGGAAGGAGGAGACCCCCACAGAATGCGGAGCGGTGCTGGACACGGGAGACAGGAGTGATCCAAGCGATCCGAGTGCTGCGGGACAGCTGCAAGTGTCAGTTCCTCTTGTTTGTGTCGGCTTGAGTTTCTGAGTCCACTCCGGCTTCTGGGGCAGGGGCGGGGGGGGGGGGGGGGGGGGGGGGGGGGGGGGGGGGGGGGGGGTGCAGGAACCTTTCACAGATGAGTTCAGCTGATTATTGTTCCTTTGTGACCGTCTGCATATTTCAGTCAGAGTTCCTGTCCGCTGTTGGTTTAAACATGCTAATGAGATGTGTGGTCAGTTAATTAAAAGCTGTGGAAGCCATGTAATATGCTGCTCCTATGTGACTCGCTGCGTTTGTCTGGTGCACATCAAGTGGACCTGAAATCCGGATCGTGATTTTGACTGGGATGGTTGCTGTTAAAGGCAGATTGAGTGGATGGATGATAACCAGTTACTGATACACAAAGACCAGTGGCTCTAGTCAGAGGTTTTGATGAAGACATTTCCCAGTAAAACAAGGCTAACCAGCACATTGTGTGCTACTTCATGCAAATCAAGTCACTGGAATTCTATAAGCAGCTGAAAGTGACCTGAGCAGCTCGACTCAGGTCTCCATGGCTGTAGCCGTAGTTGGAGCGACCTACTTACTGTGGTGGAGGCCCAGGAACAACAGCTGTCTGTGATGTATCAGAGCTGGGACTGGAGACACTGCATCACACCATGAGGAGTGGAGGGCATGATTACAAATACCATGGTTCATCTCAGGAGGAGGCCTGGTCCAGCTCAGGTGGACACAGGACTCTTTCAAAGTGAGAGAGAAAGCGTTCAGACACTGTAAAAGAACGATGAGCTCCTGGAGCAGCCTGTAGGGCAGATGGGGAGCAGCAGTGTTCTGTGGATCTGTGACCTCTGGAGCTGTGTTCAGTCCTAACATGATGTTACAGTTTACATCATCAACTTTTTTCTGTAGTTATTATCATCATACATGTGTCCTGGGCCACGCCCACTTGAGCCTAGTAGACGGGATGATGTGAAAACCTGTTGCTTTGTAAATGACTCCCTCAGCCAGCTCCTCTTCAGGAGCGTCTGCTCTGTGACTCAGTTTCAGATGTGCACATATCATGACCGTCCCTGGCTGCCAGTGGAAATTTCCACTTCTCATTCTGACTGCATCTGCAGACATGATGTTTTGGGATTGTTCCTTCTATTCCTAAGTCAGCATTCCTCCACAGCGACCTGAGAACATGGAGTGTTTAACGATGGTCAGTCTTTTCTTGATAAAGATGTCTGATTAAACTCCAGTCCCCGCCCTGTACGATGCATCTGTTATGGCTGAGCGAGGAGTAAAGGAGTGTCCTTTGATTGGAACTTAAACAACGTCAGTGTTCTCCCACTGTGTGGAGGTGGGCGTGGCTGAATCTAACCTGGCTTCACTGTCACTGGATCATGTGCAGTGGAGAAGTGACTGACCATGACCCTGGTCCTGTGAAGGATCTGATATCTCACATTAATCATTGTCAAGTCTTGTCAAATTTCTTGTAAATACCAGGTCTAGTTTGTATTTATCTACATGCTGCTGCTGCTACTCCACCATTTCTCAGTTTAGGATAAATTAAGTTCTATTGATCTATCTACCTAGTTTGATGTGTGATGCTCATTTCATATGAGATGTGAATTATCTTCATGCCAACATGTTGAACTGAAACCAGTCTGTGCTGACTTCATCAGCTTGGAGGTAACATTAAGTCCACTACACCTGAAGTGTCTTTATTTGTATTAAATTAAAGTTGAGTGGTACAGTTGAGGGCCGCAGTGTAGCAGTATAATGACCAGTAGGAATCCTTATATGCAACAGGGGCTGGCGGCACAGCTTCCTCCTAACGTCCCATTAAAGACGTGCTAGGAGCGGGGTTCTTACTGGTGGTGTAAGTGGGCGAGGCTGTGTGAAAATGGATGATAAATAACAGCTGAAAGTCATGCCTGCAGGTTTCCAACCACAGGGTGCCGCTTGTTGCCAAGTCATCACATTTCTTGTGACACACCTTCACAATAGCTTCCACGTTTCCCCTGCAGCTGTGCAGAGTCAGTGACTGTGTCTGCACGTCTATGCAGTCTGAAAGAACTTGATGATACACAGAGACCCAAACACTCAGGCAGGTCTGTGAGATGGATCAATGCAGGCAACTCCACTCCTTCCCTCAGGGTGCCCAGTGCTGCAGCTCCTCTGGCCTGTTGTCTCTTTGTGTTTAATGAGCTTATAGATTCGCTCCCAGCTGTAAAGACAAAGTCTTTCAGCCTCTGGTCCTCTGACTGTTTGTTTTGGCTCCAGCAGAACTCACAGCTGATGTTTCAGCTCACTGTTCATCTGAGCAGCAGCAGGCCAGTTTGTGGCCCTCCTGACCGCACGATAGAAACATGACATGAACGTCCCAGCACTGAAACTTGTGTAGAATAGAATATAATGTTTTATTCCTTTTTTTCCTGAAGTCAGTCACCATCTCCCTTGTCTTACTAGTGTTCAGGCACAGGAAGTTGCGACCTGTACTCCAGTTCATCCCCCTCAGACACACAGCCAACAATGGCTGAGTCATCAGAGAACTTCTGGAGAAGACAGCTGCTGGAGTTGTATTTGTAGTCCGCAGTGTAGATGGAGAAGAGGAACGGTGAGAGCACTGTCCCCTGTGGTGCTCCGGTGCTGCAGATCGCCACCTCAGACCTGCGGTCCCGCAGTCGCACATACTGCGGCCTGTTTTTGAGGTAGAGTGTGATGTCATGAGCCAGCTATTTTTCCAGTCACATGACTCCAGCCAACCAGTGGCTCTGTGCTGATGTGCCTGTCAGACCCTGCCTTACATCACTGAGAGCTCTGGGTCACTGTGTTATGGGAATGATGACGTCCTGAGCAGGAAGACTGAAAACTTTCCACAGTCCAGCAGAGCGAAGAGTTCTGGCTCCTCCCCTGATCACCTCCAGTGTCTTGTTTTTTTTTTTTTTTTATGAAGTTCAGATTTGTCATGCTGGTCTCCATATGATTATCAAATCTATATTTGATTGATTCATCATATTAATATAGTCTGTTAGCATCTACAGTGTTGACCAGCAGCCATGTTTCTCTCTGCTCCCTCCGATCGTCCACAGGGTGGCGTCTTATTCGTGTGTGCAGGTTCTGATGTGCTGTTTGTTCTTTGTCTCCCTCCAGATTATCCATGAGCTCCGATTTCCCACACTACAGTTTCAGGATGCCAAATATAGGGTTCCAGAACCTTCCCCTTAATATCTACATTGTGGTGTTTGGGACCGCCATCTTTGTATTCATCCTCAGCCTCCTCTTCTGCTGCTACCTGATCAGGTAAAATCCATTCACACGACACCACATTTATTTTAGTGAAATTAAGTGTCGTATTAGTTATTGTTCCAAATGTAATTTACTCTCACCTTATTACACAGGTCACCATTCACACGTTTGTGTCTGTTCTAAAACACTGCAGTGACGTGCACGACTACACTCACAAACATCACACACAGACCATCGTGTGGCATCTGAGGCTTTCAGGCTTTCCTTTCATAGGGCTTTTCCACCGAACTGGTGCTAGTGCTTCCTAAGAACCAGTTTGGTTTACAGCACGGAGCCAAGTTGGAGTCACGTCATTTTGTCACTATAAAACGTCAGCACGTCAAACAACTGCATAAGTAGCCAGTCCCAGATCTCTTTTTTAACTTATAGAGTTTATTTGGGAGTTGCTCAACACTCCGCACGTATCCCGCTGGAGCTTTTCATAGACCGGTTTGGTCTGCGGGGCTCCGCCCGTTCGTTCGTCCTGTTTTTCTCCAGCCGACCACAGCGAAACTCTGACAACAGACAACTCGCTCGGCCGCTGTTTAAAAACGCTTGGTGATCGGTACGATAACCCCGCCCCCGGCCCCACTGACGTAGTTGGTGCTTGCTCTGGCACCCCGATGAGTTGGGGCCAGCTAAGCAGCAGTATTTTAGACCTCTGGCCTGTGGAAACAGAAAGAACTGGTTCCAACTCAGGCACTAGCACAGAACTAGCACTAGCACTCGGTGGAAAAGCCCTAACAGAAATGTGTTTGTATAAAGGTTTCACCAGCACTGTGTGGACATGGGATTATGATACCAGAGGTACTGACCCCCCCCCCCCCCATTAGATTTCATATAATTAAATAAACTTTCAGATATTTGGTTGGATGTTTTACTCTTGTTTGTCATTTAACAACCAGCCTTCCTTGTTTATCACTGTCTGTCATTTCTGAGGGACCAGCAGAGGTGGCAGTGGACTTCAAGTCAACATTGGAAATAGTTATTAAGAGTGTTATTAAAAGTGAAAGAAAGGCATGCAAAGATGCAGTGCCCCAAAGTCACTGTAACCCAATCTCCCATCAGGCACGGGACCACGCCCTCATGTGTCTCAAACGTCATAGAACACCTGAGCTAGAGTCGTCACTACCTTAGATATGGATAGATGTTTGACAGGTCGCTGCAGCTCCTCTGTCTGTCCTCAGGCCACACCCTGCAGCTGGCAGGAGGAGTGGCTTCCTCTGAGCCCCTCCCACCTGAGTAGGTCCAAGGTTATGAATGTGTGTTGTTGAGCAGGTGCTGAATGACCCATGTTTCCATAACGACAGGACTGTAGTGATGGTTTTTGGGGGGGTTTTTTTGGGGGGGGGGGGGTCTTCAGCCTCAAAGGGCCACACCCACACCACTGACCACTGGAGTCTCTGCACCTTGACCTGTCAGTGTCTCTGCTGGACTGCTTGTTTTACAGATCGCTCTCTCTCTGCTGCGAGAGGTTAAGGTTTCTTGTTGTGGAGGTAAATCTTACAAACCTGACTTTCTTTTATCTTTTATCTTTTTGTCTTTTCTTTCTTCCTCTTCATCTGATTCTCTCCTAGAATCACACTGTGTTCCAGCTTCCTTCCTTTAGTTCCACTGCTCATTTAAAGTAAACGGTGAATCCAGAGCTTGATGTGAACTCTAAACTTTGACCCTGTGTATTTTGGGACCTGAGAGTTGATGTTTCACTCTTCAGTTCAGTGTTTGTTTTGACAGGAAGTCATTGTGCAGTGATGCCAGTTAATGTGCACCGTGGCCTTTTCTTGCATGATGAAGCAAACACATTTAACAGTTTCATTTGAATGTTTTTACTCTTTAATTCAGTCAACTTTGATCCAGCTAGTGGCTAATGGTTGTTTTCAGTATCTAAATTCTAATGACACTGTGACATTACTCTGGTAGCCTGGTGTTTGAGGAGGAGACCTGAGTTTGTCCTTTCTCACTTTGTCCCAATATGTGTCGACAGATCGGTCTCTAATCACCCAGATGTTTTGTCCTTACGTTTCCCCAGATTACGGCACCAGGCGCACAAAGAGCTCTATGCATATAAACAGGTGAGAGTGCGCACGCACGTACACACCCTGGTCCCTAAAGGTCTGTTCAGCTGCTGCAGTCATTCTTTTGCTTCCTAAGCTGCTGGTCAGGCTTCTGCTGCTTAAGGGATTTGAACTATTTCAGAAATCGTTAAGGATATTTGGAGAGCGACTCCGTGATACCACATATTCTCCATTACACCCGAACTGGACTGGGGCTGCTCAGAAACTGGGGATGCGCCCAAGCTGAGGCCAAAAAGAGGGAGTGACGGCCGACTCTCATATCCTGCAATTATGCAATAACAGAACTTCCCAAGCCCCCCCCCCCCCCACACACACACACATTGCACAATCAGCTATGGTAGGTTCTAGCTCCAAGTGTTGTAACTGTAGTATTCTGTGTACTGCGTATGTTATAACCTCCCAATCCTCTGTAGGTTACGTAAGCCCATCAAGCTCATGTAGCGTGCACACACACTGCCTTGGTAGCAGCTCTGTTAGAGCAGTGAGGCCACGTTTATCCTATTTCCCATCACACATTTGTTCTGTCTTTGGCTAATTCGTCTCTCATCGTCCCTCAGGTCATTCAGAAGGAAAAGGTCAAAGAGCCGAACTTGCATGAGGTGAGCGCTCGTCTCCGTTCTCTCTCATTATCTCTCATTACACTGGTCAACACTAAATTTATTGTTTAAGTTTTTTTAGCTGATTAAAGATAATTTTGATGTACTGAATCCAAAAATCACATTGGTTTTGCTCAATCAGGTCAACGTTCTGAACTAAACTACATATTTGTTTTTTGACGTTTTTGTTTGTGCAGATATTTTCACATCATATGATGCCAAATTCTTTTATATTTCGTGCAATAAACAAATTCTGAAATAAAAATAAGCCTGACATATTCTTTCCATGCTCATTTTGGTATTAAACTTGGTGACCAGGATACATTTTGGGCCAAACATGGTAAGCAAGTGAAGAACTTTCTTGGCAACAACAAGGCCAGGAACTATGCAGAACTTGTCACCAATGCTTTCAGAAACCTTGGGCATGAGCATCAAAATGCATTATTTATTCTCACATATGGATCGGTTTCCTGAGAATCTGGGATCAATGAGTGATGAGCAGAGGGAGAGATTCCATCAGGACATAAAAGAGATGGAAACCAGGTATCAGGGACGCTGGGATGCAGTCATGATTGCTGATTACTGTTGGACTCTGAAGAGAGACATCCCTGCTGCTGAGCATTCAATGGGTTGGAAGAAACGTTAGTTCATGCCCTGAATTTTGCACAATGACGACGTAACTTTCAATTTACATGTATCTTACCTTTATCAAATTGAAGTTTGAAGAACAATTGATACACTCTGTTAGAAAATGATTTTTTTCCTCCTGAAACCTTTTTTGGATGAGAAATATTCAAAAATCAACTGATGTCACAAAAATATAATTAATTTAGTCAGAAGTTTGGATTTTTCTAAATCAAATTAGCACAAAAACCTGACCTGATTGAGAAGAATTGATTTTTGGATTCAGTGGTGTAAAATAGTCCTAATTCTGTTGAAAAAACATGTGTTTTTGAAACCGAGTGTTATCTCTTATTCTCTCTTATTATCAGCTGAAGACGCTTCACTGCAAACACTCAGAGTTTGTGTTAGTGTGTTAGGCTGACGGCTTATGTGGGATCTAATTTCAACTAGAAAATGTCTTTTTTCAAAAGACATTTTGAACGGATGCCAGGTGCGTCCTCCTCATCCGTCTTTTTTTACATTTTGTACATTTCAAAGGTTCAGCTTTGAGCCTCTTCGGTCGAGCGACATTGACTCCCATTGATTTTTATCATGTTTATTCCCGTGTCTCTATGACAACATCTCTGGGAGGATGCATAACAACACACACAGTTCAATGGTGGAATATAAAGATGCCGAGGGGGCAGCGAAGGTTCAGGTTTAAATGAGAACAGAATGAAAGTGTTGCAGTGGGAGGAGCTTCAAGGTCATGGATGTTTATCTTGTTTTGACATGCACATCATCTTTCATTTAACATGGAGCCAGTCTGCCTGGACGCAGTGTCCCTGTCTTCTATTACTGTTATGTAATGTCAGGCAGCAGTGTGTAGAGTAACAGCGCTGGCTCCACAGTGTCACGATGAACATGGCAGTGCACGTGTCATCAGCCTCAGTGTCCCTTGTTATTATTCCTGTTCCTAACTGATGGAGGCGTCTCATATTCACACACACACACACACACACACACACCTGGCTGCCTGACCCACTGTGAACAGTTCTGCACAGACTGTGTTTGACCCGAGGGATCATGGGATCAGGTCACTGCTGCAGCCGTGTGTTTTAGTTTGAGCCCCACCTTCCTTTGACGGAGAATAATCCCTGTCACACAGCTGGGATCAGAGTTTACAGTCCGTCTGTGTGAACATCCGACACACAGACTGGGTCAAAGGTCTGAGATGGAACGGTTGGTTTGAGTAAAGCCCACAGGATGAAGTGATTTAATCAGGAGTTTCAGACGGTTCTGGACCCAAGCCGCAGCCAGGCACTGAACTGAACCATGGATCCATTCCCCAACAAACAGAACCGCAGGGCCACTGTGTGTCCCCAAGTCCAGGGTGCACGGCTCAGTCTGTCTTCACCCTCCGTGGGCCCATTATCTCCTTCCACCTGTGCTGGACCTTTTGGATCATTTGTCTGAGACAAATGAGATAAATGAATGTGTCTCCCTTTCAGATCTGTGCGGTGTGCTTGGAGGAGTTCAAACAGAAAGACGAGCTGGGGATCTGTCCGTGTAAACACGCCTTTCACAGGAAGTAAGTGAGGGAGTGTGTTCTTCACACACACACAGAAAGGAGGCGTGAAGGACAAACCCACAGTGAAATGATGAAGAAATATTTTTCTGGGTTATAGTTAAACCATGACAGCCCCCACAGATATAACAGACGTCTCCTTGGCCTAGTTTCCCCCAGTCACAGCAGAGTGCTCACAGTTCATTGGATCTACTGTGTAAACAGTGTGTGTGGTGGGGGGTGGGGCTGCTTTCTCCTATTTACCAGGAACCAGGACGCTCATGATTCAGTGTAATTCTTATTCTCCTGTGCTCCGATAGAGGACCGCCTCAAGTGTCAAACCTTGCAGTATGACATAATAACACGTGACTCCACCCCTCCCAGGTGCCTCATTAAGTGGCTGGAGGTGAGGAAGGTGTGCCCCCTGTGCAACATGCCTGTGCTGCAGCTGGCCCAGCAGGCAGGTGGCTCGGATCCCACGGTGCCAGTCCAGCAGCCTCTGCCCGGCATCGAGAATCTGGTGTAGCGCGTCCCGTCGGCCTCACCTGCGCAGGTACACGCTCAGCTGACCGATGATCAGCTGTCCCCTGTTTTTCTTTTTTCACAGACGATTCTTTCTGGGCCCTGATGTGGTCACTAACTCTTTCACAACCAAAGCACTTTTCTGGGAACATCAGCTGAAGACCTGGACGAAGGTGGAACACAGAACCCAAGAATGACGCTGCGCTCAAATATACACCATCTATTTTTCTTTCTTTTTTATTTAACAAGCACTTTACAGGAAGTCAGTCCTTAATTTCTGTAGCAGCAGGCTCATGTTTTTGTACGTTATCATTCTCTCTGATTTCTGTGCAGGGCGAAGCCTTGTGGCTTTCAACATTGATTTCTATAACAATAGAAATATATTGCAAAGGGACAACAGGATCAGGTCAGGACATCTGGACGGTGATTGCGCTCACGTTCACGCTCACGCTTACTGCGTCTACATAGCGGCGATCCGGTGAACGCCCTTCGATCTGGTGAGCGCTGTTGATCAAACAGGCGAAACAAACATCCTGGACTTTCTAAACTTGTAACTGTGATGACCTTTGACCGGAGTTCACGTGAGAGTTGCACAGAAATAAGTCTCGTTTCTGCTGCTGCGTTGCTTAGTTTGACTGGAGCAGAGAACCTGACAATGCCCTGACACACAGATCAGAAGGAATCACTATTTATTGCATTTAATTTATTATCATTTATTGAGTTTTCTTTCTCTGAATAGTCACACCATTGTGTAAGAATATATACAGATGGACCGAGGGAGGGCGCACGCACGCACGCACGCACGCACGCACACACACACACCTCACAATGGCTACCACAGAGTCAATGGTCAGCAGATTGTAATGAAACAGCACACACACACACACAGTTCAGCTTTTGTCAGTGTTCTGGTGCTTTCGTATTTCTGAACAGTACAGGAAAGCATTTTGTTTTGTGTCCTCCCCCCACACACACACAATGTGCATGTGTTTGACCTCATCTCTTGTGATTGGAAAAGGCTTGACTTCACAGTGATGAGCCTAAGATCATGAGAGAGAGAGAGAGAGAGAGACATTTTACGGAGGATGAATCCACCCTGCTCTGCTACAGACTTCCATCCCAGCAGTTTTGCTTTAACCCTGTTAATCAACAACAACCAACCACTAAAATATAGAATGACTGTGTCTTTAAAAACACAATAATCTTAATAAGATTTGATCGTCCAACACTAACTGACGTTGTGCTTTCACTGTCCGGCCAGTGAAGCGTCGCTCCTTTCCTCTGGGTCCCAGTGTGTAGCCGACCGCTGCAGCCTTAAGGGTCGGGTGGTTGTCGATTGTTGTCGTGCACTGAAGGATCCTCATCCTTCCTGCTTCGCCAGAGCCTTAGAAACGTGTTAATATTAACGGCTACATACAAGTAGTTTTGCCCTCATTAGCCTCCTGTGATCATGGTGAGTCCCGTGTTTCTGATCACAGACACTAACTGAAGCCCAGATCACCGCTGCTCCTTGGGCTCTGGGTGTGACATCACCTCTCTGGTCAACAGAAGTCTTAAAGCTGTGTCCTGCTCGCTGTCGAGTCTGAAAAAGTGACATCACTATTGGTCAGTGTAAACAGTCACAGCTGAGCACTTATTGCCATCAGGCGAACCTGCCTGTTGTGTGTGTAAACACTTAACACCTGTACCCCCACCCCCACCCAACCCTCCCATCCTCATCAAAACCAAGTGTTGTCAATCAAAGTCCGAGCCAAGAGGAGAGAAGGTGTGACAGTTTGAAAGGAAAAGAGGGCGGGTCTTGTAGCACAGCAAACTGAGCCAGCTGTGAACGTGATGATGATGTTCTGACTCATTAGAGAGAGGCCTGGTACACTGCCCCCCCCCCCCCCCCCCCCCCCCGGGGGGGGACGGTTCCCCCCCCCCCCCCCCCCCCCCCCCGCCCGTGTGTTAACACTGATCCTGTTTGTGGACTCACACAGACAATGTTTGTAAAACTAAAAATTCTGCAGCAGAATATTTTTAGAGATGATTGCTGTACAGTATTTGTAAGCTCTATTTTTGTATATTGCTTTTTTTGGAGAAAATAATGTGCTTGTTTTTTGCTAATTTCGTGTTCATTCATTTTAGGAAATTGTTGCATGTGACTGACTTGAACTGTAAATAAAATGTCATGGTTTTGGAAAGATGCTTTTACTCTCAGGTGTTTAAAGTATGTTTCTCTCTGATCAGAAAATTTGGAGAAGAACACTGTAGAGGGGAAAACTAATCATAGCAGTTAAAATTAATCATTTAGGATACAAATGTTGTACTCTACAAAATGTTGGAGAGAGAAAGATGGAAGTGAAGTATTGTACTTTTTTAAAAGTCTTCTTCTCCGGACCCACTGACCCACAGAGACCCCTGGTGGTGAGGAGCCCACATTGAAGAGCTGTACTCAGCTGAAACTCCGGTTAGACTGGGAGTGTAGAGAAGCTCATTTCATCAAAACATGGTTCAAAATGTTTGTTTGTTTGCACTCATATACAAGGTGACATTAAAGTATACCTGGTTTGACACCACTTCTTTAACCAAAGCTCACATTTAATAATGTATTCATTCTGGTTAAAATATCACTTTTTACGAGGCCACCCTGCTTGAGATCTGTGGTAAACCTCCAGTTTCACACTTGGTCACGCTTGCAGTTCTTGTTGCTTTCTTCCTGGGCTTCAACACTTGGTCACAAACCTGTTGATAAAGTTGAGTTGAAGTAAATGCTCCAGGGAAACATGTCATCAGCCTGCCAGAGATGGAAACACTGTGAGGCGGGGCAGCCACTAAAGATGAAGTGAGGGTGGGGCCTTTGTGGCTGCCACACCCAGGGCTGAAATGCAGTGAGGTAATCATTACCTCATCACTGAGTTCACATAAACAATAGTTCATTATATGATTTAACACAGGGCACCATCAGAGCGGAACACAAAATACTTTTCAAGTTTTCTTTGTTAATTCATTTTATTTATCTGCTTTAAATAAATGCTCATTCTTCTGTACAAATCTGTACAAACATGTGTGACTACTTTAACAGTTAGAGACGCTCGACAATAGAAGTCGAGCGTCAATAGAAGTAGAAGTGAATAGTACTGGTTCAGTATCAGTTCTGAATGAGCAGTCACAAACTTCTCCAGCACTGCGCATCATCTGGACTCTTAATCCCGTCCACAACAGTGGCTCCTCTGTGTATTTAAATATCAGTTATATACTTTGTTAATAATAAAAAAACAGTACAACCAAGAGGCTCTTTTCAGAGGAACTTGAAGAGAACCACAGTGAAGCCCAGGCTGCTCATGATCCCAGCATGAGCACAGGCAGCTGCACTGGTGGCAGTGGTGTTCGTTATAACGGTGGTGGCAGCACTGGCAGCAGTGGAGGCAGCTCCAGCTGTGGTGGCTCCAGCTGTGGTGGTGGCTCCGGGTGCAGTGGTGGCTCCAGCTGTGGTGGTGGCTCCGGGTGCGGTGGTGGCTCCAGCTGTGGTGGTGGCTCCAGCTGTGGTGGTGGCTCCGGGTGCAGTGGTGGCTCCAGCTGTGGTGGTGGCTCCAGCTGTGGTGGTGGCTCCGGGTGCGGTGGTGGCTCCAGCTGTGGTGGCACCAGCTGCGGTGGTGGTTGCCTGGGCGTTTGCTGATGCTGTTGAAGAAGATAAAAAACACTGGTGAACCAAAGATGGGTTTTTCCGTAAACTGGTGCTGAGGGAGAAGAAGAAGACATTGGACCCACCGATGATCAGGAGCTGTATCAGGAAGACCCGAAGCATCTTTAGTCTTTATCAAGTGTCTAAAAGAAGAAGGAAAGGTGTTTTAATAGCTGATGAGGAACATTCTTCTTCTGAAAGACAGACACAGTACTTACAGAGCTGAGAGTTGTGGTGTGGTCGGCCTGAGCAGGTGAGCGTGGCTTCCTCTGGCCTCAGGTGGACAGCTCTACCTTTATATGTTCCGTGGGTGACATGAGGAATGAGGCTGGGCTGTACCATCTGCACCCATTGATCACGTCACTGGAGCAAACAGCTTTGTTAACCTGGAACTTAAGGGGTGACAATGCAGACATGCTGCTGTATAATTACAGGCACAATGGACGCTCTGTGTTCAGAGCAATTTGATGAATCTCCACTGAAGCTGCTCACGCATCACTGACATGCAGAACGCACAGAGTAAAGCGTGTGGAATGAAAACAGGTGGGGAGAAGCTGCTGTGTGCCTTTGTTTCCAACCTGCTCTCCACGTTGACGCGCCCCTTTTGGAAAGAGCACACGTAAGAAGCATGTCTCATGATGCACTGCACAGTCATGTGTCGTGACCTTTACCATCCCAGGTCATATGCTCACCTGAGGATCTCAGCTCATTCTACGTCTGTGAAACTTTGTCCAGTGGTCTGAGAGGCCACCTGACCCTCATCTGACCCTCACCTGTCAATCAGCTGAACATTGGAAGGATGATCACGTTGGCCTCGACCCTTCGACCTTCAGCAGATGGATGGCCCAGTGGTTCCCCTCACCTCCTCAGAGAACTGGTTCTGCCTGTGAGACGTCAAGACAGGTGATGAAACCATGAATGAATGGTGCTGAAGGAACGTTCACACAGCCTGAGCTGATGAGTCAGCAGTTTTTCCTGAGATAACACACTTTTAAAACACCTTTTCCCAAGACATAATTCATGGTCCTGATGAAAGAATTCAGGCGAATGATTCAATCAAAAATTGGATCGAGTGTAATTTTCATAAAGGACCAATAGATAAAAGTAACACGCCTTGGTTTGTTTCTAATGAGCCAACAATAAATGGAACACGTTTCAGACTCAGGAAAGTAGATTATTTGAAGGGAACAACAACGACCACAGCTGTCTCAGTGCCTGTTTATTTAAAGAGATTCAGACATCAACAAGAGTGACGGAATAAACCAGTTTAGGAACAATGGGAACGAAGCTACTTGTCATGAATGTTTTGGTTTTTCTAGCTTCTCCAACTTTGAGCCTTAATGACTGACAGGCCTCATTGTAATTGTTACTGTTCAATATTCATCATCCCATCATCGACCTGGACCCTGGTCAGAACAGACAGGCCGGATTCTGTTATGGTGGAACTCTAAACACACAGAGCTGAAGCAGAACTGAACTAAACTAACTGTCGGAGACTCATCAGTGAGGACAGGTCCCCGCCCACTGGGACTCTGTCCACCATCAACTCCTGAAATCTTCAACCATTCAGCTCTTTTGTTGTGTTGCACATGTGAGACATTGAGACACGAAGGGAAACAGATGCGTTTTTAGTTCCAGTCTTTAGGTCAAATCTCTGTCCATCTTCTTCTGTCCCTTGGCTTTGATGTTCTGTGTCCTCTGCAGCAGAGCCAGCGTGTCTCTCTTCTCGATTCTTCTCAGCTGTTTCTTCTTCATCCTCTTGATCTTTGCCGTGTTCCGGATCTGTGGCAGATAGACCGACCAGTGACAGGACATGTAGTGTTACTGGGGACAGGCTGTCTGAGTGTAGTACCAATGATTGACAGGTAGGAGATCAGGTAACGTACCACTTGCACAATCTCAGATTTGCGTTCATTCTCTGTGCGTCGTTTTATGTTGTCCTCTCTCCGTTTCCTCCTCTCCTGGGGGGGGGGGTGCAGAGTTAGGGACAAGGTTCCTCAGTGGTCAGTCAGAAGGTCATCAGATCCACTCACCTCCTTCTCTCTAGCTTTGTCCTCCTTGAGCTGCAGAGAGAACTGTCGGACCAGCTCCTTCTCTCTCTTATCCTTCATCTTCTTCTCCCACGAGGAGCACAGCGGCTTGTCTCGGACCATTGCCGAGAACCTGGAGGCAAAGCATCAGAAACATTGACCACCTGCACTGCAGCCCCTCCTGAGGCCTGACCACAACCCCACCTAACCCTAACCCAGCCCGCTGACCTCTCTTCACCTCAGTTTGCTGCGCTCCTTCCAAACTCGGCCAGATTTGGGTTTTCCCAGCGGAACCACTGGGTTCTGGTTCCCACTCGGGGCCAGGCGGGCTTTCTTCTTGGGGACGGTCTCTGGGACCGTCTCTGGGCCGGTGGGGAAGGTCTCTGGGACCGTCTCTGGGCCGGTGGGGACGGTCTCTGGGACCGTCTCCGGGCCGGTGGGGACGGTCTCTGGGACCGTCTCCGGGCCGGTGGGGACGGTCTCAGGGACGGTCTCAGGGCCGGTCTCTGGGCCGGTCTCTGGGCCGGTCTCTGGGCCGGTCTCTGCAGGTTTGGGAACACGTTCCCCGACTGGGGCTTGCAACGTGCAGGCCCCCGGTTCCGCGGACACGTGGGACATGTCCTCGGGCTTCTCCGAGTTTGTCTCCTGCACCGCCGGCAGCTCCTGGAGCACCGTCCTCCGGGTCCTCCTGCTGGGAGTCCTGGGCGGCTCCTCCGAGTCCAGCAGCGCGGCCGGAGTGCGCACTCTGCGGCCGCTGCGCGTGCGTCGGCTCTCCGGCGGCGGTTCCGGGACCTCCTGGACCTCCTGGACCTCCTGCATCTCCTGCACCCCCGGTTCCTCCTCCTGCTCCTCCGTGTGTGCGGCTTCAGGAGCAGCCCTCTGCCTCCGCCACATGTCGCCTCAGTGAAGACGACAACAACAAACTCCTAGAGCCACGTGCGACCACAGCCCGCGAGCTGCTTCCGAGTCACGACAGAGAGTCAACGACGTGCTCACTGTCGCCCCCGTAGGCCAGGAGGGGAATCACAGGCTGACCTTATGATAATACTGTTGTCGATGTGAATAATATTACAGATTACACTCTTTACATTAAATCACACAGATTTACAGATTGTTTTCTACAACACAGAACACATGTGACATAACACTTTCTTAATGCATTAAATATGAAAACATCACGGAAAAGAATGAATTTAAATGGAGACGAGAACCCTGCATGTGACGTCACTGGCAGCTTTAACCCCTGCAACACTGACACCTACTGACCGGAAGCCGTTTCTGCACCTCAGCCGCAGATCCTCGTCACGTGACGTTACTTCCGCATCCCATGACCGTGCTGTGTGTTGAAGGAAGTCAGCCGGTCGAGTGACTGGAGCCCGGGATGGTCTTTTAATGTCGGCTCCTCAGACCTGAGGTCAGCTGAAGAGGCGTCATGTCTGTGCTCACAGCTGGACACTCTCTGCTGGTCACCATGGTGATGACGATGGTGATGGCCATGGTTGGACCGTCGGTGAGTCACTGTTACTTTTATCCTTGAAAAGTTGAAGGTCTTCATTTGTTCCCTTCATGCAGGATTTCTAAAAACATTTTAGCAGCCAGATTTCATGTGTACCCATCCCTGTTGTATGAAGGAATGAATGCACGCTGTGAACAGGAAACCAGGCAGTTAGGGTCAGCCCTGCTCCTCCATTACTTCCATGTGAATATACTTTATGATGCAGGTTTGTGATGTACTTTGGTAGAGACCTTTGGTCACAGGACTTGTTTTCCTGCAGCATGGCGGCCCTCGCTCCTTCAGCATTGACTACAAGAACGACTGCTTCCTGAAAGATGGGCAAGCGTTCCGCTACATTTCAGGAGACGTCCACTACTCCAGGATCCCCAGGGTCTACTGGAAGGATAGGCTGCTCAAGATGTACATGGCCGGGCTGAACGCCGTCCAGACGTATGTTTGGTGGGATGATGTTTATTTAAAAAAAAAAAGCCGAGATGGTTATCGGACTTCGTACAGCTGCAAATCGCTTCCACGCCCTTCTGACCCGGTTCTGGCCCTTCTGTTGTTGTTGTTGGCGCGCAGTCGTTCAGTGTGACATAACACTGGCACGTTGTTTGTCTTAAAGGTACGTTCCGTGGAACTTCCACGAGGGCTGTCCGGGTCAGTACAATTTCCACGGAGACAGAGATCTACCACATTTCCTCCAGGTGGCACAGGACGTCGGTTTGTTGGTGATCCTCCGGGCGGGACCGTACATATGTGCCGAGTGGGACATGGTGGGTGCAGCTGCAGTTAAACATTAAATAATAAATAGTTTAAACTGAGTTTGACCAGTCTATTGACCCTCATCGTCAGGGCGGGCTGCCGGCCTGGCTCCTCAAGAAGAAGGACATTGTGCTCCGGTCTTCAGATCCAGGTGAGAGCCAGAGCAAGGGTGATGGTGCCGGGTCAGCAGACCCATAGTGAGCAACACTGTCTACTGTTCGGTTCAGATTACCTCGCAGCCGTGGACCGGTGGATGGGACAGCTGCTGCCGATGATGAAGCCATTTCTATATCAGAACAGTGGTCCCATCATCTCTGTACAGGTGAGTGATGTCACAGACCCAGCCTCCTCCGTGTTAGTGAATGGTAGAGGATCCGTCTACCCTGATTGTTCCGTAGGTGGAGAACGAGTACGGCAGTTACTTTGCTTGTGATTTCAACTACCTGCGTCACCTGACCAGGCTGTTCCGCCGCCACCTGGGCAGCGAGGTGGTGCTGTTCTCCACGGATGGAGGTGGACTGGCCTATTTGAAATGTGGCACCATCCAGAACCTCTATGCCACTGTCGACTTTGGGCCTGGTACGTGACCAGTGCTTCTCCCATGTGGTCGGCCTGATTTATGACAACACATGTGATCACATTAGAAACACACACTAGTGATCAATTCCATCGTAAGATAACTGGGACCTCATCTGTTAGGGTTTAATCACTGAGTGTTTCCTGTAGTTTCTCCTACATCGATTTGTCAGCACGAACACGTGTGTTTCTCTTGGTTCCTCAGGTGCGAACGTCACTGCGTCCTTCGAGGCACAGAGATTCGCTGAGCCTCACGGACCTTTGGTAACCTCCTCGTCTCCACCCGTGTTCTAAGATCAGGTTAGAACATCACACAGATGCTTCCACAGTTTCTCCTCTTCCTCAGGTGAACTCTGAGTTCTACACTGGCTGGCTGGACCACTGGGGCTCCCGTCACTCCACTGTCCCGGCTACCACTGTGGCCAAGTATCTGAACCAGATCCTGGCCACCGGAGCAAACGTCAACATGTGAGTCCGATCTCAGGATGGTTGAGCTCTGACCCAGCAGATCTGTGAGGCTGCTGAGTTCAGACACAAACACTGACCCGAGAGGATTCTTTCAAATGAGTATATACTCAGTCGGACAGTTTGATGGATGAGATTTCAGTGGTGTAAAGATCAACGTCAGAGACTGGAAATAGGTCTGAACTCTGCTAGAGAAGTTAAGTTTTTTTAGAGCAGGATTCTGTGTCTTTATTTATAAATGTCTCTGTGCAAGTGTCCTTGGTTTTCTCCTCTCTCAGGTACATGTTCATAGGTGGAACATCCTTTGGGTTCTGGAATGGTGAGTTCCAGTTGCACAGACCGGTCGGACACGTAGTGACTCACACAAACACCTTGTCTGTGTCTCATCCTCTAACTGCCTCTTAATGTGTGAAGGTGCCAACGCCCCCTACGCCCCACAGCCTACAAGCTACGACTACGACTCCCCGCTGTCGGAGGCAGGAGACCTGACGGACAAGTACTTTGCCATACGAGAGGTCATCAGCATGGTACGTTCACTGTCACGTGACCTTCAGTCGTCTGTTTGAGCTGTCGTGACGTGTGCTCCCACTACAGTACCGCAAAATCCCAGACGGGCCGGTTCCACCCACAACCCCAAAGTATGCATACGGTGCTGTCCGAATGAGAAAGGTAGACCACCTGAAGCTTTAGGCCTGATGAATAATTTCCAATTCACTGCATCGTTAATCAAGAACATGATAATTAAAGATTATTATTAAAGAGCAAGCATGCCCCCCCTGCAGCTCCAAACAGTGGTAGATGCCGTGGATGTGCTGTCTGTCTCCGGGCCGGTCCAGAGTCTGTATCCTCTGACGTTCCTCGACCTGCACCAGGTATCTTTAGTTCTCATGTGAACCGCTAACAATAATAATTCCCCAGTTATTGATTTCTGTGCTTGATCCTTCCAGGCCTTTGGATTTGTGCTGTACAGAACAACGTTGCCTGTCACCTGCAACACGTCCACGCCGCTGTCGTCCCCTCTGAACGGAGTCCATGACCGGGCATACGTGTCCATAGATGGGGTGAGCGGGTCTGCCGGTACTCTGCAGTGTAACCCAGTTATAAAGATATTATATATATATACACACACCTCTGCAGGTGGCTGTTGGGATCCTGGAGAGGAACAAAGTGTTGAGCATCAATGTGACTGGGAAGGCTGGGAGTCAGCTGGACATACTGGTGGAGAACTTAGGACGAATCAACTATGGGAAAGACATCAATGACTTCAAGGTTGTTTTTCTGTTGCAACCTTCAATGTATTCTGTGCGTGCTACAAGTATAATGGGTGATGTCTCTGCTCCTCACAGGGGCTGGTGACCAACCTGACTCTGGGGACCAGCGTCCTCACTGGTTGGACCATGTACAGTCTCAGTATAGATGAAGCCGTCCAGCAGGGCCTCCTCCAGGAGGACGAGCCCATGCAGCCCCCCCCTCTGCCCACTGCCCTCTCTCTTCCAGCCTTCTACAGGGGGAGCTTCCTCATCCCTGACGGGGTCCCAGACCTCCCCCAGGACACCTTCATCAAACTGCCCAGATGGAAGAAGGTGAGGTCATTCAGAGAAAATGGACTGAGGTCATCCACCCTCCCTGTGTTTGAAAAGAAATCATCGGCTGACGTGTTCAGGCAGTTGAACTCCATGAGAGCTTCTCAGACTCTGCTGACGTGCATGGAAAGAGATGAATGAGTCTTTTCTTACAGTTGTGTCTTTGCAGGGCCAGATCTGGATCAACGGCTTTAATCTGGGACGCTATTGGCCGGTTCGAGGGCCCCAGGTGACGCTGTTTGTCCCAGCCAGCCTCCTCAGCACAGAGGCCCCCAACAACGTGACTGTCCTAGAGCTGGAGGGGGCTCCGTGCAGCCCAGGGCCGTGCACTGTGGAGTTCATTGACACGCCCATCCTGAATGCAACAGTCCCCCCCACGGCGAGCAGCGCTGGGCCCTGTTCACCAGAGAGGAGCTGCTGGACTGATGGGAGAAACCCGTCTGAGCTCATCGATTTACTTTGATCTTCATGAATGGATGATTGCCATTCAAAGAAAAGGACAGAGAACATTTTATTTTTATGTGAAAACAAATCAGGGATATGTTCAATGATTATGCTACTGTTTTTTTTTATTGATTTGATCTTTCTTACAGCCTGTCTGATTTAAATAAAATCAAAAAGGATTTTAGCTCCTTTTTTTAAAAAAAAACAACAGGATTTGACTTTGTGACTTAACCTATGAGACGTCAGAATAATCAGTGACATCACAAACGCATCTATTAATGTGAAGGAAGGAGACAGTGACTGCAGTGCACGGGACAGCAGTACTCTTAATATTTCATATTATGTTTGTATATAAGTGTATGCAGTAAACATAATGGACACGTTACAGACTAAAGATTTCCTCACTCGCTGTGGATGTCCCCATTGACTGAGAGAAAGTTTGTACTTAGTATTTCAGGAAATAACATGCCATCGCTATCTACATCAACAGGAGGAAATGGTGGTGGGCTGCAGAACAGCTGCTCAGCAGCTTTTACCATTAGAAACATACTCAGGTGTGCTGTACAGGCAGCTCAGTGTGCAGGTATCATATTTTAACGTTCTCTGTTTACAGCACTGTTGATATTTTGATTAATTTATTACTTAAATGACCGTTTCAGTGCTTTGAAAAATCTATGGAAATAAAAACAAACTAATGTAAGAACGATAACGATATACATGACTCAAGTGAAAACGTGTGAAGGGTGTACAGGTAAAAGTGAAGAGCGTGCCGTTGACGCCCTGTGCCAGCAGGGGGCGGCCATGAGGGCAGTGGGCGGGCTGCCAACCGTCAATCAAACCCAGAAGAAGAGTGAAACTTCGTGAGAGGATTCGACTGAAGCTGAAGCTAGCGTCAACATCCCAACACGCTAATGTCCGGACCCTATCTCCAGAGATGAGGTGAAACCGCTGCCCCGAGCGGGACACTGCGGGTTTGTCTCTCCGCTAAATCGAGTAGACACGGAGGAGCCAGCTGCGGCTAACTGCGGCTAGCTAGGAAGATGCTAACGTTGCCTCAGAGCAGGAAGTGGCGTTTGTTGTTATTAGCTGAATGAAACTGTTCTTTCCACGTACTTTAGTACTCCAGTACATTAGTGTGCGCTGCTGAGTGTTGGTGAAGTTCGGCTTCAGCCCACAACGCGTGTGTGTGTGTGTGTGTGTGTGTGTGTGTGTTTTTTCTCTGTAGGTCGTGACCTCCACAGTGAAACACGGCTCCAGAGGTTCAGTCACTGTGAGGTGGTTCCAGCTCAGCCCGGTCCAGGCTTCTGGTTGGAGTGACCTCCGACCAGCTCCCTGCGACAGACGAGAGGCTCCATCGGAGCCATTGAGACCATGGTGGATAATCGCTATGCCACGGCACTGGTGATCGGCTCAGTGCTGAGCCTGCTGGCCACAGTGTACCTGTCGGTGGCTGTGGGGACGCAGCAGTGGTACCAGTACAGCAGCCCACCAGTGAAACTGGAAGGCAGCAACATCTCAGATCTCAGGACTGAGTTCATGGACAGAGAGTGCGATGAGAAAACCTACAGCGACACCATGTTCCGCCTGAATGGCACCCTGGGCCTGTGGTGGAGGTGCATTCTGGTGCCCAGCCAGTCCCACTGGTATAAAGTACCAGGTGGGACTGGACAAGACAAGATGGAGACGGTGTGTGAGAGCTTCACTCTTCCGCAGCAGTTTTCTCCAAAATACAAATACTCTGGAAACCCCAACAGTGAGGTGGATCTGCTGAGGACATGTAGGTCTGCCTGCACCAGCCTGGAAGCTCAGGGTTGACTGATGGTACGCTGACCTTGTCGTCGCTGTTTGTCTGTGCAGATCTGTGGAGGAGCCAGTTTCTCCTGCCTCTGGTGTCCCTGGCCTTGGTGTTCCTCAGTGGCCTGGTGGGATTCTGCGCCTGTCTGTGCCGCAGCTTCACGCCCACGTTTGGAGTGGGGGTGCTCCACCTCCTTGCAGGTGAGTGAGAGAGATGCTGCATGATCTAAATCTGGATTCAAACCGTGAACTTCAGCAGATTCATTCAGTGTTCTGAAACAGATGGACTGGTTTCTTCTACTCCTGTCACAGGTTTGGGCTCCCTGGGTTCTGTCTGCTGTTTCTTGGCGGGTATGGATCTGCTCCATCAGTACACCACGCCGCCAGAGGGCGTTGAGGGCTCGATGGGCTGGTCCCTCTACCTCGCCCTCATCTCCTTCCCCCTGCAGATGATGGCAGCGGCTTTGTTCCTCTGGGCAGCAAGGAGTCACCGCAAGAACTACACCCGCATGACGGCGTACAGGGTCGCGTGAAGGAAGGAGCACGCCCTCCAGTCCGAGTACATCATCGCACATGTTTTTGTATATCGAAAAGAGTTGACATGTTCTGACCAGTGGTTATGTACTGGGATGTTCTGTCTTTGACCCAGAGGGTGCACTGTTTATCTTAGGAACGTTCGTTGTTTCTGCTGTGGTTGCTGTTCTTCATTGCCTCCTTCTTCTTCTTCAGTTGCCATTGATTTTAACGCTGCTCACCGCATGGCTCTTATATGCTCAGTGTGAACACTACCACGTGCACTGTGACCAATAACCCCCCCTCCCCCCTCCAATGATGCATGACAGTTATCACCCAAGTGTTTAGATCTTTTTATATTTCTGCCAGTGCTTTGTGGAAATATGGAGCCTTTCTGTGCATGCCTTTGAAAGCTGACATTTGCAGCCCCTGTTTAATAGTTGATTTCTGTCTGTGGTATGTGTCGACTAAATGTCAATGGATGTCACTCACTAAAAATGGAACCACTCGATCTTATTGTCGCCTGTGTCTATTGATCTAATATTTATTAAGCTTCACGTTTTGAAAGATTAGAATCAGTTGGATCATTTAGAATCAAATGTTTCTATGATGAACTCTGTCTGTCGGTGCCACTCCCTCTTACCCTGAGGAGCTCAGACTTTGAAAAGTCTAAAACGATGATTGAGAGATCAGAATCACACAGACTCAGTGTGCGAGCAGCAGAAGACAGACATGTTTTTCTACACACTTTGTAAACACTTTGTGTATTCCGATGCATGTCTTTGTTTCTCTATTAATAAATTTGACATTTGTTGATGTAGTTCATGCTCAGTGTACCAGATTGTTTTTCAACATCCATTTGTAATTCTCTGAGGAAATATGAAAATCTTGGACCTGGAGTTTCTTCCTTTGGTCGCTGAAGTCGTTTCACGTTCTTTCTGTCTCTGTTTCGCTCCCTTGGAATTGAAGTGGTGAAAACCATGTGGCTTCACACAGATCTGAGTTCAGACAGTTGAAACAAGCTGTTCTTCTTTTTATTCAACATATTGATTTTGAATAAAGGCCACTTTGCAAAATAATATTAACAGAATAATTCTAACAATACATTGCTTGTGTAACATTTCCTTAATGAATCATGAAAAAAAAAAATTATAAGGGTTTACTGTAAAATCTCTACAGTATGTGTCTCCCTGTCCCGACTCAATCTGTCTTCACTCTCACGGACGGGATGGTCCGGGTGATCTTGGGAGCCAGAAAGAATGCTGTGTTCTTCTCGTAGTAGGCACATTCGTTGATGAAGAACGGGTAGAGCTCCTCTCCTTGATGCCTCACCGTCTCTCCAGCAAAGGTCAGGAAAATGGGGTCGCCAGGTCGTAGAAGCTTGAAGTCATTATCCTGGAGAACAGCGGGGTGGGTCATTGTGCACCGGCGGGGCTTTTATATTAATAATAATAATTTTGGCTACATGACAACCAGATTGAAATCCTTTCGGTTCCCCTGACGCCCTGTACCTGCAGCTGCGGGTGGATGGTGGCGGTGATCTCTCTGGTCACAGGATCCCTTGGGTAGTCGATCTTCTGACTGCCGGTGTAAACCTCTACTTCACCGCCTTGGAAAGTGCTCCCTGTTTGGCCAAGTGTCAGTCAGGATGGTTCATGTTGGTACAGTCCAGAAGGCTCACAGTGGAATCTTCATATGTAGAAACCTTTGTTTGGAGTCGTGCACGTGAGCGTGTGAGTGTCAGTGTTTGTTCCCTACCAGAGTTGAACTGCTGCAGCCATTCTATGGTGAGGTCCACTGCCCTTCTCATGGTGTTGTAGATGTCTGCTCTGAGGACACCGTTTGGCTGAGGACCCATCTCAATCGCTGAAGAGATAAAAAGGCTTTAAATCGTTTCAGTGTTTGAAAGCTGCTGTAGATAAATAGTCTGGTACGTGCACACACTTACAGAAGCCATGTTTGCCCAGTGAGTCTAAAGAGAACGCCTTGGAGGGAGGCAGCTCGATCTGGATCGCTCTCACAGGCACAGAGGTGATCTTACTCTGAAACACAAACAACTGAGGTCATATATAGATTATAGATTATATCATGGGTTCCACACATGGAGCTGAGCTGGGGGGACAGAGCTATGAATCACACATAGACTGAATGCTAACATTCAGTCTATCGATCCATATATAAGATGAGATAAAAGGTCAGGAGAATATTTTCATAAATATGATTAATTACAAAGAAAAGTAATGATAGTGAATGGTGAACTGTAAAATAGATATAATAATAATATAATAATATAAATATTATAGTATTCATGTGGTTATATTCAAAGATTAATTTCTTTTATATTATCAATTATCCTACTTTCCAGATCTACGTTAAATGTGTACATTTCGTCGTATAATCATCTATAATATGATTATTGTATTCCGAGGGAAAACAAGAAAAGGCTGCGTTGGCCGGGAATCGAACCCGGGTCAACTGCTTGGAAGGCAGCTATGCTAACCACTATACCACCAACGCTCACGAAAGGAGACGGTGATGAACGGTTCTAAAGTCAGAGCAATTGGGAAGAGGAACTGGGGGAGTTGTTTGAGAGTACTTTTTATTGTGATAAAGTGGCCGGCTTGGCCCCCCTCCTTTATTTGTACAAATGGTTTGGTCCACCCCGCAAACTGACGCTCACACGGAATGTACCATCGCGTGGATGTGTGTGTTTGTTAGGCTGGCAGCTAGTTAGCTTAGTTCTCTGGGTTTATTTCTTCCACTGACACTGTGAATGAATGTCTCACAGATAAGTTGTGAACTTTACTTGACCCCATAATTCATTACCCGAGTCCTCACTGTGGGCAGTGTGGGCCGGTTGGTTCGAGCTGCTGCTAATGTTCAAACGACCCCCTAGATTGTCTAACTGAGCCAGTAAAGTTGCCTTCAGTTCACAGAAGCGTGGACGTAAAACTCACACTCTGAGTACAGAATGTGACCATTCAAAATGTATACAACATTTTTATTAAAGTTCAAACGTGTTGCTGTGAAAATTAATATATTATTATTAATATAAACACAGTGTTAAATATTAATATATTATTATTATGTATTAATAATGTCTTATCTGTTGCTGAAGGATTTATTGCATTTATCATTTATTTTGACAAGAACCATGAGAGCAAAATGTAGCTGTACCCACAGTGACGGTGACGTGCTGTCAGGGCCTCACCTGTGCTCGTGCCCTACCTGTAAGTATTTGTAAATGTGCAGGCTGAGCCAGTCTAAGGAGTTGAACAAGATGCACAGGCCCATGTTGGACGTGGTGTTGTGGAGATCGCAGATCACATCCACGGCCTGTTGGCTTCCTCTGGGCCCCAGCTGAGCGTCCAGCTCTCGGGCCCTTGTCACCTCGTATGAGTCAGTGATAACCGTGGACCTACACACACAGCGTCCTCATGGGTGAATAGAGTCTGTCATTGTCCCAATGTGGGTGTCTGTCTCACCTCAGTATGTCCTCTGTGAAGCAGCGGTTCAGGTCCGTGTCTATGTATCTTGTGCACGCCCCCACTGCTCGTGGGTTAGACAGGACTGTGATCACTGAGACGCCGTCCGTCTCTTCTGCCCTCACTTTCTGCAGCTCCCTTATAATGTACACACCGCTGCACTCGTTTCCGTGGGTGCCGCCACAAACAGCCAAACGGGACAGTGGCGGTAAACATTCGTCCTCCATCTGTCAGCAACACAAAGACATTATGAATGAATCATTGTCTCCAGAGACTGGACACTTCTATATTAGCTACACACAGTGTCCAATAGTTGATGAAGTTATCTCCTCCTGTCTCTGTATATGTCTCTGTCTCTCTCTGTCAGAAGGTAAATAAGTCAGCTCCTGTTGCTGTCACAGTGTAAATGTGGGACATGTCCCCCAGCCTTGACGTAAGAAGCTGGAGGATGGACAGAAGTCAGTCACTCACTTCATGGAATTCCTGACTCCTGTTGCCCTAGTTCCCAGCAGGTTTGCTTCAGTCCTTCAGAGAATGTTCGTTGTGAGAAGATCAGACTGTTCCTCCAGTGCCCCCCCCCCCCACACGTACAATAAACACATCTGTCCACAGCTGTCCTCCAGTTGTGCATCAGCCAATGCAACAGTTCTGTGAAACAATCTCAAACTGCACAGGTGATGTCTTACCTTCCTTTCAGATGGTTCCTGGTCACACCAACAACCTTTGACCTCAGCCCAGTGTTCCAGTTTGGGAAGGAATCTCTGTCAGCAGCTGGTGTGAAGACAACAGTGCAGCTCCTCAGAACCTTCAGCCAAACAGCTGCCCCAATGTCCCGACCTCCTTGCCTGGAGATCCTCCTACTTCCTGGTGTTTAATCTTGACACCACGCCCACCTCCTCCTGCGGATCACATTTCAAGCAGTCAGAGTTTTATGACTCAACACAACCGAAACCAGCTCTCTGCTCTGTTTCAGAACAACACATTTGAACTTTCTCCACTGACACAGAAAATAGAAACGTTATAGATCATCGACCGATGCAGCTGAAACATGTTTTTTCACTGGATACTTAAGTCTGATTGTTTCATTGCAAATGTCTCCAACTTGTGTCTGATTAGACAGAACTTTATTGATCCATTGATGTTCGGTTTTGCTTCCACTGACCTTTGTTGTGACACTGAAGCAGAAACCAGCCAATTAATAATTAACCAGCCAATTAATGAAGTTTGTTGGTCCTGGTTTCTGATTGTCTCAAGGTTCAAGGTTCAAGGTGTTTTTATTGTCATTTCTCCACATACACATACAGAGTCATGAAATTGCATTTCTCAAGGCCCGTGGTGTTGCAGTAAGTGTTATACAGACAGTAGACAGTGTTAGTGGTAATCTGAAGTATAAAAATAGAAAAAATAGAATTAAAAATGAATTAAAAATAGTATAACAATACACCATAGGGTATTACATATACCACAAGAAATAAAACAGAGAATAGTATAACTAATACACCGATATAACTATACTCATATTAAAGGGTAAAAAAACAAACAAACAAACAAAAAATACCCAATAAGGCACATAGAACATAAAACATACAGGTTTTTTTTTTTCAAGGCTTGCAGTGCAAAAAAGCACGTAAACATGTAGGGATGCAAAACATGTTAAAGTGACGTAGTTGTAATAGTGTCCAGTGTGCCAGTGCAGGCAACTCAAATAGTCCTGTTAGTGACAGTGTGGGCTGGGTCTCGTGTCCCAGCTCAACCTCCTCCTGGTGTCCTCTCTGTGTCGCTCTCTCTCTCCATTTAGACATGTAATCCTGTCAGATTAGTCACTTGATCATAAACTGCTTCATCTCACCCGTTCAATCTCTAACCCTGACTTGGGATCTGAAGCTCGTATTCACCAGAAATATCCAGTTGTCTTCTGATCAGTGACGTCCTCAAGATTCAGAAATGCATTTCCAAGGTGTCTTTGTGTCCTATAACATTAAATAGTTAAGACCTCAGAACATGATGTCATGTGTTCTGAACAATGACCTCACAACTATTATTAGCCTTTGAAGTTACAGTGTATCTAGATTTACCCATGATTCCTCACCATGACCTGACCACCTGGGAGGCTATAAACTCAGTGAGTGAAACAATGACCTGTGACCCGTCCTTAAACCCCTGAGTGAGGTCAATAGCTTGAGGTCATGGAGAGAGCACGTAGGAGTGACAGCGCCACCCTGAGTCTGACCAATGATTTATTTGACACTGTGTATGTCACTCTTAAAGAAATGCATCAGGTACTGTGACATTGTTAACCCTTCAATAATCTGTGCAAAATCTAACAGTTGAGTTTCGGTACCAACAGGCAAGGCGAGCTCCATGGACTTGTGCCAGGACGTGCCAACACATGCTCTGTTAAATAGGCAACCTCCAGTTCCATCAAGGCTCTTTTTGTCGCATTGACTCTCTAAGGATGTTGTTTAATAGGTTTTGCCTCACCCACATCTATATCGTGCTGTAGAACTGTAGTGCGGGTCAAGGATCCACTCAATTCACTCAAGGATTTAAAATCAGTTACATCACCGGCTTTACACCATCTTAATGCAATTCAATTAAATTTTATTTATTTATATAGTGCCAAATCATAACAGACGTTATCTCAAGGCACTTTACATAGGAGTCAGAGCACAGTCAGAAAACAGAGAGACCCAACTATCCCCACAATGAGCAAGCACTATGGCGACTATGGAGAGGAAAAACTCCCTCGTTAACAGGAAGAAACTTCCAGCAGAACCAGGCTCAGTGTGGTTGGTCATCTGCTTCGACCGGTTGGGGTGAGAGAGAGTGATAGCGGGGTGGGGACAAGAGGGACATGGACAATAATAACAACAATAATAATAATAATAATAATATAAACAGTTGGAATATCATCTTCATCATCTTCTTATGTTGCGCCTCCTGATGGGAGCATCTCCAAACAAACGAGGGAACTCAGAGATCAGCTGAACTAAATCGGCTTCTTGTTCTTTACACAGATGAGACATTAAAGAAGACAGATGCAACAACATGTCAGAGTTACTTAACCAAGGAGTCTGCTGTTGGATGTGATGAGTTCAGACCATCCTCATCACTCTGGGAAAGGAGCAACGCTCACAGCATCTGGGGCTGTAACTTTGGCAGCAGCTACCACAGAGATACTCAGGACATCAGGCAGAACATCACCGGTAGGATAAAAACCTTTGAGCATGTTTTTCATCTCCTATCAGGCGTCTTGAGCACATGATCAGTTTCATTTAACCTCCGGTCTACACAATATGGACCAGAAAAACGAGCACACATAGAACCAGGAACTGGCAATAAAACCAGAACCAGCAAACAATGCCAACACTGATTTAAGTGTTTGGTGCCACCTTCTGAGTGCTCCTTGAGATTCGGGGTGGTAGGCACTGGAGATTCTGTGGGAGATGGACAGAGACTTCAACACCTGCTCAAAAACACCTGAAAGGAAGTTGGTACATTGATCTTTGGAAGCCCAAATCTCAAAAAGAACTTGATCAGGGCTCTAACCAACTGGGATGTTATTTTCCTAAGAGTTATCGCTTCAGGGTATCGAGTGGCAACACACATAGTCGTTAAAAGAAACTGGTTATCAGATTTTGTTTTAGGCAATGGACCAACACAATCAACAATTACATGTTCAAATGGCTCCCCCATAACTGGAATCGGATGAAGAGGGGCAGGCTTGATAACTTGGTCTGGCAAACAGGGCAGCTGCGGCAGAACCTCACCACATCATGTTTCATACCTGGCCAAAAGAAATGATGCAAAATGCAATCATAGGTCTTGGTGATTCCTAAATGACTGGACCATGGGCAGTCATGTGCCAGGGACAGAACAGACTGTTGGTATGGGGCAGGCACAACAATCGGAACAACAGTATTCCAGCCTTTATGTAATTCAAGGCGTCATTTCCACCTCTGCATGAGGAGATCATTTTGAAATATGCCACCTCCATACTCTTTGACTGTTCAGGAGCACAAGCAGCAGCAAAACACTTCACTAGACCAGGATCAGCTTTCTGAGCAGCAATCAAATTATTCTGGGTCATAGGTTGTGTTAAAATTGAACAACTTCCTTGTGTGCCATTTTGTTCTAACTCAGTGTCACGTCCATGCTGCACTTCCCTAGCGTGCCATTGGCCGTCATTTTGAAAAAAAGTGTAGAGAAGCAGCTGAATCAGAAACAGAAACAGTTTTATTGGCCCAGTAGGTGTTAACATACAAGGAATTTGTTCCGGCAGAGCTCGACTCTTAGAGATTTGTAAGAATAAATTAGTAGAAGGAGAACAAGGGAAAAAAGAGAGAAGAAATATTTCTACACAATAAATATAAATATATGTATAGACACGCCATGGAATAAAGAGACTGGGCTGCAGTTGTGCAATTCCAGCAGTGAAAAGGATGATCTATTACTCCGTCTATAATCCAGTTGAGTGGACTCAGAGTTCAACAGGGTAACAGGGTAACAGGTGCGTAGGGCTCTGTAGCGCCTACCAGAGGGGAGAGTGGAGAACAGAAAAGATCCAGGATGAGTGGAGTCTCTGAGGATGTTCCCTGCCCTCTTCCTGGTCCTGGACACAAACAGTTCCTGGATCGAGGGCAAGGGTGTTCGGCTTGTGCAGCTGCCCTCAGCTGCCGGCACCGAACTCGCCCAGTGTTCAGGAACAGTGAGACAATAAACAATATATTAAGTTGGGGTGATCACAAAAATGTTTATTTTAATTAAAGGTACAAGTACACTTACAGAGATCTCTGGGTCCCACTCAGCCTGTCACCACGGATGGATCGTGCTGGGGAACTAGGCCCTCTCTGGCCGTCAGCCAAGACTGTCATGCAGAGACGTCAGCTCCCGTCAAAGAAAGACAAACTTCTGATCTCACTACCTCAGGTTATATTGTCCAATAAAGACTCCCAATGTGCACTGTTTCTGAGACATGAAGCATGATGATTTGTGCGAAGTAAGTGCTCAGGAATTTTATCATGTTTTGTCTGTACCAACGCTTCACAAGGCCTCTTCACCAGCTTCTCTGCACTTATTTTCAAACTGACGTGCAATGGCACACTAGGCAAGTACAGCATGGACGTGCCACTGAGTTAAAACAAAATGGCTTCTGACCCTGAGCACAGAGTGAAGTTGTTCAACTTTAACAGTTTTAACAATACATTTGGGCTAACAGCACCAACGATATATCACAAAGTAGCTGGGAACGGTTGAAAAATGGACATAAGTAAAATATGATTGGACCTCCAAAGAAGAAGATAAAATGTAGAATAAAATGTAATACATAAATAAGTAAAACCTCTTTGAAAAGTGAATAAAGTAAAAGTAAAAAACTTCATCTAATATGGAATCAATTTGGATTAAGTGTAGGTGAAATAAGCAATTCAGCAGGGTGTCGTTTTAACAGTCCCTCTCTTGGCGTGAATAACTCACGCCACACAAAATGTTTAAATATAACAAAAACATATGGAAAATTATAAAGCTTCAAATCATAAGAAATAATCTAAAACCTATGCAATAAATCTCTACACAAATTGCTTATGTGTGAGTTCACTGCAACCTAATCTAAGCCTTCTTGTACCTTTCTGTGGAGTGTGAGAGCGAAAAACCCGTCAGGCAGCTAACTGTCAGTTATTAACCCCCAATCAATCGAGACAGGAAAATTCACGGCCCCTCTGCCTCAGCCATTCTGAAAGTTAAACAAAGCATAAACAAATCATCAAAACTTTTTGAAAAACAAATATTAGAATAAATAGAATAGAATAGAACATTTTTATTCCTCCCCCATGGGGGAAACACACATTTACAGCAGCTCCATGATAGAAGAAGAAGTTGAAGTAGGTTTTAAAAAAAAAAAAAAAAAACAGAAAAAAATACTCTCAAAGGTCTACCTATTTACAAAAAATACAAGTTAAATACTAAAACTGTGTGTGCAAAAACAGAACAGAATGTGCAGCAAAAACAGAATGTGCAATGTTTGCAAAATTAATGAGTTAATGAATGAAAAAACTTGAATGAAGAACAATAATCATAAAAATAAAATAATAGAAATCAATGATCTAAAAACTAATAAATATAAGAAAAATGTTAATGCAAAAGAAGAAAAATAAAGAAAATGTTCGATCATCTTCGTCTTCATTGTCAAATTGGGTATTGGCTTCATTATTTAGCAGTAGTATCTGAGTTGCTGCATCCTTACTATTGTCATCATCATCATCATCATTTTCACCCGTTTATCCGAGACCGGGTTGCGGGGGTAGCAGTCTAAGCAGGGACGCCCAGACCTCCCTCTCCCCAGACACTTCTTCCAGCTCCTGCGGGAGGACCCCAAGGCGTTCCCAGGCCAGCTGAATGACATAGTCCCACCAGCGTGTCCTGGGTCTTCCTCGGGGTCTCCTCACGGTGGGACAGGCCTGAAACACCTCCCGAGGGAGGCGTCCAGGCAGCTCTCCGCCTCTCACCGTGGGCAACTCCAGAGTAGTAGAGAGTCCAGCCTCTCTCAAGGAGTTGGGTTCCAGAGCCCAGACTGTGCATGGAGGTGAGCCCGACTATTTCTAACCGGTATCGCTCTACCTCTCGCACAAGTTCAGGCTCCTTCCCTTCCAGCGAGGTGACATTCCATATCCCCATAGCCAGGGTTGTTGTCCAGGCATTGGGCCGTCGGGGTCCCCGCCCACGACCGCCATCCAAATCACACTGCACCGGCCCCTTCTGAGACCTCCTGCGGGTGGTGAGCCTACTGGAGGCCGGACCCACGTCACTCCTTCGGGCTGAGCCCGGCCGGGTCCCGTGGGTAGAGACCCGACCACCAGACGCTCGCTTGCGAGCCCTGGCCCCAGGCCTGGCTCTGGGGCGGGTGTTACAGCGGCTGCTGTACAGCTCCAGCCTTCCTCTGCTCCTTCTCTCCTTACGCCCTCTGGTGTCACAGCCTTGGCTGTGCACCGCCAGCCTCTTTCCTCCCTCCTCTCTCCCTCCTCCTTTCAGGGGCGGCGCCAGGGTGAACCTGCGGCGGTGGGAGGAATCTACAATCAGGAGCTGCTCAAAGAGCCCAGTGCTTCTCCCTCTTGTCGCCAGATCTTTACAGTTCCCACTGTGGTACAGGCCAATCTCCCGAGAAACCTCAAGTTAGACTTTGCTCGACTTCTATGTACACCGCTAACCTTTATACCTGTTCTCCAGGATCCGGATTCCAGTCACCTCCTCGATCCCTGGATCCAGCCCTGCCTCGTGGTCGCCAACCGAGCCTGGCACGACTGGACCCCCCCTCGGCCCCCTGAGCACCCATGGACACCAACAACCACTTTTGTGCAATAAACCCCTTTTGGACTCAGAAATCTCAGTGTCTGTTTGCTTGGTCCGCCAGTCTCACTGCGCAACAGCGGGGCCCCGGTAACACCATTCCGGGCGACATAAACGTCCTTGCTGTTGTATTTTTAATCATCAGAGGCTTTTGAACCGCTCTTAGTCTGATCCGTCACCGAGGACCTGTTTGCCTTGGGAGACCCTACCAGGGACATTAAGTCCCAGACAACATAGCTCCTTGGATCATTCGGATTCTCAAACCCCTCCACCACGGTAAGGTGGCGGTTCAAGGAGAGGCCTTACTATTGTCTATAGTTCTAATGCAAAGGGCTCGAGCACATGGAATACAACAACATCCACACAATGCAAAAATATAGGCAAGAGAAGGCAAGAGAAATGCAGAAAGAGGAAATCACCATTTTCCACTGACCAAACATCTTATCCATCCAGCTGGTGATGGAATTATCTACACCTGTCATGGACTTCATTTTAGCTGCAGCCGCTCGAAGGCCATCAATAACAAGACACACCGATCCGTCAGGAGAAGTATTGTTGGGAATGAATGTGCAACATGAGTCACCAAATAGAATGCAAACTCCTTGTTCACTAGCCATTATCATATCTACCGCGATCCGATTTTGGAAGGTCATCAAAGTATTAGCATTCAGCTCTTTTGATAAACCGAGTCCTAAATTGTGAGAGAGATTGACTGAACGTTGAAAGTGGAAAGCAAGGTAATTAATTCTCTCCATGTTTTTAGCGATAGTGCACCAAGGACAACTCATTAGTTCAAATCCGGCAGCTATGTTATTCACCAGTTTGTATTCGTCTGGGATTCCCTGTGGGTCGTGTCAAGTTAGGTCAGTGGTTCCCAAACGTGAGAGCTGCGTCAAAAATGTGTCCCTCTTATGCTAGCAGTGTCATTTAGCCTACTGATCCGTGCCCTGCACCCCCCACTTTGGGAACCACTGGCCTCGTTCAACACGCTCATCAACTTCATCTACGCCGCGCACGGGGACTGGTACTTCGGAGAGGCGTCCTGCCGCTTCCACAACTTCTTCCCCGTCACCGCCGTATTCGCCAGCATCTACTCCATGACCGCCATCACCCTGGACAGGTGAGAGGCACCTGAGCGTCCCAGACGACACACCTCCCCCTGTTGGTCTCTGTCTGGGCGGGGTAAATACTATAAAAATCAAAAATGCTGTCAAGTAATGATGTACATTACATGGAATGAACTTCCAAACTTTCTCAGAACTTTCAAAAAACTACTCAAGACTCTACTATTCTCTGAACACCTCTTCTCAATGGATTTATTACACAAAGCCTTGTTCTATAGGAAAGGGAAGCGTCAATTACGTCTATATCACCTCGCCTTTAACCTTATGTCTCAATCCTTTCAGATTCTGAAACAGTTCCAGAGGCCACTGGAAGCAATGCCCACTGGCTTCACAGCTTTTAAACAGAGCCAGCACCGCATCCTGTGAAAATTCATTTTCCTAAATGTCTTCACAGAGCATCGCCTGAGTATGGTTCATCAGCACAAGGCCAACCTCATGCAGTTGGCATTGACTCAGAAATTTAGGAATTTAGGAAGATTCCACACAGTCCACAGACGGTACCTGCCACTCTTCTGAAAGTGGTTAAACTGCCCTCGGCACCCTGGTGTCGTTGATACTTGTTAAATAAATGAACACAATACTGTTTTTGTTTGTTTTTAAAAAATATAATTTAGGATAAACTGCCCCTTTTTAGTGAGAGAAAATGATATGTCTGTACTGTAGGAGTGGCCACAGAGCCGCTGTTCAGCCTGAGGCAGATAAAATGTAGGTTCAAAAATTATGCCCCATGAAAAAATGCAATGGCCCCCCCTCTAATTTGTTTGTGCATTTGTGTACATTTTATTTCCCATGTTTCTGCTGATAAAAACTGCAGATCAGAGAACACTGCAAAATGGGTTGCAACAAGATTTGCAAACACATTTGCAAACCCGAGGGCAATAAGAGTACTGAACACACTTTAGCTTCTCAACAGCTAAGTGTCCAGTCACTGTTCTTGTGTGCAATATATTTATTTTCACAGCTACTGTCATGCTCATGCTCACTCTCTGCTTGCTCCTACTGTATTATTTTTTTATATACTTTTTTGTATTACCATGGGTTATTTATTTATTTTTTCTTTATCTTACTTTCCTTCTTTAGCACCACAGAGTTGTCTTTAATTTCATTGTACATGTGTATAATGACAATAAAGCATTCTATTCTCTGTAAAAGAGGAACATGCATCAATCTGTTCAGAGCAGCAAATATATCTTGGTGTGCCACAGTGAGCAGCCGTGAGGTCACGTCTCTGAAACACATGATCCACCCTCTGAGACACCGTGTGTCGGCAAAGGCCACCACGAGAGTCATTGTCTGCATCTGGAGTCTGGCGGGCTGGAGTCTGCTCTGCTACTTCTCCGCCACCCGAGCACTCCCTCTCAGGACACTCTGCTATGTGGCCTGGCCCCACATGGCCCACGACGCCTTCATGTGGGAGCACGCACACGTTCGTCTTGACTTGTGCATCCTCTGATGGGTTGTCTGTGAACTCTGCTCTCCTGTGCAGGTATCACATCATAGTGATACTGCTGGTCTACGTGCTGCCCCTACTGGTGCTGAGCATCACTTACACTTACCCTGCTGCCTCCAGCGGACACACCCAGGCCATGATGGAACGTGTAGACCAGGGGTGTCCAAACTACGGCCAACTGCGGCCCGCAGTCCATTTTTAATTGGCCCGCAAGAACTTTTTTATATAGAATAGAATATGGCCCACACTTCAACTTTTGCACTTCTTAGTTTTGACGCCAGGGGGAGCTACTGTTGGTCAAGGTCAGGCATGTCCAAAGTCCGGCCCGGGGACCAATTGCGGCCCTTGTTCTAATTTCGACCAGCCCGTTGTTGCGCTCCGCTGTCAGCGGTGCTGGTGAAGTTAATGTTGTTAGTGTTTTGGATACTTCCTGTTTTATTTTGGTAAGGGTTTTCTGTTCTTCCTGTGTTCGTCTTTATCTGCGTCTTCTCCGATTTTTGATAAACGAGCTTTATAAACTCCCCTATTTATATAATTTTTTATGTTATTTACATCATCATTAACATTCATAAACTTTCAGCTGCTTTTTTTACCACGCTGTCCTCGCATGCTTTTATAGAACTTGAAACTAAATGTATTTCTCTAATGTCAGGCTCACTGCATATGTAATCCCCTCAGACCGCCACTCAGCCACACGCTAACAGCACCCACGCGCTGTGATCTTCCAGTGGCAGTGAAGTGAAATGCAGTCCGTTGTGTTTATGCTGAACTCTGAAAACAACTGTGGGACACGACATGTTTATATTTCTTTAATAATGCTGAACGTCTTCATTGCGACTCACTGGGTCAGCCAGCAGTCTGTCAGTAAGCCAGTTCAACCAGTTCATTTCGACTCAAAGACGAAGCTAAAATCAAAGCAGAGAGCGTAGAAGAAGGAGCACTAAAAACCAAAAAAGTCTGTTTAAGTATTCGTCAAAGGTGTTTTCTGTCATTTCTCGTCACATATGGGAGTGTGCCATCTTTATTATGCAGTCAATGAGTTAGAAATGATTTAAAAGACAATTATCTGCAGCTAGCATTACAATATTTAGCATTTGAATAACTGATTAGCATTGATTTTATTTGCTCATCAAATGAAGACAAGCGCCAAAGAGCAAAGCACCAACATCAGCCACCCATGGGTGGAGCAGACAGCTGCAGACCTGGGGGATAAGCAGAGACAAAAAGGTCAGATATCAGAATGTAAGGTAAAAATGCACGCGGTCGTCCCTGAAGATCACATCTGCATCCACTTTGAAACGTTACAATGCCAGCCAGTAGAACTTGAAAATTCATTAGACATATTTTACATGTGTAAAGTTACTACTGCCTTTTTGAGAAAATAAGTTAATGTGAAACCAACAACTGATTTTCTTTATATTTGATTTTCTCACTTGTTTTTCCAGGATTTACCAAATTGCAGCTTTCATTTTTACACTTTCTACGATTACTCAAGCTCCTGTGTGACAGTGTGAGCGATTTACCTTGAGAAGACATCGCAGCTTTGCGAGCCGTTCAGACCCGAATGATTCAAGATGATCTCAGTGACAGTGGAATCCACATCACGTATTTTGTTGCAGCTCACCACGTTGAACACTTCAGCTGGACTCAACAACACGGCCTTTGATTTGCTGCAAACGTTTTCTCCCAGTTTGACAAAAAAGCAGGACGTGATCTTCAGAAGGACTTCATCATACAAATCCAGCAATGAATCCTTACTCAGCTCGGCCCTGATGAACCTCCCCAGTCTGACATTTGAGCCGGGGTTTGCCGTGACTGTGTTCTCTGCCAAGGTGTAAACAGTAAGGCATTCCTGCCGCTCCTTCAGCCTCATGCTATCCATGAGCAGGAAGTGGAACGCCTTAAAGCTAAAATTGTTTTCATAGGTGCTGATGTTCCCGCCCATGGTCTCCACCTGGTGGTTGAAGGACTTAATGAAGGGGTCATCAGGGTTGATGTATGCCTGCAGTGCAGCAGTGTGTTCTGGGCTTGCACCTGGGATCAGCGTGAAACAGTCCCTGCCTCTCCACCCCACCTGGGGCCCCAAGCTGGAGTTCAGCTCTTGTTCTAACAGGCCTGAGTGGATGAACTTCGTCATGGCCTCCTCACGGCATTCATCATACAGGAAGTCCACAGAGCCTGGGGCCATGTCCAGAAGATCTGGATTGGCAGACACCTTGATTTGAATGTGAAAATGAGAGGAGAATGTTTTTAACATCATGACAGGTGCTGTGGTCTCCACAGTGAAGACAACTCACGCTGTGGTAGAGTGCCGTGAAAACTACTGCAGCAGCAAGGATCTCCTTCCGTCTGCTCGACATCTCAAGGGCTGCAGAGAAAAGCTGAAGAAAGTGTCAGGCTGCTCTGAAGCCTTGTTGAGACAAGCACACACCCTCCATTTAGTTGAGACAAGCACACCCCCTCCATTTCCCCCCCCCCCCCCTCCTGACACTAGAGAAGAACTGAACTGAGCTCAAATGAAAACCAATGCAGAAAATGAAAATACTGAAAAGCACATACCTTCTCAATAAGGGGCATGAAATCCTGGTGGCAGTGAAAATCAAATCACGTTCATGCACTGGAAACTGCAGCGATGTGATCATCCCAGTGCACATTAATGGGAAGTGGGCAGGTCCTCCACTTTTCCTGAGGAAGGAAAAGCCATTGCCTCTGCAGGATCCCTGAGGACTATTATGGTCTGCCATGTTCCTCTAGTAAACTCTCAATTATTCATTTATTATTTATATGTGATACATTCATTCGTTCATCAAATTCAAAATTACCCTCACAGCTCCAGCCCAGTTATTGAGATTGAAGTCTTATACAGCGTAGAAAGTGAAATAACACTGGTGGGTTAATGACATTTTCTTTGGTGTTCCCTGATGATGGGGCTTGTTATCAACCACCTCCCGTTCTGTGTACACCACTCACTTCCTTCCTTCCTTCTTCCCTGGAACAGTTTTTACAATGTGAAGCCTGGAAAACATTTCTCAGTGCAGAGTCATCATTTGAACGGGATCAGGAGAAAAGAGAGACATGCTATATGTGTCCAGTTATCTTTAGGATGAGGATCTCTGTGCATATGCAATAAAATACTATGTTTCATGTGCTTTTGAATTTATAATATGTTGTATTTAGATTTTTTTCTGAATTTCTTTTCCAATAATTGTTCGTGGCTTTTATTTTGAAAAACACAATCGGATATATACTGTGTGGTCGACGGCTCCCCGGTACGCGTGTCATTTAAAATGTTCAGTCGCACATCTTTTGTTATGATAAAACATGTTAAAATAATAATTTAAAAAAACATTTCCATTTATTTGTTGCGTTTCTGATCAGTTTGTGACCGGAAGTGTCGCAGTTTCCGGTCCCAGGCGCGCCAAAGTAAAATGGACACTGGTGACGGAAGCTATTTGCCGCTTGGACTCAGAGGGAAGAAGACACGGATCGGACTGACGGTGAGTCCCAACCCGGTGTCCAGCTTCAGTCAGAGGACCGAATCAAGCTGTTTTAATCTTAGCTCCGTTAGCTCCGCTGTCACAGAGCGTCAGAGACAACTAACCACAGCACATACGGTTAATCTAACCTAATCCTAAACCAACCTAAGACCATCCCTGGTGTTGTCTCAGGTGGCAGAATAACAGGAAGTCCTCGTTGCGCAGCTGTCCTGGACTAACGCTCTGAACAATCTGCCAGTGTCTGACTTCTGACCCCTGAGGATGAGTAGGTGGGCGGAGCGAGTGGAGAAGGTGGAGCAGCTGGCCCAGTGGTTCCAGCTCCATCCTCTGGCAGCCCGCTACAAACCTCGCCTGTGGCAGCCCTCCTCCATCTGGAAGCTGTTTCCACGCCAGAGCCCGGCCATCGGATTCGCTCAGAGGTGCAGGGAGGTAATGCCCACCTGGCGACCTGGACTGTCTCCTCTGTCTTTGAGTTCTGTCTCCTCATGAAACACTGGTTCCGTTTCCCTAGGCCGTCCACGTCTTTGCCCTGGAAAAAGAAAATACGAGTGCAGGACAGAGGATCTACCTGGTCACTAGTTACACTGAGCTGTGGCATTACTACAGGTGAGACGCACCTCCGCTCAGGTCTGGGTCCTCAGGTGTCCTGAAGGTCACTGTCCACTGTCTTTAGGACGTACTCCCAGTCCTTGATGCACTGCTATGAGGTGATTCCAGAGGGCGCTGTTTGTAAACTGTACTTCGACTTGGAGTTTCACAAGCCTTCCAACAGAGGGGCTGATGGGAAAACCATGGTGTCTTCTCTTGTCCAGGTTGGGTTGGTTTTTGATCCTTGTTTGACCTGAGCAGTTTGATTCTTTTCAGCAGAGATTAACCTGACCGATCACCCTGTCTGTTCACAGTTCTTCTGCAGCCAGCTGATGGAAGTGTTTGGGATCGAATGCTCTGAAGAGGACGTCCTCACTCTTGAGTCCAGCACCGAGGAGAAGTTCAGTCAGCACCTCATCTTCAATCTCAAACAAGCAGCGTTCAAAGACAACATACATGTTGGTGTGTTTCAGGCCTTGTGGAGGGACACTAGCACCATTTAGAACAAACTCAGTTCTCACTCTCTCATTCGTTGTTGGTTAGGTCGGTTTGTCCGCGCAGCTCTGCGACCCATCCTGATCACAGCAAAACAAACAGACCGAGGTTTCCCACCAAGCGATGAAACGCGGTTCGTTTGTTTGATTTTTATTTTTTTCCTGCACAAATGTAGTTTTTTTCCTGACCTCGTCATTGCTAAAGCTCCAATGCTCTGACACAGAACACATGAGGGGAAAGCAGAAGGAAGGGACGTGTGGAGTGAAAGTCCTCAGACCAAGAGACAGAAGCAGGAGGAGACGGACCTCAGCTTCCTCCAGGTGAAGGACAGGCAGGGCCAGGACTGTCTCTTTGTGGACTTGGGTGAGAGAAATCACAAACTTGAGCTTGACCTCTCCAGCAGCAGCTTCATCATCGCTCTCTTTCCAACGCCTTCCACTCAGGTGTCTACACCAGGAACAGGAATTTCCGCCTTTACAAGTCTTCCAAAGCGGGACAGAATGCAGCCTTCACCGTGGCCGACAGCAACCGCTTCACCGCCGCACAGCAGGCGGGCACCTCCGCCGAGGAAGGCCTGTTCTTGGCGTCCTTGGTCTGTAATGTGAGGTACACTGGAGCACCCCGACACCTGCAGCTGCTGAGCTTAGTGTCACCAGAGGTTATACCCCCTGTCTTCAGCTTCACAGGTCAGAGGATTCTCTCCTGCGATGTCCCAGAAATAAAGACGTCCAGAGACCAGAGACCTCAGCAGGGAGCAGCCGCTCATTCAGGCAGCACTGGGCTGAAACTGAACATTTCATATTTTCCAACATTTCCCTGATTCTAATGTTTGGTTTGCCACATGCCTTGCTCACAGACTCACTTTCCGGTTCTCGGATGTCCCCTCATCAAGAAGTGGACAACTTTGTCTCAACCCTGATCAGAAAGGACGGAATTCAGGGGGGTGTGTGTTGGGTTAAGAACAGGAACAGTTATGCTAATGCTTCTAGGACAAAACGAAACATTTCCCTCAGACTGAGAGGAAATGTGCTGGTGCTCTTTTATAATTGCATATGTATTTATTTTTGACAGTGGATGACATCACAGGTGTCTCTTGTTTGCAGGCATCAGACGGTGGAACTACTTTGTGGCAGAGCAGCTGATCGTCTACGACATTGTCAAATACCGCTGGTGTGAAAACGTGGGACGGTTCCATAAAAGCAACAACGTCATGTGGGTGCAGCGTCTCGTGCCACACGTCTCCCAGTCCTCCGCCTACCTGACGTGTCTCTCTCTCTCCTCCGCAGGATTGTGGTGGATCTCAAAGAGGAAGTGTGGTACCAGAAGTGTCACGACCCCGACTGCAGGAACTTCAGGTCCTCCAGTAGGTGGTGAAATATAAAGCGCTGCTGTCGTTAGTCGCTGTGGTTGCTGAACAAGCCGAACCTTTCCCAGGTTACCCTCTGCCACAGGAGATCTGCGTGGGCTACGTCATGGCGCTGGTTGGTTTGCCGTGTTGTTCCCCGACCTGTTCAAAGACAAACGTTCTCACGGTGTCTCTGTTGGCCGCCAGGACGATGAGGAGCAGGCGTACGTAATGGACGACGCTGGAAACATCAAACCGAGCCAGCTGCCAAACCGAGCTACCGAGCAGAGCGAGCAGAGGACGGTGCGTCCACAGGAAGACCCGGCCGAACCGTGGGGGGACAGACAGGATGAGCAGGACTATTTAGAGAGTCTGGAGGACTTTGAACAAAGCAGTGGGGAGATCTCTGACCAGCTGCTGCTCAGCTGCGTGGCTGAGTTTGATTCCCAGTAGGTTATCAACCAGTTTGATTTTCTGCTCCTGTAAGAACTGTTTGTTAAGAAGAGATTTCTAACCTGCGGCACCATGAGCAGCACTGTGTTAACGTGACCTTGTTGTTAGAAGATGTTAGATGTTAGAAAACAGGTTCAATCCTAGGTTTGGAACCAAGTTTTTATTTGGTACATTTGACAAATATAGATACTGCACTTTTTTTCCTGTTGCCCTTTTCACATCACACATCTCTGACCAAACAATAATACGGCTGGACCTGTTCCAGACACATCAGGTCACAGTTCAGAAAAACTACCTTTGAAATCCACAGACCTAGAATTAAAAACACTGGGCTTTGAATACGATGCCATCGTATTACCACGTGTTTCCATTGAATACCTGTTTGACCTGGCAGCCTGTGGCACTGACACCTCGAAGAGGAGGAGGCTGCAAAACCACGGCACCTTCAATATCTTCTGTGCTGTCTTTAAGAAAACAAAAAACTCCTGTTCATTGTACCGTGCACAGAACAGGTGCCTCGTACACATTTTCAGCAGATCCGATATTTACAGGCAGATAAATAGTGTGGTTTATAAATAGTTCCTGTTGCTGTGACACACCCACAGAACTTTCTGAAAGCTCCTTGTCAATCAAAGATAAATGATGTGATTTTAACCGTAAAAGAAGGTTCTTCAATCACTCGTCAAACCTCTGGTTCTACACGCTGACAGCAACAGTGGCACTGATATGTTGCCTAGCAACCCCGGTCTCATGACCTCACATGGTTAATGCAGCGTGTTAAGGCAGCACGAATCAAACATCCCAGTCCATCTGTGGAGCACAGAGGAACGAGGGCACCAGCAGCTCCACGTGATGGAGCTGCTGGTGCCCTCGTTCCTGGGCAGCAGACGTGGGTCAAACCATTCTGACCACAGGCAGGAGTTAAGGCATCGGCGCGTCACATTCTCTCGTTTTATTTGAACCTTTTTCCTGTGAGGTGCCTTGAAACGTAGCACGCTGTCATTCTGTACAGACAGAATGTCACTGAACAGTAGAAATGATGTTTTCGGCCAGCAGGGGAAGGGCTCTGTCCCCGCTCAGGTGTATGGAGTGTCAGGTAGAAAAATGGAGTAGAGGCTCCTTCACTAGTTTGGTTCTGGCTTCGCCCTAAATAATTCCCACCTCCCTACGTCCCGCTCCAGTTTACAGCTTGATTTTGGCATAAAGTTGATCGATCTGCTCCCGGAAGTGTCTGCGCAGCTCGTTCCTCTTGGCCTTCAGGGTGGGCGTCAGCAGGCCATTCTGCACGGAGAACATCTCGTGGTGGAGGGTGATGTCTCGCACCTACCAGACAACAACAACAGTGAGTTGCCTAGAGGAGCTGCCATCATTTTTATATTTATGAAATCCAGTCACATGCTGAGTCCAATATGTTCAACATTATGACGTTATTCTCAGGACTTTACAAAGTTATTCTTTTAGTATTGCAACTGCTGCTCCGTCATAGTTCCCAGACCTGTTCAAAGGACTTGAGTCCTGCTTCCCTGCCCAGCCTCAGGATGTCCTCCAGGATGGCGTCCTTCACCTCCTGTGGTGAGCAGAATTACAGTGGTGGTCAGAGAAAGGCAGCAGAGTTGGGCTCAGCCTGTTGATGGCGACACCTCTGACCTTCTTACTGCACAGGTCAGCGTAAGATCCTTCAATCCCTTTTTTCTTGGCCCAAACTGGTAAAAAGTCTGGATCAGCCACAACTATCCCGACCAGGCACGCCTACAAGACAGAGCATGTGCGGGTCACAATGCAACGTACGAGCACGTGTGTGGACGGAGATGGAGGACTCGCCTGTAAACTGTCTCCATGAACAAATATCTGGGCCACCGGGTCGCTGCGGTTGTACACGGTCTCGATCTTCTCAGGGGCGATGTACTCTCCCTGTGCCAGCTTGAAGATGTGCTTCTTCCGGTCGATGATCTTCAGACAGCCGTTCTGGAGACAGGAGACACGTCACTCAACCTCGCCACATCCATCACGACCAGACTGCTGAGGGCAGTACTCTTACAGGAAGCCATTTCCCCACGTCCCCCGTGTGCAGCCACCCGTCCTCGTCGATGGCCTCGGCCGTTTTCTCGGGGTCCTTCAGGTATCCCTGGAAAACGTTTGGTCCTTTGACACAAACCTGCAGAGCAGTGAGGAGAGCACTGTGAGTTCTGAGACCTCTGCTGCTCCCTGTCTCATGTCCAGCAGAGCTCCTCACCTCTCCTTCTCCATTGGCGGCCAGGTAATTCATCTCCGCCACGTCCACCAGTTTGACGGCGTTGCAGGGCAGAGGAGGCCCGACGTGACCTGAGGGCAGATCAGAGGTCAGTTTCATCTTTGACAGAAGTGGAGATAACAGCCACAGAGCAGCAGACGCCCTACCTGCCGTCCAGTCCCCAGGCATGGACATGGTGCAGCCTGCGGTGCACTCAGTTTGACCGTAGCCTTCATAAAACTGAAAACAACATCTGGTTCAGACATCGACCTGAAGTTCTCCAAGGGGCTGAGTGATAAACCATCATGCAGTGAGGGGTCACCTGACAGCCCAGCGCCGCTCGCAGGAACGTCAGGATGGTTGGGGACACCGGCGCAGCACCTGTGATCATGAGCCTCACGCGTCCGCCCAGACTGGCCTGCAGAACCAGAAGACATGGGTCAAACTGAAGAGACAGGAAACTCAAAGTAATAATGATGATAAAATAATGAGAATCCCATTTACCTGGACCTTTTTGAAGATGAGCTTGTCCCACAAGCTGTCCGTCCTCACCACGCCATTCTTCATCTCTGCCTCCTTCCTCCTGAATGCAAAGTCCAGCAGCCATCTCTTCAGTGGCGTGTTGGCCTGACAGAAAACCTGTGGGCACGCATGTCGCGTGTGAGAGGCGTCGTGACAGGCAGAGTAGGAGTCAAACTAACAGGAGGCGTGTCTGACCTTGTCAAACATGCGATTGAGGAGACGTGGGACAACGGGGAAGACCGTCGGCCTCAGTGTCTTCAGGTCATCCATCAACAGTCGAATGTCCCCCTGGAAGTAGCCGATCCGAGCTCCGTGAATGAGGACGACGCCCTGATGAAGAGTACTGTCAGTGTGATGTTTGAGCCACAAGAGGGCGCCATTGTTCCACTGCTGGACGCTCAGCTTTCTTATCATTTCAATGGCAAATGAGAGTACGTTGACTATCATCTGTCAAAAATCAGCTGAATTCTAAAGGAATGTGCAGGTTGGAATCAAAAGTAAATCACAACATGCTCCTGACACTTTTCATGGCCCAATGATGCTTTAAATATGCATTTACACTCACTGAGATCAAATGAGCTGAAAAGCAAATGTTCGAAGCAGCAGGACCAAATTACGCCACATGTTAGGTCAACAAGGCCACAACATACCTGCACAACCCTCTCAAACATGTGAGCTAGAGGGAGATAGGACACGTGAACGTCATGGAGATCCAGCATGCAGTGCACCTGCAGAGAACACACGCACACACACACACGGTGCGGGTCAGGCATGGTACTGTACCTCCACCACCCTCTCAAACATATGGGCCAAAGGGAGGAAGGAGATGAGCACATCTTTAGAGCTGGGCCTCAGTGAGGCCTGGAGGACATCAGAGGACAGAGACATTCAGAGGGGTCAGAGAGAAATGGAGAAACTGACTCAGATCTCATGAGGCTGGTCTCAGAACTCAGAGGAACATAGAGGCACAATCAAAAAGAGTTTATTTCTATTTAGTGTTTTCAGTCTCTCTGGACCAATCACACAGGAGAATGTTAAAGCTCTATGATTCATGTGTGCTGCCTGACATGTTCTGTTTCTTTTCAACTGCATGAATTTCCTTTGACCCTTGTGCTGCGTTTGGCCAGGCGACAGTTACCTGGGTGACTCTGAGGAAAGCTGCAGTGTTGGCGATCACGTTTCCGTGCGTGAGCATTGCACCTTTTGGATTCCCTGGAAACAGAGCTAGTGTTTGTACGTGGGGCAGAAAAGCGAAGCTCCGGTGAAGCTGCTGTGGCGGCTGAGTTCTGACCTGTGGTTCCAGACGTGAAACAGACAATGGCCAGGTCCTCTGGTGCAGGCGGCTGGAAGCAGAACACATGCCATCACGGTGAGCGCTGGTCCACACTGAACTTCATAAGAAGCCTTGTCTGTACTCACCACTGGATCCTGGTGGTGGGCTCTGCCAATGGCCTGGAGAACAAGAACACGTCATTATACACGTCACTGCTATCAGCTGTTCCTGCACACGGCCCCAAGATCTGCTCAGATCCAACCAGAACACGGTGTGATGACAGAACAACAGCCCAGCGCTGTTCTCACCTCAAACTCTTTCAGACTCATAATGTCCACGCCACACTGGCGTCCACGGGCCACCAGCTCGCTGTCGAACACCTCCATGAGCACGAGCGTCTTCACTGTCCCTCCGTTCCCACCGTCCAGAATCATCCGAGCCTTTTCAGGCACGTCGCAGATCACGGTGGAGATGGAAGCTGCAAAACAAGACGCCCGCCGAGTCACCATCACAGTCCTGGGTCCGTGGTCACATACGCACTCTCACCTTTGTCGATAACGTAGGCGATGGACTCGACGCCGAGTGTGTCATACAGTGGGACGACCACCATGGAGTATGTGTGACAGGCCAGCTCTGAAATGGTCCACTGAGGGAAGACAGACAAACAGACAGGGTTAAGGATGTATCGAGATGGGGATGGGTTTCAGAGGCTAGAAGCTTAAAGCTTAAATTAGCTTAAATTATTATTAATCAGCGCCATGTGGTTCATCGTCAACCTTCAGATGTGGGACATCATGCTTCACATGGACAGACAGTCTAAAGGAATCCCCTCGTTTCCATCAGAGAACACTCAACCCAACACAGTCGTCAGTTGCAATGAAGTGACTGACAGACAGGGGGCGGAGCCTGTGACTAGAGGCGTTACATAAGACGCCGTTTTACCTCAGGCCTGTTCTGGGAAAAGATGCCGATGAACTTGTCTCCTGTATGAGAGTGTCCTCGGTGAAGGAGGGCAGACCCGATGTGCTCTGCTCTGTCTGCTACCTGTGCACAACAACAACAAGGGCTCAGGTCACAGGTCACAGGTCAAGCTCAGGGTCTCCTCTGTCTCCTCACCTCTTTATAGGTCAGCCACTCGTACGGCTGGTTTGGTTTCCTTGACCCGAGGCAGGGGCCGTCATCTGGAGGGAAGAAGACACACGTTTATCTGCATTCACAGGAAAGGGGTGGAGCTCTACCTGGCGTTCGACAGAAGCTCGGCACTCACACGATATCCCCAGGCCTCGCTGAAACACCTCGTACATCGTGCGTGCGTCGCTGTAAAAGTGCGTCATGTGCTCGCTGCCCTCATTCAGAACGGATCTCCGTGCATGGTCAGTACCCTGTGAACAAAAAGGTTCCGGTGATGATGGAGCGCCCAGGTGCTTCTCTCTGGGCGGCCCAGCTGGAGCTAAACTTCAATAATCAGCTGGACAACACTGATTGGAGTCTTTCTCTCCACAGTCTCAGGCTGTGAGGAGACTGCAGCTGCCTTTGGACCTGTCCTCTCACGATGGTACATTCATTCTGGAGTCAGAACGTGGAGTGAAACGAGTTCTAAAGGTTTCTGATTGGACAGTGGCACCATAAAAACAAAGGATAGATGGAAGGAGCAGTTCTCTATGTGTGAAGAGGTCCAGACAGCTGTGGTCACATTCCTGCTGAATGAGACACAAGTTCCCTTCCCTGTCGGCAGCTGGAAACCATTCAGTTATTCCACTGACACAGGGTAAAAGGACATTTCATACACACACGCGCACACACACACACACACTTTACAATCATCACATACTGGCATCTCCACTGACTGCAGCTCCAGGTCGCAGGGGGGCTTGAGGGCCCTCGGCCGGGTGGCGAACCAGTAGGTGGTGATGGCGGCGAAAGCCCCCACGCCCATGAGCGCGTTGGTAGGCAGGCCGCGCACGTACTGCCGCACGTCGTCCAGCTCGGGAATACGAAGCTGTCTCAGGACCTCCTGAGCCTGCATGGCTGCTGTGCACTGACCCTGCAGCACACACACACAGGGAACATGACACATGGTACTGTTATATTATATATATATTTAATATCTGTCAGTCCATCCAAAGCTGTGTACTCAGTCTGTATCAGTGTGAAACCAGTATTCCTGCCATCAGTTTCAAATGATGGTGGTTTTTCATAATGGTAGTGATGGTGGTCAGCGTCAGTGGGTTCAGGTGGGGACTCGGCCACTCAAGGAGATATATATACATATACATAAAGTCGCAGAGAGGAAACTGTGGACGGCAGATGTCCTCCTCAGCAGCTGGGCGATTTGGAAACAAAAGGCACAGGAAGGAAAGATGACTCCACACATATTTCACCATCACATGACCTCCAGGGGTCAGCAGGACGTGACACCAGACGTTCGTCATACTCTCAGGAAGGAGCTCACTGTGCCTCCATCCGACCAAGACAGGGGATTAATGGTGACCTACTAAAGTCCATCACACTTTATCAGGAACCAGAACATCTCGATGGATGAATAGCATAAAGAACCTCAGTCACTTCATGTCCTCGTCAGACAATAGTTCAACCCATCCGACCTCTGCTGCGTGAACAAGTGCACAAACACCTCAGTGGCAACAACTGACTTCTCACCTACTTCTATTCTTAAAGCCCCACCCATGACACAGGTGCTGCTGCCAACTGGGCCAGAGTGGAGCAGAGAGGCAGCAAAACCAGGGCTTGGGTTGGAATTCCAAGTGAGGTCATAGAAAATAACCACAGGAATGAAGAGGAGCAGCAGAACCAGGTGCTCGGTTACCGTCAGGACAACAGATAAAGTGAGGTCACAGGAACCAGGCCGCCTCTATAGAAAATAACCAAAGGAACTAAGAGAAGCAGCAGCTTTGGATCAATCCCATGCTGTCACGACAGCTCAGCCGTGACAGACCGCTGCTCTCGGGACTAAACGTGGTCCAGCGGTTCCCGGAGCATGAGTGGATTTCTAAAAGCCAAAGCAGGAGAGAGGAAGTACTCACAGGAGCTCAGTGGCGTTGTTTCTCTGAGCAGCCGCGTGCTGCAGTAGACTGGAGCTGACCTCTAATAAACCTTAGAGGTTGTGGCCACTATGAATAGCAGGGACACGCCCCCTTCAAACAGAAACACAGACGTATGAGACGCAGCAGCCACTCACAGCGCCATATGCCCCGGCACGACGTGAGCAAATGTCAATACAGAGATAATGGTTGACCAGACTGTCTTCTGTCCTCAGACAGGACGATAGGAGCCACGTTAGCTCTTGTTATCTAAGCTCCGTCTGGACAGTGTTGCTGAGCGTTGGCCCTCGGGCGAACAAAGAATCACTGCACTTACAGAGTCTGTGTGTCCTTCTGTTGACACATGCCCCCATCGTCACCCTCACCACAGAACACGGACTTTACCAACACATATGCTGAGTGCCCTTGGTACGATCCCAGGTCACTGGTTTAACTGGAGACCAGCTCAGTTTAACCAAACCAGAAACTGTCTAACAGAGTCAGTAATGGCGCCATGACAGGAGGTTGTCTGTTACTTGACGATTTGTGTTGTGTTCCTGTCCACACATCTCATATATAGTTACTTCTTCTTTATGTCGTACTTCATTAGCCTTGTCTACTTGAAGACATTTGAATGATCTTGTCATTTCTTTCAGCGGTAGTTTCACTGTGTTTCCCATCGATTGGCCGACAGCAGGCACATGCCAGCAGCAGTTGCTCCTCCACCTCCTCCACTCTCCATACTTGGCCTGGGTGGATGACGAGCCAATGGCAGGGCCGGCTCTGCGCTCACCCCACACCCGGCACACGCATAAGACAGTGGGACACGAGGGGGAGAGGGCAGCCGGTTCACAGAGAGGCCACAACCAAGGCTCTGCACAGCAGAAGGCGGCAGGACAGTCGGTCAACCATGAGCAGTGTGACACTGAGCTGACGGTTAGGGTGTTGAGCCTCAGGTCGGATGATTTAAGCTCATTATTTGCGTCTGACCAGCGAGCATTAGCACACAGAGCCTTCAGACAGCCCAGTAATCCCATTCTGTTGGGACCACTGTGAACTGGATGATTCCTTGACACAGAGACGTCAAACATTAACTGTCCCTAAACTGACGCCTCTCCAGGAGACACAGGCCACAGAGGAACGTGTTCTGACAGGAGCAGGCACGTAAACGCTTCATTTCTGTGCATATATGTGGCGTCATGAAGCGAGTGCAGGCTTGTCTGAGCAGTCCGACGCCTCCAGCGGTGAGACGAGTGAACATTAGCTCACTCGTAGTGTTAGCATGACATGACGACTTCTGGTAGCGGAGGGTGAGTGCTGCTATTCAGCTTTAGCCTCGTGCCCCAATCCCATATTTCCTGTTCGCTGTTTTCAGACGAAAAGTCTTTTACACATGCACGACGCAGCGGGAGGTTTTCTGACACTGTCCAGGCGAGAGGTGAAGGGAGCAGTGGACAGGAAGTGACACTGCATCCCATGTTCGGCAGATTGTCACGTCCATGCAGATTTGCACGATTGCTGCCGAGTCATCTGACCTGAAAACGATGGGCCATTGTCTCCTTTCTCCGTGAAGACAAAGCTGGATGTGAGTGGGCTGTTTGTTCAGCGTCAATGAGGCTGAAGAAGCAGCGTCAAACTAATTAAACATGCCATTAAAGGAAGATATTTAAGTGGAACAGTCTAGTGTGTCTAACGTGTCACAGCATAAAAACTGTTTCATGAATGATGAAAGAATCATCATTGCAACCATCATTTCGGCTGCTCCGTGTCTGTGCTGCTCAGCAGGATCTGTTACAGATGTTCTGCTTATTACAGCTTCCAGTAAACCTGAAACCAAACTCTTTCAGACGAATCTCACCATAAAAATCCTGACAGACTGGGGCCGTTCTTCAAACTCCTCTACAAATCCTGAGACATAGAACAGCTGCACGTTATCAATCTGGATCGAAAAATGTTGACATGGACTTGATGAATCGACCGTAACAGCGTGTCCTGAGGGCAGGGATTTAAACTGAGGGGCAGGGTGACATGCGTGTTACACGGCTGTGAGCAGGGATGCGACACAGGCAGCTTGGATCAGCAGCCCAGACAGAGGACAGGTGCAGACATGACAGACAGCGGCTGAGGGGCGGAGCGTTACTCCTGCTCAGTCTGAACCCCCTCCTCCCCCCGATCAACCTGCACACCCAAAGTCACATGGTCCAACAGTGACACGTATGGGGGTGGGGATATTAACTGGAACAAAGGTCACACAAGTCAGCTGCTGCGAATACAGTGTCAGGTCACATGACCGCTATACTGCAGGTCAGAGGGAAAACCACTTTATGTCCGATGCATCATCCATCCATCATCTATCCATCATCCATCCATCCAGCACTGGCTCGCTTTCTGTTCTTCAGCCTTTATTGCTGGAGGCTTGAGGACCCTGACTCACTGACTCGGTGAGAATTAGGTTTGGGTTAGGGTCAGGGTTAGGGTTAGGGCCACGCTGTTCATACTGCAAACACAGAAACTACTACTGATTCACTGACATTTAGTTTTTAGAATTTCAGCCAAGAGGGGCCCCTCACTCAAAACAAATGATGTCATGAGGAAGTGTGGTATCATGGGAGTTGTAAATCAGGATCTTAAGGAAACATAACCAACACCGTGTCTCTGGTTCGGAAGATATATCAGACTTGTTCTTCTCTGCCAGTGACCAGAGCGAAGTGATGACAGCTTCAGTCACATGACCACACTGTCCCTCTGTGTGCGTCCATGAAAGCTCCTCCTGTACTCAAAGAGACATGACCGACTCGCTCTGTTGTGTCTCCATCTCTGTCACGTGACCAAAAACAGCCTTTTCACTTCTTCATTTTCTTCCTCCCCCTGTTTAGGAGGGAGTCAGTGCCAACATGGCCCAGAGCAGCTTACATGGACAGGCTCTGTCTCCCCTCTGAGAGTAACAGAACCATGTTCAGTCATCACCGAGCACACACACCTTAAGCTCCCAGAAACAACAGTGAGACAAACCCATGTCCTGTTTTGAAAGTAATGTGAAATAAAGATTCTGAAACAGGAGCTAGAGTCAATTTAAAAATAGAATGCAGCATTTATGGCAGCGGAGGGAAAAGGCAACAGCAGCTGAGTGACGCCTGTGTCAGTGTTTGGGTCATAACAGCCTGCTGAGTGGCTGCATGAGGTCAGCAGTTATATTCTGAAATTGAAATGAATATTATGAAAATGAATAATTAGGGATGTGATGTCATGGAGATGAGGAGCAGCAGGAATATGTCTGTGACTTTGTTTTCCAGTTTGAAAAGTTTGAAAAGCAGAAACCTGACACCTGTAATCTCCACAAGGCACAGGTTTTTGGAAAGGTTAGTCCCCTCCCACCCCCAGGTCATGTGACTGTGAGGGAAAGAGGAGACGCAGGAATGTGCAGCAGGTTACACGGATGAAGCACGGGCACAGCAGCACACTACATGTTCTGCTCCTCAGATCAAACACAAGTCTGTTTGTAAAAGCGAACACAGACCCAGACAGCACCGGGCTGCAAAGGCCCGCCTCCGCCTGCGCATACAGGAAGTGAAAGGTTCCAAGAAACATTTGTGAATAAACACAAAGACTTGACCCTGCAGTACAGACCGTGAGCTCTGCCTCCTCCATGTTAGTGCATAGACCTGTCAGTCCTCTCAGGTAACACTAGGTTTGCCTTTGATATGTTCTTTGATGCTATGAAACCAGATTGTTACCATGGTTACATTAATACTTAAAGATGACAGCAGCACAAGATGACAGCTTCCCAGATATTTGGCTTCATTTCAGAATCCTGTAGGAAGTCGTCCATGTTTATCCAGTCGATGGTTGAACATCATTCAAATGACAACAACAGCGCGCGCACACGCACGCACACGCACACACACACACACACACACACACGCTGTTCTAAGTGATATGGCGGGAATAACCACGGAGTGACTTTGATAATTGTTTGATCTCACTGACCAACGATGGCGGATAAAACAGATTAGAAGAAGAATCTACTCCGATCGAATCTGTCTCGCACACGCACACACACACACACACACACACACACACACACACATACATACATACACGCACACAGAGGTTCCTCAGCGACACCGACAGACAAAGAAGAAGAAAAGGAGGAAGACAGTACGCGGACATGGAGACATGGAGCCCATGAAGTGAAGCTGCGGTGAGGCGGACTGAAACGTGACTCGATCTCAGGTTCGAGCAGAAAGCCCCGAGCACGAAGCCCCGAGCACGAAGCCCCCGCCCCCTCACACACATCCGGTCAGAAGTGAGCTCACCTGGGTTAGAAAAGTGCCAATGACCAGCGATGCGGAGACTCGAACCTTCTTCAAGAAGCAACAGCAGCGCTGATGGTCGACGCTGTGTTCCGGCTCTCGGCCAATCACAGGCCGCGATGTTCTGCCTGCAGTTTGAGAGAGCCGCTGTGATTGGTCCAGACCAGTCGTGACGGGGCGGCCTGCATCCTGTACAACGCAAGTACGAGACACACCTTCAGAAGTACACGAGTACAATTACACTAGTACCTTGTAGTTACTCCCCCTTCAGGACGTCACTGCACTGACCATCAACTATAACCCCAACCCCGGGCTCATATCACCCATATGAAGGGTCACTGCAACAGGTTGATCAACACAAACTACGACAGGCAACAAGCAGTAAACACAACAGTAAGCAGAGCAAGATGCTCATGTTGAAACTTCAGGTACACAAGCTGTGACGACAGAGGGCTCTGACCACAGACTGTTAAGCACTGGCACTTAAACTTTTGCATTTTTACTTACCGTGACTACAGTCACTGCACAATGACTGGCTGTTAAAATGACGTTTTTCTTTCTTTCTTTCTTTCTTTTTTCTTTTTTTTTTTTTTTTGACCTGTATGTAGTACCACAGAGTATTTTTTTCTTACTTTATCTTATTCTATTTTACATAAACTGTTTTTCCACTTTTCTTTGGTGTTTTACCCCTGGGGGAGGAATAAAAACCTCTGTTGATGTTTACAACTCTGAATGTGTTCACACTTTGTTTTTAAAGGACCCATAATATAATATAATGTAACCACTGGGGATCGTCGGACATTAGAGTCTCATCTGAACCAGTGGTTTTAAACTTTACATGTGTCACGTGTGTGCCATGCATGTGCTAAACGCCAAGACTGACTCAGAAACCGGGTTAAGAGCCACTGGTCTAAACAAGACTGTAAACATCTTGGAATCTTCAGTTTACATTTTAGAAGGTGTTGATTTACGGAGGTATTTTTAAAAGATGAATTAAACTTCTCTTCCGGTTAGCATACAGGTCACTGCAGTTCGCCGTTTGAACCACAAGAGGAAGCAGTTTTTGCGTTTCCAAAGGAATCCTCGAGTTTTTTTTTTTTTTCCTTCTTATTTTCAAATTGTAACAGAAATCCACATCATAGACTTTCGATGACGTCATGTGTCTTGTCAATGTTGCAGGTTCAACAGGTTCACTTGTGCCACCATCTCACCTTGTGCACGGCATGCAATCGAACCTCTCGAGTGTGCACGAGCTTGAGTCAGTGAACACGCCCAGACTGAAAGGAGCGTGTGAACTGCTGCGGTCCAGGCTGAGGGGGGCGCGCCAAGCCAGGGGATTGTGTCGGGGACCCTCCGAGGTCAGCACGGGTCAGAGCGCAGCGCCTGACAACACACATACACACACACATACGGATCATTACCCTCTGAGAACTTCAACACTTTATTTATTTATTTATTTGTGGACCAGCCTGAGAGTATTTGTGCTGCAATAGAATAGAAAAAAGACGAAAATTAATTATCAAACAAATAAACATTAGGTTTTTATGACGCACTTTTTATACCTACTTCTGTTTACTTTGTTAGAAATGTAGGTTTTTAGATGGAGTGGGTTTGATTATGAATTGGAACACGTGATGGCCCCCAGTGACAATGAATGGATTTAATTGATGAAACAGCTGAGTTAATGGAGCAGGTCACAGTTTTAAAGCTGAGATATGACGTAATTGTTGTGCACAGCAGGTCAAACATCTTTTACATATATGACCATTACTGTTGTCGTCATAATGTGACGCCTGTATTCCATTCTCGTGTTCCAGGCCAAAATACAACTTTACCTATAAAATCATCTCAGCATGTCTTTAAATGTATTCCTTTTTATTTACAGTTTGAGTGAGACTAAATTCAGACGAGATGATAATAAATACAGCTTTTCATTTTAGGGGAACTTTTACTCAAACCAACAACAGCAACACGTGACGTTTTGAAATCACGAGGTTGCCAAATACCTCATAAACGCAGTAGTTTGTATTTCACACCGATGATCACATTAGAAACCTTTAACTTGTATTCAGATGATTTATAAAACATGGAAATACTAGTTTAACTAACATTAAAAAAGAGCAATAACTGTTAGCAAGAGAGATGGTGACGCGTCATTTGGTTCCATTCTGCGTGACGCAATAACTCTGTGGGCAGAAAGCCGCAGTGCTGGGTTCGGCGCATGGATCCCGTCATATCTCAAAGGATGAACACAGAAAAGTGTTAAAAAGTGCCGGTAATTGGATTTAATGCCCCCGGGCCGCTGCTCGTGCTTTTCTCTCCATGGTGCTGAAAAACTCCAAACGCTTCTTCACAAGTCTGGTGAGCTTTTCTTTATCAGGATCAAATATATTATCCAGCACTGGCGAAGTTTCCAGATTAAAACGTTCACAGCGGAGAAAGCACTGGGAGCTCTGGGAGCACAGCGTCGTGCGCATGAGAGCCTGAGAGAATCTGGGAAGGAGCGCACACAATAAACCTGTTGTTAACCTTGCTGTGAAAATATGTTTGAAGAAAACAGCCAATTGTTGTATGAAATGTATTCAAGTATAAAATAATGCCCTTTGTTTGGGGGGAAAAACTTGAGCAATGTGAGCGTACAAAAGTCCCCTGTGGCATTTACCAGCGGCCTTTGTGCACTGTGCGCTTTGGCGTCTCCACTTGGCGCATTACCCAGGCCCCTTTAAACGCGATTGTTTCTTTCTTTCTAATGACATTTACCGGATCAAAACATGCTGTTAATTCGATCAGAAAGCTTCACCCTTCATAACAATGGCAGTATAATTTCTCCCAAAGTTTGTTAAGTTGACCGAAATTAGGCAAATGAATAGGGGTCTCCAGGCTGCCCATCCTGCAGGTGACGGAATAATGCGCGTTCACACCAGCTGCATTCTTCTTTATTTCTCCCTTTCTTTCACAGCATTATTAAAATTTAGGCCAATGAAACTATTCATTGGCCTGAATAGACATTTTCTTATAGGATAATAGGATACAAATTGAGCCTCTCCAAAGAGCCTCCAGTGGTGGGTAACCCTCGTGTGCCAGAGGCGGCTGGAGACGCCGGCCTATGACGCAGACGACGCTCGTGTGCCAGGGCTAATCACACACCTGCCTGGGAGTCCTGCAAAATAAAGAATGTCAACAAAAAGCTTGCCATCTCTCATAAAAGATGGACGTGTCACCAAGTCGTGTGAGAAACGCCGAGAACAAACGGGGGACTCGCGCTCCAAAGGATCTCCCCTGAACTCGGCGGAACAGCCTATTAAAGGCTTACTTAATTACTCTAATGACACTGGACAGGCCTTACACCTCGGACCGGCCTTGGACCACAGTTAAGATCGCTTGCTGGGATTTGTAAACAGGCGATCGTGTGAGAAACGCGAGCTGGAAGAAAGCGCTTTGTTTTCGGTGCGCACAGCGCGCCCCGCCGGATCAGGCGATCCCAGCGCCCAGGGCCCGGTTCCCGCCTGGGCTCTTACTATGCAAATAATATTCCAAACGTAATCACGTGTCTTTTGAACAGCCACGTGGATGAACAAAGCAGGTTTGCCCCCCTGCCAGCCCATGGCTTTAGATTTGGACCATTTCTTTAACTGATCCTAAATGCACACATTTAGCCAGAAGCGCGGCTCTAATCCACGGAATAATTTAGGCTGAATGCAGGAGTCCCGGGACCATCCCTTTAAAAGGCCCAGTCCGGGCCCACACCTCGGCAGAGCGGAGCAGAGCAGAGCACCTCTCCATCAGCACCGTCCATGGCATCCAAGATGAAAGACAGGAAGGTACGCGCTCCTCGTGCGCGCTGCATCTCGAGGACTGAAGTAAACTGGGGCGCATGAGGCTTCTGACACTCTCAATTGCAATGTGGGATTTTTCACTTGATTGTTTTCCAAGAAAGAGTCGAGCTGTAGTTTGGAGAACACCCCCCACCCCCCCACATCCCCACCCAGAGGAGCTCAACCCCGCCGTGCACTGGCGCGTGGCACGCGCTGCACCCTGATGCCGCGCCTCTGTGGAGGCTGTTTACTCCATAGGCTGCGGACTCGACTTCATGTCGTTAGAAACTCGCTGTGTGTTGAATGTGCAGAAATTGGTGTGTGCCCCGTCCGGTGGGAGCTCCCATTCAAACTCCACCGTGCGGAGCGCAGATGTCCGCTGCGCGCTCTGGAGCAACAAAGCGCGCGCGGCGCGCAAAAGCTGCCTGGCCTCAGTGTGCGGCTCGCCCTCTGTGATTCAGCAGGGCGCGCGTGTTCGTAGCTGTGGCTCGTGCTCATGTTTCCCCTCCCGTGTCTTGCAGAGAACTCCCATCTCTCACAAAGTCATCGAGAAGCGGAGACGGGACCGAATCAACCGCTGCCTCAACGAACTGGGCAAAACCGTCCCGATGGCGATGGCCAAGCAGGTACTGCGATGACATCAATGACTGCCGCTCGATGACTCTCCATATCTGCGGTCGATCCTCTTGTGAAGCCGAACTCTTTCTCTCCTGTCTGTCAGAGCTCTGGGAAACTGGAGAAAGCGGAGATCCTGGAGATGACCGTTCAGTACCTGCGCGCGCTACACTCCGCGGACTTTCCCCGGGGAAGAGAGAAAGGTCAGTCCGCTGTCAGCCAAAGGTCCCTCGGTCCTGGCTGTACACACATGTACACACACGCGTTTCCTTTCGGGCTACGCCTATCATCAGTTTTACGCACAGACCGTGAAAGACTCTGGACCGTTGTTGTTGTTCTAATGGCTGTTTACTTGTTGACTTATTTACGCTGCTGGACTCCAGGGGAGCTTCTCGCTGAGTTTGCCAACTATTTCCACTACGGGTACCACGAGTGCATGAAGAACCTGGTGCACTACCTGACCACGGAGGACCGAGCCGAGACCAAAGACATCAAGTACGCGCGGATCCTGGCCTTCCTACAGTCCAAGGCGCGCGTGGTCACCGAGCCCGTGTTCGGCCCCGTGGGCTCGATGCCGGAGCCATGTGAATATCTGGGCCAGCTGCACTCGCCCCCGGAGCACCAGGGCCACAGTCCGTCGGACTCCGGATACCAGCAGAGTCCAGCGGGACACTTCTGGCACGGCTCGGCGCGCAGCCCGGGTATCACGTACCCCGCCGTGCCGCTGTCCGCGCACACGCAGCAGCACGGCGGGTACCTGTCACCGGTGCAAGGACTCGATCACCACTATTTGAACTTCATCGGTCACACGCACGCCAACACGTTCAGTTTGCACAGCGCGCAGCACGCCATGTAAACACGCCTGTTTCTATTTAAAGAAGTGTGAGTGACGCAAACTGTGCATGTACATGTTGTAAATAAAGATTTCTCACTAAAGTCCCGCACACCGTGTCACTACTTACATGTTTTATCAGATGACGTCTCAGTGTGTGCAGATCCATAGATACACCGCTGACGTCAGAGGAGAGAATCCTCTTTGAGAGAAAAGAAAATATTGGTGCTTCAATTTTCTTTAAATATAGAAAAAAATCTGCTTTATAGGAGATTATGTCATAGAAATTTCTGCTGGTGTGGAGTGATGTCACAATAACAGAGAATCATTTTTATCTGAAAGGGTCTTTAGATCAGGGGTGCACACACTTTTCCAGCATGCGAGCTACTTTTAAAATGACCAAGTCAAAATGATCTACCAGGTAGATTCTACCTACTATAAATGCAAAACATATCATAGTCTAACGTCTACCTTTTAACGCCATGCGATCGACCCACAGTACCCTCGCGATCGACGTATTGGGCATCCCTGCTTTAGATGCACTTGGGTGAATATTTATATTAATCTCAAATAGACTGATCTGGTTACACTGGGGTGACACAAACTGAACACACACTCACCCTAACCCCTGATGGAGTTCAGTGATGGGATTATTTGGCCTCACAAAGTAAATTCCTGATTTTCCAGAGCCACGGTGACGTGTCCCATCAGGGTAAAGGTTTGTGTTTTATTTGTGCCCAGGGCAGAGACATTAAGTGATGAGTGAACAGAACCTGAACAGAACATTTCCATCAATGATGACAGATAAACGTTCAAGTTGCTCCTGAGCCTGAAGCTGTTTGAGGTGTGCTCTTGGCGAGCTGCTGTCAACTGTTTGTGACATCAGGCTGCTCCTTTAAGTAAGTTGTATGGAGTTGGGTGGTGTTGTTCCCTTTCCCCCTTCAAACCAAGGAGCCCTATTGTGGCGGAGCTGAAAGGGAACAATCTCTGCCTCCTTGTGCTTCATCCTTCAGTGACTGAGAAGAAACATAATCAACACCATGAAATCAAAGTTTCTCTGTGACAGCAGCACAAGAAAAGCGTGAGCAGCAAAGAAGCCCACAGCGTCCCTGAACACGCCACCAAAGGCGTGGTCGGTGTCCTCATGCTTCCAGCACATATGGAGCAGATACAGGAATAATTTCCAGATGGGTGGGTAGATAACGGACGCATGGATAAGCCCACATTTACCGCCTGGATGGCTGGATCAACCCACATTAACCAGGCGCGGAGCAGAAAGGAAAAGCAGAGAAAAGGCTTTGGAGGAACACTTGGACATTGGTTTAAATCCTGACTCTGAACTCATGTGCAGCCGGATGAAAAAGACTTGGCCCCAGCATGTCACATGAATACTAACAATGATTGTCATGTGCCGCAGAATGTTTATCTTTCACATTAACGTCACACGCTGAACATGAATAATCTGCTCTCCTGAGAAATTATTCATCACTCCAGCCAGCACTTTCACTTTGACGAGGATAGATGAATGAAGAAAAGGGCACAAAAAGAAAAGCATCTTAAAACAGGAATCCGATGAATATCTCATCAAGGAGAAAACGTTTCATGTATGAAATGTGTTTATTTAACACCCATTTCAGTCCTGCCTGTTGTTGTTGTTGGTTTGATTGACAGCTGGCATCATTGCCTTACATCATTGTTTGTCTCCCATTTCTTACTTATTGTAACTCTCCGCTGTGTCCTCATGTGCTTTAAGGCTTTTGTTCAGTTTTTCTTTTTCTTGTTGGAGAAAGGACTTGTGTCATGATCATTATACAGTTTTCTATAGTCGATCAACATTATTAAACACTAACATATTTCACATTCAGCTCATAAAGACTCTGCAGATGAAACAGTTGGAGAGGGAGCAGCTGCTGCTCCCTCCATGATGTCGCCGGCGTTGCTTTGTAGAGAAAAGTTTTGTTTTCATCCAGCTCGCTGCAGAAGTTTCATAGGTGCCAAAATGTCCAACTCTTCCTTTCAGGGGTTACAAGTCAAAAACCCTGGAGAGGGACGTGCTGTTCCTGCTAAGCCTCTGACTGAACAACTGCACTTTATCATTGTGTGTGTGTGTGTGTGTGTGTGTGTGTGTGTGTGTGTGTGCTGTCATCTTTGGGAGCGGAGCCAAGGACGGCCCCTGTGCTCCATCAGCTTGGATCACCTCAGGATGCTCCGCAGCATGAAAAGATAGAGCGTGGGGGGAGGGGGAGGGGGAGGAGCTCATTCCCACCACAGATAGCACTATCTCACAGGGTTTAAAGGGCCCCCTCTCTGTACACCCCACCCCCCCACCCCCTGCCCCTCACCAATAATGCCAAAACTTGGCAGCAACAGTTTCCCATCAGAGGCAGACCGCCGCCCTCCTGCCACTGTGGGAGGGGGAGGAGTCTGTGAGGTGGAGCTGAAGGACACCTGATCCTGGTCTAACACAGGACGAGACAGATCTGTCCATCGTCAGGGGGTGTGTGCCCCCTGCCTTCACCTTTTTACACTTGGCACAACCCTCCATCAGATTATGCAAATCCATGGAGACACCCCATTCAGAGCAGATATGGGAGCGATAAAGGAGCCAGTGTCTTCAAGGAGGCCGAGCAGCGCAGGGTCAAAGACATGAACACAGGATGAATACTGTACAAAACATCCCACTGTTCAGGCACGGCCTCTCCATCTCTGGAAGGTTTCCCTCGTGTGGAGGGCAACCAGAGGAACATGGCGGCCGAGAGAGGCATGGGAACAGCCCGACGGCGAGTTAGAGACACTTGGACTGATGTCTTTGTTATTCATGAGAGAGTGGAGAGAGGGCTTGTTAACTTGCACAATTAAGGCGTCATTTGCCAAGAAAAAGTGGCGCTCTTTGTTTTTGTGGGGACAAAAGGTGGAGAACGTGTGTTGGAGACCAACAACAACAAGGGACACTTTTGTCACGAGCACAGACGCTGAGACAAAGACAGCGGAACAACAGCCTGAGACGATTTCACAGGACGAGGCATCAGTTCAGTCTGAGGCCTTTTTGTTCCAGACAAATGGCATGAAGCTTGACAACATCAATAAATTAGGGATATATTAAATCAAAGAACATGTTAATAAAGACATTTGCATGTAGTAGAAAGATGAGGAGAAGTTTGATTATGAGAAGACATGAGTTTATTCAACTCTGGTCTTTATCAGTGACTGAATTCATACATTCCATATCTTTTATTTTCCAATCAATAGCACTAAGGTTGGGATTTCTGTGTAATATCACTGTCATTGATCATTATTATTACTATTGTTATTATTATTATGATTATATGATCCAACCTGCAGCCTAATAATAATACACTCATTCTGTGTGAAGTGGAATTTGAATTCTTCCTGCTCTTAATAAGTGTTTCAGGTTCTTCAGAATAAGAAAAAGATCCCCACGGATAACGTGTTGATAAAAATGATCCCCATGGATAAGGTGTTGACAAAGCCATCGGATTTATCCGGAGCAGAGCTGCCTGTAACTGCTCTCATGAGTCGTCCTTTCAGCTCATTGACGTGGGAAGGTTTCCTTAAGAAGGACTTAACTTCCTCCAGCATAATGCTTCAGTGAGGTGGAGGATATGAAAAGTGACATCGTGTGTGATGTGGTCAGACGCTCACAGCTGAGGCACCTGACAGACTCGACTCCCTGGCCAAAGAGAAAGGGGAAATAAAACCCTGAGGTGCTAATGTGCTCCCCGTGCGCTTGGCTGGACTCATGAGGGCACAGTGGTCCGTTCGGCCTTTTGTCCCGAGAGCTGACGTGTCCTGAGGGCCAGCGCAGGGCCAGTGAGGTGGGGCCCCGGGTCGCCCTCTGAGGTCACCTCTGTGTAACCAACCCAGAGAAAGAAATAAAGCAGAAAAGAGATTCACATCTAGTGAGGGTAGAAGACTTCATCTGACGTGAATGAGCACTAACACTGTAAACTTTACAGACATACAGTGGAGTGGTCAGACCCTAACCCTAACCCTAACCCTAACCCTCACTGTGACCTTCACAGCAGGGCGCCCATGTCCGACACAGGCTGTGGACACAACAATAAAACAGAGGGACAGGCGGAGCTGGACTGAGACATGTCCACAACTTTGATTCAATCACAACACAGCAGGGGACACTTGTTCTAACCTTCAGGCCCCCAGGGGTCCAGTCACGACTCGTGACTGTGACACCCTGACACACACACTTTCATATATACGTGTGTGTGTGTGTGTGTGTGTGTGTGTGTGTGTGTGTGTGTGTGTGTGTGTGAAATACAGACCTCCTCCGGGGACTCTTGCTAAAGCAAAGATTTTGTTTTTTGGAGGGGAGGGGCGTTGTTAAACAAGCCAGCTCTGGAGGGGAGGAGAAAGCCACAGATAAGGTTCTGAATGGATGCTAGCTCTTCCCCTTCACTCGGAGCATCATCAGACGCTGGAGGGAGGAAAAAGAGGAGTAACAAGATGCACATTTTAACTTGAAAACTGTTATTGTTCTCCTCCTAATCTGGCCACCATCCGAGAGGAGCTGCACTGAGGAGCTGGAGCCAAGCTTTGGGCGTTTATTTTTTTTTTTTCCCCCCCCCCGACCGCCCCGCCCGGGGGGGGGGGGGGGGGGGGGGGGGGGGGGGGGGGGGGGGGGGGGGGGGGGGGGGTCTTTGGCTTTAAGGAGGGGATCAGTTGGGAAGTGTAGAATGGATGTTTCTTTTTCTCTATGGGGGGAACTTTGTATTTGACTGTTGTTTGTATCTGTCTTTCAGTGGCCTGATCCCCGTGGGCCTGGAGATGCCTCTGTGTGTGTGTGTGTGTGTGTGTGTGTGTGTGTGTGAGGCAGAGAGAGTGATGGTGGGATCTACCCCTCTTCTTTCCTACAGCTGCAGCTCAGCGGATTAGCCGTCATCCACAAGGCAACATTACACAAGTCGCCTTTGAACAAAAGTCATGGAAACTATTCATGATATGGTAATCCTAATGGAGCCACCTCCCAGGAGTGATTCTCCTGACATGGGAAGAATGTCCAGAGTCCTGGACGCCACTACCCAAACAACACTGTGGCTATTGTTGCAGCCCTGCATCCACTGGCATCAGCCGAGCGACAATCCCTTCCTGCTGCACACACACACACACACACACACACACACACACTTGCACCCTGACCACCCTATGAATAAAAATGAAAACACAAAAATGGATGAAGAAAAAGAGAGGGAGGGAAGGAAAACAAAGTGTCTTGGCCTGGATCAGCCGGGGGTTTCTCCCTGTGGTTCCCACACAGTGACTCCTGCTCCTCCACCCGGCTCCTGCTCCTCCTCTCAGTCAGGGAGGACCACACAAACACTCCCTGACTTCATGATTTCATCTGGGACGCTGGAGCAGAGGATGAGCCCTATCGTGGGTGTGGTGATGGGGGGGGGGGGGGCAACCCTCAAAAACTTCATGATTTCATCTGGGACGCTGGAGCAGAGGATGAGCCCTATCGTGGGTGTGGTGATGGGGGGGGGGGGGTCAACCCTCAAAACTCGTCTCTTTTTAAAGACAATTTCCAATTGTGAGTTCACCCATAACACTGATCCACTGGGACAGCCGCCAGCATTCCCATCAACTAAAACGGCTCCATTTCATTTCACGTCTTCATGTGCGACCCACATCACGAGTGAGAACCCTGAAACCCTGAAACTCTGACCTGCAGCCGCATCCTGATTCCACTCACTCATTCCTACAGCCAAAAAACTGCTCCCTGACATGATGATGATGACGTTTCGTCTTCTCCGCAGGGTTTTAGACATCGGATCACTAATCCAACATGGCAGATATTTCAGACTCCTCCCCCTGAGCCGCAGTCAGCCTGCACCGATGAAGCTCCAGAAGTCTACAAAGAATGTTCCTGCCTGGCTCGTGATGTGCACGCTGGGAAACATGGCTGCTGCTTGACTGAATGTGAGTTTGAATAAATCATCTAAAGGTGAGTGAATTACAAACATGTATGGTGTATGTGTCTGTGGGCAGAGCCAATCAGAATCTGCCTGTGAAGCTTCCTTCTGTCGTTCCACAAGTTCTGGGCCGAAACGCATTTAAAACGCCACTTGTCCCCCATTAGCCTGCCCCTGGCCCAGGCCTCTTTGCAACAACTGTCCCTGCTTGACTGATATGTCAAAGTTGAGGACGAGAAAGAGACGAGAAAGAAAATGCCACACAGGCACTGACACCGGGATCAATCCGATTGGAATGATTTAGCATTTTTACGTTTTGAATAAAAATGAGAGCGCTAGACGGTGGATCTAAGTCCCTGAAGCCTTCAGGGCCTTTTCTCTGCTCCTCCTGGCAGAAGAAAAGTCCTCTTTCTCTCCTTTCACTGGTCCCTTGCTCCCCCAGCTTTCTCCTCCCTGTTGCTGTTACAAAATCCCCATTGACAGGAACCCTTGTCACCTGTCAGCTCAGCCAGGCTGGTGAGCGAGGTCTTTATCCCCAGCACATACACGGACACAGAGGCTGACTCCCAGCCCACCCCCCCCATACAGCCCCCAACATTCATACACACACACACACACACACACACACACGCCCACCCACTCACACATGCTCGCACACTAAAACCACATGTCTGAGAGCTGGTACTATAGCAGTTTAAAATTCATTACCCTGTTGGCTTTAACAAACGTGCACACTGGGACGGGCGGCCTTCACGTGTACAACTGCCCGAGACGTCACGTGCACAAAGAAGGAGAGGGCTGGAGATCTCTGAGGATAAACAAGACAAAGACAGAAAGAACGTTAGAGCTGATGTTGGTTTATTTATGTCAGGCTCCTTTTACTGTTATTTAATCATTTATTACATCTTAGTCCTTAATAACTCAGGTGATGTTATGTCTCCTTACAGTTAACAATAAACACTAAATGAAATAACAGCTCAAGAGTCAGGGTTAGAGTTAGCGTTGACATGATGACTCCCCCCACTTTTTCCGATGACTGGGCAGTTTGGGTGAGGGAGTCACCCAAAGGTCACGCACGGCCTCAAGTATGTATACTGAGGTTCTTTACTTTCTTTCGCATATTTCAGCTGAATCTCTGGTTCTGAATTGATTCCATTTGTAGTACGTCTGTGGAGATTCTCATTCATCCAGGTCATAGTATCAGGTGATCGTTTAGTCAAGGCAACTGGACTTCTTTCTTTGTTGAAGACGTTTCGTTTCGTCGACGATCACCTGATTCCATTTGTTGTGTTTTTCAGTTTTCTTCTTTCTTTTTTGTTTATTTATGCATTGTATTTATATATTTGATTATTTATTTATTTTTTAAGGGGTTGTGTTTCTGATTTTGATATGTTGATTTAGTTAGAATTAGTTAGTTTTAAGTGGTGAAAGTTAGAAGTTAGATTAGGGTTAGGGTTCGAGTGAGTGAAAGCTTGTGCAGAGCAGCTGTGCAAACCTGAGCTGAGAGCAAGGGGCTGTTCAGCTGACGGAACAGAGGGTGGTCATCCGGCCCGGCGTGCCCCGAGCAGCAGTCGCTCATTAACCCGCTGGCAGCAGCTCCGGACACACAGAGGGGTCAGGGGTCAATCACAGGGTCAATCAGCCCTCTCTCCGGCCATCACATTAAGATGGACGCACAAGCAGTGACTGATCCCCAATCAAAGGGTCAATCTGAAACACACACACATACACACACACACCTACACGTTATCAAAGCTGTGTGTGAGTTAAACACAATGACAGACGTATTGAGACGTAGAGATATTTGAATGAACTTTTGTGACATCAGAATGAAGAATACAACGCAAATGTGTATTAATTGTGAAATAAATATAATAATAAACATAATGTATACAATCAAACATTCAGTATTTCATTAGCGTGAATGTATTGATTTTCACAGGAAACAAACAAGACAAATTAGTAATTGTTTGATTATTACAATCTTCAGCCTGATGGTGTCTTTTTAATCTCATTTACATCTGTGCTCTTGGTGACACACACACACACACACACACACACAAGGTGGGGTGAACTAACTGAACCAGTGAATAAATATTTGGGCAAACTGAAAATGAACTGAGAGCAAACTTTGACTTTGTCTAATTTATCCAATTAGCAGAATTAATCCTTTAAGTCCTTTAAATTCATTATTCGGGAGAATTAGACCAAAACCACTCAGCAGATGTTCAGCTGACCTGGCTGAGGAAGAGGATGTGGGTTAGAACCCACCATATTCTGTCTGAGACGGGCTTCACATCACTTTGATAAAACAGATCATGTCTGTGAGTTCAAACTAGATTCATCCATTCATTCAAAGGCATGAATAAGTGATGAGTGTCTCTGTACAGGTCAAATGTCACATGATGCTGAGACCAGTGGAACCAGTGGAACCAGTGTCACTTAGACATGACCAGTAACCCACACTGAGATCTCACTGGTTTGACTCCAGCCTGAGACCCCCCCCCCCCCCCCCCCCCCCCCCCCCCCCCCCCCCCCACACTGAGATCTCACTGGTTTGACTCCAGCCTGAGCCCCCCCCCCCCCCACCCATCCACCACCTCTTGTTCCCATGAACTTCTGTCTCTCACCCTCCACCCCCACTCTCGCCATGTCCATCCCTTTGTCCCCCATTGACTGTGTGTCTCCAGGTCTTCCTGATTGGTCATGGAGATTTCTCCTGGTTCTCCGCAGAAGCGTGTGTATGTGTGTGCGTGTGATGGACACTGCTCTGACTCCGGGTGAGAAGACTCAGCTGCATGACGCTGTCTCAGGTTCTTTAGTGAAACAGGCCAAACAGCCACAGAGTTAAATTAATCTGTCGGTTTGAACTGGACACCTGGGGGAGGGGTGTCAACAGAACTAAATAGATTCTGAAAAAGTGACGTGTGACTTCTCAGAGAGTTATATACACATCTCTCTCTCTCTCTATATATATATGTGTGTGTGAGCTCTATCCTCCCTGTCCTTGGTTTCAAAGCTAAATCAGCGGCTTCCTGCTGACATCTGACATCCATAATCTCCATTCCCTGAGCTCAGTGACTGTATGCTGTGTGTTTATATGGGGTGGAGGGGGGGCCGAAATGTCTAACACCTGCAGCTCTTCATACTCAAAATGCAAATCCACACCACCCCCTCCACCCCCAGGAGCCGACTTTGGAAAATCAGACTGAAATGACAGTTTAAGGCAGATCCTCTGAGTTTAACCGTCTCACTGACATCATTCCATCCATTTCTATCACATGAGTCAAACAACAAGCAGTCAGTGGAGCAGGTGCAACCCACAGCACCAGCAGCAGGAAGCTGCTCTGAGGTGGCATTCTGACCTCTGACCCGCTGGGGAGGAGTAAAGCAATGCATCATAGGCTGTTTGCTACTGTGGATTAAACCAGCAGAATAAAGCGCCTGTTTCACCGCTTTGTTAACACACAGCAGCTCTCTGGTGCCACCTAGTGGCCCGTGTCAATAAATCAGGACACACTCGTTATCAAGGCCAGCAAACCAAACAAACTGATTTCACTGCAAATGAGACGTGTTGGTTGTTATGACTGACATAAGAACTGATTTGAACTGTCTACTTCGCCCTTCTTGTTGAAGAGTGAATAATGTGAATGCACAAGTGCGCCACCAACTGTTGATGAGGTGTAGTTAAACACATTTTTAGTTCACTGGTTTCCCACAGGGGCCAGACTGGATGAGCAGAGGGTTAGTTAGTCAGGGTTAGTCAGCGAGCAGAGAGGAAATAAAGTTCAGTGACAGTACTGGAGTTACATTTAGAAAAAGTTGGGCACAGCCACGTCTCTCTGACCCTCAGTTAACGTGTGGAAATGGAATCTTGAGTTGAACATGTCAAACGAGAGAAGGTGGCAGAGGGAACCAGTGGGTCTGTGTGGAAATTATTCACATTCATGTCTCGGAAGATCAGCTGAACTGTGTGTCAGGCTGCTCGGAAGCCAAATAGAGAAGTCAACCCAGTACCATGAGGAGGCTCACACTCAATAGACCCACTGAATTCAAACGTCACTTTGAGGTCGTGTCCTTTAAACGTCCCCGGCTTTAAAATGGCCATGGGCGCGGATGTGGCGCACCCCGGAACCTTCGACCTCGGATATTTATTCAGCCTCGTTTCTCCGTTTGACAGAATACAAATCACTCAGCGGAGATTCTCGCGATAGACGCCGCGGATATATTAGGGCGCATGGAGGAGCCTCGGCCACTTGAAGGGGCGTCGGGTTTCCTGGAAGACCGAGGACGGGTTCGGACCAGCGTGCACCAGAAACAGCATCATGTCGGACGCGGTGATCAGTTTCATGAAGGACTTCTTGGCCGGTGGCGTCGCCGCTGCCATCTCCAAGACGGCTGTTGCCCCCATTGAGAGAGTCAAGCTGTTGCTGCAGGTACAGGACCGTGCACCTGTTGCTGCTCTGTGCGTGACGCGTGCGTGAAAGCCCTAACCTAACGGAGCTTTGTTTTAAGGCAAGAAAACGGGTTCATTTGGTTTGGTGCGTAATGTCAAGACGCACGTGAGGCCGCGCGCGTCAGTATGGAGGTGCTTTTACGCACCATACTTTGCAACGCTGCTGCTGTGACGTAGGTGATGACGAGTCCTCGATGAGATGAACTAATTGTCTAATTGACGTTAACTGTTGCTCCACGCTCACAAATGAGCGCAGTAATGTTCAGAGAGAGCGAGCTGCTAAATTTAACCTGGAGGGTGTAATCCAACCCAGAGGCCCCTCCAGTGACAGCAGGGGCCAGCACAGATTACAGCAGCATCTATATTCGATTCCTAGAGAATAAGGCAAATGAACATTTCTCTGGTCGCAGGTCCAGCATGCCAGCAAACAGATCACCGCAGACATGCAGTACAAAGGCATCATCGACTGCGTGGTCAGGATCCCGAAGGAGCAGGGCTTCATCTCCTTCTGGAGAGGCAACCTGGCCAACGTGATCCGTTACTTCCCCACCCAAGCCCTCAACTTCGCCTTCAAGGACAAGTACAAGAAGATCTTCCTCGGCGGAGTGGATCAAAAGACACAGTTCTGGCGCTACTTCGCTGGGAACTTGGCCTCCGGCGGCGCCGCTGGTGCCACCTCGCTCTGCTTCGTCTACCCTCTTGACTTCGCCAGAACAAGACTCGCCGCAGACATCGGAAAGGGCGCAGCGGAGAGGGAGTTCACAGGTCTTGGCAACTGCATCTCCAAGATCTTCAAGACAGATGGAATCAGGGGCCTTTACCTGGGCTTCAACGTGTCGGTCCAGGGCATCATCATCTACAGAGCCGCCTACTTCGGGTGCTTCGACACAGCCAAAGGTGCGCACCTGTCCCAGCATGCGTTTCCAACACTCGTGCCTTCTGCTGATGATGAGTGTGCTGACCCTTTTCTCGTGCAGGCATGCTGCCAGATCCCAAGAACACGCACATCGTGGTCAGCTGGATGATTGCCCAGACCGTCACCGCCGCCGCAGGTCTCATCTCGTACCCCTTCGACACCGTCAGACGTCGCATGATGATGCAGTCTGGACGCAAAGGAGGTGAGCGCCAGGCATGTGCTTTGCTTTCAGCCACACATCCATTAGAAGCAGCCTCACTGACTCTGGGCTCCACTTCCACAGCGGACATCATGTACTCGGGCACAATCGACTGCTGGAGGAAGATCCTTAAGGACGAGGGATCGAAGGCCTTCTTCAAGGGGGCCTGGTCCAACGTGATCAGGGGCATGGGCGGGGCCTTTGTGCTGGTGTTGTATGACGAGATCAAGAAGTACACATAATAAACTTTCTCCCCTCCCAGTCCCAACAGAAGCCCTCTCTCTGTTTGAGTCTTAATCATGTGAACGGGTGAATTACAATGTGCTGCTCTGCAGACGTGCACGTGGCCTGGGTGTAACACGTATCCCATTCACGACTGTCACTGTGAGAAGGTCAAGACGGGGTGTGAGTGGAGACGATGCAGGGGAGAACGCCACCACCTGCCACATGCTCCTCATGTCGGTCAGTTTGAGAAGCAGTTACTGAGGCCGTTTGATATCATGTGACCACTCAGACCCGTGTCTCCCCCCCCTCATGTGCTATTTGATTACAAATAAACATGTATTAGTCGATGGTCCAGTCTTTTTCCAGCGGATGTTCTGTCGTCATGTTGTGAAACAAACAGTGAATCTATCCAGGAGTGCACGCTAACAGGATCCTCTTTCTCCTAAAGTCATGGATGATGTCAGTGGTACCTGGATCAAACTTGACGGAGGGGCTCTGTAGTGAACGGCAGCAGGAGCAAGAAATACAGATCAAACTGAAATCAAATCTATGATGTACGAGTAAATATATTGTGAAGACGTGTTGCTGTCATGGCCTTGGACCAGATGCTGTTACTGCTGCGACAGTGGAAAGCCAATAAAGCCAGTGCACTGCCATTTATTCATTTTCATACAACCTTTGAATTTTGTTGAAAAATCTCAAATCACATCAGAATTAGGACAAAGGTCAAAGGTTAAATAATAAATACCTTTATTGTATTAGTAATTTTCGTGGTATATAAAAGCTGCACCAAGCCAACGTACTAGTTGGCTAGCTAGTATAACAGTCATTAGATTCCAGCGTCAAAGAGCAGAAAAGAGTCTTTTTAAGGTAAATAGAACCAAGCAACATCTCATTCACATCCCATCAGCCACCGATGCATCGCCAACAGAAATAAAGCTGTGCCATGATGTCCAGAGTGACGTGTTGGCCGTGTTACGCCTGGTCTCCGTGCTGCACCCAGCTGCCACCGCTCACCTGAGAGTTCCGGAGACCAGAGAACCTCCTTCTGTGGTCTTCATATGAGAAAGGCATACACTGGAATTCACTTCTGTTCTGTGCGGCAGGAGCATGGTTCATCTGGTGTGGGTACCGGCGTGCTGCCGGAGTGTGTGGGCACACAAACTGCTCTGGAGCTGGGGTTGGTGGAAGAGCGGTGGCCTGCTGCTGCACAACACAAACATATGACCTCATTACACACAAAATAAACCCCTCCGCTTCTATGTGCCAATCATGACATTTTAGCCAAGACAAACAAGAGCAGCGTGCACACGCGTCATCACTGATTTCCTCTGATTCTAGTTTACACAACAGAAACCCTAAAAAAAAGAATCCCCTCTAGATATTGTCAGATGTTAACACCATGATGATTAGACTGTCCTGGGTCAGTCAAATCCGATGAAATGGGTAAATGAGGGAGTGAGGTGTGGGCGGAACCCAGGTATGAGCAGGTACTAACTGGCCAATGAAGCCATCAGAAAGGAATAGCTTACACGAGTTAGTCCTGCTGGCAGACGTGAACATCGAGGGGCGTGACGAGCCTCCTCTTCGGCTGAAGCTCTTCCCAGATAAGAGGCTTGTCGCCGGTGATCCGCCAGTTGCTCTGAGCGACGCATCCCCCGTGATGGCTTGACAGCCTCCAGTCGCTTCAGGAAAGCCTGCACAGAACAGAATCCATCGTCAGGACAGAGGGGTCACTGCCAGTGGAACATCACTTGTAAACGAAGCACAAGCACAAGCAATTTAACAGTGTTGGCAAATGGCTGAATGTCAGACATGCACACTCCCACGTGCACGCTGTGCAGGAATCCACCAGTAAACTATGCAACCGGTGAAGTGTCTTCATTCTGCAGTTATTCTAAAGCTCCCTGCTCTACTACATAAATTACTTCATAAACTTTGTGCCTCACTCATCCTACTCGTGCAGGACACGTACGCGTGTGTGGAAACACTCCTCACGCTCAGATTCGGTTACTTCACTCTAAGAATAGAGAAGGCCAAGTGCACAGCGTAGAGAATCCTGGAGGAACAGTTTGTCCTGATAATGAGCAGCACTTTTTCCTCTGGACAAAAACAGGATGGAAACATTTTCTGCCGAGTTCAAACGACAAATATGACGTAACAGGAAAAAGGTTCGACACCAGTAAGGTGCTGAATCAACCCGGCTGCTGGGTCTGGACCTGTGTGTTCGGGCCTGCGCGGCTCTGTTAGCGTCACACTATTGGGCCGCCACCTGCTGCCGTGCGTGCGTGTCTCCTTTCGCCAGCTGGCTGCTATCATTAAAATACAGTCTAGCATGTGGCCTATCAGTTTACAACACGAGCAATGCAGCACTGTCTTTTATATTTAATTTCATTTATATTTTCATGGTAGTTGGTTTCCCCAGTCTTTACTTAATTTAACTTTACTGCTTAACTTAACTTTACTAATCCTTTCATCTTAGTCATTATCTGTGATACCTGGGGACTGTTTTCACCTTGTTATCCCTGGCGATGCGTTTCCGTTCGCGCTGTCTGTTGACCTCGCTGTGGTAGTGGCGGAGGGTGTGTTGTTTGCTGCTCTTCTTCTGCGCTGCGCTCTCTGGTCTGGAAGAAATCCGTGACAGCACCTGAAGCAGGCGGTTGTTCTCCTGGTCCATGCGTCGCACGTCATCGTTGCTGAACGAGTAGTTCTTCTTGGTTCTCTGTACCGTGTAGCAGGCGGCCGGCCCCCCTCCAAACTGGCTCTCTGAACTGAGGTCAACTGATGAAAAGCAGAAGGTGTAAAAGTCAAAGGTTATGCCTAGTAGCACTGTCCAAATTAACTGTTTCTGAACTCACACTCATCCTGATCAGAGTCCTCGCTGCTGGAGGTATTGCTGAGGCCACTGGAGGGCGCGCTCTCCTGCTGCCGCTCCTCCTGCTCCTGCTCCTCCTGCTGCTCCTGCTGCTCCTGCTCCTCCTTCTCCTCCTCTCTGTCATTCAGGTCCAACAGCTGCAGAGGGCTGATGTTGGCGGAGGAGAGGGGGCTCACTGTATAATCCGACTGCTCTGAGCGTCTGCTGGACACGTCCCAGGATCCAGCGGAGCTCCCCCCGGCCTCTCTCTCCTCAGGAGATGAAGGCGACTTCAGTGGACTGACAGTAGTGGGGGACCTTCTGCAGCTGCAGCAGCATTCAGATTCTGCTTCCTCGGCTGAAGTGGGACTTGGGCTTTGGCTGTGTTCCTTTTCTGTCAGTGCAAAGGACAGCGATGACTCTTCTTCAGTTTGATTTGGGCTTTTGTTGGACATGTCGTTATCATGTGCTTCATCCAACAAAGCCATGGACGTCTTCTGTTGTCTATTAGCAAGCGCTCTGTAATCTCTGTCTCCAACAGGGCTGATCTGTCGATAGGACATTAAAGGAGCAGATGACAGCCGTGATCCATCTTTCTCTTCCTTTGATGCAAAGAACCTGCCAGGACTGTCTCCAGAGCTCTGATTGATAGTTTGCTGTGTTTTGGTCCCAGAGGACTGGTGGGCCTCTGTCATGTCCCCTCCTCTGCTGCTGCCACCTTCATCAGCATCACTATCAAAAAAAGAATGATCCACCTCACCTTCAGCTCCCCTGGGGCTCAACATGGAGTCCACCTGAAGAACTTGTCTGCCCCGATCAGTGGTGTCTCATTATTTGACTGATGCTAGTTTTCAATAAATCCACGACCGAAGTCTAGATGACGCTTCCTGACATGTGACATACACGTCATTGGTAGTTCACTGGTTCCAGCTTAAACACGTTTTATCCGTTTCCTCTCTGACGTGACCTTTAAACTGAGTCCAGTTCGATACAGTGGACATATTAACCGTCATGTACTGTAAAGTGTGAGTAGTATTAAGTACATCACACACGTAGTGCAATACACTAGACAAACCATTGTATCGATAATTCCGGGTTCGGCGCTCCCCCGAGGCACGACGGGAAACATGTGTTAGTAAACTAGCTTAGCTCGTTAGCTCGTTAGCTGCGGTGTGGTGGTCCCTGCTGTGTCCACACACACACACTCAACGACCCGCTCGTTAACAAACAACTTCATCCGGATGCTGCGAGCGCGACATGGCGCGTCGTAACAACAAGTCGTCACTTCCTGGCAACAGTTGCTATACGGCCGTGTGAAATGCCTTGGACTAAAAAACACAATCCAAAGTGGAAAGTTGTTGAGTTTATTTTTTATATATGCTATTTACATGATCTATTTTCTAAATTTATTTACATATTATTTATTTTTCAACACCCTTTTTAAAAATAAAACGTGGTGTTGAAAAATAAAATGTATAGTCTAAACAATTCTATTAGTCTATTTTATATTTTAAATGTTTATAGGTGTATTGTTGCCACCTACTTAGTCATTTCTTTCTTCACAAAATATTAAAACCCAATCTGTGATGCATGGTACTGTAATATTTACTTACTGTGTATAAACTGTGTAGTGCTAAAATGAAACAGTGGTTTATGTATTTTCATCCAGTAACGGGGTTCAACACAACCTGGGCTTTAAAGAGCCAACAGGCAACCTGGCATTGCTGTGATTTGCCCTTACAGTCAGAAGAAAAACTGAGTAAAAGTGTTTAAAAAATACATAGGAACAGAGGAGGTCATTTAGTTTTTGCATGGGCATCTATTATTCCAAAGTAAGTACTCCCTTCAATGCATCTCCATTAACAAGGGAGGGATTATCTAGTGGCGCGTCCCCTGAAATCCCAATTTGTCACGGTTGCCTCCTAATAACATAGTTAGACCTAGAAGTGACACGCACTAATGAAATGCCAATGTCCTGTGACAATGGTCCTTGGAGGAATCTATCGTATAAACCTGTGTCTGGTCACTGTCATGGAATTTACATGCCAATGCAGGATGGGCAGAGATGGGGATTGAATAGAGGAATTACTGCGACAGTCCCACACAATCAACCCATGCAGAAGAAGCCACAGAGAGTGACAGAATAACACTGTAATCTTTGTTTTCTAATAAAGTGATAAAGTTAAAGAAGTGCATTCTACACGACCAAAGTATTGTCAGACTGACATCCACAGCAAAATGAAAATTACTGTAAATGTACCAATATTCATTCAACCACAAATACATTTAAATAAGTTTCTACATGCTTATAAATGAATACTAGGTAAAAGTCTTTCATTGTGAGTAGCAATGACAAAAGAATCCAGAGGCTAATGTATTATTTCACTGTTATGTTATTACAATAGAAATATTATTGTTTGCATCATCCACAGGTTGTAACCAGATGAGTTTTAAACATTTTTACAAACAGAGAAAATACTCCAGAATGAAATATATTTATATCGTAGTTTAATCAGTGGAGCATGTCCATCAGCTGTTGTCTGGTGAACGTGTTTAGGGAACATTTGTGGCCAGCCTTCCTTTCATTAAATTATAACAGACGTTATGATGACTGACTGATGATCGATAATTAACATCTAGACATAGTTGGACACATTCCTATAAAACCTACAGGATAAAGAGTGACTCCAAAATGTTTCCCTGAGGAAAGACTGTCCTTTAGATGACCTTTGGCCTCTGAGGCAGACACAGATTATAATATGCTGTTTGATCCCAGAAGTCCGGTCCTTTCCATCCGCACCAGCCCTGTGGGGAGAAGAGCCACACCAGGTCAGCACTGTGCATGAGCAGGTGCACGCAGAGCAGGCTGAAAGAGTGTGGGACCTTGGTACCTTGTCCGTGATGAGCTGCAGGTCCTCTGCTCCTGTGTAATGTGGATCTAAGATGAGGTAGCGGATGTGTCCAGTGGTCTCGCTCCACGCCACACCCAGAATAGTGTGGGCTAAAACTCCCCCGCCTGCAACAGTTCACTGATTCTGTGAGACCCACTGGATAATGCTGTGACATCATGTTTCAAGGAAATAAGGTGTTTTAATGTCTTAATGTCAGTATAAAATACCTGTTCTCCAGAGAATGGAGGGTTAGGATAATTCAGCCTGTGTTTTCAAATGATGTGAATGAAACAAGGCAAAGAGCACTGAAAAGCTCCAGATACAAACGTGCCTTGTGGTGATGAGACGGATTAAGACGAAAGGACCTGTCAATCGGTTCTGGTCTCACAGAAAGGTCCAGTCTTGTATTGGGATTTTCAAGGAGACCAGATCCAGATCATAGATTATGATGCTAATTACATAAAAGATATATAACCAAATACACTCACCAATCATGATTGGAGTTCCCTCCGACAGGAAGTGGTTGGCCAGTTCTCGGCCTTTCAACGCCAACTCAGACCCTTGACTGAGAAGAACCCATATCAGCGGTCAGATAGGAAAAATGACAGCGCACATTATGACGGGTGTGACCGCACCTCACAAACATGATCTTAGAAGTGACTCCGAGCAGCTGGTTCAGAACAGCCTGAACCTCTATGGATCCGATCCACTGACGAGATCCCACAAAGGACGGCTGCTTGTCTCCAACATCCACGAGAGCCTGTAAGCCAGAGAACAGCAGGTCTGCAGGGTATATCATCTGGAGTACATCCAATACTGTGCTGAGCTTTCATTCCCAGGCGCACCTGCTGGATCTCTCTGTGACTGGGCACAGGCTGCTCCACAAAGCCTTGCTGCTGGAACCAGGAGCAGATGGTCTGCAGGGAGCGGTAAGCACAGCCCCAGCCGTTGTCATCCATACGGTCCTGCATGTAGTGGTGGTAGCTGTAGATGCCCTGGACCAAGTACACCTTCAAAACACATATGGTATGAAGGTTTCCGCTGGATGCACAGTGACATGTCAATGTCGTCAGCCGTACCTTTGCGTCGTCCACGGTCGGGTGTGTGAGGATCAGGTGAGGGTTGCGGAGGTATGCATCTTTGTAGGGCTCGTTGGGGAAGTGGTACGCATTGGCTCTTCTGAAATATGGCCAGTCATCTGCCAGCTGGAACCGCTGGTGCAGCTCCTATAGACAGACATGTTCAAGCTGGAGCTGGAGCTAAAACGTGCCAGTGCGTTGTAGATGTTTGAGGATCTAACCTTACGCCGAGCCTCCAGCTGGCCGTCAGCCACTCCCGCTGGGTAAACCACGGTCACCAGGCCTCTTGGCTCCGGAAGAAGGAAGTGCAGTGGCTCAGGGACCAAAAGCGTCGGTCTGTTCATGTGCTGCAGGGTCACTTTCTCCATCTCACACAGCTGCTGAGTGAGGGCCTCCACCAGACGCTGGCAGGCCCTGCAGCGTCAAAACACACACCTTCAACGACGTGTGACACAGAATATTTAAAGATTTCTTTCTAATATAAGAATAAAACACACTCTTTGATTGTGCAGTCACAGCTTGTACAAACAACGCAGTCCACAGGGAGAGGTGCTGACAGGAAGTGGGACTTCTGGACTGTTCTGCTGAGGACGGGAGCTGAGAGGGGACCTGGGCGTGTCACCTCCGTCAGCAGGCGGAGGTTAATGACACTCTAGGATACAGACAGAAAACACACCAGGGGGATAAGAAACGATCCTGCAGCCACGCTGTGATACAAACTCTGAGAGTATCGTGCAGGGATCTATTTCTGTCCCAGCACTCCCACAGAAACTCACCACTGCCCAACTCCTCCTGCTCTTCTTTTTTCCAGATTTCTTGCCAAAGCTCTCTTGCTCATCTGACCTGCAGCAAGTAAAAACAAGACTGACTGTGCTGCTGATGAAGAAAGAGACTAAACTACAGACCAGTCCACAAGATCCCTCACTGGATCCACTGGTGTATGTCTTCACACAGCGTGTCTCCTGCCACGTCTCCAGGTGATACACCCCCTCCATTGTTGGGCCAGATAACGACAGGGCTGTCACTGACCGCGAGGGCGCACAAGTCAGATTTCACCTGACAGCGAAGGGCCTCAAACCTTTCTGAGATGGCCTCGTGCATCTGTGGCGCTGGGAGAGAGACGGCGTCATATAACGTGTGAACCCTGTACTCAGAGTCACCACTAGATGGCACTAAACGCTACACAGTGCATCTTTAAAAACCCATCGGTACCTCAGTCTACCTTTATACTCGGATCTATAGAACACAGCTCTCACTAAGTGATGGCAAACCATCTTGAGCCCACTGGTGAACTTCGGTCAGAGAAGATCAAGACAACAACAACCACAGGGTCGGTACCGTCTGTGCTGTCCAGGGGACATCGGAGCTCCAGCTGCCCTCTGAGGCGTAGGATGGTTCCAGTGAGCGAGGGAGCTAACACCTGAGGAACCACAGGGGAGGGAGTTACTGTTATTATGCGATGAACAGAACCTGTGGAACCACAGGGAGAAGGGAGCAGCTGCATTGTTATTGATGGCAGCAGCGGAGACACGATATGTAGTGATATGGTCTGTTTCCACAGGTCTCTGTACTGGTGGTCTGTGTGTACTGGTTATAGACATAGGGTGTAGCGTTAGGTTCATAGGAATAGGGTCTCTGGACCCTCGGGACTCACCATCGTGGAGTTGGATCGACTCTCTTCAACATCCGGAGCCTGACATGTCTGTTTGAGGAAACCTCTGACGTGTCAGTCACCACTGCATCCTATTGGACCACAGCGACTCCACCCACGAGTGCTGCATTCAGAGGAGCTCGTTATTTTTGGCTGTGTTGTTACCGGAGAGCAGGAGGACACTTTCTCTCTCTCTCTCTGATGCTCAGCTCTGACACTACTCAGAATAACATGTTTTAATTCTTCATAACTTCCGTGAAAAAGCATCAGTGTACGGGGTCATTTGTAGAAGATTCTCCCCCCCAAACTGACAGGATTCAATGGATGATTACACTGTGTTGTCCCAAAGAAGATGAAGGACATGGAGTAACTCTGCAGCTCCATTCAGACATCAGAGCTTTTGCTCCTCAAAAAAAAATAATGTAAATGATCAGTTGAACGTGGAAAATGTTAAAAGTACATGTGTTCACAACTATGGGCTGTAACAATGCTTGTTCATGTTTCAGATCTCCTGTGGTGGTTCTATGAGGCATACCACATCTAATTATTCCAGCATCGTGCCCTATTCTCCCATTTTATGCAACACCTGAAAACATGTGCGCATCAAACGTCAACATTTTTGCGTATTTGATCTTTTTGTCCATCTATCTATGTTCTGCACAGGGAGGAAAAATAGAAAGGGATGAACAGCAGAGCATCTCACACTGGCCTCAGGCTGTTCCATGGGCGGAATGAGGACACAGAGACATTCTACAGTATATAGAGGAGGACACTTCCTACCCATCAACCCCTCTAGCAAACATCATCAGCAAATACTCTTTGAACTCAGCAACCTTGACGGGGAAATTGCCAATTTTTATCTTTTGTTTTTACATTTGTAAAAACACTTCTAGGTATTTTGAAACCCGTTGGTTTTCTGTAATCAGTTCTCTAATTTTCAAGAATGAATACAAGTAAGGTTAGCCACAGACATTTCATCTAAACATCCATTAAAGGGCTGACAAAGAACAACCCGTGTGTGCAGTGTCCCGGTGGACCGATCATCAGTCAGAGTGTGAGGGTCCCAGCTGTCATTACAAATAAACATTCATCATATGCACATCCTTGGATTCGTTTTCTGCATAATAAAGTGCGTCAGTTTGAATAACAAATGGTCTTCCACTATGATTGCAAAGAGATGAGTCACTTAATTACACCTTAAACTGTACGTCATACTGTCTTTATCTTTTGTGGTAGTATTTGGCAATGGAATGATTCAGATGAACCATTTGAACCATGTGGGAATGACAGGCTCAGGCCCATGGTCTGGAGTCAGGGTCAGGGGTTAGGGTCAGGGGTCAGGGGTCAGGCTCAGGCTAACGCATAATGTCTGCCTCCATCTCCTTCCAGTCTGTCTGTTCTCAGTCCGATCTGCTACCTCATTCACTTTTTATAAGTTGGTGAGATGTCCGCTGAGGACAAAGACAGACTGTCCTGCAGAGCAGAGCCCACCCAATGAACGAATGAACCAACACCAGTGTAACCAACACAGGGACTATTTGATTTCATGTTCCTGGCACACTGGATCTTCAGACTCCAGGACCAGGTCCAGAGTTTTTCTTGAACTCCCAAGCGATCAAGCTGTTCATTATTTAAGCCCTGAAATGGATTTATTCTGTTGTTGCCTTTCAGCCCAAACAAGGAAGCAAGGCCAGTGAGCAGGAGAAGAGTCTTCAGCCAGTAAATGCTCTGACATAATGATCCCTCAACGCGTCTGATCAGCGCTGACCTGAACTTATTTCAAATCTATGGATATTTAAACTCACATGCTGATGTGTGATGACAGAGAATCCATCACTGCGAAATCAGTTCAGTGAGCAGTGTTCAGAAGCCTGACTGGAACAAAAATGGACTGACTGGAGATGGTGATGTAAATGTATAAGAAGAGTTGGAACAGACTTCACAAGCTTCATGTAACATGACAACCTCAGCACACAGTGTAAATTCTGTGGTGAGGTCAACTACATATCACCTTCATCATCATCTTCAGCTCTGTGAGACCAGTTTCATATGATGGGACCACAGCCTGTACATGGGAACCAGTCCAGTGTCTGATCTAAATAATAAAAAGTCAGCTGCATGCGAGGAGTCGCCTGGAAATAATGTCTGAGAGCTGATAGGTCGCTCAGCTGCACCAGCCCCACGCGCAAGGATTGGCCAGGTACTCCTTGCAGTTTCTCATTGGCTTTGGGTGAGGATAGTTCTTGGCCATCATCTGCTCATGCAGTTTTTTTTTCCCAATGAATATTATATGTGGTCATGTGGCTCTGATGCTGCCGATCATTTGAATCGGAGCAGCAGCAGGAGGAGGAGGAGGAGAGGTCTCCTGGATGAGCGCACTAGATGATGATGGAATTTCTCCCGGAGACCGCAGCTGCTGCTCGACCAAGACTCTCTCCCTCCGACACTAGCTAGAGGAGAGGAGGAGCAGACGAGGAGCAGAGGGAGAGCAGAGGAGCCAGGCTGCAGCAGGAAAGATGTTCTGCGCGAAGCTGAAGGAGCTGAAGATCTCCGGAGAGTGTCCGTTCTCCAGCGGCGGCAGGAGGAACGAGCTGGGAGACTTTGAGGAGCGCGCAGGTGACGCCACGGATCTGTCGCCTGTTTCTAAGGACGTGCACGGGAACATTGGTGAGGACGCGCCGCGACCAAAGACGAGCAGGGCCAAAGTGAACCTGCACACACTTGGGGAGAGCATCCGAAAACTGGCCTGCCCTGAGGTGAGAGACGTGCTTATTTGCATGAATTAGACCGTGCACCGAGTCCCTCTGTCCGTGCACTGGATTCACATGTCATCATTAAAGCTGTGGCCACTGGATGACTCTAAACTGGCTGGACCCTCTCAGTTCCACAGGCTGCACGCCGCCCTCCATGGAGTGATGGGACACAGCAGGGACTCTGACAGGTAACACTCCTCCTCCCAGGGCTCAGATAGGCCCCTGCACCAGTACTACCAGTACTACTAGCACTACCAGTACTACCACAGCATCCTGAGATGCTCCGGCCTCATTTGAACCTCTCACTAATGTCCCTGACACTGTCACCAGCAGACAGCAGAGATGACAGCAAGGTGTGAGGCAGACTGTTGCTATGGAGACGGATAGAAATATATCAATAACAATCACCATGATCATCAGCCTCATCTGATCATTCTAAACATCCACCCTGGCACAGCTGTCTGTGTCTGAGCCGTTAGTCATGTCTCTCAATGTGTCCCAGTGTCTCCAGTCCAACCATTTGCTGCAGATTTGATCAGAGTGGCAGTGAAGATCCAGGGCGTTTAGTGGAAATGATCGACGTGTACTCAAGTGAAACAGGTAATGGTTTCACAAACCATGTCCTAGTCCTTTGTCCTGCGGTGAGCTTTGCTCCTGTCTTCATATGTCTCCATGTGTCTCCATGGCAGCCATCCCTGTGGAGGCGCTGAAAGTTTCTCTCGGCGTGGAGCTCTTCAACATGTGTTACGAGGAGGACGGACACATCCTGCGGGTGGTGGGCGGAGCTCTCCACGACTTCCTCAACAGCTTCAGCGTGCTGTTGAAGCAGAGCAGCCCGGACGGACGTGACTGTGTAAACGAACCTTCAGTGCTGTGCTTAGACAAGGATCCGGGTCTGCTCACTGTCTATTTCTTCAACCCCCTCCCAACCACTCAGCTCTTCTTCCCCGGAGTCATCCAAGCTGCTGCCCGCCTGCTGTACCGCACCACGGTGGATGTATTGACGGACACCCCCTCGGCGAGAGACAGCATCCTGCAGGCCAGCCCGCAGCCCAGTCTCCTGTACACCGTGGTCGTTAAGGACGCTAAAAACCTGAGCCCCAGCCCGCTGAGGGCCACCTCAGCTGGGACCCTTCCTACCGCTCTGTTCTCCACCATTTTCCCCTTCCATCTGATCCTGGACCAGGACCTGGTTCTGGTTCAAATAGGCCACGGCCTCAGGAAGAGACTGAGCAGGAAGGACAGCCTGCGGCGGTCCACGACCTTCCAGGAACACTTCTCAATCGTCTCCCCGCAGATCAAATGCACCTTCCAGGGAATCCTGACCATGCTGAACACACAGTTCCTCATACGGATCAAGCACGGAGACTCCGGCAACACGGGGAAGGTATGAGGTCACAGAAAACACAGTTCCAGTATCCAATCACATCCGTCTGGCCTGAGGTGGAGCTCCGCATTTTACCCCCAGTGGAGATCACAGGCAAATGTCAAACCATTTTATCCATCAAAGGCAAAGCCCTGCAGCTCAGCGACTGGTTGCCACAACGACATCCAGGCAGAGCTCGTTCACCTTTAGTGAGTCCAGTTAGAACAGAGCACAACACAGCATGTGTTTTACTGACCGAGTTATGAATTATCCTCTGTAAAATCAGCCAGAACAACACAGATCATCAGGAGTTACTGAGCTCAGGCCTGGCAGTTCTGCATCATCATTCAGAGCCGTGAGTGTATCATCTGGGGACCATGAATGTCTGCACTACACAAAATAGTTTTTTTCAGATATCTAAGTATGGAAGAAAGTTGTTGCATGTAAATGCTGACACAGATGTATATCTGTACATGTGTGTTCCCTGGATCATACAGAGATAGAAAGCTTAGTGTTGGGTGTTTCACCACCAACATGGAACAAATACTTTTCTCTGTGTACTTAATATTTCTGAAATACACACATGCTGCAGAGAGATTTCTTGATTTGTACTTACACTAAATAATACTGCAGCAGGTCTTTTCTCATCGTGCAATTTGTCTTTTCAGCTCATGGATCTTAAAGGTCAGATGATCTTCGTGTCAGAGTCCAACGCCATCTTGTTCCTTGGCTCCCCGTGTGTTGACACGCTGGAGGAGCTGACTGGCCGCGGCCTCTACCTGTCAGACATCCCCATCCACAATGCTCTGCGTGACGTGGTCCTGGTGGGCGAACAGGCCAAAGCCCAGGACGGTCTGAAGAAGCGCCTGGGGAAGGCGAAGGCAGCATTGGAGCATGCTCACCACGCACTGGAGGAGGAGAAGAAGAAGACGGTGGACTTGCTCTTCTCCATCTTCCCCGGCACGGTGGCGCAGCAGCTGTGGCAGGGCCGGACGGTCCAGGCCAAAAAGTTCGACAAAGTCACAATGCTCTTCTCTGACATTGTGGGCTTCACCGCCGTCTGCTCGCGCTGCACCCCAATGCAAGTGATCACCATGCTCAATGAGCTGTACACCAGGTTCGATCACCACTGTGGGGAGCTCGACGTTTATAAGGTGGGTCGGTGCACGACCAGTGTCTGCCTCAGTCTGAGAGTTAGCAGTTAAAAGGGAACAGGACCTTCATGTAGCAGGATTGACCTCTGACCTTTTGATCTGCTCTTCCTATTTTGTCATGACTTGTGTGAAACACTTTGTTAGCATGACTATGCTGCAACTCAATGTGTGACACATTTAAACTACATAAACATATAAGTAAGTACCAGTAAATATATTTTGTGAACTGTTGTAAATGGGCTGAGAGGAGGGCCGATGCTGGGGGTCCACAGGGACGCTGGGTAATGTAATCAAAGTGTCCCAGAGCCAGAACAGACAGAGCAACACGTTTGACTAATATCTCGTAAAACACGAGGAAGTCAGAGGTTCCTCTAGGTCCCTGTTTCCACTCCACATGCACCAGCCTAAAAATAGTTTCACCTCCAGACCTTTCTCAAGATTTACAGGAAGACAAAAGGAGGCTCAAGTGCTATTGGACTGAGGGGTTTTTATTCCCTGTGTTGGAGAGCAAGATGAAGAGAGATTCCTCAGCTGTATCACTGGGTTCAGAGTCATTGGATGCTCCCTCGCTGTGTTCAGGTGGAGACCATTGGGGATGCGTACTGTGTCGCTGGGGGCTTACACAAGGAGAGCGAGACGCACGCTGTCCAGATCGCACTCATGGCCTTAAAGATGATGGAGCTGTCAGACGAAGTCCTGACGCCGACTGGAGACCCGATACAGGTGAGAGTACTATGCAGTGTGGTACGTCAACCTTCAAACAGTAACCCTGACTGGGCCACTCGAACAATCCAGTAAGAATAATTTGAATTCAAAAATAAATTGTCATCATTTGAAAGGGAGAAAAAAAGAGTATTAAGTCTCATTACTGATGAACCTTTTTTCAGGTGTAATTATAAAGAAATTGATGTTGTCACAATAATAAATACTTTCTTCAAAAGAGACCTGGACTGTGATGAGTTCATAGAATATACTAAATATATGACGCATTGCCGTAAGTGTTTAAAATGGGGAACCACATATAAAGCCCTGGTCCAAAGCTCCACAGGATCCCTTTAAACAACTGTAAATAATGGATGAGTGCAGGACTCTGAGAGCAGCGAGGCCGTTTACGCCTCATTCATTTGGACTTTAAATAAAGCCTATGAGATAAACTATGAGATATAATATCATCTTTTCAGACAGGAATAGCCACACTGATTAACCCCCCCCCCCAATGAAAATGAATGAATGAAATAAACAGAAGTGGGATTTTTCCAGATGCGCATCGGCCTTCACACCGGCTCAGTTCTGGCGGGGGTGGTCGGGGTGATGATGCCCCGCTACTGCCTTTTTGGGAACAACGTTACCTTGGCCAACAAGTTTGAATCCGGCAGCCAACCCAGGAAAATCAACATCAGCCCGACCACCCACAGGTGACGCTGCACATGACTGATCTGACCCAGTCAGAGCTGTTCACTGACTGATGAAATTCACTGTTCCCAGATTGCTGGTGGATCGGCCAGAGTTTGTCTGTATTCCTAGGAGCAGACAGGAGCTGCCGGCCGACTTCCCTGAAGACATCCCTGGTGTCTGTTACTTTCTGGAGGCTTCCATGGAAATGAAGTCCAGCTGTGGCCCCGCCCACAAATGTTCCATATGAGTGTTGAAACCTGTTGTCTTTGGTTGTTTGGATAGTGATGATGTCGTCCATCAGCCGCTCCATGACAGATGATCTGTTCGTAGAAACAGTCGCTTCCTCAGCTGCTCTTCCAGACCCCCCGCCCCCATTCTTCTATTAAAAACATTGTGGACAGAAAGGACTTCAACTCTGTGAAGAAATGTAAACACCTCATGTCGACCTGGTTCAGAAACGATTCTCATGTGATGCAGTGCATTCTGGTCCGTGCAGCCTGGGAACCTTGGAAAGTCTAGATGTCTGCATTATGAGAAATAGTTCCATTGTTCATTGAGCTAGGGTCAGGTGCCTTGTGGGATCAAAATTATTCTTGGTTTATTTTTCCCAGTATGATTCAACATTACTTCTTCCAGAGCTATGTGTTTCTATAGATTTTATATATTCCATTTTTAAGCCCTTTCCAATCCAGTTTTCCTAATAGAGGTCATGTATTTTTACTTTTGACCACTGTACACATGTTTATACAATATTTATTAAAAGAGTTTCACAGCACTCCTTCCCACATAGAGGAATCCAATGAATGTTACTCTCAGTCGTAATGAATTTAATCTTTGCAATGTCACCAAACACAATAAATACCAATACATCACCAGTGCTTATGTTAGTGTTCTTCACGATATTTTGTTCCGTGAAAGTCATTACAACATTTAATTTACCATGAACCTCTGGTTGTATTTACATCATTGGTTAAAATATATAAGTATTAAAATATGTATTGAAAATGGAAATATTTCTTAATACTGGTTTATTCTATAGTTAGGTGTTTACAGCCATGAATATGGAAGCAGATAGTGTTTTAGTACTGTGACGTCACCAGCGTCACTGTGACAACGGTAGCTGCGTGCTCATTGGTCAAAGCTCCCTTACGTAAGAGCAGCATTGCGCCACCATTGGTCAGACTCGCTGTCAGTCATGGGGTGAGGGGAAATGAGGGGGAAGGGGGTGTGGCCGCAGAAACAACATCTGTAGCAAACGATGAAGGTGGGTCCTCTTCCTCTACCTCAGCTCTCGGTTCGGTCCGCGGAATAAAGACAGAACATGGTAAGTGACGTCACTGTGATGACACTGTTTGTGTGGCGATACGCTCATTTCCTGTTGTCCACTGTCCTCTGTCCTCGGTCCGCTGTCCTATGGCCACTGTCCTCGGTCCGCTGTCTTACATCCTCTGGTCTACGTTCTCTGTTCGATGTCCGCTGTCCACTGTCCTCTGTCCGCTGTGTGTACTGCACATGAAGCAGTGTCCGTGTGTCCAGTGGTTCTGACCCAGCTCCTGTCTGTCCCCAGTATGGGTTCGTCAATCACGCCTTGGAGCTGCTGGTTCTGAGGAATTATGGACCGGAAGTGTGGGAGGACATCAAGTGAGTGACCCTAACACAACACAACACAATACACAACGCACAACACAACAGTATGAAGTACATGCTGTTAGTATCTGATATTCTTTCTTGCCAGCAGCCATCCGTATATACAATAGCTCTTTGTAACTGTCTCTGCACCTGTACATCCTCTGTCCCATGGTTACATGCCTTGGTTAAGCTGCACATGCTTCCTTTGCACAGCAGACAGCACTCTCTTCATGAGACTTCATTATTACTTGCTCATGGACTACATTAGTCTACACATATTAGCTTATGTTGTCTTTTGTTCAACTTGTAGAATCCCACTCATCTACATCTCCGAAATAGTGTGCTCCTACTCTTGTTTATATGGAGGAAAAAAAAGTACTTGATTTTGTACTTGACTGTTTTGATTGTTTTCATACATGTGATGGATACTGTATCAAAAGAATTTCCCCTCAGGGATGAATAAAAGTACTTTCTATTCTATTCTATATTGTCTGGTACTGCAGTATGAAGGAGCTGAGGCCATGAAGTAAAGTACCTGCTGTGGTTTCAGGATCCAGGAGGTCCAGAGTTCTATTCTCCTCATAGTGATGTCTTTCCACCCCAGGTCATTTCCAGGTCATTTCCATTTTTCGGCTGAGGAGTAAAACACAATGGCAGTGTGGATGTTTCCAAACGTCTTGTGCCGCCACATAAACAATACTGTGCAGCGTCATGCATCTGTTTTTAACATGTTAGTTTCTGCAGCTGTAAATCGCGTGTGTTCTCATTCCACAGAGGAGAGTCATTGGGCCTTAGGTGATGAATTTCAGGTGTATAAAGGGTCTTCAGGCTGAACCTTTCCAACCTCCTTCACGAGCAGAGGAGGCGTTCTGTTCAACACAGGGACTGTGCACGTGCTGCGGCGCCTCACTAACGGCCTTGCTCTGTTTCCAGGCGCGAGGCGCAGCTGGACATCGAGGGTCAGTTCCTCGTCAGAATCATATACGAAGACGGGAAGACGTACGACCTCGTAGCAGCTGCAAGTAAAGTCCTCAGTAAGTTATGTACTTTGTTGTTGTTTACTGAAGCTGCTGAGCTGTAAACAAACACAGCTGCAGACGTGCATGTGCTCTGCTCTGGTTCCAGAGATTGACGCAGGAGACATCCTGCAGATGTTTGGGAAGATGTTTTTTGAGTTCTGCCAGGAGTCTGGATACGACACCATCCTGCGAGTGCTGGGGTCCAACGTCCGGGAGTTCCTGCAGGTAGGCTCCTCCTCCTCCGCAGAGGTCACGTGTTTGGCGGTGTCCTCATTGTCGGCCACAGGGCGGCGATATAAATATATATAAATATATAATATTGACGTGGCCTGACACCCAGCTGTAGGACGTGCACGGTCCAGTGTTTTGGGAGCTGCTGTGTGAAAACCATTGGTTGTGCATAAAGATGGATGACAGAGTGAAGCTAAGCTCGTCGCTCACCTCCTGTCATAGTCTTCACCGTGCTACTGGATGGGACCTGAGCCACGGTTTCTCTTTAGCGTGTTCTCACACTGAAACACCATGTGTTTGTGTCGTCGATGGTTACTCGGCGTACTGTGGTTCAGTAGTTTCTCTCCAAACTGAACTTTCAGAATTTGGACGCCCTGCATGATCACCTGGGCACCATTTATCCTGGCATGAGAGCGCCGTCGTTCCGCTGCACTGACGCCGAGAAGGGAACTAATCTCATTCTCCACTACTACTCGGAGAGAGAGGGCCTGCAGGACATCGTGATTGGCATCATTAAAACCGTCGCTCAACAAATCCACGGAACCGAGATCGAGATGAAGGTAACCCCGCCCCCAGGAGGGGGAGCTAACTGAGGAGGAGCGGGTCAGCACCGCCCCCCTCTCTGAGTCTGAGGCTATTTTAAGATCCAGAGCGGCTTCGTCTCTGAGGAGTTGGGGAGTCTTACTGTAATTTAGTTTCATTTATATTAATCTCGATTAATGAGAGGATCAATCAGAGTGACACAACAAATTTTTTTAACTAGCCCCTCCCACAGTCATGACATTTTCTCCCAGTCACACTGAACAGACAAGATAATGTTTTTTCAGGGTGTAATGAAAGAACAGAAACGCTTCAAATGTGACGCCCAATTTCTGGAAATATTAGCCTCTGTTGCTGTGGCAACGGGGCAGGCAGAGACAGACCACAGAAAAATGTCTTTTTCCTATTTCTAGAAGAAGGGATGGGATGATTTGTAATGAGGTGAAATATCGCTAATAAAGTTTCATAGTTCTGAGGTTTCCTGTCACGCAGATGATCCAACCAAAGAGCGAGGAGTGCGACCACATCAAGTTCCTCATTGAGGAGAAGGATTCGGAGGAGGAGGCATTCTACGAGGATCTGGACGGCTTTGAGGAGAACGGCACACAGGAGACGTGGATCAGCCCCTACACCTTCTGCAAGGCCTTCCCCTTCCACCTGATGTTCGACAAGGACCTGACGCTCACGCAGTGTGGGAACGCGATCTACCGAGTGCTACCACAGGTTCACGTGCACTTCAGTCTACCGAGCCACGCCCGTGTCCACCTGCTCTCGGTCCTAAACCAGAACATTCTCTGTCGGTCCCCAGCTTCACCCGGGATCATGTATCCTCCCGTCAGTCTTCTCCTTGGTCCGCCCCCACATTGACTTCAGCTATCACGGCATCCTGTCTCACATCAACACCGTGTTTGTCCTGCGGAGCAAGGTACTCACGGTACTCGTGGTACTCAGCATCATGGTACAGTCACACATTATCCTCATGACCAGGATGGAGCTGCATTGAATTTCATCTGAATCCTGAGATACAGATAGAGGTTTAGAAATACCCTGTGTCTCTGTGAGGAACCCTGGTCCAGTGATAAAAGGTCTGAGGCAGAGTGAAGTTGTGTGTGATGTCATCGTGACAGGAGGGCGTGCTGAACGTGGAGACGGTGGAGAACGAGGACGAGCTGACGGGAGTGGAGATCAGCTGTCTGAGGCTGAAGGGACAGATGATTTACCTGCCTGAGGCTGAGAACATCCTCTTTCTTTGCTCACCCAGGTAAGCTCTAACCGAGTCACATCAGGTGAAGACATCTGGTCCTCACTGATCTGCATCTCCACGGGCGTCTGACCACACTCATGACAAGTCATTCTTCTGTGATCAGCGTCATGAACCTGGACGACCTCACACGGAGGGGGCTGTACCTGAGCGACATCCCGCTCCATGACGCCACGCGGGACCTGGTGCTGCTGGGCGAGCAGTTCCGTGAGGAGTACAAGCTGACGCAGGAGCTGGAGATCCTGACCGACCGTCTACAGCACACATTGCGGGCCCTGGAGGACGAGAAGAAGAAGACGGACAGGTGGGTGATTGAGAACTATACGTCCCGTCCCTGCTGTTCTCCTGTGGAAAAATAAACAGCAAAGATCCTTAGAAGATGGGCTTGTTTCTTTTTCAACTTCTGCCTTTTATGGGCAGCGAAGACACAGCGCGACTCATTGAGACCTTCAGCCTGTTATGGTGAAAGAACTCTGTCCACCAGTGGGGGACTGCTGGAGGTCTTTATCCCGACGTTATTGTTCTCCCCTTTGCTCTTGGAGCCTCAGGCGCCAACACTGGGTTCATCTAGATGACTGTTGGGAATGCATGTGCAGCGTCATGTTTGCATTTGGGTTGGTTATCATGTCATGGACGGCAGTCATGATCCAACCTTTACGACAGAAACACGTCTGAGAGCAGCCTGCGTCACAGAATGACCAAAGGGTGGTGGGTGAGTGCACCACGGCACATCAACTGCTTCCAATCCAATCCAATCTTTTCTCTCCTTCTTCTCAGATTGCTGTATTCCGTTCTGCCGCCGTCTGTCGCCAACGAGCTGCGGCACAAGCGTCCTGTCCCGGCGAAGCGTTACGACAATGTGACCATCCTCTTCAGTGGCATCGTGGGATTCAACGCCTTCTGCTCCAAACACGCTTCGGCCGAGGGAGCCATCAAGATTGTCAACCTGCTCAATGACGTCTACACGCGCTTCGACATCTTGACCGACTCTCGCAAGAACCCGTATGTGTACAAGGTTAGAAGCAGCATGGACGCATGGCCTCGCTCTCAGATCAGGCTGTTTGTATGCCCCTGGTCCATGTTGGAGACAGAGGAAATCCTTCTGGATTCACAGGGTAATTCATGAAACTGCTGCTAACGTTGGCCCCCTGCTTCACTGCACCATGGCCCCTGACTGTGTGGTGCCACGTGTTAGGTAATGAAACAGGTTTTATGGGCCTCTCCAGGCTTTCAGACAAGAATGCACTTTGAGAAGTCAAACAGACCCGGGTCGGCACCGGGTCACCAAAAGCAGTAATATTTACTCTGAGCTGAAACTCTGCGCTGAATGGCGTGGTGGTCCTGGGGGCCCTGCGTGTCTCAGAGCTGACAGAAGTGTTTCAGTGGCTCTTGTGTCGCTCACAGGTGGAAACGGTGGGCGATAAGTACATGACAGTGAGTGGCCTGCCAGAGCCATGCACGCACCACGCCAAGTCCATCTGCCACCTCGCCCTCGACATGATGGAGATCGCTGGACAGGTCAAAGTGGACGATAAACCAGTGCAGGTGTGGTACAACAACATCGATCCCAGTAGTAGTTTTCTATGTGACTGTGAGAAGGAACAGAGTATTTCAGGTGTGAGTTTTTAAATTTCCACGGTTTTTATTTGTATTATAATATAGAAAAAAATGGTTATTGTTATTATTTCATGTATTATGTTGGTAGAGATAAATGTTCTGGGATGTGGTCCAGGCTTCTGTTAGAAGAAGTGCACGTGTGCATCTGGACATATTTCCAGGGTGAAGTAATGTGCAGTGAAACGTTGGAGAGAAAACAGCGGACTTTTGTTTGAGCGACTGCTGGAGATTGTTTGGAAAGTCGTGTCTGCTTAACAAAAGGCTGTTTATTTTGGGCCCTGGCTGAAGAGACTCAAATCATCTCACGACCCCGCCGCTAAAATTAGAAAGTCATCTGTCGCAGATACTCGCAGCGTCTTCTGAAGGGTCTTCAGGGCCCAGTGTAAATATTAGGCTGTAGATCCTCGGGCTACTTTTCTGCCAACCTTTCTTTCCTTTCCTTCAGCCGATGGCTCTAAGGTTTTCTTATCGAAACTGGTGTTCATTGGAACGCTTCAAAACAAAACAATAATGCTGATTGTCTCAAGACATCTTTATTTGCTAATTGTTGGCACTTCACGGAGTCTGGACCTGTGTCTCCAGATCACCATCGGGATCCACACAGGAGAGGTGGTGACCGGGGTCATCGGCCAGAGGATGCCCAGATACTGCCTGTTCGGAAACACGGTGAACCTCACCAGTCGCACTGAGACCACTGGTGAGAAGGGGAAGATAAATGTCTCTGAATATACCTATCGGTAAGTACTGCATTCACCTCTGTCGTGCCATTGTATTTGAATGCAGTAATTCATAGTATTCGCATGTTGTAATACATGACAGAGAAGTGCTCTGCGGTGTGTCCCTGTGTCCAGGTGTCTGCAGTCTCCTGAGAACGCAGACCCCCAGTTTCATCTGGAGTATCGAGGACCCGTCACCATGAAAGGAAAGAAGGAGCCCATGAAGGTTTATTTTCTATCCAGGAAGTCCACAGACCCCGAGTCCGCCACCATGGAAGGTCCAGCGGCGTCCAGCAGCGCCTGAGAGGGTCGGAGGAGTGTTCGTTGATCCATCTGTCAGGTGATGAACCAGTGAATATTTCAGTGTTAATGATCAAAGTCAGACATGTTCAAGTCTTAACAGAGTTTTGGATCAGAAAAACATTTTCCATCTCTCACATGTTTATAGATTCTAATTTTAGACGCTGTCCTTCTCAAGTTTGCCAAAAATACTATTCCGTGTGCCAAAATGACTCATTCACCTCGGATCCATGACATACAGTATTTTTATTACAATGAAGAACACTGAGGAATTTAGAAATATAATTGATATGTTTAAATGTAAAGTCACAAACGCTTCACCTGTGTCACCCTTTATCGATCACTGAGTCCTGGAATAACCCAACGTATTGTTTGTCTGTTAATGTTCTCCTTATTTATTGTTCACATGGTATTTATCCTGTACTTCGTTTTACTATGCTTGAACCACGGTAGAGGTTTTTGTGTTTGATTCGTGTACTTTCTCACCTGCTGTTGTATTTTTTTCATGACACGTGCACTGTACTGATCACGTCAGCTAATAAAACACGCTGTTCACGAACAGGAAGTCATTATAGACACATTTACTTTGCTACTGTACTTCTGCATATTTTTGACTTACACTTTACTTCAGTTGGTTTATTCTCTCAACCACAACTCTCAGCAAGTGTCTGTACTTCACTGGATTCTGCTCCATACTGTTGGGCGGTGAAAACGTCCAAATGGATTTAGAAGAGTGCTACTGTTAATACTCTCAGGTCCATTTAAAGGCCACTGTTACTCAGGTAGTGCAGTTGATGTTGTACAGCAGGGGTCGGGAACCTTTTTGGCTGAGAGAGCCATGAACGCCACATATTTTAAAATATAATTCTGTGAGAGCCATACAATATGTTTCAAACTAAATACAAGTAGATGTGTGCATTTTTATGTAAGACCAAGACTTTTAAAGTACAATAAGTCTCTGAATTCTTTTTAATAATGTTGTTATTCTGTTGCTAACCAACGATGAATAAATTACTTCTTACCATTAATGCGACTTCTGGCGCTGCACGGTTTTGCTGATGGCTTTCTAGTCTGGTTGATGCATGGTGAGGTTAAGATTCCTGCAGGTGTAAGTTGGTCTTAATGTTCTTTAGATGTGAGAAACACTGCTCACATGCATACGTAGAGCCAGACATTGTCAGTACAGCAATTCTCGCACGCTGCAGTGTGTGGTACGTGACGGGAAGCGCGTCCCATGTTTTGACAATCCGCTGGTCCGCAGGTTGAAGTTTTTTCATTTCACCCCACTTGTGTTTGTACCAACTCTGCTTGCTGTCATGCAAGTCTTTCCAAATCTTCATTCAGTGACTTATCCACCCACATGTCTGAGGCCTTCAGGTCAGCAGCGTGTAGCTGTACCATACTCCTCATCTTTTTTTCTTTTAGACATCTTCTTTGTCAAAAGGGTTTCTGCAATGAGCTGGCTGACTACCTGATTAAAAGGAGGGAAGTCACTTTATGCCCATGACATGTTATTGTTTATTACCAAGCCAGAGAGTTCGATTCCAATTTTGCTTTCCAAACAATTTGGCCAGATTTCTGGGTATAAAATTAATTTTGGAAAATCTGAAGCCTTACTGCTTTGGGGCTCAAAGGGGGAAATGGGACCCTCCTCCTAGTTTTCCCTTCAGGTGGTCAATGGAAGGATTCACATACTTAGGCATTAGAACACCTGCAAACATCTCTGAACTGTACAAATTCAATTTCAAGGTGGTCTTAATCAAAGCTGGTAGAATCATCCCGGGCCTGACTTCTGGTGTATTCAACAACTGGAAAAGTAAAGGTGTGAAATTAATTAATGACTTCTATGAAAATAATGTTTTTATGTCTTTTGTACAAATGCAAAATAAGTATGACATCCCACAAAAAGACTTTTTTGGCTTCCTACAGGTGAGACACTTTGTTCAATCATCCCTTCCCAAAAGACAAACCAACCTTAAACCCAACTGAAACACTTCTTCTCAAATTTAATGAGGGTGCTATTCCCAAAAAGAAATGTATCTCTCATTGTTACACATGACTTCTATCACTGCACAATCTAACCTGGAATTCCAGGACCCACTGGGAGGCGGATGTGGGGGTTGAGCTCAGTGATGAGGCTTGGTCACGCGCCTTTCATCCATCTTTCATCAAACCATTACCATTGTGGACCCTGGATTATTTCCCTGGATATCGGGACAATCTGAGAGACTGCCTGTTTTGCCAGGATAAGGGACACTGCTGCGAACACTTTTACTCCTGGCAAGAAGATGCATTTTATTGCAGTGGATACAGCCACAACCTCCATCTGCAACACAGTGGTACAGAGAAGTTTTTCCTATGGAGCGCCTCAGTGCTCAAACATGGATCGGCTACAAATTCCCCCGCCACCGAAATACAATGTCTCGAAGCCAGAGGAATGGCCAAAGTGGAAGAAAAAGTTTGAATGTTACCGCACAGCATCACGGCTCGACGAACAGCCAGAGGGCAACCAGGTAAATACCTTAATATATACTATGGGAGAGGACATCGAGGATGTCATAACGTCTCTCGCTCTAACAGAGGAAGAGCAGTAATTATGACGAAGTAATTAACCGACTCGAAAGACACTTCGTAGTGAGAAGGGTTAGGGTTAGTCACTGCACTGTTTAGCAGAACACTGTTGCAACGGCGCCCTGCACGATGAGATCACGTGTGACAGACTTGTCGTGGTGCTGCAAGACAAAAAGCTTTCGGAGCAACTTCAGATCGATGCTGAACTAATGCTAGAAAGAGCGGTCACGTGTGCGTCGCAAAGTGAGCAAAAAACAGCAGGAGCTCATGAAAACGAACTTCAAAGCTGAAATGGTGCAAACGTACACAGTGTCCGTTTCTATCAGAACTCATCCCCGAAAAACAAGACAGGCCGCGCATGCAGTTTGAAAACAAAAGCATTCCTCCAAAGCAACAGCTTGCAATGGAGAACAATGCATGTTACAGATGCGGGACAGCACGTGAGGGAAATTGCAACAATTGTGACAAGAGAGGGCATTTTGCAAGAGTGTGCAAGAGCAGAACGGTGGGAGAAATAGAAACTGCCGGACGATGCAACTGATGAAGAGGATACAGCATTTGGGGTTAGTCAACTCAGAAAACTCAGAGAATGAATGGACTGCTGAAGTTAAAATCCATGATCATAGCACACAGCTGAAAATAGACACGGGAGCTGATGTCACAGTCAGTGGGCTGACAAAGTGTTATATGAACCGTCTCTCAGTTAAAGGGAAATTCACTGCCACACTGACAAACATTAGCCTGCAGGATGTGTATGTTGCGTCAGGATTGAAGTCAGGATTACTAGGCCGCATCTGCAAGTGTAGCACTGGGACTTGTAGCTGGAACTGATGCCACGTTCTGCCCAAAAACTGTGACTGAAGAGTTTCCACAGTTGTTCAGCGGTTGGACAAATGGAGGGGGAATATACAGGATTAAGCTCAAACCAGACGCAAAGCAAAGGCGCATACCACCACCACTAATGTCTGAAGTCACGAAAGAGTTGAAGTGCATGGAAGACCAAGGTGTCATTTCCAGAGTGGAACAGCCTACTGACTGGTGTGCTGCTATATGGTTCCAGTCCCAAATGCGATCAGTGAGGTCTGCATATGTGTAGACGTGACGAAGCTGAATTGGTCAGTGCAGAGAGAAAGATGGACGCCAATTCTGGATTTTGGCAGATACCCCTCTCTGAAGACTCCAGGCTGCTGATCACGTTCGTTACGCCATTCGTGCGGTACTGTTTTACTGTGTTTCGGCATTTCATTTCATTTCATTTGCACCAGAGCACTTCCAGTGCAGGATGTCCCGCGTACTGGAAGGCTTGGGGGGTGCAGTATGCCAGATGGATGATGTTCTCATGTATGCAGAGACACAGACGTGCCATGAGAGCCAAGAAACTGGAGGAGAATATTGAAAGCAGAAAAATGTGAGTTCTCCAGGGACTCAGTGAAGTTCCTAATCATTGATGCTGAGGGAGTTCAAGCAGACCCAAACAAGGTTAAAGCTGTGACTGCCATGGAGGAGCCAAGAGACATCATTAAAAGTGAGCTGAGCACCACACCTGTTATGGCACTGTACAACACGCGAGCACATAGAGTTGTGTCTGAAGAGTCATCCTCATATGCACTGGGGGCAGTCCTACAACAGCAGCAAGCGGATCACACACTGAAACCAGTGGTATACGCTTCATGCACCCTAAGTGACACAGAAAGAAGATATGTCCAGATCAAAAAAGAGGCCCTAGCTACAACATGGGCATGTGAACGCTTCTCCGACTTTCTGGTAGGCATAGACTTCCATATTGAAACTGATCACACGTTCCCCTGTTAGATTCAACAGACTTAGACGAACTACCTCCATGAGGTTAATGCGATACAGATATACAATCTCTCATGTACCCGGGAAAAACATGGCCATGACAGACGTCCTGTTGAGAGCAGCTCAGAAAGAAATGAAAGACACTAATCGAGAGACAGATCTGAACTTGTGCGTTAACATGATTATGGATAGCTTGCCTGCCACAGAGAAAAGACTGCAGGAAATAATAGAACACCAAGACAGAGACGAGATACTGAGACAGGTAAAGAAATACTGCCATGGGAGATGCCACCAGTATGCGCGCTTTGCTGGAGAGTTAACTGGAGAAAGGCCTGCTACTCAGAAACAAAAGACTGGTCATACCAAAACACTGCAACCTGAGATACTGGTCAAACTGCACGTGGGCCATCTCGGCATCGTCAAGTGTTGCGAGAGACCAGTGCGGTGAGGTTCATGGCTGGTGAAGGCACTAACGTCACAACACTTACCTTCTGCCTCGGCTCCAGGCAGGAGATCATGTCTGAGTGTCAGACACAAAAGAGAGAGGAACAGTGTTGAAAGCAGTTGTAAAGTGTCAATGCGCCCTCTAGTGACCTCTCAAAATATTGGTGCGCATGAAGTATTCTCACATCCTTCTCTTAGTGGTTTATTGACCAATATTTTGAGTTATCAATCATTGACAGTGGGAGTCTGTGCTTTATCTAATCAGGATGAACTGTAACACTTTCGACACTTTGAACAGTCGATAATTATCGATTTGGCTCGTGTTCAAGTCCACGAGAGACATTTTCAGATTCTTTTAGACCCAAGTTCAATCATGGAGGAATCCGATTTGTCCCAAATTCGTCTTGCAGCAGGATGGAGACCCAGACAGAATTATTTTTATTATTATTACTACAGACAAATGAATATTGATGGGGGCCTTGTTATTTGACAGCTGATATTGTCTGAACACTCACATTGAGTGTCTGATAAGATAAGAGGCAGGAGGAGGTCAGGTGACACGTGAAGACGAGGAGACACTCAGGCCTCCTTCAGATCCTTTAAATACCCAATAGCACCCTAACCTTCAAATACCCAACAGCCAAACTAAAATCTGAACCTTTAACCTCAAACCTTTGTGTTTCTCCAGAGACATAAATAACGTCACACTCACTTGAGATAAAGGCAAGTAATAGTATTTGTTTATGAGCACTAAAGGTCAAGGTCCAGATTAAGGCCAAACGTTCGGGTAGAACAGCAATAAATCTGAATTTTACGCCTATGCTGATGGAGAACGCCTCAGAGGGGTTGATGTTAATACCATCAGAGAGGAACATGAGGGAGGAGCAGCTCCCTGTGCAAACACACATGCTCAGGTAGAACAGGTCGTCCTTCCTGACTTTTCAGAACCCAGGCATTGGCCAATCGGCTGCTGGATATCCGAGAAAAAAACCAACATGAGCTTTAAACGGCCACATCAGCGCTCAGATGACGAGATAAGACGCTGAGAGCTTTAAAAGAGTGAGACGCTCCCTGCTGCTGGCTGTCCACCTCACCCTGCTCTCACCGCCACCATGACCTTCGACGGTGCCTGGAAGATCGACCGCAACGACAACTATGACAAGTTCATGGAACAGATGGGTGAGCGAACTGGTTTAAAAGTAGCTGGATGTTTCACGTGTGGGAGCCCAGCCATGCAGTGCACGTGCAGCTTCCCTGGCTCAGTGTGCTCATGTGCACATTTGGATTTGCTGAGATTTGAAATGTTCACTCAGATTAATAATGAAGCCAACATCCTGCTGTTCTGTGGACAGGCATTAACTTGGTGAAGAGGAAGCTGGCCGCTCACGACAACCTCAAGATCCACATCCAACAGACCGGCGACAAGTTCCACGTCAAGGAGAGCAGCAACTTCCGCACCTTGGAGATTGACTTCACTTTGGGGGTGACCTTTGATTACAGCCTTGCAGATGGGACTGAATTATCGGTGAGTCCACCTGGTCACCGGTTTATTTTAGGAGCCTGGAAACTTCCTCGTTTGAGAAATAATGCTCAAATCTGGGTTTCCAAATGTTCAGGACTGTGTTTGAGGACAAATCAAACATCTTGTCTGACCCTCTATAAGGAGACATCATGGGCTCCACACTGAGCTTCGTGCTTCCTCCTGCAGGGCTCATGGACCATGGAGGGGGACATGCTGAGGGGGGGGTTTGTCAGAAAGGACAACGGAAAACAGCTGACGACGACCAGGATCGTCCAAGGAGATGAACTCATACAGGTTGGGTTAGGTTTTGCTTCTTCTTCCCGCTGTGATGTACTTTTCTTTCTATCTTTAAAAATGTAAATGCATCAGTTCTAAACATGCTTGGTGCGATTTCCCTCCAGAGCTACAGCTATGAAGGAGTGGACGCGAAGAGGATCTTCAAGAGAGGTTAGAGAGGAGCCTCTGGGTCAATCTGCCCGTGTTTGGAATATTTTAATACTTGCAGTAATAAAACTCCTCCATACCTGACTCCGCCCTCTTTTCTGACAGCCAGAGGCACATGCAAACCAGTTCAAAGTAATTTAACCTTTATTCAACCATGAATCAAAATAAATCAATATCTTCAAAAACAAAGAGTAGACAGATTTTACAGGGTTCTTTAATTGAGTCTGAAGCACTGACGACGGTGCGGCTGACCACACACGGGTCCATCAGATGACATGACTCTGACCACACACAGGTCCATCAGGTGTCATTAGGGTTAGTTAGTTAGTTAGATGCCAGTATAGATGAACTTTAAAGAAAGCCTTCAACGCTCACACCCTGAACATTAATTGACCTCAAAGCACTCACCCCTCTCAGCTGTCGACACACACGGCTCAGTGTTAGCACAGCATCACCAAGCGCTACCCAACGGTATCCTGCATCTGTGGGTTCACTCACTGAAGGCACTCTGGATACAACTGAAGACACACAGTGAAATGAAACTTGAGGGAGAAATAAAATCTTGACCATAACAAGAAAAAAAGAGTGAATCAACGACACAGACGCCGTAGAGGAAAGCTTCAGTCGTCATCTCTCAGTGAACTGAAGAAATCAAATCCAACCATTTAAAGGCATGAGTTGAATTAGACTGTATCAACATTTCAAATTGCTGAGTTCCATTTTATTCAATTTAAATGTCAATAAATATAAAATAAAAGTGCATGTGACAAATCCTGAAGAGAAACATGTGCAAATAAAATAAATAAAGCCAAACAAGTTTGGAGAAGAACCTTGAACAGAAATAGAAAGAAAATATTTAGAATTTTCTCGCGTGTTCTCCGGAATGTCTGGTGGACACGAAGCTTTTAAAAAACAAAGTCCCCTCCAGTGGATGCATAGTTTGTCTGTATTTACAATGGATGCATCAACATTTCAAAGCAGGTAGAAAAAGACATTTAATCAGTGACGCCAAATCATTTTCATGCTCATGCTCAACACGCAGCAATTTCTTCTGTAAAGGCCACATGCAGGTTTGTTGCACGCTCAGTTACAGTAATAACAACACTGGATAGGCCAATGAGTGTGTTGGCATCTCTATGAAAATACCTGCGAGTCCAGACCTGTTTCATGTGTTGACATCACGTGAGGTGAGAAAGGATGGAGAGTAACCTGAGGGCTGTCTGATACCAGGGAAATACCATCATTCAGCTTCTCTGGGGAGATTTCCTCCAAGATGGACGACATGCTGTCTCGCTGCTCTCTCTCCTCCGTGTTAGTGGATGGAACAGACAAATGTTGTCCGAGCTCAAATCAAATGATGTTGTGGTCGCACAGATGTTGTTTGAACATCCTGTCAAACACTGCAGCTCCTCCCCTGTCAGGATATTTTAGCTTCAAATGTGGACAGTGAAGGGTAGACATGTCGTCCATCTTTTCTCAGAGTCTATACCAGGGGTGCACGCACTTTTCCAGCATGCGAGCTACTTATAAAATGACCAAGTCAAAATGATCTACCAGGTAGATTCTACCTACTATAAATTTGCAAAACATATCATAGGCTGACGTCTACCTTTTAACGCCATGCGATCGACCCACAGCACCCTCGCGATCGGCGTATGGGCATCCCTGGTCCATACTTTATAGATTCAAACCTCGACCTGAAGGTTTTGCTGTGTAGAATGACATCATATTTCTTATCACCCTCACACCATTAGTGACTGTACAAATAAAGAAATAAACATTTGAATATTGTGCAAACTGGAAACAGTCTTGCAGCAAAGCTGCAGCATCATGGAAGACAATTAATAATCCACTGATCCTGGAACTCTGTCTTCAGAACATCGCTCCGTTCTCTAAGCTCTTTGGCATCCCCGTCATTCTTCTTTGTATACAAAACGTACCGAGTTAACACTCATAAAAAACCACGATGGTCCAGTCCTTTGGCCGTCACCAGGTTCCATTTTGCAGTGGGTTTATTGCTATTATGGCCTGTAAAGAAGATGTAAAGATGTTTCACACCACAACAGAGCAGACAATGGATTCCTGTCAGATAAGACCTTCCCCCGGGGTAGGGGGAATAAAGCTCTGTGATTTAAATGAGTTAAGTGGACGCTGTTCACACAACTGTCTTGAATGCGACTAAATCAACTCTGCGTAACTTGTGCTAAACAACAGCGCCCCCTACGGCCACATGAGGGAGGTCGTGGTCCACTACAGTACGAACAGCAAAAAATCCCTGATTGTAAAGTCGATCAGACGGAGGAGGGCTTACTTGTTTCAGCTCTGCTCTTTGGCACATCCTGTGAGTGTGTGTCGGTGGGGGGGGCGTGGCTGGTGTCTCTGGCTGTCCACGGCACCGCGGCCGCGAGGACCAGAGGCCTCTGGTTGTGGTACTTGAGACGGTATGTTTCTGTCATGCAGTTGTCCACGGTGAAGTATGTGGTCAGACAAACCTCTTGAGCCGGCACCGCCTGCTCCGCTCCACCGAACCTTTCGATGCTGTCGCAGGACGACGCCGTGCTCCTCTCCAGGTCAGAGCCCGACTTGGAGCTCGCATCTGAGAAGGTTCGGAGGCCGGACATGTCGGGCTTCCTGAGAGGACTGACGCAGGACGCAGGGGAAAGATGAGGACTCTGCGGGAAGGGCTCTTGTAGCATCCTGGGACGAAACACGGCGTGGCCGGACTCCACCTGGTGGGGAGCGAGCCGCTGCCAGGGCCGGAGGTGAGGTGAGCCCGCGGTGCCGAGCTCTGCTGGCACATTGCAGGGAGGCTGGCGTGGCAGCGCTACATGAGGACACTCGGCGCTTTCTCTGTCCTCAGACTCGGACAGCGCTAGGTCGTCGGAGCTGTTCCAATCGGAGCTGCTGGTTTTTGTCATGTGCCTCGGGGCTGGACTGGGCTCTGAACACAAACCCTTCCTGGAGGGGCCGGGCGGAAACTTTGCTTTGCGTCTGTGGAGGAAACATATAGTGGAATGATGGCGTGTTATTGAGAAAATTGTTTGTTCTGGACTCTACATAATCTCAAACAAAGTACCTTGAACTTGGACTGCACTTCAGCCGTGACTGAGGAACCTGCTCGTGGTTCTGTCCCTGAGCTTTGTGATCATTACCTGCAAGATTTGAATATTTCAAATTTTCAAAACATAGTGGGAATGATGAATAAAAGTTTGCCCAGTAGATTAACACTGACACTGCTAAGCTGAATGTGCTGAATATCGATCATGAGAAATAAATAAATTTGAGAGAAAATATGAGAGAAAAACAAACAACCAACAGCTTCAAAATCGCAGCGAATGACAGTGGAGAGATTCAGCTCCGGTTTGTTCACAATTCTGAGAATAAAGACGAAAGAATTCTGCTGAACTGGAACTTCCACACTTTAATCTCATAATTCAGACTTTTCTCTGAATTCAGATATTATTCACACACACACACACACTCACAGACATTCTAACCTGGGACTTTAGCACACACCGTTTTTTTAGGTCTCACAATCCACACAAACACAAAAATGAAGGGCAGAGACAAAGACGCTGTGGTCCTCTGAGGACAGCAGGGGGCAGCATCAGAGTGTCTCAATGGAGCCGCCAGGAATGTGCACGCCCCTCGTGCACCAGCACAGCCAGAGAATTCCTGCCCTTTAAAAATAGATGTTTTGTTTTTATCTTTGCTGTTGCCCTGGAGACACACACACACACACACACACACGCACACATACACAACTCTGACTAGGTGAAGAAGTTCAATAAACGAGCTCTCATACAGATCCCAGTTCAGCCAAGAGAACAACAGAAAGGAAACAAAACATGTCGTGTATAAATACTTGTTGTGTCTAAATGAAGAAGTGATACTGTAGTGAGAGTTATGTATAAATACTTATTGTGCGATCCCATCTGAAAGATTTCACATTCTTCCAGCGTTGTGTGAAGAAGTGGGACTCACTGAGAGAAGTGGGCTCTGCGGCTCCTCCCTTCTGCAGCAGCAGGCTGGAATTAAAGGAGGGTGAGTGATTTCCATCAGATACATCCAGCATATTATGGATCATTGATGATGTCATGGCTTCATTTGTGACACACATTACATGGTGGGGTCGTGACTACTTCCTGGATGCAACAGCTGTTTATAAAACAGTATTTCAGATCACTATGTAGTATTTTTACTTGGATCTGTGCACTCCTGGGTTCGTACCTCTGCAGCTGAGCCTCCAGTGGCGATCGCTGCTCTTTGACAGCAAAGCCGTCCACTCCTGGGGAGTCGGGGTTGGTGGAGCCGCTGCTGAGCCGGTCGCTGCTCTCGTAGCCGGACTCCGTCCTCTGGATGATCCAGGTGTCGCTCCGCAGCAGCGTCTTGCCGCCACCTGTCAGCCGGCCGGCCCTCTGCTGGCTGGGCCTGCTCTCCGACTCCACGGAGCTGTGGCTCTCCGTCTCGTGCCTCTGCTCGTCCTCATAAATGGTCATCAAACACTTCTGCTGCCTCCCATCTTCTCTGATTCGTACCAATTCCCTGTCACGGTCTCGACCGGGTTCCACGCGCACTCGGTCCTGGGGCAGCTTGCCACACCTCGGGCTGTCCTGCTGCCGCTGTTGCCGCTGCTCCAGCTCGCTCAGCACGGTGTCCACGTTTAACACTTCCCGTACAGGCCTCCAGGTGGACTTGGACTTACTGCGGCTTCCTCCATTGCCACCTCGGTCCCTCTGCACCTGGCAGCCGTCGGCATTGTGGGATCCTCTGCTGGAATGGCCAGAGGACCTCTTGGACCTGTGCTCTGGTCTCAGTCCGTTCTCTGGGGGAGACCAAGGTCTGGTGTGTGGCATGTCTAAACAGAGCACAGATCTTTGGGTTTCATACCGTTTCATACATGTCTTGTTTTGGCCTCTGTGACATCTGTACCTTTACGTGGCGACGGATCCGTCCTCAGATGACCCCTGTCCTTCCTCCGGGGTTCACCAGGCCTCTGACAATTCTCCAGGAAAGGTTCCTGGTGTTTGTTGGGGCTGCCGAGGGGATGTTTCACTGACGGACAGAAACTCAACAGATGAGTGACCCCTGGACAGGGGGTCAACTGAAGGTCAACTGGTGCAGCACAGCCCACGGAACAGTGTTTTTAAGTCAGTATCATGATATAGTATCATATCTGACGGATGTGCGTGCTGTGCCTTCACCAGCCCTGTGGTCTGCTCCTCCGCTTTTATTCAACATTAGAGTTGTTGGCTTCTTTCAGTTTGATGTTGCATCAGACCAAATTATATCACGACATAAGAAGAACAGGAATTGGCATTAAGATACAGTGTTATGGATTATAAAGCCTAATACTGACGTTAACATAGTTCTACTGGAGTTACACAGTAACTCAGGGAAACAGTAATAATACTACTGTACCCTATTTACTACAACTGACCAAACTGAATAACAGAAAAAAAAAATGTAAATGGAAGACAAACAATACTGATTTACTTACGTTTATGTTCATAAGAACAAGAATCCTGACCCATGCCAGTCGACGAGCTTGGCCTCCACACTAAAGCAAAACAATCCATCTAAGCCAAAAAAGCCACGCAGATGAACTAATGGAGGCAGTGAGGACGCAGCATGAGAGCGCCAGGGATTAGGGAGGAGGCGTGGGTGGTAATCTGTGTGCAACATCATCCTCATGTCAAGTTCAAGCCATCTGTCTGTCCGTCACTGTGGAGTGACGTTGTTACGCCAGTGCTGACTAACAGCGCTTAGAGGTACTAAAGTAGTAGAGAGTACACAGGAGTACGTCGACTCAAGTCCTACCTGTCATGTCACCACTGACTTGGCCTTTGTAGCGGGGACACATTGTGGTTTGTCTAGGTGCGTCTTCACTGGACACTGGACTTCCCTCAGGGTTCGTGTAGAACAAGAGCAGAGGCTGGAAATGTCCTCTGATGCATTTAGAGGCCACGTCTCTCCACCTGGACCCGATCTAGAGGGACACACACGGAGTCAGCGGCAGGTCGTGCACATGGGAACGGGGATAAAGCTGATGAACAGTTCCTAACCTCCTTTACAGTAGCATCATCAAAAAACATCCATTTTGAAGATTTGGTGTGAAAGGCGAAAGCCGAGTAATGTTTACTGGAAAAACAGATCATCCCCACCAGGTGCAGCTCGCTGCGTTTGGCGTGTTCGTCAGTGACGCGGCTGAAAAGCTGGAAGAGAGCAAGCAGCTCCTCAGTTCTCATACATCCCACGTATACACACACACACATGTATTCAACTGTCTCTCTCACCCCACTCAGGTGCAGGCGCGGGCCCAGCGCCCGGATGACGTCGTCGGTGAGATCCGACTGCTCGGCGTCCCACACGAACCCAATGGTCACGATCTCCGGAGAGTTCATGAGCACGCGGCGTATCTTGATGCTCTGACCACAGTCGCTCTGCAACACGAAAAGACTTAGAATGACCTTTGACCACACCACACGTTTGCTGCTCATGTCTTCCTCTCTCTCGTGTGACTAATTATCAAGCGTGCTATTTCTAGTCTGACGCGAGTCTGGCACCATCTCGGCACACAGTGTGCTCCGGGTTTCACAGCATCCAGCCGACACGTTATTAACACGCATGCCGAAGAGTCGCGTACCGGGCAGCTGCGCAGGTCCCCTGTGTTGTTTGCCGCCTGCAGCAATTCTCCAAACATGTCGGACCTGAGCCGCTCGTTTTTACCGAACACTCGATCGACCTGTTGGCTGCAGACGATACAAACAGCAGCTACGGGTGAGCAGTCTTTAATTTAAGGTTTGGAATTATTTCCCATCATCCTCTATCAAGACGTTACTCACCATAAAGAAGTGGTTGAGACGTAATGTACCAATTCTGTGAAGGGGTGTGGATCTGAAGATGCACCACAGCAGCGACACACAAACTGTGAAAAACATACATGATTCCATCATTCTCCCGGATTCTTGTTATTCCTTAATCTCACATTTAAGTCTTCAAATTCAAATCGGACCTGCTCATAAAGCATCATTGCAAACTTCTGATGGGTGATGCAGGATTTGGATGAGCAGGCATCAGTCGCCATGTCTGACACAATGTGCAGATGAATTCGCTCCAGGATGTTTTCCTAGAGGACGACAAGAATAAACACGGATTAAACGACTCCTTACCAATCTAATGAACCACTCTAAAGCCTGACTGACGTTTGGGGGCCGACAGACACGGATACCAATGTTAGGGAGGTTCTCTCAGAAAATCACTTCTGCACCTATGTACACACTAAATCACAGACACTCCATGTCAGAAGCTCGACCAACACACACACAGAGTCAGCTTCTACTGAGGGACCAAACTAAACAGCTAGAGGACTTCTAGGTTCTCAGGGGTCCTCACAGACACCACAGGGCTCCAATATGCAAAGAACTGCACCTTTACACACGGCCTCTGCCTCCTGATACCGTCAGTGTCACAGAGGAGGAAGCAGCATCGTTAATTAGCGCTGGGTTACCGTGCGCAGGCTCGCACTGCGTCACAGCGTAGCACTCACAAAGCACTCGGCAGCGTCGTCCATCAGGCCCAGCTGGAAGCGCTGCTCGTCCTTAAAGGTTTCAGCCAGGGCGTTCCGCAGGCTGTCGGAGGGAAGCACGCGCTCTCGGCTCTGCTGGAACTGGCTGAATATGCTCTGGAAGAAACACACCCGTGGTCACGATCCGGGTCATGGGGAGGGGCTCTGTGACACATGGTCTCTACAGACCTTCAGAGCACAGAAGATGCAGCCATCTCCCAGGCAGAAGTGACCGGAGAGCTGCCGCAGACTCCTCCTGAAAACGTCCAGCTGCCACAGCACCTGTTCCAACGGTGGAGACACTGAAACCTTCAGACATGGTGACCTCTGGCTTGACCAGCACATAGAGTCCAAGTCAATGTTTGTGCCAATAAAATTTCCCATGGCCTATCTTGATAGATCATGTGACCCTCACGTCTGACAGTTTGTACCAACTCTCACAAAGCTGAAATATGTTGGTCCTCAAGAAAAAACATCCATCCATCAGGCCTGCTGAGTATTAGCATCTCTAGCACTATTGATAGTAATTTTCGTGTTAGTATCCTAGTATTCTGGTCCCAAACTGCTCCCAGTGCTGAAAGAAATGTTAGTCCCTTCATCTAATGATGCTCACTGAGACACTGACTACTACTGCTAGCACTACTGCTACTAAGAACAAAGCTCAAGGCACTTCATTCAGAAGCAAAACACCAGCTGACATTAATAGGATTCCTTCCGTCTAATTATTTGGTTTGTGTGAGGAGTCCACCTCTGCCCCCTGGTGGCTTAGTTTGAAACAGAGAATTGAAAAATAAGAGAAAGAGAAGTGACCGTTACACGCTCTCTCTCTTCATCAGCAGGGTCACGCACATACTGAACCAGTTCTGTGAGAAAGGCACTCAGAGGCCTCCTCACCTGCACGGCGCTGTTCAGGAAGCAGCTGTTCTGCCCGGGCTCGTTCAGCAGGCCTTTGGTCAGGGCCAGTGACAGCATGCTGCCAGGCTGGTACGACTTCTTCAGGCCTCCTCCTGGTTTTTTGAACATCTTCACCCATGCCATGGAGTTAGAGCCTGCAGCTTCAACACATATCATAAAGGTTCAGTCCTCTAAACCTCTTCTGCACTTTCAGTACTTTGTTCTTACTGCATGACACTGTCACAACGAGCTAACCAGGCGTCTACCTTCTCCAGAGCTGGAGGGACACCTGCTGCGGCTGGACATGCTGGGAGGTGGGCGCGTCATCCATCTCGTCCTCATGCAGCTCCAGAGCGGTCAGTGGAAGCATGGTCAGCCCCTGCTGGACACCGAGCGGCGAGGAGGAAGCACCGGAGGCCTGAGCTGCAGCTGGAAGCATGAGGAGCATCAAATACAGTGCATTACTGCATAAGGAGGAGCATCAAGTACAGTGCAGTACTGCATCAGGAGGAGCATCAAGTACAGTGCAGTACTGCATCAGGAGGAGCATCAAGTACAGTACAATACTGCATCAGGAGGAGCATCAAGTACAGTACAATACTGCATCAGGTGGAGCATCAAGTACAGTGCAGTACTGCATCAGGAGGAGCATCAAGTACAGTACAATACTGCATCAGGTGGAGCATCAAGTACAGTACAATACTGCATCAGGTGGAGCATCAAGTACAGTGCAGTACTGCATCCGAAACCAGCATCATAAACAAAGTGTGTTCATACAGTATACTATAGTATATAGTAATGTAGTATCTCCTGATACATTTCAACTCTTTTTAATTCCTGCTCATAAAAACTCTTTCACATAAATAATTCCAGAGACTTGTTTGCAGTAAAATACGTAAAAACAACCAATACTGCAACATATCCAAACCCATCCACCCATTACAATATAACTACAATACTTGATTGTAATATTTTTTGTCAATACCAGTTCGATAAAACCCTAAAATGGTGCCACAAGTTGGTGCTTAATAGTTTGATGATGACGTAGTTATCAGCTGTTTCTAACCCAGTGGATTCTAGTGGAAAGGTCTGGTCTGATATTACTGTGCTTTTATATATTCTCGTCGCAGTCACGCAGTAACATAACAACCATAATATTCAGACATGCTATGTGCGTGTGCACGGCCTGTGACCGCGGGGTTCACGGAGGGGACATCGTTTACTTACCAGCCCGTGTTTTCCTGCTCCAGCGCTAATCTGCCGCAACGCACACGCAGAACAACCCGCGCCCTGCGGACTCACCTCTCGGGGCTCAGATCCCGGCACCTCTGCCCGAACCGTGCGCGTCAACCCGGCTGGAGCCACGCAGCGCGCTATCTGGCACGGTGCAGCATTCAGCCCGGCTACATGCACACGGCGCGCGCACGGCGGCGGACCCCGTGGGGACAGCGGTGTTGGGGTGGAGGGTCGCCCCGGTGCTCCGGTTTCTCCTCCCGGCAGCCTCTGCAGCTGACGGCCGGGCCCGAGTCACCGACGCGGATTGGCGCTGTTTTGAGACTTGAGGTCAAAGTGCGCCCCCGGTGGCGCCTCCAGAGAACTGCCGCTGCGGTCCTGCTGCTGGAAGGTCACACGCCAACTTGCCATCACGATGAGAGGAGGCGTCACGTGACCGCGCTGGTTTCATAACGACTTTGCTTTCGAGCGTAAAAACACCGGAAACAACCGTTAGGTGTTTTTATGTAGACTCAGTGTCCTTTATAAGAATACACACACACGTGCGATTAAGAATTAAGAATTACACCAAGTCATCATTTTTAAAAAGGTTTTTAAAGAGTTGAAATCATGGATGAAGTGAACTGTTCTTATATTGTATGTTGATGGAAATCAGGGTGAAAACCACATCAGTCATATTTATTAACATACGTTAACTTTGCTGCAGTGGACAGAGACGTAGGCAGGAGGACCCAGGCTGGAGACGGGATGAGAAGAGGCTGATGGTGCCTGAGAGTCAGCATCAGCCGAAATTCACTCTCACCTGCTAGTGCAATCTCTCTGTCTGTCTGTCTGTCTCTCTCTCTCTCTCTCTCTCTCTGTCTCTGTCTCTCCTGCAGAGTATCTATCAAGATTATTTATGAATTAAAGTCAATAGTACGTTGTGCTGTTTAATGCTCACACTAAATATCTGAGGATTGAGCTTTATTTAATTACTACACTGATTTCTGTTCCATCTAAACGATGAGTCAGTTACTGAGAAAGTAATCAACATATTCTAACAAGACAGCAGCGGTCTCTGGGGACATCTGACGACGTCTCACTTGGTATTTATAAAAACAAGTTCTTCAAGTTATTTCTGGAGCTCGTTTCCTCCATCTCTTTTCTCTCTTTTTGAAGTATTTGACACAAATGAAAATAGACTGAGGCCAGTCACAGGAAATCTTGACATGATTCTGCTGATTCAAGGCTACACATGATCATGACTCTAGTCAATGTTGAGTCTAAATTCAAAAGTGTATGAAACAGTGACCACGCCCCCCTGCTGCCTGTCAGGCAGGTAATATATATTTATAGATATAATGAATGTATTTTACTGCGTGTTCCACTTTTAATTGTGTGGCATCAATAAATATGTTTACATTACACATGAATGTTTTCATTGTCGGTGGTACCACTGAATGATGATCATTCTTCTACATGATTCTTTGCAGTGCAGAAAAAAACCAGACTGGTCAATTGGGTAAGCGAAGCAGTCACACTGCTGGGTACACTGACCACGGCGACCATCTTTGTCTGCACTTTTTAGGTTTTGAGGCGTTTTAAATTCAGTGTTGTCATGATCGCCTGAGGCTACAGCATTTCAGCCATCTACAGATCGTCGGACTCCGGGACGTGGGCAGGCTCCAGGGTGATGGTGGGCACGACCAGGTGGGTGCCCTCGGAGATCCATCCCTGGGCCGTTCTGTTGAAGGTGGGCCGCTTCATCCCCGGCTCCTGCAGCTCTGGATATCTGGGCGGGTTCAGGTCTATCTCTGGGAGTTTGAACGTGATTCCTCTGGGAGCTTTGTCGAAGCCGCCGTATGGAGTGGCGACCCTGGGATTAAGATGGAGGTCAATGGTGTTCGTTCTGTCCTAAAACCATGTGTGCAGTTTTCTCACCGGTTGAAGGATTTGTATTCAGGAAGCTCTGATCTTGGGTCCAGTTCATGCATCGTTAGTTTGAGAGATGCAGCGAGGTCGGGGTCGCTGAGGATGGCCTCCTCCCAGGGAGAGTGGTAGCACTTGTGCAGAGCTGGGACATTGGACTTTTCTGCAACTGTGACGATGGAACCAAATACAGAGGGGTCAGGGGTCAATATTTCTGTTGTCATGGCGTCAGCATGGACGCTCTGGAATGTCCGTCTATACTAAGCAACTGATCATATAAAGTGTCAATACAAGAGAGACGCTGTCCCTCAGACAGAAGAAAATCAAATTGAGCCTCTGAAGTCTCGCCACTGAAAATAGCCGCAGATGAGTCCAGCTTTTAGCAGCTGACATTATTGTGATGTTGTCTTACATAATCGGCTGGCTGCGCAGCCTGGTGGACCAAGTTGACAGAACGTTTGTCTTTGTCCACGGGGTGTAAAGCAGCATCATCACCTGATTCTGCATTCACAGCATTTTCTCCGTGGTTGGGGGCGTCCACTTTAATCTCCACGGTGAGTGTGTTCTCCGCTAAAATATCATTCTGTCAAAGGAGGAGAGACAGTACATGTCTTCAGATTCACATAAAATGGGAGGACCAAGGAAACAGACAGTGAAGGGACAGTAACTTACATTTAATTGTGTGTTTGCCTCATTTTGGATGCTTTCAAACGTGTATTTGTCGGATCTTCTCTGGCGCATTTTAAACAGACGAGAGCCTCTGTTGGAAAGCAGCGACAGCTCCTCCAGCATGATGTCTTTAGGAGTGCTCAGCTTCTTCCCCAGGTCCATGGTGTCCCCTGTCCCCCAACAGGACACAACGGGTCATGGTCACTGCTAACAGTTTCTAAGTCGCAGGGTCGATGCTCGCTGCGATTTCAGAAACGTGGTTTGAAAATGCCGTAATGCTCAAATGGTTCCTGTACTCTGAAAAAAGACTGGTGTGTGTAATGAAGACAAAGGAGGGTTTCATCTTCAGCCTCTGGGCCCCCTGCTGGGTGATGGACAATAGAAAGACCCCCAGATACAACCGTCCCCAGGTAGGGTCCATAAACGACGTGAAAGGGCTCAATTTAAAAAGTCATGGACGAAGCCCTCGTCCACCAACAGTGACGGACTGCGACCCAGCTGTCACAAACCTTCACATTATCCAAACGCCCTCCACCCCACCCCCACCCAGAAATAGACATTTAAAGGATCTAAATCACCCCCATTAGCTTATTTAAGTGCTGAGAAGTAGCCCTGACATTCTGAACCCAGATCAGAGTTGGCTCTATGGCGTCATACCATTGGAACCACGGACCTCTCGGCAAATAGCTGCCGCACATGTCTTCCTGTCCCCAGCTGGCTTTGTTCAGAACTGTGACATATTGACTGGAATCTCCCCAACAGTGGGGTCAGGGCTCGCCCTAAGCCATCGGCCGACAGCGTGAGGTCGCGTTTCACCAGAGGAATACAAACCTTCTGGAATCCTGTATTATTGTCAACATGAAATACTGAAAGATGGACAAGGACAGAAGGAGACAGAGAGACTGACACTTGATGAGACACATTCGCTCCTCTAATCCTCTCAGTGACCTAACATATAAGCCTCACACGGTTTGTTTTACTCTTTAAAGTCAACCTTTCGTTTCACATGCACAGGAACTGGAAGACGATGGTTAAATAAATCTGCGTCATGTCGTAATAATCTCAGTCCATGTAACTTTGAACAGATTATAGTGTTGCATAATCCTGACGCTCCCATTGTATTTGGTGGTGGTGTGCCTTCTAAATCTGGCTTTGCCACTGGACCCCAGTGTCTGAGAGCGTGAGTGAATGCCATTTGTATTTTTTACTAGATACATGACCTGGGTAAAGGTCAAGGTTGTCTGTTCCCTTTCTTTTTCCCTTTATTTGCAGACGCGATATTTGCGTCAATGCGAATATAATTTCCTGGTCTTGGCTTCTAGTTACATTTCTACAGAACAGCAATCGTTGTAATTTCATTCACTGCAAAGCAGCAGTGAAAAGGTTTTACCTTGAATCAAATGTTTATAAAAGGCTGGTCCATACCTGAGATGTCGTCCCTACGGCGTCACCTGTATCCTTGAAGACTTAGGGGTCACCTACAGTTCTTCCCTGATCTTCGCAGTCCCACACACTAAAGCCAAACTGTGAGTGTGTGTCCCTGTCTGTTGTGAATGGAATGCAGCTTACATCAATAGTCTAAATTTAACCTGCCAAACACTCAGAACCACTCTGTAACACCCCTGGGCAGGGACTGACCGAAGAGGACAGGGGACGATGGACAGCACTTCACTTCAGGCTTCCTGTTAAGTCTTCTAGGGCAACACTCCTCTGCTGGTTGGTGTAACCTCTGGGGCGCCAAGCCTTCCAGTGAGGGAGGTGAACCCCACCCAAGTTGCGTTACTGTCATTATGTTCGATCATGACAGACAAACGTCAAGGACATTACCCTGGCAAAGAAACACACTCTATCTGCTGTGATCATTAAAATCATCACTGATTACAGATGTAAAGATCATAAAATAAGGAATAAATTATTATATTTTCTATGCTAAAGAGGATTCTGATATCCTCTAGTACATTTTCATTGCAGAGAAGCATAAAGCAGACATAAAGGTTTTTTTTATTTATTATTTTTTCACTTTGTGTTCAAAACATGCAAAAAGTAAAACTTTACTCAACAAATTTATCAAACACTGTGCAACACAAGTCCTGACTCTGGGATGGAAAAAAACATGTAAGAATGATATATTACTTTAAACCTGGACACTCAGAGATTCTTGAAAGCACACATGACAGGCCCATCACATGCAATGTTGAGGCAAATGGCCAAAGGCGTGCAACACTTCAGCTTCAGTGAAACTATAAAATAAATCAATTAAATGTTTCAGCTTCAGTTCCACTGCTTTCCTGTTCCCCACAATGATGATCACAGACGTGTCACAACTACTTCACACTAACACAATAAAACAAGATGATCTAGATCCGGGGTGTCCAAACTTTTTGCCAAGAGGGTTCAGATTTGGCAAGGTGAAAATGTGCGGGGGCCAGCCATGTTGTATTTCAAATGGCATACTTTTCATTTCATCACATGGGACACAAATAAAGCGAAACACGTTTTTATCAAAATCCTTCTGCCTTTGGTATTTGAAGACCACAAAAAGTGAAAAAAAAAACCTTCATTTGAAACATTACATATTTTTCAGTATCAAATGCAATACTGTAAACTTCTAAATTCAAAACTACTATTATTTCAGTTGACAATAAATGAAAATATTTTACTTGCTTTTGAATTGGAAATCAAAAATGAAAAAGGTTAAGGTTAGAAATGAGTTTTGTTGAATTTTTTTGTACACGTGTATTTTATACTTTGGTCATGAAAGACAGACTAGCAACAGACAAAGAAAAGAGGGGAGTTTATAAAGCTCGTTTATCAACAATCGCAGAAGACGCAGATAAAGACGAACACAGGAAGAACAGAAAACCCTTACCAAAATAAAACAGGAAGTATCCAAAACACTAACAACATTAACTTCACCAGCACCGCTGACAGCGCAGCGCAACAACGGGCTGGTCGAAATTAGAACAAGGGCCGCAATTGGCCCCCGGGCCGGACTTTGGACATGTCTGACCTTGACCAACAGAAGCTCCCCCTGGCGTCAAAACTAAGAAGTGCAAAAGTTGAAGTGTGGGCCATATTCTATTCTATTTAAAAAAGTTCTTGCGGGCCAATTAAAAATGGACCGCGGACCGCAGTTTGGACACCCCTGATCTAGGTGAAGATCATTAAGCTAATAATTTGCATGTGAAATCATCAACCCACGTCAACCTGGAAGAGTGATCCCATTTAGATTTAAGGCTACAGGTGAAGGAATGAAAACGTGAGATACAGTGACTCACTCGACATTTAAGGTCAACGCTGTCGTCATGACTTCTGCCTGAACAACGACTCCACACCCACACATGCTTCGAACCCTCTGCTGGACAAATATCAGCCTCCCACAAAACAAACACACCTCACAGGGAACCTTATGCTTCATACCACTGATTCAAATGGACCTTTTGTTTTCCGTGCTCCCTCGTCGTTAATCTGCGTGTTCTCTCTTGTGTCAGTGGCATTAACTTCTTGGGGCTGCACTATAGAGGGGAGAGTACTTTGTTGGACCTTGTCCCATGTATGCAGTGCTGGCCGGCCTGAAGGGAGGCCCGTAGAAGGCTGCTCTCTCAGGTGAAAATGTCTTGCTCAGAGACGGCGCCTGGAAACCATGACTCCTCCTGACAGCTGCAGGATCAAGAGACACCCGGTGCTTCCACTCATCCGGAGGCTCTGGCAGAGACCTGCGCTGCCCTGCAGCTTTGACATGAGAGGCAACTGATGACGGCAGGCTCTGGAACAGAAATGCCTCGTCCACTGCACCAATGGGGCTTCGGGATGCCGCCTCCCACGGTGATGGAGGCTTAAAGGCGCTTTCCTGAAAGGACGTTTGCCTCTGTGCAGGTAGAAATGAGCCCTGGCCTCCTGGAATGCTCACAAGGGACAGAACTCTGGGTGTGGGCATTGAATTCAGTCGCCTGGGCTGGGCGCAGCTTCGACCAAAGCCCTGAAACAACAAGCACATATGAGCCGTGTTGTACACTCTGCTGCCACCCTCTGGCTGCACTGATGCCAGGCGGTCAAAGGAATCTCTTTCTCAACGAGGATTTAAAATGGGTCACGTGTCCAAACATTTAGAAAATAATGAAGTTTATTCCAGAACTTACCTGCTGCTGTTCCAAACCAAAAAAAATAAAAATAATAAGAGTAGCACTGTGATGACATTAGAAATTTTCCTTGGAACTATTTCTTGGCCATGCAGTTGTATTCATCACGTTGCCTTGAAGGAAAATCCACTCCAACAAAGTAAATAGAAATGTAACATCTGATTATTCTACGATATGTAGTGATGCAGAATTTTATGATGCGTTCAGTTTGTCTAAGCAATACGTAATAATAACAAAAAATAATAAAAATTATCAAGGCCCTTTCTGAAGGCCAAGATCATAGTTCCAAGCTTATTATTGACAATGAAAGTGCAATAATAAATCATGCAGGTTCATTTGGGAGGAGTAAATAGAAAGATATTCTGTATGGTGCTGTACATCAGAAGGAAAAAACAAGAATAAAGGCTCAGAAAAAAAGGTGTGATATGGCAGCTCTGAAAAAGATGACAGAAGCTCAGGAAGTTGACAAGGAGAAGGAAAGAGAAGTTTAATAGTACAGCAGTGCGGAGTACAAGGAGTGCAAGAAACAGTGATATGTCAGAAAGACACACAAGAAAATTCAATGTTTTGAGTCACTATAAATGACGTGAATCAGAAACATGACTCGCTCATGTTTTACATTAAGTCCGATGACTGGCCATAACTGACGATCATGAACACCACTAACCTTTATGCTTTTAGCCGTCAAGATAATATCAAAGTTTGGAATGAGACTGAAGGATTGCATCCAAAAAAAGAAGTGCATAGACAGTTTCTCCCCAAACACACTCCACAAATATAATTGTGCAAATTAGTTACTCTATTTTTGGACGTCAATCTATAATTAGGTTGGTTTTGTTGTGTCGTTTTGGGGTGGATGGTGTCATCTTATTTCTTATAAACAGAAACACAAAGTGGAGCCTTTACACACTTCCTGAGAATCCCTCAACAGTATTTAGTCTCACATTTCCTTTTTTAACACATGTGAACATCACAAATTAAAAGAAGATGATATTTTCAAGTTATTTCACTACTTTGCTTGAGCACTATAAGCTGCAGCTGCATACTGAAGTGGGCCTATACATTTCCTTTGGCTAACTCTCAGGAAATTGTGATGTATATTGATAGAATCTGGTTCACTGCTGTCTTGGGGGGTAGTCTATATATTAAGGACCTTCTTAAGTTTCCTTTCTATATTTATGATGGATGAGATTTTAAAAGTACCATTAATTTTATTACTTTGTTACATAATGATATGATTTGGAAAGTTGCCGACACCCCTAAAAACTAAAAACCACAAACTTTTATTTTATTTATTTCATGATAATACCATAAATCACTGCATCAAGTACTGGTTGTTGAATTTGAGAAGTAATGACAATGGATTCTTCTTTTGTTGTTTTTAACTTAATGCATAATACTATTTCGTTTTCATTTCTTCTAGTTTTTGTGATGGTCCATGATGCTTCAGTTCACAATAAATGCAAATGTGGACTTCAGTACAAAGCGAGGACCCTGTTAAGACCAGAGCAGTCTCCTTTAGTACAGTATAAGACATATTAGGTGCTACCACAGTGGGATCTCCACCAATGACCATAAACAGTATTAGTACTAATGGATCAGAGCAAAAGGCTTCCACTGTTTGCTTGTCACTACTGGCTTCTTGGCAGAGAACTTTGGACGAGGAGCCATTTGACGTGCCCCTCGAGCAATAAGAGATGCAGGAGAAAAAGCTGAAGCTATGCTGTCACTGGTAGATGACAGCGGGGAGGAGGTGCTTGCGGGCCGGGCGCTTGGTGCTCGCTTGTTGCCTATGTGATAGGCAGAAGGAGTGACAGAGTGCTTTTCATCCAAGCGCTTGTCAGTTGCGAGATGAGCTGCAGATTTTGCATTTTGGTAGGAAGAAGAATTTGGGGAACTTACCGATCCATGAGATTTAGTGGGAGCTTCTGCCTTGGCCTGAACAGTAAGCTCAGAGGTGTTTTGAATAGAGTGAGAAGAGGCAGATCTAAGTTTGAGACTTTTTTTTGCCTCAAACTTTGATGCCGGGGTTGCTTTGGGGCTGGGGCTGGAGCTTTTGGCCTCAGGGACTGCATCGTACTTGAAGAGGGATGAGTCCAACTGATATGGCTGATGTTTCATGATATCTAAGGCATTAAGGTGCTTTTGGGGTGCTTTAGGTTTTTCTTTGGTCTTAGGCTTGACTTTGGTGCTTATAGGGGGGGGTTGCTTGGCTGCAGATGGAGGGTAGAAAGGAGCAAGAAGGGGATTGTACGATAAAGGGGGAGGGGCACGGACATTGGAAGAATACCTCCAGGTGTTGGGGAGGGAGGAGGTTGGGGAGGGGGATCTCGTTTTGTTTGCTTGAACGGTTTCAGCATCAACAACAAACTTCTCCATGCGAGACTGCCTTCTGGCAAACAGCTGTGCACCTTTTCCCACCATAGTTGGCCCTTCACTGGACTGCTTAACACCTCTGTCTGAGACTCGACCTCTTGGAGAAGGCTGCGATGCTTTTGGTGCATCAAAGTATGACTTCCCCATTTTTGGTGGGCATGAAGCAACTGAGTTTGGAAGACTGTCTGACTTATTCCTTGAGGGTGAAGATGGGTGATGTGGGCTGTAAGTAGGACTGCGGGCCTGGATACTCACAGGGGATTGTGATGGCTGCTGATTCCAGCTATTTGTGGTTGGCTGAAGATGAAGCTGAGCAGAGGGGTTGACCGGAGCCCAGGCGTTGGCAGGTGTTTGAAGTGTTGCCTGAGTTTGATCTGGTGCCCAACGGTTGACTGTCTGTTGTTGCTGCGGAAAGTAATGCTGGCTAGGTTGTGCAATTGGACTTCTTGGTGGAATATAAGGTTCTCCTGAGGGACTCCTGCTCATCCAAGGGGGGCAGGTTGGATTGATGATGGGTTTTGGAGCAACTGGAGGAGGATTCTTGAGTTTGATTGTTCTTGGTTGCATAAAATTGCAAGCTTCAGCCCCCAGACTGAAGCAGTCTTCTTCTGACTCGATATAAGACCTTCTTTCTCCTTTACGTTGTAGGTGAGGATCTGATTCTTTTACCAGCGCTGACGGCTGTTTGGTAGTGCCTTTCCTTTTTGATTCTGGCAGGATCCCCGTCTTAATTGCTGGCACAGATATCCGCTCATCTCTTGAAGCTATGATGTCTCCAGTTGGGGACCAAACAAGTGGGTTCGTGTTGAAAGGCACAGGTACCTGAAATCTTGGTTTGTTCTTCCTTGTGACTGGAACGGCGCCACCAGGCCTGACAGTAGCAATTGTACCATCTTGAAATCCTAAGAAGGGCCTTGCGGTTCTGTTTGGCACCAGGGGTCTTTGCACATTGGCTAGGTGGTTCATTTGTTGGATATTCTCTTGGTATTCATGCTGCTTGTGACCTGTGTCCATGTAGTCAGCCTGGTTATTGTGCATGTACATTTCCGTTGTGTCGTACATAGTCTGTGCCTCTGCACACTCAGGTCCTGTCAGCGCCTCCACCGGTAATCCTTTACTCCTCAATTCTTCATGCTCTGACACAATCTCATCCATTCTCCTGCGGCGTTGAGCAAACATCATAACTCCCTTCCCTTTTGTCTCTGGTAGCGCCTCCATTTCTGGAATACCTCTCCAGTTGAAACTCAAATTATGCTGCTGGTGATAAACAGAACACTCCTCCTCTAACTCGGAATCACTGGTGCCCAGGAAGTTGTACTCAGCTGATGGGACTTCTTCGGATTCCTCCTCTATTTGCTCTTCACTGTCAAGCTTATCACCAGTCCCGTAGCTCACTAGCGTGTACTTCTTGACCCGCTGGCGGCGTTTTTTAAACAGCAAGGCTCCCTTATTTTGAGGATTGGGTGCATCAGTTAGAAGCAGGGCGATCCGCTTACATTTAGACTTGGTCTCCTTCACGTGTCTTTCTGATTGGCTCTCGCTGTGACTTAGCCCTGTGACAGTGGGATATAGAGGTAGAGGTAAAGAGAGAATGATAAGGCAGCAGAGTGAGGAAGCTCAACTAATTAATTAAAGTTGAGTGAACTGAAATAAGAAATGATTAGAACTGAGCACATTAAAGTCAAGTAAGACCCATTTGAAAGTTCTCCCTGCTGATGCAAGGGCACTAATAAAAGCATCATATTTAGTTACAGCTAACTTTGGTCCTTTGGGGGGCTCTGTGAGGCAAGAAAAGTGAGGAGCTCACTTTCCATTGCAGCCAAGTCTTACGATTGGAAAAGGGATCAGGTGACATGCCAGGGGGACACATGCTCGCGTCTGTCAAATTTGTTTCTGTCGCTCTCATCATATGGTCATATTTTATTCTTGTCCTGTTCTGACTAATACAGCCATAGGAATGTATGTCCAGCTTAAAGAGAACCCTGCATGAAAATAACCAGCTTTGCACAAGTTATTTACTGATTAAAGGATGGGACTTATCTAAATGAACATTGAAGTATTTTGCCTTACAACCCCCCAGGCAGAAAATTACATTTAAGGTTTCTTAAATGAAATTAAAGGCAGACAGACAATTCTACAGATGAATTGATTTCAAATCATCTTCAAATTAGTTCAGGGTACACAATTTGTAAGAGCAGCTTCATATAGCCAATCAAATATACACAGAGGGTGGAAGATAAATACTTACGTGTGTGTCTTCCCCTGTGCCTGTCCGGTCTGCACAGATCTGTGTCAGACTCTGAGTTCCACTTCTCTGCCTGCTCAGCATGCTCGTCTGAAATTTCAAAGAAGACAGGAGCAGGAGGCGCTTCACTACTCCCTCCTTCCTCTGAAGATTCAATCCTCCTGTTCCCAGTGGCTTGGTCCTGCCTATTACTGGCTCCCAGCGGCTCTGCTGGGGTCAGGGTCAAGGCCAGGGTGAGGTCAGCGGCATAACCAAGGGAGGAGGAAGACGATGGGGAATGCAGTGGGGATGTTTGGCTGGTCTGAGGCTCAGAGTCAGGGTGCTCTTGGGGTGGGGACAGGGATACTGGTGAGGTTTGGACATGAGGAGACTCTCTCCATTCACTATTGTCCTCATCCTCATCACTTTCACTAAGTTCAGTCAGGGATCGTTGCTCAGCTCCAGACTCCCATTCTTGTGGATGAGGGTGGTCTGGGGACCTGGGGTCCGACGTGGGAGTATGAGGACACTCCAGATCTAAAGGGTCTTCATCACTAATATTATTCTCATCCAAGGACTCCATCAAGGACTCAGAGACACAGTGTTCCAGGGAACCCTCTGACCAAGGGACCGGGTTATGCTTGTTGTCTGGGTCACCCACCTCTGGTTCCATTTTCGGATGGTGTTTCACAAAGTCCTGGATGTCACTGATGATACCTTGAGTAAAATGCAGATAATCAACATCAGGCCTGGGAGCCGTGCACTTTAAGCAAAACACGTAAAACAATCCTCAGCTGGTTTGCCAAAAGGCCAAAGGAAACATTTGGATGTCTTGCAGAACAAAACTCATCAAGCTCAGATCAAGACATTTCAGTAATGTGTAATTCGCTTAATATTCCAGTCCTCAATAGGAAGTTCAGGGACTGCCATCGCTCTACATGGAATGGAATTCAGCATCACATCCAAGACTCTAAACAAAACAACTGGGTGGCTGTTTTCCGAACTCATGTTTATACAACGTCGCCTCTTTCCGTCCACTGTTCTACATCTATCACAGCAGCATTTCCATTTAAGAACTAAACATGATAGCTGATTCATTTTATACATAGTGCAAATACCCCCCCCCCACACACACACACACACTTGGAGACAGTTTGTTTTGTAACTGAAGTTCAATGAGATTAATCATTTACTCTTATTGTTCTTGTTATTCTGGTTCTATTATCATTATTATTATTATTGCGCCAGAGTAGTTGGAAAATGGCAAAAAAAACAAGTGTAATAAAATCATAAAAGTATGAAATAACTGGTATCAAATACAGTTGTTAACAGGCTGATGTATCCATATGAACAGAGACGGATGAAGCTGAGGAAAAACATTCACAGATCGAACAGCTACAGGGACTTTCAAACACAGCCCTTTAACTGTTAAATACAACCCAACTTCCAGAAGGGGGGGGCATTACACTGCAGCAACAGTGCAGCTCCATATTTATTTTTCACTCACTGACACTGGTATATTTTGGTATATTTTGTGTCCACGTATTTATTCATGGTCATTTTCATGGTCATGGTCATTTTTCTTTGGATAAAAGATATAACAACTCTAGTATTTGCATGGTTTATATTATTTCACATCATTTTTTTTAATGAATGACTAAAACATAAAACATGAATATTACATTTAATCTCATTATCAGATCTGATTGGATTTTAATGTGTCTTTAAACCACATGACTTATGTAGCTTTTTACGGTGCCACTATGGCCCTGAACGTTCATCTGCGCTCTGTCCCATGCCCACTCTTCTCTTCCCACTTGGTTCCACTTCATTTCATTATTTCACCATCATCAAACCTTGCTTTAGTGCTGTCACACTCTGTTTCCTAGTATGGCAGTGACTCCAGTCTGTTGCCTCGTTGCTATGGAAACAGGGAGTCAGCATCCTTGACGGAGGAGCAGAGTCTTGGCCTCAGGACTGACCCCTGTGAGGACTGAGTCGAGGATTAGGTGTTTCTATGTTATTATATAATTAGACCATCTTTCCTGAACCACTAATGAGAATCACAGCTTCCAAAGTTACCTTTTTATGACTTGTTCCATACAAAATGACAGCCTCTTGTATTGCAATATTAGTTAAAATATAATATAGTCATATAATTTATATTTTAATCAGCTGATATACTAGGTCAAAAGGATGATACTTGAGCATTCTAAAATACGTCCAAGATGCAGAATCAGTTAGGGATAGTAACTGACAGATATTTGCATCACACTGAAAAAAGATTTGGTAAATGCATGACAGGAAACATAGAACAATATGGTGATAAGACCATTACATTGTACAAATAAAACTTAACCACTATAAAGAGTTTAAAGAAATCATAACTTACATTAATCGTCCCTGAGATGCCGATAAAAGACAAAGATTTGTTCAGAAACGGTCACATCCCGCGACCGTAGATTAAAGATTCTGAGCAGATGTTTGGGTCAGCCAGCGCCTGGTTCACGCCGTGTCATGCACGCCCACGCTGTATTTAAGAAAGAGAGGAAGAGGTGATCCTGGCTCGACCCCCCCCCCCCCCCCCCCCCCCCCCCCCCCCCCCCCTTCGCCGCCCCCCCCCCCCCCCCCCGACACAGCTCAGTTGACATGCCTGTAGAAAACGCTGAAAATATTCTTTGACCTGTGAAATGTGCAGTTAGCTCAGTGCAGCTTTTCAAATTCACTGATTGGCCGCTGAGAAAAAAAGACACATTGTTTGTCTTGTAGTATCTGATGTTTTTTACTTCGTGTTTCCTTAAACCTGGTTTGCCATTTTTACTACTATTGGCCAGTTGTAAGGAATGTTTACATTTGTCTCTGACTTTGGGGTTCATGTCAACAAGTCGTAAATATAAAGGATGCTTATCTCTCACCTCTGGTGAAGAGAAGAGACTAAGGCTAAAGACCACCACATATAGAATTGTTTAGGTTTGTTATTCTCGCAATATCGGAACATATGGCATGGGTGTGATGTGAACGTATATAAGAGCAGCCTGAAGAATTAGTCAGGTGAGAGAACACAATCAGGACCCAAGTTCTCCTCCGGACAGATGCGCATGTCTGACTGATGCTGGACACTGTTGCAATAAACTTTACACTATTCAACTGAGCCAGTGTCAACGGCTGATGCTTTTTCATCCACACATCATCGAGGGCTGAGATACCACGGTCTCATGCAACATCAGTGCAAATATACTGTGGAATGATAATCATTTGTTCATTAGGAGGAGGAAAATGCAGAGTCAGACTGCACTGGAATAAATGAGGCAAGAGGTGCTGTGTGTTCTGCACTGTGATGGCCATACATGGAACTATTTCTGAATTTGAAATGTGGGACTCCAGATATTCCAATTATTGGAATACAGTGAGGTTGGAGAGTTCAAAATTACTGCAAAATAGAAAATGCAGCATCAAATGATTTGATGTACGTTTTAGAGTAAATGCTGTCTCTTGAAACATGACAAAGACTTCACAGTAGTTTTTCCCTTGGTTTGAGTCGACCGCACAGCCTCTGCCACATTGATTGTGCAGGAAGGGGGACAGCACCTTCACCAGCCAGCAGGTGAAATGTGTCAGCTGATTGCTTCTCTGGTACAAGTGGGGCAGCGTCTGAGCTGCCCAGAGAGACGCTCTGAGAGACAATGAAGGATGCTCGGACACCTTCAATTAAGATTTGTAAAGTTAATGTTTAACACATTTATTAAAGAAGGTTGAAATGCTTGAACCCGAATGCTTCGTCTGTGGCTGCTGCGGTAGGTGCCCTGTGATATCCTATACTGCCACAATGATGTTTTTCTCTTGAGCAATGTTGACAGTGAAATGGGAAACGTTGACTTGTAATCTTAGAACACCAATGATTCACCGGGGGCTGGTACATGAGTCCTGTTAGTCTACTGTCTATTTAACTCTCTGTTGTCTTCCGTCGCAGCACAGCAACATGAAATTTGACGATATTCTCTCAGAGATCAATGGATTTGGAAGATTCCAAGTCAAGCTGGTCTTAATTCAGGTCCTCTCTCGTGTTACGCTGCCATGTCACTTTCTGCTGAACAACTTCATGGCTGCTGCTCCGGCTCACCACTGCAACATCAGCGCTCTGGACGATGGCCGCGTCTTCAGAAATCTCAGCCTGCAGCAGAAGCTGACGGTCGGTATTCCAGCAGAGCAGGAAGGGATGCTGAGCTCCTGTCAGATGTTTCCTCAGGCCCAATATCAGCGTCTGTCGGCGTCCAACAGCAATGAGGAAGCTTTACCTGTTCCGTGTCATAATGGATGGGTGTATGACAACAGCACCTTTAAATCCACTCTGGTGACAGAGGTGAGCTTCACGGCGTTGACAGTGTGCAGTACAAAATACAATGAATACAGTACACGTATTTCAGAATGAATGATTCATTTTCTGTCTTTGGACACTGTAAAAGTAAAGGTTTGCAATATTTCTTTGCAGTGGGATCTTGTGTGCAGCAGAAAGGGGATGAACAAGGCAACAGCCACAGTGTTCTTCGTTGGTGTTATGTTTGGAGCGCCTTTGTTTGGATTTCTCAGTGACAGGTTAGATATATATATATAAATATAAATTTAAGTGTGTGTGTTGAAAATGGGTAGAATATGTAACACTATGCATTTCACATGCCTGACCTGGGTTAAAAGGTTTTTTCCCGGTCAAACAATGAAAAGAAAGGTGGCTCTGATCACAACTCACCTTTCCATGACCAGGTTTGGCCGTCGGCCACTCCTTCTGGTGTCCTATGTGTCATCCATGACGTTTGCCGCGCTAAGTGCCTTCTCCACGTCATACATGATGTTCGTCATCATGAGATTTTTTACAGGAATGTCGCTCGCAGGAATAAGCATCATCTCCATTGTTCTAAGTAAGTAGGCCTGTTTCTCCTCTTCCTTTAGAATGGAGCAATAATGGCTATTGATTTGACATCTTCTGTGCTGCTGCCTCTGCAGATGTGGAATGGTTCAGCATTAAGTACCGGACCTTTTCTGGAATCATCATAAGTATGGACTGGACTATTGGGAACTGGCTACTGGTTGCATTTGCCTATAGTGTCAATGAATGGAGGATGCTAATTCTGGCTGTGACCTCACCCCTGATTCTGTCTATCATCGCTTGGAGGTATCAAAACTTTATGTTCTACACTTTGCTCCATGAAAAACCAGTGAGCACTGAACTGGTAATTATCACATCAGGTGGCTTCCAGAGTCTGCAAGGTGGCTCTTGACAAAGGGGAGGACAGACGCTGCTCATCGTTACATCATGCAATGTGCCGAGATGAACAACCAAACCAACTGTATGGCCAGAATCACACCAATGGTACTGTCCAACATTTGGCTTTGCTCAGCCTTTAGTCATTTTAAAAGATGTGTTTGAATCCAGTGGTTTGTGCTCTCTTGTAGACTCTACTGGAATCTGCCAAAACTGAAACTACAGACAGGAAGTACATGTTGAAGGATCTTTTCCGGACTCCAAATATTAGGAAACTTGCATTTTGCTCTGGGATTGTCTGGTGAGTGAGTAAATCTTATTCATATAGTGCTAAATCATAAAGTTATCTGAAAAAATTATTCATCCTCTACGATACAATGCATTGTTCTAAACACTCACTTTTCTCTGTTTCAGGTTTGGCGTTGCATTCACATACTATGGGATATCTCTAAATATCAGTGGGTTTGGGCTCAACATATATCTCACACAGTTAATATTTGCATCCATTGAAATGCCGATGAAGATAGGTGTGTATTTCTTCCTGGAGAAAATTGGTAGACGACCTGCCCAGGTGGGGACCTTACTATCAACCGGGGTTTGTCTGCTCATCAACATGTTTGTTGCAAAAGGTCATTGGAATTTTCTAATCGGTCGTGTAATTTCAGTGAATCTCATTTTTCATCAACATTCATGATATTTTCCTCTCAGATAAATGGGTCACTCGAACTGTGATAGCTGTCCTTGGAAAGGCTCTGTCAGAGGCCTCTTTCACCATTGTTTTCCTCTACACTGTTGAACTCTATCCGACCGTCGTACGGTCAGTCACTCTCATTTGCTATGTCTGACCACATGTTTTGTTATGCTGGATGCACACATGCAACTTTTCATCCAACCACTGTGATCTTTCAGGCAGAATGGCTTGGGCTACACCTCGTTTCTGGCCCGGCTGGGCGTGTCCCTTTCCCCACTCCTCATGCTATTGGATTACGTGTGGCATCTTCTCCCACCGGCTGCCTACTGTGCAGTGGCGGTCGGGTCGGGCTTGGTGGCGTCGCTCCTGCCTGAAACATTAAATGTCCAACTGCCAGAATTCATTGAGGACATTGAGAAACCCAGGTAACGAGTATGTCCTTCAATATTAACACTACATTTAAGCGTGACCCAGATCTGCTAAAGAGTAACCCCAGACCCTATTTAAAGTTTAACACACAGTTTTACATTTACATAACATCTGCTGGAATCATTTGCTGCTCTGTGAAATGACTTACTTTTGTTTTGCCTGTATTGTAGGAGGAAGGAGATTGAACAGATGTCCTTGGAGCAACTGAGTATGACACAGTAAAACATGTGCTGTATAAGTTAACCCTAACCTTCACTTGAAGCTGAGAATAAACAAAATAAAAAAACAGTTCTTAGTTTTCTTGGTGGAACAAGTGGGTTTTCTTGTGTGTGGGAAAACTGGCTGATTACGTTTGCTTGAACTCTGTCCTCTGTTTCAACAGTGATTGTGTGCAGGGTTAATGAGTGTCGTCACCACTTGGCAGACGTCTGCCTGTGCTGTGAGGAGCTGAGCAGTGTTAACTTGGTAAACTCGTCCTGTGTGCTCCTCATTGTCTGGTCCCCCTGTTTCATCTCTTGTCCTGAGACTGTTGGAGTTGTCCCTCTGCAGAGCCCCATGAAACGGCCCTAAGACATCTGCGGCCCCTTGGTCTCACACCTGGACCTCTAATCTATAAGCTAGAACCCCCGTTGACCACCACAGACTGATGGATCACTTTGGGTCAAGGTGTGACAAACGTTTTCTGCTGGGCCCCCTTTGGTACATAAGAATTTTTTTGTGCCCCCCATACACATTTTGTTTTCAGAGTCCATTGCAGTTTATTTCACACATTGTAATGAATATAAACATCAACATCAACCCTAGATTGTAATAGGTGTCAAACCTCAACTTTTTTTTTTTTTTTTTAATAAAAGTGAACTGCCGTAAACTGCAGATTCTAATAAGTGTAACAGTTTTCAAGCACTTTAACTGTGTAATTATGTTCAGTGTAACAGGTTTCTTTTTTTAATATTCAACATTTAATCATTTTGCATTTTTGAAAAAATTGCCTCTCTGCAAAAATGGGTTTTAAAACATAACCAACTCCCTGATGTTTTAATTTCCTGCTCTATCTTCTGAACGTGGTCGGGAGATGCAGGGGAGATCGTCTTCTCCAGGGCCGAAGTAGCGTTGCTCCGGGGATTACTCCCTAAACTCCACCATAGTGGGTAAGATGGTGGCACACAAATAACAGGGCGTTGTTGCAGAGGGAAGGAGTTTTATTGCCCGACTGCACTGTTCGTATTAACGGACCCGACTCTCTCTCTCTCTCTCTCACACACACACACACACACACACACTCGGCCGCGCGCATGCACTCTCTCACTCCAATTCATACACTGAGCTGCCTGTACTACACACAGTTAGGCACATCTCACAACACTGAGAGGAAAACAAAAACCTAAAGGTTTGTTGTGCCAAAATTGGCACCTCTGCTTTGAGTTTACATGGGAGCTGCGTCAAAACTGTGTCCATCTTATGCTAGCAGTGTCATTTAGCCTACTGATTCATTCATTCGTCTCGTGCCCTGCGCCCCCCACTTTGGGAACCACTGGCATAGACTATCAACAGGTCTTAGCAAATTATTTATTTTGAAAAATATTTTACTCACAGCTGAGCGTTAACTAGCAACACTGTTCTTACTTTAAATCGTCTCTGCTTTGTGATACTTCCTCTTATTTTCAGAGCTGAGTTCTGTCACTTGTTTTCAAAATGAAGTTTGAGAATGTGCTGGCCGAGGTCGACGGCTTTGGCAGATTCCAGATATGGATTTTCCTCATGATGGTGATTCCACGCATGACTTTGCCTTTTCACTTTCTGCTCAACAACTTCATCGCCGCCGTGCCCTCTCACCGCTGTGACATCAGCTCGCTGGATGACGGAGGCATTTTCCGGAATTTATCTCAGGCAGAGAAACTTACTGTTGGTGTTCCAGTCCAGGAGGATGGGACTCCGAGCTCCTGCCACATGTTCACAGAGCCACAGTATCATCTGCTGCTCAACGCCTCCAGCGGAAGCAAGCTTCCCACGGTGCCGTGCCAGAGCGGATGGGTGTACGATCACAGCACCTTCAGGTCCACTCTGGCCACAGAGGTGAGTTGAATGTGTTCAGTGCATGTACAAAGTGACAAGCTTGAACCTGCTGTCTCCATAGTGGGATCTGGTTTGTGAAGACAGAAGAATGAGCAGAGCCACAGCCACCATCTTTTTCATAGGCGTCATGCTTGGAGCTGCAGTGTTTGGATATCTCAGTGACAGGTGAAATATTCTGTTTTATACTTAAGCCGAAACATACGAGGTACACATACGTAGATACAAGATTTACATGTTTCCATTGCTAAGTTAGCATGAGCCACTGTGCAGCTACTTAGGATCAAGCATGCGTGTTTTCTGCTGCGCGGTTGTGAACGTTCAGTTAACATTTCGAACGAGCAGAATACTGAGTGACCTCAATTGTCGTTTGACAGGTTTGGCAGGAAGAGAGCACTCCTGATGTCTTACATTATGACCACAAGCTTTGGATGTGCCAGTGCTTTCTCTCATCATTTCACCGTGTTTGCCGCTATGAGGTTTTTTACTGGAGTTGGAATTTCTGGAATAAGTATAATCAGCTACGTCCTTTGTAAGAATGACTTCATACTCCATCTCTTATATTACTGAATTCTCGGTTCAGAAACCAGAGTGAGACAAACGGAGCCAAAATACTAACACACTAATTCTGTCATCCATATATGTAAGTGTCTTACAGTTGTTCTATGGCAGCTGCTATACTGGCTCATACTGGGTAGCTTGTAGAGTACAACTGGGATGGTAGAAAGTATTTGACTTCTCAAAAGAGAGCAGCTGAAATCGCTGAATAGATGTGATGTAATCTGTCACAACAGGCATTGAGTGGGTGGACATCAAGCATCGGACTGCAGTGGGCATTTTAATGAGCATGGATTGGAGTGTCTGTACTATGCTGCTACCCATCATAGCCTATTTCCTGAATGACTGGAGACACCTGACTGCCGCGGTCACCACACCACTGGTTCTGGCAACCATCTGTTGGTGGTGAGGAGACGCGATTATATTATAAATTCTAAGAATTTAAGAGATAAAGGTTTCTGATACAAAGGGCCCATTCCAGAGGAAAGAAGACACTGGGATATTTGATATCCAATAGAGCCATTTCACATTAATGTACACCAAGGTTCACAGTATTTTAGATGATCTGAATCCTTTTTACAGTCCGGCTTCTAGTTTTGAGATGTGCCTCGTGAATTTATGTGACTGACTATTTTCTCAGGTGGCTCCCTGACTCTGCCAGGTGGCTCATAAGCAACGGGAAGGTCAACAGTGCTCATTTCCACCTGAACAAGTGTGCACAGTTCAACCACAGAGAGCAGTTCATGGCCGACCTCAAGCCGGAGGTTCTGTACTCATTTTAGATATTTATTTTGTTTATAACTGGTACACTTCTCTTCTTCTCTTCTACCCAGATTCAGTAAGAGGATTGAACACAGTGTTTCAACAGTCACTGTTCATGCTCATGTTCTGAGTGCAAGATACTTATTTAGTTTCACTCTGCTGTCAGGCCCACTCACTCTATACAGTATATTACATTCTACTTGTTCCCACTGTAAATACATTTACATTTTTATACTTTCATATCTTTAAGAAATGCTGGTACTTATTTTTCATCTTACATCCTTTCTTTTTCTCTGCACCACCAGAGTTGTCCTTTTAATTTCGTTGAACATTGTGTATAATGACAATAAGCCATTCTATTCTTCTATTCTGTTCTTCATTTTTCCAATTAAACTTTCCTTCTACTCTCCAGGTTTTGTCCAAAGTAATATTTTTAGAAGATGAAAACAGAAAATATTCCTATTTGGACCTTGTGAAGACTCCCAGAATGAGGAGGCTGGCTCTGCTCACTGGGACTGTTTGGTAAAGTGTTGGAATCAGTGGAATCAGAGTGCAGTGACACAATGGTTCTATTAATTGCTGATATGAAGTTATTCACACAAATAGAAGAGCGGAGGGCCTCTCCTCCTGTGTCACATGAACGTAGGAGGTATTCATGGTTTTGAAACAGATGCATGGTTACAAAGCTATTCTTCTCATATAATATGGCTCTTCTTCCTCCCTCTCTAGGTTTGGACTGGCCTGCACTTATTATGGAATCAGCTTGAATGTCACCAGCTTTGGTGTCAACATTTATCTCACCCAGTTCATCTACGGTGTCATTGAAATCCCAGCGAAAATGATCGTGGTTTTCACCTTGGACAAATTTGGTCGAAGGCTGACTCAGAGTGGAGCCCTTATTCTGACCGGCCTGTGTATATTGTGCAGCATGTTTATACCTCAGGGTAAATGCTCCATTGTGGCTCCTCTTCTGAGGTGAAGACACTTCACACGGGGAGATGCCAGTTTTCTGAGATCCTGCACGTTGATTTTAAATGCTGGACAATGATGACTTCAACCACCTTTGACACCTTTTTCTTTTCAGAGAAGGGGCTGCAACGGTCTGCCATGGGAGCTTTGGGCAAGATGTTTGCAGAGGCATCCTTCACCACTGTATTTCTGTACACAACAGAGCTGTACCCCACAGTCCTCAGGTCATTACAGAGCTTATATTTCACGGAATTATGCAGCGACCTTTTCCAAGACGTGGAGAAAAAAATAATGCTCATCTTCTCGTGATGCTCTCTTCTGTCATTCAGACAAAATGGGTTGGGTTACAGCTCCTTCATGGGACGTCTGGGTGTGTCACTGTCCCCGATGATCATGCTTCTGGAGGAAGAGTGGCTCCCTCTGCCAAGCACTGTTTTCTTCCTGCTGGCTTTCACTGCAGGTTTTTCAGCTTTGTTTCTTCCTGAGACTAAAAGCATCCGTCTACCAGAGACTATTGAGGATGTGGAGCAGATGAGGTACTGATCCCTATTTGAATGTACTATTCAGATATTTACATTGAGCGATAAAAGTCAAAGAACAAAATATTTTGTGTTTCAGAAGGCGCTCAATCTCCACATCCACTGAGTAATCACTTTCTTCCAACTGACAGACCAGTATGAACCGGTTTTCAGAGCACTGACCCATTTGTTTGTGATGAGCTTTAACTGAATGAGTCACGTATGCACGACATTAAAGTTTTTACTATATCGTTCTGATTTGAGTCTCTTCCAAATTAAACATTTAAAAATAAATGATTATTCCTTTTTAAATTATTACCACGAATGTTAACATGGAATAAAGTTATTTAATAGTGAGGGTTGGTAAACAATTTACCTCAGGTGCCAAAGGTTGCCCTGTGGGTTTTTTTGTCTGGGACAGTTTTCTTTTCCCGTTCCGGGAAGAAGGATATCTCTTTAGGGGAGAGGCGACCATGAGGTTTGAGAACATCCTCGCTGACATCAATGGCTTCGGAAGACTTCAAATAATGATCATTGCTATCAGCTTCCTCGGGGGCTTCACGATACCCTGCCACTTCATGCTCAACAACTTCATCGCCGCCGTGCCCTCTCACCGCTGTGACATCAGCTCGCTGGATGACGGAGGCATTTTCCGGAATTTATCTCAGGCAGAGAAACTTACTGTTGGTGTTCCAGTCCAGGAGGATGGGACTCCGAGCTCCTGCCACATGTTCACAGAGCCACAGTATCATCTGCTGCTCAACGCCTCCAGCGGAAGCAAGCTTCCCACGGTGCCGTGCCAGAGCGGATGGGTGTACGATCACAGCACCTTCAGGTCCACTATCACCTCACAGGTAGACCACATCACAACGCAAACATGCACTGTTACCATGACGGGAAGAAACTTAACTTTTTCTGGTTGTTTGAAGTGGGACCTGGTCTGTGACAGAAGAGGCAAAAACAAGGCAACCGCTTCCATCTTCTTTCTTGGCGTGATGTTGGGAGCTCTGTCTTTTGGAGGTTTGAGCGACAGGTATCACTCAGCTTGAAAACTACAGCGTTAACCTTTACCGCCCTATCAGAAGGACGACATGTTAATGTTTCGCAGGTTTGGCCGCAGGATCATGCTGCTGGTGTCCTACACGTTCGGGATGCTGTTTGCTGTCACCAGCTCCTTTTCTACATCCTACGCCATGTTCACTGTGCTGAGGTTCCTCACAGGATTTAGCATCACTGGCATCATCATTGTCTCAACAGCCATCAGTAAATCATTTCTGTTCTGTTATGAAGCCATGCGACTGTCAGCAGAAGAAAGGTGTTGTGATATGATCCATATGGTGTTCACAGGCGTGGAGTGGGTGGACGTTGAGCACAGAAAACTGGTGGGAATGGTGGACAGCCTATCTTGGACCTTTGGGAGCATGGTGTTTGCAGCTATGGGCTACTTTGTGACTGACTGGCGCTGGCTCGTTGTTAGCGTCACGTCCCCTCTCATCGCGGCCATTGTCAGCTGGAGGTATGGGTCTGGAACTGAAGTCATTCAGCCGTTATTCAGAGAGACTGGAAAAAAATGTATCACCTGTGCCCCACAGATAGATGAGGCAGCTATTACTGGGTCATACATTATGACCAAGCGTTTTTTCTTCAACATTAGGTGGATGCCCGAGTCGGCCCGGTGGCTCATTGCCAATGGAAAGCTGCAGCAGGCGCAGCTCTATCTGACGAGATGTGCCACCATGAACAAAAGGGACAAGATGATTCAGTCACTTAAAACAGAGGTTGGCACAATAAAGAGACAATGAGTTTGAGGTTTAAAAAGGATTTCTTCCCTTTCGTCCTGCTTCTCAAATGATGCTGTTTTGTTTGTTCTAGACACTTTCGACGATTGTGGCGACAGAGAAAACAAAGTGAACATATTCCTACATCGATCTGATACGAACACCCAAGATGAGGACACTGGTCCTGAGCACTGGGATAATGTGGTCGGTATTCAAATCCCCATTCAGCCCAGTGGTGTGCAGGGGCAGCTTTCCTACCAACAGACTGTTGTATATTGGTGTTATGTATTACCATTTTCTCTACCTCATGGTTTTGTGTAGCAACTACATTTTACAGCATCAGTTTCAACATCACAGGCTTCAATCTCAACATCTACCTGACTCAGTTCACCTACGCTGCCATTGAGATCCCAGCCAAATTATCCGTCTACTATTTACTGGACAAGATAGGCAGGAGACGTACGGCGGTGGGATCTCTCCTGATGGTCGCCACTTGTCTGGGCATCAACATTGTGGTACCGAAAGGTCGCCTTCCGTCCAACCAATCTACTGTGTATCCATAGCAGTGTCTGAAATATGTAAGGATGTCTTTTCTCTCAGATATGTCTGTCATCAGAGCAGTGATGGCCGTCGGTGGAAAAGGCTTTTCTGCAGCATCCTTTTCAACAATGATTCTCTACAGCTCTGAGCTCTATCCCACTGTTGTGAGGTAACTATATCACTTCTTTTGTCTTTGTCTCTACAACCTTTCAAAACGTCTCCGGATCTGTGAAATACTGCTCATATACGGTGCTCTCCCAACACTGCCGACATGGGCCTTCAGATAGAAGCTGGGTTTGGTCTGCAGGATCGCTGGCTGGTGTGATTGATGGCAGAGGGACAGGGGATCCCTGCCATGGAGGAGCACATTCTTTAGAGCAACACAATGTAATTCTTACTGAGCAATAGCTCTCACTTAGCTAAGTGCTTTTAACGTGGAGAAAGAAAAGAAATCTGAACTGAAACAGGTTCGAATCTTTGAATTTCAGAAGTTCTCAGTTCAGCATTAATTTTCAATTTGCTGGTCATTGTGATTGTTTCTTGTATACAGAATGGGATGGGCTTCAACTCCTCCATGGCTCAACTTGGTGTAGCTGTGGCTCCCTTCATCCTCTTACTGGATGACATCTGGAAGGACCTGCCACAAGTTGTTCTGTGTTCATCGGCTGTACTCGGGACAATAGCGGCAAGAACACTGGCAGAGACACGCAGCAGGTGCCTGGCAGAGACCATCGAGGACATAGAAGACAGCAATAACAAGCCAACAGAATGAAAGATGATTCAGTCAAGCTAAGGTCTTCCTACACTTGGATCTTTGTGAATTCTTTAAAATCGTGTACAAGTAGCCAAGTCTACATGGACAGATGAACTGCCTGTGATCATCTCCAAACACTATTCCAGAAGCATGAGCTCACCTTGACGACTCATCATTAAGCAGCATCTCATTTAAAAACCAGAGCGAATGTGAATTTTAGTGCCAGCAAAGATGAGGTGTGACCAATATCATAAGAGAGCAGTGATAGTATCCTGCTCCATCACTGTGCGTGCTGGGTCTTGACCAAATAAGGTTAAAAAAACTTCAGTACAAATTACACAACATTTGCAGTTAACATGTTTTACTAATATGTACAGAGAAATTAAGTCAAAGCTCCTTTATTAAAGAAACAAAGCAAGCACAAATCTGTTTTAATGGCTCAACACTCCACTAAAGGAAATTCCAGCACATCTAAATGTTTGTGATGTTCCTTTGAAAGTCCAGTACTTGCTGCTGAGATTATCTGACATAACACTTACAGAATAAACTTTGATGGGGGAAAAAAAACAAAATATAAAAATCAAAACATCAAATTTTTAACATTAAGATACAATGATACAGAATGATCTAAAACTATAGTATGCAGGCGTTGTTCAGGATACTTCTGTCATTTAGTACTGGGAGTACTCTTTACTCTCTAGTTTGGCGACGATTCGCTCCAACTGTCGTTTTGCTTCACACTGTGGGAAGTTACTCATTTCATAGTACTGGGGGGCAATCTTCACCAGCCTGTCAGCAAAGAAAGAGAACCATGTTAGAATAAATCAGATACATGATTGATAATAAAACCACTCAATCCTGAGACACATACCATTCAGGCTTGATGTCTGTGCAAGTGCGGATATAGTTCTTGGTGGTGAGCACAAATTCGTTGTAGAGGACCCACTCAGGCTTGTGGTCCAGGACTGTAGATGGGTGTAGCTGGACCACTTGGTTGTCTTTCACAGTGAGGTAATGACCCGTGCGTTCCAAATGAGCGACCTGCAACATGGAAGCGAACAGAACTAGTGACATGCATTCATATCAAAACTTTGCCAGAATAAAGACGTCATGCCTGGGAATGTTTACCTGCATGAAGAAGCCCGTGCAGAGCGCCCGGCGAATGTTGATGTAATAATCTCTGCTGGTGAACTCTGTGCTCCGACGGGGAAGGTTGAAGCGGTCCATAATCCTGGACAGCTGCTGCCGCACGTTGTCAGCAGACATCAGTGAGCGGTAGTTGACGAAGTTGTCATAACACCACTGATTCGATTCATGGTCTGAAAAAACATTTAGTGTCAGTTCATAAACAAATGAAATTTAAACACAAACTAAACAACGACATGTTTGTGATGCCAGGAGGCAGGGGGTTTAGCCCCAGATTAAGGGATGCCATGAAGACATAGCATAGGTCTAATTGCGTTACTGAAGAACTGCTTCATGGCTCAAGTTAAATCAATTCTTTCAAATGGTTGAAAAAAGATGTTGCTCACTTTGTTTGAAGGCATGATAAACGTTGAGCAGTGTCAAGTGGTCTCCGTCGATGTGAGCAAACCTCATCTTGGACTCGTCGGCTGCCTTCTTAGCCTCCGTGGGGCGGACAAAACACTGTGGGACTAAACAAGGTTGGTATGGGCCCCAACAAAGCCGCCCATAGGGATGAGTCAAACATTCACAGAAAAGGGGAGCAAAGCCTATGATGCTAGGGCACTGGACACTGCGCTGGGACAGGGCAGGACCACAAGCTCTATCAAATGGGGCAGCAGTCTTTTCTCATGGTCATTCCGAACTGTACTGGCTATTAGCTCGTAGAGCGGGGGCCCATTTAACCACATCTGTAAAACAAGAGTTTTCACACAACTACAGAGTGTTAGGGACAGCAGCAATGTTTAACTTTTCAAGATTCAGAAATCCCAATGTTTCTTTTCATAAGCAGACGCAATGATGTTTTAAAAAAAGAATTGAAAATGTTAAAGCTACACATGATAAAATGGTAAAATCGCATTCCATCATTTCAATGAAAAGCAAATTCAGAAAAAAAACTTGACAAATATGAAAACATCCAAGTGGTTCCTGCCCTATCCACATGCTTTAGGGGTTGATCCTCTACTCAGTACACATCATTTACATTATGGCCAGAAGGTCAACCCTAAAATTGAAGAATGTCAAGCTCTCAGTTCAAGGAGCAATCAACCAGAAATAATTGTTTTTTTTTAACTCTTTAATAGACTCCACACTTCACTCTGCATAGAAATTTAGAGACCACGTGAAGGTGAGTTCTGCTCAGGTCTGTGACTCTGGTCCCAAAGATTAAATTAAATATTGATGAAAACATTTCATCACTTTCTGATTTAAACCTTGATGTCTTTGCATTCAAAGGTGTTGACATACATGGAAGACAAACCTTTTTTTTTTTTTAAAACAGTTATTAGGGTCTAAATATGGTGCACATGTTTCAGTGTACAGTAGCCTTTCTATCCCACTGAGAATGAGCCTGTGGAAGGAAGGAAGACCAGCCCAGTCCTGGGCATTACCTGACAGCATGGCAGTAATGGAAAGGATCTCATTAGAGCAGTTAAACTCGCAGCTGGCAATGACCATCTTAGCCAGCTGGGGGTCCAGGGGAAACTCGGCCATCATGGATCCCAGCTCCGTCAGGTCACCATCGTCATTGAGAGCTGCGAGGTAATTCAGCAGTTCCAGGGCTCTCATCAGGGTTTCAGGAGCTGGGGTTGGAGGGACGGTTAGGGTTGGGGATAACTAGAAAGACACGTGTCCTTTAATGCAGACCGACATACCTGGAGGATCCATGAAGTCAAAGTGCACCAGGTCATCAATGCCAAGCTTTTTCAGCTGCAGCACAACTGAGCCCAAGTTGGATCGAAGAATCTCGGGGTAGGTGTTATCCTGGAGAGAGATGATCACTGTTTAAATCTGAGAAGATGCATTAGAAGGAAATGTTGTCCCTTACCTGCATCTCTGTTTTGTAGGCCTTCTCCGTGTACAGTCGGAAACATTTTCCTGGACGCGTTCTGCCGGCTCGTCCCGCCCTCTGCTGGGCAGAAGCTTTACTGATAGCCGTGACGAGCAGAGACTCCACTCTGATACGAGGATTGTACACCTGCACAAGATTATTATTAACATTATTGAAGTAGAACAGCTGATCCAAGATGTGAACAAGTGAACCATAAAACCTAGCTTTACAGAATGATTTAAGGTTCTTATTTGGATTTTATAAAGGCCAAATAACAGGAGCTTGAGTAATAATCACAGGAGAACACAACAGTCTGGGGGGAGTAACTTTACCCACCTTCTGTTTAGCGAATCCAGGATCGATGACGAACACCACACCATCAATTGTCAGAGAAGTTTCAGCAATGTTCGTTGACACCACGACCTATGAAGAAGAACAGCCGTCTGTCAGATATCCTCTTTCAGTGGATGCCTCAGGTGAGGTCATGAAAATGTCTTGTCCTGCTTTCTTTATTTCTTTAATATTTAAGTTGAACCTTTCTTCCTATTGCACCGTTGGGCTTCCGTGGGGGAGGCGGCTCAAAGATCCTTTGCTGCTGCTGCGGAGGCAGCGTGGAATACAGTGGAATGATTTTGATGTCCCCAACTTCAGGGCCAAGGTCATCAACCTCACGTTTGATTCTTTTGCAGGCCTCGTCAATTTCCTGAGAGGAAGGTAAAATTTAGTTTTGCTGTTCATGGTAAGGATGCTCACTGGACCAGTCATATCAGCGCTGTAGGTCTTACCTCTTGACCAGTGAGGAAGAGCAGGCAATCACCTTCATCTTCCTCACACATATGAATCTGGATGACAGTGCGGATTGCTGCCTCGAGGTAATCCCGCTCAGGCTCTGGGGTGTAGAAGATCTCCACAGGGTGTGTACGGCCAGGAATCGTCAGCAGGGGGCAGTTGTCAAAGTAAACCTGGAACTTCCCAGCATCGAGAGTGGCACTCATGACGATCACCTGTCCAGCAAGGAAACAGCCATAGTCCTGTTTAATGTACCGTATATATAGATATACATTTATTGCATCTTTTAAAGATCAGAGGGATTTGGCTCTTCGTGTACAACATAACATACACGTCATCATTCTGTTGATGCACTTATGTTATAACCAACTCATCTGGCAATAGGAAAACAATATTTTCCTGTTGCAAAACAACACATTCACACTTTTATTCTAAATGAAGAATACCTTCAGGTCTGCTCTCTGACGCACCACCTCCTTCAGCACACCCATCAGGATGTCTGTGGCCAGAGTTCGCTCGTGGGCTTCGTCTAGAATGATCACACCATAACGCTCCAGCAGCGGGTCATTCATAGCCTCTCTGAGCAACATACCGTCTGTCATGTACCTGAACACACAAGAGCCACTGGATTAAGAAACAGTGCTCTGGGGTATAAATTTACAACAGTATAATCTTTCTCTGCTCAGGGTTTTTACAACAGTATAATCTTTCTCTGCTCAGGGTTTTTACAACAGTATAATCTTTCTCTGCTCAGGGTTTTTCTTAAAAAACTGTTTTTGCGAACATTTGCACATTCTGCTTTTTTGCTGCACATTCTGGTTTTGATTTGCACACCCAGTTCCCATATTTAACTGTAAATTTAACTGTAAATAGTAGGTGTTTAAGAGAATTTTTTATTTTATTTTTTATCTTATTTTATTTTATTTCTTTATCCTTACTTGTTTTACGGAGCTTCTGTAAATGTGTGTTTCCCCCATGGGGGAGGAATAAAAACGTTCAATTCAATCAATTCAAAATTCAATGAATTGGGAAACAGCAGCCCTGAATCACTTACTTGAGTATGGTCTTCGCAGAGCTACAGTCCTCAAATCGAATGGAGTAACCGACCTCCTGTCCGAGCATGACGTCCATTTCATCTGCCACCCTCTGAGCCACACTCATGGCTGCCACTCTTCTGGGCTGGGTACAGGCCACCGCTCGCTTGGGACCAGGCAAGCCTCTCACCATGTCCACACACCACTGTGGGATCTGAAGTCAAAGACAGTTTCAAAAGCTTTTAGCACAAACCACAGGAAGCCTTTACCGCATATTTAATGACAAAAGACTTCAGACCTGTGTTGTCTTCCCAGAGCCAGTCTCTCCAACAAGCACGAAGCTCTGGTGACGCGTGATGATGTCACTGAAGCTTTCCTTGTACTCCCACACTGGAAGCTGCAACCTCTTCTTCAGGATTTCATAGTAACGTGGTGTGTGCGGCAGGTTGGTGAATGGATTGATCTGCTGCTGCACCAACATCTGCTTGAGCGGCAGCATGCCTGGCACCGCTGCCGGGATGTTAGCTGGCGCACTGGCAGGTTTGGGGTCTCTGTCACGGTCTCTGTCCCGGTCCCTATCTCGGTCCCTGTCCCTGGAACGGTCCTCACGATCTCTGTCTCTGTCCCGGTCTCTTCTGTTCACACGAGCACAGCAAAATTTTAAAAACATGCTACTTGGTAAATAAGATCAATAGTAAATAGAGAAATAGTGCTGTGGAATGACACAGGGACAACTTGTCAACATGAACCTCATTCCAGTTGTATAGTGGTACAGTTGGATGGACTGGATCTGAACCTTTCAGACATTTCTAAAGTCCTAAACCAGGGGTCGGCAACCTGCGGCTCTTTCATCCTTGAAAGTGTCCGATTGAAGTGTATGTTGTTGTGAGATGTACCTAACTGTGTAGTACAGGCAGATCAGTGCGTTAACGGGAGTGAGAGTGCGCATGTGCGCGGCCAAGGTGCGCGGCTGTGAATGAGCCCCGGCTAAGTGGGGGTGTGAGTGTGTGAGTGAGAGTCGAGCAAGGAGGAATGGAGATGGTCGGAACAGGTAGAGAGTTAGTCCGTGAACAATGCAGTGCAGTCGGACAATAAAACTTCCCTCGGCAACAACGCCCCGTTATTTGTGTGCCACCATCTTACCCACTACGGTGGAGTTAGGTTTAGGCCCGAACCACAGTCAGAAGATAGAGCAGGAAAGGATTACAATGTTATGTGTCTCAAAAACGTGTAACATGTCTTCTTATTAAGTCAAAGTTTCTTAACTTCTTTCTTTCTTTCTTAAGTTCAGCTTTTTAATTCATCTGAAAGAGACTTTCAACTCTGCAATTTTTATTTTTTGTCAGAGTTCAAAATGTGTTCATTTAATAAATAAATTTAGATTTTCTGAAACATGGATGAACTGCATGGATTTAATAAGCAATACACTATTTTACAAGTGCAAAGATATATATAGATAGATAGATAGATATAGAGAGCGAGAGAGAGAGAGGGAGAGAGAGGGGGTGTTTGCGGCTCCCAGTGTTGTCTTTTCTGAGGAAACCGGGTCGAAATGGCTCTTTGAGTGTTAAAGGTTGCTGACCCCTGTCCTAAACTATTGAGTCTAATGTTTCTTGTTGCTTTGTTCTTATGTTTTCTTGCCCAAATAACTACCTAACTACTGACAAATAACTACCTGACATATGTGCAGATATATTGAGATATCTGTTGAAGCTGTAATCAGTCCTGTTAAACTGTGATGACATAATCCCTAACAGAAGAGATGAGGGGCACAGTAGAAGTTCAGTAATCCCAAAACTATCATTTCTACCCAAGGACATGGAAACAGAGTTTGAATGATGATAACATCTTAAAGTACAGATCTAGATATTCCCTTATGAAATGTTTAAAAACTGTGCTACATTCGTTTGTGTGACGTATTTGATTAGTATCGTTTCTGATGCTGACACAATAACATCCACTATTCTCTCAAGACAAACAGACAGAAACTAGATTAACTACTGAATCCAGTTTTACAGTCAAAGAGGAACTGGGGATGTTAATTACGATCTACTGGAAGATAAAATGTGAGAAAATTATTCAATATTAATACAATACAGACACAAAGTGTTATGCTATATGGCTTGTGGCTGCCGTTAGCTAGCACTCTATCGTAATGGTTTTGTTAACACACCATCGTTTAATGACAACATTTACTAGTGCCTGGTATATTTTAGAATGAAATAATGGCTAGCGCGTGTGTGGAGAATATAATTTGGTTGTTAGCACCGCGCTAAATTCACGTTAGCCGCACACACGTGTCTCGGCATTGGGGAGAACGTCGACGCTACGCTCGTTAACTCAAGTCTTCTTGGACAAATACACATAATAACTAATCACAAAAAGACAGAATATGGCATAAACTACAGAGGGACGTGGATGGCGGTAAGAACATTAACATTCGTTGACATCCACCGCTCTTAATAACGGTTAGCCGGGCTGCTAGCATCAGCTAACAGTGGGTTAGCGCCGCAGCGGTGTGGACCAGTTCTTACCCCTCAGACCTCTTCTTGCTGGTCGAGTAGTCATCACCCAGATCCAGACGGTGTCTCTTAGACATCTTCTCAGAAGGAAATGTTTATCAGTCAACTCAATCTGCCGGGAGAATGGCCGCTGCCGCTACTTGCTGCTGGTAGCTTCCTGACTCCTGAGCGTTATTGTTTTCTTCTGTTCACGTTGGGTTTCACAAACTCCCTTTACCGCCCCCTGCCGGACCGGAGGGTTCATTCTGTTCAGGAGTTTCATCAACTGGGTTAACGCGATTTAATTCCTTATGTCATAATATCTGTATTTAAAGTGAAAGATAAACAGAAAATGGTCTGGATCACATGAGTCTGACCCCCATCATTCATTTATTTATCTGAATACATGTGTAACATGCCAGGTGTAGGTGGGTAAATTCAGTGTTGGGGAGTAATGAATTACATGTAACGACGTTACGTAATTTAATTACAAAATGAACATAATTGTAATCCCTAACATTACTGGGGGAAAATGTGGAACTAAATTATTATAATAATAATAATATTCATAAAAAAAGGTCTGAGGTTCCGGTAAGGAGTATGTTGGTGAATCTGGTCAGACGGGTACTGGGGTGCAAGGGCGTGGAGGGATTTGTAAGTAAGAAGGAGCAGTTTGTAGATGATGTGGAATTTGATCGGTAGCCAGTGGAGGCGGGTGAGGGTGGGGGTGAAGTGTTGCCAGGGCTGGGTGTGAGTTAAGACCCTGGACGTAGAGTTCTGGAGCCTGTCGTGGGCCGTGCTGGGAACCCCTGAACAGCCGGGAGGTGATGAAAGTATAAATGAGGGGTTTGGCCACAGAGTCAGGAGATACTCTTTAGATCAGGGGTGCTCACACTTTTCCAGCATGCGAGATCGCGATCGACTTGGTGACTGACTTGACATGGGGCTGAAATGAGAGGGTGGAGTCAAGGATGACTCCCAGGTTACGGACCTGGGGAGATGGAGAGATGGAACAGCCGTCAACATGGAGGAGCTCTCCAAACTTCCCAAGCAGTGCCTTAAGGCCACAGCCATGAGCTCTGTCTTTTTGCTGTTAAGTTTGATTCGTTGGGTTGACACCTACTCCATGGAATGAAGCCAGTCAGTCAGAGACTGTGGGGGGAGTGGAGTGAGTTTCAGCTTTGCCCTCAATGTAACTGTGTGAGACTCCATCAGACTCTCCCTCCGGCTTAAAATGGTTCCCCTTTTAAACCATTAGCGCCTCCCATAGGTGTGATCAATTCAAATAAAATACAATTTACATAAAAATAAAATACCCTGTTCAGAATTTACTGACGTGTTGGAACCTTTCAGAAATTCAAGGAAAATCAAATTATCTTCCCCTCCGATATGACCAACATTAGACATCTGTACCATCACAAAATAATTGATATTGGAAAACAACACAAATGATGATATTCACCTGACCTCCCCCAAACGCACCAAACCCTCTCTGTGAATTAGCTACGCCCCTGTTTGGATCTACAAGCTCGGGTAAGGCAGTGCTGCTGTTGTGCTCGGCGTGTGTGTGTGCGCGCGCACGCGCCCTTAGTTGGCCTACAGTGACTGCTGGTGTAGATACTGACGAAGTTTGAACGGAGAAAAGTTATAAATGTGTTCTGTGAGGAAGTGAGAATTGAATTTTATAGCAAGAGGTTTGGCTAAAGCTAATGGTGCATGCTAACTGCAAGTGAGAGACTAGCACTGACAAACTGTCATCGGTACGTGACGTGATTCAGAATGATTTGGCCCAGTAGAGTTGTTTAATGCTTTCTAATTTTTTTATGATTTATTCTAATTCAGGTTTCTCAGGTTCAACCAAGCCAAAATGGATCTTTTCTTTGACCAGATGGCGATACCGTCCACATCCCAGTCCACTCCTAAGAATGGACCTGAGGAGTCCCAGATGGTAACGTGAAACCCTATAATAAACCAGAATATGTTGTGATGTGGCGGTTTAGTGCTCAAGCCTTTAAAGCAGTTTAACCATGGCAGTGCTCTGAGCTGCTGAATGGCCTGGTGTGATTAGACCCTGAGTATTATCAGAAATAAAATAACTGTCAGAACTTGATGCACAAACTAAACTGTTTGGGTTTTCTTTCTCCTTGCTGCCTGGACTCTTTAGTTTGTGTGTGTATGTGTAAACAGATTTAAAATCATTTCAGCTTTCATATTAATCTCATAAAAGGATGAATCTGATCTCTGTACGGCAGAGAAATTAAAAACAGTAAAGTTTCTTAATCTCTGTTTTCCATTGCATCTTGAAAAAACATATTTACTCCAACTGTGAACACCAGCACAAAAGTAGCCCGATTCCTCAAGTAAACCTGAAGCTGTGAAAAATCAATTTGAGGGATTCAGGTGTGGCAGCATAATGTAAATTGTTGTGTTCCGTCTCAGTTCAAAATGTGTGCAATTCAAACAGACCTTTTAATCAGAACTTGTCCACCAGATCTAACTTGTCATGCACAAACTCAGTATTGTTGTGCTGTTAATAACTGTTGTCTGTTTGTCCTTGGTGTCGCAGACAGTAGAAACAGACAATGACTCATCATTTGGGAAGTTCTCAACTGCAAGCCTGAATGACACTCAAGAGCATCACATCAGGTCAATAACCCCCTGCAATCCAACACACACACACTGCAATAATAATTCATGTTGTGCGATGTTAATGACGTCATAGTCCCATCATTGACAAAGACACTGATGGATATTATTTCAACGCTTGTCTACTGTAGCTCAAGCATAGCCAACATCAGCAGAAAGGTGCAGGAGCTGGTACAAAAGATCAACAATGGCCGCACCAGTGACCAGAAAATGTTTGACAGCTGTCAGGAAGAGTTGGTGAAGAAGGTACAGAACTTTGTTTTAAATAATCTAGCGCCAGCTTTTTCCCCCCCAACTTTCATGACTGTGAATGCTGCACTATCACTACCTGCAGAAACATTCTCAGTTTCTCCATTTCATAATGTTTGGGGACAGGTGACAGAGGCGTCTGAGCAGATGAAGGAACATGTGTACATGGTCTATGAGGAGAACAGCAACGAGATGCAGGTGAAGCTGCAAGAGCTGTTTGAAGTACTGGACAGCTGCACTAAACTCTCCAATGAGCTCCAGGAGGCCAACCAGGCCCTGGCAAGTCTCAGAAAGGGCCTGGCCATCACAATGACAGACCCCCAATGAATTAATAAATGCTCTAATGTCCATATGATATGGAACAGATTCATTTGATGATGTTTGTGTTCCTGTATTTTTATTATTATATTGAGTATTCAGAGGATCGTTTTATCAGCTGGATGGGATAAGATTGCTCATCTTGTTTTCCTTTTCCATCTTTCTTCCTTCTCATGTTCCAAGAATACACAGTCCTCTGTGACTCAAGTTGCTCAAGTCAGTTTTCAGGTGACGATTTCAGTCAATGAACAAGAAGACAAAAGTTGAATGCATGTTTTATTTATGTTCCATTTAAATATCTGTTGATCCCTTGAATAAAACTAAATACTGTCAGCTCAAAAAAGTTATCATTTATTTTGGCTGTGAGTGGCCAACACTTATTTTGTTCTTTCATAGTCCATCACACCAGAGATGCACACCCTTGAACCAACAGTAACTAAGTTTTATTTTTAATTCAGGGTCAGCTGGTTTATTTTCACTCACAGGCATACATGTCAGAACCCATTCAAATTGCTTATTTACATAATATTCAGTTAAGAAGAAAGAAATAACCACGCTTATAATGCCACAACCTTTTCATGCAGGAAAGACACATAAATACCTTTTATTAACCGTACTAACCTCACATATCTCACTTGGACCCGATGCGCTATTCAGTTGTTCTTACATATTCAGACACCAGACAATAGATGGTTCCCTTCAGCAGTTTAAAAACAAACACTGCAAATGTAGTTGTGGTACCACTTGTCATGTGAGGAGGAAGTTGCCCATCATGTTTCAACAAATAGTGTTTTGCCCAGAGATGAAAAAAGTGTTTTTCACTGTGCACATGAGCACCAGTATTCCACTAAAAGTCATCTTTAAGAAGACAGTGAAAATGTTTAATTCCTGACAGTGAAAGACTGCAGTCCAGTGATGGCTCTGCCCAGGATCAAGGCGTGAATGTCATGAGTTCCTACAGAAGAATCATAAAAAACATTTTAAAAAAATGAATCGCTATCTATCTAAAGAGGTATTTGAATTATCCAAGAAGATATCATTTTAAAAACAAGTTAGTCGGCTTAAAGTTTTTTTTTAATCTATGCACTGCTGACCTGTGGTGAGTGTACATGACTGCACTTTTCACATAAAACTGCCTTCATTCACGTGTGCTTACCCTCATATGTGTTGACAGCCTCCAGGTTCATGACATGACGGATAATGTGATACTCATCTGAGATTCCATTTCCTCCCAACATGTCTCTTGCTTGTCTAGCGATATCCAGCGCCTTGCCACAGCTGTTCCTCTTCAGCATGGAGATCATCTCTGGTGCCGCTCTGTTAAAAGACAATGAGAAGGAAAAATGTTTTTATTGCAGTGGTTAGCAGAAGAAGAAATTAAAATTCACAGAGAGAAAGTCTCACTTCTTGTCATCGATGAGTCTTCCCAGGGCCAGACAGGACTGCAGACCAATGGTGATCTCTGTCAGCATGTCCGCCATCTTCTTCTGCATGAGCTGGTTCCTCGCCAGTGGCACACCAAACTGGATTCTGATTGGTGGATATAAAACATTTAAGACCTTTTAAGAAAGCTCAGGCTGGCTGAACTTGGGAAAATAATGTAATAAGCAAGATACTCATATTAAACTCATTTCAAACTGGAAATTTTCCCCAGATCCTCTAGTGCCAGTTTGGAACAACCTGGAAGCTTCTTTTCTAATGCCATTTTAAGGAGGATCAGACAAATTAGCCTGTTTACATATGGAAAACTAAAAGCTACAACAAGCTGTCACACTCCTGTCCAACAGGGACCGTTTCAAAAAGCAGGTTAATTGAAAACTAGTTAGTTACCCCTGAGATGAGGGAAACTCGGGGTTTTCAGTTTCACAAAGTCAGTTCCGAAAGTCAGTTATCGGGCAACATACTCCGTGAACCGAACCTGGTTTGCTTCCACTAACCCTAAGTTTCGCCTGCAGACTGAACACAGTGGCAGACACGCCGTTTACGTTTCTCCAAGAGCCAGTTGATGTCGCAGCCCAGATGCTCTGCAGAAATCTCCATCAGGAGAGGATTGTCAGACCTGATTAGATGTTTTATAACTCCCTGATGAGGACCTGTAAGAGCGTTCTGTTTTTATCTTAATGTGAATGCAGTAAATGAATGCTGTTTGATGAGGGCAGGCCTTAAACACCGCAATTGGTTGTAATTAAAATTTTACCTTACCTTAGCTGACTATATTATATTATATTATATTATATCTAAGTATTATATTTCATCTTTAGTTGCTGCCAAGTCTGTTTTGCGTCTGGTGGGTTGCACATGTGGGGACATTCTAAATCTAGAATAAAAAAGTGTAACATCGCTCAATGTTGGAGACAGAGATAAATCAGGAAGTGGGCATGAGCAGAGATGTCCACATGTTTTGGTGATGACTGACCACTGGGGAGAAGCAGGAGATGCTGGGCTTTGTTTCACCTGTTGCCATGGTGATTCCTGTTATCTGCGTTCCACTGATGAGAGCTTTTGATATCCTCATGCACGAGCCTTGACTAAGCGTTGGTTGAACTAACTGTGAACACCTGTTCTGAAACCGAGCTCAGAGTTCAGGTTGTGAGTTTGTTGAATCTGCTTCCTGAAACGGGCCCCAGGTGGCAATACAACAACAACAACAACAACGACAATGGCATAAGACAACACTGTGCACTTTCATCAAAGTTGGATATGGCAAAATTGCAAGTGCCTACACCTAAAGGTGTCCTACTTTTCCAAAGCACTTTCCCCTAAGCGGATAAAAACTCAGTTGCGACCCTGGTCCCTGTCATGGAGATTCTAGTCCCATGAATAGTTTCTATGGTCATTACAGCTTCTCTCAGATCCTCAGTGATGTTCACACATAAGGTTGACAGAATGCAACGCACCTGTCCAGGGTGTACTGTCGGGCAGCATGGAAGCAGAATTCAGCTGCTCCCAGGGCTCCCCAGGCAATGCCATACCGAGCGTTGTTGAGACAGCCGAAGGGTCCCTAGGCCAACAGGGACAACAACAAAATAAAGGTTAGATACAAGCTCAAAGACATATTTTATTTCACTTGATGTGAGTGAGGGTCCACTTACAGCCAGACCAGAGACGTTGGGCAGCAGGTTCTCCTGGGGAACTTCCACTTCATCCATCACGATCATGCCTGTGGCCGACGCCCTCAGCGAGAACTTGCCCTCAATCTTGGGGGTGGAGAAGCCCTTCATATCACGCTCCAGGATGAAACCCCTCACCCTGCCATCCTCACACTTGGCCCAGACCACTGCAATGTCTGCCTCGGGAGAATTTGTGATCCTAGCAGTAAGTGTAGAAGGAAAATTTACCAAGAAAGTTTAAGGTTAAGTTCCTGATCTACATCATCAAATTAATATCTAAAACTAATGGATGCAGAGACAGAAACTGTCTCTGACTGGATCCTTTTCAATAGAAGCAAACTCCATTAGAATGCTGCTTCTTGTGGGCCCCTGTCCACTTACCAGGTCTTGGCTCCACTGATGGTGAAGGTCCCACTGGATGGGTTGTACCTAGCCTTGGTCTCCATGCTGCTAGGATCACTGCCATGGTTTGGCTCGGTCAAGCCAAAACATCCCAGGATTTCTCCACGAGCTGAAAAAAAAACAAAAACAAAACATACACACCATACTGGTTAAGATAAAAATACATTGATGTTTCTCAAAGTGAATGGCAGGTTGACTTAAAATGCTATTACCAAGCCTTGGCAGGTACTTCTCTTTCTGAGCCTCTGTACCATAAGCATTGATGGGGTGCATGACCAGTGAAGACTGGACGCTCATGACTGACCGGTACCCGCTATCAACTCTCTCAACTTCTCTGGCAATTAGACCGTATGCCACGTAACTAGTGCCAGCACAGCCGTATCCTGCAGGGTAAAAAGATAGGAATGAACAGTAGCACAAATAACCCTTACATGTATATGGCACAGTCGCCTTGAGACGCCGACTGCAATTTAAGAAAGGAAGTGGTTTCTTTTCACTTGCTTAGCTGAAGCTGTCTGTCCATCAGTTTGGTTGGAAAATTAGATTGAATTAACAATTATTAATTTTATTATTTTTATTATTAATTTTTAATTTTTTAAAATTATTATTATATACTTAACTTTATTTAACTTCAAAATATCAAAGTATTTTTATATTTGTTTACCTTGAATAGTTGGGCCTAGGACGCCCAGCTCTCCCATCTCTGAGACAATCTCACGGTGGAAATCTGAAGCATGGTACATGTAGGGAAACAGAAGGTGACGAGCAAACATTTAGATAGACAGAACATTTTGATTCCTCCCCCAGTGGGGAAAAAAACATTTACAGTACATCAAATGGCAGCAAAAGAAACAATTTAAGTAAAATAAAAAAAATTCTGAAATACTAAATACAGAAGAGAAATAGTACAGCTGATTTGACAGAAATAACAACCGGTATGTGCAACAGTGCAGAGATAGTAAACACTGTAAAACAGTGCATGGATGGTAAAAATGGTTTTAAGTTCCAGCTTACATTCATGTCTGTTGGCCATGACGATACGAGGCATGAGTTTTTCCTGGCAGTAATCACGGAAGGAGTCACGGATCATGATCTCCTCCTCCGTCAGCTGACCCTCCAGGCTCAGAGCGTCCCGCCAGTTGAATGACACCTTGGCTGTGTCAAAACATGTACCCATGGTGGTTATGTCACCATTAGGCATCTGAGCAGAACACGTGCAAGAATCTGGACAGACCACGTTCAACACGTCACTCACCTGACTTTGCTGGCTGCTTTACTTCTTCAGGTTTTGAAGGGTAGAAAAACAGTGAAAATGATGACCACTGTGAACATTAGACTGTTTGTGTAATGCATTTTATATTGTGTGACTGAAATGTACCTCTGGGGGCTGCTGCCGATGTGCCCTGGGCTCTGGTCGCTGTGAAAGCAGCACATCTCTGGCAGCTGGAAAGCAGACGGGTCGCCACACCTCTGAGAGCCATGTTCCCTGAGCAAACGAAAGGGAGGAGTATTGCTATTAGAATGTATTTGAATATCAGTGAGCATAACAGGTTGAGGAACCAGAACAGTTCATATACCATTAAACACAAACCAGAATACATTAACTACCTATATACATCATTAAGCTGTAATTATTGCATTTTTTGTAAGCTTTTAAAAAAACACATGTTTAACACCAGTGGAGTTTTATTACTACAGTATCGTCATTCCATGCAGTACAGGAGGCAAAGTTTTGGGTTTTAAAATGTCACAGGAATAGAAAAATAGTTCTTCGTATTTACAGCAGTCAAATAACTGCTTGTTAATCAAGTTTCATGCTCATCTTTCAGAACACACTGTCCTATGAAGACAAGCATGCAGCACTGTAAACTACAGTCCAGTACAGTAAGCCACCTTCCTCATGCCGTTATATTTCGGTCCGCAGTGGCGCTCACTTACCTTCTTCCTCTCTGTGGTTTTACTCGACGATCGGATGCTTTGTCAGCGCTGGAGTGAGCGATCAAAGTTGCTTAAGTAACACTTCTGCTGGTGCAACGTCACACAGATACATAACGCCAGAAACGTGGGAGAGGCTGTCCGCCATGACACGTGAGGCATTTACGAAACACGAACCTGCTAACTTGCCATGTCGATGGAGAATGAAACACTTTGAAAACGCTTGAGCTTAGCTATTCTGAATGTTACAGCCCACTCTCGGTGTCCTGCAGCGCGCTTGTTTGGCTTTAAAGGGAGCGTGTGAATTGAAGTAGCGGCATTTGCCCTCACTCAAAATGGCGGCCTGGCGGAGCCGTGTTGTGAGTGGGGGCAGTGGAGGGTGGAGGCCCCGGCACTCCATGCTTATTGGCTAAAGGAAGTCATGCACTGAATCTGTGAGCCTTGACACGACTTGAGTAAGCAACACTGCAGTTGGCGGACCCACAAGGCTACAGCCAAGGTGGCAACTCCGTGAGATGCATAGTTCAACTCAATTGCATAGTTCAAGTCAAGTGCTCCTTATGTCACTCCTTCTTGGCAGAGGTAACACTGATGTGCAAGTCTAATGTGGTAATGTTTACAATCAAAAATCACGAAATACAACTTCAAAAATCAATAAACGACATGAACTACTATCAGCTTCTAATAGCAGGTAAACACACCTTCATTGGGTGTTTTGGGATTTACCATGTGATTCTCTATTTGCCATCATCATTTGCCCTTCAACAACCAACACATTTAACAAAGACAAATATTACATTTTGATATTTTGCAAACAAAACGTTCAAAATGTCCTTGGTAGAGGCAACAAACAAACAAGCTAAAAGTCAACTATTTTCAGAAACCAAACTGCTCTCTTTAAAAAAATCTTTACTCGCACAGCATTATTGTTGAGGTTTTGCCCACGTCAATTCTAACCAGTTTTAATTAATTATTGATAATATTTGTTACCAGGAAGCTTGATTTGCTGGTTTGTGTGTTATTTTAGATGCTCTCATGATTTTCTTAAGAACTTATTAGTATTTCATGACTTTTTAAATTATTCATTACTTTACTGGCAAACGTACACATGACACTTTCATTGCTCAATATGGGGTAGAGTGCCAGCCAACAGTGTTATTTAAGGATATAGGAAGTTTCTCCTAATTTGTTTGGATTCTGTCAAGAAATGGGTAATAGAAAAGGAAGATTAAATATATATACACGCTGTGGAATAAAATTGTAAAATAGAATGTTTTGTAGTTCCAGTAATCAAAATAAAAATAAATTGACATGTTCAATATATACATGTATAATATCATAACTGAGAGCATTGTAATAATTATGTTATGTTATGATTGAATTGTTCCCCTGGAGCACTTAGTGTAAGTGAGCACCTGAGTAACTGTACTTTGTTATATTCCTCCCCTGATGGTGCAAATGTGGTCCATTGTTTCATCTTGTTAACGCACATATAACAGATTTAAAAAAAAAAAAACAGTCTTAATTTATAAAGGCTATTTCATGATAAAATGTAGAGACTACAACTAGCTTCCACACACACTCACTCAACACATTCCATCAAAGCAGTAGCCAAACACTTCTGTCACCCTAAGGCGCAGTGTGATTGGCTAGGGCAGCTGCCAGTCGTTTGACTCGGCTCTCTGATTGGCTGTGTCTGTTTCCGTTATCCAGGAATGCTCCGTGCCTCTCTCTCCCTCTCTCTCTCCGGGTCTGGTCAGTTGCTGATGGCCTTTCCGTCCACATTTCCATGGTAACTGTGACCTGTCTGAGGTGTGAGCAGTGACGATGGAGCTGGACGAGAAGAAGCCGGACGGTAAATACGGTAAGACGACTTCCGCGCGTCTCCGCCTTTGCTGCCCGATTTCTGATTAGACGCAATGGAAACAATGACTGCGATGGATGAATGGGTGTGGACCTCATGGCTCCTGTGCAGTTCCGGAGGCATCCTCGTCCACCACAGGCGACTTGTTTTTCACGGGAGGCCACACCTAGAATCTCAGAAAGGGTCTATTAAAATAATCAGTAATGTTTCACTTCACAATTAAACATTGACCTAAAGGGAAACTGCTGCTATTTGACTAGTTTACCTCAATTCCACACCCTGTATTTTTAACTGTAAACCTCAGAAAGATGGATTGTCAATTATCCCCCTCCAATAGGTGGATTTCAAGTATATGTTACACTATGTATACTATGCACTGCAGAAAAACAACAAACAACACAAGGACTGGAGGAAAACAGATGCTATTTTTGATTGTTTGTCCTGTGGGCTCAGAAGCCATTCTGTGTTTTTAATTTGACATATGGCTGCTTCCTTCACAGACAGTAACATGTACTTCTGAATTACTTTTGTTCATATATTATAGAGCAGCCATGCTCCGTCCCAGCCAAACACATGACTCACTGATGATTGTTATGTGTGTCACACACATGCACATTTCCACCACCAGCACTGAGATCTTGGGTTGTGGTCCATATACACTGCTTAGTCATCGAGTCTGCACCCAGTGATGTTTCAAGCTTTAATTCCCCCTGTCAGTGTTGTTACATGCAAGGACGGCCATAGGCAGTCTCAGTGAAATGCAAGCCACAATCCCCACACTTGTGTTTCATTAAGAAAACAACATTCATTCTGCCTGACTGTAGGATGCTCCCTTCAGCCTCCAATGTTAAGTACATATTCTGTTCTGTCCACCCATAGAGCTCCCGGTGAGGACCATTTCCTTGTTGCTTTCCTGTTACCGTGCAAGCAGCACTTTTTCCTTTCCTCCCCCTCCCCCATTATGGCTAAAAGGTCAAACAAACAGAGCCCCTTTAAACTGCAGTGGCCAATAGGAACACGCAGCAGTGGTCACAGCTTACCAGTCTTAAACAGTAGTTTTTTTTTAATCAACAGAGTTTGACCTGTGAGCTGAGGGTTTTCCTACAACTGTTGCCTGTCTCAGCCCATGTGCATGCAGGCAGGCTGCAGCCTGCACTGTCTGAGCTGTGTTCAGCCTTGTCTGCTCTTCCCACCCAGCAGACATCCAGTCAATATTAAGCTGGCAATCGCTCTGATGCATTTCTCCACACAATCCACAAGTGCACGCACAAAGACACCACTGCAAAGTGTTTCACAATGACAGCTTGTGGTCTGGATCGTGGCTGGGAGACTAGGACACAACTGTTGTTGTTTCATCAAAGCAGAGAGTGTGACACAAGCCAGTTGTTCTCAGTTTCTGTATATTTAGCTCTTCAAATGAGACTTCAATATCTGTCCTCTTTGTCTTTTAACAGCATCTAAGCCAATGACCTCCTTAGTAGCAGTCAAGGACGAGTTGTGTTGGAGCAGCTGGCAGCCACTTGATACAGAAGTAGACCAGTAGCTTCTATAATGTTATTGAGATTCTGGTGAAACCATTTCCTTTATACAAAGACAGACATGTCAGAAATAAGATCACAGGAGACTTAATGGGCTCCATGCATGTCAAATCTTTGCAAGCATGCAGGCCCACGCACACACACCCACACACACTGTTTGCACAACCACAGTAGCCACTAACCCATTAAGGTACTGGTGAAAGGGCTCATCTGATAACCCCTCTGGGTCCATTAGGGAATCACATCAGCCATGACATCACCACTCCCTGTAAAAGACACACAGACACACACACACTTTTATTAGTTTTGTGAGGAGGCAATGCTTTACACTGACCTTCATACCCTAATATCTAAACCCCATCCCTGTGACCATGAGCCTAAATCAAAGTTTAAAAGCAGATGTCGCCATGCAAGGACCCCTGTAGGGTGGAGGCAGAGAGCCCAAGATAAACATCTTGCAGGAAAACGTCTTCTTCTTCTGTTGGTTTGATTGGTGGCTGGCATCCAGTTTATCGGGGCATTGCCACCACCTACTTTACTTTACTTACTTTTTACTTTTACAGGAAAAAGTTGGTTGGTTGGTTGTTGGTTTGATTGGCGGAACGATAAACAACGATAAAATGACATGAAGTAGGTGGCGGTTATGCAACTACAAACAGGATGCTATCCACCAATCAAACCAACAACTAAAACAATTCATTTTCTTCTTTAGTGTCAAATTGCCTTTAGGACTGTAGCTTTCCAGTCGAAAGGAGAAAGTCTGAAAATGTAAACCTTTTTAGAGATGCTCCTTTGTTCTTCATGTATGGTAGCAAATTGATGTCACTAAAGCACTTAAACATTTTGCCTGTTGTGTGCCCAAACACAATCACTAACAGGACATTTGTTAGTGTGACAGAGACACAGTCCTCTCATGTACACAGATGGTCCTACAAATTCCCATCACCGTGAAGAAAAATGGCAGAGTGAGGGAGCAAGGCCAAGCACCAAATGATTGTTAATGACTTAAGTTATTCAGCATAGATTTGACAATCAAGTATAACTCTCCACATTTCCACTCACGACGAGGGCTCTTCACCTTTAGTGGATAAAGAACCAGTTGATGTAGGCAACTAGGTGGCTTTATGAGCCTAGTTCAAACCATAAAAATAGATTTCACATCTGTATCATTCTCATAGAATTTAGTTTACAGTTTAAAAACACATAAATGTGCAGTACCACTTTAGTGAGCCTAAGACAGCAAATAATGTTCTCCCTGCTGCAGCTTTATTATTTTCAGTGATATTTACCTCCTCATACTTTCTGCAAGAGAGCCCTTTCTCCCTTTCTCAGCTGATGTTGACATCAGTGTCGCCTTTTCAGTATCTTACAGGTGACAGCTCGCTGCTCATGCATGTGGGCAGTAGTTGGTATTTTGTGCATGCTGTTGGCCTGTCACCTTGCAGAGAACTTGTAGGTGGATCTCATCTCTGATGTACAGATCAGCTCGTCGCTTGTTTTGCCAGCAATCCAAATGCATCATCAAATGCTTGTTTTAGCAATGAATGAAAAGGAGGTAGGAGGTTAGAGAGATTAGTGCAGCATTTTCTAGTGTGAGTTTATTGTTTATAGTGTGCATGGCAAGAAGAGTTAGGTTAAGATCCTTTTTCAGTGTTGGTGGATTTAAGATGTCTTGACTGCGTAAACAAGGAAACATACAACACAGTTCATCATTTTCATTTGAGTCTAAGCCTTAAATAACATGTAACAAGTTCACATTTTCCTGCATGTGTGTAAACATTCCCAAATTTTTCTCAGGCGCCACAAGTCTCTTTAGCGTTCAGCTCCACCCGCAATTCCCCCATCAATACTGCAATTCCCCCAACACACAATGAGCCAAGACAGGGACCGATGATAGGGGGAGTACACTCACAGAGCAGCAGACTACACTGAAACAAGGAAGTGAGGAGTTAGAGGTTGGATGACGAAGGCCTGATACAGGAAGGAAGGAGACATAAAGAAATAACAACACGGCGCACAGAGAGACGTGTCTGTAACACTGGCGTTGAGATAGAATGGCTAACTCCAATAGACAAGGTACTGTGACAGAGTCATTATTATTAGCCCGAAATTCAGCGTGACACCGTTCACCTGTGTGTGTGAAATGTGTGGGTAGAAACTGTACATTTTGCACGCTTGTGTGTGTGTGAGCGATGGTTGATGGGCGGAGTGTGTGAGGTAGTGACTATATAGTCTGCAACAACAAACAAAGATAACTTGGCTTCAATCCAGAAGCCACTGAATGCCACTCATTGGTGACTCATGCAGTTAGCTCATGATCATCTCATCGCGCGCAGAGCAGCCTCAGGTGATGTTTCCTCCTCTGCTGCTTCTGAGGTGTTTCCATGGCTGCTAGAGATGTCGCTATCGCTGGGGAGCCATTTTGTCAGTTGCCAGGCGCAATACTCAGGAGGAAAAATCCTTTTGTGCAGGAGTTTGTCTCGTCTTTGTCAATACGGTGCCCTTCGCTAATGTTTGGTGCTCATGTGTGTCTCTAATACACACACTTTCTGTGCACCCCAGTGCATTCAACAAATGAGGTATTCGCCCTCACCAAGTACCTTGTGTTTTCTTTCATGTCTACTTATTTAATTGTCACACACAAAAGCACCATGGTAATGTTGTATAGCATTGTATAGCAAGTACAACATTATAAACCCAAAAAGACATTTGGTTTAGGATCGAGCCATGCAGTGACACACATCAACAATAACAATAACATGGCACGTTTTTGGATCTGAGTCTTTGTGACGTGAGTTTGGTGCTGATCGATAGCGTAAAAGACAGATGTTATTTGGCCTCCCCAAAGGCTGTGCTACTGTGTCAAAGTCAGTCAAACATGCAGAAACTGACTGACAGCTGTGATTTAGTCAAAGCAGTTAGATTGTGCAACTAATGTCATTTCATAAACAATGACAGCATTTAGAAGAGCTCATTCCTCCAAAGACAAACACATCGGCCTAGCTCTTACCAGCTTACTGCACCACCGGGCATTTCTAGTCCCTAAAGTGACGCCATAGGATTTTGCTCAACTAGCTTTAATGTTGCATGTGTTCTGTTATTATATTGCGTCATTTCTTTTCTTCCCAAGGTGAGTCCAGGAAGTTCGATCCCAACTTCAAGGGGCCGATCCACAATAGGTGAGACATTAGTTTGAATCCCTTCATCATAATGAATTATATCCCTCTCCAGTATAAGAAGAGAGTAACAGGGTTGTTCGTCTGCTCTGCTCAGGGGTTGCACAGATGTCCTCTGCTGCATCCTCTTTGTTCTGGCCCTGTTGGGCTACTTTGCTGTGGGTATCCTCGGTAAGATGCACCTTTTATTACTTTACTGTGACATCTCAGTGAAATGCACAGAAACCAGGATTTATAAGTAATAAGAAAGAACAGATTTTGTCTTTTAATTCAATGTTGACTTTTGTTCTGTGTGATTTTTCTTGTTTTTGTTCAGCCTGGTCTCAGGGGGACCCCAGGAAAGTGATCTATCCCACAGACAGCAGGGGGCAGTTTTGTGGACAAGCTGGAACCCCTCTCGAGTGAGTTACATGGAGTGACTTGATCATACGTGTGTAGTCGGAAGCTTCGGTCTGAATCCAGTCAGTCAGACTAAATTTAGATGTGTCCACTTTCCTTTGGATGTGTAAACACAAATGCATCCTGGGTAACATATGAAAGACTACCTGCTCAGATGAAATCCCCTAACTTGCTTAAGTTTAAACGCATTTCTTCATTAAAGTACAGTCGACTTTTCCCTGCCACTTGCGATGGGATCCTTCTGTACTGATTGTAATGCCAGGTCTGACTGGACCTTATTTTTGATGCTGGTCCAGTAACAGCTTGTTTCACTGTTCTTAAACAATAGGAAGAAGCCTCTTCTGTTCTACTTCAACATAATGAAATGTGCCAGTCCTCTGGTGCTGCTGAAGTTCCAGTGTCCCACCACACAGGTCCCAAACAAGAATCCAATCTTTTTGTATATTCAGTGCAGCAGTCGCCCAGTTTGTAACAGTCATGCTAACTGTCATGACTGCATGTTGTTACTTGTGTCCAGCTATGTGTGGAGACCTGTCCTAACAGGCATCTGACCTTGGTGAAAGCCAAGTTAGGCAACAGAGAAGACCATGAATACTACAAGCAATTCTGCAAGGAAGGAGTTGACTTTGCGAAACTGGTAAATAATTACAGTTTTCATATTTTTCACGTACAACGTGACACATATATAAGAAATACCATGAAAGGCTGCTTTCCATTGTGCAGAGTCCTCCTGAGATCCTGAGGGATGGCCTGTGTCCAGCCATGTTGATGCCCAGTAAAGCCTGTGAGTGAGAACACTCCCACCCTCACATCGAGCTGCTGTCTTCGCAGGTTTCTATTCAAGGAGGAGAAATAGAACTTTAGAATTTCTGATCATCTCCTTCTCCCTCCACAGTCACGCGTCGCTGCCTTCCTGCCCTGGGAACCATGAAAGGTGGAGTGGTGGTGGTGGGAAATGAAACCACTTTTGATTCCGGTGAGGGCGTCAGTATCAACGCCACTGATGTGCTGGAGGCGTCAAAGTGAGTCTTTTGTAACTTTGTGGCAACATACATAGTTTATCCACACTAAATAAATGAATAACAACAGATGCCAGCATGTTACATTTTCAGCTTGGTAGTGTGAAAACATAAAGGTACTTGTAGTTTGAGAGACTACTCAGTGTACGTTAGTGTATCCTTGTTGAGACCTGTTATATCCCTGTGTTCAGATAACAGATAACATGGGGCCTCATTCACCAATATCTTCTTAAGAATATTCTGTCATAAACTGTTTTTAAGAAATAATCTAAGAAGACCCTACGTCAGATTCATCAACGTGTTCTTAAACACAATTGTTCGCAGCTGTGGTCTTAAATTCATGAATGCCATGTCCTTGTAAGTTGAGAGGTGAGTCTAATTAACATAGGACTAGCATTGGTAACCACTCATTAATGCCATTGAAAGGGCCCTTAAAAGAGAATGCAGAATGCAGACACAGATATCGCAGAAAACGGCAACAGAAAAATTTCCAAAAGCAAATCAGCTGCGCAGCAGGTGAGAAAAAAAACATAACCAGTTCAGAGGAGGTACTGCTGCAAGAAATACTGCACAGGAAAAAATCATATTCAGTAGTATTAGTGCATGCACAAATACAAATAAAACAGAAGCATGGGAGGCTGTGGATCTGTGGGTCTGGAGAGGGACGCACAACTGACGAGGTGAAAAAAAGTGGTTCGATTTAAAAAAAACGAATTAAAAAAATAAAAAATTCTGTACATTATGGAAAAATTAAATGAATAAATAAATCTGACAGAAATATCACTGTTATATCATATTTTATTGAACTGGATAAAAGAAGGCAACACAACCATGCCAACGTGTCAGTAAGAGTGCTCCTGAGTCCTGGATAAGAATGAATTCATGAATGCCACAGTCTTTGTAAAATCTTCCTAAGTGGGACTAAGAGCAAACTTGTTCATTAGAATGGTTTGTGAATGAGGCCCAATGTGACTTGACTTCCTCTGTCTTTGTACTGATGAACTGCAAAGATTTGGACACTGATGGTTGTTTTTTATCTTTATATCCCTTTTCTACAGGAAGTCGAATGTGGTCGTTGAAGCTCGCCAGGTGGCCATGAGGATCTTTGAAGACTACACTCAGTCTTGGCACTGGATATTGCTGTGAGTCTGCTCTCTGCTGGTTCCATGTGGGAGCAAACAGTCACTACCGATATTTGTTCATTCATATTTGTGAAAAAGCATCTCAATCAGGGCTTTTCCACCAAAGGATCCAGGTGCGAGTGCTAGTGCCAGCTCGGTGGACCTTTGTTTATAAACCACTACTTGGGCTAAATGGGCTGAAGGTTTTCTACTATGCTCATCTGCAGCAAATCCGACAGTAACATGATGAAACATCTGATGTGTGTACTCTCTGCAGGGGACTGGTGATAGCCATGATCGTCAGCTTGATCTTCATCGTCCTGCTGAGATTCTTGGCTGGTATCATGGTCTGGATCATGATTGTTTTGGTTATTCTCGTCATTGGATATGGTAAATCAAAGTTATATTTACGATTGCATTGTGTTTACTGTTATAAAAGTAAACCACTACATACTTTACCACTGTTTTCAGGTATTTTCCACTGTTACATGGAATATGCCAGTCTGAAGGGAGAGCCTGGTGCTGACATCACCATCCGTGACCTGGGCCTACAGACGGACTTCTCAGTCTACCTGCAGATCCAGCAGACTTGGCTGGCCTTCAGTAAGAACAAACAGGCTTCCACTGTGTAACAGAACCCTGTATTGGCTACTTTAGCTTCATTTTAAGGCGTTTAATTCTGTCTTGTGCAGTGATCATCTTGGCTATTGTGGAATTCATCATCATCCTGCTACTCATCTTCCTCAGGAAGAGAATCCTGATCGCTATCGCTCTCATCAAAGAGGCCAGCAGGTCAGTTGGTCGTTGTTTACCCACATGAGGTGAGAAGGTGGCAGGACGTGCTTCACCTGAAAGACTCTCTGGAGCTGCTTTCAGACATGCTTTGAACAGTTTTATCCAGAGGAACACAAATGTCCGAGTAGACCTCTGGCATCTAGCGTAGTGCTTACAAATCCACGAGAAGCAAATGTGTGAATTCTCGACTAGATTCACTTTGAACAAGTGGGACAAGTGGGATGCTTCTAATGCATGACAGATGCAACCAAATGAAAATATATACACTATAAGTCCAAAGTTTGGACACTCCTTCTCACTTGATTGTTTCTCCTTATTTCTACATTAGATTCTCTTTGAAGGCATCAGACTCTGAATGAACATATATGGAATTATGTGGTAAAAGTGTGAAATAACTCAAAACATGTTTGATATTTTAGATTCTTCAAAATGGCCACCTTTGCTCTGATCACTGCTCTGCACACTCTTGGCATTCTCTCAATAATCTTCATGAAAATGGACGTCTCAGATATGCTGAGCGCTTGTTAACACTTTTGTCTTCACTCCTCGGTCTCTCTCATCCCAATCCCGCGACTGGGTGTAGGTAAGGTGACTGGGGAGGCCAGGTCATCTGGGTCAGCACTCTGTCACTCTCCTTGTTTAAGTCGCCCTTACACAGCCTGGAGGAGTGTTTGGGCTCATTGACTTTAATGATGGTCCAAACTAAACGCAAACTGGTGGGATGCTGTGGCAGCCATGCTGGTTTGGTTTGCCTTCTATTTTGAATCAGTGTCACCACACCATGCATGTAGAGACCATCGGGTCATGTCTGCTGTGTCGTACAAAGACAAGGTAGGTGGAGCTGTCAGCTCTTTAGCAACCTGACTTCTTCACAATACAACTAATGGTCCTAACACCATTAAAAAGGCAAGAAATTCCACAAATAAACCCAGACAGGGCTCATCTGTGAAGTGAGAACCATTTCAGGTGACTACATCATGAATCTAATTGAAAGAAGACCGAGGGTTAGCAACACTGTCAACAAAGGGTGGCTACTCTGAGGAATCTCAAACATAAAACAAGTTATTTTTTTCTTTGCTGCATGATTCTTTATATCTTGCTTCATATATTTGATGTGTTAAGGATGTGTCTACAATGAAGAAAGTAGTAAAAATTAAGAAAAGAAACTGAATGAGAAGGTGTGTCCAAACTTTTGACCGGTAGTGTATCTCTGTGAGTGAAAAAGTGGTGACAGCGCCAAAGCTGAAAGAGCTAACATCTGTGTGCTGAAGAAAGTCATCAGCTGTACTAGGCTGCTTCCCCTCTTGCTGGACTTCTGCAGAAGGCGTATTTCTGAAGTGAGCACGACCAATGAACCGGATGCATCACTACATCAACTTCTATGTGGAGAGCACCGTGCCAACCCGCAGGGTCCGGTGCTTTGCCAACAACAAGCCGTGGGTGACCCCTCAACTTCAAGTCCTGCTGAACAAGAAGAAGAGGG